>OX244036.2:59646409-61088075 GCA_945859785.2 Tridacna gigas
CAGCATTTTCTCCTTTACCTTCAATGTTTTCAATTGATCGAGTGGTCGAATGTTTAACGCCGCTGTCTACATTACAAACGCCTTTTTTTCCCAAAATTAAAACAACATGGAATTGAGCCATGCTCTGGCAAAAGGGGGCTAAATGCATCTCCGTGATGCATCATATCACGAAAGTCATGACATAATTAATCACATAAGTATTGATCCGAAAAAACCATTTTGCTTTGCAACCGACCGAATCATGACGTTGAGTAGTCTTTTGAAATACAGAAAATTTACAACTAGCAAAATGTTTTTGGTCCGTATCAGCCTGCGCGGACTGAGCAGGCTGACATGGGCCGATACTCTTTGCAGATGCAATAAGCCTCCTTTTCACAGAGCATGGCTCAATTATTAGTATAAGTATGTGAAAAGGATACCGATACGAGAGGTTGTTTATCAAAGACGGAATTAATATGAATTATACGTCACTAGATATCAGCTGTAAACAAGATATTTTTATTCCATCTGTTAAGAAGATCGGTCAATGCCCGGTGCATTTTAAAAGTGCTCGAACTCACGTGGATAAGTCGGGTTGTCAACATTATATCATCTTATCATGTATGTCCTGGGTTTCGCAAGTACTAGGCTAGGGCTCTGAGGTGTCTTGCCCAAGGACACTCCCACGAAAAACCGAGTGCTTCGGGCGAGGATCGAACCCTGGATATCCAGGTCATGCGTCCTACACTTAACCAGTGAGCCATGTAGGACTCTTCTTAAAGGCCCTATAGTTGCCAAAAGTACACAATGCTAGTGTTGAAATGCATTTAGATTGTGAAGATAGCAATCTGTAATTGCACAGTCGGTCCATCTGTTAGTCGGTGGCAGAAAAATAAAATTAAAAAACTAGGTTATAAGTTGCCAGGCCGCTCTGTGTTTTGTTTACATGTTCCTTTTACATTATTTGAAAAATTCATTTTTTTCTCCCAGCGACTAAAAAACACTTGCATCAAGTACAATTACAGATTGTCATCTTCACAATAATTTCCAAACTTTCGAATGGTATGATTTAACCCTTTCCCAAACAAGCCCCGGTTTTCACGTGTCTGCAGTACAAGTCTTTTGAAAACACTGTGGGAAAAGGAGAAATTGCTCGTAACGAGCAATTTCTCCTTTTCCCACAGTGTTTTCTACCCTATTTGAGAACTTTCTACCATTTTCATCGAATTTAAAATTGTCGTCTGCAAACTCTTTCAATTTGGACCGGTCGAAAATTTATCGTGTGGGAAAGGGTTAAGACGATTTAAATTCAAATGCATTTCACCACTCTATTGTTCACTTTTGGCAGCTATAGGGCTTTTAATCTTATAGGACGATATGGAATAGAATGTTGAGAAGATTAACCGTTATCCTGCTGAATAACTTAGGTGATTGATTGATTGATTGTATGGTGTTTATCGCCGTTTTCAACATTATTTCATTTATATCGCGGCGGCCGGTGCACCTATCCATGCTTTCCTGGAGTTTCTTTTACCAGTACTCCGCACAATATTCTTTCCAAGCCACTGGCTGCTTTCCCACATAACCATCGTCGAAACAATGGTCAGCGGTGAGAGAGGAATGAATCCTGTCGCAATGACTATCATCAATCCTCAGAAAGAAATCGGCCAAGCCGGGGATCGAATAACTTAGGTAAAAACCTTCAAGCTGACGGTAAACACCATTACGTTGGTATTTCAAGGTTATGGATGTTTGGGAAATATCTCCTTATCGGACAGTGTAGATCCAAGATCAGACTGCACGTTCTGTGCAGTCTGATCTTGATCTACACTGTCCGCAAAAGGTCCGTGGGTCGCGATTAGCAGCCTACGATTAAAAGAAAAGCTTTGCACTCGTTGGTACTTAAAAATGGGTTGGTTCTGCTAATCCTGTTCTTTAAATTTTGTTTACAAAAATGATCTGGCATTTCACTTAACCTTTTGTCGAACACTTTCGAGCCTTAACGACCCCTAAGAAGGCTTTTGAAAAGATTGTGGGAAAAGGACGAAATGCTGATAAACAGCATTTTCTCCTTTTCCCTCAATGTTTTCTACCCTATCGTGGAACTTAAAGTCAAATGAACTTATTTTGACTTTTTGGTCTGCAGATGTTTCGAATTTGGAAGAATCGAAAACTTGTTGTTTAGAAAGGGTTCAGCATTGTACCAAACGGTACCCAAGTGGGATAGTTTATTAATCTTTTTTTGTTTATCTGAGTTCAGTATTTCAACACACGTATACAATGGAGCCATGGTGAATATGGACCCAGATCACAGACATTCATGAGTAAAATGTACTTTGATCAAAATCACGTGGTACAAGGTTTCACTTCACACAGTCGAAGTTTAAGTACAAAACTTTCCCACTTGCATATTGCAAAAGGTTTCTCACGGCAAAAAAAAAAAACCGTTCGATGTGCAAAGTACACCATGGACAATACTCACAAATACACTTGTCCAATAAAAACAGAAATCAAAGTGCTGTAAGCACTGTAATCGGTCGACACTGAATAATTACTGTGGTTTGAAATCACAAATCAGATGGTAGATGTTTGAACTATGTATTGGACAAAATATCCTACACCGTTACAAATGAGCTACGTAGGATCCCACTTTTTTAACTGTCTTTTACAAATTAGTAGTTTAATGATTGGTTAAAATATAAGTTATGTTTGCCAGCCGACAGCAATAGAACGTAAAAGATATGTGACAATTCTGATCAGCAATACCCATTATCAAGTTTTAGATATCACTCATCATGAACAGCAGTACCTACCAGCCCTTTAAAAGAGTGAAAAAATACATATATTCTTTTCTGTAACTTTGGCAACTTTGGTAACTGTATTGTAACATATAAAAGCCGTATAAAATATGTCTGCATTATAACTTTGGAATTGTTTACTTTTGGCTGCTTGTAGGCCTTTCATTTTTCCATTTTGAACAAGACCTCGTATTCATCTTGACAAACAGTCCTACTTATTTTTTAGCGGGCCAAATCGCCCAGTCCAAACGTCTGCTGGCAAATTTCTCCTACATTATACTTTCAAAGAATGTAGATACCCAATAGCTCCCTAACCGTCAACTCTTTACCAAATGATAAAATTTTAGACTTGTCCAAATCAAAAAGCATCTGCACATGACGATTAAATGTAGACCAAATGATGATCTGAATCGTTGAAAGGGTAAAAAAACATGGGAAAAGGAGAAAATGGTAACCTGCTTTTTCCCCTTTTCTCACAATGTTTTCAACTTCTTTCTCGTGGGCATTAACAAAGGATAGTTTGGTTAAGAGTTAAAACACTCAGTTAATCGACTAGCCTTTTACAGTCAGGAAAACAATATCAAACATTAGGCATCAATTTCATGGTCGTTCCCCCCCCCCCCCTATACATCCCAAATAAACAGACAATTAGATCTAAGATATGAACGTCTGTGATATTAAACTGCATTGCGTTCAAAGGACAGTCTGATCTTTATCTTTTATTGTCTTCAAAAGCGACTTTACTTGTCCATAGCCAACACAAGTAATTGTATTTGGGTCATTCTAATCAGCAAGAGCATAACTACGGTAGCCTTGATCTCTTTATCTGAAATGTGGAAAGGATGAGAATCGACCAATATGGAATAGCTGATGAGACAAACATGTTGCTGACATCTGCACGCTTAGAGCGCTAAATTGTTAAAATAGACATGTTAAGCTTAGAAAAGCAGCCTAATTCTTGCAGGACCATTGCTGTCTTGAGTAGAATAACTCGGAAAACTGGCATGACAGATCCAAGATCTGACTGCATGTTCTGAGCAGTCTGGTCTGAATCTGCACTCTCTGCAAAGACTTTTTCCCTGGTCCGTTGATTCAGATATGGAGAATATAACAGTAAGTGAGCTTATTTGTGTGACCGTTTCAGCGGTTTTTTTTTTATCGTCGATGAAAATGTTCTATTTGACAAAATTTCGAAAATTTTTTTAAATGGGTGAAAAACGCTGTTGAAAAAAAGAGAACATGCTGAATACATACAGTTTTTCCAACTATATTTTCAAAGCCACACAGGATTGTTTGGTCAAGGGTTTCCAGTCTGTAGAAACTCACCAAGAAGAAACATGTAAGTGAGTGTAAAATGGTAGTGCCATGGCTGGAAGGAGAGGAAAAGGGACTGTGAAAACAATTCAACCCTTATCCCGCTAAAACATTGAAATGAAATTTCAAACCGGTGGTAAAACCCGAATAATTCTATGTCAAACTTATTCTTTTTTGGAAAAAGAAATATCTCCTTATCGGACAGTATACATCCAAGATCAGACTGCACGTTCTGTGCAGTCTGATCTTGATCTATACTATTCGCAAAATAGGTCAGTGAGTCGCACTTAGCAGCCTAGGGGTTAATACATCATACGCTGAAAGATGCGTAATCAGTCAGTATTGCGAATGGATAGTCTGGGTACTAAGGTTGCAAGCGATGAATCGCCAGTTCATTCTGAAAATGTTTACGTAATGGCCTCTCAGTGAGGGCCATAACCTTTACACAACTCTATACCGTTTGTCCCCACAGCTTCACACGCTTCGCCTCGCTGACATTAAACGACCAGTCGGTTACTATTTTAAACTTACGGCTGTTACGAGTTGCATTTACATCAGTTTTCTCTTAGGCAGAGCAATCTAAATTTTCAAATTCTTTTCAAGCAATGTTTCCTGTTGCGATTTTATTCCTCTCAAGACCAAAATGATCTATTATCTTTTCAACACCTGCTACATATACGGAGAGCACTCGTCACAACTCGGCCGATCCCGTAACTACGTATAACTATCAACGGATCACTCGAAATTTGCCGAATGACATGGACAGCAGACGACTACAAGATGTGAAAAATTTATCGTTTCGGAAAGGGTTAAAGCGGTAAATGTCGACAACTTATAGTGACCTATAACTCCCTTAGCGAGGGATTAAAGAAAGCTCAGCCTTGACATCTGAGCACCCTGGCTTGTATTCACCGACGATTCTTAAGAACGTTCTTAGGCTTATTCTACAAGATTTTCTAAATTTGAAAGTAACACAGCTTCTGATTGGCTGGTTTAGCCAATCAGAAGTGGCGTTACTTTCAAATTCAGAAAATTCTGATTTTCAAGACTTTCTAAATTTTGTTAGATTTTCTTGATACGAGATTTTCTAAATTTTGAAGTAACACAACTTCTGACTGGCTTAACCAAATGGTTTGGCCAATCGGAAGTGGCGTTGCTCTCAATTTTAGAAAATTCGGGGGAATAAGACTATGAACGTTCTTAAGAATGGTTGGTGAGTACCGACCCTGATCTTTGCATAACCCCTTCGGTACCTAATTGATACCGATCGAAGTGTTTCGTACCCGTTAATATCAAACGAATGGATTTTAATCAATATTTGTTTTCGATCATTATTTTACCCTTTACCAGACGATAAAATTTTAGTCTTGTCCAAATTGAAAGCATTTGCAGATCAAAGTGGCTCAAATGGTGCAATTTTTCTTTCATAGGGTAGAAAACATTTTGGGAAAAGGAGAAAATGCTGGTTACCAGCAGGGTCGTTAAAAGGCGGCATTGTGCGATAAACGGTTAAACCGATTTCCCCCCCCCCCCCATCCCAACCCTTGCAGACGATATACCGGTATTGTCTAGTACAGCAGAAAAGGTTTGAAAAAAGATTGCGACGAGTAGAGAGAATGAATGTTTCCATTAGATTTTTTTTCATTCAAGATTAGATATTAATCCAACTCGCCGTTGGAAAAGGGGCATTTTCCCGATAAAGTGGTGTGTTTTAAAATAAACGTATGTAGACTGTACAGTCATCGGTTAATGAGTTACGCAGAATCATATAGATATCAAATTATCAATTAGTACAAGAAAAGGACACTCCCCTATCATATCTATTTGCTAAGGTGTGAATACGCGCTGTGGGGTATAGATTAAGGGTAGCGACCATTCCCTATCATGTCTATTTGCTAAGGTGTGCGAGTACAGTTTGCCCGCAACATGCGAAAAGGAGCCTTCGGACATTTGCGTAAAGTGTCGTCCCGGATTAGCCTGCGCAGTCCGCGCAGGCTAATCCGAGACGGCACTTTCCGACTACATAAGATTTGTTCATACAGTAGACTTTCGTGAAACAGAAAATCGTACAAAAACGGGAAGTGTCGTCTCGGATTAGTCACAGAATGCACAGGCTGATCTGGGACGACATACTTTTACGCTTATGTCCGAAGGCCCGTTTTTGGCGTGTGTTGCACGCCAGTTAACGGTAGCAAATGCTGTATATATCACTGTCTTAAATGTGTCCGGAAGAAGGCCCGCAAACTGTTCGAAGAGTTCCGCAGAATAAACATGTCCACGTTTTTTACCGATCGACACTTACTATCTGTTCATGCGAGACTAGTACCACGAAGCAGGTCAAAAGCCAGCTTACAGATCTACAGCCTTTCCGAAAAAGTGAGGTAAAGGTACCGACAACATGGGAAATTTTTCAAGGAGTGCATTGATCTGTTCGCGACTAAATGCGACCCACTGCGCTTTTGCCAAGACACAGCAGATCAAGATCAGACTGCACAGAATGTGAAGTCTGCTGTATAATCTACACAGTCCGATACGGTGGGGTTTGTTCGACCGAAAGGATTGACTGATTGATTGATTGATTGATTGATTGATTGTATGGTGTTTAACGCCGTTTTCAACATTATTTCAGTTATATCACGGCGGCCAGTGCACCTATCCGTGATTTCCTGGAGTTTCTTTTACCAGTACTCCGCACAATATTCTTTCCAAGCCACTGGCTGCTTTCCCACATAACCATCATCGAAACAATGGTCAGCGGTGAGAGAGGAATGAATCCTGTCGCAATGGCCATCATCAATCCTCGGGAAGAAATTGGCCAAGCCAGGGATCGAACCAGCGACCTCCTGTTCTCAAGTCCTGTACGCTACCGACTGTAGCTTGGCTCGACCGAAAGGAAGATTGCATGCGTAGTATTTTGTTTTTAACTATAATCTCAAAACGTTCAACTATCCACTGTCTGTAATTTAACCCTTCATCAAACAATCCCCAATTTTAACGACCCCGGGGGAAAAAAAAACTTTAAAAATTGCGAAAAAAGGCGAAAATGCGGGTAACCAGCATTTTCAATTTTTCCATCAACATGTTCTACCCTTTTCTTGAGAAATGTCACCATTTGAACTACTTTTAGTTTGTCGTCTGTATTTGCATGTAGAAATTGGCCTCGATCTAAACTTCTGTAGTCTGGTAAAGAGTGAAGGGTAAAACAAGGGATGGACCTGGACAATTCGCTTCACTCAATTAAGTTTGTACTGAGCACGCCTTCAAATAAAAAAGATTTTACAAAACACTACCTTTGTTCACCAGACAGAATTATGAGTGGAATGCTTAACCCTCAAAGCGGCAAATAAATCAGACATTCTAAATATAGAAATATGACCCAAATACATGTAAATGCAACATCAAAGCCGATTTTGTCTAGAAAGACTCGGCAAAGCGGACAGTGTAGATCAAAGATCAGACTGCACGTTTTGTGCAGTCTGATCTTGATCTATATTGGCCGCAAAGGCAACTGTAGTTGTGAAAGGTGCTTTAAGGGTTAATTCAGTAATAATCGTTGGTCTTGTCTTTTTAAAAGCATTTGCTGGAGACAAGTGACACGTGACTGAAACTACTTGGATTTATCCTTAAAATGGTAGACAACATAGTGAGAAAAGGAGAAAATGCTGGTAACCACCAGTGTCTTCTTTTATTCCCACAATATTTAAACCTTTACCAAACAATCCAGACTTTAAAACGACCCTAAAGGAAACGGCTATTGAAAACATTATAGGGGGGAAAAGGAGAAAATGCTGGTAACCAGCATTTTCTCCTTTTCCTCACAACGTGATGTAATCTTTCACTTCATATCCAGAAATTTGAGCCAAATTCAGTTTGTCCTCTGCAAATGCTTTCAATTTTTGGATGCTTCGAAAAATTTTTCGTCAGGTACAGGGTTAAAAAAAAAAACTTTTTTTTTCAAGGTCGATGAAAAATGGGATCGTATAGTAAGCATTTAGTCACTTCACCCCCACTCCCACAATTTAAATGTTGCACCTAAATCACGTTAGCGGTTTTTTTTTTGGCATTTACCCATTTGTATATGGGTGATTTAACCCTTTCAGCGCCATAGGCAAACACAGGGACTTTTGCGGACGGCATAGATCAAGATCAGACTGCACAGAATGTGCAGTCTTATCTTTGATCTATACCCTCCGCTTGTTTGGTCAAGCCTATACGATAAAAATCTTCCGCAGACTCAGTGGATTCCATTTACAGCCTTCAAAAGAAGCCGAGTTTGTTTATTTGGCGCCGAAAAAGTTAAAATGAGTTAGCTGCAATTTGTCTCAGGCTCTGTTTGGCAAAAAATTAGTCATGCTCTGGCAAAAAGGGGGCTTAATGCATCTTGATGCACTGAACCGATCAAGTCATCACATAAATATGGATATAAGGATGGCCAGTTGTCTTAACAACCGACTTAATCATGAGGTATACTGGTCCTGGACTTACAGAAAATTGATCGATAACGAAAAGTTTCGGCTCAGGTCAGCCCGCGCGGACTGCGCAGGCTGACCTTGGTCGATACTTTTCGCAGATGCATTAAGCCCCCTTTTCACAGAGCGTGGCTCATATGTATTTTTAAGGGAGACTGACTGCTCTAGTTTTTGACCTATTTCTTGGTAATGGCATATTCGAACGAATAAATGCCCGCCAGGTAGCTCCTTGGTTAGCGTACCTGACTCATAACCTGGTGGTTGCGTGTTCGATACACGGTTGAGGCAAGGTTTTTTTTTCCGGCGATTTTTCGCCTCTCACCTCCGATACAAGTGAGAACAGTAGTCAGTGGCCTTGGAAAGAAAGTTGCCTCAGTACTGGTGTGAGAAAACCAGGAAACACATGGGTGCGTCACTGACCGCCATGATATGTATAACCTGTGCTGTTAAAATGGCGTTAAACTCCAATACAAACCAAACCAAGCGAATGAATAAATAATTATTGTAACGGCTCAAAAAAAATCTGGATTTGGTTGCGGAACCCTGTAGGTCTATTTTTCGCTAAGTTAGTGAAAAAAAAAAACTTTCAAGTCCACAGCGATATCCCGAATTTTCCTATTTCAAAGGTATTTTTCGAGGCAAGATTTCTCCGTATCGGACAGTGTAGATCCAATATCAGACTGCACATTCTGTGCAGTCTGATCTTGGATCTACGCTGTCCGCAAAAGGTCAGTGAGTCGCGCTTAGCAGCCTACGGGTTAAAAGATACTTCTTGTTTTCGATTGACCAATTTGCATGTTTAATGCATTATGTTTATACTTCTAGTAGAGACAGATGATGTATTTAAGCACAAATCGGAATAAAGATTCTTTTCTGTTCTGTTCTGACAATTCCTTAACAAATGGCCCGCAACATGCGAAGTGAGACATTTGCGTAAAGTGTCGTCCCAGATTAGCCTGCGTAGTCCGCGCAGGCTAATCCGAGACGGCACTTTACGACTACAGAAGATTTTTAGACTAGCGAAGCCAGTCTATAGGCATCAAGACTGACCCAGCGTCAAAGTAAACAAAAAAAAACCACAGTTGCCAAATACTGCCTCACAGCAAATACTTCTCCCTGCAAGAAATCTTAATTCTGTTATATATGACAATTTTGACAGAAACCACTAAATCTCTACCACTCCAATTTGAACATGTCTTCTTACAAAGTAATAGATTGAACAAGATGTCATTTATAAGGTGCAAGATCTTTGCTTATATGTAAATTAAGTGACCTACGCAAAGCAGGCTATTATCACTTATTCCTACATTACTGTAACATTATCAACGAATCTGAAAATAAATACACCGAGGTAACTTGTAACAAATCCCAGCTGCATTAACTCTCACTGGACAGGGAACCCTTGTCATTCCTTCAGTCATTCATTATTTAGATAATTGTATACAATTAAACTGTTATGTTAAACTGTTATTTTACGGCTTGAATATTAACTCTTTACCACACAATCCCGAGTTTTAATGACACTGAGGTAGAATCCCTGGATATTCTCCTTTTCCCACATTGCTTTCTGCCCTTTTGGAATCAAGTTTCATCAATTCAGCCACATTTAATTTGTGATCTGCAACAGCTTTGAATTTCGTTCCGTAAAAAATTAAATAGTTCACTACATCATGCATTATTGAATATTGACTTATTGACTGTATGATGCCGCTTTCAACATTATTTCGGTGATATCATGGCGGCCAATGCACCTATCCCTGTTTTCCTTGAGTTTCTTTTACCAGCACCACCGCGATTCAATGACCTTTTGTGGACAGTGTGGATTAAGATCATACTGCACAGAATGGAGTTTTAACGACCCTGTGAGAGAAAGCTTTTGAGAACATTGTGGGAAAAAGAGAAAATGCTGGTAACCAGCATTTTCTCCTTTTCCCACAATGTTTTCTATCAAATCAGCAAACTTAAGCCAATTTCTTCCTAGTTTGAATTTGTCATCTGCAGATGTCTTATATTTGGAAGATTCTAAAGTTTGTCGTGTAGGAAAAAGGAACCGGGTATTTTCTTCTTTCCCGGCTATTTTATTTGGATCGTAAAGTAAAAAGAGGTTAGTATGGTGAAAAATTAAGTGCAGAGGTTCTTACAGAAACTAGATCTATTCCGATTTTCATAATCTTGACACACTTCAAAAATGATTTATCACTGGATTATGTAAGGTGAAAGCTGGAAAATCGTCAGTACAGAAGAAAGACAAAAATCCCCTTAATTGGCTACGTAGCTTTTTGAGGTATTCTTTTGATTTCGCGCAAGAGTTTCGCGAAGACTTCTGGCATTATTATTAACACGCGCATTCGGCATACCTCGGGTGATCCGGCGATCAAATCCCTCGGCTGTATCACGTAGATTGATATGCACCTATACGGTACATTTCGCATGTCGCCGGAAACACACCGTTTTACCGTTACTGGAATTGAAAGGCTCCTCTTAACAAAAAAAAACCATGACTCACAATTTTCTACCGATTTTTCTTCGAATAATTTAGTTGGCAAACAGTTTGTAAATTCGTTTTTGTGTGTGTGTGTGTTGTTTATCAATTCCATTGGGAACTTTAATCGACAGATCGATAGATGTGAATAACTTCACCGTGGTTGTTCATGTCGTTGCTAAGTGATTTACAGGGGCGCCGCCATGTTTAAGACCACGTGATTGGTAGTTCAAAATGGAAGCTTCCTTTACACGAACGAGATTAGATGTAGGTACGGAATCGGCCGAGTTGTGACGAGAATAACACGTTTCGATAACGAGGATTCGTATTAAAATGAGTACTATGACGTCATATCTGATGTAATAGAAATAGACGGAGTTACCTACTGCAGTACGATCACCCCATTATTTAACTCTTTACCAGACTGGTTGGTTGTATGATGTGTTTAACGCCGTTTTCAACATTATTTCAGCAATATCGCGGCGGCAAGTGCACCTATCCATGCTCTCCTGGAGTTTCTTTTACCAGTACTCCGTACAATATTCTTTCCAAGCCACTGGCTGCTTGCCCACATAACCATCGTCGAAACGACGGTCAGAAGTGAGAGAGAAATGAATCCTGTCGCAATGACTATCATCAATCCTCAGAAAGAAATCTGCCATGCCGGGGATCGAACCAGCGACCCCTTGTTCTCGAGTTACCGGGGCTCGGCAAACAAAAATGTAGACTGGTCCAAATTGAAAGCATTTGCAGACGACAATTGAAATGTGAATCAAATGATGCAAATTGTCTTTGATAGGGTAGAAAACATTGTGGGAAAAGGAGAAAATGCTGGTGACCAGCATGTTCTCCTTTTCCCACAATGTTTTCAAAAGGCTTCTTCCCCAGGGTCGTTTAAACTCGGGATTGTGTGGTAAAGGGTTAAACACCCAAAACTGCACCTTTTCACTGAATAATACTGTACAGTTTCTATACGATTGCAAGGAAAAAATATAAATTATCTAGTTGCGTTCATCAGTATTCCACAACAAGTCTGGTTTACGGAAGAAGAAAAAAAAAAACACGACTAAAATGTCACGAATGACGTTTTGATAATCCCTTTTCAAAAAACATGAATCAAATCACTCCAACTGCAAATAACAGTTTCCATGGAGACCAGATAGTTGTAGGTGGCTATAGCTCTGTACTAGACGACAAAATCTTAAGACTTATCCATATCGATAGTATTTGCAGACGACAAACGAAACGTTTAAAAGATTTTTATTTGAGAGGGTAGAAAAATCGCGAAAAAATGTGAGAAATTGTTAGTTCCTAGCATTTTCTCCTTTCTCCTTTTTTTCCCACTCTATCAGCTGTAGGTGCCTTCAGCTCGAGGGCTGTAAAACGTGGGATCATTTGAGGAGTTAAGCCTTTTACCAAATACATGTACATGTAATATTGAAATTGGGGGTGGATTTTTGAAAACCTTTTTTGAGTTTTAGGATTGGTTTCGTTGTGTATTTTGCACCATCCCCCACCTAGTAAAATGACTAGCAGCCTGTTGGTGGCGTCGCATGAGCAAGCGTTGGCGAGAATAAATAAACTCAAAACCAGTTTTGAACAAAAACTACCCGTTCATTCGCAGTGGAAAGTCTCACAGGCCCGAGAAAAAGACATGAATTAAGAAAGTGGGGGCAATATATCTAACCCTTAAGATGCTAAGCCCGACTCACTGACCTTTTGCGGACAGTGTAGATCAAGATCAGACTGCACAAAACGTGCAGTCTGATCTTGGATATACACTGTCCGATAAGGAGATATTCTTCCCCCCCCCCCCCCCAACCTACCTTTGAAACAACAAAATTTGGGTTTATACTATCGGCTAGAAAGTTTCTTTTCATCTATCTAGCAGGATAAGGGTTAATATGAAGAAACGTGGCAAATTAACACATAACAACACATTGCTCCTTTTACCACGTTATTTCCAGTATGATCATTGGCAGAAACTTGATCTTTACAATGATGGGTTGAAATTAACCCTTTACCAAACAATCCCTAGTTTTAATAACCCTGGTAATGAAGGCTTCGGAAAACATTGTGTAAAAGACGAAAATGCTAGTAACAAACATTTTCTCCTTTTCACAGAATGTTTAACTGCCATTTGAAAGGCAAATTTCAATTTCAAAATTATAATGTTCCACCTACATAAAAAAAAAATGTTAAAATTATGATTTTTAAAGTACCTATTGATATTTTAAGTTATGCGTCAGAGTCCTGTTTCATGTTCGCATTATAAGCAGTTTTTTATAAGTACAAACTTTTTAATGTCATGTGAGGCGTGACTTTAACTCCATATGCGGGAAAATAATTAAATACGACAAAATTTTAGACTGGTCCAAATTGAAAGCATTTGCAGACGACAAAATAAATATGACTCAAAAATTGAAATAATATTTTGGAAGGGTAGAAAACATTGTAGGAAAAGGAGAAAATACTGGTTACCAGCATTTTCTCCTTTTCCCACAGTGTTTTCAAAAGGCTTTCTTCTCAGGGTCCTTAAAGGTCGGGATTGTTGGTAACGGGTTAAATGTCGGTAATCACCATTTCTCCTTTTCAAACAATGTTTTCAATAGCCATCTTTCTCGGGTTGTTAAAACAAGGAATTAAAAACTACGTTAAAAATTTTAATAATAATACAAAATGTCGCTTTTAAAAATCGCTGACCCAGCTAAAAGGGACTTAATTGTAAAAGAGTATCTTGAGACAAAGAAGAATATTCGGAGTAACCAGCTAGCAGAGAGAACGGGGGAAAGAGAATTACAAACAGACCTTTCAAAGTTTTTTAAACCGTTTACAGAAACGCAAAAAGCTACAACAAAGGAAATTACGGAGGGTCTTATACCTATTAAAGAGGGTATAGAAAGGTTAGCGAAAGCAAGATTCATCGATAGGCAGTTTATCTTGACTCTCTACCACACGAATTTTAGACTTATCCAAATTCAAAGCAAATATCAGACGATAAATTAAATGTAGCTTAAATTGGAGGATTTGCTTTTGAAGGTTGAGAAAACATTGTGGGAAAAGGAGAAAATGCTGGTTACCAGCATTTTCTCTTTTTCCCACAAAGTTTTCAAATGGCTCTTTTCTTAGAGTCGTTGAATTTCGGGCTTTTGTGACCAAGGGTTCATAAATAAAATGGAAATTTCCTGTCGATAGTGAAACCTCAAATATTACTATTTTAAAGTTACTTTGACTGGGGAAAAAAAAAGTCTCTATGTATCGCACAAAAATAAGCCATACTCTGTGAAAAGGGGGGCATAATACATCTGCGAAAAATACAGACCCAGCAGGCTGACCTGGGTCGAAATTTTTCGCCATTGGTCAATTATCTGTATCCAAAGGACAAGTCTATTGCATGATTCAGTCGTTTGTTAGAAAAAAAAGTGGCTATTATGGATCCATAATTACGTGATGACTTGCTTGTTATGCAGTAAGCCCCCTTTTGTCAGAGCAGGGCTCAAATGTATATGGGGCAATACATGTAGGCTGGAATTACATAAAATAAGAGCATTTACCTTACAAAGTCGACAGCAAACCGATGCATTTTGGTAAGATTCTCTAAACAGTGATTTTGATACAGCGATATGACCTTTACACAAAGTTCTTCAAGCTTCCGGCTGAAATATTGCAGAAACAAAATAACAGGGTCCGTATTCACCAACCATTCTTAAGAATATTCTTTGTCTTATTCTTCAAGATTTTCTACATTTGAAATTAACACAACTTCTGACTGGCTAAACCATTTGGTTTAGCCAATCAGAAGTTGTGTTACTTTCAAATGTAGAAAATTTTGAAGAATAAGACAAAGAAAATTCTTAAGAATGGTTGGTGAATACGGACCCAGGTCTTAATCCTGATTTACAAAAATATTTAACACCTCGAAGGGAGCCTGTTGAAAACATTCCAACTTGCCCAAAGTCTTTTCGAGAATTGTCCATTCGTACTCTGTTATTTCTACGACTATATTTGGCTTGAAATATTATATATGAGCCATGCTCTGTGAAAAAGGGGCTTAATGCATCTGCAAAAAAGTATCGACCCAGGTCAGCCTGCGCAATCAACGCGGGCTGACCTGGGCCGAAACTTTTTGCTATAGGTCAACTTTCTGCAAGCACAAGGACCAGTCAACCTCATAATTCAGTTGATTGTTAGACAAAATCCGCTTTAACTCTTTCCCAAACAAGCCCTGGTTTTCACGTGTCGGCCGTACAAGTCTTTTGAAAACACTGTGGGAAAAGGAGAAATTGCTCTTGCCCCTGACGGTTTCAAGGTTGCGTTGATTACGACCGATAGAAGATGCATTTCATTTCACTTGGGGGCCTTCAAAAAACCACTGTTGTAACGTTTCCGGTTTTAAATCGGAGATTTCAAAAATGCATATTTATCCCTTACTGTTTCACCATTTTACAGCGATAATTTATCTACGTTTACACAGCTGACTAAATTCTTAACCATTCTACTGTCTATCAAATTTCAACTAAATTTTCTCTTTGTGGCTGAAAGGATAGATCTGTAAACTAATCCTTAAATATAGCATTGTCATGTTAACTACAAATAGCAAAATCCGGGTTTCCCCAGTTAAAAATTAGAACGCATTCAATGAAACATTCCACTCCCGAAACTTGTGATATCATTTTTACTAAGCACCGTTCTGAAAAAAGTTCTAGTTATTTGTTCTAGAAGAATCCATTTAATTCTTTACCTCACAATCCCGAGTTTTAGCGACCCTGGAGAAGGGGCCTTTTGAAAACATTGTGGGGAAAAAGAAGAAAATGCTGGTAACCAGCATTTCCTTCTTTTCCGACAATGTTTTCTACCTTCAAAAGACAAAAATCTATGTTTTAAGTATCATTTTATTTGTCGTCTGCAAATGCTTTGAATTTGGACCAGGCTAAAATTTTGTCGTTTGGTAAAGCGTTAAGGGTGCTAAAAACCGGAAATATTAACTGTCTTCTTGGTGTATTAATATTTCATTATTATGCATGCTATGATATATATAAATCGTACTGTGTGAAAAGGGGACTTATGGCATCTGCAAAAAGTATCGACCATTGTCAGCCTGCGCAGTCCGCGCAGGCTGACAATGGTCGATACTTTTTGCTATTGGTCAATTGTCTGCTTATCAAAGGACCATTTTACCAAACGATTTCGTCGGTTATTAGACAAAAGGGATTTTATGGCTTCATAATTAGATGATGTCTTGCTTGATATAATGCATCGTGGAGATGCATTAAGCCCCCTTTTGCCAGACTGATGCTCATTCAATAATTTCAGAGTGATTTTGATTACACAGGACTTTATTTTGTAGGGCCAGTAAACAACAAAATAAAAAAATTAAAAGGGTCACTGATACTTCGAGTTGAAGGCGGTTGGACAAAATTGGATTTCTTACCTTTCTACTTGATGTATGAATATTTCGTGATTATGAAGTTCGCCATATTTTTTATGTTTCAGAAAAGTTGTATACACTGACGCAATGTTTTGTTGAATCTGTTGGAATTTCGACAAACTGCAAAATAAAAAAAAAAACATTTAATTCAATTCGTTATAAGACAATCCTAAGTCTTAAATGGACTTTAAAACAAATTTCGTTTGGCTTTTTTTTTTTTAATTTCACTCGCATGCAGAGATGCCTTTAAAATCGAAATTAAAACATTAACAGAAATACATGTAGAAAAAGTAAGAGGAATGATCGAGGTTTTCTTTTTCCCTATACCGTTAGTAATGGTATAGCCATAATTGCAAAATAAGAGATAATACATTTATTACACAAGAAAATTCCTGTTGGTTCTTTGCCTCAATGGTGCGTCGACTACGATTTTAAAGGTCGCGGGTTCCAGTCCCTCCGGAGACAATTTATTTTAAGCATTTTCCCCAACAAAGGGTAAACAGTCACGTCCTTATGACTTTTGGTAACCACCAGGGTCTGTATTCACTAACCATTCTTAAGAACGTTCTCTGTCTTATTCTCCAGAATTTTCTAGATTTGAAAGTAACAAAACTTTGATTGGCTAAACTATTTGGTTTAGCCAATCAGAAGTCGTGTTACTTTCAATTCTTTTAAATCTTGGAGAGTAAGACAAAGAATGCTCTAAGAATGGTTGGCGAATACGGGCCCAACATTTTCTCCCTTTTCCAAAATGTTTCTTATCTTAGAATATAAATGCCAAAGCGGCCTCCGGCTTTTTACCAGACAAAAAAAAAAGACTTAACTCGACTATATTGAAGAAGTTTGCAGACAAAAAAAGAAATCAGACGTGGCTAAAATGGTGGGATTTGTCTGGGATTAGGCAGAAAACATTGTGGGAAAAGGTGAAACATGCTGACTACCGGCAATTTGTTCTTCTCTCAAAATGTTTCAAAATATATGCCATGTTGTTAAATAAAGATAATTATGTCTTCCTGTTCAGCAAGGCCATTCCCTCCTTATTTTCATCGTTCGAATTCATTAATTGACGAATCACATATTGCGGCTTATCTAAACCACACAAAAACATGAGCCATGCTCTGGCAAAAAGGGGCTTAATGCATCTCCGTGATGCACTTAACCGAGTAAGCCGTCATATCATTTTGAATACATAAATCCATATCGTGTAACTACTGACTAAATCATGACGTAGGGCGGTCCTTTGACCTACAGAAATTTGACCAATAGCGAAAAGTTTTGGCCCAGGTCAGCCTGCGCGGACTGCGCAGGCTGACCTGGGTCGATACTTTTCGCAGGTGCATTAAGCCCCCTTTTAACAGAGAATGGCTAATATCTTTTCTGGCACATTGGTTCCAGAAAATAGTGATACATACCTTCGATCTAATTATATGCTCTATCTAAAATGTTGAATAACCAACATACAATACAGCTGGCTGTCCACATACAAATAACGCATCTCTGAATAAAAGTATCTAAGTGTTTTCATGACTCTGAAGAAGAAAACTTTTGAATACATTGTGGGAAAAATAAAAAAATGCTTGTAACTAGCAGTTTATCCTTTTCCCAAAATGATCTCTTCCCCGTCAGAAAACACTATCTAATTTTGACCTATATAGAATTTGTCTTCTGAAGATATTTTCCATTTGGAAAAAATCACATGTTTTTTATTTGGTTTAAAGTTAATTACATGTGAGCCATACTCTGAGAAAGGGAAGCTTAATGCATTTACGAAAAGTATCGACCCAGATCAGCCTGCGCAGTCCTATAATCCAACTCAGGACTCGGGACTCAATGTATTGGAGCTGTGCCCTGTGAAAAGGAGGCTTAATGCATCTGCGAAAAGTATCGACCCAGGTCAGCCTGCGCAGTCCGCGCAAGCTGACTTAGGCCGAAACTTTTCGCTATTGGTCAATTTTCTGCACGTGTCAAAGGACCAGTGTACCTCATGATTCAGTCGGTTGTTGGACACAATAGGTTTGTGAATCCATAATTAAGTAATGACTTGCCAGGTATAAAACATCGCGGAGATGTATTAAGCCCCCTTTTGCCAGAGGATGGCTCATATAAGTTTGAAAGGATCACCAAAAACGTGCCAAAGAGGAAGACATTTTGTAACACACGTTGTTTATCGAAGAACCAACTAGGTCACAACGAGACTTCCTTATTGGTCCCACTAGGAAGGGATTCCTGAACATGATCTCAGCAATGTCTTACTAAGAAAAAGAAAGAACTTTCCTGAATTTCAAAATTTTAAAATCCGACCGGAACTCACGATTGTCTGTTGAACTTTAGGCTGAAAATACTTGAGCCATACTCAGAGAAAAGGGGGCTTAATGCAACTACAAAAAGTTTTGACTCATGTCAGCCTGAGCAGTCTGCGCAGGCTGACATGAGTCGAAACTTTTTGCTATTTGTAAATTTTCTGAAATAGGAAAATTCGGGTATTTATCACGGCTTGAAAGTTTCATTTCTTTAATTCAGCAGGATATGGGTTAAATGGCACTGAGTGACAGGTATACATGTAATTTACAAATCAATACGTTTCGAGACTTCCGGAAAGTTTTAAATATATTTTTTTCCTAAAACGTCATACATTAACCAAAATGTCGCGTGATATTTATTACAATCTCCGCCTTTTCGTCTGCTGCTAAGGGAACAAAAGAAGGTACAAACACGCGCCTATTAGTCTAAACTCGGCCGAATCGGTAACTGTATCTTACCGTGTCTGTATCAAGGAAGTCGCCATTTTGAAATAGTCACTTGACCTGAAGTATTTCGGTGCCACTGAAAACCGATTTAACAACAACCACAGCGAAGTTAATTCGCATCTATCAATTTGTCAGTGAAAACCGCCGACGGAATTGATAAACCACGTTTAGAAATGAATTCACGAACAGTCTGTCATCGGAAATGTACTCAGAAAGATTTCGATAGAAAATCGTGATTTGCAGTTTCTTTTTTCAGGTGGAGATTTACGATTTTATGAACGGTAAAGCGAAGAAATGTACGGAGAAGGTGCAGATACAAACGAGAAATTTGATCAACGGACCACCCGAGGTTTGCCGGATGAAATGCACCCACGCATCTTATTGATACTGATTAACCCTTTACCACAAAATCCCGACTTTTAATGACCCTGGGGAAGAAGGCATTTGAAAACATTGTGGGAAAAGGAGAAAATGCTGGTAACCAGCATTTTCTCCTTTTCCCACAAAGTTTTCTACCCTATCAAGGACAAAAATCGTCATTTGGGTCACCTTCAATTTGTCGTCTGCAAATGCTTTCAATTTGGACCTGACTAAAATTTTGTCATTTGGTGAAGAGTTAACTCTTTACCAGACGCCATAATATAGACTGGTCCATATTAACCGAGTGAGCGGATTTCATATTTCATTGGACTGAAATGACAACAATGTCCTTCAAAGAGTTTATATCACAAGTTTAATTTAAATGATGGTATAGATCTAAGATCAGACTGTGCGTTCTGTGCAGTCTGATCTTGGTAAATGTCGTCAGCGAAAGTCCCTGTTTTCGCCTATGGGGCTAAAACAGTTAAAAGATTCCCAATAGACGATAGTAACATTCCGTTGGTTGGTCTATAAGCGCTGGAGGGATACAACGTAATTAAAACCGTAGATTGGCAGATAGTTTGAAAAGGGGATGTCTAAATTCTTTCGGTTTGGAAAATGTTTATCTACCTTCTTAGCTGCTTTGAAATAAATACAGGATATAATATATGAGACATGCTCTGGCAAAAGGGGGCTTAATGCATCTCCGTGATGCATGATACCTGAGAAAGCCATTACATGATAATGGAACCATAAAATCCATTTTGTCAAACAACCGACCGAACCATGAGCTTAACTAGTCCTTAAACATGCAGAAAAATTGACAAACAGCAAAAGGTTTCGGCCCAGGTCAGCCTGCGCGGACTGCGCAGGCTGACCTGGGTCGATATTTTTTGCAGATGCATTAAGCCCCCTTTTCACAGAGAGCATGTCTCAATTATTATTATTCTTAGCAAACATGAATGTTAATCTGATGTATTTTACGTGACTGCTTCAATGAATTACACCCACGCCATAAGAACATTTATAGAAATACATGTAAATAAAAAAAGAAGAACGTATCAAATCACCTTTTATTAAACATTTATAACACACGAGCCCGGTAGCTGTTTTGGGTACAAACTGGGATCGGTGGTTCGATTTCTAAGCTCACTCAAAACTCTTTCTCGTGAAGGATTGATGATAGTAATTGCAAAATTGCAACAGGATTCAATCATGTGTCACCGCTAACAACAATTTGTTTCTTTTTTTGCGGTGGGGGGCGGGCAACCAGTGGCTTAGATAGAGTTTTGTAAGGAGTTCTGGTCAAGAAAAACTCAAGGAAAGCATATATAGGTGAACTGGCTTACGTGATATAAGTAAGTGAAATAATGCTGAAAATGGCGTAACCAAACAAACAAACGATGAAACCAATTAAACAAACACAAATTTCTGACCATCGTCAAAACAGATATGATTTTTTATACCCCTGCAGCAGAAGGCCTCTGAAATCATTATGGCGGAAAGCGGTAAATTTTAGTAAAAAAAAAAAACGCTTAATCCTTTCCCCCCAAAAAAATTTTTTTAATCAAAATCATCCCATGATATTTCTTTCATTTTTCTATATACGCCCATATCAATTTCTGGCTTTCTATTTTGACAAATTCTATTATAAACCAATGCAGTATTGAAGATAAACAATTACATCCG
The DNA here is from genome assembly GCA_945859785.2 of Tridacna gigas. Taxonomy (NCBI): domain Eukaryota; kingdom Metazoa; phylum Mollusca; class Bivalvia; order Cardiida; family Cardiidae; genus Tridacna; species Tridacna gigas. The sequence goes on from OX244036.2 coordinate 59,667,676, forward strand.
TATTGCCTGACGTCAAAGCACTCATAGATTCGATTCCCCGACTTTTCTAATGACGTCAATATTGTACTTCCTGTTTAAACCTTTACAACACAATAGCGACTTTTAACGGCCCCGAGGAAAATAGCCCTTTGAAAACCTTGTGGGAAAAGGAGGAAATGCTGGTAACCAGTATTCTCTCCTTTTTCCGCAAGGTTTTCTACACTTTCGCAGACAATTACCACCATTTCAGCTAAATCTAAAATGTCGTCTGCAGATGTTTTCAATTTGGACCAGTCTGAAATTTTGTTGTTTGGTAAAGATTTCAAATTCGACAACAGTCCCGAGTTTGAGCGTCTAAAAGGGACATCTTATGAAAACGTTTTTGGAAAAGGAGAAAATGCTAGTAACCAGCATTTGACCCTTCAAAGACAAGTCCTATCGTTTGAACCACATTTCATATGTCGTCTGCAATGAGGGCCAGTCTTGTAAATCGAATTATCTCCCTTGCCAGATAAAGACTAAAGGTAACCAAATAAAAAATTGGTCCTTTTACCTGTATTCCTTTGTTTTTATCCTTGATTCCCTTGGGGATGTTGCGATAAAAATAATTTGATATATGACACTATGTAAGGTCCCCATGTAATTTTGAAGCAGATCATGTTCTCAATCATCAGAGAAATCTATATATCTCGATTTGTAAAACAGTCTAGCCCGATTTTCTCGAGATATATTCTCAAGAATATATTTGCGTAGTGCAAGAAAATCAAGGATAAAATCCAAGTAATCCCCTTATCAGGACCAATGTAGTGCTAAAGAGGAATCAAGGGAAAATAATTGAAGAATGGCTCTCATTGTCTTTCAAATTGGATCAGTCTAGAATTTTGTCGTCTGGTAAAGAGTTAAAGCAATGACTTTTTTTTTATGTCCGGGTGAAAGGCATGAGCATTTTTTTGCAACAAGCGCTTTCTTTTTCAAGCACTGCAAAAAAGCAGACGCGACGCTCTGAGAAAAGGAGATTTAACGCCAACTTCACAATCCATCATACCAATCAAGTTGTCACATACTACGGATTCGTTGACTAATCCGAGACGACACTTCCCGTTTTTGTGCGATTTTCTGCAAACGACAAATTAGACGTTGCTACAATGATGATTTTTTTTTTCTGTAATAGGACAGAACATGTTGTGGGGAAATGAGAAATCGCTGGTAGCCAGCATTTTTCCCTTTTCCCACAATGTTTTCATAGGTCTTTTCGACCAAAGTCATTTAAAACTCGGGACGGTGTGGTAATGAGTTAAATAACGCGAGATTTTGACGAGAAAGTTCGTCAGTAACAACTTACCAATCTTGCTTTTCTTCCTCACAGCCAGACCACGACGTGCTGTACACAACTTGTTGTTCTTTCATTTTCTCTATTAAACAAGTTAGGTAAACTTCTACTTCTCTAACGCGGACCTTCGCCTGAAAATATTAAAATCCCAACTGTTAAATCCTTCCTCTAAACAAAAATTTTAACCTTTAACCCGCTAAATAAATGAAATGAAACTTTCAAGACGATAGTAAAAACCCAAATGACGTTATTTCAAACGCATATTTTGGGGGAAAATATCTCTGTATCGGACAGAGTAGATCCAGTTCTGTGCAGTCTGATCTTGATCTTCACTGTCCGCATATGTCCCTGAGTCGCGCTTAGCAGCCTAAAGATTAAGCTGGTTTCACACCAGCCTGCGGCAGCCGCACAGCTCTCTGTGGTCACCTTTCTGACAAACATCCACAGGTCTTTTTTTATGCTGCGCAGCTATCTTCACACGGGTTCTTAAGGTCGAAATGTTGTAGCAACGCCACTATGTTCTCAGACATGCATATTGTTTCTGCGGGGTTTTTTTTTTCCGAGTTTTGGACGCCACAAGGCTGAATTGAGACACATGCACGATTAACCCTTTTCCACACAATCCCGAGTTTTCACGACCCTGTGAAAGAAGCCTTTTGAAAACATTGTAGGAAAAGGAGAAAATGCTGGTAACCAGCATTTTCTCCTTTTCCCACACTGTTTTCTTCCCTTTCACAGACAATTCTTACTATATGAGTCATATCTGATTTGTCGTCTGCAAGTGCTTTCTATTTGGACCAGTGTAAAATTTTGTCGTGTGGTAAAGGGTTAACACGTGTTTTGGTAGGATTTGTAGACGATCTGTCTACGACACAAAATTCATGGCCTCCAAATATGCGAGCAAAAATTGCATAGCTGATGTGAAAAAAAAGGCTTTAAACTAAGTAAGTTAACAAAAGTTCTTATAATATAGGTTAAGGAGGGTTTGCAATTAGGTGGGCAAAAGAAGATTTCAACTACTGTAGTGCACCTGCACTCGCGAATTACTTCCTGTTTAAAGGCGTGGCTTTCGAGACGATCTTCATTTCACTTCCGGGTTATACGGTGCAGCTGCCGAAAATTCTTCATTTACTTTCACGACGCCTTGCACAAGTTCAGATATATTTGCAAATAGTGTAGATCAAGAAAAGACTGCCATTTAACGTGCAGTCCAATGTTTTCTATCTATCCCACCTTCCGGTATATTTCACTGGTCCATAAGCAACCTCCGAAACTGTGGGTTTTTCTACTGTTTTATTTTCTCTGATCAAACTGTCTTTTTTTTTACTCATTCAGTAGTCTAAATGTTTATTATTAGACTTGAAAGTGCGACCCAATACATTTTGGCGGACAGTGTATATCAAAATCAGACTGCACGGGATGTACAGTCTGATCTTAGATCTACAATACCAGATACAATGAGGATTTCCAGAAATTAACTTTAAAATTGCAAAACTTGGGTTTTAGCAATTTGCTGTACTATCTTTTATTCATTTCGTTAAGTATAGTCAACCCTTCACCACAGATTGAGAACTTTCTGCCATTTTCATCAAATTTAAAATTGTCGTCTGCAAACTCTTTCAAATGGGACCAGTCCAAAATTTGTCGTTTGGTAAAGGGTTAAAGAATCGGACGTAAATTAGAATGGGATTCGTTCTTTATCGTGCACTATCCCACGTGATATAGCAAACCAGTGTCTTGTGGCGAATATAATAACCGGAGAACCAATCAGTTGGAAGTGGTTAACCACCTATATACACAGTATACAATAGTTATACTCCTTTAACAGACGACCAAAGTTTAGGCTTGTCCAAATTCTTAGGATTTGCAGACGACAATTTAAATTTTCCTCAAGTGATCGGATTTTTCTTTTTTTACACTATGGGAAGGAGAAAAAATGCTTCTTGTCAGCATTTTCTCTTTTCTCTACAATATTTTTTAAGGCTTTCTTCTCCAGGGTCGTTAAACCACAGGATTGCAAACAGTGCAGATCAAGATCAGACTACAAAGAAGGTGCAGCCGGATACTGACTACTATTTTGTCAGAGATTCTGCCAAAAACAGCTTTAAAATATCCATCTTCTGTATTGACTGAGTTCGTCTATTTCATTTCAGCCATACTTTGTGAAAAGGGAGTTTAATGCGTCTACAAAACGTAACAACCCCTGTCAACCTGCTCAGTCCGCGCAGGCTTACTTGGGTCGACACCTTTTGCTTTTGGTTAACTTTCTGCATATCCACGGACCATTCTATCCCATGATTCATTCGGTTTGTTAGACAAAATGGATTTTATGGATCCATAATTATGTGATGACCTGCTTGGTACAATGCATCACAGAGAATTATCAAATTCCCTCCTGTCAGAGCACCAGTCATTTATTAGCACTTGGCAGGATCACGTATATGAGCCATGCTCTGCGAAAAGGGGGCTTAATACATCTGCGAAAAAGTATCGACCCAGGCCAGCCTGCGCAGTCCGCGCAGGCTGGCCTGGGCCGAAACTTTTCGCTATTGGTCGATTTTCTGTATGTTAAAGGGCCATTCTACCTCGTGATTAAATCGGTGGTTGAAAAGAAGCAGCTTCTATGGATCCATAATTATTTGAAGGTTTGATAGGTATAATGCATTAAGCCCCCTTTTGCCAGAGCCTGGCTGATGTGTAGTCTACTTGCTTGCCCGGACATGACTCGTCCTTGTGGTTCAATTATATCATATTCCTGTGGTTAACCTACCTATTTTTGGAAACATTATATATATTAGTCAATGATGCCCGACAGGAAAAGGTTAACCAGTGAACATAACTTTGAATATAGCCTTTAGGAAGTACATTTCATGAATTAACACTGTCCCTTTAAAAATCACCAAACGACAAAGTTTTGAAGTTGCCCAAATTGAAAGCATTTGCACGCGACTTTGTAAATGTGATTTAAAAACTGAAAACAGTCTTGTGAAGGGGCAGAAGATATTTTCGGAAAACAGCATTTTCTCCTAATCCAGTAACGGTTTCAAAATACTTCATCTTCAAGGAAGTGAAAACTCTGGACTGTTGGTAACAAAACTTCAGCCACAACCTGACTACACTGTCAACCTATGACGCAATTTTGTACTTACATGATTGGCCGGAAGCCCAAATTACTCACGAAAACTTTTTATCAATGTAATGGAGAATGAAAACGTTATTTAGTCGAAAAGTTGATAGCGATTAAAAAGTGCAGTTTAGTGCAAATGATGCAAACCTGCCCCTTAAGGTAACATTTATTTGTTTGTATGTATAGTGTTTAACGCCGCTTGTAACAGTGTTTCAGTAATATTGCAGTGGCCAGTGCACCTATCAGTGATTAGCTTGAAGTTCTTTTACCATTACTTCGCACAATATTTTTTCCCCAAGACACTGGCTGCTTTCCAACACAAAAATTCCCAAAATACTGTTTATCAGTGACAGAGGAATGAATCCTGCCTAACTTAATATCATTAATCCAACGCTGAATGCTATGCATGTATATCTACCAAAGGTTAGTATATCGAAATGATACTAAAAGTGAATTGCCGAACTGTGAGTCCCGAGTCCTATACTCCAGTTCGGGACTCAGGGCTCAATGTATTTGAGTCTTGCCCTGTGAAAAGGGGGCTTAATGCATCTGCGAAAAGTATCGACCCAGGTCAGCCTGCGCAGTCCGCGCAGGCTGACCTGGGCCGAAACTTTTCGCTATCGGTCAATTGTCTGTATGTTCAAAGACCAGGTTACCTAATGATTAAGTCGGTTGTTAAAATAATAGCTATTATGGATCCATAATTATGTGATGGCTTGCTTGGTACAATGCATCAAGGAGATCCATTAAGTGCCCTTTGCCGGAGCGTGGTTCATTTATTAAAGGAAGTCTTTCTACTCATTAAAGCTTAGGCATTGAATAAGTTAGTGTCCTTAGGGCCCGTAACTTTGTGGTTGGACTCACTGTGGTTGAACCCTGTGGTTCCTTGGTCATATCGACCAAAACTTGTCAATAAATCACTAGATATGCTCTGTTGTAGCAATTTTCCTGATGCTTGTATTTGCTAAGAACTTCGTTAAAATATCTGGCATCTCTCGAGACTCAACGTCTCGCCAGGTGTCAGATATTACCCGTTTGAACGAGAAGCAAATACAAGCGCAATGAAAGCTATTAAAACAGAATGTTTTATTTATCTTACAGTACAAATTTTAACAAAAAAACACATGAAACAGTAAGGCGGATGAACGTAACATTTGACCAATCTAATCGGAAACCAAGCTAAAAGTAGTCCGCACGCGGATTAACGCATCATTGCATATCTGGGACCGTATCTGATACTATCAGACGCGCACTCTTTTTTTCCTATCGTGTCGGATTTTATCCGCGTGCGATGCCTTTATCTAAGCCGGAAAATTTAAAGGTACAATAGTTCTAGTTGCAATAATGATGTTAGTCATGTAACTACCCTTCTTTTCAATATAATACAGCCATTATGAATTTTCTTAACTAACACACGTTTGAGATAAGAAAATAGAGCCCGTCTTTTATCAAGGTTCTGTAATCATACGCCTCATTTCTAAACCATTAGTGACCCAGATTCCTCTGTCAAAGTAACTGTCAAAACTGATGATCGTGGCAAATCAACAAATTTTTCCCACCTTTAGAAGTAAAACAAAACCGTTATATGCAAGTTTCTTTAGAACTATTTTTGTCGGTGATGTACACACCTGCCAAAGAGGGCGAATAGGTTTCATGTAAATTTCAATACGCTTGTGCATATAGGCCAATATTCTAGCACATCATAAACATTGATTCATGAGATACAGTTTTGTGATAAGAAGATTATGACATTCACGGGCTTTTGGGATGATCAAAATATTTAACTCGTCTACAAAAAAAAGTGTTGTTAAGCTCACCAAAGGCTCGCTTAATGGCATTTTTGTACACTTATTTAACCCTTTACCACACAATCCCGACTTTTAACGACCCTAAAAAAGAATCCTTTTGAAAACATTGTGGGAAAAGGAGAAATGCTGGTAACCAGTCTAAAATTTTGTCGTTTGGTAAAGAGTTAATGAAATTTGGGCATGCTCTGGTAAACGGGGTTTAATGCATCCCGTCATACATGATACCAAGCAAGTCATCAAATAATTATGGATCCATAAAACCTGACCTGGGTCGATACTTTTCGCAGATGCATCAAGCCCCCTTTTCACAGAACAAGGCTCATATGAAACAAGCCCTTACTTTCTGTAAAACCTCCCCGATGGTGGAGTCATCTGGAAAGATCCCTGACCAATCTATCGAAGATTTGTGATTTTTGTCGTCCGGGAACTCGAGTGCAGTGATGATAGACGAGATGGATTGTAGATTTGTCTGGGAAAGCTTCAGAGACTGAAATCTAGCCGAGCTTTGAAGGAGAACTTGCTCCAAGATAGGAATACAAGTTTCTGTTGGTTGAAGGGTGTCTTTTGTATAGTGCCTACAATAATGGGAAAATGTTGTGTTCACGTTAAGACTGTGTAATGTATTCATTAGAAATTTAGAGCAGTTTACCGAGACATTAGTTCTTTTCCAGATGACAGAGTTTTAGACTGGTCCAAATTCAAAGCATTTGCCGACGATAAAAAAAATGTGACTCAAAAATTTAAACCTGTTACGGGGAAGGGTAGAAAACATTGTGGGAAAAGGAGAAAATGCTGGTTGCCAGCATTTTCTCCTTTTTCCAAAATATTTCTCAAAAGGCTTTTTTCTCAGGGTCGTTAAGGGTCGAGATTGTATGGTAAAGGGTTAAGTTTTGGAAATACATGAATTTACTTGCATGTTTTTTTATTTGTATGATTTATTGAATGCTTAGTTTTTACGCCGTTTTCAAAAATGACGCGGCAGTCAGTGCAACTATCCACGTTTTCCTTGAGTACTATTAGCCATACTTCTCATCACACTTTTTTAAAGCCACTGGCTACTTTCTAGAATCAATATTGTCAGAATATTGGTCAGTGATCAGAGTTCTATCATCAATCCTGGAAAAGAGCTTGGCCTGGCACGAAATCGAATTTTCGACCCCTGAACTAAAAGCCCTGTACGTTACCGACGGAGGATTACCTCCATGAAACACTTTGAGCAAAAGATTGAAATATTTTAATTTCCATCATCTTTGGAACAGACAATCAAGTCTAGCGCGTTAGCCTGTATTTGACGAGCGTCTGTATTCACCAATTATTCTTAGGAACATTCTTGTTACACAATGTGTAATTGGCTTAACCATATGGTTTAGCCAATCAGAAGTTGCGGTACTTTCTAAATCTAAAAATAGACTTAGAATGAAATCAAGAATGGTTGGTGAATACGGACTCAGACTGCCGCACCATAATAAGGTTTAACCCTTTCCCAAACAAGCCCTGGTTTTCACGTGTCTGCAGTACAAGTCTTTTGAAAACACTGTGGGAAAAGGAGAAATTGCTCGTAATGAGCAACTTCTCCTTTTCCGACAGTGTTTTCTATCCTTTTTGAGACCTTTGTGCCATTTTCATCAAATTTAAAATTGTCTTCTGCAAACTCTTTCAATTTGGACCAGTCCAAAATTTGTCGTTTGGGAAAGGGTTAACTGTATCAATTACCATTGGTTGTTAAATGGGCTATTCAGATTTTTTAAATAATCGAACAAAACTTCGTGAATGTTTAATCACTGAATTTGGTGTGACAGTAGTTTGTTCGAGTCCCAAACAAAGCCGACCGAGAATTTCAATCTAAAAAGAAGACTCAATAATTGCAATTTCAATGTTGCCCTTGTCCATAATGTATTGGCAAGGCCGACAGTGTAGATCAAAGATCACACTGCACGTTCTGTGCAGTCTGATCTTGATCTACAGTGGCCGCAAAGGCACCAATATTTGTGCTTGACGGATTAAAAATTTCGGAAAGAATTAAATCTACTATGCTTACCATAAATCATCAACAGATTTTTGCAGATGTGACTGATTTTCTAAAGTTTCTTGCAGTTTTACTTCAATAAAGTGGGATACCCCTGTACAGCGTTTGGCTATATTGACATCGCTGGAAAGTGACGCACCAAATATCAGAGATGGAAAATCCGCTGAAATAGAAATGGAATACATTTTATAAAGAATTTGAACTTTTAACACGACAAAATCATTTTAGAATCATACATTTTGGAAGCATTTCATGGCAAAAAAAATGACGTGTGGCTAAAATGATGATTTTTGTTTTGAAAGGATTGCTTGCACCTTCGCCTTTTCCAAAGTATGTTTGCCAAAGCAATTATCTTAAAGGTTGTAGAAATACGGGATTATTGCTTGGCAAAGGATTAAAATCATCAGGCTTAACACAATATTAGCTGTCATTGATTACAGTTCAGCCAATTACAGAAATCGTTCGAGAAATCGAAAAGTGAATCATTCAAAATGGCGAACATACACCGTGGGATAAAATAACAGTTTTTTGTAGGCCAAATTTCGCTTTTAGAAACTTAGAAGCAGGATTTTCATTGGCTGTTCTCAGATCTACTCATAAAATGGAAGCTTATTTTACCGAGCTTGATTAAATATTGCGAAGAAAGTCAACTTACGAATGGCAGGTGCCCTTGGTCTGACATAATCCGCATCATCTCTGTCATAGACTACAAGTTGTGATTTAAGGACAGTTTTCGGAAATTCTTGGATTTGTTGCTCACTACTCTCTATCACATCTGTTAATAATTTATTCGAGACAAGTAACAACTGCCTGCTGGAAGGAATTTCAGTTAGCCTCGCAATTGCTTCTTGCAAATGCACCAATCTATGTAATGAAAAACAGATGTAATGAAAAACAGAAAGCAAAGTATAATACATTTTAGCAAGGACACTCCCAACCTCTCTGCGATACAAATACCACTTTCACTAACGAAATAATGCAAATATATATACCTTGTAGAAAATAACACCCATTTTACAAGGAAATCCGCCATGAATATACACAAAAGATAAAACAAAAAAAGAGTGTACAAAAGTTTATTAACTGTCAAACTTCTTTCATATCTTCGAACACAAATGGGGTGGCATTACATAATTATATGGACAGTGCAAAGAATTTGCAATTTCACACTGCAATATTTTGTGAGGATCTGATAAAATGACAACTTGACCCTACAAAGTTTGGGTTCTTCTAACGAATTGATAATACCTGGTTTTGCTTCAGTCATATGTCGACCTCAGTCATAAGTCGAAGGGGTATTTAGAAGAAATGCTTTTGCTTCAACACGTTCATAAGTCGACCTATACTTCAGATATTGAGCTAAGTCCAGCCAAACCTGAGGAAAACATATGACTATAGCAAAATGTACCGACAGTTACACTTTTCTTTTTTTTTTTTGTACGGAAAATTAAAGGGGGATTTTCTGCTAGGTTGGCATGGACTTAAGAGAATCAATTTCATGAACGTATATTCCTAAATGATTGATAGTTGATTCAGAGGCCAAAAGATTGCATGATTTACGATACTTTTTCAGATTATGAAATGCAACCAAAGTACACATACAGGAACTATCAAAACGATCTTACCTTTCGTGTTTTGGAATAAATATTGGAACCTGAGTTGCAGTTTGCACCACAAAAACACTTAGTTTAGCCATTTTAAATATGTTTTCCACGGACGTAAACAAACCATCGTAGGTTATTTGTCTTGAGGGCTCTGGTTCAAAGGCCCCTGCGAGAATAGGTTCTAGAAGCTTACGTAAAGAACTGAAATATCAATACAGAAAAATTTATGTGAATTAGTACGTGTATCTGTTGGCCCTTTACTACACAATCCCATATTGTAACTACCTTCAAAAAAGGCTTTTGAAAACATTATTGGAAAATGAAAAAAATGCTGGTGACCAGTATTTTTTTTTCTTTTTCTTGATTGATTGCATGGTGTTTAATGCCGCCTTTAACTGTATTTCAGTCATATCACGGCGGCAGCTCGGTCATTCACGTATGTCCTGAGTTTCACAAGTACTAGGCTAGGGCTTTGAACACGCATTTACCCGATGATGACAGATTTTTTTTTCCGCAAAGGCTCACTTAGTCTTCAACATGGTATATAATTTACAAAACTAGCAAACTTCTGCACCACAATAGCAAAATTTCATGTACGCAAAGTTGCCGCGAACGTTTATCCCTAAAAAGGGAATTATCTAGTTTTCCCTAACACATGCTTCCTTTTGTGTAATAATGACTTTTTTTTTCTTCATGAATTTCATTATCAATTTTCTTATATTCCAAAAAGGCTTATAATACACGAAAAGGGGCCTTCGGACATATGCGTAAAGTGTGTCGTCCTAGATCAGCCTGTGCAGTCTGTGACAAATCTGAGACGACACTTTCCGTTTTTGTGCGATTTTCTGTTTCACGAGAGTCTACTGTATGAAAAAATCTTATGTAGTGGTAAAGTGCCGTCTCGGATTAGCCTGCGCGGACTGCGCAGGCTAATCCGAGGCGACAGTTTACGCAAATGTCCGAAGGTCTCATTTCGCATTTCCCCAATTATAACCTTTCAAAACGAAAGCATTTTTATCCTCTTCTGGTACATTTTGTCTTCATAAAGGTCCTTTTTTAATTCAGGCTTTATTTTCTAAATTCAAGGCATTTTCAGCAATAGCTCGAAATACAAAAGATTTTACCTCAGAACTAAGATATCTGATACCAAACAAAATCATTTCAAGCAGAACAAAATCATTTCAAGCAGCATTAATCAGACAAATGGAACAACTGACCTTGATTTGAAATCTAAATAAAACGAATCCACCAATTGCTAAAATTAGGTATAAGTTGTTCCATAAATTGTTAAAAAAATACTACTACGGACGAAGAGGGCCTGTCCTTACCTAGATAAATGGCAAGTTTCTGGTAACGTTCTCGACCACTCTATTGGTCCATTCAGCTGCCTCTGTACACCAGAAATGACGCCAGATCTTCTACCAGAAGTTATTTCGTACCTAAAAAATAAAAAGGTAACACTATATAGAGGATCTTACATGAGTGTTTATGTATTATCATTTTTATCAAACGAGTTGACTAAAATGTATGACGCGAGCCTTGGCGGGCGTCAAATACATTTTAGTCAACGAGTTTGAAAAATGTAGATAACACACACACACACACACACACACACACACACACAGAGTAACTTTTGGGACATTTATTACAGAGTAAAATGTTGTAAATTCTGGAGAACGACGAATGTAATTAAGAATGGTTGGTGATTACAAGCGAAGGTTAACTTATTCACAACAATAATCTTAAGTCAATCTTAATCTTATAACAATTTTCTCACAGCGGACAATATTTTAAATATTTATCTGTTTATTGTTATATCTTTGTGACTTCGCGATAGCAACTGGCTTCGCAATATTTGAAAACGGCCGATGACCAAGTCATACCTAAAATTCTCAAGAAAATGAAACCTGACGGATATGCAATGGAAAGTACTGGATAAGTTATATTTGAAAATACATGTAATTTTTTAACCCTTTCAGCGCCATAGGCGAAAACAGGGCCTTTTTACGGACGGCATAGATCAAGATCAGACTGCACAGAACGTGCAGTCTGATCTTTGATCTATACCTTCCGCTTGTTTGGTCAAGCCTATATGATTAAAGTCTTCCGGAGAATCAGTGGATTGTATTTACAGCCATCAAAAGAGGCCAAGTTTGTTTATTTTGCGCCGAAAGAGTTTTAAAAAAAAAGCTGTATCTGAATAGTTTGAACTTACATTGTCCGAGAATCTTGCCTCCCACCGTAAGCTCTGAAAGGTAGATGGCCGCAAGCACAATGATACATTGTTACAGCCAGACTCCAGATATCCACTCGACAATCAAAACGATTCTGACCTGGTTGACGTAGAACTGCTCTTTGGTACATGTCTGGATGCTGAGTGAGAAACAAAAATAACCAAATAAGAAAAGTAATTTAATCCTTTACCGAACGATCCTGTGTTTTAACGGCCGTACAGAAGGCTTTCAAAAATATTGTGGAAAAAAAAAAAAATGCTGTTAACCCTTAAGCTGCTGATCGCGACCCACTGACCTTTTGCGGACAGTGTAGATCAAGATCAGATTGCACAGAACGTGCAGTCTGATCTTTGATCTACACAGTCCGATACTGTATTTTCTTTCCGGTGAAATCAACTTTGAAAATGCAATGTTTGGGCTTTTAGTATTGAGTAGAAATTTGGGTTTCATTTATTCAGCAGCTTAAGTATAAAGAATGTTATTTTCCCAATACGTTTTCTCCCCTTTCAAGGACAAAATCCTTCATTTATTTGTAGTCTACGAATGCTTTCAATTTGTAAAGGTCCATAATTTTGTTGTCTGGTGCAGGGTTGACTGTTTACTAGAGATGAAATTCTGTCCAAGTTGCAAGCACTTGCATTTGAAATTAAATGCCTTAGCCATTTCCTAGACGACACTGTTTTTATTTATCCAAATAGTGATAATCTACAGACGTCAAATTAGAAATTGGAATAAATTACCCAAATATCTCTGATGGGGTAATAAACAATGGGGAAAAGAAGGAAACGCTGGTCAAGAACATTTTATTCCTTTTCTCACATTTTTTTCAAAAGCCTTCTCCCTTTGGGTTGCTAGAATTCGGGGTCCTAATTTAACAAGTTCTCTGAATATTTAAGTTTTTACTGTTAAAAAAAATTAAAAGACAATTGATAAGACAGACTAAGTCGCATATTCAATGCGTGAGGAAAAAAACTTGAGGAAAAAAACTTTGAAAAAAAAATAGTCATTAAAGCTCCCATAACTATCCTCTGGTCATTAATTTTTTCTAGAATACAAGGAACAAAAACAAATTCAGTCGATATGTTGCTTTGCAAATGGTATGGACCATAGACTATGGATCGACTCAACACTTTTTTATTTTTAATTTAGCGGCGTCTTCAAATCGAACATTGTTTCCTGTTGTAGTCCAAATCTTGCAAAATCACTACACAAGTCTGCGATTTATCATGGCATACTGCAAGGGTAAATCTTGTGTCTCTAGTTTATACATTTAAATTTGAAACACAGGAAGTATTCAAAAGTAGTTCAAGTTGTCCAAATGAGCATAGGTTCAAACCCTTTTATGACTGGGGTCAACTTGTGGAACTGTGCACAAGTACTGATCAGGTTTCAAGAAAACAACAATCGTGAATGATTAATTTAATGGATAGAGCTTACTTTACAACCGGTATAAATGGGTTTAACTCTTTACCACACAATGCTGAGTTTTAACGACCATAGCGGAGAAGGCTTATGAAAAATTAGTGGGAATGAAACCAGCATTTTCTCTTTTCACCACAATGAATTCTACTCTTCACAGTACAATTTTCAACTTATAAATCGCATTTACAATGCTGTCTGGAACTGCTTTCAAAATGAACAAATCAAACGTTTTGTGTCCTGGTTAAAGTAACATGTAAATTTCTAGTTCAAAAGTAAAAGTCCTGCATGAAATATATGATATACAGGATAATTGTCTGTTTCGGTTAATGATCGAAATTTCTTTCATCGAGCGAAAAGCGAAGGCTATATTTTCACGAGTGCCGAAGCCACGAATGGAAATATGGCTTTTGCTTTTCACTTTTATGCTCTTCACCTTAACCTTTCTTTTCAAGCCTAAATTTTGCTCGATGTGAAAAATATGTGAGTTTTTCAAGCGAAATAGATCTATTCAATCTAGTCAGATATGGACTAGCTGTAATAATGACGTCAAGAGTGTTGTTGACTACGTCATAGAACGTGACGTTCACCCGCTAAAAATTCATTTTCTATAAATATCCGTGGCATTTAAAAAATACAAGTTATAACAATTACGGGTGAATTATGAGGGTACAGTTCACTGTTGGATTTCTATAAACAACTGAAAAGCACAAAAGAAAATAAATTCTAGTCAAATGTATGATAATATTGATAGATCTAGTGCTACAGCAAAATGGTAGAGTGGGAGTTTGGATACATACTATATATTCTTCTGTGCCATAAACAGACATAAACGTCTCATCCTCGGGGAGTTCCCGAGCGGCACCGAAATCTGTCAACACGAACACCGTACTGTAAATAGAAAAAATACTTCAGTCAATCAATATGAGTGCAGGTTAACAAACGTTTTTGAAAATATTTCAGGCATGCTCTTTGAAAGGTTTAATGCATCTGCAAAAAGTATCAACCCCTATTAGCGTGCGCAGTCCGTGCAGACTAACCCGAGTCGACATTTTTTAGCTACTGGTCAGTGATTAAAAAATCATTATGGCCTGGAAACAGACTAGGTAAAGGGTTACAGTGTTGGAAATTCAGTAAAAGTCTGACAATGGTCTGTAGTAGGTGTATCTCGATGGATGGATGGATGGATCGATCGATCGATCAGAGGATGGATGGATGGATGGATCGATCGATCGATCGATGGGTGTTGCACTGTTTGTTAACATTATTTTAGTCATACCACAGCGAAAGCACACGTATTCATTTAGTCCTTGATTTAACCGGGACAAAGCTAGGGCTCTGACGTATCTAGCCCAATGACAATCCCAAGAAAAACTCAAAGCTACAAGTGAGGCTCCAACCCGTTTCCTCAACTGTAACACTGAGCCACGCAGGAGCCCTAGTTAACCCATTACCAGACGACAAAATTTTATTCTTGTCCAAATTGAAAGCATTTGCAGACGACAATTTCATTGTGGCTCAAATATTGCAATCTTCCTTTGATAGGGTTGAAAACATTGTGGGAAAAGGAAAAAATGCTGGTTACCAGCATTTTCTTCTTTTCCCACAATGTTTTCAAAAGGCTTCTTTCCCAGGGTCGTTAAAAGGCGGCACTGTGCGGTAAAGGGTTAAGCAAGTAAAAAAAAATATGAACCAACGAACGACGGTGGGCAAAATACGAAAATCGGAGGAAAATAAGTAAGACAAAACGAAGAAAGAAATGGGAAAAAAGAGTGGGAATGCGCGAAAAAAAAAAAGTGAAGTGAAAGCTAGGTTGGGTAAAAATGAATGATTCGGCATTACCTGTAAAATATAAAAACTATTGATCTATTTATTTACAAGGTCTAGAAGATTCTACTTTAGACCTGTCATCGCTAAAAGCCTAGACCATTCGAATTTTAGACCTGTCATCGTTACAGGCGAAAACAAGGGCTTTGAGAGCGGCAAACATCAAGATCAGACTACATAGAACATAAAGTCTGATTTTAGATGTATACCCTGTAGGCTTTTAAGTCAAGCCCAGATCTACAAGACATAATCTCTAAGTTTCAGTATTTTGTATTTTCAGCAGTCAAAATAGGACGTGTTACAATCTTAAAGCTAAACATATCATTGAATCATTGTCAGTATTGCATGAATATAAAAAGTTCACAATTTAGGAGGATTATAAGGAATATGAGTCATGCTCTGTGAAAAGGGGTCTTAACCCTTATCCTGCTGAATAAAAGAAATGAAACTTTATAGTAGATAGTAGATGCCAAACACTTTCTTGTGTCAAAGGTATTTTTGGAGGAAAGATACCTCCTTATCGGACAGTGTAGATCAAAGATCAGACTGCACGTTCTGTGCAGTCTGATCTTGATCTACACTGTCCGCAAAAGGTCGGTGGGTCGCGATAAGCAGCCTAAGGGTTAATGCATCTTCAAAAAATATCGACCCAGGTCAGCCTGTGCAAGCTGACCTGTGTCGAAACTTTTTGCTATTGGTCAATTTTCTCCCTGTCAAAGGACCATTCTACCTCATGATTCAGTCGGTTGATAGACAAAATGTTTCTTTAGGATCGATAATTATTTGATGTCTTGCTTGTTGTAATGCATCACAGAGATGCATTAAGCCCCCTTTTTGCCAGAGCATGGCTCATTAATATTTCTGAGTTTTCAATGGATTAGATATTAAACCGTCAAAAGGTTGACATTGAAAATGTTTAAGTCTTATAGCTATAAATACCATTGAATCATTTTCAGTACTGAATGAATATGACAAAGTTCACAATTTAGAAGGATGACAAGGAATTTTATGCACTCGCCGACCTTTTTCGTGATCTTCTAGCAAAGATAAGGTTGATTCTGAACAAACTATTTCGTTGAAATGATATCCTCCGCCGAAAAAAAGCCCTTCCATGACACGGCTTTAAATCAAAAAAGGAAAAAAAATGATATCGGCAGAATATCATAAGGAACACATGTATGAAGTTTCATCAGTTTTCGTCAAGGATTTTAGAAGATATCTGCCCGGAAAGACGGACAAACGGACGGACGGACAACATGAAAACTATATTTCTATATATCAAAATGGCAACAACATGAAAACTATATTTCCCCCACACCCCCACCCCCGACCCGCCAAAATTCAGATAAAAAGTGTTGTCAACCGTCAGATGAATGATTTTTTGACGAAATTGTTCACTATTAACTCTTTCACTACTAACTCAAGAAATTCCGTTTTTGTTCGAGGTCTAAAAGAAGATTCCCACGGCTATTGAATATGAATTGCGCCCTAGTCTAGCATCTCGTAGCGGATGGTGTAGATCAAAGATCAGACTGCACGTTCTGTACTGTCTGATCTTGATCTACACCATCCACAAAAGGTACTAATGTCATCATCAATAGTGAAAGAGATAAACCTATTCGCTAGCATTCTACATTCACTTGCTATTAGTACTTTCAGTACTATGATTTAACCCTCTCCCACAAGAAAACGTTTAGACTCTCCCAAACTACTCAAGGAATATTCGAAAATGAAAAATTAGGTGAATAAGTCTCCGATAGGATAGGAAACTTTGTCCTCCAAGCAGTCTCTCCTCTTCCCACTTTTTCAAAAGGATTCCCTCCACAGGTACGTTAGACGCAGCATTGTTTGATAAGGGGGACAAGATTTAACCACTTAACAAAAACGCTTTTATTTAATTTAAGGATTAAGAGATTGATTAAATACGAATTAAACTTTTACTCGATGTCAAGTTCGTGAAATACATCTCCAGGCACGGGAAATTTCCCCGATCAAAATGGCGATGTCGCAATGGGGTTTTTTTTTTTGTTTGATATTTTGGGGTTTTACCTCGTGTCTTAACGGCCCTTGTGAATACAGGTAAATATTTTGAAAACATTGCGAGAAAACAAGAGGGCCATGATGGCCCTGGACGCTCACCTGAGTCAATAGGCGAAATTCACTCAACGTGCATAATTCAATTTCTGACCAATTGCCAGGTCAATTGAGCTTAAAATGTGGCCTCTAGAGCGTCCACAAGGAATTTCCGTAAGTTGACCTAGTGACCTAATTTATCACCCCACGTGACCCAATTTAGAACTCATCAAAAAATTTATCAAGACAAACATTCTGAACAGTTTTCAAGTTAATTGAGCAATAAATGTGGCCTCTAGAGTGCCCACAAAGTGTTTCTTAAATTTGACCCAGTAACCTAGTTTATGACCCCAGCTGACCCAATTTCAAACTCACCCAATATTTCATCAAGACAAACATGCTGACCAACTTTCAAGTCAATTGAGCAAGAAATGTGACCTCTAGAGTGCCCTAAAGGTATTTCTTTAATTAGACCTAGTGACCTAGATTATGAGCCCAGGTGACCCAATTTTAAAGTCATCCTAGATTTCATCAAGACAAAGATTTTGACCAATTTTCAAATCAATTGAACAATAGATGTGGCCTCTAGAGTGCACACAAGGTATTTCTTTAATTTGACCTAGTGACCTAATTTAAGACAAGATTTTGTCCTTTGGTAAGGGATTACATGACTTCCATTTTCCTGTGTTCAACTAGGACTGTTAAAGCTTAGGCTGCTTATCGCGACTCACTGACCTTTTGCGGACGGCGTAGATCAAGATCAGACTGCACAGAACGTGCAGTCTGATCTTTGATCTACACTGTCCGTTGAGGAGATATCTTCCCTCCAAAAATTCGTTTGGAACAGGAAAGTTTTGGGGTTATACTATCGGCTTGAAAATTTCATTTCTTTTATTCAGCAGGATAAGGGTTAAAGCTCGAAGATCGCAGAAAGGGTCAGAACTCAGTGAGCCATGCTCCGGCAAAAGGGGGTTTAATGCATCCCCGTGATGCATCATACCACGTAAATCGTTACATAATTGAGCCATGCTCTGGCAAAAGGAGGCTTAATGCATCTACGTAATGCATGCTACTTAGCAAGTCATCATAAAATGAGCGAACCATAAAATCCGTTATGTCTAACAGCCGACTGTATCATCAGGTAGACTGGTCCTTTTACATACAGAAAATTGACCAATAGCGAAAAGTTTCGGTCCTGGTCAGCCTGCGGAGGCTGACATGAGTCGATACTTTTCGCAGAGGCCTTAAGACCCCCTTTTACAGAGCAAGGCTCTATTATAGATTAATAAAATCCATTTCATCTAATAATCGACTGGATCTGGAGGTCAAATTGTCCTTTGACATGCAGAATGTTTACAAATAGCAAAAAATGTTCGACCCATGTCAGCCGGCCATGAATCGATACTTTTTGCAGATACATTTAGCCCCCTTTTTTCACAGAGCACGGTTCTAGTATATTATACGGTTGCTACCGGTAAGTCTGAATGCTGTACAATATATCGGAAAATGTGGATCAAGATCAGACTGCGCGTTCTAAGAAGTCAGGTCTTGATCCACATTATATGCAAAAGCGCTTTACAATTGCCTTTAATATACGAAGTGTTACAGGCGACAGCAAACCGCATCGCAATAAATATACATGGAATTGAGCCATGCTCTGTGAAAAAGGGGTTCAATGCATTTGGGAAAAAAAATATATATATCGACCCAGGTCAGCCTGGCATGGGTCGATTTTTTTTTTTTTAATTGGCAAATTTTACGCATGTCAAAAGACCAGTCTACCCCATGATCCGCTCAGTGGCCAGTCAGACAAAATAGATTTGATGGATCGATAATTATCTTATGAACACTTACTTTGTGTGATGCATCACGGAGATGCATTGGCCCCCGTTTTGCCACAACGCGGCCCAAATATAAAGACATGTACATCGATTGATTGTATGGTGTTTAACCCTTTCCCAAACGACAAGTTTTAGCCCCTACTAAATTGAAAGCATCTGCAGACGACAAATGTGAAAGTGGCACAAATGAACTTATGGTTTTTTGACAGGGTAGAAAACATTGTGGGAAAAGGAGAAAATGCTGGTTACCAGCATTTTCTCCTTTTTCCACAATGTTTTCAAAAGGCCCCTTCCTCAGGGACGTGAAAACACGGGATTGTTTGGTAAAGGGTTAACTCCGTTTACAACACTATTTCAATTATATCACTGGTGCACCTATCCATGCTTTCCTGGAGCTTCTTTTACCAGTCCTACGCACAATATTCTTTCCAAACCACTGGCTGCTTTCCCACATAACCGTCGCCGAAACATTGGTCAGCGGTGAGAGGGGAATGAATCCTGTCGCAATGACTATCATCAATCCTCGAAAAGAAATTGCCCAAGCCAGGGATCGAACCAGCGACCTCCTGTTCTCAAGTCCTGTACGCTACCGACTGAGCTACGGGGGCTCGGCTTAGACATGTACATACATATGTATACATGTATGTAAATGTACAGTCTGACATACATGTAGGGCTATAACAATTCGTCTTCTAAATTACTAATATGAAATACACATTTAAGGTAATTAAACGTCAATGATTTTGAATCACCTTTAGGTATATCGATAATTTAGTTAAATTTATAGCTATGGAGGAAACAATTCCAAAGTACGAGTACTCGAGTCACTTTAAGGCGTTTCCATAAAAATACTTTTAACGCCTATGTTGACGACTGTTTTTGAAAATACCAAGGGTGAATCAGCACCTCCCATTGCAAGTAATAACTGAATCTCCCACGCGATACTTTTCTGATATTATGCACCATTAACGCTTCGCCACCAGAGCCCGAGTTTTAACAGGACCCTGAAGAGGAGGACCTTTGAAAACGTAATTGGAAAAGAAGAAAATGCTGATAACTAGCTCTTTTTTTTTTCCCACAATATTTACTATCCTTTCAAAGACAAATCCGTCCATTTTAGCCCCATTTCGTTTGTTGTCTGCAATACAATTTAGTTTTGACAAGTCTGAAATTTTGTTGGCTGCTTCAGAGTTAAATTGCTAAATAAATCAAAATGAAAGATTCCAGCCTATCGAAAAAAGAAACGTATTGGACAGTGAAGACCCAAGATAAGACTGCACGGTCTATGCAGTCTGAGCATGACCTACACTGTCCACAAAAGTGCAACGAGTCACGCTCAGCATCTGAACAATAAGAACAAATAATTATTGATTTCCTTTATTGTCTCTCATTTTCGCTCGAGCATTTGAAATGTCGATAAACAGCGTAAATTGCGGTAATTCCCTAATTTATGAAGGCTATACATTCAAGGTTCGGTAAGTGCTATACACATGTGAAAAGAAAAATAGAAATTGTTGACGGCACTTTCATTGAAAAGATCATCGTATGCTTCTTTATTCGTATGTTTGTTGAAACACAATGTTTTGTTTACGTTAACCCTTATCCTGCTAAATAAGTTAAATGGAACATTCAAGCCAATAGTTAAAACCCGAAGTGTTATTTTAAACTTATTTTTGGAGAAAAAAAAATCTCCTCGAACAGTTTAGATCAAAGATCAGACTACACGTTTTGTGCAGTCTGGTCTTGATCTACACTGTCCGCAAAAGGTCAGAGAGTCGCCCTTAGCAGCTGAAGGGTTGAGTAGTTTTTGAAAAGTTTTTTGGGTTTTTTTCGGTAGCGATGGGAGATAAAGGGTGTAGTCAAAACACACACCGTGAACTACGTCATACTAGAGAGAGTGACGTACAAAAGACTGTTTTTACAATAGCCTCGTTTCAATATTTTGACTTTGATGATATGTATGCGCGTATGTCTGGAATAACAATCTGCACAGGTGTTTGTTTGTTTGTTGGTTGGTTGCTTGGTTGGTTGGTTGGTTAGTTTTGTTTAAGGTATTATTTAAGTGACAAAAACAATAATAGAACATACTTTTTCTATCAGTAATAAATATCAAATTATCTGTGACTTAACAGACTAGTTAAACCTTTTGCATTTTAAGTAGGAGATACTACACAATCCGTAGTTTGGACAAACCAACGAAAGAAAGCTTTAAAAAAAATATTGTGAGAAAAGGAGAAAATGCTGCTAACTAACATTTTCTCCTTTCCCACAATGTTTTCTAACCTTTAAAAGACAAATTCCATTATTTGAGCCACATTTAATTTGTCGTCTGCATATGCTTTCATTTTGGACCAGTCTAAAATTCTGTCGTGTGGTAAAGAGTTTATTGACTGAAGGGCTCATTAAATGTAACCCACTGAAACATGACAAAATAATAATAAACTTAGAGTGTTTCATCCACCGATTCTGGAAGGATATCAATCAAAACCTACACATTTTGAGTGGGCCTTGAATTCTGTTTTTTCCCAAATTTGAATGCTCATAACAGCTGTTATAGATTACCGAACAAGGCCTGCTTAACAAATAATGCTATAATATTACGTCATCTCTCTTGCATTGGTTTATTGACCTGCACTTAGAACGTGTCGAGATATATACATGTCGATTTATATATATATAAAGTTACAGTCCATAGTATAGCACTTCCGTAGCGACCTCTGGTGTCTTTTGTTAACACTGTAGATCAAGATTAGACAGCACGTTTATGCAGTCTTATCTTTTTTTCTGCACCTATTGACACACATTAAATGATTTGATGGAGATTATTGCTCGTTAACAGTTAATCAACCCATTCTTCAGTTATTTCAACTCAGCAGGAATGCAGCCAAAAGCACTCTAAATGGCTCAAAACCCTTTACCACTCAATCCCGACTTTTAACGACCCTGAGAAAGAAAGCTTTCGAAAACATTGTGGGAAAAGGAGAAAATGCTGGTAACCAGCATTTTCTCCTTTTACCACAATGTTTTCTACCCTTCCCAAAACAAATTTCAATTTTTGAGTCACATTTAACTTGTCGTCTGCTTTCAATTTGGACAAATCTAAAATTTTGCCGTTTGGTACAGAGTTAAACAAGCCGACAAAAGATACTACTCTCTCCCCTCTACAGTACACAACTATTGTATGGGAAAAGGGTGCAATAATTGCTCCTTTTTCCTACAATGTTTCCAATTCCGTTGGAAAAAAAAAAGTTTTCCTTTCCTTCAATAGGTCTCGTTTCGGTCAAATGTACTACTTTTCGACTGATAATATTATATAATTTGACTCACTATAACGACTTAAAACCCAAACCAAACAATCCCGTGTTTAAACGACCCTGAAGTAAAGGACCTTTGAAAAACAAAAGTTGCCAAAACAAATTGATTGAGAAGTCAAAACGATTAAGTAATATGAACAAGTTTAGAGATATACGAATCACAAAAATATAAAAGGCACACTAGCGGCCAAAAGTAAACAATGCCGAGTCAAAATGTAGAGAAATTTTATTCATACCATTGGAGAGTATGGATATTATAATTTATATACACAGTAAAAAAAAGTCCTGCATCCCCTGTGTTTTTTACTGACTTTGATTTTTTGGCGTGAATAATATAAAATGGGGTAGGAATTAGAATCCGGCTGCTGCACACACCAAATTGGACCAGTCTTTTGCCGATGAAATGAGGAACTGAGGTATCCCTTGACCTCATGGTAGGTAGTCATTCTTTGCTTAGATATTGCTTTCATATTTAAGAAAAACGAGAAGTTTTTAAGTTGGGTTAAAACTGGGAATTGAATGTGGAAATAAAACCTCAGTACTACAGACTGACCTGCAGAGAATGGGCACACACAATCAGTCAGTACTGTGTACTTCCGCCCAGAGCTTGAAGAACAGCTTGCAGTCTTCGTCTCATACCTCTCACAAGAGGGTGAAACAGCTCGATCAGTAGCTGCTGCCACGAGGTCAAGGGAAACCTCAGTTCAGTCCATTTCAGAGGGAACAGAATGGTTTGTTGGTGTATGCAGCAGCCAGATTCTAATTTCTAACCCATTTCATATCATTCACGCCAGAAAATCAAACCCGGTAAAAACACAGGGGGTGTGGGGTGGAAACGTTTGCAGACGACAAATCAAATACGACTCGATTGGTTGGATTTGTCTTTGAG
Organism: Tridacna gigas; assembly: GCA_945859785.2. Taxonomy (NCBI): domain Eukaryota; kingdom Metazoa; phylum Mollusca; class Bivalvia; order Cardiida; family Cardiidae; genus Tridacna; species Tridacna gigas. The sequence goes on from OX244036.2 coordinate 59,691,147, forward strand.
CGGATAGAAACGATTGTGGGAAAAGAAGAAAATGCTGGTTAACAGCATTTTCTCATTTTTCCACATGGACGTAATCCTTATCAGAGTCGTCAAATCACGGGATTGTTAGCCAAAGGAAGGGTCAAGACTAATTTTCACGCAACAAAAATGCATTGTTAGTTTAAATGAAAATAAAACATAAATGAGCCGTACTCTGGGAAAAGGGGGCTTAATGCATCTCCGTGATGCATTATACCAATCAAGCCATCACATAACTAGGGACCAATAGTAATCACTTTTTGAACAACCGACTTAATCATCGTGAGGTAGAATGGTCCCTGGACATACAGAAAATTGAACAATAGCGAAAGGTTTCGGCCTAGGTGCGCGCAGGCTGACTTAGGTCGATACTTTTCGCAGATGCATTAAGCCCCCTTTTTACAGAGCATGGTTCAAATGTAGTCGAAGTATTGGGAGGGCCGGAATAGCCCTAGGCTTGCCCAAAAAACCAATCTAAGGATAGAGAAAGAGATGGAGAGATAAGGGGGTGGGGGTAAATATGAAGGGAGGAAGGTGAAAACAGCGACTTGCCACCTCGTCCCTTAAGTTTACCGTACATTTTTTTCGTCACAAAAGTAAATAAAAGCAACAAAACGCAGAAACAAAAATATAATCATTTACCTTCCATCTTCATCAATTTTCTTCATGATGTTGCCAGGTTTAATGTCTCTGTGAATGATGTTAAGAGACCGAAGATGCTTGAGCCCAGAACCTGTAAAAGAACAGCATCAGACAGGATAGTTTGTGTCTCTAACGAATATGATACCCTTTGATACCAAACAGAGTTGAATCTAGGATTGAAAAACAATGGGCCACCTTCCCCATACCTTTCAAAAGAGTGAGCCAATTTAAAATTCGAAGTGGACCATTAAAAAACAAAATATCTTAACACATGAAAGAAAGGCACTCGAGTTGTGGGTATTACCTAGATTGCCAAAGTGAGGATTCTTCGAACAGGACCATTAAAAACAAAATATCTTAACAGATGAAAGAAAAGCACTCGTGTTGTGGGTACTAACTAGGTTGGCAAAGTACGGATTCTATCAAGTACAAACGGCATATAGATAACCCTATTCCACAGAGAAACTTATCAAGATTCAAGTCAGCAGGTAGCCTACTGTTTTATTGACAGGCAAGAACCACCATTTCGTCTATATTCGAACGCATGTCTCTACTTCCGTTTGGGTTTCCAACAGTAAGTCAGTAAAAGCAGTCTGTGTTTCAGCCTCTCATTCTCCCCTCAAAAGCGTGTTTATGAATTTATGAGCACCACACTTTCAAAGTAGCATTTAAAACATGAAAGGATCCAAATACCTTAGAACACACAGAAACAAAAGAATTTGTTTTCTCTTTCACTGTGGTGACATAGGACGGATTCCATTTTATACTGAAATGTCCATTTTAGTATTCTTTTATAAATGCCTATTTCTAACCTTATGTGCGCTAAAAACGCATTGGTGTAAATGTCTTTTTCGCATTTAATGATTGGCTAATAAATAAAATTCTTAAGCACGACTACAAATTAGTCAAATTAATTAAGGTTTAATAAGATTTGTTTGATGTATGTTGATTTTGAGGTAGATTCTTTCTTTCTTTCTTTCTTTCTTTGTAAAAAACTATCTCAATAAGTATTAGCATTTAAAAAACTAACAATTAAAAACAACTGAGGCGGAAAATGTAACGGCGCATTGAACTAGATTTTCACCCACTCTTATGTTCTTTTTTTTTGGGGGGGGGGGGGGGGGGGGAATGGGGTTGGAAGTTAATATTTTGTATAGAAAAGTTACAAGTTCGTGACTGTTTACCCTTCGTTTGGTAATGAAAATTTCCATGAAAAAAAAATCATCCACCAGGACTCAAACCAACGATTTGAAAACCGTAGTCGACCACTAACTAACTTTGCTGTGGAGCCAAAAGATAATTCATCGTGATAGAAATGCATTTATCCCTTGTTACGCAATAATGGCCGCCGTTACCTACAGTAAACATACAAAAAAGCTCGGTAATTCTTCGTGTTTTCCACGTGTGTTTTTATCTCTGTTTTTTCACATCTAGGAAAATATCGACAGAAGCACTGGCCCCCATGATATCACTGAAGTAAGGTTGAAAAAGAGCGTTAAACACCACGCAAAGAAACAAACACTTTTAAAGCCATATTTGTACTTGAATAAAAAATGACAGTCTTTGTTAAGATTTTTTGAAAAAGAAATGCGAAACGAAATCCGTTTTAAAGCTACTTTTAACCCTTTCCCATACAAGCCCTGCCTTTCACGTGTCTGCAGTACAAGTCTTTTGAAAACACGGTGGGAAAAGGAACAAGAGGGCCATGATGGCCCTGTATCGCTCCACTGGCTTATAAATATAAACCATAAATACTAAACATTTCAATTCTGAGCCAAATGGTTTCAAAATGAAGACTTACAAAGTTTTCTCTGTAAAAGCCCATGTTAAAGTTGAGACCCGCAGGGAAAAGCCATTTTTGATCCCAAAGCGATAATCACTTGAACCTGGTAGAGGTCCACAAGATAAAGCCACATGCCAAAATAATACAAGTCTATGCTGTATGGTTATAAATACGGAGATTTTCAAGTTTCGTCCATATGAAGCCTCTGTAAAACATAAGACCCCTGATGCAAGGCTAATTTAAAAAAAAAAATCAAAAGTGCTCCAGATTTGGTAGCCCTTGGGTTTGCGGTTAGGAGCAAAAGGATTTTTTGAATTTTCACCCTATAAGCACATGTTTATGACCAAATTTGGGAGTTCTTGCCTTATGGCTAGTAACAAGACGGTTTCTGAAGTTTTCACTCCATAAACCCATGTAAAACTTGTGACCCCTGGTGCAGGGCCAAACTTGATCCTAGGGTTGTAACTTGGGCCCTCTTTGTAGTTGTCAACTAGATAGAGCTATAATTATGCAAAATTTGGTAGCCCAAAGCCTTATGGCTATGTACACCAAGATTTAAAAGTTTTCCCTATATAAGTCCATGTTAATCTTGTGAACCTTCGCCCCCCCCCCCCCACTCCACCCCCCCCCCCTGCCAGCATGAGGCCAAATTGACCCCAGGACTGTAATTTGGGCACTTTTGGTAGACCCCCACCAGATCAAGCTAAATGCAAAATTTGGTAGCTCTAGGCCTTATGGCTAGGTACTGGAAGATTTCTTAAGTTGTCACCATGTAAGCCCATGTAAAACTTGTTACCCCTGCAGCGGGGCAAATTTTGACCCCAGGGCTAAAATTTTGGCCTGCTTGGTAGAGGCCCACTAGATATAGCTACATGCAAAATTTGGTAGCTCTAGGCCTTATGGCTAGGTACAGGAAGATTTTTAAAGTTTTCTCTATATAAGCCTATGTAAAACTTGTGACCCCTGGGGCAGAGCCAATTTTGACCCTAGGGCTATAATTTGAAGAAACATGATAGAGGTCTACTACATAAAGCTACATGCCAAATTTGGTAGCCCTACGCCTTATGGTTTCAGACAAGAAGATTTTTAAAGATTTCCAATATTTTTCAGTTTTGTTGCCATGGCAACCAGAGTTTTTGAAGGAATCAAATTCTTTCAAGAAATTCTGAAGAGGACCATGGCAGGATCATTTCTGTGAAGTTTCATGAAAATCGGATGGGTAGTTTCAGAGAAGAAGATGTTTGAAATAAAAGTTAACGCACGGACGGACGGACGCACGGACGGACGCACGGACGCACGACGGACACCGGGCCATGACATAAGCCCGCTGGCCTTCGGCCAGTGGAGCTAAAAATTGCTCGTAACGAGCAATTTCTCCTTTTCTCACAATGTTTTCTACCCTTTTTGGGAACTTTCTGCCATTTTCAGCAAATTTAACATTGTCGTCTGCAAACTCTTTCAATTTGGACCAGTCCAAAATTTGTCGTTTGGGAAAGGGTTAAGTATTTGATCACAAAGTGAGTTATATCAGTTACAAAAACAGAAAGTCAACTCGTGCAGTCGTGACCGTATACGCCTATATTTGTTTCACTTTATTTCACCTGTTCATCCTAAAATGGAAGTGAAAAGCCTTGATAAGGCAACTGGCCTCTTATTTCAAAAGAGAGTGCAAATGGCGTCTCCTTTTTGGGGTTGACGAATGACTAAATGTCAAGCTTACACCTCAACCAGGTGTTTAAATGACTGTAATGGTGGGTGTTTTTGAAAACATTACGGGAAAAGGAAATTCACTGATAACCTATGCAATCCCGTGTTTTGACGACCCTGATAAAAATTTAGGACGAACTCGTCTGAAATCCAAACAAGTTTTAAGAATGTTCGAACTTTTTAATAAGAGGTGACATGCATCCTCGATTAAATCTTTCTCTTGGCATCCAAGTACGGGTTTTGAGGACTGTTAAATATTCTCCACACACCTTTATGTACAAGGAAATATATCTGAGAGGAACTTGACGATCCCCTCTTCAAGAATTGAAACATGGCTCGGTTCTGAAAATTCTCATCTGCCTTGTTTGAATATCTAAAATGTCTTTAAGTAATTCGAGGATCTCCTCTCAAAGAATTCAAACACATTTTGAGGATTTTATCAGTCGAAATACTTTCCATTATAAACATGTAAATATCTAAGGAGAATTTATTCGAGGATCCCCTCTCCTGAGAATCCAATCAAGCTTTGAAGACTTCTCTATACTTGTAACCAGAAATTATTGACTGCTTAAAAGTCAATGTTTTTATGGCATCTGAGGGAGTCTTCTTCTTAGATCCAATCTTAGTTCGACGACTGTTTGAACAGCTACCCAAGCCCTCTATGAGTACTCAAAATATCTTAGAGAAATTTGAGGATCTCCTCTTCAAATGTCTAAACATGTTTTGGGGATATTTCTAAAGTTGTATGTTGAGTATGACTGCTTAAAACTTTAAATGTTTTTGTACCTTTTTACAGGGTCTTCTTCTTGGAATCTAAAATGATTCCACGACTGTTTGAGCGTTCTCGCCAAAGTTTCAGGAATAATTAAAATATATTTGATGAATTAGAGGACCTCCTTTACCAGTACGAGTAAGACATGAACATATTTTGAGGAACTGTTCAGTGAAAATACCATTCCTTTATGAACAAGTAAATATATTTCGGGAATTCGAGGACCACTCTTCCAGGAATCCAACCTGTTTTGATGATTACTCAAAAGTTGTAACCAGAAATAAGTGAGAACTTAAACATTCAGTGTCCTTGGGGCATTTTAGGGAGTTTTCTTCTGAAATCCATACGTGATCAGAGGACCGTCTAAGCATTCTCAGCAGTCCCTAATGAATACGTAAAATATCTTTGAATAATTCGAGGATCTCCTCCTCCAACAATTCAAAATATTTTGAGCATTTCATCAATTTAAATACTATTTATGAATACTTCAAATGCCCCATGGGAATTCGTGGATCTCCAATTAGGGGATACTATTTTCCAAAAATCCAGTTTTTGCATTTCTCTCACGTTGTAACGATAGATTTATGAATACTTGAAAATTCTATGTCTTTGCCACAACTGGGAGACGTTTCTTCTAGGCATTCCAACCTGGTTTGCGGACCATTTGAAGTTTTTCCCATAAGTACTTTATGAATATTTAAAATAGTTTTGAGAAACTGGAGAATTTCCTAATTCAAGAAGTCAACATATTATTGGTATTTGTTCAATCCAAATAATATTCAGATATGAGACGTTCTCTGGCAAAAAGGGGGCTTAATGCATCCCCGTAGTGCATTGTACCAAGCAAGACATCCCATAATTAGGGATCCCTAACACAAAATTTGTCTAACAAACGACTCAATTATGAAGAAGACTGGTCCTTTGACATACAGAAAATTGACCAGTAGCGAAAAGTTTCGGCCCAGGTCAGCCTGCGCATTCCGCGCAGGCTGACCTGGGTCGATACTTTTCGCAAATGCATTAAGCTCCCTTTTCACAGAACATGGCTCATATCTTTTTATCTTTATCGTATCGTCTATTGATAAAATATCTTTACAGAGTATGAGGAATTCTTCATTGTAATCCTTAATGTCTGAAGATTTTTTTAATCATTCCAGTAGGACTAGTCGTGAATAGATAAATTTTAGTATAATAAACTATTGAATTTGAGGACATCTTCTTGGATCTCAAACATATGTTGACGATTATAAATAGTGTGTTTCGTACCTAAAATTTGAGGAACATTTGGGGAACAATTTCAAATATCTTTGAGGAATTTCAGGAACATTTGAGGAACATTTCAAACACTGTAACAAAACAATTGATGAACAGTTATAAAAAGTATCTTCGGGGATTTCTCCTCTCTTTTACTGGTTTTTCGAGTGTTCTTAGCAAAGCATTAATTGATGATAGTAGACAACTTTTCTACGGAGATTTGGGTAATTCGAACTCTTTTTTTAATATTCTAACAAAAACCTACATAGATTTTTCGGAAATGATAAAAAATATCTTACATATATCTTTAAGGAATCTGAGGAACTCCTCTTCCTGGAATCCAAACATATTTTGAGGATTTTCTAACATCGTAAACACGCTTCCTCCTTGGCAATACTCCATCACGATAACTTCCTGTCCCGACACTGCCTAAGATACAAAAATCAAAGCACCGAGAGTCAGGATCCCTTTACAGAAATAATTGTGAAACCAAGTCTTATCTAAGTTACAAGACTAACCATCTGGTTGGCTAATACAGGATGTATTTAGCCAGCCGTATGGCTTGTCTTGGAAAATGTAGAGCAATATTTGTAAATGTAGGTGAATAAAAACCATAAACCATGAAAGGGGATGTACACAGATGACATAATTCACTCGTTTTTTTAGGATCAGTGAAATTTTGATGGGTTGAGAAAGCTGGATGACAGATAAAAAAGGTTGAACTATTTTGTGTTTCTGCAATACATTTTTCTCTCCATGTTCTTCTATCCCTTAACCCTTTACCACACAATGCCGCCTTTTGACGCCCCTGGTAAAGGAGCCTTTTGAAAAGATTGTGGGAAAAGGAGAAAATGCTGGTAACCAGCATTTTCTCCTTTTCCCACAATGTTTTCTACCCTATCAAAGAAAAATTGCACCATTTCAGCCACATTGAAATTGTCGTCTGCAAATGCTTTCAATTTGGACAAGGCTAAAATCTTGTCGTCTGGTAAAGGGTTAAAATATAGATCCCATCATTTAATGCCAAATATAATTTATGGTCTATAGGCCTTTCAGTATGGACACGTCTAACCTTTACTAAACAACGACCCTGAGGATTTTTGTTTTGTTTGCATTGGAGTTTAACGCCATTTTCAACAGATTAATTCATATCACGGCGGTCAGTGCTAGTACGCATGTGTTTCCTGCTTTAATACACCAGCACTGACACAACCCTTTATCCAAGCCACTAACTACTTTTCTCACATGCATCAGAGGCGAAAATCGCCGGACAGAAAGAAAGCTGCCTCATCCGGATATCAAAGCCGCAACAACCAGGTCACGAGTCAGATACGCTAACCACTATACTACCCGGCCGGTCGACCCTGGGGAAGACGGCTTTTGAAACTAGAACTGTCGCAAAGCGGACAAATACCCCCACCAGCACCTTGTCACTGAAGCAGCACCATCAAAGAAAAGAAATGATTTTCAAAACAAAGTTTACCTGTGACCTTGACCTTTGACCCATGTGACCCAAAAACAGTAGGGCATCTCTCGGGTCATGAGCAACATTTGCATAAAGTTTCGGGGTCCTAGGTCAAACGGCTTTTGAGTTACAACTCGGAAACTAAAACCTGGATGGACAGACGGACGGATAGACAGACATGGTGAAACCAGTATACACCCTTCTACTTCGTAGGTTGGGGTATAAATACTGAGGTAATAGGCATTTTCTCCTTTTCCAACAACGTTTTCTACCCTTCAAAAACATATTCCATCATTTTTGCCCATTGTAATTTGTCGTCGGTTAATCGTCTCAATATTGACGAATCTAAAATTTTCACAATCTGATAAAGACCAAAGGTAACGGAACACAGAACAAGATAAAAAGCATACCTCTGGTTCACAGGCTAGGAGGCCCATCACATTTTTATGTTTGATAGTTCTCAGTACTTCTATCTCCCTTTTCTTCGCTGTAAAAATCTGTCGAATCTGTCTCTGATCGAACTCCTTGATTGCCACAACATTGCCGTGTAGCTGAAAGTAACCATTCTTTAAACAATTTGGCTTCTTTAAAAAAAAAAAAGAAGCCACGAGACGTAAGCATTGGCTTTAAATTTTAGTATATTTCACATGTAAACAAAAAAGTAAGGCATTATATGATTGCCGCTGCATAGAACCCTCTTATGCATTAGATGACAGACACGTGACCTTCCCGCGTTTTCAAGCCGCGTGATCTTTTCCCGCGATGTTCTTTCTCTTTTTTAACGAATTTTTTTTTTTGCGCATAGATTTATTTGTTTAATGAGAAATTTCAAGTATTGGTGCGGTCAATTTGTGCTGAAAATAATGACTGTAATTGAAACTATCCTTTGAATAGAAATAATGAATAATTGAAACTGTCCTTAATCAAATCAATACGAAAATTCCTTTTTGAAATCCGTCACATAAAAACAAAATACGTCTATTTCCTATTTCAGTTTTTTGAATTCGATTTATTTATAAAACCATGACGAAACAGACAATTTCGCAAAATTTAGACTGCAATTTCTGAGGCAGTCTGCCTTTTAAACTCACCACTGTTGGAGACGTCTGATGACCTCTCCAATTAACATAACCAGACCTCCAGATAAAAGGAAGTGATAATATTCTAAATCCATTATTTCTCTTCCAAATCTTATGTTGTGGGTACTCATCAGAATCGTGTCGATGAGACCATTCTAATGAGTACCCATAACATAAAGTTCAGTGGAGACTGATTAATATTTTCAATTTTGAAATCAAAATCACTCCGTCTACCTGGAGCTCAGCATAACATAACATTTAATCAGCATACAACGGCATTTGCATGTTTATAACTTTCGTTAAATTGTGAAAAACAAATTCATATCAACATGCGCAGAAAACAAACACCTAAATAGATTGGGCCGAAACCTTTCGCTACTGGTTGATTTTCTGCATGTCAAAGGACCTGTGAATCCATAACACTGTAATGACTTGCTTGGTACCATGCATTACAGAGACGCATTAAGCCCCATTTTGCCGGAACGTGGCTTATATGTTTATGATTCATACTTAGACATTCATTGTGCACCATAACGTCTCAAGTCCATCGTGAATTTTTATCGGTAGAAAAGCTACTGACTCTTTACGTCGGTTTAGTCTGCATTGCAGCGAAGTGCACTTGATTTGTAGGGACACATATGACCACAGACAAACCAGTGCTTGTTTCATTACCTAAAGTGCTTTAATTCAAGAAGTAGTGTAAACATGTGAATCTCGAAAAAAAAGAATAAATAAATAAAGGAAGGAAATTTATCAAATTTGGGATTCGTGAACATCTCGAGTAAAAGATGAGTAAAAGATCAATCATTATTGATATTTTTTATGTCTATTGCTTAAATCAAAAATATTTGTATTTTAAACCAAAGATTATTGAATACGCAAGCAACAAATTCTAGTTTTGTCGTCAATTTGTGAAAAATATGAGAGTTTAAACGTGCGCACAAAAATCCATGCGCAGATTTCTCCCTTATTTTCGCGAGCGTCTCTGGATCTGCATGCGGCCCATTCAAAATCGCATTTGGGGATAGAATTCTGTACTATTTTCTAAGGTAGTTTAGAGCTGCCGCCAACTACCTGATACAAGTAGAGGATATTTTTTTTGTCGAAAACCATGGCAGATAACACGTTATTCTCAACTTACCGAGGTAATTTTTATTTATTCTTTACCTTGATACGAGATAAATAACTAAACATTACTTTTTTTCATCATTACTTAAGTGCCACTTGTAACTAGTTTGTAGGATATTCATTCACAACGCCATGTTCATCTGGTGAGCACTATCTGTATGACTGTATGACTGACTGTATGGTGTTTAACGCCGTTTTCAACATAATTTCAGTTATATCACGGCGGCCAGTGCACCTATCCATGCTTTCCTGGAATCTCTTTTACCAGTACTCCACACAATATTCTTTCCAAGCCACTGGCTGCTTTCCCACATAACCATTGTCGAAATAATGGTCAGCGGAGGGAGAGGAATGAATCCTGTCGCAATGACTATCATCAATCCTCGGAAAGAAATTGGCCAAGCCGGGGATTGAACCAGCGACCTCCTGTTCTCAAGTCCTGTATGCTACCGACTGAGCTACGGGGCTCGGCTATCTGGTGAGCAGTGGCAGTTCAAGAGCACTCACAAGGACAAAATCGTGTTAACCCTTTACCACACATTCCCGAGGTTTAACGGCCCTATGGACTTTGAAAACAGTGTGGAAATAGGAAAAAATGATGTTAACCAGCATTTTCTCCTTTTTTTTCCGCAATGTTTTCAACCCTTTAAAGAAAATTTTCTAATTTGTTCAGCATTTTATTTGCCGCCTGCTTTCGATTTAAACAATTCTGAATTGTTTGATAAAGAATTAAGACATTTCTCTTGTGTTGTAATAGAATAAAATTTTATCAATTATTTCTAAATGTGAAATTTGCAAATATTTTTGCGAAATACCCGCCATTGTTTTCTACAATGAGATGGCAGGTTTTTGGTCACGCTAATTTTCGAGTCGCTAAAAATAATGCTTGTGTTATCTTATGTAAATGTGACGGTTACAAAATCCATGAAAACTGTGTCAAGTGCAAAGGTCATAATTTAGTAAATACTTATCTAAGGATTTTAAATAAGGAATGGATAAAATATAATCGAGCCATGCTCTGTGAAAAGGGGGATAATGCAACCGGAAAAAAGTATCGATTCATATCAGCCTGCGCAGTCTGCGCAGGCTGATATGAATCGATACTTTTTGTTATTATGTAATATTTCTCTATGTCAAAAGACCTTTCTACCCCATGATGCAGTCGTATGTTGGACAAAATGGATTGTATGGATCCATAATTATGTGATGACTTGCTTGGTATTAGTACAGGTCCGATGCATCACGGATGTGCATAAGCCCCCTTTTGCCAGAGCGCAGCTCAATTATGTTTTATCAGCTCTGCAAGACGACACAATTTTAGGCCAGTGTATAATGAAAGTATTTTCAAAGGCCAAGTCAAATATGAATCAAACAAGTTATTTCGTTGAACCGATATCCCACGCCGAAAAAGGCCTTTTTTAAATGCTCCATAATGAAATTATACATTAAGCCCCTTTTTTCCATAACATGGCTTTCATTAAATGAAAACAAACACTGATTGTCTGTGGCTTATGATAAACAATTTAAATATGAAGTTTCATAAAATTTTGTCCAGAAGTGAAAAATATATTGGTACATAAAGGAAATATACATAAATCCCCCTTTTTCTATGACACGGCATTATATTTTTTAAAAAAAAATCTGTTAGTGGAATATCATAAGAAACCCATGTTTAAAACATGTTTAAAGTTTCATCAATTTTCGTCAAGGATCTTAGAAGACATCTGTCCCGACGGACAAACGGATGGACAGTCAGACGGACGGACGGACAACACAAAAACTATACCCCCCCCCCCACGAAATTCGGCCGTGGATAAATAATGCGATATGCCTAAGAAAAGGTAAAAACCAGCATTTTTTTGTTCTTTTCTCGCGATGATTTCAACAGTCTCCTTCCTCAAGGTCGTGAAATCACGGGATTTTTGGCTTCAATGTTCAACTACATGTTATACATTATGCAAGAGTCATGTGCATGATATCATATATGTACTTCAATTTGACATTCAGTGTCCTTTAACCCTTTCCCAAACAAGCCCTGGTTTTCACGTGTCTGCAGTACAAGTCTTTTGAAAACTCTGTGGGAAAAGGAGAAATTGCTCGTAACGAGCAATTTCTCCTTTTCCCACAGTGTTTTCTACCCTTTTTCAGACCTTTCTGCCATTTTCATCACATTTAAAATTGTCGTCTGCAAACTCTTTCAATTTGGACCAGTCTAAAATTTGTCGTTTGGGAAAGGGTTAAAGCTGTTACATGTATTTTGTGAAAAGATCTCAATAATTCATATGAACCATGCTCTGTGAAAAGGGAGCTTAATGCATCTGCAAAAAGTATCGACCCAGGTCAGCCTGCGCAGTCCGCGCAGGCTGACCTGGGCCGAAACTTTTTGCTGTTTGTCAGTTTTTCTGCATGTTTAAGGACCAGTTAACCCCATGGTTCGGTCGGTTGTTAGACAAAATGGATTTTATGGATCCATGATCATGTCATGATGCCTTGCTTGGTATCTCATTCATCGCGGAGATGCATTAATCCCCCTTTTGCCCGAGCATGGCCTATATCTATTTCACGCCTGTTTGGAGAATGAGGACCTGGTCGGCCCAGTGGTAAAGGATTGGGATTTTCTATCTGAATGTCCTGGGTTTGGTCGTCACTCGAAGTACCTGGTGTTTCACGGAAGTGTCAATTGGCAACACCTGGGAGGGTCCCTTAGAGACCTCATTCAATCACTTCAATGATTTAGCACTTTAATCCTTTACCGCACAATGCCACCTTTTAACGACCCTAGGAAAGAAGCCTTTTGAAAACATTGTGGGAAAAGGAGAAAGTGCTGGTAACCAGCATATTCTCCTTTTTCCAAAATGTTTTCAGCCCTATAAAGGAAAATTGCACCATTTGAGCCACATTGAAACTGTCGTCTGCAAATGCTTTCAATTTGGACAGGGCTAAAATTTTGTCGTCAGGTATAGGGTTAACCCTTTACAACACAACGCAACTTTAGACTTGTGAAAATAAATAGCATTAAGCGTGGCTTAAATGGTGTTTTTTCACAACTTTGGAACAAGAGCTTCGCAGAGCGGCGCATATACGCCCGAAGGGGCTTGTCAGTGAAATGAGTTGAAATGAAGGATGGGCCGTGAATGAAGAGTAGTTATTCTCCATGATAAAGAAAGTAAGTCTTGATTGTCTGTAATAGTTTATTGACGGGAAAAAAAGCATTTAACCCTCTACTGCTATCAGTGTTTGAAGTTTCAAGCTGAGAGCTTTTATAGTTTGGAAGTTATGGCCCAGACAAAAATTCAAAGTAAAAATTTAAAAATAAATGAAGGGCAATAACTCAAAAAATAAGGGTATCTGAGTTATGGTTCTTGTGCATGACACTTCTCCATAATGTGTTCTGTCAGTGTATGAAGTTTCAAGTTGATAGCTTTTCTAGTTTGGAAGATGTAGCCAGGACAAAAATTCAAAATGAAGTTATTAAAGGGCAATTACTCAAAAACTTAGGCTGACAGAGTTATGGTTCTTGTTTACTGCACTTCTCCACAAATTGTTCTATCAGTGTATATTGTTTCAAGTTGATAGCTTTTATAGTTTGGAAGATCTGGCCCAAACAAAAATCTAATGTGAAAAATATTAAAAGGCAATAAGTAAAAAAAATAAGGGTGGCACAGTTACAATTTTTGTGAATTGCTCTTTTCCACAAGGTGTTCTATCAGTCTTTGAAGGTTCAAGATCATAGCTTTTATAATTTAGAAATTATGACCCAGACAAAAATTCAAAGTGAAAACTGACAAAGGGCAATAACTGAAAAAGAAGGATGGCAGAGTTATGGTTCTTGTGCAATGCACTTCTTCATAATGTGTTCTATTAGTCTTTGAAGTTTCAAGATGATGGATATTGAAGTTTGGAAGTTATGGCCTGGACAAAAATTCAAACTGAAAATTAACAAAGGGCAATAACTCAAAAGATAAAGGTGGCAGAGTTATGGTTCATGTGCACTGCACTTCTCCATAATGTGTTCTATCAGTGTATGAAGTTCCAAGTTAATAGCTTTTATAGTTTGGAAGTTATGGCCTGGACAAAAATTCAAACTGAAAATTAACAAAGGGCAATAACTCAAAAAACAAGAGCAGCAGAGTTATGGTTCTTGTGCACTGCTTTTCTCCATAATGTGTTCTATCAGTGTATGTAGTTTCAAGTTGATACCTTTTATGGTATGGAAGTTATGGCCTGAACAAAAATTCAAAGTGAAAAGTTGGTTATTTCAGAAATCAAGGGCAGATAATTTTAGAACGCAAACAGCGATCCAAATTCTAAGAGTCAGGTGCACAACTAGACATCATGGAGATTCATTGTGGCAAGTTTCAAATAATTCCGATGGAAACTGTAGGAGGAGTTGCGTACACAAGAAATTGCTAACGGACGGACGGACGGACGGGCGGACGGACAGACGGACGGACGGACGACCGGGGGTATAACATAATACGACCCTTCAGGCGTATAAAAAAGAGAAAACGTTCGTAACCAGCATTTTCACCTTTTCTCACAATGTTTCCAAATACATGTACCTTCTTCCCATAAGTGGTTAAAAATCTAAATAGTTTGGTGAAGCGTTTAGGGTTTAGACCAACGACAGCAACTATGAACATACTAAGATACATATGAATATGTACATATGAATATATACATATGATACATATACATATACAACGAACATACTAACATACCCTATGCCTTCCCAAATAAACTGTGGCTGTTGCCCCTTTTCCCAGAATATCAGCTTTATTGAAAACATAATTTTCTGTGTAGGTCAAGGGGCCACTCTTTTGAGCACCTTGGTGACCTGCTTGCATCTGTAAGAAAAAAAATGTGTATCTATAGAGAGGCAAAGGTGTTTAGTTTGTCATTTTTTAGATAATCCACAAATGTGGCGTTATAAATGAGTCATGCTTTGGCAAAAGGGGGCTTCATGCATCTCCGTGATGCATAATACCAACCCGGCCGGTAACCTCAGTGGTTAACTTATCTGACTTGTGACCTGGTGGTTGTGGGGTCTATACCCGGTTGAGGCAAACTGTATTTTTGGCGAGTTTTTGCCTCTCACCTCTGATAAATGTGTGAAAAGTAGTCAGTGGCTCGGAAAGAAAGATGCCAGGAAACACATGCTTAGGTGCACTGACCTCCGTGATATGACCTAATCTGTCAACACGGCGTTAAACACTGATACAAACAAACAAACTTAGCCAGTCATCCCTTAAGTATGTATTTTTAAAGTCCATTTTGTCTAACAATCGACTGAATCATGAGGTAGACTGGTCATTAGACATACAGGAAATTTACCAAAAGCAGAAAGTTTCGAGCCAGGTAAACCTACACGGCCTGTGCAGGCTGACATGAGTCGATACTTTTTTTGCAGATGAATTAAGATCCCTTTTCACAGCATACGAGTATATGTCATATATAAATAAAATAAACAAAATATAACTGAAAATGATTCGTGAATACAGGCCCCGAGGTTCCTAGTTCGAGACCCTTAATGTGTGAAGTCAAATGTAGAACTACCAACACCTCCTCGATGTCATGTTTCCAGACACTTATCATAAAGTGTAATTGATAGATAGGTATGTTGTAGATCTTGTTTCTCGGTCAGCGTATAATAAATATGTTTAAACTAAAATTGGTAGAGAGATGGCAAATCAGGCAGAGAATGACATGCTCCGACTTAAAAGTAAATCGGCAGAAAGACACGGTCTGAAAGAAAGAAAGAAAGAAAGGACACACATACCACACACACACAAAGACACTTATACATACGCACAGACGGACCGACTGACCGACCAACGGACAGACCGACCCACTGACCTACCGACCAACCTACCTACCTACCTGCCGACCTACCTACCTGCCTGCGTGCCTAACTACCTACCTACCTAACCACCTATCTACCTTACTACCTACATTTATACACATACAGACAGATAGAAAAATCAGATATATCAATGCTGACATACAGAAAGAACCTAAACATCCTAAGAAAGATATGGAGGTAAACACAACGGACTTAAAGCAAAGTGACAAAAGCAGTAAGTTGTTGACTGATTGTTTGGCGTTTTACGCCAATTTCAACAAAGTTTCGGTCATATCGCAGCAACACCTGACTTATTCAGAACAGAACAGAACTCGTTTCATCGGTGCAAGACTGGGGCTTTGAAGTGTCTTGTCCAAAAACACTGCTACGAAAAAAACTTCAGGATCCGTATTCGCCAACCATTCTTAAGAACGTTCTTAGTCTTATTCTCCAGAATTTTCTAAATTTGAAAGTAATACAACTTCTGATTGGCTAAACCCAATGGTTTAGCCAATCATATTTGGTTTAGCCAATCACAAGTTGTGCTGCTTTCAAATTTAGAAAGTCTTTGAGAATAAGACTGAGAGTATTCTTAAGAATGGTTGGTGAATACGCACACAGGGCTTCATATGAACCCGGAGTCCTCGGATAGTAAATTCTACACCTTCACAATGAAGCCACGCAGAACCGTTGATGTAACCAAGCAGACATCTTGACATGTTTCAAGAGACTTAGGCTACTTTATATACTGTTGAAATCGACAAACTTTAACCCTTTACCAAAACCAAGCACGTGTTTGAAAATTTCATAAGATGAGGGCTTAGGAAAACATTATGGGAAAAGTACAAATGTCGGTAGCTAGAGAATTTTCATTCTGTATTAACCACAATTTGATTGTCGAGTCGGGCTGTAAAACAGGTCAAAACATTGTAAGTGCACATTTCTGCATTTTTTTGCCAAGATTTCACCAAATATTAAACTATTATGCCGTGTTCATGCAAGATCAGGCTGTATTTTCTAAGCAAGTTAATTCCAAGTTTATGGTCCGAGTAATTTTTCATGACAATTTATCACGTCTAATATTCATAACTTAATAAATCCTAACTCTGTCGGTATCGTTCTAAATCACAGCTTTTAATGTTCAATTAACCAACACGTGTATGAAACCACGTGGTACTTTATCATCCTCGTTTGTACTCTCTCTCTCTCTCTCTCTCTCCAGACATTTCCAAAGTAAACTTATAAACTTACCTAATAAAATATAAGAGCGAGGAAAGAAATATATCACTATCACAAGAGAACTGTTTGAAGTCATAATGAATTGAATAGTTGGTTATCAACTTGGGAAAAACCAGATTCTATTTATAGCGTTGACCTCTCTGTATTTTGAAATGGCAAGTCACAGCTTGAGGATGAACAATTCGGGTGGTAAAATGAATATAATTTGATTTATACACTATGGAAATGGTGCAAATATTGTGAAGATGACAACCTGTTATTGTATGGTTGGTCCTAGTGTTAGTCGCTGGCAGAAAAATGAATTTTAAAACTACATGTATGTAAAAAGTTGTTGCTAAGTCACTCTATCGTTTGTTTACTCTTTTCCTGTTTTTAACATTCATTTTTCTGCTATAGCGACTAACACTTGAGCAGACGGTACAATAACAGATTATCGCCTGCGCAATAATTTCCATACTTTTAAATGGCATGATTTAAATCTAAATACAGGTACCTTTTATCACCCCCATTGTTTACT
Source organism: Tridacna gigas (assembly GCA_945859785.2). NCBI lineage: Eukaryota > Metazoa > Mollusca > Bivalvia > Cardiida > Cardiidae > Tridacna > Tridacna gigas. The sequence goes on from OX244036.2 coordinate 59,708,593, forward strand.
TATGAATGAATGACTTTTTGACTTATACATCCTGTCACGGTCAGTTACAATCAAAATAATTGTCAAAGTGTCCCACGTGATGCAACTCTCTCTCTCTCTCTCTCTCCAGACATTTCCAAAGTAAACTTATAAACTTACCTAATAAAATATAAAAACGAGGAAAGAAATATATCGCTATCACAAGAGCACTGTTTGAAATCATAATGAATCGAGAGTTGGTTCCAATCCGCAGGGAAAAACCAGTTTCTATTATAGCGTTGACCTCTGTCCTATGAATTCACGCGTACAGGATAAAAAATTCGGATGGTAAAATGATTACAATTTAATTTATACACTATGGGAATAGAAAAATTATGTGAAGATGACAACCTGTTATTGTATGGTTGGTCCAAGTGTTGGTCGCTGGCAGAAAAATGAATTTTAAAACTATCTAAAAAGTTGTTGCTAAGTCACTCTATCGTTTGTTTACTCTTTTCCTGTTTTTAACATTCATATTTCTGCTATAGCGACTAACACTTGAACAGACGGTACAATAACAGATTATCGCCTTCGCAATATTTTCCATACTTTTAAATGGCATGATTTAAATCTACCAGTACATTTTACCACGCCCATTGTTTATTTATGGTTACTATTTTCGTCCTTCAAGGGAAACAACTCATACTTTTACACAAAATCCAGACTAGTAGTTGTTTCCCATGTTAAACGAAAAAAAAAACCGACCATCATAAACTTGCTTTTGATGACAGTACAGATCGAGATCAGATAGCACAAAACGTTTAAATAGATCTTTGTTCTACACTCCCCAATTTTCATGAGGCGTTTTTGCCACAGCAGAGTTATATGGCGTGCAACACACGAAAAAGGGCCTTCGGACATATGCGTAAAAGTGTGTCGTCCCAGATCAGCCAGTGCAGTCTGTGACTAATCCGAGACGACACCTCATTCCCGTTTTTGTGCGTTTTTCTGTTTCACGAAAGCCTACTGTATGAAAAAATCTTGTGTATTCGTAAAGTGCCGTCTCGGATTAGCCTGTGCGGATTGCGCAGGCTAATCCGGGACGACACTTTACGCAAATGTCCGAAGGTCTCATTTCGCATGTTGCGGGCCATATAGTTTCAGAATCTGACTGACAACGCCGATTTCCATTTAGTACTCGTCAGAGGTCATTCTTTTCTTCATCTTTCGCTGGCCAAGGGTGACAATCACTACGTTACACTGTAAATAGAGCAAAGTGGTGATCGAAACCCTTTCCTGGCGAAAATACATCTTTTCTGGCAAATGGCTGGAATTCTTGTGTAACAAAAATATCGCGTCACTAAACTGCCGATTTAAGTCTTTACCGCACGTAAAAAAAATAGATTCGTCCATACTGAACGCATTTGCATATGGCAACTTAAATGTGGCTGAAATGATGACGGCTATTGTTACTTTAAAAAACTTCAGGAACTGACTGAATTAGAACCCAAACCTTCCCCCCAACATCAAAGGAACTTACAATGATGACGTTTAAAAAATGATAAGACATGTTATAATAAAAAGAGAAACACCCTTATTAAATGACGGCCGCGATTGTCCAAGCTACCCCGGGTCACCGATTTTTTTTTTTTTTTTCAATACTTTATTTCTATTTTCTATATAAATATAACATACAAACATTATTTCCATTACGTATTATAGATGTTTACAATCAGTGCAATGCATTAGATGTTAATAATACTAAATAGAAATAAAGTTGAAAGAAAGTTAACACTTAAGCTGCTGAATAAATGAAACGAAAATCTCCACTTAATAGTAGAAGCCCAAACATTGCGTTTTCCAAGTTGATTTCACCGGAAACAAAATACCGTAACGGACAGTGTAGATCAAAGATCAGACTGCACGTTCTGTGCAGTCTGATCTTGATCTACACTGTCCGCAAAAGGTCAGTGGGTCGCGATAAGCAGCTTAAGGGTTAAGAGTAAAAAGATAATCAGCATACACGTGCTTTTGCATTTTCATCACGAAGGTCTATTCTGTCGGATTATTGACTTTAAGATGACTTACGGTTTTTCTTCTGACGACATCAATATAATCTGAAATCTTAAAGTGCCTTTCACAACTATAGATGTTTTGCGGAAAGTGTAGAGCAAGATCAGACAACACAAAATGTACAGGCTGATCTTTGATCAACACTTTGATCAACACTGTCTCCTCTGCTGAAACTTTTAAACGACTTACGGCGATATACGCAAACCTCGAGTGCAAAAAGACTTACACATAGCGGCAGACCGCGCGTCACAACTCGAGCCTAAGACCAATATATCTTGAATCAGTGCCTACGAGACCTACGAACAACAACTGTTAGCCCCGTAATCTTTTAGCTGATAGCGGTTTGCACAGACGTAGGTCTGCCCGGTTCTGACGCGCCGCCATCGCAATTACACATAGCAATTGACCTTTGGACACATAAACTGGACAAGACAGCGTTAGCGGACAATTATTGTTTTCTAATGGGTCGAGGTTTGTATTGTCTCAAGCTAATGGCCGTGTACAATTGTTGCGACACAGGAATGAACGTTATGCTGACTGTTGCGTACTGCAACGCGATCGTTTAGGGGGCTAGGATCAGTAATGGTGCAGGGCGGTATTGCGTGCGAGTACTGTGCTCCACACATCGTAATTGGGGGATATTCGAATGCCCCCCACAAATAGGGAAAATAATCTAGGCCCTCATATTGTCCTTCTGCTTCGACTGGGCAGCGACGTAATTGCGTCACTGACAGTTGCCCTGTATTTGAAGAACATTTTAATGGTGATCTGTTTCAGTTACAAAGTGAACAATAATCCAGATTCAAAATAATAGCCCGATCTTTGTGCCTAAAGCTGCTATCAGATTTTAATATTTACTATTTTTGCATTAATTGCAATCAAGAGGAAGATGATTCAAACGAAAAATCAAAGCATTGAAAGCACCGGTGTGGCATTTGTCAAGGGAGCCATTGTGTGGAATTAATAATTTGAAAAATAAACAAACAATAATGTGTGACGAACAAGGCCGGACGAACAAGCCAAAGGACGGACAAGTCTAGATACGAACTTGTTTTTGGGACGAACACGGTCAGGAGACAAAGCTTGTGTGTATCATTACGCCAATAGAAAGCTATAGCGGATATAGATATTTTCGATAAAAAAAAGTATTCCCATGATAGATGCCCTAATCCAATTTATTATAATACTTCGTTGTTAATTATATATCTGAGTTCTACCGGAACACTTATTTGTCTGAGAAAAATTGAGTTTAATCAGGTTTACTTCCTTCGGTTTTGCACAAACTACGATACATGATTTTCAGAATACTGTATTGAACTCATAGTGGCATTGTCTTCGACAAATGCCACAAAAATGATGTAGTTTTTACTTCTGCTTGAATTTTTTCTATTTCGTTTCCTTTCGGTCTATTTCGTTTCGCTTCCTTGGGTTTGGTTCCGTTTCGTTCCGTTTCGTTTCGTTGTCATTCGGCATACCTCGGGTGATCCGGTGATCAAATCCCTCGGCTGTATCACGTAGCTTGATATGCACCTACACGGTACATTTCGCACATCTCCGGAAGCACACCGCTTTACCGTTATTGAAATTGTAAGGCTCCTCTTTAGAAAGAACACATGAGTAAATTTTCTATCGTTATCTTTCTAAGAGTGTTTCAGTCGGCAAACAGTTTGTACATTCAATTTTTAGCGTGGTTTATCAATTCCGTTAGGAGCTTTCATCGACAGATCGATAGAAGTGAATAACTTCACAGTGGTTGTTCATGTCGTTGCTAAGCGATCTACAGGGGCGCCGCCATGTTTAAGATCATGTGATTGGTAGTTCAAAATGGAAGCCTCCCTAATAGAGACGAGGTTAGATGTAGGTACGGAATCGGCCGAGTTGTGACGAGTGGTTTCGTTGTGTTTGGTTTCGGTTGCGTTTCTAAGTAGTAGCATGGAATTTTGGAAATCGTACTTCCTGTTTCATATCGACAACGAAAGTAAAACCATTCTGAGATTTTGTGTTTTATAAATAACTGTGATGAAGTTGTTGGACATACTGCAATTATGACCTTCAGTGACTTTTCGAAAAAAGCAGATCAAGATCAGACTGCACGCCTGTGCAATCCGAACTTAATATCCTCTTTTCAATGATCGATTAATCTTTGTAAATTCCTATATGTGAATTGAATTAGCATATAAACGTTGATACCAAAATGTTCATGAACACTTTATAACACAATCCAGAGTCTATACCACCCAAGGGAATTAAGCGTTTGAAAACAGTGCGGGAAAAAGAGAAAATGCTGGTAACCCTTTCCCACGATGTTTTATACCTTTTCAGAGACGAACCAGATCGTTTGAGCCACATTTAGAGTGTCGTCTGAAAGTACTTTCAATATGGACGCCCCTAAAATGTTGTCGTCTGGTAGGCCTAAATAGTTATTAAGGTTGATGATGAATCTGTGTTGTTGTTTTTTTTATTATATTAGTAACATTTCTCAAAAAAAAAAAAAAAAACATATTCTGTTAATCACAAGCATGTAACAGAAATAAAGAAAGACTAAGGGGAAAAATACAGATTGCATAAGATTGCTTAACCCTTTCCCAAGCAAGCCCTGGTTTTCACGTATCTGCAGTACACGTCTTTTGAAAACACTGTGGGAAAAGGAGAAATTGCTCATAACGAGCAATTTCTCCTTTTCCCGCAGTGTTTTCTACCCTTTTTGATAACTTTCTGCCATTTTCATCAAATTTAAAATTGTCGTCTGCAAACTCTTTCAATTTGGATCAGTCCAAAATTTGTCGTTTGGGAAAGGGTTAACTGGCTCTTTATCGAACAGTCCCTAGTTTTACCGAAATAAAGTATCCTTGTGGGTAAGGAGAAAACGCTGATAACCAGCATTTTCTTCCTTTCCCACACTGTTTTCTAAGCTGTCAAAGAAATGTCTAATCATTTTAGCCATGTTTTAAAATTTAGGCACAGGCTATTTACAGTTAGCTGTAAATAGCCAAAAAACGTTAAAATGGCTATTTACAGTTAACCGTAAATAGCCAAAAAACGTAATATTGGCTATTTACAGTTAACTTTCAAGAGCCAATTCTACGTTTTTTGGCTATTTACAGTTAACTGTAAATAGCCACTCCGTTTAATTTTAATTTATCGTCTGTTATCAGAGCTCCAGATAAGAAAGAGTGATGGTATTCTTAATCGATTGTTTCCCTTCCAAACTCTACGTTGTGGGCACTCATTAGAATCGTCTCGATGAGACAATAACATAGGGTTTAGCGGAGAATAATCAATATTTTCAACTTTGAAATCAAAATCACTCCCTCTGTCTGGGGCTCTGTGTGGATGCTTCTAATTGGGAAGGCCGATTTTTTTTTTTTTTTTTTTCCTTAGTTAATCGATTGATTATAATACTTCTCGAAAAATCTCTCTTCTCGAAAAATCTCTCTCTCTCTCTCTCTTTGACCTGCTCGAAGACGTGTAGTGTTACTTATCACTATTTATGCATGGCCAGTCGTATGAAAACGGTTTTAAAGGGGTTTTAATGATATAAATTTTTTACCCGTATTTTGGGGAGGGGGGGACGTTGACATTTTGAGAAAAAAGTATAAGAACGTGAATTTTTACCCTTTATTAGAGAAAACAAAAATGCTTAAAAAATGCCGAATCATACGGGGAAAAAAACAATGAGATTTCTTTCTTTTGTCTTTTTTCTCTTTTCATTATATCTTCATGGTAGATGTTAAAAACAATTTAAAAAACTCCCATTTTGTCAAAAAAAAAAATGCAACATTAGGTAACTTTGTAATTCCAAGTTCTTTGAAAGGGTGGTTTCTTTCAAGTATGAATGAGCCGTGCTCCGTGAAAAGGGGACTTAATACATTTATGAAAAGTGTCGACTCAGGTCAGCCTGCGCAGACTGCGAAACTTTTCGTTACTGGTCAATTTTCTGTATGTCCAAGGACCAGTCTACCTCATGATTCAGTTGGTTGTTAAAAAAAAAGTGGCTATTATGGATCCATAATTATGTGATGGCTTAATTGGTACAATGTACAACGGAGATGCATTAAGCCCCCTTTTGCCAGAGCATGGCTTATTTATTACACGTATCTTAGTCTACGTGAAATCATAAGATGTGACATGAGGAGTTGTTGGCTGTTAGAACTATGATAAGAATTTTTTTTTATTTATGGCTTAGAGCTTTTTTTTTTCATTTATGGCTTTGAGCTGATAGCTTAAGAGAATTTATAATCCATTTTAACTATTTCCTTCACATTAATATATGAGCCATGCTCTTTGAAAAGGGGGCTTAATTCATCTGCAAAGCTGACCTAGGTTCAGCCGGTTCTTACACAAAATGGATTTTATGGATCCATAATTATGTGATGACTTGCTTGGTATCCTGCATCACGGAGATGCTTTAACCCTTTACCACACAATCCCGACTTTCAACGACCCTGAAGAAAAAAAAAGCCTTTTGAAAACATTGTGGGAAAAGGAGAAAATGCTGGTAACCAGCATTTTCTCCTTTTCCTACAATGTTTGCTACCCTTTCCTAATCAAATTTAAATTTTTGAATGACATTTAAATTGTCGTCTGCAAATGCTTTCAATTTGAACCAGTCTAAAATTTATTTGTGTGGTAAAGAGTTAAATCCCTTTGCGCCACAGCCCCTTTCATACATGTCCCGCAACATGTGAAATGAGACCTTGGGATATTTTCGTAAAGTGTCGTCCCGGATTAGCCTGCGCAGTCCGCGCAGGCTAATCCGTGACGGCACTTTACGAATACATGAGATTTTTTCATACAGTAGGCTTTCGTGAAACAGAAAATCGCACAAAAACGGGAAGTGTCATCTCGGATTAGTCACAGACTGCACAGGCTGATCTGGGACGACACACTTTTACGCATATGTCCGAAGGCCCCTTTTCGTATGTTGCACGCCATATTTGTCAGTTACCGCCAGCAGAACGATTAAGGCCCCTTTGGACCTCTTGCTTACTTTCGGTACCGGTTGTTTTCGAAGAATTAATCTATCGGCAATTTTACGGAGAAAAATATTTATAGGTATCAAACATACCAGTTAAACTAGTATTACTTTCGAAATTCATTTTCGGATTGTGAATCTAAATTCAAGTCATACGACGCACGTATGAAAGATGGTAAAGTTTGACAACAGTGATGATAATGATAGGGAAAGCACTGCATGTGGCTGTCACCGCTCGGCTTCAGTGCTGGTATGGGTTCTTCGTTTGATAGTAAACAATGTTCGGAAGTCTATATCTATTTCGACAGCTGGGCCCATAAACGACAGAGAAACGATCCCACTCCAGCTTTCCAACTTTATTGAGCGACTTGTCGACACGATCTGCACGTTTTTCTTCAACAACAACTGGTGTAAAAAAAAAAGGTTCCCGAAGCTTTTTTTTTCGCAAAAACTGAAAATCACCCCCAATTACCGTTGGTCATCAACAAATTTATGCAAAGTCTACGACTCTCACAAACAAACAATTTATCCAAGTTTGAAGTAAAATTCTTCAGTAATAACAGAGATATTAGAAAAAAGGTTATTTTTAAGTGAAAATTGTAAGTCGAAAAGGGGGACATAACTGTGTCAAATATATTTCGATGATAACCTGTCCCTGTTGTTTGGGTTCCCCCGTTTATAATAAGCAAATAGTCCGGGTTTGAAGTTAATCTCTTCAGTAATGACATAAATGTTATGAACCCTTCGGCTGCTAAGCGCGACTCGCTTACCTTTTGCGGACAGTGTAGATCAAGATCAGACTGCACCATCAGACATTTCCATCTTTGAAATACGACCCAAATAAATGCAATTTCCTGGTAACTTTCGTCTACAATGTTTCACCCAAGCGGACAGTGTTGATCAAAGATCAGGCTGCACCTATTGTGCAGCCTGATCTTAATCTACGCTGGCCGCAGAGGCAACTATAGTAGTTAAAGGCCTTTTAAGGGTTAATCCTTTACCAAACATTCCCCAGATCGACCGTGGAGGATTATACTTTGGAAAACATTGTAAGAAAAGGAAAAAAGGTAAATCAACATTTTCTCCTTTTCCAACAATATTTTCTACCGTTTCAGAAATACATTCTATAGGTTAAGCCCTCCCCCCCCCCCTTTTTTTTTACATTTTAGTCTGCAGCTGCTTTCAATGCTGGCCAGTCTAAAATACCGCTGTTTGGTACAGAGTTAACTCTTTCCCAAACAAGCCCTGCTTTTCACGTGTCTGCAGTACAAGTCTTTTGAAAACACTGTGGGAAAAGGAGAAATTGCTCGTAACGAGGAATTTCTCCTTTTCCCACAATGTTTTCTACTCTTTTTGAGACATTTCTGTCATTTTCATCAAATTTAAAAGTGTCGTCTGCAAACTCTTTCAATTTGGACCAGTCCAAAATTTGTCGTTTGGGAAAGGGTTAAAGATGTATCTCGAGATCTCGTGTTCACGTGCCCGTGAGTGAACATACACAATCAATTATTTTATTCCACGAGTTTATGCATGGGTTTTTTTTTTTGACTCAGTCGGCAGTATTGCTTACAAAATGCAGAACAAAAAAAAATGCAATATTGCTTACAAAGACCAGAACAAAAAAATCTTTGGTTAGGGCTTCGTTTAGCTGTAATAATATTGTATTTTACAATGAAGTCACCAAAGATTTGCACAGTAGTATTCTCAAAATACAGTGTACATCGATTGAGCTTGTTTATTTTTACAAGTTTCGCCATCAGTAACCAAACATACCTGTGAGGTAATGCATTTGTTAAAAAAAAAGTATCGACACAGGTCAGCCTGCGCAGTCTTCGCAGGCTGACCTGAGCCGAAACTTTTTGCTTTTGGTAAATTTTCTGCATGTCAAAGGACCAGTGTACCTCATGATTCAGTCGGTTGTTAGACAAAACGGATTTTAGAGATGTATAATAACTTTGATGACTGGCTTGGTATCATGCATCACAGAGATGCATTAAGGCCCCCTTTTCACGGAGCATGGCACATTTAAAGGACAAAGTGTGTGTCGGTTTTATGCCCCCCCCCCCCCACACCACCTCTGGTCAACTTTCAGTATTTTTCACACCTTTCAGTTTCTAGATCTATACTCTAATCACAGAACACGTATAGGTAACGACAATTTTCGGTTCAACCCTTTGGATGCTAAGCGCGACTCACTGACCTTTTGCGGACAGTGTAGATCAAGATCAGACTGCACAATGTGCAGTCTGATCTTGGATCTACACTGTCCGATAAGGAGATATTTTTCTCCAAAAAAAAAGTTGGAAATAACATTATTCGGGTTTTTACTATCAGTTCGTTTGCTTGGGGTTGTTAACGCTTTTTTCAACATTATTTCAACGTACAGTCAGCTATATAATACATACAGTTCGCTGTTTATTGGATAATCTCTCCAAAACAACAATAAATTAGTAACATGATCCTGACTAAACTGTGTAAAAATGTTCAATTTTTTTCATCTATCGAAATATGGAAAGGAAGTAATGGTCAATAAAAACGGTTTCTGATACTTACCGCGAAATCCAATGTTGTCTTGTCTGCTATTTAAACCATTCACTTGTCTTTTGCTTTCTTGTAATTTTGTGTTCCACATTAATGTATCTATAGTAACGTTTGGAAAGTGCTCAATTCTTCACGAATGGCCGTTCTGCATCATTCAAATGTGGACTATGACCAAAAATTCGCAGAGCACGAGTATATACATGTAGCTATTTCGGTTTCCCACGTTCCGTGGGAATTTTTTTGGTGTCGCACTAGTGCTAACTGCTTCCGAGTCTTCTTAAAAGAAATTCCAAATTTTGTTGTACTGCTTTCGTTGTCTGCGCATGTCATATTCTTCGAAGATTCAACCTGTCTGCTATGACGCATCACCCATCCCCCTATACCTGGGAAAAGTAGGGCTTATATCGAAGCTATTAGCCTATTACCAAAGCATGTAGGGGCTGTTTTAATAAATGGTCGGTGCATAGGTTACATGCTAGTTGATCATAGCTGAATGAATGGCACCAGGTAGCGTTTTATTGAGTAAACGTTTATTTCATTTGAAATTCAAAGTCACGGTTGTTGTTTTGAAAAAATTACTCCGCTACTTTACCCAGGATGCCCAAATTAGATAGGTGTGTATTTGTAGAATGCCATCTAGCGGGAGATAATGGTACTGTTTTATACGGTGCACAATATTTCGTCGAAAGTGTGTTTCGTCGAAATCCATCCTGTAAGGGTGCACGACATTTCATCGAAAGTATGTTTCGTCGTAATCTATGTTTCAAAATACCGATTGCTGAATTCCTGGATTTTTTTTCATGAAGAGCTCCGTCTGGGAGGAAGATTCGAGCCACAATTCGTCTGGGTTAGGGTAAGGGTCAGGGCTAGGGATCGTTTTCGACGAACGTGGTTTTCGACCCGTTTTATATGGGAAAATGGAAGGGCATGTCTAAATGTGTTTCTGGTGGCAATTTAATCCCTGTCGAAACCGAGTGCAGGTTTGTTATTTCTTGAAGACCTTTTATGTGCCTGTAATCACATAAGCCAGACCGGGTAGCTCAGTGGTTAGCGTATCCGACTCGTGACCTGGTGGTTGCAAGTTCGACACCCGGTTGAGGCGAACTTTCTTTCCGAGAATTTTTGGCCTCTCACCGCTGATATATGTGAGAAAAGTAGTCAGTAGATTTGGCAAAAAAGTTGTGTCAGTGAGGTGAGAAAGCCAGGAAACACAGTCATGGGTGTGTCAATGACCGCCATAATATGACCTGATCTGTTTAAATGGCGTTAAACTCCAATACAAACAAACAAATAGACTACATAAAGATCATGGTCTATCGTCAGGTAGGGCCTTTTTCACTGTAATTTTTTAGGTGGGGTGCAAAGCATCCCAGCTCAGATTTACCATGAGGGAAATTGTACCTAAACAAAAATCTGATTCTGGAGTACCTAACTTTGCAAAATCATTACCTGGAAAAATAGCACTAGTAAGAAAGCATTTTATTCAATTTGGCATCAAGGCGTGACTAAAACGTTAACAAAATGGGAACTTACACGACTTGGACGATAACTATGTAAACAAATACACCATTATCATAACACATTTAAGAAGAAAGAGTATTAGAATAGACTACCATGAGGCATGCGTAAGTATGGGCATTTATGTATCAGTTCCACGAAATAGCGTCAAGAAGCGTCAACAAGTGCCATGGAAAGCTTAGAAGCATCATAAGAATTTTTGTGGTAATTTCTTTGGATAGGATTGCTTTATTTGTCTAGATATTGCATAATAATACTGCTCACGTTTCATTTTGACATTCTATTGAACCCCCTCCCCTCACACACAAAAAAAGAAACTTGTTAGTTTGCTCTGAGATTTATAGGAGAGATACCTCTCAGCTCTTTAAATGTCTCCTTGCTTTTACCCAATTCTTTCTTGTAGCACTACATGCTTATTATTGGCACGACAGTTAATTTCAAGTTGAGCAGGATTAAACGCAACCACCTCGGCAGCGCTTTCACCGATTTGATTCAAGGTAAGTTGTGTTTGCAATGGAATAGTTAAAATGTAGTCGATAGGAGAGCCTTTTTTCCGTCTTTTTTTTCCTTTTCGTTTAGCCCACTGGACATATAATTGAGTCATGTTCTGTGAAAAGGGGGCATCATGCATTAGCAAATAGTATCGCCCATGTCAGCCTGCAGTCCTCAGTCGACACCTTTTTGCTAATGATCAATTTTCTGCATGTCCAAGGACCATTGTATTTTATGTTTCGGCTGGCTGTTAATAATAATAATAATAATAAATTCTTTATTTTCAGAAGGTAAATCATTAATATTACACATCAATGTAAAAATGATACATTAATTACGGCAATATTATTTCCAATGATGCCTTCTTTAACAATATTCATATAATTAATCAGTATAAAACAAATAATGTAATTACATGTAATAAAAGTTATACCTCAAAGACAGACATAAACGGAAGTGGGTATCTGCAATCTGTTCGAACATCTATAGATATTTTTGCTTCAAACTTTAGCAATTTTCAAAAAGAAATGATTTGAATTTACTTTTGAATGTGTTGATATTTTGAGAGTTTCTAATTTCTGTCGGTACTCGATTCCATATTTCCATACCGGAATAGCTAAAAGTCTTTTTGAGATAGTTTGTATTGGGTTTATTATGTGAAATATCCCTTTTAGCTATTGACCGTAAAACATATGTATTATTTGATGAGAATGTTATAAGGTCAGAAATATAGGAAGGTGTTAGGTTATTAATGGCTTTAAAAATTAATAAGCCTATAAAATATTTACATCGGACTGGAAATGCTAACCAATTCAGAGTTCTGAGCATTTCGTATGAAGATTTATCCCTGTGTTCATTTAACATGATTCTAGCTGCTCGTGTTTGTAATTTGGTAATTCTATGAATATCAACCGTGTTTGCTTTACTCCATATTACACAACCGTAGTCAAATATTGGTGTAATGTATGCGTTGTAGAACAACTGCTTAACATCAGGTGTAAGAAAATACTGAATCCTTTTCAAAAGAAATAACTTTGAAACAAGTTTCTTACATGTTTTGTCAATGTGTAATTTCCATGTTAAGTTTTTATCTATGTAAACCCCAAGAAGCTTTTGTGATTCAACATTAGTGATCCTGTTATTATTAACATACAGATTTAGATCTTCAATGCATGATAACTTTTGCTTTGATCCTATGATCATACAAGTGGTTTTGGTAGGATTGATGGCCATGTTATTTTTCATACACCAGCGTTGTGTTTTGTTGATATCTGACTGAAGTGTTAACTGAATTTCATTCATGTTTTTACCTTTACAGTGAAATGTTGTATCGTCAGCATACATATCCGTATCGGAATTGATTTCAAGAGGCAAGTCATTTACATACAGTTAGACAAACTGGGTTTTATGGATCCATATTTATGTGACAACTTGCTTGGTATGATGGATCAGGGAGATGCATTAAGCCCCCTATTGCCGGATCATGGCTCATTTGACAGAAAAAAAAAGCTTTTCCACTAAATGTACAACAGAGGATCAAAGATATATGAGCCATGCTCTGTGAAAAAAGGGCTTAATGTATCTGCGAAAAGTATCGGCCCAGGTCAGCCTGCACAGTCCGCGCAGGCTCACCCGGGCCGAAACTTTTCGCTATTGGTCAATTTTCTGTATGTCCAAGGACCAGTCGACCTCATGATTAAGTTGGTTGGTAAAAATGTGACTATTATGGATCCATAATTATAAATTATAAATAATGACTTGCTCAGTATCATGGATCACGGAGATTCATTAAGCCGCCTTTTGCCAGATCATGGCTCTCATGATTTTCACACTATTTTCAATGTAGCAAAAAACTCTTGGTGTGAGACCATATTGGAAAAACCCGACTTGTCAATTCTATTTTTAGGAGCTAGTGGTCATTTCAAAAGCTGACCGTTGACTGACCTCGTTGTATTAAACATTGTATTTAGAAATTTTCACATTTCAAGACGAGATGAGAGAAATTTGTCCAGGTCGACCTCTATATTTCTTTCTAGCATTTATCCTGAAGAAAAAAGCTTTTGAAAACATTGTTTGAAAAGGAGAAAGTGCTGGTAACTAGCATTTCCTCCATTTCCCACAGTGTTTTCATTTCTTTCAGAGACACATTTCATAATTTGACCCCACTTTTATTGTTGTCTACCAATATTTGCATTTTGACAAAAAAGATCCAAATTTTGTTGCTCTCTCTAGCATTCACCCTGAAGAAAAAAACTTTTGAAAGCATTGTTTGAAAAGGAAGACTAGTAAATGCTGGTTGCCAGCATTTACTCCTTTTCCAACAATATTTTCTTTCCTTTCGCAGACAAATCCTATCGTTAAAAACACATTTGATTTGTCGTCTGCAAGTGCTTTCAATATGGACAAGTCTCAATTTATTTTGTCTGGTATGCGGTTGATATCTATACATTTGGTCATTTTGTGTACCAGATCTAAGATAAGTTACCGCATTTATGCAATAAGAGATTAGATTAGACAAGTTGGCTTCTTTCAAAAAGAAGCCAGGAGAGGTCAGCGTCAGTATTTTCAAATAGTTTATTGGCCTTTAATTTCAACCTTTTTTGCTTTACATGACGGTCATTTGATCTTCTCTCCGCCTTCTCAAGTCGTATGATCTTGTCCAGCGGTCTTCTTTCTCTTTTTTGACAAAATTCTTCATACTTTTTCTTCTGCTTAGATTTATTTGCTTAATGAAGAATTAAAGTTATTTGAGAGGTCATTTGTAATCATGGCAAATTAATGTAACAAATCTTTTCTGAAATTCGTCATATCTAACAGTGGGTGCAGGACAACTAGCCCCAAAGATAACTCGCCCCAAGGCAACTCGCCCCAAAAAAAACTCGCCACAAGGCAACTCCACTCACCTTCAGAAGAAAACTAGCCCCAAGTTATGAGACAACTCGCCCCACATATAAGACAACTCGCCCCGCTCTTATTACTATCACCTGAACGTATTTATAAAACTACACGACGATTTTTTTGTGGGGCGAGTTGTCTTTTGAGCGAGTTGTCTTTGGGGAGAGTTGTCTGTCATTCCTAAAAATAGAACCACGTCTATTTCTTATTTCGGTTTTTTTATTTCGCTTTATTTACAAAACCATGACAAAACAGACTGTGTACCATACTAATTTCGCAAGAAAAATGGATTTAGACGGCGAATTCTGTGGCAGTCTGCGTTTTAAACTCACCACTGTTGGAGAGGTCTGATGACCTCTCCAATTAGATTAGATTTAATATGACTTGTACATTATCACAAAGAATACAATAATGACATATAATAATAGTCACGTTCAATCATAGGCTGATTCAAACAGTATTATGCGTAAGAAATGGAATATGGAAATTACAATTCGTAACTGAGACTCTTCGTAACATATTGTCAAAAGTCTAAGTGCAGAGGGAAACAATAATCATATCGATGAAACAGTGCAATAGTACTGAAATGGAAATTTTAATAAATTAATATTATTTTTACAGACATGAGTATGTCAGTAAGGCAAAGTAAAAGTGAGCTTTGCTCTGTGAAAAGGGAGCTTAATGAATTTGCGAAAAGTATCGACCCAAGACAGCCTGCGCAGTCCGCGCAGGCTGTCCTGGGCCGAAACTTTTCGCTATTATTCAATTTTCTGTATTTCCAAGGACCAGTCTACCTCATGATTCAGTCGGTTATTCAAAAAAAAGGTGGCTATTTTGGATCCATAATTATGTGATGACTTGACTGGTATCATGGATCACGGAGATACATTAACTCTTTACCAAACAACAAAATTTTAAACCAGTCCAAATTGAAAGCATTTTGCAGACGACAAAATAAATGTTACTAAAATATTGAAATTTGTCTTGGGAGGGTAGAAAACATTGTGGGAAAAGGAGAAAATGCTGGTTACCAGCATCTTCTCCTTTTCCCACAATGTTTTCAAAAGGCTTCTGTCTCAGGGTCGTTAAACGTCGGGATTGTGGGCTAAAGTGTTAAGCCCCCTTTTGCCAGACCATGGCTCAAGTATATTTGTGGGCTACCACCCCTAAATGTCTGGCAAAAATATATTTGACCAACACTCAGGCAAAAGGTGATTCAGTGCATCTCCGTGATGCGTGATACCAAGCAAGTCATCACATAATTATGGATCCATAAAATTCATTTTGTCTAACAACCAACTGAATCATGGGGTAGCCTGCTCCTTTGACATGCGCCAAGTCCCCGTAGCTCAGTCGGTAGCGTTCAGGGCTCGAGAACAGGCGGTTGCTGGTTCGTTCCCCGGCTTGGCCAATTTCTTTCCGAGGATTGATGATAGTCATTGCGATAGGATTCATTCCTCTCTCACCGCTGACCATTGTTTCGACTATGGTTATGTGGGAAAGCAGCCAGTGACTTGGAAAGAATATTGTGCGGAGTACATGAAACTCCAGGAAAGCATGGATAGGTGCCCTGGCCGCCGTGTTATATAACTGAAATAATGTTGAAAACGGCGTTAGACACCGTACAATCAACCTTTGACATGCAGGAAATTCATCAAAAGTAAAAAGTTTCGACCCAGGAGTCGCAGAGTGCGCAGGCTGACCTGGGTCGAGACTTTTTTGCAGATGCATTAAACCCCCTTTAACAGAGAATGACTGATTTGCTTACACTATTGTAGTTCTACCACATGAACAAACTTGTGTTTGGGGTTTTTTTTTGGGGGGGGGGGGGGATCGCGCAGGATAAGATGAATAATAGGCCAAGTTATAATCCAATCACAATTCCCCTGGGCAATTCACCCATCTCTCGCAAACAGGATGCCCATTGAAAAGTCGCTGTAAGAAAAAAGACTTGCGATTGTTTTAGGACAAAAAAAAAAAAACCTGCAAACTTGAAAGAAGCCTACAATGTACCAAGGAAAATTTAGATTGTTAACTTTCAACGTGAGCTGAATATATGAACTTAATTAGTGACGATCGCGACAGTTTCCATTATCACGCTAACGTAACTATTACGCTCAGCGGTTACTCGAACCCAAAGTTTATACAGTTAATCCTGTTAAAGTTGTCCATCTGCAGTAATGGATAAACCAAGAAAAAAAAATGGGCGTTTCGTGTCAGCAAAACACCAAACACGAAAGTATTTTAATTAGGCATTATACTTGCGAACCAAGAATCTGATGACAAAGGTTTCTAAAGATCAAACTGAAAGTGAAAGTAGGTCACCAAACATGTAAAGGACACAAATTTAGGTCACTAGCGTTCTATCTGGCCGATGCATTTTTGAGATGGGGCATCTTTCAAATCAGCTGGAATGTGATAGATGTGAACTTACTTTAGAGTTTAAAAATACTGTTGAAGAAAGACATTATGGGTTTGGTTCAATGTTGTGACTGCCGAGAGCGTAAAAGGTAGAAACAAGTAAAAAAGACACCGTCCAAAGGGAAAGCAACGGATCAAATTGAGTGGTTGACTGCAGACCCGTCAAAAAGTCTTTTATATGAGGGAAAGGGTTAAAAGTGTGTCGAGGAGTGGGTTTTGTTTTCAGTTTCATAGAACAAAGAAGTTTGACCATTACCAACAGCGAGAAATCAGATCTATATTGTACAAAATGGTAAACCAAGCTTACCCTGATCGGTCAGCCCTTACAGGAGCTGTCTTATTTTGGTCTTCTCTGTTTCTTTATAAACTGTTATAGAGTTAATGCTGTTGTTTATGGTAGTCATTTTATTTGCTTTAAGTGCAAACAAGCAAAATTAGATAATTATGTCGGATGGAATCTAATATATTTTGATAATCATGAGGTCGAGAGCTATCAAAGGACAATAATAACTCGGAATATGAAGCCCAGTATTACATATTTTCATTATTGTTTGCATAAATCAAGTGAACTGCATGTTTTGAAATCTACCATTGTAAAATAAATCTGTAAAAATAGGTTAAAAACAGAAAATAAAAGTTAATAAGGGGCTGCAACTCTTACTCCTTAACCAGTCGATTCCTCAGTTTTTACGAGATTGCAGCAGACGACATCAGAAAATATTGAGGAAAAAAGGAGAAAATTATAATGATCAATTTCTCCCTTTCGCACAATGATTTCTAAACCGTCAGAGAACTGCGATTCATTAATACTAGGTTTTGATTATTTATCTGCAAACTGGCTAAATCTAAGAGAGTCTAAAATTTGTTGTTGGAAATGGGTTAAATGCCTTTATTAATATTTCATTTAATTTATATGCTGTGTATTGGTTTATTGTGAGCAATAAACTTACTTCTAATCATTAATATCATATTGTTAAAAAAATTTAATACTGTAGTTTATGTAATGTCTTTGTCTCGGGAACGATACTCATTAGTAAGTACCCCATCCACAAACTCCAAATGCATTTTTGTTTTTTTTTTAATAAGGCTGGTGACGTATTTGTTTTAAGCCTAAAAAATCTATAGTGTAAGAAATACTCTGGTTTTAATTGGGGTTTTCGGAAATTAAGGTATGTTTTAGCCACAAGCAAAGGTATTTACTAATAGATTGTATACCTATAAATCATTTTGTTTCATAAAATTCGATGTTTCGCCAATATAATGAGATAAAATTTTAATAAGCATTAGAAAAAATCTATCCAGACTTAGTTTTCGTAGGTGAAATTTCATCCTGAACCGACGCATTACAGGGTGTATTAAAAGAAATATTCACAGAAATTTTCCAAAGCAGGTGACCCCCTGTTTTTATCTCATATTTTTGTAGATCAGATGATATACTATCACCACACAAAGTTTCGTGAATTTCTGAACGTTTTGAAAAAAAAAAATCTTATGAAACTGTCGCGATCGTCTTAAATATTTCATATTTTCATGGACATCATTTTGCAAATAACATATGAACCATGCTCTGTGAAAAGAAGGCTCAATTCATCTGCGAAAAGTATCGACCCAGGTCAGATGGCGCAGACTGCGCAGGCTGACCTGGGCCGAAACTTTTTGCCATAGGTCAGTGTTCTGCATGCCAAAGGACAAGTCTACCTCACGATTCAGTAGATTGTTACACACAGTGGATGGTGTGGATCCATGATTAAGTACCGACTTGTCAGGTATAATGCCTCATGGAAATGCATTAAGCCCTCTTTTGCCGGAGCATGGCCCATGCACATTTCTCAGAAGTTTGGAAATGTATCATAGAGCACGGATACAAAATGCGATTGATGAAATAGTTTTTATCTCTGAAGCCATTTATTTTAACCCTTAGGCTGCTAGGCGCGACTCACTGACCTTTTTGCGGATAGTGTAGATCAAGATCAGATTGCACAGAACGTGTAGTCTGATCTTGGATCTATACCGTCCGATAAGGAGAAATTCTTTCCCCAAAAAATAACTTTGAAATAACAATATTTGGGTTTTTACTATCGGCTTGAAAGTTTTATTTAAGTTACATAGCAGGATAAGGATTAATGCCAGTTGAACCATTGAATGATGGTTTGACTATAATTGTCTGAGAAATTGGCGGTTTCAATTTTTCCTTTTTCAACAAGGAGAATAATAAAGCACAGCCGTTGGGTAATCATGATTTACCTCCCTTGAATTTGTCTGCGTTAACACGCTGTCCGGAAAGTGGAAAAAACACCCACCCACAATCCCACCCCCCCTTTTTTCAAGGATTTGCTTGCATAGTGATGGGATACTGCCTTTGTTGTAATTTTATAACTTCAGGTTTACCCAAAACCAAGTGGGACTAGTCAAGGCAGTCAAGAATGACGAAACGAGCTGACGAAACAGCCTAAAGAACAGTAGTGTGGCAGGATTTAAAATTTAAAGACCTGTTTTGACTTCGAACAGCTGTTTGGTTCCCCAGCAGTTGCAAAATTGTTAAGTTAATGTGAAAGTTTTTGTCGATTGAATGTTCAATTGGCCTTAGTGTAATATGTGTATTAGTAATTGACATTTGAACAGGCTGGTTTGGGTTCCGCAACAGCATGGTTCTATTACTGTTGTTTTGCAACTGGTTTGGGTTCCCCAACAGTATATGTCTATTACTGTTGTTTTGCAGCTGTTTTGGGGTTCCCCAACAGTATATGTCTATTACTGTTGTTTTGCAGCTGGTTTGGGTTCCCCAACAGCATGGTTCTATTACTGTTGTTTTGCAACTGGTTTGGGTTCCCCAACAGTATATGTCTATTACTGTTGTTTTGCAGCTGTTTTGGGGTTCCCCAACAGTATAGTTCTATTACTGTTGTTTTGCAGCTGTTTTGGGGTTCCCCAACAGTATAGTTCTATTACTGTTGTTTTGCAGCTGGTTTGGGTTCCCCAACAGCATGGTTCTATTACTGTTGTTTTGCAGCTGGTTTGGGTTCCCCAACAGTATATGTCTATCACTGTTGTTTTGCAGCTGTTTTGGGGTTCCCCAACAGTATAGTTCTATTACTGTTGTTTTGCAGCTGGTTTGGGTTCCCCAACAGCATGGTTCTATTACTGTTGTTTTGCAGCTGGTTTGGGTTCCCCAACAGTATATGTTATACTGAGATGTTTTAGTGAAAGGAAAATTACTGACTTGAGTCTATCTGTGGAAAAAACATTTTGCACATTTTAAAGACTGATTATTTTAAATAGGTTTTAATATTCAATATAACTTGACTGTCTTGGCCATGATTTCTCCAAAACAATAAAGTTTAATTGGTAAATGTATAAGTTTTGTTGTACTATTGTCTCTGATAATGGTTGGTGAACAAACAATCTAAGTCTAAGTCAAAGCCTACATGACATTACAACACTTAATTTTCATACTATTCTTTTCGGGGATGAAAATCTTAGCCTTCTTGATAATCAAAGAATATTTAGTGCGGTGCATACTTATATCCGTAACAGCAGAAGATTTACTAGCAACACATAAGTTTTATGTTTCCGCATTGAAGTTGAATGTCTACCATTTATTTTCCCTCTTTTTATTTATTGCGAAACCATATTTGTGCATTATCTTTTATTCATTTTACTTCGTCTTCTAGTATTCTCATTAATTATAATTTATGTCACCATTTACTCCTTTTGAAAAAGAGATGCTGGTCAAGCTGGACGTTACTAGTCTTCAGTATATATATATATATCGACAGTGAAAATCTTTACCATTAACGCTCCACACCATTCTGCTTTGATGTTTTTGTCTTCTATTTTTGTTGTTTTTCTAGATTATTTACTCTGAATTTTCTCTTATTGAAATCATCATAAAATATAACCGTTGACCGGAATTTGGAGAAGAACTTTATTAGCTTCAGCTTCCGTTCTGATCCATTTCTTCAGTATATGTGTAATATGATTATATTGTTTGCTGTAGATTGTTATATACTGATGAATAAAATATATTTAAACTAAATCGCAAACCAATGCGTACGTATTCCGCACGTAATATACGTCATCATACCATATTTGGAACCATCTTTCACATTGTGTAGATACGGTTTTTGTTTTTTCTGTCATGAGTCTTATTTTATCCTAGTCTGGTACCCCGCCGTACTTCAAGAGTACGTCAGGCAATGCGCAATAATGGCGGCCCCCGTTGATAATATGCAGAGGTAACGGGATTTGTTATTTCACTTTATTAAATCGGACTGTAAGCTAAATTCAAAACAGATCAGTTGCAATCAAGTAATGGCAGTGATTGTCTTTTAATTGCCGTTCTTATTTAGCAAGAAAAACTACATATCAGACAAACTTCAAGTATCCGAAATATCAAAGGACATATAACGTCCGAAAAGAGGGCTATTTCTAGAAATGCTTCATAGTCAAATTTATGTGTAAACCATACCCTAACAGCACGTTTTTAGATTCGGTAATGATATTTTGTACAAAATTGATCTCATTTTATTCCTTAATCAAACTGGATCACATGAAATTGGGAAAAACAGGAAAGCATGTAGGGTTACGTTTGAGGCCGCCATGGAGGCCGCCATCATTGGTTTTTGCCTGACCCGATAACGCAGTGTTAGGGGCAGGTAATCCAGATTAATTTTATCCGTGTGCGACGCATTTATTTTTAGACGGAAAAATTACAGGTATTATTAGATTCGGAAAAAAAATAGTTCAAGTAAATCATTTAACCGTTTCCCACACAAGAAAGTGTTTCAACGACTCTGAGGAAGAATGCTTTTAAAAAGACTGTTGGAAAAAGAAAAAAATGCTGGTTACCAGCACTTTCTGCTTTTTCAACAACGTTTTGTTCTCTTTCGAAGACAACTTCCACCATTTGAGCCGCATTGAATTTGTCATCTACCAAAAGTTTGGATTTGGACCGGTTCAAAACATTGTCATTTCGTAAAGAGTTAAAGGACATTTTAACCCTTTCCCAAACAAGCCCTGGTTTTCACGTGTCTGCAGTAAAAGTCTTATGAAAACACTGTGGGAAAAGGAGACATTGCTCATAACGAGCAATTTATCCTTTTCCCACAGCGTTTTCTACCCTTTTTGAGACCTTTCTGCCATTTTCATCAAATTTAAAATTGTCGTCTGCAGACTCTTTCAGTTTGGACCAGTCCAAAATTTGTCGTTTGGGAAAGAGTTAACGAACAGGTCTAACTTGCTTACAGTGCCATTTCTATATTCAGAGCAGATAA
Organism: Tridacna gigas; assembly: GCA_945859785.2. NCBI lineage: Eukaryota > Metazoa > Mollusca > Bivalvia > Cardiida > Cardiidae > Tridacna > Tridacna gigas. Next base: position 59,730,739 of record OX244036.2, read on the forward strand.
CCCACTCATTAATAAAAGATAAATGATACCAAATAAGGATGCGGCCTTATTGGATCAATGGTTCCGTATAAGCTAGAGTTAGTATACGTGCATGTAAACATAAATTGCTTATTGATGTTTAACCCTGAAATGCCGTTTTTACGAAATGGACCTGTTTTGATGAAGAAAAACAGCCGAAAAAAAATGCTGTTTCAATGATTCGAGTGGACAGAATTTTAAACGAAATGCAGTGCGAATAGTGTAGGTGCAAGATCAGACATGTTGCACGGTCTGCGCAGTCTTGTCTGAATGTAAACTATCCACAAAAGCAATTTAAACCGGTCCAGTGCTTTAACTCTTTACCACACAATCCCGACTTTTAACGACCCTGTGAAAGAGGTCTTTTGAAAACCTTGTGGGAAAAGGAGAAAATGCTGGTAACCAGCATTTTCTCCTTTTCCCACAATGTTTTCTATCCTACCCAAAACAATTTTCAATTTTTCAATTACATTTATTTTGTCGTCTGCAAATGCTTTCAATTTTGACCAGTCTAAATTTTTGTCGTTTGGTAAAGAGTTAAGGGTGTAAATAATTGCTTCCTATTATACTTTCAGTGAAATGATAGTCACTGTGACAAGAGTAAAAAATATGGTACAAAATTTGATTGGACAAACCAGTCACGTGAGCTTAGTTTAAACATATTTTATTGTACATATAAACATACAAATGGATTGGGACGAAAGCTAATAAAAGCTTATAGAGTCCCTTTCCCAAGTAACAACATATGACAAAAAAATACAATAAAATACAAAATTCAACATTGTTATAAGAGACATTTGGTAAACAGAGAGAGAGAGAGGGGGGGGAAATTTTTGGAAATCATTCATTAAATCGTTTGCTTTCCTTTGAACTGAACTTTTAGAAAGATTTCTTCGTTTTCCTGAAAAGTAAGGAAATCATTTCCAAAGAGGAGTGTTTGAAGGTCTATAGTTATTTCATGATACGATATGGAGCGAATAAACTTATTTCTTATGGTTTCATAAAGTGAACATTCGAAGAAGTAGTGTGCATTTGTCTCTATAGCACCACATACACAGGAGAATCAACTACATTTCACGTCGTGGGCTTGGTGTCTGAGTTCATGCGGAAGAAAATAGTGGGGTTTTTCGACGTGTCGGATATAAAAGTTCAAGGTCGTTTAATATCCTGGGATTATAAATGAGGGATTCTGTGAAGAAATGTGTGGAAAATCCTGGTTTCGTGAACCCTTGACCATAAAATTTAGATTTAGAGTATCAGTATTTTACAAACGACAAATAGAATATGGCTAAAATTATGGACCGTGTCTTCAAAAGAGGAGAAAACATTGTAGAAAATGGAGAAAATGCCGGTAACCAACATTTTCTCCTTTTCCCACAGTGTTTTCAAAAGCCGTCCTCGTTAGGGTCGTTTAAACTCGGATTTGTGTGGCAAAGGGTTAAGCAATTCTACTTTCGGTATCAGATCTGTTGGATGTCTGGTTTTTCGAAAAAATCAAAACCGGCAATTTACTTCCCGGTAGAGACTTCCTATGGGGGACCCATAATATACATGTAAAATACTACTCAGCTACCTGTCAGACTTTCTTTCGTAGAAAGTATCGGTCAAGTGTTCATGAGAAACCTATTATCAGATTGGCCACCTTAAAGGCCCAATAGCGGCCCAAAACAACGCAACTGTTAACAAAAATTTAACTATAAATCATACCAATTAAAAGTATGGAAAATACTGTGAAGATGACAATCTGTTATTGCGTGGTCAGTCCAAGAGTTAGTCGCTGACAGAAAAATGAATTTTGAAATCAGACTAAAAGTAAACAAAAGATACAGTGACTTGGCAACTTTCAATCGAGTTATGAAATTAATTTCTCTGCCATCGACTAACGCTTGGACCTATGGAATGCCATAGCAGAAAATATTCAAGATATAAAAACACTATCAAGATATTTAAAATATTCAATCAAGATAGTCGCAATTATACCAATATGATATATAAATTTGATATGTGACAGCAAAATTATCATATCAAAACATAAAATCGCTTCAAGACAAATAAATATACTTCAAGATGTAAAAACTGCATCAACATTTTAAAAACCACACCAAGACAAATAAATATACTTCAAGATGTAAAAACAGCATCAACATTTTAAAAACTACACCAAGACTCACGTGACCAATCAAGACTCACGTGACCACAAAATCCACGACGTCATCACTTGGCGAAAAGAACGTACACACACTGCTGCTGCTTGACTGTTGACAGTCACACTGTCATTTTTTATTCGGCGTATTAACGTTAATCATAGACCACCCAGACGAAGTTACTCGGCTCTTTAGACATTCGCAGTTCCAAGATCTCATGAGAGACCTCAGGAGGAGTGTTTCAGATGCCCCTTCAAATGTCCGTGATGTTGTTTCATTCATTAAAGCATAAAGTGTAAGATCATACTGCATGTTTGTGCAGCCTGAGCCTCCTAAAGATCAGATAGATGAACGGACACACGAAGGGCAGACAGACGGACGGACGGACAGTCATAGGGAATACCGACAGATAAACACAGACACACAAACAAAGAGAGAGATAGACGCACAGACCGACAGATAAACAGACCCACGGAGAAAAAGACAGACAGACGTGCACATGAACAGACGGACGGACGGACGGACGAACGGACGAAAAAATAGACAGAAAAACGTGGGAAGACGGACAGAAAAACACTGTGCAGTCTGATCCTCCAAAAGATCCGAAAGGTTAGCGGACCAGCGAAGGGCAGACAGACACCCATACATGTACATGTGGACAGACGGACAGACGAACACAAAGACACACATACAAAATAGACGGACGGACCAACAGATAGACAGATATAGGGAAGACCAACAGAAAGAAAGACACAGACAGACAGCCAAAGAAAAGAAAGACAGACAGACGCACAGACCGACAGAGTAAGGGACACACAGTGGGCAAACGGACACGATTACATATTGACAGACGGACAGACTAACAGACACACATACATATAGACGGACGGACGGATGAGCAGACAGACAGACATAGGGAAGGCCGACATAAAGATACAGACAGACAGGCAAAAAGACAGACGCACAGACCGACAGATGAATAGACCTACGGAGGGCAGACAGACACACATACATATACACGGACGGACGAACAAGCAGACAGACAGATAGGAAATGCAGACAGAAAAGACACAGACATTTGAAAAGATACTGAAGGCCTGCAGTCTGATCTTTTGCTACACAATCGTAACAATGCAATGGCAATGCCAGATACCGTATCGTATGTATGGTACGTCTCTATATTACTAGAAGTGCTGTGCATATATCGTCGAGTGTCCTTATTCCGTGAGTGTCCTTGAACCGCTGATTTTTGTGTACATCTCGTAGAGCACATATTTTGATGACGTCACACGGTATTTCTGCTCGTAACCCTTACCAATATTCGAATGTCTCATTGCCCTTAAATTTCAGACAAATACACCGGAAAATAAACTAATTATCGTATGTTAAAGAAATCTACTTCTTTTTTCTTGATGCTAGTGTTACTCCTCAAAAAAATGCAAAGATCATCGACTTTCTGCAGTAAATACTACCGAGCTACCGGAATTAGGTCACGCCATGTTTGCAGAAGAAGGCCGACGGTATGTTCTTTATTTATGCACATTGAACATGAAAATAGTTATCTAAGTTATTCTTTTGATATGAGAGTGACCAGAAATGATTTTTTTATGAAGGCAAGTAATTTCTAGCTCATATTCTGGTCTCAATTCTTAATTTCATCAAGTTGTTTCCTTATCATCACGGAATACGGACACTTTTCACCAAGTGATGACGTCGTGGATTTTGTGGTCACGTGAGTCTTGATTGGTCACGTGAGTCTTGGTGTGGTTTTTAAAATGTTGATGCTGTTTTTACATCTTGAAGTAGATTTATTTGTCTTGGTGTGGTTTTTAAAATGTTGATGCAGTTTTTACATCTTGAAGTATATTTATTTGTCTTGAAGTGGTTTTATGTTGATGTCCTGTTGTTGATCCCACTCGTCACAACTCGGCCGATTCCGTACCTACATCAAACCAACTTCGTCCGTATAAAGGAGGCTTCCATTTTGAACAACCAATCACATGATCTTAAACATGGCGGCGCCCAGGTAAATCGCTCAGCAACGCCATGAACAACCACGGTGAAAATTTAACATCTGTCGATTGTCGATGAAAGGTCCGAATGGAATTGATGAACCACACTAAAAATTGAATGTACAAACTGTTTGCCGACGGAAATATTCTTTGAAAGTTATCGAAAGAAAGTTGTGAATCATGTTTTCTTTTTTAGGAGGAGCCTTACAATTTCAATAACTGTAAAACAGTGTACTTCCGGAGAAGAAATTTACCGTGTACATGCATATTAAGCTACGTAATACGGCCGAGGGACTTGATCACCGGATCACCCGAGGTTTGTCGAATGTTGTTGATCCTTTACTGCTTGTGCAAGATCATGTTTGATAATAAAAAAGTTGTGGTATATCGGATCCGATATAAGTTGGGACTTGAGAAACGTAGGATCTGCCTTAAAATGGCATTTGAGATAGAATTTAATTAATCCTTGAACTGCTAAATAAAGAAACAAAAACTTTCACGCAATATTAAAAACCCAAATACTACGATTTCAAAGTTGATTTCACTGAAAAGAAAACACCGTATCTGACAGTGTAGATCAAAGATCAGACTGCGCGTTCTATGCAGTCTGATCTTGATCTACACTGTTCGCAAAAGGTCAGGGAGTCGCACTTAGGAGCTTAAGGGTTAAACGAACCTAGAAAAATGTTGTTGAGCGAGCCTATGGCGAGAGCATGACCCCTTTTATACCCATCTACGTATTATCCATCTACGTCAAAGAAAAAAAAAATGTTTGGCAAACTATGTAAGATCTGACACGAGTTGGCAGTCCGCGCAGGCTGACATGGGTCAAAATATTTCGGCAGTTGGTGAACATTCTGCCGTATGTCAAAGAGCTATTCTATCTCAAGACTAAACCGGTGTTTATACAAAACGAATCCGTATCAAGAAGAGGCTTGCTCGATGTAATGCAGTATGAAAGTGCATTATAGCTCTGACAAAAGCGGGCATCTCCGTGATGCATGCATTATACCATGCAAGTCATCACTTCATCAACGGATCCATATTAGCCACTTCTTTTCACCCTTTCCCAAACAAGCCCTGGTTTTCACGTGTCCGCAATACAAGTCTTTTGAAAACACTGTGGGAAAAGGAGAAATTGCTCGTAACGAGCAATTTCTCCTTTTCCCACAGTGTTTTCTACCCTTTTGGATAACTTTCTGCCATCTTCATTGAATTTAAAATTGTCGTCTGCAAACTCTTTCAATTTGGACCAGTCCAAAATTTGTCGTTTGGGAAAGGGTTAACAACCGACTTAATCATGAGGTAGAACGGTCCTTGGACATACAGAAAACTGACCAATGAGCGAAAAGTTTTGGCCCAAGTCAGCCTGCGCCGACTGCCCAGACTGACCTGGGTCGGTACTTTTCGCAGACACATTAAGCCCCCTTTTCACAGAGCATGGCTCATTTTCAAAGTATCGCTGGTGGAAATTTTATAGGAGAATTCCTATTATGTACAGTTACCTCATATTGTCGGATAGCATTCGAACACGCTTCATATCTAAACTAAACAATTTATATTCTGAATTGATAAAACATTTAGACACTGTGTTTAGACATAAAGTTAATGAAAACATAGGCCTACAAAGCAATCATGGGAACAAAACGTTAATGATTTCAGAAAGGTAACCCCCCTCCTGGATTTAACTGATCTGTTTAGGTATCCTTTAAAATACTGATATAGAAAAGAATGCCTTATTGTAAAAGTCTGCATGGCGTCTTTTAAATTTTTTCCGATCCCTTTCTTTTCAAAGAATTGAATTTGGGGAATTACCCTTTTTTTCGTGGGGGGGGGGGGGGAATTCCCCCTCCCGACATGTTCTAAAATTAGACAGATTTCAAACCTATCACGTGATCATTCAACATTCAACGGTTCAGTGGCGCTGAAATACTGACCCATTTTATGCTTCACCTTCCTACACATTTCACACATTGTTTGCGTCCTACCAGGTTTCCCCTAACTAAAATGTTGACTGGAATGAATTCTTGTCAACTTAATACAGAGCATACCGAGGAAGGTTAATAAGGTTCGTAGGTAAATAAGGGACTAGCTGACACTCGTTTGTATACAAATCTATTATGGGTGTTAAATATCTATATAAAAAAAAATAGCGAAGGGATAATCCATACCACTCCTGGCTACACTTCCTTTCCCCAACTATGATTATATTGAATAAAATCTTCTCGTCACATTTACTGTTGCAGATAAAGACCAAAGAGTGATTAACCCTTAAAGTGCCCTTCACTACTATAGCTGCCTTTGCGGTCAGTGTAGATCAAGATCAGACTGCACAGAACGTGCAGTCTGATCTTTGATCTACACTGTCCGCTTTGCTTAAAGATTACAGACAAAAGCCACCCACTAGATTGTTACTACACGGGACTTGTTCTAGAATGAAAATGGCTACTGAGTTTACTTGGCTCTCTAACCCTTTACCTCACAATCCCGACTGTTAACGACCCTGAGGAAGAAGCCTTTTTCCACAATGTTTTCTATCCGTCCCATAGCAAATTTTAATTCTTAAGTCACATTTAATTTGTCGTCTGCAAATGCTATCAATTTGGATTGGTCTAAAATTTTGTTGTTTGGTAAAATGTTAAGGGTTAATGAGATCTACATCGCAATGAGTCAAACCTCTTGGTGCTGAATGAATGAAATGGACAGCTGAAATGTGACAATGTTGCAATTAAATTTCAACGCTTTTTACTGTAAGAATGTCTGGCTATGAAGCCGACGGTGTAGATCCAAGATCGGACTGCACGTTCTGTGCAGTCTGATCTTGATCTACACTGTCTGCGAAAGCAACTTTACTATATTGTCTTCCAATTCATGGACAAATACCCCAATTCCGGAGCCATATTTGTCGTCTGCAAATGCTTCCAATTTGGACAAGACTAATATTCTGTCGTCTGGTAGAGAATGAGGCAAAGAGTTACCCAATTACAGTACCCGAGGGTAAATATTTTGTTCATGAGAAGCTGAAAACACTTCTAAATCTAAATGAAACGGTCTCAAAGTTACAATAGTCATTCAGAACAAAAAGAATGGTGTGGCAAAGGGAGAAATTATTCATCTGGTGCAATTGCTCCATTTTTCACAATATTTTTTTCAACTTAAATTTAAGCGTTTGTTTGTGGTAAAGGGACAGGATGTAAACAACTCGTCTGTGACAGTATGTTTGGATGTGGTGGGGTAAGCTGTTTCTTTTTGTCTCGGGGATTATTAAGTCTTTTTTTCTGTGTTTTGTAAAAAAACAATCCATCAGATTCATCAAGAGTAAATTATGATTGAGTTTGATTAGATTCTAACTGACTCATTTACTCAAATTATGCTCAATTGATTGGAATTATTGAGTGTTTTCTTTTTAAAATTTTGTCAAATTTTATTTCCGGTTTCAGTTGTAGTAAATTTTGTAATGTCGTCAGGTAGGCCTATTTAAGATGCTTAATCACAGCTCTACTAAGAATTGACTCTCCCCCAAAAGCGAAATCCCGAAAAACCCTACCCACAGGATTTCCGTGATTTAACCCTTTGTCAAACAATCGCTTGTTACTTCAATTTCAGGAAAAAAAGGCATTTGAAACCATTATGGGGATAGTAGAAAAAATGCTGGCTATCAGAAGAAGCCTATTGAAAACATTGTCGTAAAAGGAGAAAATGCTGATAACCAGCATTTTCTCCTTTTCCTACGATGTTTTCTATCCTGTCCAGCCCAAATGTTGTAATTTTGGCGACTTTGAATATGTCGTCTGCAAACACTTTCAATTTGGACCACTCGAAAAAAAAATGTTGTTCGGTGAAGAGTTGGGTAACATAATTATGCTTCGTCGCAGTTCTTCTAAGAACTGGCTCTAAGCCCCCCCCCCCCCCCCCCCCCCCCACCACGAAATTCCAAAAACTCTATAACATTCTTGTGATTTAGGCATTACCAAGCAATCACATGTTTTAATAAACTTCAAAGTAAAAAAAAAAGACATTTGAAACCATTATGGAAAAAAATGCTGGTAATCAATATTTGCCATATTTTTTTCTATCCTATCAAAAGTTAATCCAATCAGCTAATTAATTTTCTAATTGTCATCAGCAAATACTATTAATATGGACCAGTCTATTTTATTTTTAAGAAATAATGTAAACTGTACCATGCTAAATAACCCTTCCCCAATGAGAACTTTTGGACACTTTCAAATTGAAAGCATTTGCAGACGACAAATTTGAAATTGATACAAATGGGTGAAGTTCTCTGATAACATAGAAAAAGTCGTGGGAAAAGAAGAAATTGCTTGTTTCTTCTTTTCCCACAATGTTTTCTGAAGTTTTCTTCCCCACGGTCGTTAAAACTGGGATTGTTTGGTAAAGCGTCAAATGATTCCCTATCCTTAAAACTATATACCACACAATCCCGACTTTTAACGACCCTGAGAAAGAAGCCTTTTGAAAACATTGTGGGAAAAAGAGAAAATGCTGGTAACCAGCATTTTCTCTTTTTCCCACAATGTTTTCTACTCTATCAAAGACAATTTACATCATTTGATTCACATTGAAATTGTCGTCTGCAAATGCTTTCAATTTGGACCAGTCTACATTTTTGTCGTTTGGTAAAGAGTTAAAAGCCACGAGAAGGAGGGTTTGAACGCGCCATTGGAAGAGGAGAAAATGCTCCTGGCTCGTAACCACCAGTTTTTTTTTTTCCTTTTCTAACAATGTTGTCTCCTATTTCTCTAATTTAGTTACATGCTGCATTAAATTTTGTCGTCTGCAAATGAATTTTATATGGATGAGTCTAACGTATGCTGTCTCGAAGAGTTGTATCGTGTATTCTCGCAATCCTGTAACAGTAACTTTGTGTATTCGCTCCGTGCTTAAACGTCATTTTCAACATTATTTCAGTTATAATGTGCTGCTTAGTGCAACTATGCATGCTTTTCTGGAGTTTCTTTTACCAGCATTTCGCACAACAATCTTTCCAAGCCACTGGCTGCTCTCCTATATAAACCTCGCCGAAAGAAAGTCAGAGGTGAGAGAGGTATGAATCCTCTCACAATGACAATCATCAGTCATCGGAAAGAATTTGACCGAGTTTGGCAGTCGAGCCAGCGATCCTGATTTTCAAGCCCCATACTTTACCGACGGAGCAACCGGGCCCTGCTTGACAGTAACAATGGTACATGTAAATTTTTCGGGCTGTCTTATATAAATGAGCCATGCTCTGTGAAAAGGGGGTTTAATGCATCTGCAAACAGTGTCGACCCAGGTAAGGTTACGCAGTCTGCGTAAACTGACCTGAATGGAAACATTCTGCTCTTGGTAAATGCTCTGTATGTCCAAGGACTATACTACCCTAGGATTCCGCCGGATTCGAGTTCAAACAGATTTTAAGAATCCATAATTATGTGATGACTTTCTTGGTATGATGCATCACTGAGATTAAGCCCCTTTTTGGCAGAGCATGGCCTATTTGTACTAAACAACCAGAAAATATTTCGGGAGGGGAGATTTTATATCGCCATCTATACCTAGAATAATTATATTGATCGTCCCTAATATGCAAGTAAACCATACTCTGCCAAAAGGGGGCTTAATGCATCTCCGTGATGTATTATAACAAGCAAGGCATCACATAATTATGGATCCATAAAATCCATTTGCCTAACAACCGACTAAATCACGAGGTAGACTTGTCCTTTGACATGCAGATAATTGACCCATAGCGAAAAGTTTTCGGCCCAAGTCAGCCTGACCTGGGTCTATACTTTTCGCAGATGCATTTAGACCCTTTTCACGGAGCATGGTTCAAGAATTTTTTTAAATTATTGGCAAAAAAATCATCAGGGGTTTTAGTGATCCAGATTGAAAGACACGTAGCGGACCGACAGACTGATACTCCCCTATTGCAATTAAAAAAAGATCAAAAAGATAAAACTTCAGTAATGCAATATTTAGGTAGCACTGAGAAGACATTCATTAAGTTCTGCAGACACTGACAAAGACTGACAAAGACACTGACTGCCATTACTGAAGATTTTTACTTCAAATTTGGGCTAGTTGTTACCTATCAAAAGAGGAAGGTCTTTGCATTGAGACGAATCGGAAATCTTTCGAGGTGGTCAGTTCTTCGGACATGCTTACTTTGTGTTCCAGGACAAAATGGCGCCCCCAGCAATAAGGACAGACATAGATGTCCCCGCCACGGAGGTCCCTTTAGAATCCCCAAAGTATTACATCAGCCCCACAGAACCAGGCATATATGTCGTTAATGGAGGCCAAGACAAAATGCCGTCATCAAAGGCGAGTTAACATATTTGAATATTCTCCTAACATATTCATAGTAGAGACAATATTCGAATATTTGTTCAAAAACGTTATCACTGGTGGGAGAAACAAACTTGTAATTGTTTTAGAATTGATTCATTGTTTCATGGACACGAAGAATTTCTGTAATACTTTGTAAGAGAACAAATTAAAATTTCCAAAGGATATTGGAAGAGTCTGCCCATTTTTCAGCTCGGCTGTTTTCGAAGAAAACGGCGAAGTATTGTCGTTGCCCTGGGTCCGTATTCACCAACCGTTCTTAAGAATATTCTTAGTCTTATTCTTCAAGATTTTCTACATTTGAAAGTAACACAACTCCTGATTGGCTAAACCATTTGGTTTTGCCAATCAGGAGTTGTGTTACTTTCAAATGTAGAAAATTCTGGAGAACAAGACAAAGAACGTTCTTAAGAATGGTTGGTGAATACAGACCCTGGCGTCTAGTCTGTGTCATCGTGCAAAAACTTTGACATTGTATAATATCTCTGTTATTTCTGAAGATATATAGAGGATATTTGTTTTTTTCGGTGAAAGATCGGAATTTATTTCATGGAGGGAACATCTTCAGTAATATTTTCACGAGTGGCGCAGCCATCAATGAAAATATTACCAATGATGTTCACGAGACGAAATAAATTTCGATCTTTCACCGAAAAAAAAAATATATGTTTATGTCATGCTTCTAACCCCCCCCCCCCCTTTTTTTTTTTTTTTTTTTGTTGGCACTTCTATCAATATCCAGCACAGCTGTTTTCAGCAATTCCCTGTGGTGTACCCCCTCCACATAAGAACGCATTACAATATGACGTAAAGCACGAGAAATGTAGGGTAAATGCACGTAAATTACGTCATATTTTGGTCTGGTTGAATGGAACGCACTGTTTACCTAGGTAACTACTGCGCGGCAACTACTGTTTCCGCCTTCAATTGAGGAGATACGGAAACATTTACAGGAAATTTCACTGGTCGTAACCGTGATTTACCAACCCTTATAATCCACCATTATTTTTGATAAACTACCTAAAAACATAAAATAACTACTTCTACATTGGATTAGTTGTAAAATATCAAAAAGGGAACCCATACATCAGGGGAAAGTAACCAATTAAATATTTTGACACAGTTATGCCCCCTTAGACCTAGAATTATCAGAACTTTGACATATTACAATATCTCTGTCATTACTGAAGATTTTTACTTCAAATTTGGACTAGTTGTTACCTATCAAAAGGGGAACCTATACATTAGGGACAGGCAGCTATCAAAATATTTTTGACACCGTTATGCCTCTTTTTCAACTGAGAATTTTCACCAAAAACAACTGCAGCCGAGCGCTGGCACTCGCATGCGGTACTCTTGCTTCTTTTGTTCAAATCAGATCAGAATTGTTGACAGAAATAATGTGGTGAAATTATGTGGATAACTCAATAGTTTTTGTTTTATTCCACACTTTGTTACGAGACTTTCAACTAAAACGAGTGCGTTTTACTGTATTTTTCAAACTCAGAAATGTCAGCCTAGTTTCTTAACACTTATGCCGCTGAATAAATGAAACCCAAATTTCTACCCAATACTAAAAGCCCAAACATTGCGGTTTCAAGGTTGATTTCACCGGAAAGAAAATACCGTATGGGACAGTGTAGATCAAAGATCAGACTGCACGTTCTGTGCAGTCTGATCTTGATCTACACTGTCCGCAAAAGGTCAGTGAGTCGCGATGAGCAGCTTAAGGGTTAACAACACGGACAGAACGAATTATTTTTTTTTAAAAGGTAAAATAGGATGAAGTAAAAATATATCTACCGTTTATTTCAACAGAAAGACAGACAGGATTTGACGTCAGAAAACTCTGTTGATAATAATTCAACACCTGCACCGGAAGCTGACAGAAAACAAGTGTACGGTGTGGACGAAAACGAGGAACGAGGAAACTGGACGGGAAAATTTGATTTCATTCTGGCTTTATTAGGGTATTTACTTTGATTTAAAAAGTTATTTATAACTAAGTGCATTGTATGACTGATTTTTTATTCCACTGTAGCGACCAAAAGTAAACCGTGTGGGTATTACAATACATTAAGATTTAAAATCATACCTTTTAACCCTTTACCAAACGACAAAATTTTAGGCTGGCTCAATTTGAAAGCATTTGCAGACGTCGAATTATATGTGGCTGAAATGATGGAATTTGTATCTAAAAGGTAAGGAATCATTGTGGGAAGAGGAGAAAATGCTGGTTACCAGCATTTTCTCCTTTTCACACAATGTTTTCAAAAGCCATTTCTGTCAGGGTCGCTAAAAGTCGGGATTGTGTGATAAAGGATTAGGAGTCTGGAAATTATTGTGAAGACGACAATCTGTTATTGTATGGTTGGTCCAAATGTAAGTCGCCGGCAGAAAAATGAATTTTAAAACTAGGTGAAAAGTTGCCAGGCCGCTCTATCTTTTGCGCATTTTTTACCTGATTTTTTCAAAAAGTCGTTTCTTTCTATCTGAGGCTAACACTGGGGCCGCCGATACAATAACAGATTGTAATCTCCACAATAATTAGTGGGCTTTTAACTATAATTACGTGCATTATAGGTTTTCTTTTTTTTTTTTCACTTAATTTTCCTTATTACGTCATGTCCTTTGTTTCGGATCGTTTCCTTTTTTTTCCCTGTTTATCTGTTAAACATTGTTTAACCCTATACAACAGAATTCCGAGTTTGAACAACATTGAGAAAATAAGCTTTCGAAAACATTGTGGGAAAAGGAGAAATGCTGATAACCAGAATGATCACCTTTTCTTCTATTTTAAAGACCAAAACCATCATTTAAGCCACTTCATCTTGTCGTCAACAAATGCTTTCACTATAGGACCAGAACCCCGAGTTTGTCGAGTTTGAACGACATTGAGAAAATAAGCTTTCGAAAACATTGTGGGAAAAGGAGAAATGCTGATAACCAGCATGATCTTCTTTTCTTCTATTTTAAATACCAAAGCCATCATTTAAGCCACTTCATCTTGTCGTGTCAACAAATGCTTTCACTTTAGGACCAGAACCCCGAGTTTGTCGAATTTGAACGACATTGAGAAAATAAGCTTTCGAAGACATTGTGCGAAAAGGAGAAATGCCGATAACCAGAATGATCTCCTTTTCTACATATTTTAAAGACCAAAACCATCATTTAAGCCACTTCATCTTGTCGACAACAAATGCTTTCACTTTAGGACCAGAACCCCGAGTTTGTCGAGTTTGAACGACATTGAGAAAATAAGCTTTCGAAAACATTGTGGGAAAAGGAGAAATGTTGATGACTAGCATAATCTCCTTTTCTACTATTTTAAAAACCAAAGCCATCATTTAAGCCACTTCATCTTGTCGTCAACAAATGCTTTCACTATAGGACCAGAATCCCGAGTTTGTCGAGTATGGACGACATTGAGAAAATAAGCTTGCGAAAACATTGTGGGAAATGGAGAAAATGCTGATAACCAGCATGATCTCCTTTACAAACAATATTTTCTACTATTTCAAAGACCAAAACCATCATTTAAGCCACTTTATCTTGTCGCCAGCAAATGCTTTCACTTTAGGACCAGTCTAAAATTTTGTCGTCTGGTAAAAGAGTTAAATGAAAATTGTTTCATGGCATGTAACAAGAAAGTATGCAGGGTTTACGTTACGAAAACAAACTATTTACGTATCCATGCTTTATAAACGCTAAGATGGTTCTTTACCAAACAGCGAAATTTCAGTTTTGTCCAAATTGAAAGCATTTGTAGTCGCCAAAATATATATGGTTAAAAATTTGAAAAAATATCTTGGGTAGAGTAGAAAACATTGTGGGAAAAGGAGAAAATGCTGGTTACCAGCATTTTCTCCTTTTCCCACAATGTTTTCAAAAGCTATCTCTGTCAGAAAACTCGGGATTGTGTGGTACAGGGTTAAATTCTAACTTCGGTTCCAGGCGGGTTTTTTTTATTATTTTTTTTTTTGAGGGGAGGGAGTTTAGATCCCAATCAACGGGCACAAATTGTGCATTCGTGGTTTTGGTCTACACTGTCCGACAAAAAATAAAATAAAGGATTCCATTTTAAAACTTATGGCGATTTCCATACTTATTTTATCGCAATGGTGGGGGAGATTTCTTCATACCATATTTGATATTTCTGGTACCAAGTTGTCATTGTGCCTAACAAAATGATAACAAAATTATATATTTCAGATATGCGGTCGGTCTCGGCAATTTATGGCGTTTTCCATACTTATGTTATCGCAATGGCGGGGGAGCTTTTCTCATACCGTATTTGATATTTCTGGTATTGGTCGGCATCCCACTGTATATCATGGAGACAAGCATAGCACAGTTTACAAGCTGTGGACCAACAACTTGCTGGGGATTCTCGCCTCTCTTCTCAGGTATTCCGGAATGTTAACCCTTATCCTGCTGAATAACTTAAATAAAACTTTCAATCCGATAGTAAAAACCCGAATAATGTTATTTCAAACTTATCTTTTGGAGAAAAATTATCTCCCAATCGGACAGTGTAGATCCAAGATCAGACTGCACGTTCTGTGCAGTCTGATCTTGATCTACACTGTCCGCAAAAGGTCTGTGAGTGGCGATTAGCAGCTTAAGGGTTAACACAGTAAAATCTATACTATTTTAGTGGCCATGCTTTCCTTGATTAACTAATTTTGTTCACGGTAAGAATAAAATATCTTAAAGCGAACTGTACCAACCTATTGTTGAGCGCATTCCTACAATCACCAGACAACTCTGTTTCATTTGTTGTGTGACATCGATTTTTTGGACATTTTTTACCTCGGTCAGAACTGATTTGGTAAATTCATTTTATCTTGTAACTGCAGATCTTACATTCGACTATGATTCTTCTATTCAGTCAAATTCGTTGAAAAAAAAAATAAAAAAAAAAACCTGTTTTCACAAATAATTTTCTTGTATCTCTCTGAACACCCTCGTTAACCCAGGTTTGAAGTATTACCATTCATCACCCCTGGGACATTCAATTGCGAGATCGTCGTTTCTATGAATATTCATAAGATTGCGAGTTACACCTAATAGCCAATCAAATTGTCGACATAATGATACTCTCTTGTTGTGGAGGATAATCACATTTCTTCCGTTGTTATTAATAAACCGGATAAAACCCACATCATTATCTACGAATATGGCAGCCGCTGGTGGGCCCTCCTTCTGTGGCATTTGCCTTACGACAATCTAGGGCAGACATTACAAATCCTTGTATACGAAGGCAAATATTCAGAAATACAGCATGCTGTTGCAGTCCTTTGGGGTATGTAACAGGGGTGACGTCATCCTCGTTGACCCAGTTCCAATGTATTCCGTAAGCTACATTCATCGATTTGATTGGTTGTAGACGAGGTAAAAATAGAAATGATGGCATGTGGTTGATAAAAATAGATTAAATTTTCTCACTGAAAATCTGAGATTACCAATCAAAATGCCTCATAAATTATTCATGAGAGCGAGAAAACATACGCGAGATAACCCAGTGGGGCGATGAATGTAGTTTACGGAGTACATCGGAACTGGGTCAACGAGGATGCTCTCTGAACAAGTTGTATTTATCCTTAAAAGTGGCAAAAAAAGTGCATTCTTAGCAACATCCATTCTTTTTATTATAACAGCAGATATGACAGTACTTTGATTCGTATTCTTTATCCCAATAAGGTATTGGAATCGCGATGTGCGCTGTATCCGGTATCACCCAGTTATACTACAACATGATTATCGCTTGGTGCATGTTTTACTTTATGATGTCCTTCCAGAGTCCACTGCCCTGGGCTGATTGTGACAACGATTGGAACACAAGAGGTATGCATAAATAATAGTGGTAATTGGTTGAGACACGGAAGGTATGCATAACGGATAACAGTATTTTAACCCTGAATCCTCAAAAATGATGTGATGGCATTGCACCCCTGCTTCGTGTTTAGAAATACTGAGTAAATAAAATAGTGGTGAGAAGGCTCCAAATTAAGAACTGAATTTAAGAATTGAGCATTTCTTTCTATTGTTGTTAACTCCTAACCTGTTAAATAACTAAAATAAAACTTTCAAGTCGATTGTAAATATCCAAATTGTTATTTCAAATTTATTTCGTGGGGGGTGGGGGGCAATGTCTCCTTAGCGGACATAGTAGATCGAAGATCAGACTGCACGTTCTGTGCAGTCTAATCTTAATCTACACCGTCCGCAAAAGGTCCTTGAGTCGCGCTTAGCAGCTTACGGGTTAATATCATTACACAATTCCAGGTCTTTTAATTCATTCTCAATTGAGCTCTTTGAAAAGGCGGTTTCATGCATCTGCAAAAGTATAGAGTCATGTCAGCCTGCGCAGCAGTAGGCACAGGCTGACATGGATCGATTCTTTTTGTTGTTTGTAAATTTTTTCTACATGATGAAAGATCAGTCTATTTCATGATTCAGCCGGTTTTAACCCTTTCCCAAACGACAAATTTTGGACTGGTCCAAATTGAAAGAGTTTGCAGACGACAATTTTAAATTTGATGAAAATGGCAGAAAGTTCTCAAAAAGGGTAGAAAACACTGCGGGAAAAGGAGAAATTGCTCGTTACGAGCAATTTCTCCTTTTCCCACAGTGTTTTCAAAAGACTAGTACTGCAGACACGTGAAAACCAGGGCTTGTTTGGGAAAGGGTTAAGATAAAATGTATGCGACGACTTTCTTGGCATAATGCGTTACGAAGGTCGATTAAATCTCATTTCATTGCCAGAAAGCCGCTCATTTTAAAAGTATTATTGTTTATTGCTACCGTTTGTATGGTGTTTTCTTTTAACCCGTAAGCTTCTAGGCGCGACTTACTGACCTTTTGCGGACAGTGTAGATCAAGATCAGACTGCACAACGTGCAGTCTGATCTTTGATCTACACTGTCCGATACGGTGTTTTTGTTCCGGTGAAATCAACTTTGAAATCGCATTATTTGTTTTTTTGGACATTTTCGGTTCATTTATCTAGCAGTTTCAGGCTTACAAAAATACAAAGCCATAATGCCATCTTAAATATTTCCAGACTGTCGACTAAAACTCCCCTCTGTAGATTGTGTTGATCAAAAGAACGCTGACGGGACATGCTATAAAGACGGCGAGTTTACTGGACTCTGGAATGTTACACTGTTTACAGAAGTCACAGGGAGAAAACGTGTATCTCCGTCTGAAGAATATTACAAGTATGCTTTCAATGGTCTTTAATCTTTAACTTTTTTTCGTAATCGGCTTAAGTACAGTCGCCTCTCTCTTGTATATTTACCGGAAGTAACAGAGACGCACATGTGGTAACTGATCATTTTCGTTGTCTGCGCATGTCATATTCTTCGAAGATTCGACCGGTCTTATATGACGCATCACCCATCCCTCGTATACCAGGGAAAAGTAGGGCTTATATCGAAGCTATTAGCCTATTACCAAAGCATGTAGGGGCTGTTTTAATAAATGGTCGGTGCATAGGTTACATGCCAGCCGATCATAGCTGAATGAATGGCACCAGGTAGCGTTTTACTGAGTAAACGTTTATTTCATTTGAAATTCAAAGTCACGGTTGTTGTTTTGAAAAATTACTCCGCTACTGTACCCAGGATGCCCAAATTAGATAAATGTGTATTTGTAGAATGCCATCTAGCGGGAGATAATGGATCATTTTGGTAACTGATTGTAAAGGTTCTTTTTCGAAATGGCAGAAAAATTACTAACCTTAGGTTTCAGAGTTTGTTATTAAGAATAATGCATTGGCAGGGGTTTTCCTAGACACAAATTGCGTTCCCACTACAGGTAGGAGAAGGACACTGACTTTTAAAGGATCGAGGGTCAAGAAACAAAAGTAATGTCGATACGTTTTTTTCGTCTTTTCTGCTCCAAACAAGAGTATTAAAACTTAAGTACGAGTATGTTAGAAGTTGCTATTTTCTCTATGAGTATTTTAACTACCAGCTATTCTTTAACCCTTTACCAAACGACAAAATTTTAGACTGGTCCAAATTGAAAGCATTTGCAGACGAAAAATTGAATATTGCTCAAATGATGAAATTTGCCTTTGATAGGATAACCAGCATTTTCTCCTTTTCCTACAATGTTTTCCAAAGGCTTTTTGCTCAGGGTCGTTAAAAGTCGGGATTGTGGAAGTTGCTATTTTCTCTATGAGTATTTTAACTACCAGCTATTCTTTAATGAGCATTGATAATCTTGAAGATGATTCTCTGTACAAGATACTATCAAGTCGCCGCCTCAAAGGAATTTTGTTTTGAGCTATCAACATTACAATATTATATTTTAAGCAATTTAATATGTTGGTAAACACTGCTGCCGTACGTCTTGTTAGGACTAGACTATGTTTGTGTGTATTCAAAATGAGCCATACTCTGGCAAAGGGGTATCTAATGCATCTCCGTAATGCATCTTGGCCAGCAAGTCATCACATAATTATGGATCCATAAAATCCGTTTTGTCTAACAATCGACTAAATCATGGGGGTAGAGTGGTCCTTCGACATGCAGAAGAATGACCAATAGCAAACAGTTTCGACACGGACTGTGCAGGCTGACTTGAGTCGATGTTTTTTGCAATTTCCTTACACTTCCTTTTCACAGAGCATAGCTCATTTCTGTTTTATTTTAGCGGCTTTATACTGGGTATAAGTAAAGGTGTAGAAGAAATAGGCTCACCACGCTGGCAGCTCGTCCTGGTGTTACTACTTGCTTGGGTTGTTGTGTTCCTGTGTCTTATTCGAGGAATTAAAACTACTGGAAAGGTAGTGACTTCTAGGAAAAAAATGGAAGTTATTTTCTTTTAAATATGCTTTGTTATCTCGACTATTACTTTACCATTTTGGTTCAGATCAGATGCTGATCTAAGACAGAGCCAATTTTTTTACAAACTGAAAATACAAAGCGGTAAGTTAATCAACTTTATAAAATCTCATAATTTTATAAGATTATTATGCTAAATGGTAAAAAGCAAAAGGTACACTGAAAATAAAGCGTTCAAAGGTGTGTTAAATTGAGATTTTTGCAGACCGAAACAGAGCATTTTTATGCTCGAATCTCTGAATAGTTGTTTGATTAGTTTGACTATAGAGGTTTGCTTATTTCGATAAAAAATGTTTTTTACACTACAAAATTTTATTTATCATGTGTCTCGTAGCCCTTGCATTTCTACGCGATCACAAAAGATCAATTTTATAATTTCAGGTTGTGTATTTTACAGCTATATTTCCGTATGTTCTACTGGTAGTTCTATTTTTCCGCGGTGTTACGTTAGAAAATGCCAGTGAAGGAATAAAGTTTTATATCTTGCCAGAATTTGAGAAGCTGAAGAGTGCAAAGGTATCGTTGTGTATTTCTGCATGTACATTTCTTTACAATAAATTACTATGACAACACGGAATACGTACTAAATGCTCGTATGTGGTATTTTACCTCCCATCTCTTGTTTTCTTGTCTGGAAAATCTTTCATAGCTTTCCCATCAGCAGTTTTGAGGCCTAATCAAACTCTCAAATTACCTACATGTATTGTATATGCAAAATTTATTACTATTTTTTTAAAGCATAAATTTGAGACCAAGAAAGCCTTACTCATCACATAATTGTGGGTCCATAATATCCACTTTATCAAACAACCGACCGAATCTAGAGACAAACTGGTCCCTTGACATGCAAAAAAATTAACAACGGCAAGAAGTTTCGACCCAGATCAGAGTGCGCGGACTCTGCAGGCTGGGCAGGGTCGATACTTTTTGCAGATGCATTTAACCCCCTTTTCACAGAGCATGGATCATCTTTAAAGTTACATAACACCGTACTTCTTTGACGTCGTGACATGCTGCATTAGCTATGCTCTCTTGTTCACTTAAAACCTAATCTTTTGGTGTTATTGCTGTATGTTATTATTTGTCAGTAGTACAGGCTACAAAATGTTGTTCAGAAGCAATGACAAACTTATTTTGGCAACTTCATACAGACGCATACTTTCATGCTGTTTTCAGATATTTAGGAGCGATTAAAATCTTCGAAGTGAAGAATGCTTTTACATGTACTATTGCAGGTTTGGAGAGACGCAGCGACACAAATATTCTATTCTCTTGGACCCGGCTGGGGAGGTCTAATGGCACTTTCAAGTTACAATAGATTTCATAATGGTATAGTAAGGTATGAGGAAGGTTTTATACTAAACTATATTATTTCATCGAAAAGTCAGACATGACTGTGCAAAACTGGCCTGTGGCAAACGTAGACTTATTTGCTGTTTCTGTATTTCTAAAGAAACAAACCAAGAAAAAATCGTGTCTCATTCTATACTGTACATGAAACCTAAGTGGAATATGTCGCCAATAGTAGTATAGGGAGCGAGCCTGGGTTGCTGCAACCCAGGCTCGCTACCCTGAGGGAGATTTTAACCCAGGGTAACTACCCTCGGGTAGTTACCCTAGGTTAATTCTGGTCGATTTGGGAAATTTTTGGTCGATTTGGGGCTATTTTGGCATTTTTGCTTCCCCCCCTCCAACCCAGTCTAGCTACCCTGAGGGAGATTTTAACCTAGGGTAACTACCCTCGGGTAGTTACCCTAGGTTGCTTCCAATGGATCAGAAGTCATTGACAATTTGAAGAAAAGATAGATCTTTCATGGTAGATGGTTAGCCCTGAAAAGGGCTGTTTTGTTTGGAGATTGTGTTTTTATGCACAACCTCCAACTTTCCCGCAGGTCGGACAGCTGCTCGCCGCTCGTCTTCTGAGTCTTCTAATTTGACTTTCATCCAAGTTGAACTTTAATGAGAACGGCGGCTCGTCATCGTCATCCCAACATTCTGTTGTTGGAATGACAAACTCCTTCTTCTCTCTATTCATCTCCGCCAATTGCCTATCCATCTTTTCTAATTTTAGATGGAGGGTCTCTGCCACTCTCATAAGATTCTTCACGCTCTTTCTGAGATCTTCCATCGTGAAATGAAAATGATGAAATAGAGTCGCCTTTTATAGCTTTTCAGGAGGATTGACCTACTTGTCTCATGACGTCATTTTCTCCTATATTTTCCCGCTTCAGCGTTTCATGTTTTTTGACTCCGAATTAACGTTGACCAATCCATAGCTTTGTTACAATTTCTTATTCGGGGCAGAAAAAAACTAGAGTTTGACTATCTTGTGTTTTTTTCTGACTATGACTTTTTGAGTTTAATTCTTCTGAGAGAAAGAATTGACAATTTGAAAAAGTTCTTTTCTTGGTGAATGGTTAGCCCTGAAAAGGGCTGTTTTTGTGTAAAATACACTTTTTTTAACCTCTCTTTCCTCTATCTATATTTTCCGCTGGATATGGGATCTGTATCAGATGCTCCACTTCATGTCTGATACATCTGATACGTTCTCTTTCTTCTAACCAGTAAAGTATTGCGAGGATAATTGTCAATCCAAACATTGCGAATATCGGCTTACCTCTACGATAGTTGAGTAGAAAATGGGAGTTTTAGTGTTTACATTTGATAAATGTTTATTGTTGATCAATGCATAATTTGTTACATTTTCTTTAGTCTTTTGAGTTTAGTTGACAATTTTGAAAGAAAGATCTTTTCATGGTAAATGGTTAGCCCTGAAAAGGGCTTTTTTAGAAAGATTTGATGAATTGTCAAGACCTACTATTCTTCTGGACGATTTATTGGGACGATTTCACATCCGCAGAATTCACAGCAAACTGTAGATCCTTCATCATCATCAAAAAATCCTTCATCTGGGTCTGGGCAATTATGCTTCTGACCAAGATAGTCCAGGAGTGCAAAGCATTTTCCACACTCTATCTGACATCTGTTTGCACAGTGAAGACAGAGAAGAACCTGAACCATACTGAAGCATTTATGTTTTTGTGAGAAAAACATCGCCCTTATATAGTTCACAACATGGATTGACCTACTTGTCTCATGTTTTTTGACTCCGAATTAACGTTGACCAATTCATAGCTTTGTTACAATTTCTTGTTCGGGGCAGAAAAAAACTAGAGTTTGATTATCTTGTGTTTTTCTGACTATAACTTTTCTGAGTTTAATTCTTCTGAGAGAAAGAATTGACAATTTGAAAAGTTCTTTTCTTGGTAAATGGTTAGCCCTGAAAAGGGCTGTTTTGTTTTTTTTTTTTGGAGGTTGTGATTTTTCAACTTCTAATGACAACAACCGAAATTCGCCTGGCATACGGGGCATACTCCAACTCTTTTTGTGATTGTCATTACTCCGTTATTGAAAGTTATCTTTCTCCCAAATTTGACATCAACTAAAATAATATCAGGTGTTGTCTTTAAGAATAGCTGAACTAATCTTTCACCGAGATCTTTGTACGGTTGTGATATACGGTGTAGTTGTACGAGTTGAGTGTTTAGTAGCAATATCTGCTGCCCGACATCTAGATAGTCTTTGAGAGTCTCACGCAGTTGATGGTTGATTTCCTCCATATTGTTCTGCTCCATATTGATTTTTTTTTAACTCCCGAACTGATCGAGAGCTGAGAGTCGAATGATGAATGTATTGGGAAATATCGGGCTTTCTTTATACGATAGCAGGAGGATTGAAAAAATAAGAGCGCGGACCTGATGGAAAGCATATGCATTTTTTCCCCAACTACGTTTTCATACTAATATAGTAAAAAAGTTATGACTCGTAGCATGGGGAAAAAATGTAAGCAGATTGGAGTCTTTTTTGGAAAACAGAATGAAAAAACTCGACTGTTTTTGAACTTTTTTATTGAACAGAACTGAAACAATGAACATATTTACAATAAACTGTAAAAAAAAAAAAAAAAGACAAAAATGAACATAATATCAATAAACTGTTAACAATAAAAATCATTTTTTGAAAATGTTTTTTCACTGTTTGTGGGGAGAAGTCTCTGAAATTTTCTTGTATAGAATTCCATAGTGTTGATTAAACCACAATGATACATTTCGATCGTTTCGATGGTGTTCCGTTGAGAGAAATTTCTGTTGAAGATATTTCTGTATATTATATCCTCTAGCAACAGCATCCAATGCGAAGATACAGTAAATTCCGCAAACTTTACCCTGTAGACTCTGAAGAGTTTGTCGATTGTATCTCCACGAATAAGAATGATTGTCTAAAAAGTTAATGATTTCTGGCTCAAGTGGTGGTAGACCGTAGGGATCAAAGTATAGTACATCGCCATTATTGTTGAATATCACGGCTACCCAGTGTTCTCCTGGACCGGTTGATTTCTCTGTGTTCACAATGTAGGCTTTCACATGTTTGGGTTTTTGTCGAGGTAGCTGATCTTTTGCACAGACTTTTGCCTGTAGATTTTTTATCCATGTTCCATGATCCAATATGTATTGAATTTCAGAAGTATACATTTTCTAATCACTTTTCCAGGCTTGTTTTACTTTGTCACACCAATATTTTAAGAACGACTCCGTGATATCAGATAGAATGTTTTGTTTTATATTTCGCCATAATCTGTAGGCTAGCACATAGTCACTTTTATCGAGTTTCATTTCTATGAATTCAGGATACCATTTTTTCATGATTCTGTATGGATTTAATTCCTTCATAGCTTTTTCTATGAACATATCTGTATGTTCTTGTCTGTCCTTGAATAAACATAGTTCATGCTGTACTTGACTGGGATGATCCACTTGACATCCGTAACACTCGTTGTGAACTTCACTGGCTATTAGATTTTGTAGTTCTTTAATCATATGTTTTTCAAAGCTGTTGTGAATGTCATTTTTCCGAGTAGAAAGACACTCTGAGGTGGAATATTTCACTTTTTCTGCTTCTTTTCTCAGTGAAATAGCAAATCTGACTCCCGACATTGTTTATTAGCCCTGAAAAGGACTGTTTTTCTGATATATCTTTCAAAAGTTAATTAGTCCTGAAAAGGACTGTTTTTTGTGAAAGCTATCTTTTTTTGATCAGAGAGTTTCTGTTTATTTTTTCAGGATTAATAATCTGTGATGATTTCTCTCAAACTGTTGATTTCAATCTGATTGTCAAATTCAGCAAAGACAATAACGTTGATCACTGTTGGCAAGGCTTGCGCGAATTGAAGCTCAATGCGAAGACTTCCAGTTTTTATAGGATGAAGTTGTCCTTCTTCACTACCTTGATCAGGTGTCAAATCGTACCACCACAAACAGTATCCACCAACATAGTCTTCTTTAGCAATATCAAATGATTTATTGAGTCCTAAGGCTGAGACAGCCTGATACATAGACAAATATGATTTCAAATACAACCCATTTTCAAAGTCAGGCTCAAAGGGTCTGTTATGAATACTGTGTCCATTACATGATACATCTATTTTTGACAGATTAAAGTGTTGAAAGAAAAATGGATTGTTAGCATAAGCCCCATTATAAGCAGCATTTGTTACCATTGCAATGAAAACACGTTTTGGAAGCTGCCCTTGAAACAAATGATCTTCAATTTTAGACTGAAGTCCATTACCGATAGTAAACGTCTTTACTTCTACCCTACGGATAGGAATTTTCATGTTTTGCTGAGCAATGAGAGGATTTAGATCATTTGCAACAACAGGCAACAATTCAATATTTCGTACATGAAGACTGACTGTTTCCATTACAATTTTTGCATCTGGTGCAGCAGTACCTCCTGTAAGGCAAAAGTTTGATGAGGTTCTGTTTAATCTAAGTCTGATTTCAACCCCATTAGGTAAATATTTTTCTTGCTGAAATAGATCAAGATGTAATCGTCCGAAAAGCTCTGCAGTTCTGCTTAGTCCGATTACACCGATTCTGTTTACTAGTCCAGTATTTCCCGCATCATGGTTGAGTGTTTCAAATTGACCACTGGTGTCTTCAATCCAAAGTGCACCAGCTTTCAAAAACGTAGACTTGCTGTCGGCATTATATGACAAAAGATTTTCGATATACGCTCTGTACGGATAGGTATCTGAATTACTGCTGATTAGTTTATTATTTAGATACAAATCAACGCTGCTAAACATACTATGCAGGAAATTGTTTACAGGTGCCACATTTGAACCGACGTCTAAATTACCACCGTCGGCTTTAACGATTTTGAATTTGATATACAAATACGATTGTGACAAATCTGTCCAATGTTCGGTTTGAGGTGGTATGATGAATTCTATCAGTGAATTGCTTGTCAAAGATGCTATTGGAAAATGTTCAACCCATTGACTTTCTTGCATCGTTGTCATTGTAGGTGGTACAGAAAGAACATTGACTTCTGATTTACTGCATTCACAAGACCCGTTTTGCATCATTTTTCAATTTTTCAATTTTCAATTTTTCAATTTTCAATCAAATATATCGAGAGTCCTTGATCTACTGTAATGTTTTCTTTGTCTTTTATTAATGATCTTATCCTTGCGAGATCGAGAAGATGAATGACGTGTCTTTTGTGATTTTCTTTTATTTATCCCCGGTATTAGCTGTTGTGCTAGATCATGAATGGCTTGTTTTCCCTGTGAAATTACAACTTTTTTGGGGTTTTCGCCACGTAAAAGGATATCTCTTGCTGCACCTAATCCTTGTCTGATTCCTTCTTTTTTTACAGCATTCAACCCAGATTTGACCAAGGGTTTAAGCAATGGAGTCACTGTTTTAAGTGCTGATCTAAATAGGGAACCTAGTCCATAGCCATACTGATGTTTTTCGCCGCGATAAACTGGTAGCATTTTTTTGTCAAATATTTATTTAAATATTTATTTAAATATTTATTTGTCAAATATTTTTATTTTTCTGTCTGAAATGTAACTTGACGATTGTCTTACCAATAATAAAATGAAACAGTATACCAGAATCCCCTGTTATTTGAATGTGAATAGTATCGAAATCAGATTTCGAAACGGGGACGTAATGCGGTAATGTAATTTCATGGCTGATATGTTGGGTTTCATAATTATTTTCACCTGATATGGTTGGTTTGAACGGAAGAACACGAAGTATGGGAGCCAATGTATCACCCACTATAGTGTGTTCAGCAACATCTGAATAAACAAACAGATGATTGTACCCAGCATCAATGTTAGGACTGTATTTAAATACATCTAAAATATTTCTACTCGAATAAATTATCTCATTTTTTAATTCTGGTGATCCTCCCAGTTTTAAAAACAGCTGTGGATGAAATTTGAATCCGGTTCTTGTTATATTTGTGAATCCCAATTTCGGACGTTTGCTTGAGGTTGAATAGCTAATAGACACCCCGATTGAATGCTTCTGAAAGATTTCACTTAGGTTATTTTGAATCAATTCTTCCATTACCTCTATAACATGTTTTGCTGAAGTGTAACTACCCGGTGGAAAATTAAATGCAATTGACCATTTTACTGCTTCACCTTTTGCGTTTCGTTTTAATGGAATTATCTTCATATTATCTCTTCTTTTATCTACTGCTGCTGCTGCATTGTATAAATTAAGATCTGCAGTTATAATTTCGAACTTCGCTTCTTCTTCACTTATGTTTAAAAACTGAGAGGGGGTAATAAGATGAACTAATGCAACTTCCCAATTTTCCCTGTCAATATGAATTGTTTTTGGTAAATGAACTTTAAAACAGCACTGTGTGTTGTTTGGATAAAGTTTTATGGAACTATCGCTAGGTAGAGTAAGATAAAACGAATTCATTTTTAAATTTTTTTGATTTAGTATTTTTTACTGTCAACGAAATCAACCCCACTAGTTGTTTTTTGTCCAGACTTTGTGAATTTTAGCCCCGGAGATGGAAGAATATACCCGAGTGAATTGCTTAACAGTATCAACCACAATTCACGATCTTGACTTTGAATACTTAAATGTACTATCGAGGTTGCAATAATTGCGTAAATGACTAATATCTGTGAAATATACGTAAACTGATTCTTTGGAACACGATTTCCACAACAGTTGTAATTTTTAGTACTAACACTATCGACACTTTCTGTCCCAGTCTCAATGTTTGACTGCGAATTTATCATAATTGTATTGTCTTTTTATTTATAAAAATCTTGTAGATAAGACTTTTTTTCCGATCAAGATACCAAATGGGATTCTGGTATCCAACTTTGAAATTTTTTGGATAACCTTTCCAATTGACTTTTATTTCTTTGATTATTTTTTTACCCTCACGTCTTGTACGTCTATCAAAAACTGAATCAATTTCATAAATTTCATCATCTTTTATCAATTGAAGTTCGTATTCATAATAAGTCCCCAAAATTTGTTCACCCTCTAAATCTTTTATTTTATAGGTGATAGGTGAAAATGTCTTGTTAACATGAGTGATTTCAAATATTTCTTGAGTCCAATTTGGTAAATAACCCTTATCAAATGTACGTTTTGTTTTATTGATACGAACACGATCTCCAATTTTGAATTTTGGCTTTTTTGTCATTGCAATTGTCGATAAACGAGAATACAGATTTTTCGAAATTTCTGCCTCATTTGATTTTGTTACCATTGCAGGAGATGTTTTGATACTTCTGTGAAAAGTATGATTGTAATTCTTAACTAAAGAATTCAATACGTCAATGTAACGTCTTGTTTTCTTGTACGTAAAGTATTTCCACATTCTCGTTGAAATCTTTCAACAATACTTGCTTTCGTCTCTGGATTTTCAGTGGTAAAGAAATGAATCTTATTCTTTTTCAGGTATTGCTGAAACAGTCTGTTTTTGAATTCCGAACCTTTATCTGTTTGAAGTGACAAAGGTTTTCGATTTGATTTCTGAACAATAGATTGAAATGCTCGAATCAAAGTTTTTCCCATCTTATTTGGAATAGGGATAACCCATGAAAATCTTGAAAACACGTCAATTATACAAAGTAAATATTTCTTGTTATCATTTTGTCTTGCTAAATGTTGCATGTTAGCCAAATCAGCCTGCCATTGATAGTCTATACCACTTACAATAGTTTTTCGTCTTTTGAAACGACGACGAATTGGTTTATGTAAGGTATAGGTGGATTCACCTCGTAACCACTCTTGAACATCTTTGTATCTTATTCCTTTCAAAACAGATTTTGCAGCGTGATACAATTGCTTTATTCCAGTAAATGCGACAGTACTTTTGGGATCATAAAACAATTTTCTTAACACGTAATCAAGTTTGTAATCAAGTTTAGGCTTTACCAGGATTCCCATGACTGAAGCGTTTTACGGCTAGGGGTCTTTTTTATAGATTTTGGTGGAGTTAACAACTCTTTAGTATAGAATTGCCTCAGTCTTTCTCTTTCTTCGGGTTTCATGTATGGAGATGATTCTTTTATTCTTTTCGCAGATTTTTTAACACTTCTTGTAAGCGATTTCCTTGCACTTTTTTGTACGCTTTTTGGCGTGTGAAATAAGTGATCGGATCCACCGTAGGATTCTTCATCTTCGCTCACTGATTTACTCAGTGATTTATCTTGAGCTTTTTGCATCCATCTCCATCTATTTGAGTTACCAATAACTTCTCGCGGTATATTGCTTTCGTGTAATGCCTTTGAAAAAGTTTTCCATCCTCTGGGTTCAGTACCTTTTCTCTGACGAATTGTATCATTGATAAGATCGATGATATTGGAACCATGAATGCGTACACCTTTGTATGACACAACTCCTTGTTCGTCCCAAGTTAAATTATTGTTATCTTTTATCATATTCAAAAGTAACTCAGCTTTTCTTTTCATGGTTTTTGGTACGCTTTGCAAAATTTGATCATGCAAGGTAACAGATGCTGATTTCTGTATAACTATCATCACTTTTTGTCGTTGGAAGTGAGTTGAACGAAGTTGGTCTTGCTTTTTGAAGCGAATTTTGTAACTTAAACAAAGTTTCACCATACCTTTGAGCCTTTTCTGTTTCTGACAAATCAGTGCTTTGTAAAATATGACACATATCCTGCCGAAGATGTGCTGCATCCACAACTTGCGGATTGGGTGGTAAACGAGGTTTATGATATTGCTCGTCTTTCCAACGATTCATATTTTCTAAAACCTGATAAGGCACGATAACCATTTTTTTAACAGACATGATGCGATTTTTATTACAAGATTTTTTATCTACAAGATTTTTTATCTATAAGGCTTTAAGAGCCCCTCCTATTCCTCCGATAACGGCTTTTCCTAACAACGGCAATAATGCAGGTGCAAGTAATGAAAGAAATCCACCTTTTTGATTTAATATTTGTTTTTTATTTTTTACAGAAGCCGATTTCGAAGCTAAACGTCTGATATGTTGTCGGCTTGAATACAATTTCTTCTTCTGAGCTGATGATAAATGTACATTGCCTTTTAAAACGTTATGACAACATTCCGATATATATCTTATCACTTCTTGTGATGAATCTTTTACAAGTTTTTTACGTATTTTTGGTGTAGCCTGCATCATGGCCATAACCATTGAACCATGTTTTTTTATCAGGGGCGTTTTCCTTTTCATGTTGACTTTATCTCGATATCGGATTGAATGATAATACAACGTCCATGTCGCTATCATTTATACCTGATGTTTTTTATCATACTGTCTTTTTTTACAAAAGAAAACTTTTTAACATACTGTCTTTTACAGTCAGAATTACTTTTTTAAGAAAACTGTGAATAGAGAGCATCAACCAATGTATCAGCGCTAGCCATGGACGAATCCACGGGAACGGATCTTCCTTTCCCAAGGTCAAGCACCTGATTTTTTTCGTCAAGTTTATATCTTCCTGTGCCGATGTTATATCGCAGCATATCTTCTATCATCCGTCTATATTTTCTTAATCCTTTTTTATGTTTAGCCAATGTATTTGGAGACCAAGCGACGGATGGAATTCTTTGAAACGCTAATTTTTTGCCTGGTAATATAAATCTTGAATACTTTCTTTGGTAATTCCGCATTCTTTCACCAAGTATTTCCTCTCTAGATTTTGGATATTGTTGATGTTCTGAAATGCTACTTGCTACAGGGGTTCGTTTTCGGGTAGTAACAAATCTTTCATCAATCGTAATTGGAGCATGCTTCTTTGGTGGAGCACGCTTTTTCGGAGATTTCTTCTTTGGAGATTTTTTCTTTGGAGACTTCTTCTTTTGCGGAGCACGCTTTCTTGGAGATTTTTTCTTTTTTGGAGATTTCTTCTTTTGCGGTGCACGTTTTCGTGGAACACGTTTTCGAGTTTGTCTTTCAACTCCAAATTTTCTGATGGTTTTTACTCCATCCCATCTCAGTAAGCTTCTGATAATAACACCACCTAGAAATCCTCCCCCTCCAGGTTTTAAAATGATTTTACGTTTACTTTCCTCGTCTATGGATGGATCTGCTAGCCGTTCAATATCTGTTCTATGTTTTATCATGTACATTGTGGTTTGTTTTGGTAATTTGATTTTATTTTCAATGATGTTTTGCGCAGCCAACGTAAACCATTTTAAAATTTCTTTTAATCCTGCTTTTAACACAGCTTCTCTTTCATGTCTACCGGTTTGTTGACTTAAATTTCGCAAAGCAGCTAAAACTGAACTCGATGTGGATGGTAAAGCCATGTTTACTCACGGGTGTGAATCATAAAAATGATTTATGTTCAAAATGTGATTCTCTTTTAAGCAAGAGTTTTGCATAAAGTTTTTTAAGCAGGAGAATAAATAATGGGCCCTCTTTCATCTCCTTGTGTACGCCAACGATGAAATATATCTGCTCGTAGTCTTAATTCTTTATTTGTTTGTGAATGAAAATCTATGACTAAATAACCATGATCCGTCGATGTAGCATCTTCATAAGCAGGTAACAAATGTGGGGCTTGCATTTGGTGAGCTAGTGTTTTAATCTGATTCTTATCTCGTTCATTTCGAAATAAAATCATATATCTGGAATTAAGACTAATGGTTCGACTCGATTTCGATTGCTGAAACATATTTTGCGTGATGTAAATCACACTTGCATTACGATGGTGTCCTTTTCTTGTAAACCAAAGTTTAACTTTTTCCTCATCTTTCTCACCCAACATATCATCAAAGACAATTAAATGCGGAATAGATACATCACTGACAATTTCGTTTTCATCGTCAGGAATTCCCTCCACGAATTTTATCAATTTGAACTGTGAATTGAACTTTTCTTGCATAAGATTGTAAGCATGCTGCCATTCTTTGTAACACCAAACAACTCTTTCAGGAACGATGTTGAACAAGTCTTCTCGATAGTCAATTAATTTATGAACGAACTCTGTTTTTCCGCATCCACTCGGTCCTGTGATGAAGATATTACAAGGGTGTTGAAATAATATGGATTGTACATCCATATTTTTTACTTTTCTCGTTAAAGGCTATTGATAAAATGACAATATCAATGAAAATAAAAGCATTTTTATTGAACAGAGGTGAACAATGAAAAACATTTTTTTTACAATGAAACATTTTCTTACAGTATAGCATATAACATTTTTTTTACAATGCAAATTCACAGATACCTCGATTTTTCCACTTGTCTTCATGTTCCACAACAGTTTTGTGCAATTGTTCATTACCCAAAAACAAGCGATATACACTGTCCAAACCACTATATTCACACGTTCCTCTAATTTCAAAGACGTTTTTGAATACTGCTTTTGCCGAAAAAGTTGAAAGTACGATTTTTTCTGTGACATCTCTATCAAATAGGAGATACCCTTCCATGATATCCACACCTTCTGCATTATCTCTTGATTTTGTATACCGTAAGTAAAAGTTAAACAGGACTGATTTCATTTTCAGTAGATTCAGATAACTTTCTTCTGGTCTTCCTATGATAATGAATCGCCATCGACTTGTGCCTTGCAACTGCTTAGTGAAATAGTCACTTTTCCACAAACAAGCTGTTAAATAGCCTTCGATAGTGGTATCGAAATCTGACTCAGTCACCAGCATTGCAATAAAGTCGTGCATGCTATACAACTTACAGGATGTCTCTCCTTTTGCAACTCCCTTGTGCAATTTATCTATCCAAAATTTCACACAGTTGAATTTAATGTTAAACTGTGTTCGTTCATCGAGCGTGTGTTGTCGAACAAATTCTCCATAAACTTTTTCACGTAGCTCTATTGGTAACGGTAACACAGTTGCCATTTTTTCACCAAACGCCTAATATTTTTTCCGTCTTACTTTATCTGTTTACCGCAAAACAATGTGATATAGAAATTTATTTTCTCAGACTTTTATAACCATAGGGCACAGTGTCAGTAGCATTTACAATAACTCTTTTGGTGTATACAGAGCAAAACGTTTTTGTCTGCGGTTCGCTGGTAACCGTTCTATCTCTATGTCTTTTAATTTTACAATCATACTGAATTTTGATTTCTATCGTACGATCCAAAGCACATTTTGAATAGGTATCGAAATTCACCACCTGCTTGGTATTGTGATCCAAAGTAATTCCCTTCACTTTACATTTACTTATCTCTTCTCCATCTTTTGTTTTCATTTTGTAAGCATAATTTTTAGGCCCAAGTCCTCTGAATTGAGTAATTTTACAGTCAGGCTCTTCATCAGTCCATTTTCCTAACCTACTGTTAATAATGGGAGGATTCCATAATTCAGGATCATGAATGTACATACAACTATCTGTATCGAAATACAGAACTCTATCTTTTAACTTTTCAAGAACGGCGTACAATTCCAACCTTGCATAAGCTGTTACGTAAGACCCTACTACCACGTTGGCTGTAGCGTGGGTATCAATATGTTCCAATTTTGATTCATAGTTAACCAAGATGAATGGACAGTCCTCGTCAAAGATTTCTACATGCTTTACAATGAAATTGGGATTGGTGACTAATTCGAAATATTTAGACGGATCACTGATGTATTCCGTCCGAGTCATTTTTTCACGCTGGGCTAATTTTCCCCAAAGACAGTTCAACATAATCTTAGCAAACGATCTTCTCCCAGGATTTTTTTGAATACAACTTGGATCAAGACGAACCCCTTCTGCCTTCTCATATTCACAAACGAATTGATCTTTTTCCGAGTCTGATTAACACCAATTTGGGTAACCACTGGCTTCTTGCTTAATTTTCAAGAAATTATCCACATAGCCTTTAAAGAACTGATCTGACAGAGAATTGAAATGCCAGATTTCATACACTTGTATTAGCCGATAGCCACAGTCAAGAGCTTTGAATAATTCAAAAGTAACCCAAGTTCCAACCAAAGGCCTCTCTTCTTCACTGTGGATACAAATGTTTGAACTTTCTTCTGCACATTTCATACAGAGTGGAAGCATCATTTTATTGTTACAGTGAACTGGAAGAACGGGGTGAAACAAATCAGTTGGAGGTAAAACTTTGCATTTGATTAAGCCCTCATACTGACGAATATTGTTCATGTCAATATTCTCACTAGACAAAATTTCTGGCTGACCCACAGGATAGGATTTATGTTTACAAACATAAGGGTACAGAGAACAGATATCAATGTACTTGATTTCCTTCTTGCTTTTTTCATCAACATCGTAGCTAATTTTTATTGCATTACATCTTCCCCCAGACAATCCCTCCCTCGGATCGATGGGGTCCAAATGTGGATATAACTTTTCAATGAGTTTTTTGTACTCTTTACCTTTCATCTTAGCATCGAATTCATGCTCCCAAATGTACACTACATTATACCCCATTTTTTGATATCTGCTATACGTTTAAAAGTATGTTCGTACAATTCAGACATGGGTCTCCCATTGATGGGGTTGATCTGTTTTCGATCTGTATAACATACAGGACAACCATGATACAAATCCCCAAGGAATTCATAGACAGTGTTTGATTGACGGTGAAAACCATCTACAGTATATTTTCCGATTTGAACTTCCCCACCATTTTTTGCATGACGAATATTAATACCTTTTTCCTGAGCTACGCTTTGAATCCAGCGTATCGCTTTCATAGAAAAACGACGTCTGGACGAATCTTTACTTGAAATGATAGCAATTTGATTTCCTGGCAAATATTTGCTTCGCCAGACTTTGTTACAGGCATCGGCGATGGTAATTGCCTCTAAAAATGGACAAATACCACCCTGTTCGATAAACAGCTTTCTGAATTCAGCACATCCTCGTCTTAGGATATCGACATCTGACATACAGTACGATTCCATCTCTTT
This sequence comes from Tridacna gigas, assembly GCA_945859785.2. NCBI lineage: Eukaryota > Metazoa > Mollusca > Bivalvia > Cardiida > Cardiidae > Tridacna > Tridacna gigas. The sequence continues at coordinate 59,765,351 of OX244036.2, forward strand.
TTGAAAATTGAATTCCTCACCCTTTTGAACTTTGTCATTATACCAGACTATGAATTTCGACCTACCCTCTTCAGACATTGAGTCGGGTTTGTAATAAGACATATCCAAGTATGGTCCATTATAACTCCAAAATTCATCTGTATTTGCCCAGTGAGGAAAGTAACCTTTTTTCATTTCTTGAAGACCAAATGTGGCTGGAAATTTCGCCAGCCCAAAGTTCATGAAATTGAAGGAGTCGATCAGACGCACACCATTCAATTCTAACTTCATAATATTGTTTCCATTCATGATCAATTTTGGAAGTTTTAACCCAACTTTGACAATATAGTTAAGAATGAACTGGCCGTCATAACCTTTTAAATTATGAGCCATAGCTGTGACTCCTTTGTGATGTTTTGAAAAGAGCCACTTGCAAAATTGACTCAAAGTTTCTTCTCCTTGAAAAATAACTTCCCTACCCTCTTCAAATTCACTGCATGTAGAACAATGAAAATCAAGTGGTTTACAATCATCACATACTCTATGTGCTATACAATAATTCGGGATGTGCACCCCTGTGTCTTGTTTGCATTCAAAATCAAAGAAAATGAACTGTGGTTTTTTGACTACAGAAAAACTCGTCTCATCATTGCTGTTATGATTCGTCTTACTTTGGTAAGGTTGAATATAACATCGATGAGAAAAGTCAACAATTTTCTTACAGATATGGCACCGTTTCTTTCCATTGCAGATATGATTTCTCTTTCTGGTAAGACACTGTGCACCACATTTTGAACAGAGTTTCACTAATTCACAAATGGATTTCTTTTCTTTACCTTGAACATTTCTGTGATTTTCAAAGCATAAAACACTAAAAAATCGCCTATGACAGTAACTGCAAACATACTCTTTGGATTCTGATGGACATTTTCCTTCACGATAACAACCTTTGCAGATTTTTGAGCAAGCATGATTTTCCCGCTGAGAGTAACCCACATCACAGAACTCACAATAATATGTACAACAAAAAAAACCTTTGATGGATTTGATGTAGTCATAATGGTTTTGATGGAAGTATAAATGTATGATCTTACTATTGTCTTTCACTTCTGGATGTTCAAATATTTTCCTCGTTTTGGAATGCTGGTCGTGAACTTTAATGACATAGTCTTTTTCATACAAAAACAATTGAATTTTTTCGAATTCATCAATTCCTACAGACTGTGTTGGTAAAACTCCAGCTTCATTCATCAATTTCTCAGCTTCAGTCTTTTGAAGAGTGTAATCTGAACGACGAATATTATTCCATCTCCTATTCCATGCTTCGTTGTTTTCACGTTCAATGTAGCAAATTCCCACAACAACGGCTCTTGCAAAACATAATTGATCACGGTTGTTAATTTGAATAATGCATTGTTTCTTCTTGGCAAAAAACTTTGAATCCAATTCCGACGATCTATATTTCACTTTTCCGTTACCACATGGAGGTATTGTATGTGTAATGTCAAATGTCATGAATCCGTCGTTCAAGACAAAATCTGTATTCGACTGTAAAACTCGTTCAATTTCATTCAATATAGTTTCACCTTGCAACTGATCTGTAGCTAAAAAGGGAATATGAATCCCCATCTCCAATGAAGGATGATCGATACTAATTCTAATCATATCTGTCGGGTTAGCATTTAACTTTCGAATGATTTCATGGGTAACATCGTCAAATAATCCAAGCAGCCACTGGGGTGATAATTCTTCAAATTTCTTAAAACTCACTGACAATACATGTGATTCTGTTCTAAATTTTCTTGACTTCTTTTTTCCCCTTTCTATTAAGTCATATAGACTTTTCATATCCAAAGTAGAGCTGCTGTTTTCTTCTTTTTTATCCACGAACATATTTGGTGAAAAGATATCATCTTCACTGTCACTTTCTTCTTTCAATGGTACAGTTTTTTTCTTTTTTGCTAGTGGAAATGACTCGTCACCACTATCACTTTCTTCTTTCAACGGTAAAGATTTTTTCTTTTTTGGTGGAAATGACTCATCGTCACTTTCACTGTCTGAATAATCTACTATTGTTTTTCTTTTAGCCATCGTTTCACCTCTGGCCGAGAAGACAGAAATGTAGGAAGCGAGAAAAAACTAACAATTTATTGAGTCTTTCCTTGCAGTAGTGTATAAATAGAGACGTCGACTGTGAAAATCTCATTATTCCTCTGACCAATCTCAGACAGTACAGTTGATAAAAGAAAATGAGCGAGTTCAACCTGCAAAATACATCGCCCACGATTATGAGATCAGCAATATTCCGTCAAAGTATCAAGTTAAACATAACGGCGTCTACGTGGGATCATTTTTATCCCAACAACATTTAGCAGAAAAAGATGTTTACCGCATGACTAGCTACAGAGTTTTGGATCAAACAACGATCGACAAATGATATGGGGTGGATGGTATGAGAACAAATATTTGTTTTACGTGCAACAAAACAGGGCATTGGGCCAGACAATGTCCAGAAAAAGAAAAGCAGACAGGAGAAAATGTTTTTGTCTTTGTGGACCCGCTCAGCCATGACATCAAAATTTCACCAACAGCTGTCAAACTCCAACATATGAAATACGTCGGGACAGTAAATTCATTCTGCAAATCATTCTGCAATGAAAATACATGGAAAAAAAGTTCACCACAGGGTACATCATCCATTGAAACTCAGACCGTAGACATGCAGACTGACAACACGGGTATCAAGGATTCAGAGATCTGTAAAATAGCAGATAAAGTAGAGACTTTACGGAAAAATCTGGACAAACAAAATCTCATAGATTCCACAAAAAACGAATTTTCTGCAGAGTCGGATTGTTCGAACGGGAAGGAAGAACCAAAAGATTTAGTGTTGATAGAAAAAAGACAAGAGGAAAAACGTCAAAACAACGAAAAGAAGAAAAAACGACAAAACAACAAAAACAACTGTTTCTTTTGCAAATCGACAAAACACGGGAATGAAATGTGTCCAGATATGGTATCAAAAAACAATGAAAGGAGAAAAAAACGTAAGAGTAAATGTGAATCTGACATTCCGAAGAAAAAAAGAAAAACAGCCTAAGTGAAAAAAAGTTTTTTCATTCATTTTGTCTTTTTACAGTTCAAAGTTCTATGACATTCCGAAGAAAAAAAGAAAAACAGGCTATGTGAAAAAAATTTTTTTCATTTATTTTTTACAGTTCAAAGTTTCATTGTAATGATTATTGTACAAAATGTTCTAAAATAAAAGATATAAAAACATATAGGACTTGACTTTTTTTGTTTTTTGACAATTTGAAAAGAAAGTTCTTTTCTTGGTAAATGGTTAGCCCTAAAAAGGGCTGTTTTTAGCTAAATAAGCTATAGACTTCACCATTTCAGTGAAGGATATAGCTTATTCATTTTTGCCACCCAAGCACAATTGGTTGTAGGTGGCAGAAACTCCCTCAGACTAGGGTAAATATTCCCCATCTGAATCATTGGAGTGCGGGTTCTCCAGTCATGCCCTCTTCTGGCGAAGAACTCGCAAAGTACCCTAAACTTCTTCATCTTTCGCTCCACCTCTAACCTTTCTTCTTCCTCTCTTCTCCGCTGTTCCTCCTCTCGTCTTTTTACTTCTTCCCTTCTCATCTTTTTCCCACAAAACAACTTGCGGAAGAAATTCTTCATCGTGAAATGAATTAATAAAAGAATAAAAACGCTGTCTCTTTTATAGCTTTACAGCAAGATTGACCTACTTTGCGTTAGAATTAAAAGCGCGAACGTGGGCGAGAGCATGTAGATAGAACATAACGTACTATATGATCTATCTACAACGTCTAAGAGTATCAAATCCAAAAAAAATGTAACGAAACTAACGATTGGTTAACGTTAATTCCAAGTCAAAATAGGTCAATCCTCCTGTTGGCGTATAAAAACACCGATTTTTCCCATACATTCATCATTTTGACTCATAGCTCTCGAACATTTCGGAAGTTAAAAATCAATATGGAATACAACTTAAACGATTTCAACTTAGATGCTTTCCTTCCAGTGGAAAACAATGGAGACATTCTTTCATCAGCTATGAATTCAGCAATCATCAATCCGACGACTGTATTGGATAACATTTACGAAGAGGTGAAACAGTTAAATTCGAAACAAGATTCTATGCTGTCTCGGATCTTAAAAGAACTGGAAACATTCAACAAACATTTGGAGGAGATTAAAACTTTAAACACAAACACCGAACGGTTGTGGAAAAACATTGAGACACTACGCTATCAAAGTCAGAGCATTTCAGCAGTTCCAGTAAAGATTCCTGTGGAGTTTGATTTCGATAAGACAAATCTTCACAAGCTAGTGGACTCTATCGTAGCTGTTGTGAAGAAAGAAAAACAACCAAAAGAAAATCAACCGAGAAGAACAACAAAACGAAAATCAGAGGAAAACGATAGCCATCTCCACAAGCGGCAAGTTGACCAAAAGAGAGCTTCACCGATACTGACAGGACAGGGTAAATACGGGAAAAACATTGATAATCACGATGACTTCAAAATCCCAAAAATCCCCAAAAAAACGAAGAAAAGCTGTCACTAGAGAGAAAAAACACAATCTCCAAACAAAACAGCCCTTTTCAGGGCTAACCATCTACCATGAAAGATCTATCTTTTCTTCAAATTGTCAATGACTTCTGATCCATTGGAAGCAACCTAGGGTAACTACCCGAGGGTAGTTACCCTAGGTTAAAATCTCCCTCAGGGTAGCTAGACTGGGTGGGGGGGGGAAGCAAAAATGACAAAATAGCCCCAAATCGACCAAAAATTTCCCAAATCGACCGGAATTAACCTAGGGTAACTACCCGAGGGTAGTTACCCTGGGTTAAAATCTCCCTCAGGGTAGCGAGCCTGGGTTGCAGCAACCCAGGCTCGCTCCCTATACTACTGCCAATAGCGTTTGACATCGCTTCGTAATGATACAGTCATTGACCATTTTTTTATATGTGCCATGCTCTGTGAAAAAGGGGCTCAATGCATATGCGAAAAGTATCGACCCAGGCCAGCCTGCGCAGTCCGCGCAGGCTGCCCTGGGCCGAAACTTTTCGCTATTGGTCGATTTTCTGTATGTCCAAGGACCAGTCTACCTCATGACTATGTCGGTTGTTAAAAAAAGTGGCTCTTATGGATCCATATTTATGTGATGACTTGATTTGTATCATAAATCACGGGGATGCATTGAGCCCCCTTTTGACAGAACATGGCTGATATAGATTAGAAATCCATAAATACCAAGACCGAAGACAACTTATGACATTCAAACAATTAACTAGTTTGCCTATCTTACCCCCGTATCAGCGAAGAACTTAATGCAAGAACAATTTTTCATAGCCGATAGACAACATGAATTTTTAGCGGATTTGTATAACAAATTCGCTTATTGTGATCGTTCTGACCGGAACGAAATAAATCATGCGTAATGACGCATGCGCGCTAACAATGTACTGTGATATCGGTTTGACCTGAACCAAATATACTGTCATTCCCTTCCCTTGCTAACTCCGTTTGAAAATGTTTGCATACATCATAATACAGCGTTATGCAACTCTACAAATCCGCTTTCCAGGACTTTGAGTCCTTTGATTTATAGTATTTGCTATTTTGAATCTGCTAAATATGGTCGATACACTAAGACATTTAAAGAAGGAATTGTTTCGACTAATGTATTTAACTCCAACATTGGTAAAGACCACAAGGTAAAGTCCTTGCAAATAAGTAGAAGTCATTTTGATTGCTACTTGAAGATCTTTGATGAAACTTGCATTTCTTTCAAGATTAAAAGCATGTTTTGAAAGTCAGGTCTTCTTTATTTCATTTGAAACGTTCTTTATGGTCCATGGTTGAAAAGTTGTTCGAGTTACTTGCTATGGTTCATTGCTTTGCCATTTTTCTTTTCTCCATTACCAGAGATTCCCTAATCGTTGCAATCAGTAACTGCAGTACCAGTATATTCGGAGGGTTTGTGATATTCTCGTATATAGGATTCATGGCGGGTCAACTGGACGTGGAAATCAGCCAGGCTGCAACCAATGGTATCGCACATTTCAGTCTTGAACTTTGTAGTCTTGATATACTCTAGTATGTAATTTTCGTTATGGTTTCTTTGTCTTTTTAAAGATGAAAAGCTTTGGAAAATATTTGAGCGGCCCTCTGGAAAAAGCGAGTTCGATTCATCTTTAGAATGCATTATACTAAGCAATTCGACGTATAATATGCCTTTAGTTTGTCTAGAAACCGACTAAATCATGAGATAGACTGGTCCTTTCATGTGCAGAAAATTTACCAATAGCAAAAAGTATCGATTCATGTCAGCCTGCCTGGATTGCGCAGGCTGACATGTGTCGATTCATTTTGTAGACGTGTTAAACTACCTTTTCACAGAGCACGACTCACTTTTGATGCATTGCTTTCTGGAAAAATACATACAATGTGGAAGTCTGACAAAGTACTAACAGTTGCAACATGTTCATTAAGTAACACGAAATGACCCTAGTATGGACTTCATACCTATTAACCCACTACCACACAATTCCGAGTTTTAACGACCTTGTAAGAGAAGGCTTTTGAAAACATTGTGGGAAAAGGAGAAAATGCTGGTAACCAGCATTTTCCCCTTTTCCCACAATGTTTTCTCCCCGATCCAAAATAGAAATCATCGTTTGAGCTACATTTAATCTGTCGTCTGCAAATCCTATCAATTTGGACCAGTCTAAATTTCTGTCGTTTGGTAAAGAGTTAATTCATTACTTTCATTTTGTCAGGAGCTGGTTTGGTTTTTGTTGTATATCCAGAGGCCCTGAATTTGTTACCCGGTTCATCATTTTGGGCAGTGATATTCTTCTTCATGTTAATTACACTTGGCCTGGACAGCGAGGTAAGCCAATCAGAAATATGATTTATACATAACATACTTTTGTAACCGAACGTTTTTCATTATTAGGTACTGTTTGTGGAGACAAATGTTGTTGCTACAGTGTTCCACAATTGTCTAATTATTTTAAAATAGAACTTAAGATAACTGTTATATACCTTCTGCCGCTCTTAAAAGCTAGAGTAATATAGGAAACAATGGCTGAAGTTTTTTTTTTTTTTTTTTTTCGTCTCAGATAAAAAAAGCCTAAAACAATTGTGCCGAGCTCCGGTGGCGTACAGGTCTTGAGACCAGGAAGTCGCTAGTGTGAATCCTCAGCTTGGTGAATTTTTCGTTCCGTGGATTGTGATAGTAACTGCGACAGGATTCATTCCTCTCTCACCGCTTATCATTGTTTCGACAATGGTTATGTTGGAAAGCAGTGGCATGGGAAGAATATTGTGCACAATAGTAGTAAAAAGAAACTCAATGAAAGCATTGATAGGTGCACTGGCCGCTGCAAGATAACTAAAAATTGCTAAAAACAGCGTTAAACCCATACAACCATTCTAAAACATTTGTGCATGACGAATTTGTTTGTTTTAAATCATTAATGATTTTAACCCCTATCACAGTGAAAACATTTATTCCAACCAAATCCTTTAGGAGAGGACAATGTTGTGTATTACTGAAAAAAATGTTTGGAAGTCTTCAAAATTGTTACAGATACTAGTACAAACGTAGGTATCGCTCCAAACACAAAGAAAGAAAGAGTTTCTGAAGTAAACCAATGTAGAACGTAAATTGAATCTTCTCAGCAGAGTAGTCAATTACAGTAGCAATGTTCCTCTCCCAGAGCACTATCGATATCTGTCAGTTCAACATCTACTTAAGGTGGCTGTTTTTAATTTCAAGCCATGCCTACACCATGATGATGATGATTTCTTATGTTTGTAATCAATAACGTTAATATTGTTTTATTTCCAGTTTGCGACAGTAGAAACAGTACTGACAGGTGTTTGTGACTCATTTCCAGGCTCACGTCCCTACAAATCGTTCATCATCTTTGTTATATGTGTCGTATCGTTCTTATTAGGTCTTCCTATGTGTACACCGGTAAGTATTGATTAACTGTGACAGTAAATTATGCTCACGACCCTACAGTTCGATCATTATATTTTTTATATGTGTCATCGTTCTTATTGGGTCTTACTATCTGTACACCGGTAAGTATTAATTAACTGTGACAGTAAATTGTGCTCACGACCCTAGAGGTCGATCATCATATTTGTTATATGAGTCATATCGTTCTTATTGGGTCTTCCTATGTGTAAACTGGTAAATATTGATTAACTGTGACAGTAAATTGTGCTCCCAACCGTACAGGTCGATAATCACATTTGTTATATGTGTCATATCGTTCTTATTGGGTCTTCCTATGTGTACACCGGTCAGTGTTAATTAGCTCATCTAGTTTATTGTGCTCACGTCCCTACAAATTCTTTATCATCTTTGTAATATGTGTCATATCGTTCTTATTAGGTCTTCCTGTGTGTACACCGGTAGGTATTGATTAACTGTGACAGTAAATTGTGCTCCCGACCCCACAGGTCGATCGTCATATTTGTTATATGTGTGTCATATCGTTCTTATTATGTCTTCCTATGTGTACACCGGTAGGTATTGATTAACTGTGACAGTAAATTGTTATTACGACCCTACAGGTCGATCATCATATTTGTTATATGAGTCATATCGTTCTTATTAGGTCTTCCTATGTGCAAATCAGTATGTAGAATAGGCTCCTACAATTTTCTATTGCTCAAGTCTATACAGGTCGTTCACCATGTGTGTAACATGTTTCATATCATTTTTACGATTTCTCCCTATATGTACACAGGTACATGTAAGTAATAATCGGCTCTTACAGTTTATTGTGCTTACGTCCTCACAAGTCCTTCATAATCTTAATTATATGTGTCTGTTGTCTTCATTTGATCGTCGATTGTCTACGCCGGTATGTTATATGTGTCATATCATATGAGCCATGCTCTGTGAAAAGGGGGCTATATGCATCTGCGAAAAGTATCGACCTAGGTCAGCCTGCGCAGCCTGGGCCGAAACTTTTCGCTATCGATTAATTGTATGTAGAAGGACCATTCTACCTCATGATTCAGTCGGTTGTTAGACAAAATGGATTTTATAGATCTATAATTATGTAATGACTTGCTTGGGGGGTGGGGGGGTTAATGAGCCATGCTCTGACAAAAGGGGGCATAATGAACTCCTCTGTGATCCTTGGTACCATGCAAGTCATTATATAATTATAGATCTATAACTCAGTCGGTAGCGTACAGGACTTGAGAACAGGAGGTCGCTGGTTCGATCCCCGGCTTGGCCAATTTCTTTCCGAGGATTGATGATAGTCATCGCGACAGGATTCATTCCACTCTCACCGCTGATCATTGTTTCGACGATGGTTATGTGGGAAAGCAGCCAGTGGCTTGGAAAGAATATTGTGCGGAGTACTGGTAAAAGAATCTCCAGGAAAGCATGGATAGGTGCACTGGCCGCCTTGATATAACTGAAATAATGTTGAAAACGGCGTTAAACACCATACAATCAATCAATCAATATAGATCTATAAAATCCATTTTATATATATTAGGTTTTCCTATGTGCACACCAGTATGCAATGATCGGCCCCAACAGTTTATTATATGGGCTATTAGCTGCAATATACTTTCGGGTAAAATCTTAAGAATTTGATTAAAAGATATGTAATTTGGAACGAGAAGCCCTTAGGCATACATATTCAAAACTTCCATTTTGTGTTTAAAAGAAAGAGCTCCATGTAAACAGTCCTGTTACAGTTAAGACTTCTTGCAAGTTGTTTTAGGACACGCTAAGCTGCTTTATGGGTGAATTCATATGTGAGTTATGCTCTGTAAAACGGAGATTTAATGCATCTGCAAACAGTATCGACTTAGGTCTGCCACAGACTGACCTGGGTGGAAACTGTTTTGCTTTTGGTCAATTTTCTACATCATTCTAGCTCAGCATTCAGCCGGTTGTTAGGCTGAATGGATTGTATCGATACTTAATTATATGATGTCTTGCTTTGTAAAATGCATCATGCAAATGTAATAAATCACCTTTTGCCAGAAAATGGCTAATATGTAAGGCTGCTCTGTGAAAAAGGGGCTGAATGCATCTTCAAAAAGCATCGACCAAGGTCAGCCTGCGCAGTCTGCTCAAGATGACCCGAGTTGAAACTGAGTTGAAGTTTTCTGCCAAGGACCGGTGTACCGCAAGAATCTGTCAGTTGTTAGACAAAACGGATTTTATGGATCCATAATTATATGACGACTAGCTTGGTATAACGGATTACGAGGATATATTAAAACCCTTTTTGCCAGAGCGACGCTCATAATATGTGCCGCGCTCTGTGAAAAGGGGGCTTAATGCATCTGCGAAAAGTATCGACCCAGGTCAGCCTGCGCAGTCCGCGCAGGCTGACCTGGGCCGAAACTTTTCGCTATTGGTCAATTTTCTGCACGTCGAAAGGGCCCAGTGTACCTCATGGATCAGTCGATTGATATACAAAAATGGATTTCATTGATCCATAAATATGTAATGACTTGCTTGGGATCATGGATCACGGAGATGCATTAAGTCCCCTTTTGCCAGAGCATGGTTCTCTCATATATATGTGTGTGTGTGTGTGTGTGTGTGTGTGTGTGTGTGTGTGTTGATTGATTGATTGATTGATTGATGCGTTTAAGTTGTTCTTCCAGGGTGGTGTATACATACTTCAAATAATGGATTTTTATGTAGCGGCATGGTCGTTACTGCTTATAGGTCTTGTAGAAGTTATGGCGGTTACTTACGTCTATGGTAAGTGCTGATTGACCCATTAATATAAACAATGGCAAACGCTGTAGATTCGGATCTGACGTTGCAAAAGGCACTGTCTTATCCAGATCTACACTATTTCCTTGAAATAGAGACACTTGTCTGTGGACTGAACTAGATTTATTAGCTGTAAAGGCGAAGCATATGACTCTGTTTATAAGGAATACTGTCTTGTGGTAACTTCCCTGGTCTTTGTATTTGATTCGAACAGCGTGAGAAAATTTGATATTGCGGAAGACCGAAGGTAGAGCGAGGGGTCAAAATTTTCTTACGCTGCGAGAAGCAAATACAAGCACCAGGAAAATTATTACAACATAATATTCCTTTTATTATATACCTACAACTTTAAGCGACAAAATATTGCAATTAGGTATTATTTACATTCTATTCGAACACGGTAAACAAAATAAGACACATAATAGATTAGTCGGCAATAGCTTCGTTTTAACGAATAGCAGATGAATATCATAGCGTAAAATTTTGACAAATCACATCACAAATCAATGAAAGCGTATTTGGTGCACAAGATGCGTCATCATACTTACTTGGAACCGTATTTGACACTGTGGACGGATTTTTTGTCGTGTATGGTATTTTATACGCGTACGGCACATGTATATCAGCTAGAAAATTTTCAGGTATGTAATAAAGTGGGATATAGACTTGTTGCGGATGAAAGGAAAGTTTACTATATCTAGGCTATGTTGTGGCAAACAGTAACAACAACAAACTTTCAACTTGCTCCTTTTATTGCTTTGATTATCCGTTCGTCATTTCGTTAACTGAATGTGTCTGCTACTATTTTATTTATTGGGCACGTTTTTGGTCAGCGCAAGTGAACAAAATATAATAACACGGTTCTGCCTAGTTCAGTTAGTTTGGATGGTAACGCACAGAATTAGCAATCCATGGGCTGTGAGGTGAAATCTTAGCTCAGCGAAACTATTTTCATGGATTGATGAAAGTTAATGCAGTTTTTTTCTTGTAAAGGGTTAAAGACCAGCAATCCACTAAGACCATATTTTTAAGTAGAATTTTTGATGGTTTAATTTGCATTTTGTAACGAATATTACAGGATGGAGACGATTTTGTAAAGATATAACTCTGATGACCGGAAATACGCCATCTTTATATTGGAAAGTCACGTGGTGTACCACTTGTCCAATCGGAATCGCAGTAGGTACAATTGTATACATACATACCTGAGAAATGCTGTATAACTCTGTACTGTACAGGAATGGCACCTTATGTCCCTGATTTGGCAACTTTCGAAAACACTGAGAAAATGAGCCACTGCCTGTCGTAAGTAGTGGCTCTTATTTGTAGTCTTTTCCAACAAAGTTAAAGATGGCGCTTTGCTTTCCTTCAATATTTCGCTATATGGGTGTTATGTAACGGTTTCGAGTTGGTCTAGAATTAGCATGGGCAGTCATTCATTCACCGATTTCCAAGCAAACAAACTCCAGACTTGCTTAACTTTTTACCTGACGACAAAATAAGACTGGTTGAAATTGAAAGCATTTGTAGACGACAAATGAATGGAGTTCAGTTCAGAATAGTTTTCTATGATAAGGTCGAAAACATTGTGAATATACGAGAAAATGCTGGTTACCAGCATTTTCTCCATTTCCCACATTTTTTTTTTCAAAAGTCTTCCTACTTAGGGCCCTTAAATCATGGGATTGTGAATAGACACGAAGAAAAAAATGGTTGATTGAACAAAACACACTTTGTGTTGTATGGAAAACACTGAGGAACATGACAACCTGCACAGAACGAGTGAATTATCCTTTTGTCTGAATATTTTTAAAAGCTATGAACGATAGGGACATGCAAATCTTATTTTTTGGAAAAAAAAATCTTTATTATTAGTTTATTGTTATTTCTTTTACAAATAGGAACACAATGCCTATTTAAGCTTAGCTATTCAAGCCTATTTGCTTGTCCTGGAATTAAGAATTAGATGAGTTTAGAATAGCTTCTGAAAACGGACCCATACTTTTATTTCTACTCATAGTTTATCCTGTTATTCGCACTAGTGGACTATTCCACTGTGACGTATGGAGATTATGTGTACCCTGGATGGGTGGATGCTGTTGGATGGATTTTAGCGTTGTCCTCCATTATCTTTATCCCTGGAGTCATGATTTACAAAGTGTATAAAGAGGACGACGGGGATACAGCCCTAGAGGTATTCATTTACAATGTAACTTGCTTTAATAGCCACTTGTATTAAGCAGTCACTTCCACTAACTCTTTACTAGACGACCAAATGTTAAACTCGTCCATTTTGAAAGCAGAAACAGGTATTATTTCTTCGAATGGACATTTGGATTGAAGCGAATTGCAAACATTGTGGGAAACGGGCATTTGCTCTTTTTCAAACAATGTCTGCTACTTTTGGAGAAACAAATCTAATCAGCTGGGCCACACTTGATTGTCGTCTGCGGACGCTCGCAATTTGGATAAGACCGAACTTTTCCCGTCGGTTAGTTTAATGTCTTAGTTTAAATAATTGTAAACTTGTTAATTCTTGGAAGGGAATGTCTGGCAAAAATGTCTGTATTATGGGACGGTGGCCTATATTTCTGAATAAAACAATTAATTTGAAATCAAACTGAATGATCACTGTTCCAGAGGGAGATGATTACAGTGTACAAAATACTGTATTCTGTGGCCAAAAAATTTCAAATTTACATTAAATACATGTGTTGGAAACCAATTAAAATAAATTTTTTATTGTTACAAAGACAGATTACAGTGTTCAAGTCTTGTATTCTTGATCCATAATCATCGACAGTTAAAAATATTGTTCTTATTTAACCCTTAGGCTGCTAAGCGAGACTCACTGACCTTTTGCGGACAGTGTAGATCAAGATCAGACTGCACAGAACGTGCAGTCTGATCTTTGATCTACACTGTCCGATAAGGAGATATTTTTTCTGCAATGAAATAAGTTTGAAATAGAATTATTCTGGTTTTTTTACTATCGGCTTGAAAGTTTCAGTTAACCTATTTAGCGGGATCAGGGTTAATTAGAGGACTGACCAATCTGATTGGCTGACACTTTCTATCTCAGCTGGTTAGTCTTCGAATTTAGAATAAAACATGATTAACCCTTTAACAGACGACAAAATTTTAGCCTTGTCCAAATTCAAAGCATTTGCAGACGACAATTTCAGTATGGCTCAAATGATGCATTTGTCTTTGATAGGGTAGAAAACATTGTGGGAAAAGGAGAAAATGCTGGTTACCAGCATTTTCTCCTTTTCCCCACAATGTTTTCAAAAGGTTTCTTTCCCAAGGTCGTTAAAAGGCGACATTGTGCGGTAAAGGGTTGAGAATGGTTTGTTAATACGTCCCCCATTCATTTTCCCCGTAGAAAATTAAGCTGTTGGCAGCTCCATCTCGGTCCTGGGGTCCTGCTTTGGTCAAACATCGGGAACTGGTGGACTATGTGGACGGGTTTGTTCGAGACCCAAAGGCGGAGAAATTTTACTTGAACAGAGGTTATTCCGGAAGTTCTCTGAATGGCAGTCTCCATTCACTAAATGTAAGTGCTGGTTTTATACATCTCAAAAGTTTCTGAGAGAAAAAAAATATTCATTTGCCTTAGAATCCGCCCATGGTAATTTCCTCTAAATCTTTTGATTTACTAACCACGTGATAGGTCTGCATTTGCGTGTCTTCATTTGTGTGAAGACGAAAGGTTGGCGGAAATAGAGCTACGTGTATATTGCAAGGGCATAACCACCCAACGATATTTAAACGTGTTATGTTGTTTTGTTGCGAACAGTGTGAATCTGTAACAGACTGAATTAAATGTAAATTTGGGTAACCTTGCATCTACACTGTCTGCTATATTCAGATACACTGACTAAAAACAACCAGTAATATTTGAGGCTTATTCTTCATGAAGAAAATGTCCATTAGTCATGCTATATTGCTGTTTATCGCAAGTAATCAAGATCTTTAAAGATTAAAGGCCGACTAGCGGCCAAGAGTAAAATCCAGGGATCAAATTACAGACGAATTTAAATGGTATGAATTAAATTCGTTTGTTCCCTGGATTTTACTCTTGGCCGCTAGTCGGCCTTTAATCTTTAAAGATCTTGATTACTTGCGATAAACAGTGGAATTAAAGTTGCATTACTTTCAAATGTGGTAAAGAAAAAAAAGGCTGAGAAAGCAATTTAGAATAATTGATAAATTAGGGCAGTGGTCATGATCTACCCCGTCCGCGGAAGCTACTCGCTGGTTTTTTTTGCCATATTGAAAATATAGTAAAAGCAACCATCTTTGAAGCTTCACAGATCGCTTATTGACCTTTGGCTTTTCCGTCTCTTGCTCTCAATAGTACTTCCATAGTCCTTCAAAAATGCATTAAAAAATATATCAAGCGATTGTGTTTTTCGCTAAATCATCACAGACATCTCTCTCAAAAACACCTGTTCACGGCCATGATCCCAATTTTTTGTTCTTCCAGTGACACAATATAGTCCAGTCAATATAAAGTCAATATAAAATAAAAAAAAAAAACATCTAGGTGGTCCCCCACTGCCTAATTTTGAAGCAAATCTAAATTATATACCAGCAAGCCCTCTCAGTTCCATAAAAGTGCTACTGCAAAATATCACATGGGACTAATTTTGACTACTATGACACGGAGGTAGTCTCGCAACGGTGCAACACCTCATGTGGTCTCTGGCGGTGAAAGGGTTTTTATTTACTTAACTAATTATTCCTGTCCGACATTTCAGAGAACAGCTAGCCGGTCATCAATGTCTACAATCGGAGGTCGATCAGTTGTAACTTACAACACAGACATTTCAACTTACTCTCAGTCCACTGTGACTTTTGAATCTTCGGTGTGATTTTCTTCCGGTGAACGCATTTCTCAAACCATTGGCATTTTACATTTGCATTTTCGGTAAAATGAATAATGTGGCATGCTCAGCTGATTCTACTTCAAGTAATGAAATTTATATTTGAAAGGACAGAAAAATTTTGAGAAAGTAACAAATGCTGAATACTAGCTTTTTCCCATGTATTCAGCATTTCCCTACTTTTTCAGTGATGTTTTCAAAAGCCTTCTTCCTCGAAATCTGAAAAACATGGCTTTGTGAAGAGATTGTTACTTTTTCGATCAATATTTCTACTTTAATCATAGTCAATCTGTGATGTTTTTTCCTCAAAGTTTGTACACATTCCTTTATGCAAGCTCATCTCTGTCCTCAAATCTGAGGACAGTGGTTATTTCGGAAACTGTAAATTCAACCGTATTATAATAAAAAATGTCACGGGGTGAATCCCAGAAGTAGGTTCATCGGCTGTTTAATATTGCAAGCGACTATCAGTGTATCTACTTTCTCTAAATTAACCCTTAAGCTGCTAATCGCGACTCACTGACCTTTTGCGGACAGTGTAGATCAAGATCAGACTGCACAGAATGTGCAGTCTGATCTTTGATCCACACTGTCCGATACGGTATTTTCTTTCCGGTGAAACCAACTTTGAAACCGCAATGTTTCGGCTTTTAGTATTGAGTAGAAATTTGGATTTCATTTATTCAGCAGCTTAAGTGTTAATAAATTCCTCTGAGAGTCTGACCATGCACAACTATAATGGGACACTAAAACAGGTTTTGACCCATTTTTTTTTGGCGAAGAAATCTGATGTTTAGAAGGACAAATCATAGGGCATGAACGTTTACCCTTAGTTTGGAAAAAAAGACATGTTGAAGAAAATACCACCCCCCCCCATGGGGACTCGAATCCTCGACCTTCAAGATCATAGTCGGCAACTCTACCATCTGACATTATTATGCATTAAAAGTGTATTCATATCTGTATCTTGTTATGCAATAACGGCTAAACCGTTACTAACGGAATAAAAGTTTTGACAGTAAAAATAAAGATCTCGGTAATTCATCGTGTTTTCTACACATATCCATGTTTTCATTTCAAACCCATTTTGAACGCGAATGAAAATTATCAGTCTTTTTTTTAAAAAAGTAACTGTCAAAACCAAGTCTGATTTAAAGTCCCTTTAATGATACTACTTCCAGGGGATGCAAGCTGATGACTTAGATTGAGTATCCTTACAAATAATAGATAATTAATATGAATGCATATCGTTAAATATACGTGATTCATGCTCTGTGGAAAGGTAGTTTAATGAACTGCAAAATGTATCGACCCATGTCAGCCTGCGCGGACTGTGCAGGCTGACATGGCTCGATACTTTTTGTTACTGGATTTTAATTGCACCTAGAAGAACCATTCTACCATACGGTCGGTTTTTAGACAAAGGGTATCCATATAAACTTGCTTAATATAATGTATTATGATGCTACATGGAACCCCTTTTCCTAAGAGAGCTGCTTGTATAGATATGAAAGCATTGAAGCAAAAGGAGAAATTGCCATAATGAGCCGTTATCCAAAATGTTTTCAAAGAAGTCGATTTTATGATGTTACCGTTCGACTGCAGGAGGTATTGCGTTAATGATATTGTGTTAATGGCATTGTGTTTATGATATCGTGTTCATGATATTGCGTTAATGATATTGTGTTTATGATATCGTGCTAATGATATTATTTACTATTTTTTTGTCTTCTTTAACTAGCCTTTAAGGCATTATCTGCAACGAAATAATGGAAAGGACCGTAGTATAAGAGTGGAGCGTCGACCTCCCACACCAGAGGCTCCAGGTTCGAATTCCCTGAAGAGCGAGGTCAACCTCTGGAACTTCCCCAACACCAGAGCGCAAGTACTGGTTAAACTATCCAGGAGGTAATCATCGAGGGCGATTAATATAGAGCCATGCTCTGTAAAAAAGGGGGCTTAATGCATTTGCAAAAAGTATCGACCCAGGTCAGCCTGCGCAGTCCGCGCAGGCTGACCTGGGCCGATACTTTTTGCTTATGGTCAAATTTTGTGTATGTCAAAGGACCAATGCACCTCATGATACAGCAGGGTGTTAAAAAAACGGATTTTAGGGATGTATAGTACTGTGCCGACGTGCTTGGTATCATGCATCACGGAGATGCATTAAGCCCCCTTTTGCCAAAGCATGACTCAAATTTTGTTAATAATGTTTCATGATCGATGTAAAAAAAAAAAATAGGTTGAACTATACTTCAATGAAACGGCTTTTTCATCATTTAATTTTTATCCTTTTCGTTTATTTTTATATTTTTGTACATGTACTTGTTTATGCATTTTTCAAAATTTCTTTTTTGTAATAGATAAATAAAACGACTGCTTTCGTGGTCCTTTAGAGTTTCTTTTCGTGTTTTAACAATGCTTCAAATGAATTTTCTCTCTCAAAATATTTCTTGTCCTTTGTAAAAATATCGTCTGCTAAAACTCTGGTTTCAATCACAAGAACATCGTAAAAACTTTCCATTGTTGATGCAAGTTCAAACCGGAAGTCTTTGTATTCCTTTTGTGCTCTCTTGGGTAATTCAGTGAAGCAGTCTGGAGCATTATGGGTAAACATGGCGACTACGACAGGATGTGGGATATCACCTGAAAGGCACAAACAAATAACTTGGGCCCGCCCGCGTAGCTCCGTGGTTAGCGTATCTAACTTGTGACCTGGTCGTTGCGCGTTCGATACCCGATTGAGGCAAACTTTCTTTCCGGCGTTTTTTCGCCTCTCACCTCTGATTCATGTGGGAAAAGTAGTCAGTGACTTGGAAAGAAAGTTGTGGCAGCACTGGTGTGAGAAAGCCAGGAAACACGTGCGTAAGTGCACTGACCACCATGATGTGACTTTGGCCGTTAAAAGGGCGTTAAACTCCAATACATACAAACAAACAAAACAACTAGAATGAGAAACAGCGCGAATCCCATTTAATATCTCTCTCATGGGCTATAAAGTTCAAAACGAACTACGATTTCGACCATTTTTTTTATATACATTTGAGATCTGAGAGGTAATGTTAACCCTTTACCATACAATGACGCCTTTTGACGCCCCAGGGAAAGAAGCCTTTTGAAAACATTGTGGGAAAAGGAGAAAATGCTGGTAACCAGCATTTTCTCCTTTTCCCACAATGTTTTCTACCCTATCAAAGAAAAGTTGCATCAATTGAGCCAAAGTGAAATTGTCGTCTGCAAATGCTTTCAATTTGGACAAGGGTAAAATTTTGTCTCTGGTAATGGGTTAAAAAACGTTTACAGTTAAAACTTACTGTACAACAAAGAAATTTACATTTTGTACAGTTTAATCTTAATAAGCAATGAAAAGGGCACCTAAGGGTGCCCCTTGCAATCTAGGACTTAAAGTTTGCTATGACCTATGCTAAGAACAAATGAGAGGTTTTTTTTTTTTCAAAATTTTATGTAATGCTTGAAGCCTGACTGTCTAACGAGGTACGTAGTTTCCTTGAACAAATCACTTTTACAATGTCTTTCAAAATCAATATTGAAAAAAAAAACACGATCTTATTTCGTAGAACGAAGAAATGATAACTACAACATGGTATCCGATCTAACTATCGTTTATCAGAACTTGCGTAGCAAAAGCTCTGTGCCAGAAACATCAGTCAGTGGTTATTCGTTTTGTTTTTATCATTTCCACTTCTTTTCCAAACATCAGTATTGAATCTGGGCCATGCTCTGTGGAAAGGGTGCGTGATGCATCTGCAAAACGTATCGACCCATGTCAGCCTGCGCGGACGGCGCAGGCTGACATGGGTCGATACTTTTTGCTTGTCATAAATTGTATGCATATCAAAAGACCAGTGTACTTTATGTTTCAGTCAGTTGTTATAGAAAATAGACTTTATTGATCCATAGTTATGTGATGGCTTGCTTGGTATCATGTAACACGGAAAGGCAGTGTATCCCTTTCGCCAAAGCATGGCTCCAATACAATGTAAGTGTAATTGAAAAACAGTTGTAAATACGCATGGGCCACGTTCTGGCAAAAGGGGGCTTAATGCATCTCCTTAATGCATGATACCAAGCAAGTAGTCACTGTATTATGCAACCATAAAATCCACTTTGTCGAACAACCGAATGAATCATGAGGTGCACTGATCCTTTGACATATAGAAAATTGACCATTAGCGACAAGTATTGGCCCTGGTCAGCCTGCGCGGATGGCGCAGGCTGACCTGGGTCGATACTTTTCGCAGATGCATTAAGCCCCCTTTTCAAAGAGCATGGTTCATAAACATGGTATTAAATCTCACCATATTTGATCAGGACGGGGGAGCCCAAAGCTCTGTACTCTAAACAACAATCGACGGCAATTCTATTGGCTTTCGTCATTTCATTGTAGTTCCAGTTGATGGATGAAGGGTCTTTGCCCTGTACAAGAAGTCTACAACGCAGCTTCTTTTCCTCCGATTTCAACCAGTCCTGCGCCTAACAAGTGACATTTAATGTAATGTTAAAGTAAGTCATCACAAAGTTTGGATCCATACAACCTTTTTGGTCTGACAATCGACTGAATCTGGAGGTAGAATTGTCCTTTGGCATGCAGAGAATTGAAAAATAGCAAAAACGTTTCGATTCTTGTCAGCCTGCGTGGGCTGTGCAGGCGTACACGGATCGATACCTCCTTTGCAGATGCATACAGCTCCCTTTTCATAGAACATGGCTGAAATATTAGAGTAAAGACCTCGATTTCACTGACATGTGAAACTACAATTAACATTAAAATTTTGTAAATGTTGAAAGGCATTAGCATTTTCAGATGATTTAATCTTTTACCAAACTGCCCCGTTTACTCTATGAATGTAGGCTTTTAGATAGTATTGTGGTAAAGGGAGAAAATGCTGGTAAGCAAGGTGGAAGAAAGCATGGAAGCTAGATAGAAAAATAGCAAGGAAGCGAGCAAGGTACTGATGTTGGAAACAAGCAAGTACGCTATGAAGGAAGGTAAGAAATGACAGGGGGAAGAAAAACGGGGAAAATGAGTTGAGAAAGGTAGCAAACAAGGAAACAAGAAAGCAAGCAATGGAACAATCATGAAAGGACGTGAGGTAGGAAAGAGGCAAGCAAACAAGAGAAGCCAAGATGGTAGCAAGGCAAAGGGCAAGAAAGCTATGCACGACCTGTTTCGCTCGGTTAGATTCCTGTTCCACGACTTTACACCGTATGTTGATATGCTTTTTGTAAGAGCCTGGCAGGCCGTAGCCTATGGTCGTGACCTCTTGAACTCCAATCTTTCTGGCATCCTTCATACACAGAACGAGGGGTGGGGGTAAACCTTCGGGTTCACTTACTTCTAGAACAGCCACATTTAAGGTTTTATCGAGAAATGGCACCAACTTCTTGAACCCAAATTTCACGCTTTTAGAGGTCGGCGGGGAGTCAAAGGTCACGAAGACATTCCTGCTATCTTCGAGTGCGGACCAATCCGATCTACCGGTTCTGTCCGGATCTGTGTACAATTAAATAATTAATATTCGCCAGTCACAGTTTTGGTGATGATGACAGGACTGAAAATATCTCGATGTTTTCTTCAAAATCAGCGAAAATAAAAAAAAAAGTTCACTGATACTGGCAAATCAGAATATTTCTTAACCCTTATCCTGCCAAATAATGAAATGGAATTTTCAAACCGGTCGTAAAAACCCGAATAATGCCATTTCAACATTATTTTTATGAAGACAATATCTCCTTATCGGACAGTGTAGATCCAACATCAGACTGCACGTTCTGTGCAGTCTGATCTTGGATCTACACTGTCCGCTAAGAGGTCAGTGAGTCGCGCTTAGCAGCTAAAGGGTTAATATTATTACAAGTTCAGCGAATAAATGACATGACAGACAAATAAATAAATGAGAGCATGCTCTTTGAAAAGGGGGTTCAATGTATCTGCAAAAAGTATGGACCCATGTAAGACTGCGCAGTCCCTGCAGGCTGATATTGGTCGATACTTTTTGCTGTCTTTAAATTTTCCGCATGCCAAAAGACCATTTCACCTCATCATGATTCAAGAAGGAAGGAAGGAAGCAAGCAAGCAAGAAAGCAAGCAGGTAAGTAAGGAAGGGAGGAAAGAAGGAAGGAATTCGAAGGAAGGAAGGAAGGAAATGAAGCAAGCAAGCAAGAAAGAAAGCAATCAAGTAAGCAAGGAAGGAAGAAAGGAATCATACCTACAATATCACGGACGGTGTGCGCCACGGTCATCACATATTTAGACCCGACCCGAAATCCGGTTGCCGACATTTTGTTGTATGAAATCATTCCGACAGACTCCATGACAGCGCCGTAAAATTTCATCGATTCCTCGTCCATAGAGTCCAGCACGTGTTTTTTACACGTGTGTTGGTCTTTCATACAGGGTACGGGATCGAACTGTGACCTCTCTGTTAGAAAGTATACACAGTACCACATGCAGACGGTTTAATTTGTCTTGCAGCGTACATCTTTTTGAAAACATTGTTATAGCAACAGGAGAAACAATGGTTGCAGAACAAAGGAGCTATTTAGAATCTTTCTGTCGTGAATCAAAATTTTGTGTAAAACAATTTCAAATACCATCATGCATTAAGCCCCCTTTTGCCACGCTCTGGCAAAAAGGGGCTTAATGCATTTCCGTGATGCATGATACCAAGGTAAGTCATTACATGATCATGGATCCATAAAGTCCATTTTGTCTAACAGGCGACTGAATCATGAGGTAGACTGGTCCTTGGACATGCAGAAAATTGACCGACAGCGAAAAGTATCGGCCCAGGTCAGCCTGCGCGTACTGCGCAGGCTGACCTGGGTCGATACTTTTTGTGGATGCATTAATCCCCGTTTTTCACAGAGCATGGCTTCTAGGAAAGTGGACAGCTACATTCAGTAAAGAAGTTTCATTTAAATATATAACGGGAAGGTCGTTTAGCAATCCGGAACTCCGTGTTTTTAGGCCAGGTATGACGTCATCCTACTAATTTGAATCCGATCCCGCCCACTAGTAATCCGTGAGTGTAATTGATAATGTATTCTTCCAAGCCTTTGCAAAGTTCCAGCGCTAAGTCCGAGTAAACTTTAAAGGCTACTATCCCATTGAGGGATTACAAAAAAAACATGAAAATCATTTTTGTCACACTTCTCTTTCTTATTCAGTGGTGGTTTGCCAGCAAGTACTTTACTAAATTCGGTAATTCAAGGCTGTTGTAATTATTGACCCTTCCCAACACAATCCCCAGTTTTCACGACTCTGAAGAAAAAGCCTTTTGAAAACATTGTGGGAAGAGAAAATGCTGGTAACCAGCATTTTCTACTTGTTCCACAATGTTTTCTACCCTTCCTATCACAAAATTCAATTTTGGGGTCACATTTATTTTGTTGTCTGTAAATACTTTTAATTTGGACATGTCTAACATCTTGTTTTGGTAAAGAGTTACTCTGAATAGCCACTTCCCCTAACCTTTAAAATACGAATTAAAATCTTGAAAAAAAAAAAAACTTAGGTAACTGTTTTAGTCAACACTAATTTATAGCATAACCTCCCAACAGTAATTCCAGCCACATATAAAGACTTAAATACTCTGAACAAAAAAAAAAAAACATTATATGGGACAGCGAAGATTCAAGATCAGACTGTGCATTCTGTGCAGTCTGATCTTAATCTACACTGTTTGCAACAGCGTATTGAGTCAATGCTTAGCAGCCAATCTGTTAAAATGTAACAACAACAAACCTTTGGTGTCAGTCTCCTGATTTGTTTCTCGAACATCTGCCAAGAAACAAAAATCTTTGTTAAGCCCCCATCGAACATACCCGTGTTTTAAAGGCCTTGAGGAAAAAAAAATTCTGAAAACAATGTGAGAAAAGGAGAAAATACTAGTAACCAACATTTTGTTGAAAAGTAGTGTTGGGTTATTGGGTAACGCTTATGAAAATATTGAATTTCCAAATACGCTCAAGAAAAGAATCATTCTCTACTACATTATTTTGCTATGGTATGAATCAGGGCCCAGGGGTATCGATTAGCGGTAACAACGCTTATGAATAGTGGTTTCATAAATGCACGAGTAAATATATCAGCAGGGCCCCGTCGAATAAACATGTACACATTTTTGACGAATCAGAAATTACCATCTATTCGTTCTCTATCAGTACCAAAAAGTAGGTCAAAAGCCCGCGCATTCAGCTACGCGGAAAATAGATACTGTTGCCTGCATATCTCCTGTTGTCTTTGTTACTTATAGTCTTTTTAACTCTTTACCTGAAGACAATGTTTTTGGCGGGTCATAATTCAAAGGAGTCGCAGTTAACAAATTAAGTATACTTCAAATTATGGAATTTGGCTTTGACAGGCATTTTGAAAACGTTTAAGGAAAAGGAGAAAATGCTGGTTACCAGCATTTTCTCCTTTTCCTTAAACGTTTTCAAAAGGCTTCTTCTTCAGGGTCATTAAAACTCGTCATTGTGTGGTAAAGGGTCATTTTTGTTCGGGAAAAAAAAAAACGGCATAATGTCGATAGTGCATTTTTTTTTTTTTTTTTTTGTGGGGTGGTATTTGATGTAACAGGTACTAAAGTAATAAGAATAATCTTTAAAAAACATGTTGTACCAAAAATCGGCTTTTCCAGTATCTTTTCGACTTCACCCACAAATTTATGAATATCTGCGTTGACTGTACGCTCATCTTCGTCCAAGAGATTATTTGCGTAACCAGTAACTATCTCTTCCACCTTGGTCATCGTAGCAAACACCGCGTTATCTCCCCTGTACGATTTGTCGAACTCGACTTTCCCCTTCAGGGCATCCATGGCCTCGGTCTTCTGTTCCGTAATGATTGCCTGAAAAGTTGGTTCTAGAAAAGTGTAAAGTTTTAAAGTGTTTGTCTGCTTTTAAGTAGGTTGGAAAAAGGGTTAATATGATTGAGCCATGCCCTGTGGAAAGGGAGTTTAATGCATCTGCAAAAAAGCACCGAACCAGGTCAGCCTGCGCAGTCCATGCCTCTCATTGTAGACTTTCAAGATTTATATCTACTGCTTGGGATGACAAAATTTAACTCTTTACTAAACCACAAAATTTTGGCCTTGTCCAAAATGGAAGCGTGTGCAGACGACAAGATTAAACTGGTTACAATGATAGGAGTTGTCCCTAAAAAACTTTGTGGAGAAACGGAGAAAATGCTGCTAACCAGCATTTTCTTCTTTTCTCCAAAACGTTTTCAAAGGCCTTCTTTCTGTAGATCGTTAAAACTCGGGATTGTGCAGGAAAGGGGTAAGTCAAAGTAAACTAAAGTTAAGAAACAGTTCTTTTACTTACCTCTTTAACATATCTACAATATCTCTGTTCTTGTTTCTCCCGGAACGCTTGCAGCCTCGCTTGTATACCATGTAATTGTTCTATAAGCTTCAACAACTGTTTCCCTTTGTTTCTCTCGTTTCTTTTCAGAGAGTTTACAGTGTTAATCTTGCTCTCTGCCTTTGTGATATTCGTCGTCATCTCGACAATGTTGTTGGCTATGTTACACTTCTTGTGTACCTCGTTATTTTTACATGTGTTACATAGAAATACACTGTGCGTCTTACAGTAAGAATTAATTCTGGAAAAGAGTGCACAGTGCAATAATGCTGTACAGTGAATCAAACGTCTATAATTAGATCTAGAATGCAACTGGTAATTTATTTTATAAATGATGGTTTGTGTGGTCATCTCAACAATATTACCTGCTGTCTTACACTTCTCAAGTACCTCTTTACTTTTACAGGTGTTAACACAGAAGGACACTGTGTGTCTCACAGTACGAGTTAATTATGGAAAAGAGAGTATAGTGTAATAATAACGCTGTACCATGAGCCGAACGCCAACTGGCATTATGTAATATATAGTACGATTGGTCATCTTATTACTGGCTATTTTACACCTCTTGAGTACTTTGTTTCTTTTCCAGGTGTTAAATAGAAATGATCTATGTTCTGTGTAAAGAGGGCTTAATGCATCTGCAAAAGAGTGTAGATTCAGGTCCGCCTGTTCAGTCCTCGAAAGTTTTTCGCCATTGTTCAATTTTCTGCAATGAACCAGTGTACCTCATGATTGAGTCGGTTGTTATACAAAATGGATTTAACTGATCTATGAATTATGCGATGACTTGCCTGGTATCATACATCACGGAGATGCATTAAACCCCTTTTTACTACAGCATGGTTCAAATCTAAGCGTTTCACAGTGCGAGTTAATTCTGAAAAGGGAGAGTACCGTTAATTATTGTACATGTTTTGAAATTTTGTTCCTTGGGCCGAAGGCATGTAATTACTGTAAAGGTATAGTTTTGGACTTTATTATATACCTGTAAGTTTTCCGGGTTAAATACATGCGTCGCACGCGGCTAAAATCATACACGACGGAAAGAAAATCCGTATTCCACTCAGTGGAATACGGTTCCAAATATGGTATGATGACGTCATTCTCGATTTGATTTTACGCAACGTAGTAAAATCAAGCATGATCTCAAGACGTGTTCAATCTATTTTTAGTAACGCCAAATCTTATTTTTCTGTGTGTGAAGATCTGCCCCAAAATAAATTTAAAGCATTATTCCAAGTCTAAAACAAAACATACGAATAATATTAATCAACTATTTGCCCTTTATTGAAAAAAGTACAATTGCAACGCAATATTAAACGAGATTATCGTGACTTCAACTGTCGGCTGCTAGATCGAATATTATTGTTTTATATGTTAACACAATGGGCGTGGTGGAAATAATACTAAATAAAAATCATCCGCCATTCATGAAAAAAAGATGTTAACGCCTACTAAACCAATTTTTCTTATAACTATGCTTCGTTTTCGAATAAAATTGTCACTAAATGCATATATTTTGGTTTTTGGTAGTTTAGGTTTATAATAAATGGAATATTATGTTGTAGTGTGTTTCCTAGGGGCTTGTATTTACTTCTCGCTGCGTGGGAAAATTTTGATATCGCGCGAGACCGAAGGTCTCGCGCGATATCAAATTTTCCCACGCAGCGAGAAGTAAATACATGAATACAAGCCCCAGGAAACACACTACAAGATAATATTCCGTATGTATTGTATGATAAGAACTTGACCAATGGTACTGTTACGCACTGGAATAAGAAAGGGGAATGTTTTAGTTTAGACAAAACAGTATTAAACCTTGCATGTATGTAGATTCATGTTGATAATCCATGTCTTACATCGCAGATATCTGAGTCTTTTTACAACTTATTTGGGCCATGCTCTGGCAAAAGGGGGCTTAATGCATCGCCGTGATGCATGATACCAAGCAAGTCATCACATGATCATGGATCCATAAAGTCCATTTTGTCGAACAACCGACCGAATCATGAGGTAGACTGGTCCTTGCACAAACAGAAAATTGACCAATAGCGAAACGTTTCGGCCCAGGTCAGCCTGCGCGGATTGCGCAGGCTGACCTGAGTTGATACTTTTCGCAGATGCATTAAGCCCCCTTTTAATAGAGCGCGGCTCAATTTTGTTTCGGGGGGGTAATGGGTCAATTGGGAGTGATGAAATGTCTGAATGAATGTTGAAACAATGGCACTTACCGTAAGTTGCTGTGAACTTTACATTGGAACTTGGAAATGTTTGACACAGGGGTGGTCTTCATCTCTTTCACTTCGTAATCTATGGTCACGTGACCTTTCATGTTCGACTGATGTTTAGAGTCGCACGTACCACACATAAATTCTTGACATTTGATGCAAAACTTGGATGCTGGAACTACTTTCAGAGTCTTGTGGCAGGATCTACAAAGTTCCTCCGCGATTAAATTTGCTTCTTTAAGACTGTCGATAGATTCCTTTTTTGGAAATAACTCCGCCCATTTTGGAGACACCTTGCCCAAGAGGTGACAAGGTGTCCTGACTTTGCATACCGGGCAGAAAAACGTACGATCTAACTTGCTGTGCTGTTCATATGTTTTAAGGAGCAGTAATAAACAGTCCTCACAAAACACGTGTAAACACGGTAAAATCCGAGGGTCCGCCAAAGTCTTTTCACAAATTCTGCAATTGTTTACGTCATCCGTCTCCGGTCGTCGGCGCCATTTTTCAGCAAGTGCTTTCATCGGATACGGGGCCTTGGCCATTTTTAGCATGTGTCTTTTGATTTTCTAAACATCTGCTTTGTCTCTCTTAGCACCAAATATTTAAACTCAAACTCTATCGATGAGTGTACATTTAATCCACTGAAAGCAAGATTTTTCCCCCTGCAACGTAACACGGAAATCTTTGAGATCTGGGTCTGTATTCACCAACTATTCTTAAGAACATTCTTTGTCTTATTCTCCAACATTTTCCAAATGTGAAAGTAACACAACTTCTGATTGGCTAAACCAAATGGTTTAACCAATCAAAATTTGTGTTACTTTCACATTTGGAAAAGTCTATGGAAAAAGATTAAGGACGTTCTTAAGAATGGTTAGCGAATACGGACCCTGCTTTTACTTAGACCATTTGTATAATATAAATGTATGTTGACAACTGATTGGAACAAGATTAAACACGTTGCCAGAAAATCTAGTGTTTTAGATAACCCTAAGGAAAATATTGCGGGAAATGATGTGGGAAAAGCAGAAAATGCTGGTGACCAGCATATTCTTCTTTTCCCACAGCGTTTCCTGTTCTTTTGATATCACATCTCATAAAATGAGCCGTATTTGCTTTGACGTCTGCAGACGCTTGCTTCAAGTTTTGTCGTTTGGTAAAGATTTAACTCTCAACGTTTAAGGTGTCAATTAAGTGAAATAGAATAAATAATCTTCTATACAAAAAAAAAAGAACATTCTATTTGGAGACTTTTTTTCGAGTCCACTGTTTCACAGAATAAAGGAGGCCTTAGAACTAAGTTCAGACTGCATGTTAAGTGCACGATCTATGCTGTCTGATGTAAATCTACGCTGTCTGAAGAGTCTGAAAAAGCTTTGGATTTCCTTTACAGTGGTGAAAGAGTTGAAAATTATTATCAAATCCCTACCAGACGACAAACTTTAGACTTGTCCGAAATTGAAAGTCATTGCAGACCACAACTTAAATGTGACTCATGTGAGGGTATTTGTCTTGAAATGTGCAGAAAACATTGCGGGGAAAGAGATTTTTTTCTTCTCCTTCTTTTCCGACAATATTTTCAAAGGCCTACTTTCTTAGGGTCTTTAAAACTTCGCGTCGTTTGGTAAAGTGTTAAACATTCTGTACTCCTTCACACCACAAACCCATGTTTTAACGACAATGAATAAGAATGCTTTTAAAAACATTGTGGGAAAAGAAAAAAATACTGGTAATCAGCATTTTCTCCTTTTCCCACAATGTTTTCTACCCCTTTCGAATACAAATCTCATCATTTCACGTAGCCACACTTAATTTGTCGTCCGCAAATGTTTTTAATTTTGACAGGTCTAAAATTTGGTCGTTTTGAAGAAACTGAAGCGCTCCTGTTGTAGCTTAATGAGCCGAGTGAAGAAAAACAATGGCCGAACTGACTGCACCCGTGGTATTGATATCAGTGTCAGACCCTTTACCTTTGAAGAAAAAGAAAGTTGTAGGAAAAGAAGCAGTTTCTGGCTTGTAACAAGCAAAATAGACTTTGACTTCCTTAAACTTAAGCCTTTAACGGACAATACTGAGTTTTAATGACTCTGTGGAAGAAAGCTATCGAAAACATTATGGGGAAAGGAGAAAATGCTGGTAAGCAGCATTTTCTCCATTTCCCACAATGTTTTCTACCCTTTCATAGATTAATAGATAAATTCCATCATTTAGCGATTCTTAATTTGTCTTCTACAAATTCTTTCAATCTGGACAAGTCTAAAGTTTTGCCGTTAGGTGAAGATTTATACGTTGTTATAAAAAAAAAAAGAAACATCAAACTTGTTTTTGATTTTTTTTTTTTTCAAAGTGTTACTGTTACATACGATTGAATGAATGACCGAATAGTGTTTTACGCCCATTTCAACATTATTGCAGTCATATCACAGCAACAGCTCATATATTGAAGTATGACCTGGGTTTCACCAGTACTATGCTAAGGCTCCGAAGTGTCTTGCCTAGGGACACTCCCGCGAAAAATTGTTTGTTACGATGGCAATAAAGTTTTCCAGACAGCAGGGACAGATTTGTTTAACCCTTTCCCAAACGACAAATTTTGGACTGGTCCAAATTGAAAGAGTTTGCAGATGACGATTTTAAATTTGATGAAAATGGCAAAGAGGTCTCAAAAAGGGTAGAAAACACTGTGGGAAAAGGAGAAATTGCTCGTTACGAGCAATTTCTCCTTTTCCCACAGTGTTTTCAAAAGACTTGTACTGCAGACACGTGAAAATCAGGGCTTGTTTGGGAAAGGGTTAAAAATGTCATTTATAATAGACAACGTAATCAGTAATATTGAAATTCTTTCGTGGTTCAATATGATGGATGGATTGAATGGTGTTTAACGCCGCTTTCAACATTATTTCAGTCATATCACGGCTACAGCTCACATATTCATGTATTTCCTGGGTTTCACCAGTGAATCCAGCGAGGCTCGAACCCGGGGCCTCCAGATTAAGAGTCCTACACTTTACCACTGAGTCATACAGGACCCCAGTTCAATATGAAGGGAAATAATCAATGGCAACCATGCCTGCAATTGCCTTTTTTTCCCTTATCATTTTCGTACAATATTGAAAAGTTGAATTTCCAATTACATATGAGCCATACCTGGTGCCAAAGGGGACTTCAATGCAGCGGCAAAAAAAGCATACACTTATGTCAGCCTGCGCGGATTGACATGGGTAGATACTTTTTGCTGTTGGTCAATTTTCTGCAGCTGAAAGGACCAGTTTACCTCATGATCCAGTCTGTTGTTAGACAAAATGGATCTTATGGATCCGTAGTTATGATGACTTGCTGTATAGTGCATCACGGAGATGCATTAAGCTCCCTTTTCACAGAGAATGGCTGATATATTTCTCAAGATAAGACGTTAATCAATACAATACAATACACTTTATTTTCCATCTTTGGAAAAGTTACAACTGTTGCTGCTGGAAATAGTTTGTCTAAAAATACGTGTAGACTATCCTGTGATTGGTTAACCCTTTCCCAAACAAGCCCTGGTTTTCACGTGTCTGCAGTACAAGTCTTTTGAAAACACTGTGGGAAAAGGAGAAATTGCTCGTAACGAGCAATTTCTCCTTTTCCCACAGTGTTTTCTACCCTTTTTGAGACCTTTCTGCCATTTTCATCAAATTTGAAATTGTCGTCTGCAAACTCTTTCAATCTGGATCAGTCCAAAATTTGTCGTTTGGGAAAGGGTTAAAGCGTTACATTTTTTTAATCATATTCAATTACCACTAAGTGCAAGAAAAGAATTATCCCCAATTATATCCATGGCAAATGCTTACGTGTGAATAAGCCTTGTGTTGTACTGACTAACTGCATTATGTCATAAATGAACCCGCAAATAGGCCTGTAGAGACCAGCACGGTAAACATGTCTACATTTTCTGCCAATCGCAATTTACTATTGATTCGTTCGAGACAAATACCAAAAAGTAGGTCAAAGGCCAACTTACAAACGCCGAAAAGGGGATTTAAATTGTTTTTGTGACGCAAAGGTTTTTTTTTAGTTAACATTGTGTTTCATAAAAGGTTACATTACTTTTAATAATAACAAAAACTGATAATAAGAACAATAATTATTATATGTAGTTAGTCACATGTACTTGTTTATTTATTGTTTCATTTGTTGAGCCATGCTCTGGCAAAAGGGGGCTTAATGCATCTCCGTGATGCACCATACCAAGCCAGACATAACATAGTTAGGGATCCTAAAAATTCGGTATGTGCTAACAACCAACTCAATTATAACGTAGAATGGTCCTTTGACATACGCAATATAGACCAAAAGCGAAAAGTTTCGGCCCAGGTCAGCCTGCGCGGACTGCGCAGGCTGACCTGGATCGATACTTTTTCGCATATGCATTAAGCCCCCTTTCCATAGAACATTGTTCATTTATTTTGGTTGTATACATCATGCATAAAAGACTTAACCCTTTACCAGACAATCCTGAGTTTAACAACCCTAATGGAGAAGGCGTTTGAAAACATCGTGGGAAAAAGAGAAAATGCTGGTAACCAACATCATCTCCTTTTCCCACAAGGTTTCCTATCTGTCGCAAGACCCGTTTCATGTTTCGAGTAACATCTATCTTGTCGTCTGCAAATGCTTTCAATTTCAACGCGGCTGAAATTTTGTCGTCTGGTTAAGAGTTAATCTCTCCGGCGCATTTAGCTGCTTTTGCAGGCACTGTAGATCAAGATCAGACTGTACAGAACGAGGGTAGTCTGGTCTTGGATTTGCCAAGAAAGAAATCGAATTAGAACAGGTCCTGTCTATTCTAGTCTAAGAGATTTAACTCCTCCACCGCCAAGTACATAAACTCGGCCTCTGTCGATGCCTGAAAAGACACTCAGGCATATTTTTATTCTTGTAGACGTTACTTGACAAACGGACGGTATAGACTGCACGTTCTGTGCATGTTTTTAACGTAACCCTTAACATGTTAAATAAGTTAAATGAAATTTTCAAGCCAACCGTAAAACCTGAGTGTTGTTGTTTCAAATTTTTTTTTTTTGGGGGGGGGATGTGTGAAGAAATATCTCAGACTGCACGTTCTGTGCAGTCTGATCTTGATCTACTCTGTCCGCAAAAGGTCATTGAGTCGCGCTTAGCAGTCTAAGAGTTACTGTGCTGCAAGGGTAAAAAGGGGGGGGGGGGGGAATATATGTCAGGTTTATCGTTATCATTGTTCAAAGCATTATCTCACCTTCTATTTATACTCATTCATATCTGAGCAGTAAATTGTATAGTATAACGGCAATAATGTGTCACTTGTTGAGGAATTATCCAAATGGGTTTTTCGTAAAGATGTGTTCGTAAAATAAAACCACAGGCGTTCGTTTTGTGACGAACTTTGCCATCTATATAATGTAATATAAGACTTATCTATTACATTGTATGGCAAAGTTCGTCACAAAACAAACGCCTGTGAATAAAACGTACAAATATCGTCTAAATAATGAAGAACAATCCTAAATATAACCTACAAAATAAAAAAAGTTCTGCACCCCCTGTGTTTTTACTTTGATTTTCTGACGTGAATAATATACAATATAACATGGGGTAAAAATTAGAATCCGGCTGCTACATACACCATAAGACCAGTCTTTTGCCTACGAAATGAAATAAACTGAGGTATCCCTTGACCTCATTGTAAGTAGAATTTTTTTTATTTTAGTATTGCTTTCACATTTAAGAAAAACGGGAAGCTTTTAAGTTTGGTTAAAACTTGGAATTGACTGTTTTCGAAATAAAACTAACGGCAGGTTGAAAGTGACCTGCAGAGAATGGGCACACACAATCAGTCAGTATTGCATACTTCCGCCCAGGGCTTGCAGAACAGCTTGCAGTCTTCGTCTCATACCTTCCACACGTGGGTGACACAGCTCGATCAATAGCCGCTACCATGAGGTCAAAGGATACCTCTTTTCAGAGGCAACAGACTTTTTTTTTTTTATGCAGCAGCCGGATTCTAATTTCCACTCGATTTCATATCATTCACGCCAGAAAATCAAATCCAGTAAAAAAACAGGGGGTGCAACACTAGTTTTACTATGTACAAGTATAATCAATATACTCGTATGGGTGTTTGTCCATAATATCCTGGGCCAAGCCCCCGTAGCTCAGTCGGTAGCGTACAGGACTTGAGAAAAGGAGGTCGCTGGTTCGATCCCCGGCTTGGCCAATTTCTTTCCGAGGATTGATGATGGTCATTGCGACAGGATTCATTCCTCTCTCACCGCTGACCATTGTTTCGACGATGGTTATGCGGGAAAGCAGCCAGTGGCTTGGAAAGAATATTGTGCGGAGTACTGGTAAAAGAAACTCCAGGAAAGCATGGATAGGTGCACTGGCCGCCGTGATATAACTGAAATAATGTTGAAAACGGCGTTAGACACCATACAATACAAAAACCATAATATCTTGTTGTTTTATTATTATCAATCACCCATTATTTCGTCGTTTTCATCTACGCATATCTTTTCATTGATTTCATCATCATCGTCGTCATATTATTATTATTATTATTATTATTCCGATGTTTTGGACTTTTTGTGTATATACAGGTGACTCGATATTGACTTTGAACGATACAGGATACTCGTTATCACTTTTAATGAGCATACAATAGGAGCGCAAGTTTATGTTTCAAATACTCTATCTCGACAACTCTCTCTCTCTCTCTCAAGCCATAATTATTAATATCCATAAACTGTGACTTATCTAATTGTTGAACAGGTTCTATATTTGCCTCTTACTTGGAAAAAGAACGGGTGCAATAAATTAAGTAACCCTACGCTGTTTCGTATGATTCAGCACGCCTGCATATTTTTTGGGAAAACTTTATTAGTATTCCGAGAACTAAATGAGGCAATGAGAATATTATGCGCTGTTGTTGTGTTGTTGTTGTTTTTGCATTCCCTGTTATATGTACTTCATGGTTTTCATTGGAACACCATAGGGACGAATGAAACAAGAACTATCTTTAAGAAAGAAATACGGCGTAAATTTGCCAGCAAACAGG
Source organism: Tridacna gigas (assembly GCA_945859785.2). Classification (NCBI taxonomy): domain Eukaryota; kingdom Metazoa; phylum Mollusca; class Bivalvia; order Cardiida; family Cardiidae; genus Tridacna; species Tridacna gigas. The sequence continues at coordinate 59,799,727 of OX244036.2, forward strand.
TAGGAGCCTTAAAATAAACATGTCTACATTTTGACCAATCACAGAGTTCGATTTATTCATTTGTCATCACTACCAAAATGTAGGTCAAGAGCCAGCACATTCAGCTACGCAAAAAAACAACATTTTATTGAATGGAAAACATTACGGAATAGGAACAATTGCTTGTAATAACAAGCAACTATTCCTTTCTCCCGCAATGTTTTTTTTTTTTTAATCTGTTTATTGCAATTGTATAAGCTTCTTGTTTTACTCGTAAGCTGTAGACATAAGTGGTGCTATTGTAACTAAATACCGATTTATAATGTTTGTTTACATGTCTTTATGTATTTTGGGCCGATGGCTTTATTGAATGAGTTTTGTCATTGTATTTTAGCAGCACAATAGCCCTTAACCCTTTACCAAACAATCTCGACATTCAGCGACCGTGAAAAAGAAAGCTTCAGAAAATATTGTGGGAAAAATTCACTCATTGGCACATAGTTTAAAGTCAGACAAGTAGTATAGGAGGGTAGCACCGGGACTCGGTCCCGCTGCTACCCTCCCTGAGTCCCCCTAGAGCCCTCCCGGGTCCCCCTACAGCCCTACGTGGCGGGTTGTAGGGGGACCAATTGGTCCAAATTGGGTCGAAAAATCGTCATTTACCCTTATCTCTCCCTTAACCCTTCTAAAACCCTTTTGTTTCCTTCTAAAACCTTCTAAAACCCTTATCCCTTAACGGTCGGTCGTAACCCTTAACGTTTTGACACAACCCTTAACTTTTACGCAGGAATCACCTTGTTCGACTTAGTCTTTTCCCCACGATATGACTTATAAACCGGATCAGACTAGTTCAAGCAGAGACTCTGTTGGACTTAGTCTGATCTTGATCTACACTGTTCGTCTTGGTTTTTTCTCTATTATTGTTCGGCTTAGGCTTTCTCTATTATCGTTCGCCTCTGTAGGACTTAGTCTTTTTTCCGGCTTTGTTCGCCTCAATCTTTCCCTAGCACCGTCGGACTTAGACTATTTTTCTGTCTTCGTCGGACTTAGGCTTGCCCCAGAGAGACCTACGTGGCGGTCTCTCTGGGGCATTGGAGAGCTGGTCTTTCTCTCTATTAGGATAAAGTTGGGGTTGGATTTAGTCTTTTCTCCACTATATGGGTTATATACCCTGCTCAGCTTGGCTCAGGCTTTCTCTATCACCGTCGGACTTAGTCCTTTCTGGAGAGCTGTTCTTTCTCTCTATTAGGATAAAGTTGGGGTTGGACTTAGTCTTTTCTCCACGATATGACTTATAAAACCGGATCAGACTGGTTCAGGTAGAGACTGTTGGGTTTAGTCTGATCTTGATCTACACTGTTCGGGTTGGTCGATCATTGTTCGCCTCTGTAGAACTTAGTCTTTTTTTGGAGAGTTTTTCTTTCTCTCTGTCTTCGTCGGACTTAGTCTTTCCTCCACGATAGGTCTATATGGGTACTGTCAGATCTGTATGGGTGCTCGGGAAAGTCTTTTTCTTCATCTTCGATCGACTTGGGCTTTCTCTATTATCGTTGGACTTAGTCTTTTCCCCCACGATATGAGCTATATACCGGCTCAGATTGGTTCAGCCAAAGACTGGCTCAAAGTTTGATTTTACTTGAAAGAGTAGTCTTAAAACCCTCTGTGTAGATGAAGGAGAGAATAAGGTTGTAACATGACTTGTAGCTGACGATCTTGTATAAAGTACTTAAAAAGTAGTCTTACATTCATGTAGTTAGTGGTGGGACGATGTTTTTAAGCGATCTATTTGGAGCAGGCTCCGGCGTTATCAAAATTGTCTTCCTTTGTTTTTTCAACCCGTCCTTATTGTTTAAAATCATAGAATGATAAAAGAATAAGCAGCGTGTGGCGAGAGTGACACGCATCGGTATATACATAGCTTTTTTTCGTCTGCATGTTTTAGCCTGAGATTAAATAATACTACCAGAGCGTTTTTATCTCGCCGAGACTGGAGTGTATTTTCCAATATGAACAGCAGAGTGAAAGTAAAGTACGTCTACTCTCTCTGAAGGGTTAAACCGAACTGATTACTACCAGAGCGTTTTACATCGCTGAGACTGGGGTGTATTTCAGTAACAAATATCGTCTACTATTTTCCAATACGTGGCGGAGAGCGATAGTAAAATACGTCTACTCTCTCTGAAGGTTTAAACCGAACTGATTAGGTGTAGAAGTGTTTATCTTGCAGGCGAGTCCATGTGTGACGGGTGAACAGGTAGTATTTGTCTGTATAGGGCAATGAAATCAAATGAGATATTGTACAACAGTTTAACCGATGGTTACAATAGACTCGTCGAGTGTGTATATATAGAGTGCGAATTTCTAATAATATTATCGCTACTGCAGTATTTCGCGTTACTATCGGTACCATGATTGAAATTTTATATCGACGTTTAAAATTGTAGTGGGAGTACATTTTATTATCGGGTTTGGTGGGATGTAAATCCATAGTGTTAAATGTACAACTATAACGGGTTGAAGCTTTGGTATCGCACATTTGTTACCGAATTGAGTACGGGGAGTCTGCGCTATCCACTGAGCTATGAGGTGATGATGAGGAGGTTTAGAACCCTCTACGGGGAAAAGAAGGTACAGTCTTTTTCAGACCTAGCCAAGACCAAGAAAGGTTTTTACTTTTCTTCAAATTGTCAAAAACAAAAAAAGTCAAGTCCTATATGTTTTCATATCTTTATTTAAAACTTTTTTATTTAAAACTTCTGTACAATGAAACATTGAAGTACAGAAATATATACAATGATACATTTAAAAACTTTTTGTACAATAATCATTACAATGAAACATTGAAGTACAGAAATATATACAATGAAACATTGAACTATGAAAATACATATATATTCTGGGTCATTATTTGACTTATAGCCTTCACTTACAATCAGCCCTAAAACCATGTCTAAAAGGATGACTTACCATCAGCCCTAAAACAATGTCTAAAAGCCTAGTAGCCTAGTTAGTATCCTAGTTAGTATCCTATTCACACAGTACAAGCGATGATGAAACAATTCAGTCCATGTCGAATTTTGAGTATGAAAAAATATATATACAACTGTAAGAATAAATCGTTTTGAAACAGTTCTTTTGAAACAGTTCTTTGAAAAATGTTACCACATTTTTTACAACTCACTGGTTTGCTGTCACATTTTTCTTTTTTTCTTCGGGATGTCAGGCTCACATTCACTCTTGCGTTTCCTTTCATTGTTTTCATTAATGTTTTTATCCTTGTTATTTTTCAACACAATAGCTGGGCAGATTTTTGCCCCATGTTTTTTTGATTTGTGAAGGAAACTGTTCTTCTTTTTCTTGTTTTCTCTTTTCTCGTTGATTTTCTCAGCGTCAGATTCCCATCTACGTCTCAATTCGATATCTGAACAGATCTTCTTTCCTTCTCGTCGAATAGGCTTTACTGGTGGGACTTTTTTGTTTTCGCCCTCTCCAGGCACTGAAGAGAGTTTCTTGTTGATTTGGTTCTTTCCACTCACTGAGAAAATATCGTTGATTTTATCGTTGATTTTCTTTTCTTCAGACCGTGAAGAAAGTTTCCCTGAAGAGGTTTTCTTGTTTCCAAGCGCTGAAGATTTTTGAGACCTCTGTTCGTTGTTTTGGTCTTCTCCAGATTTCTGATCGAGTATAAGAGTATCCTCTGAAGAAAGTTTATTTTTTTGGGAGTTTTGTTGCAAGCTTTGTTGTGATTTATCATGTATATCTATCTGAATTCTACAGATTTCTGTATCGCTGATTTCTGTGTTATCAGTCTCCATATTTTCAATCTGTCTTTCGATCTGATTTTCGATCTGCTTTTCGGTCTGATTTTCAGCCGATGGCTCGTTGATTTTATCGTTGATTTTCTTTTCTTCAGATCCTGAAGAAATTTTCCCTGAAGATTTTTGAGACCTCTGTTTGTTGTTTTGGTTCTTTCCAGAGGTTGAAGAAATCTTGTTGATTTTCTTTTCTTCAGATAACTTTTCTGAAGAGGTTTTCTTGTTTTGGGAACTCTTCCCCTTTGCAGCCGATGTTGTCTTCCGTTTATTCTCGTCTACTTTATAGGATAATAGAGACCCAACGTATTTCATATGCTGGGATTCGCCACCCGTTTCCATTGTTGGTGAAATTTTGACATCGTGGTTGTGGGGGTCCACGAAGACAAAAACGAATCTCCACATCTGATTTTCTTTCTCTGGACATTGTCTGGCCCAATGTCCTGATCTGTCGCATGTAAAGCAAATATTCGTTGTCATATCATCCACTCCATGGCGTTTATCGAATGTCGCTTGATCCAGGACTCTGGTGATACGATAGACGCCTTTTTCTGCAGAATGTTGATGGGATAGAAATGATCCCACATAGTTTCCAGTATGGTAGACTTGATATCTTGGTGGTATATTGGTGATCTCATAATCGTGAGTGTATGGGTTAACATACAGATACACTCTCTTTGGTGTTGTGCTTTGTAGCTTGAACTCACTCATTTTTCTATCGACTGCTCTGTTTGAAATCTTTCCGAGGAATGATGCAGATTTCAATCGTAACATCTCTTTTTATACCCGTTCGGTCTGAAAAAAGATATAAAAAGCTAGGATTTTTTTTGAGTTCTGGGTCATTATATGACTTACAACCAGTCATGTCTAAAAGGTTAGTACCGTATTCGGACAGTACAAGCGACGATGAGGCAATTCAGCCCATGTCGAAGAAGAGAAAAAAATTACTACCGGCCAAGAAAAGAAAAAGAATCCTAGTCTATCCAGACAGTAGCAGCAATGGTGAAAGCGACGATGAGAAATTTCCACCCAAAAAGAGAAAAAGTTTACCATTGAAAGAAGAAAGTCCTACTGGACCATTTTCACCCAAGGTAGAAAAAAGTGAAGACAAAAAATCTTCGAAAGTCTCAACGAAGGAGAAATCTTTGAAAGAAGAAAACGATGGTAATTTCACCTCAACGAAGGAGAAATCTGTACGAATGAATGTGGACTGTATCAGTGAAGACGAGAAATCTTTGAAAGAAGAAGAAGACAGAAAATCTTTGAATCATGCTGGACTATTTTCGCCCAAGAAAGAAGTATATTCTTCAGAGAAAAAATCTTTGCATATGAGAAGTCTATACGACTTAACAGATGTGGGAAAAAAGAAGTCAAGAAAATTCAAAACAGAATCCCATGTACTGGAAGCGTCTTTTAAGAAATTCGATGAGCTACAACCACAACAATTGACCGTCTTATTTGACGATGTTATCCAACAAATCGTTCAAAAGTTAAAGGCTGAATCGAGGGATATGATTAGAATTAGTATCAATCACCCTTCATTGGATGTGGGAATTCATATTCCCTTTCTATATGTGGAGGAGTTGGAGAGTCATACTATGTTGGATGAAATTGAAAAAGTTCTACAGTCGAATGAGGAATTCGTCTTGAACGATGGTCGCATGACATTCGATATCACACATACGATACCCCCAAGCGGCAGTGGAAGAAGATATAGGGCCACAGAACTATTGGATTCGAAAGTTTTTGCAAAAAAGAAACATTCGATTATTGAAATTAACAATCAAGACCATCTATGTTTTGCAAGAGCAATTGTTGTGGGGATTTGTCAGCATGAACGTGAAAACACCCAAGAATGGAATCGAAGATGGGATTACATCAAAAGATCAAACAAACCACCTCAAAAGACTGAAGCCGAGAAATTGATGAATGAAGTTGGAGTTTCGTCGACACAACCTGTAGGTCTTGAAGAATACAAAAAAATTCAAGATTTCTTGTATGAAAAAGACTATGTTATTAAAGTCCATCAACAGCAGTCGAGAGTGGAAAAAGTATTTGAACATCCAGAAGTGAAGGACAATAGTAAAATCATACATTTGTACTTTCATCAAAACCACTATGATTACATCAAATCCATCACAGGATTTCTTGATTGTGCTTATTATTGTGAGTTCTGCGATATGCGTTACAAGAATCGGGAAGACCATACTTGCTCAAAGATCTGTAAAGGTTGCTTTCGTACTGGAAAATGTCCATCAGAATCAAAAGAGTATGTTTGCTCCAACTGTCATAGACGATTTTTCAGTGCAGAATGCTTGAAAAATCACAAAACGCTTCAAGGCAAAGAGAAGAAAACCATTTGTGAATTAGTGAAACTTTGTTCAAAATGTGGAGGCCAGGTTTTTGACAGAAAGAGAAATCATGTCTGTAAGGGAAAGAAAAAGTGTCACCTCTGCAAGAAGATAGTTGACTTTTCTCATCGCTGTTTTATTCAGCCTTACCAGAGTAAGATGAAACACGACAGCGACGATGAGACGAGTTCTTCCATAGTCAAAAAGCCTTTGTTCATTTTCTTTGATTTCGAATGCCAGCAAGACACGGGGGTACACATTCCGAATTACTGTATTGCACACCGAGCCTGTGCTGAATGTATCGATAAACCACTTGATTTTCATTGTTCCACATGCAGTGAATTCGAAGAAGGAAGAGAAGTTATTTTTCAAGGAAAAGAAACTTTGAGTCAATTTTGCAGCTGGCTCTTTACAAAACATCATAAAGGAATCATAGCTATTGCCCATAATCTCAAAGGCTATGATGGTCAATTTATTCTCAACCACATTATCAACGTTGGGATGAAAGAACCAGAACTGACCATGAATGGAAATAATATTTTGAAGTTAGAACTGAACGGTGTGTGTTTGATCGACTCCTTCAGTTTCATGAACTTTGGACTGGCGAAATTTCCGACTACATTTGGACTTCAAGAAATGAAAAAAGGCTACTTTCCTCACTGGGCAAATACAGACGAATTTTGGGATTACGTCGGCCCGTACCTGGACATGTCTTATTACAAACCCGATTCAATGTCTGAAGAGGCTCGATCGAAATTCATAGCCTGGTACAATGACAAAGTTCAAAACGGTGAGGAATTCAATTTCCAAAAAGAGATGGAGATGTACTGTCGATCGGATGTTGATATCCCAAGACGAGGATGTGGTGAATTCAGAAAGTTGTTCACCGAACAGAGTGGAATTTGTCCATTTACAGAGTCGTTTACCATTGCCGGAGCCTGTAACAAAATTTGGCGAAAAGATTATTTACCAAAAGATCAGATAGCCATCATTTCAAGCAAAGATCCAGTCAGGCGTCGGTTTTCTATGAAAGCAATACGCTGGATTCAAAGTATCGCTATGGAAAAAAGGATTCATATTCAACATGCCAGAAATGGTGGTGAATTTCGAATAGGAAAATACACTGTAGACGGTTTTCACCACAAATCAAGGACTGTCTATGAATTCCTCGGGGATTTATTTCATGGTTGCCAGAAATGTTTTAAGGATCGAAAATATATCAACCCCATCAATGGAAAAACAATGGATGAATTGTACAACAATACTATCGAACGATTAGAAACCATCAAAAGAATGGGATATAACGTCGTGACCATATGGGAGCATGAATTCGACGTCAAGATGGAGAAGGACAAAGAGTACCAAAAAACCATTGAAAGTCTATACCCGAACTGCGACCCCATCGAACCAAGAGAGGGGCTGGCTGGAGGCAGATGCAATGCAATAAAAATTGCCTATGATGTTGAGGAAAGCAGTGAGAAGGAAATCAAGTATATCGACATTTGCTCTCTGTATCCTTACGTCTGCAAACATGAATTTTACCCTGTAGGCCATCCCACAATCCTGACTACTGAGAACATTGACATGGAGAATATTCGTCAGTACGAAGGACTCATTAAATGCAAAGTTCTACCCCCAACTGATTTGTTTCACCCCGTTCTCCCAGTTCACTGTAACAACAAGATGATGTTTCCACTTTGTATGAAATGTGCACAAGAAAGCTCAAACGTCTGTAACCATGAAAAAGAAGAGAGAGTCTTGGTTGGAACTTGGGTTACATTCGAACTGTTCAAAGCTCTCGACTGTGGCTATCGGCTAATACATGTGTATGAAATCTGGCATTTCGACTCTGTTTCGGACCAATTCTTTAAAGGCTATGTGGACAATTTCTTGAAAATCAAGCAAGAAGCCAGTGGATATCCCGGCTGGTGTCAGACAGACTCGGAAAAGAACCAGTTCATTCGCGAGTATGAGGAAGCCGAAGGGATTCGTCTCGATCCCAAATGTATTCAAAAAAACCCTGGGAAAAGATCATTTGCTAAGATTATGCTGAACTGTCTTTGGGGAAAATTAGCACAGCGTGAAAACATGAGCAAGACGAAATACATCAGAGAACCGTCTAAATATTTCGAGTTGATTACCGACCCGAAATACACGGTAAAACATGTGGAAATCTTTGACAATGAGTGTCCATTCATTTTGGTGAACTATGAAGAAAAGATGGACTTTGTCGAAACGCATGCTACAGCCAATGTTATTGTAGCGTCTTACGTAACAGCTTATGCAAGGTTGGAACTGTACAGTGTTCTTGAAAGATTGGGAGATAGAGTTCTGTATTTCGATACAGATAGTTGTATGTACATTCATGATCCTGAATTGTGGAACCCTCCCATCATTAACAGCAGACTAGGAAAATGGACCGATGAAGAGCCTGATTGCAGAATTACCCACTTCAGAGGTTTAGGTCCCAAGAATTACGCCTATAAAATGAGAACAAAAGATGGAAAAGAAAAAAGCAAATGCAAAGTCAAGGGAATTACTTTGGATTACAATACAAATCAGCTGGTGAATTTCGACACCTATTCAAATTGTGCTTTGGATCGTACAATAGAAATTAAAGTTCAGTATGACTGTAGAATCAAAAGACATAGAGACAGAACAGTGACCAGCGAACCACAGTCAAAAACGTTTCGCTCTGTATACACCAAAAGAGTAATTGTAAACGATACTGATACTGTACACTACGGATATAAAAGTTTGAGGGTATAAATAACTGTAAGAAACAATATCGTGTTACACTGTTTTGAAGTGAACGATCAAAGTAAGACGTTTTTTTAAAAACAGTGGAAAATCAAAAGTGGAAATCATGTCAAGTGAAATGCTGACTTTGCCGATAGAACTACGTGAAAAAGATTATAGAGATTTCAGCCATCAGCACACGCTCGATGAACAAGTACAGTTTGATATTAAATTCAAATGTGTGAAACTTTGGATAAACAAATTGCATAAGGGAGTTGTAAAAGGAGAAAGATCCTGCAAACTGTATGGTATACACAGCTTTATTGTGATGATAGGGGATGACACAGATTTCGATCTTCCTCTCAAAGCTTATTTAGCAATCTGTCTGTTGAAAGACAACTATATTGCTAAACAAATGCATTCCACAAGTCGATGGGTATTCATTATCGTAGGAAGAACAGAAGAAAGTTTTCTGAACGTCCTGAAAATGAAATCAGTTCTGTTTAACTTTTACTTACGTTACAAAAAAGGATCTATTCAAGACGATGAGGAAACAGTGGATACCCTGGAAGGCTATATTCTATTTGATAGAGATGTCACAGAAGAAATCGTATATTCAACTCTTTCGACAAAAGATATTTCAAAACATGTTTTTCCATTTAGTGGAGTACGTGAATATAGTGAAATGGACAGCAAATTCCCATTGTTTTTGGGTAATGACCAGCTGCATAAAGTTATTGTGGAACATGAAGACAAGTGGAAAAATCGAGGTATCTGTGAATTTGCATTGTAAGAATTGTTTTGTCATTGTTGTAGATAAAAAACTTTGTTAAAAACTGTATTGTAAAAATGTTATACTGTTTTTTAACGATAATATTGTTAAAAACTGTATTGTCAGACATTGTCTTGTAAACACTGTCTTTGTAAAAATGTTATAGTGTTAGAATGTTTGCTTTTAACGATGATGTTTTAAGAACTTGAATAAAGAAAATGATTTAAAAAAAGTCGTCTGTTTTTATTTCTTCCCAAAAAACTTGAATAAAGAAAAGTTCAGACTTGGAAAATTAACAAGAACCCAAAGAAAAGTTCAGAGATGGGAAAATGTAGATAGAAAATAACATTCTATATAAATGAGATCATATAGTACATTATTTTCTATCTACATTGCCTACAGAAAAGCCTAAGTCTACATCCCAAGACAAGCCCCTCGACCAAAAAACTATAAATTGCTGGCGAACTTTCTCTCTATAATCATTCGACTCTCAATTCTCGAGTAGTACGAATAAAACAAACTGTTAACTAGTGCGAATAACGGAAAAATGGATTCCAACTTAGACGCCTTAGACGACTCCTTACCACAAGAAAACCCCGTCCTAGCCAACCCCTCACCACAGCCTGAAAACAGCAGAGATATTCTATCGACAGCTATGAATTCAACATTCATCGACCCGATGACAGGATCGGTAAATAAAATCGAAGAAGAAATAGGCCAAATGATTTCAATCCAAAATTCTGTGATAACTCAGATTTTAGACGAAGTGAAAATATTAAACACAAATATGAATCAATTCAACAAAAACATCGAGACATTATGCCTACAAAATCAACAGAGTCGACAGGGCCAACAGAGTCAACAAGATTCATCTATAACGATCCCAGCCCAGGTTAACTTTGATAAAACCAGTTTTCAAAAGTTAACAGCTTCTATCGTCACTCCTGTAGAACATCAGTCAAATCAGACAGAAGAAGCCAAGCCAAGAAGAAGAGGAAGAAAACGAAAATCAGAGAAAGCAGAGAAAGACGATAACCAACTTCACAAAAAACAACGATTCGATCCCAGCTATGTAACACCACCAAAAACGGGGTTGGGTAAATATGGAAAAAACATTGATAACTTCAAGGAGTTCAAGATCCCGATGATCCCAAAAGAACCAGAAGAAAAGCTGTCATCAGAAGAAAAGCTGTCATCAGAGGAAAGCTCTCAATAGAGGAAAGTTCTCAATAGAGGAGAAAAAACCACAGAAATCAAAAAAAGATAGCAAAAAAGAATCAAAGGAAAGCTGTCGATAAAAGCAGAAAGCTATACCAAAAAACAAAACAGTCCTTTTCAGGACTAACCAATACCCAGGAAGTCTATCTTTTGAGAATTGTCAATTTCGCAGATGTATTCTAAGAGTTGTACTCTTGCAGAGAGAGAAAAACTTTTTTAGTGATAGAAAAACTTACAGACAGAAAAAAGTTGTAGACAAAATTTTTTCAAATAAAAAATCTCACAGAGAGAAAAAAAGTTGTAGACAAAACTTGAAGAGAAGAATTTTTATCGACAGAAAAAATTTTTTACGATTAAAAAATCTTGCAGAGAAAAATTCGAATAAAAATTTTTACAGACAAAAATTTTTCGATTAAAAATCTCGGATAAAAATTTTTACAATTAAAAAAAAGTTTTGCAGATAAAAACTAGAGACGAATAAAACTAGGGACGAATAAGACTAAGATCGGATAAGTCTAGATGATCCGATTCCTGGGAACTGTCGGAAAAACCCAGTAAACATGATTTGGTTACATTTTCGGAAAATGACGTCATGTTTGATTTCCGGGAAAGTCACGTAGAGCACAAAAGGAGACAAATCTTGTCTGACTAATTCAACCATAATACGGTGTATAGCTCATATAACCCATATCGTGGAGAAAAAGACTAAATCCAACCCCAACTTTATCCTAATAGAGAGAAAGACCAGCTCTCCAATGCCCCAGAGAGACCGCCACGTAGGTCTCTCTGGGGCAAGCCTAAGTCCGACGAAGACAGAAAAATAGTCTAAGTCCGACGGTGCTAGGGAAAGATTGAGGCGAACAAAGCCGGAAAAAAGACTAAGTCCTACAGAGGCGAACGATAATAGAGAAAGCCTAAGCCGAACAATAATAGAGAAAAAACCAAGACGAACAGTGTAGATCAAGATCAGACTAAGTCCAACAGAGTCTCTGCTTGAACTAGTCTGATCCGGTTTATAAGTCATCTCGTGGGGAAAAGACTAAGTCGAACAAGGTGATTCCTGCGTAAAAGTTAAGGGTTGTGTCAAAACGTTAAGGGTTACGACCGACCGTTAAGGGATAAGGGTTTTAGAAGGTTTTAGAAGGAAACAAAAGGGTTTTAGAAGGGTTAAGGGAGAGATAAGGGTAAATGACGATTTTTCGACCCAATTTGGACCAATTGGTCCCCCTACAACCCGCCACGTAGGGCTGTAGGGGGACCCGGGAGGGCTCTAGGGGGACTCAGGGAGGGTAGCAGCGGGACCGAGTCCCGGTGCTACCCTCCTATACTACTCAGACATTGTATTTACAAAAGGGAGAAAAATCGGGAAAAGTTTCACGGTGTTCGGCAGTATAAATCAAAGATCAGACCGCACATTCTGTGCAGTCTGATCTTGAATGACATTGCTCCCAAAAAGAATCAGACTGGAGCCTGGCAGACAATGGGTAAAGATAGGCCAGCTTGAAGTAAGTTAGCTTGTGAAAACATTGCATGATAGCTGTTCATTGGGAAAAGCCTTTGGACAGTGTAAATTCATGATCTAAGCAATTTAATTTACATCGTCCTCAAGAGCAATTAATAACCCTTTACCACACAATCCCGGGTTTTAACGACCCTGAGGAAGCAACCTTTTGAAAACATGGTGGGAAAAGGAGAAAATGCTGGTAACCAGCATTTTCTCCTTTTCCCACAATGCTTTCTACTCATTGAAATGAGCATTTCAGATTTTGAGTAACCTTGAATTTGTCATCTGCTACTGCTTTCAATTTGGGCCCGTTTCAAAGAGCCGGCATTAGTCAGTATGATTAGTCAACTCGTTCAAAACCAGTGAGTAATGGCTTAAGAAGCTGGATTCCTATAGTCTTATAGTTAACGTCGTAGGTAAGACACACGGAAAAACCCACACATTCCAGATCCCTCTGACAGGGACCTATTTAGTTTTTCCGTAAATCGAAATTTCCAGTAATACTTAATAAATAAAGTGTGTTATAGTAACTTTCCTGGTGCATGTATTTAATTCGAGCAGCGTGAGAAAATTTGATTATTATTATATACCTACAACTTTCAACGACAAAATTTTGCAACTATCCTCTGAATAGAAATAATGAATAATTGAAACTGTCCTTTGAAGTTAAGCAAGAATTAGCTCCCTTTTAGTTTCCGTTTTTCGAAAAGATGAATGATTGAACAGAAAATAAAAGAAGAAAATATCGAAAATAATCTTGTGTTTTGTATCGACCGTCGGAAAACATTTGCAATCAAATCAATACAAAAATCTACTTTTTGAAATTCGTCCAATAAACACAAAACACGTCTATTTCTTATTTCAGTTTTTTTGATTTCGGTTTATTTATAAAACCATGACGAAACAGACTGTGTATCTGAACAATTGCGCAAAAAAAAGTGGATTTAGATTGCAATTTCTGAGGCAGTCTGCCTTTTAAACTCACCACTGTTGGAGAGGTCTGATGACCTCTCCATGACCTCTCCAATGAGCCATGTCTTTGAAATAGTGGAAAGCATAGTGGGAAAAGGGTTATAAAAGTTATAACTGGGGATTGTATTGAAATGGGTTGAAAAATCAGAATTTTAAGAATTACAAAAATTTCATAAGAGCCTGATTTCAACGATAAGAATGATAATAAGAATGACCGCCGTCAGTCTGAAGATTTGCGTCGGTAAACAGCAATATCTGCTCTTTCCACATATTTTTTTTTTAAAGCTTTCTTCACTAGGGCTGTTAAAAGGCGATATTGTACGGTTAACTCTTTACCAAACGACAAAGTCCAGACCCTTTCGAACCGAAAGCATCTAGGGCCTACAGAAGATAAATTCCAACGCAATACAAATGGACAGAGGTTCTTTAAAAGAGCACGAAACATGGTTGGAAAAGGAGAAAACACTGGTTACCAGCATTTTCTCCTTTTCTCCACAATGTTTTCAAAAGCCCTCTTCTTCAGGGTCGATAAAACTCGGGATTGTGAGGTAAAGGATTAAGGGTTAAAAGTACGTTAGATTGCTAATAGATTATTTTTAGGCCTAGAAATTGAGGGTTAACTTTTTTATTTATCAGAACGCATTTAAAGTTGCGACGTAATTTTGGAATTTCCAGTATCATAGCTGCGTAGCTGATTTTGCGCATCATTTATACATTCTGGGTAGCGGCCTACATAATTTACGCATCATTTGTAACACTTAACCGTGTAAACAGGGCGGATATTTTGCTCATGGAATCTTTCGGGAAAACCGGTGACGTCATGAAATTAGAATTGTATAGGGGAAACAACTCTTATAGAATATCGCTAAGTTTGACTTGGTTATTTCCCTTCGGTTCTTACTGACAGTTTAACCCTTCACCGCACAATGCCGCCTTTTGACGCCCCTGGGAAAGAAGCCTTTGAAAACATTGTGGGAAAAGGAGAAAATGATGGTAAACAGCATTTTCTCCTTTTCCGACAATGTTTTCTACCCTATCAAAGAAAAGTTGCACCATTTGAGCAACACTGAAATTGACGTCTGCAAATGCTTCCAATTTGGACAAGGCTAGAATTTGGTCGTCTGGTAAAGGGTTAAAACGTTCCCGTTTGACTGCACACAATAAAGTGTGCAAAGGAAACTATTTAGCCTTTCAAGTCTGTGATTACTGTTATAATGATATCAGTGTCAGTAAATAGGTGGCAAAGTAGAAACACTTTTTTTTTTTTAAACTCAGACATGATTTCTTTCGCCACCACTATGCTAACTAATCATCCCAATTGCACGCGTAGATCCCAGAGCATCTCAATCGAGTATTTACCTATCCTCTCTCACTCCTGCTTTTCGCATGTAACTTGATTTTCATCTTTGTCTTGTATGTTCATTACTGAAATTTCCTTTCTTCTTTTTTTTTCTCCCATTTTCATCCCTCTATTTCTTTCTCTTATATCCAGTTACCTTTTTTTGTTTCCCTAGTTTGTTGTTTTTTTGCTTGTTGCCATAGAAAGATTATTTTGTTCTTTTCATTGTAGGGGATGGACCGATTCTAAGTTGGTAGAACTTGTGGTCCAACCCCATTTCATTCATTGAATAAAATATGTTTAAACTAAAAAAACTAAAAGAAAACGCTAAATAACACTTCAACTTCTATGTGCGATTTTTACTCCAAATTTGGACGATGCAGATCAAGATTAGACGTCACAAAACGCGCTGTCTTCTCCTTTTTCCACAATGTTTTGTAAAGGCTTCTTTCTTAGAGTCTTCAAAACACGGGATTCTGTGGTAAACACTCAATTTAAGGTCTGCAAAGTGGACCTGTCAGTCAGTCTGTTGTTTCCAAAGGGCTTCTTTCACAGGGTCGTTAAAATTCGTTAAAATTAACATATTCCTGTTGAACTGTAAGGTCAGGTTGTAAGTTATTTTTGTTGTAAGTTATTTTTATGGTCCTTATATATCGATTATTAGTTAACAAGTTTACCAGTATGCATAACTCCACATCCATCTTTTCCTCTTTTTACCTCTCTTGTCTTTCTCTATTTTATTTTCTTCATTTTTGTTTTTTGTGACTTATTTATACATGCTGCTTAACCGGAGTTGGAGAGGAACTATATAAGCTTAGCTTTCGTTCCAATCCATTTTATAGAATTATTCTTGTCATTATACTGTCTGATTTGTTTTTCTATGTAATTCTATGAATAAAATATGTTTAAACTAAAATTCGGGATTGTTTGGTAAAGGGTCGTTAAAATTCGGGATTGTTTGGTAAAGGGTTAAACAATCCCGAGGAAGAGTGTACCTAGTAAACAGCATTTTCTCCTTTTCCCACAATGTTTTCTACCCTTCCAAAGACAAATTCCATCAGTTGTGCCACAATCTGTTTGTCGACTGCAAAATGCTGGACATCAATTTGCATTAGTATAAAATTTTGTTGTTCGGTATGGATTTTAGATCTGCTCTTAGCCATACGACAATATTTTGAACCAGTTAAAGCTGAAAGCATTTTGCAGACGACAAAATTTTTGACAAAGTAAGGTCCGAAGCAAGGCTATGGTTTACAAGTGGTACCTAGATACATTATGATCATGTCCTGGGCAAATGAAATCGTGAGATAAATTTCTGTTTAAGAGAGGTGGTTAAAATTTTTTGCGTTCATTGTCAAGAGGGAAAAAAGGTAACTCTCAAATTTGATATTGATCGCATAGTATACTGTCTGCCATGGAAAAAAAAATCAATACAAAATTTATGATAAAATGTGTGTGATTTTCACGTTACAGTTTTTTACATGACACCGACTAGAAAATATGGCGGCCTGCACGAAAAATTGATGTGAATTTGTAAGACAACCTCGTGTTTTTTAATTAAAACGATTGTTTTTACTTACAAAAAGCATTGAATAGAGTAGAATAGGCATTTTAGTTTAATTACGCATTGAAGAATGAAGTCTATATTCAGTAAATTTATTTAATTTATTGAATTATTTTGACTTGTTGGAACGGCGTTCTTTGTTTACATCATGGAAAATTAGCTGGATGCACGAACCATTTTAAGGCTAAATTGTACAGTAAATGTCGTAGAGTATACCTGATTTTCTATGTGTGAGGGTAAATTCATGAATGATATGTTAAGAGCAAAAAGAAAACATCTACATTGTACATTGGAGGCAATTTTTCATGTCGGAAACTTTTTTTTTTTTCCCCTTCTTAAATCAGCTTTTGTCTGAGTTGTACGATTCCGGGACATTTCGGCCCATAACTTTTTCGGCCCATTGCAATTTCGGCCCATAACACTTTCGGCGCATTACAATTTCGGCCCATACTCTAAATACCGATTAAAAGACACTTGAATGTTTCCCTGTTTGTTTGTCTGTCAGCTTGCATGCTCTGACCTGTCTTGCTACCACTCTTTGTGTTGATTGATTGCTTTTATATGACATTGTTTTAGCCGCTAGTCCTACACCTTCGAAGGTTTGCCAAACAAAACAGCCGCGTTGTGTATTGGGTAAAGGGAGGATTAGTGTCATCGTTCGAAATAACACAAAGGCATTTCCAGACTTGTAAACTTGCTGATCATAACTAATTTCAAACTCGGTTTTGGCTGAAGAACGTATGTTTTCTAAGGATAGTTAAGGACTAATTTCTAGGAATTCTGAAATTCCAGATGTCACTTTAAAATTCTTTTTTTATGAACATTTGGGAAGTGGCAATCACAGGTGAACGGCGAGCGACAGGGTAAATCCTATATTACACACTAATATACTGAAAGGTAAACAACTCGTAATGTATTTTCAATACCCCAGTCACGAATTCCATGCTGTTTACAAGTTATTTTACTACCAGTATTAACATCCATAGTACCAATCGATAGCGGAAACATTATTCTACAAGAAAATCATATCAATAGTTAAGAAATTTGAAGTTGCTAAGAAATATCTAGCTCGAAACTGTCAAACTACCCAACTCGGAAGAGATCTGATTGCATGGATTCGCGAAATTTTTCAAGAGATAAAACCCATTTTCAACGCAAAAAATGTCCGTTCTTGTGCAAGGTGCATTTGAAGCCTACAAGTTTAAAAGTATATCTGCACTGAAAATAGAACTTCAATATATTTTTGTGTTATACAAACCTTTTTTTATCTGAAAATGTCCAGCCGTGTAAACTGTCATCCTTCCTGGCCTACTAAGCATGCTTTTGTATCGCGTTTTCTCATTGGCCTCGTCCAGACACACCTTCATTGATAACCAATGAGAACACGTTTTGAAAAACAAACCGAGCATGCGTAGTACGTCAAAATGGCAGGCAGCTGAGCGCCGGACAGATTTACCGATGGAAATAAGGATTGCACAGCCTATTCACATCAAATAGTTTAATGTTTCAGGTTTATATGCCTTAATATTGCTGGACCCAAAATGATACTTGTTAAATATTCAACGGCTTTCGCGTTGAAAATGGGTTTTATCTCTTGAAAATTTTCGCAAATCAATGCAATCAGATCTCTTCCGAGTTAGGTTGTTTGACAGTTTCGAGAGCGATATTTCTTAGCAACTTGAAATGGCTCAAACTGTGACATAATTTTCTTGTAGAATAATGTTTCCGCTATCGATTGGTACTATAGATGTTAATATTGGTAGTAAAATAACATGTAAACAGCATGGAATTCATGACTGGGGTATTGAAAATACACTACGAGTTGTTTACCTTTCAGTATATTAGTGTGTAATATAGGATTTACACTGTCGCTCGCCGTTCACCTGTGGTGGCAATACCACAAATCCATTTTTTTCCTCAGTTTTACCGTGGAATAGATGAAAGTGTTAATTTGGGCTTCAGCATGAAAAACGTTATATATATGCAAACCTTCTAAAAACCCCGTGTTGTTTAGAATTATTACATGTAGACAATGAGTTAGTACCCACGACATCGATAGGGTTAACTGAGGTCAGGAGAAAAATTAAGTGCTAACTAAGCAATTAAATTCTTCTCTGATCTGGATGCCATAGTGAAATAAATTGAAAAAACAGTTACCTTACCATTTCTTTGAACTTTTTACCAAATGACAAAATTATAGACTGATCGAAATTGAAAGTAATTTCAGACGTCGAAGTAAATGTTGCACAAATTATGAAATCTGTTTTTGAGTGGGTAGAAAACATGGTGGTAAAAGGAGGCAAGGCTGCTTATCATCATTTTCTCCTTTTCCGACAATATTTCCAAAAGTCTCTTTCCATGGGGGTCGTTCTAACTCGGGATTGTGTGGTAAAGGGTTAAAACATGAATCCTTGGTAAACAATCAATTATCACGAATAAGAAAATGCACCAAACAAGACTTATTGTGCCAATTATTATTGAAAATAATTATTGAAGTTGAATCCATTCAATTATTTTCCCCTGCCTTAAATTACACAAATTTTAGAGCACTCACGCCGACAAGTACACTTCCCCCTTTCCGATCTACGTCGTTCGATAATAGACTTTATTTCATAAGAAATTTTCTGACCTTTTTCGTAGTAATTGATATCCCAGCTCCAACATTATAAATTATATAGCGTCTATACAAGTCAGCTATATAAAGTTGTTATCTAGGTTTAAAAAAAAGTCAGTTTGAAGGGGCTATGATCGGACGATGTCAATTTGATGCTAGGTTTGTCATGGGTTTTCTTTTTTTTAACCCATGCCTTGCAGTATTTTAAAAAAGCATTTAGAACAGTGCGTTTTCACATACACATTAAGAATTGAAATCAGAATGAGATTGTGATACAAGTATTTCAAGACCCCAGAAAAAGTGACTTGGAGGAGAAATTTAGCACAAATTTGTTACAGTATACAAGTCAGGAACTTGGAAGTTCTATTGATATCAGTTGTCTTTGATCACCACTATTTTAGGGCAATTATGACAGTGTTATTACTAATTGCACTGCTCCGTACTTCTAATTAGCACAATATGATTATAAAATACCCGTTTCACATGTACTTGGTTGTCAAGGAGACCAGATTCACAACACCCAAGATAATAAAACGCGACGAAGCGTGTACCTAAATTCGACAGATATCTTAGACAATATTATGACATTATGGATACTGGATGGTTTAAACCCTTAACCCAGATTGGAAGACCCACAAAAGAGAGTATGATTAAATTTGCCTGCAAAAAAGAAGGTAAAAAGATCAATAAACAACGGATTTAACTTGACCATTTCACTTCCGGCGGAGACCTTAGTATCCATCATAGATAGCTTAGATCAAGATCAGATTGTACTTTTAAAGTGATGAAAACTCTTCAATCTATAACGTTCGCTACCTGATGCTAAACTTAGATAATTCAAAATTTAGGAGATGGGAAATTTAGTTCTTAAACTCTTCCATTGTCGATGGCAACTTAGTATCTTTTGTGGATGGCGTAGGTCTACACCGGACTACATATGATATTTACAGTCTGATCTTCGATACAAACCAAGATTTAACGTCTGCCGTATGATTATATTGGTTTTCCTTTGCTCACATTGTACACACTCTTTTACCATGTGTAAACATTCTACCAGGACGTAAAACAAATATCCAAAATGTTTATTGATGCAAAACAAACAATGTTTAAAAGCAAACTTTTATGCACCAAACATTTAGTAAAAGGACTCGTCAGGTCGTGCAATATTTATGATACACCAATCATGGGCCGAAATCGTTATGGGCCGAAATTGTATGGGCCGAAATTGTTATGGGCCGAAATTGTAATGGGCCGAAATTGTTATGGGCCGAAATGTCCAGTCACCAGTTGTACCCTTGGAATGTCAATGATTTTTTATTTGCACAATCCGCGTTGTACACGGAAGAGGGCCAACATTATGAGCATTTTTTTTTTCAATCTACCACAAATAGGTGAAATACTAACCCTACCACTGAGTTTGATACCAGGGCACGGATGTCATGTAGGGGAACCATTCATTGGCCAACACATTTGGCATGATTTCTGGTGTAGTTTCCAGAAAGCAGAATTCAGAGAGATTAGTTTAAGATTCTATGAACATGTTTCTCAATCAATGTAAAGTAAATATGTTTAACAGATGAAATTCTGATACTATCTGTTATGTTTTTGGGGGGTCAGACATCAACACGTGCCAGTAATGTTCACTATTTATTTTTCTGAGGGTCAGACTACCACATTACCGATAAGGACAGAACAGAACAAATGCAGGGGTTAGACTAAAACATTCATAACATTCCTCCTCACTAGATGGAAAAGTCTAAGAGTTTTTTTTTTCTGTTGTTGTCGTTGATCTTTTTCCATTTCACTGTATATGTTCATATCCTGTAAAGACTATTTATATGACTAGATTGGAATCAAGTAACTTAACTGTCCACACAAAATCGAAACAAGGAAGTGCATTAAATTGTTAATAATCTTGAATGAAATTACCACATTTCTTAAAAACAAATGAATCAAAGTTGTATACAAATACATACAACCCTATTATGCAGATAACTCTTGAAATAGTAGCCGTAACTTTTTTTTTTTTTTTTTGAAAACATTACACCAGGACGCTCTTGCAGGTACTTTTCATCAGATACACCAGACTAATGATATCGAAAATAGATCTATTTACAATGAATGAAAATGAAAATAAACTAACTAAGAACCCTGAGGCTCTGCTAAGTTACACTAAGGATTATTATGCCTTTAAAACACAGTGTAACTCCCACTTAACAAAACTAAATATCGAGACGGCGCGGTGCCTTTCCTCTTGTTGATCGTACTGGATAGCGACGTGGAGTTGTGGCCATTTCTGGATTGTTGTCAGTTACTTGGTGTTTCTCAGGTGGCTGTTTTTCTGGTATGACACCTACGGCTGGGCTTCTTTTTGTCTCACAAGGCTGGGGCAATACGTTTTCTACTGGTATGTTACTTTCATCTTGTGTTGGTAAATCTCCTTTTAAAATTTGATCAGTGTGCCTTCGCCAGACTGCGCCATGTTCAACGTTAACCTTATATGACAAAGGTCCAGTTTTTGATGTAATTGTTCCGGATACCCATTTTTCATTTTTGCTACGATAGTCGCGAACACAGACCTTTTCACCCAAGTCAAATGTACGAGCCTTGCGGGTATCATTTTTGAACATTTTTTCTTGCTGATAATCCATTTTACGTTCTATGGTTGGTTTAATCAGACTGAGTCGTGTTTGCAGTGTTCTGCCCATGAAAAGTTGTGCTGGTGCCTCACCAGTGGTTGAATGTGGAGTTGTTCTGTATGATAGCAGAAATTTGCTAAGCCTCTTTTGAAGTGTACCTCCATGCTTTCGTGAGGACCTCATTGCTTGTTTAAATGTAAATACTAATCGCTCGACTTGTCCATTAGTACGTGGATGATAGGGTGCTGAGGTAATATGTCGCACACCATTTACTTTCATGAAAGACTGAAACTCTTCTGAAATAAACTGAGGACCATTGTCGCTTACAAGGCACTCAGGTAATCCATTTCTCGCAAACACCTCGCGCATAACTTCGATAGTTTTGTTAGAAGTGGTTGTTGTCATTTGGATTATTTCTGGCCACTTAGAATGTGCATCAACCATTAACAGGAACATAGTCCCTTCAAATGGGCCAGCAAAATCGGCATGAACACGCTGCCAGGGTCGTCGTGGCCATTCCCATGGATGTACTGGTGCAGCGCATGGACTACTCTTGTGTGATAAACAACCTTCACAATGTTTAGCAATTGACTCCAAGTCAGCATCTATACCTGGCCACCACACATAACTTCGGCTTATGGCTTTCATCTTAACTATCCCCATGTGTCCCTCATGGATTTCATCTAAAACACGTTTACGTAATTTCCCTGGGATCACGACTCTCACACCCCACAGAATACAGCCTTGATGTACACTTAACTCAAGTTTTCTATTCAAGAATGGATCTAAATTAACTTCATTGGTTGTCCACCCATTCATTAAATTGTCATAGACACGAGACAGAATTGGATCGTCTCTCGTGGCTCTACGAACTTCTTTACAAGTCACAGGTAGGTTCTCAAACTGTTCTGTGAAAAATACATGAGTATCATCGACATCAGGGGCGTCATCATCAACATCATTTGGTGGGAGTGGCATTCGAGACAGGCCATCGGCATTACCATGACTTTTGGTACCTTTGTAATGAATTGTGTAGGTGAACCCTGATAGATACAATGCATATCTCTGTAAACGAGCCGCTGACGTTGCTGGAATACCTTTCTGTGGATTGAATATCGAAACCAATGGCTGGTGATCTGTAACCAATGTAAAGTTCCGTCCATAAAGGTATATATGAAATCGTTTAACTCCCCAAACAATACCTAGGGCTTCTTTATCTATCTGTGAGTAGTTCTTCTCTGCCGATGTCAAAGTACGAGAAGCGTAAGCTATCGGTCTTTCATCACCATTTGGTAACCTGTGTGATAAGACTGCTCCCAAGCCATAAGGAGAAGCATCACATGATACTATCACTGGCAGTTCTGGGTTGTAGTGAACAAGAACGTTGTTCGACGTTATCATCTGTTTGACTTCCTCAAATGCTCTGGAACACTTTACATTCCATTTCCAAGGTACATTTTTCTCCAGGAGATGATGTAATGGTCTCAATACCGTTGCTAGATTTGGTAAGAATCGTGAATAATAATTCACGAGGCCAAGAAAAGCACGTAATTGGCTGATATTCTCAGGAATTTTTGCATTTACCACTGCATTGACTTTCTCCTCTGTTTTATGTAGCCCATCTTTATCAATTTTGTGTCCACAAAATGTTAAACTGTTCATGAAGAACTGGCATTTCTCACTGTTCAGTCTCAACCCAAACTTTTCCAAGCGCTCAAGCACTTTGTCAAGATTATACAAGTGTTCTTGGTCATTCTTCCCAGTTATTATCATGTCGTCCAAGATACATTTCACACCTTCTAATCCTTGTAAAATCTGGTCCATTGTTCTTTGCCATATCGCCGGGGCTGATGCTATGCCAAAGCTTAACCTATTGTAGCGAAAAAGACCCTTGTGAGTGTTTATTGTCAAGTATTTCTTATCATTTTCATGGACCTTCATTTGTAAGTATGCGCTTTTCAAGTCGAGTTTTGAAAATTTCTCCCCACCGGCCAGTGAAGCAAATATATCCTCTACTTTTGGTAATGGGTACTGGTCAACCTCCAAAACTTTATTAACTGTAACCTTGAAATCTCCGCAAATTCTCACAGATCCATCTTTTTTACATACTGGAACGATAGGTGTAGCCCATTCACTTGTCTGAACTTTTGATAAAATACCATTTTCAACAAGACGATCAAGTTCTTTTTCTACTTTTGGTTTAACAGCATAAGGTACGGACCTTGCCTTGCAAAATACTGGGTTTGAATCTGGTTTCACCTTGATTCTGGCTTCAATTCCTTCCACTGAGCCCAATTCATCTTTGAAAATATTTCTATATTTCTGTCGTACATCATCAACAGTCAAGTTCACTGCTGTGAAATGCAAATCTCTCAATTTAGACCAATCCAGTTTCAATTTACTCAACCAGTCCCTACCAAATAAAGCTGGTCCCTTGGCATCAACAATGTGTAAGTCTAAACATTGGCTTTGTCCATTAATTTCAACGTTCACTTTAACTTGACCTTCAGGTAGAATTGTCTCCCCTGAGTATGTCTTCAGTCTCAGTAAAGACTTTCTCATCTTCCTTTTACTGAAATGTTCCTTATACATCGAAAGTGGAATAATACTGACAGCTGATCCTGTGTCAAGTTCCATCTTGACGACCTTATTTTGGATTCTTGGCTCAACCCAAATAACATCATTTTTCATGTTGTTGACATTTGCATAGTCTTCCTCAAGATTTCCTAGAAAACTTTCTTCTTCTTCTGAAGTGGAAAAACTGTCATCCAATGCATGCACTTTTTGCTTTTTTTTGCTTTTCCTTGAAAATTTCTTTTGTTTACCCTTTTTCTCAAATAAACAGCCACGTTCAATGTGTCCCTTCTTTTTACACTTGTAACAGGTAGCATTTTTGTACCTACAATCATCAGGTGAATGGTTTGTACCCTTACAGCGGTGACATTCTGTCCCTTTCTGAGAAGGTTTCGCAGATACTACATTTACTGACTGATGTTTACGCAGCTCCATGGCATCTCTTGCTGCAGTTTCCATAGCCACAGCAGTCTCTAAGGCTTTTTCATATGTTAAGTCTTTCTCGGTCAACAGCTTCTTTTGGATACCTTCATTGCGTAGGCCACATACAAGCCTATCTTTCAAAGAATCATTTAAATCAGCAAAACCACAGTGTTCGCTCAATTTTCTGATTGCAGCGTTGAAATCTCGGATTGACTCCCCTTCTTTCTGGTCCCTTTTATGAAATCTGAACCGTTCAGCTATTTGTATAGGCGTAGGATTAAAATGACTTCTCAAAACTGTAGTTAACTCGGCGTAGGTTTTCATACCAGGAATATCAGGCGATGTTAAATCTCTCAGGATGCTGTAAGTGCGTCCCCCCACCACGCTGAGTAAGACTGGTACCTTTTTCTCATCATCGACCTCATTTGCCAAGAAAAATTGTTCTAATCTCTCTTGATAGGAACTCCACAGTTCTGTCGTATCATCGAACACATCGATCCTACCTATTTTGCCCATCTCGTCGCCAATATGTTATGTTTTTGGGGGGTCAGACATCAACACGTGCCAGTAATGTTCACTATTTATTTTTCTGAGGGTCAGACTACCACATTACCGATAAGGACAGAACAGAACAAATGCAGGGGTTAGACTAAAACATTCATAACACTATCAGCAGGATTTTCCCCAACTCCCTGTTTCTTTAAATTTGCACCCCCAAATTTTCTAACGGACTTCCAAATTTATTATGTTTTCCTTCTTTTATTCATTTGAAGGGGGTTAATTGACCCTCATTTAAAAGAGGTGAGATAAAACCCTGCTGTTAGTATTCAGGGTTTCTGTTTACGACGTAAAAGTATCTTTATACGCACGAAAATCAGCTTGGATGCAAAATATCAAGCTGATCGCGTCCCTTGGATGCAGCAAAAATGAGTCAAAACCATGATTTAACTAAATCTGCATCAATAATGTAAACAATGTAAAATAGCGGTACAAAGATTTAACATTGCTTGTACACGCTGACTATTGAAATTCCATAGCGTCTATAAATCGATCTTGGTATGCCAAAATATGACAGAAAAAGATAAAAATAGAGCTCTTTGTCGTCGTCTTTGATTGGTTACCCGCGTTGTGTTCAGATTGTCTTTTCCGGCAAACTGAGTGTTGGAAACCAACTGTTGTTTAGCATTGCTTTCCTGAAGATGGCTTTCCGGGCCACAAAGAAAAAGCATTCACGATCTTATCAGGATCAGTGGCTGAAAGATCCTGCCTTCCAAGATTAGATGCTTAGAGAAATTTATCTATATTCCCGTATTCATCTAAATGTGTGGGTCCGATGAATCACCGAAATGCAACCGAAACACCGAAATACCCCAGATTTTTTTTGAAGTTCTGATTTCAAACAACTGCAGTTGTTGTGTTTGACACAGATTGTTACCATACTGATGAAGGAGGGTTAGTTTAAAACCAAATGACAAAATAACAACATGCCATTGAAGCTCTGTGTGAAGAATGTGCACTAGAATATCCCACCTGTACTGTAAATGTTCACCGAAATACCTGCCCGGCGTAGTAAAATTTGTCGATTCGGGGATTCTACATCTGCAATTTCACTACTATAGCTGCATTGTTCCCACTCACATCTCTTTTTGGGAGTGAATGCGCTCCCTGGAATACAAGTTTGGGAGTGCACAGCCTGACGGCCAGTAGAATTTTCCATTTCAATGTCAATTTCAGACACTAATTTGCTTTCACTTATTGTTTTATAGAGATATTAATGTAAATTTACTGTTTAAAGTCATTGATAAAGCTGAATAGACAGTTTGAAATGGTTATGATTGGACAATGTCAAACCAATTTTTGTTGTGTCATGGGTTTTAGCGTTTCTTGCAGCGATCTTCATTTCACACCTGTTAAGTTTTGGATTAGTATTTCCGCATGATTTGACATAGATTTGTCAATAAGAATAGCATGTAACTTCAAAACCTTTTACACTAGAAAAGCGGATTGATACCAAGTTTGATTAGCGGTGATAAACAGTGATTTTCACACTTGATAACTTGTCCCAACTGGCGCCACTGGTGATCGACAACATGAGCCCTGAAACCCGTGCGTGTATGCATGTTTCACTTCATATTTTTGTGTGTGATTATTCAATTCAGTGCATGAATCACGCACATATGTGTGTGAATGGGAACCCTGAGTTGTGCTTGTGCACAAAGTTGATGTGTCTGATTTTTATCCATAACTGTGCTGGCAAAAATAGTTTTCACTTTTATATTGGATATGTATGAAATTAAAAATCAACAAATCAGAAAACTGGTAGCCATTTTAAATCTGTGGGTTAACATGTTACCAGGCGTAAATTGATAAGACAATTATAATTCCGCTGATAAGATTATCAATGATAACCATGTCATTTTAAAAATCACAATGAAAGACTTACACATCAAATAAGTTGGATCATATCAGCCAAATGCCTTCAATTACCATTGCATCACTTTAACAGAACAGAACTGAGCTATTTGTGCGTTTCGATGGAACAGAGACCTACTTTAATGCAATGTCTGATTTGAGTCTACTTGGTCTAGATTGGCATAATCAAGATCGGGTATTTTGGTGTGTAACAGACAAGACAAGCGAGTGTTTTGGTGATTGTTCTCTACTTAAATCAATGATCAGAATATATTGACAACATCATTCTTCTCAACAATGATTGATACTTTGATTGAATGCATTTTCAGTTAAAAAAAAAAAAGGAAGAAAAATACTGCAAACAGTTTGCATCCTTTGAGTAATTATCTATTTGCCAGCTGTAAATGCTTTTGATTTGAGATATAGAATTTTTTCTTACCTGATCAGGAACAGGGATTGTAATATACATGATGCCTGGTAAAGATTCTGATTTTCAGCAAAAACTTTTGCCCAGGATTTTTGAAAAAAAAAAAGATAGTGCTTCAAAGGTTTTTGGGAAAAAAATGTGCTAGGAGAAACCATTGCTCACAGCAAGTATTTGTTTTCTCTTTCCATAATGTTTTTATCCAAAAAGTGTATGAATTGAGCATGGTAAACAATGAATAAATATGTTTTAAGTAGTTTCTAATAGGAATAAGTAAATTAATCATTAAAATATTGTTATTTCCTTCTATAAGTCCGACCATGTCCGCATTTTAATGTCCGTCTAAACTTCTCAAAGTCTGACCACTTCTCCCCATTTTGAAAAAACTTCTCCCAGTTCTCAGACCAGGGAGAAGTCCCTTCTTCCAAAAGTCTGAGAGTTGGCAGAGGCCTGAAACTAATATCAGTTATCTGAACTTAATAGTGAAAAAATAGGGGTATTTCTGTGTTTTGGTGGCATTTTGGTGATTCGTCAGCCCGTAAATGTGTTTGTTATGAAACTAAGAAATAAGCTTTTTACAACAGGTTGGTTGTATAGACTTTCAAAGGAGTTCCATTGTGACGTAAGAGTCATACTATTTCGAGCGACGATCACCGGCATGCACAGCACATTAAATTTGCAAAAGGTTCCATGAAGAAGTCATTTGAAATAGCTTCTTCTTTTATCCACTTACCAAATTTGGCCTTAACCCTTTACCAAACAACAAAATTGTAGCTCTGTCCAAATTGAAAGCATTTGCAGACAACAGTTTCAATGTGGCTCAAGTGGTGCAATTTTGCTTTGATAGGGTAGAAAACATTGTGGGAAAAGGAGAAAATGCTGGTAATCAGCATTTTCTCCTTTTCCCACAATGTTTTCAAAAGGCTTCTGTCTCAGGGTTGTTAAAATTGGGATTGTGTGGTAAAGTGTTAATACACGGACGATTTATGCAAGCAAAAATGGGACTCAGAAGGAACTCGGTGGGACTCAACTTTTGCAGTTGCATTACGTCCCATGGACTCAGTAAAATTTCATTCAAATGGAAACACTGGTATTTTGCCAAAGAAAAATGTATGCCAACTAGACATTTTGTTGTACTCTTTTTTTTTTATTTAGCCGTTTAGCACAAATAGTTTATGTTTTAATTGACATGGCAAGAAAATCAAACTGTAAGATTGCAATTTTTCAGAACTACTAGGCCTGTCCAGTATTTCTTGCAGCTTTAACCCTTTACCAGACGCCAAATTTTAGCCTTGTTCAAATTGAAAGCATTTGCAGACGACAATTTCAGTGTGGCTCGAATGGTGCAATTTTTCGTTGATAGGGTAGAAAACATTGTGGGAAAAAGAGAAAATGCTGGTTACCAGCATTTTCTCCTTTTCCCACAATGTTTTCAAAAGGCTTCTTTCCCAAGGGCGTTAAAAGGCGGCATTGTGCGGTAAAGGGTTAAATGAAATAGAAACATATCTTTGGTGCTTCTGAAATGAATCAGATTTTTGTCCCAAAGTCTTCTATTTTCATGGCAGACTTCTACAGGTAGCTTAGCAAACTTACTTAGAAAAAATATCTTCTTTTTGATTTTTTATCTTAACCCTTTACCGCACAATGCCACCTTTTGACGCCCCTGGGAGAGAAGCGTTTTGAAAACATTGTGGGAAAAGGAGAAAATGCTGGTGACCAGCATTTTCTCCTTTTCCCACAACATTCTCTACCCTATCAAAGAAAAGTTGCATCATTTGAGCCACATTGAAATTGTCGTCTGCAAATGCTTTCAATTTGGATAAGGCTAAAATATTGTCGTCTGGTAAAGGGTTAAAAGCTTTCTCCAAATATTGTTTTTTCTAGGAAAAATATGCCAAGTAAGAGAAAAAGAGGAACATCAGTAACTGAAGATAAAATGGATGATGACGAAAGATCCCCGACCCCAACTGGCCCTTCTTCAGCAAAGAAAAGGAAAAAGGAATTACAGTATGATCCTGTAAGTTGTGACTGAGTGCATCCGGGGAAGACTTCACATGTTGCTGTAACCCTTTAACCCTTTACCAAACGACAAAATTATAGCCTTGTCCAAATTGAAAGCATTTGCAGACGACAATTTCAATATGGCTCAAATGATGCAACTTTTCTTTGATAGGGTAGAAAACATTGTGGGAAAAGGAGAAAATGCTGGTTACCAGCATTTTCTTCATTTCCCACAATGTTTTCAAAAGGCTTCTTTCCCAGGGGCGTCAAAAGGCGGCATTGTGCAGTAAAGGGTTAACTCTTTACCACACGACAGAATTTTGGACTAGTCCAAATTGAAAGCATTTGCAGACGACAACATAAATGTGCCTCGAAAATTGAATTTTGTTTTGGGAAGGAAAGAAAACATTGTGGGAAAAGGAAAAAATACTGGTTACCAGCATTTTCTCCTTTTTCCACAATGTTTTCAAAAGGCCTCTTTCCCAGGGGTGTTAAAAGGCGTCATTGTGTGGTAAAGGGTTAACACACAATCCTGAGTTTAAACGACCCTGAGTAAGAAGCCTTCTGAAAACACTGTGGAAAAGGGAGAAAATGCTGTTAACCAGCATTGTCTCCCTTTTTCCACAATGTTTTCTTCTCTGTCAAAGATAAGTTCCATCATTTGAGTCACATTTAAATTTTCTTCCAAAAATGCTTTGGATTTGGACAAGTCTGTATTTTTGTCATGTGGTAAAGACTTAACCCTATATCACATGACAAAATGTCAGACTTATTCAAACTCAAAGCATTTGTGGATTACAAATTTAATGTGGTTAACCCTTTACCACACAATCCCGAATTTCAACAACCCTGAGGAAAAAACCTTTTGAAAACATTGTGGGAAAAGGACAAAATGCTGGTAACCAGCATTTTCTCCTTTTCCCACAATGTTTTCTACTCTTCCCGAAACAAATTTCAACTTTTGAGTAACATTTATTTTCTCGTCTGCTAAAGCTTTCAATTTGGACTGGTCTAAAATTTTGTTGTTTGGTAAAGAGTTAAAATGGTGGAAGCTGTCTTTAATAGGGTAGAAATATTGTTGGAAACAGAAAAAATGCTGGTGACCAGCATTTTTGCCTTTTTCCACAATGTTTTCAGAAGTCTTCTTTCACAATTTTGTTAAAAGTTAGGATTGTGTGGGAAAGAGCTGAGCTATTTTTGAAAACAGTGTTGCCCCTTGAGAAATTGCTCATTTTTGCTTTGTGTCACAGTTTTCATTTGTATTAAACCTCCTTGTTATCCATCATAAATGTCTCCATCTGCAAAAGCAGAGAAGTCCAAAATTTTGTTGGTATGGTAAAGAGTTAATTAATCATACTGTTCCCTTGTCTGTATGGTTAGAATGAAAAGAAACTATATTCATCAATATTCTTTAGAGTAATGCACAGTAGGAGAGGATATATAGTCATGAAATTCTAAAACAGTCCATTAAACCTGTGAGTTGTTACTAACTAGAATAGTCTCCATGAGGTGATTCTTATGAGTACTGGTACTCATAATTTAGGTTTCAGCAAAGAATATAAGAAATTTTACTATCCTAAACCACAAATTCTCCCTTTAATTCGAACCAGGAAATGGTAGACTTGTCCAAATTTTAAAGCATCAACAGATGACAAAATGAATATGACAAAAAACTGAACTGTGTTTTTGGAAGGGTAGGAAACAATATGGGAAAAAGAAGAAATGCTGCTTAGCAGCATTTTCTCTAACCAGCATTGTCTCCCTTTGTATCAATATTTTCAAAAGCCGTCTTCTTATGGGTTATTGAAATTCGGGATTGTTTGGCAGAGGAATGATATGTATCTCTTCACCATATGACTTTTAACAGTACAATAAGAGTCAATCCAAAAGAAGTCGTTCAAAAAATTTGGGACACCCCACTTTCTTAAATACTGAAATTTCGGCATCTCATTTTAACCCTTAAAATGCTTATAGATGCTATTGCAACTAGTGTAGATCAAGATCAGACTGCACAAAATATGCAGTGTGATCTTAGATCTACAGTGTCTGCATTGCTTAGATATAATTGACTTTATTATTGCATTTTATTTGGGTCTTATTTCTAGATACATGTATTAAGTGTCTTATTGGGTTTATTCGGCTCCCTATGACATTAAGAATTATAGGTGTTCTTGGGGATCATGAGATACCATTAGAGACAGTGCCTGGTAAAAATAGATTACTGATTTTTTCAGACATGTGAGGCTACCTGTAGCACTTCAGACATTGACCCTGTAAGCTTCTGTCTTCGTATTAGCCTGCGTTTGTGCATATGGTGTTCATGTTTGTGTTGTACAAGCACATTACCTCCTGTAAGGAAATTTACAGCAGATTACTTCAGATATATGAGCCATGCTCTGTGAAAAGGGGGTTAAATGCATCTGCAGAAAGTTATTGACCCATGTCAGCCTGGGTAGTCAAAACTTTTTGCTATTTGTAAATTAACTGCATGTCCAAGGACCATTCTTCCGTGGCATGCAGATGAAATAGATCCTTAATTATATGATGACTTGCTTGGTTTAACCCTTTACCAGACAACAAAATTTTAGCCTTGTCCAAATTGAAAGCATTTGCAGACGACAATTTTAGTGTGGCTCAAATGGTGCAATTTTTCGTTGATAGGGTAGAAAACATTGTGGGAAAAGGAGAAAATGCTGGTTACCATCATTTTCTCCTTTTCCCACAATGTTTTCAAAAGGCTTCTTTTCCAGGGGCGTCAAAAGGCGGTAAAGGGTTAATGTTTCACAGAAATGCATGAAACTCGCTTAGGCCAGAGCTAGGCTCATGCATAGAACATAGTAACCAAAGCCTGCCCTGCTTGGCTCATATCCAGGTAGAATATGGATTACCAGGGTGAATTAAAGTTTAACACTCAGATACATGTAAAAACACGGTGGTAAAAGGAGAAATTGCTCTCTGTGAGCTTTTTTTTCACCTTTTGCAACAATGTTTTCAAAAATGGTTTTGTGCAAGACGGAAAGAAAGACAAAACATCTGCAGGAGTTAGTGTGTTAACCCGTTACCGAACACAAAAGTTTTAGACTCCGCCAAATTGAATGAATTTGCAGAGGACAAGTCTAATATAGCTCAAAAGGTATTTGCTGGCGGTGAAATGGTAGGAAACATTGTAGGTAAAGGAGAAAATGCTGGTTATCAGCATTTTCTCCTTTTCCCGCAATGTTTTCAAAAGCCTTGTTTCTCAGGGTCGTTAAAACTGAGTAATGTAAGGTAAAGGGTTATTGTAGTGGATAGCTTTGAAAAACATGGTAAATTACAATTTAGTACTGACTTATCAAGTGACTGGTATGATAGCATACAGGGCCATAGATAGTTTGTTGTATTCTCTCCTTTTCCCACAGTGTTTCTACCCAGTTAGCCCTTTACCAAAACACAGAATTTTTTATGTGTCTAAATTGAAAGCATTTGAAGACAACATCATGAATATTGCTAAAATGACAAAATTAGCCTCTGATAGAATAGAAAACATTGTGGGAGAAGGAGAAAAAAGCTTGTTACCAGCATTTTCTCCTTTTACCGCAATGTTTTTAGAACCTTACTTTATCAGGGTCGCTAAAACTCTTGATTGTGTGGTAAAGGGTTGAAGACATATCCTGTTTTTTGAGTTACGTGTATTGTGACATCTTCAAAGTCAATGCTTTCAACATGGAAAAATGTAAAATTTGGTCATCTGGTAAACATTTAGTCATAAACATAGGTTGTATGTACATTAGAATTGTACATGGCTATTTGCCTGGGTACCTACAGCATAAGTTTCATCAAAGAAGTTGACCTAATCAAAAGTATCACCTATTAACTCTTTACCACACAATCACAGGTTTTAAGGACCTTGCACAAAAAAGCCTTTTGAAAACATTGTGGGAAAAGGAGAAAATGCTGGTAAACAGCATTTTCTCCTTTTCCCACAATGTTTTCTACCCATAACCGACACAAATTTCAATTTTTGAGTAAGATTTATTTTGTCGTTTGCAAATGCTTTCAATTTGGACTGATCTGAAATTTTGTTGTTTGGTAAAGAGTTAATCTATAGCTCTAGGTCATGTATAGGTAAATGGTACCTGCATATTTTGTACTTTAGTTTTTTAGCTCCACTGGCCGAAGGCCAGCGGGCTTATGTCATGGCCCGGTGTCCGTTGTGCGTCCGTCCGTCCGTGCGTGCATGCGTCCGTCCTTCCGTCCGTCCGTGCGTTAACTTTTATTTCAAACATCTTCTTCTCTGAAACTACCCATCCAATTTTCATGAAACTTCACAGAAATGATCCTGCCATGGTCCTCTTCAGAATTTCTTGAAAGAATTTGATTCCTTCAAAAACTCTGGTTGCCATGGCAACAAAACTGAAAAATATCGGAAATCTTTAAAAATCTTCTTCTCTGAAACCATAAGGCATAAGGCTACCAAATTTGGCATGTAGCTTCATGTAGTAGACCTCTATCATGTTTCTTCAAATTATAACCCTGGGGTCAAAACTGGCTCTGCCCCAGGGGTCACAAGTTTTACATAGGCTTATTATAGAGAAAACTTTAAAAATCTTCCTGTACTTAGCCATAAGGCCTAGAGCTACCAAATTTTGCATTTAACTTGATCTAGTTGGTGTGTACCAAAAGTGCCCAAAGTACAGTCCTGGGGTCAATTTGGCCTCTTGCTGGGGGGGTGGGGGGGGAGGTTCACAAAATTTACATGGGCTTACATAGGGAAAACTTTTAAATCTTGGTGTACATAGCCATAAGGCTTAGAGCTACCAAATTTTGCATAATTAAAGCATTATTTAGTGGACAACTACAAAGAGGGCCCAAGTTACAGCCCTAGGATCAAGTTTGGCCCTGCACCAGGGGTCACAAGTTTTACATGGGTTTATGGAGTGAAAAGTTCAGAAACCGTCTTGTTACTAGCCATAAGGCCAAGAACTCCCAAATTTGGCATGTTATTCTTCTAATACACATATTCCCCATTTAGTCCGACTGTAGCCCTGGGGTCAAAGTTTTATAAGGGCTTATATAGTGATGACTTCTCTTTATGGTTTATATTTATAAGCCAGTGGAGCGATACAGGGCCATCATGGCCCTCTTGTTTTAGAGTAAATGCTTGCTTCCTTTTGTTTGAACCCTCAGACTGCTAGGCGCAACTCACTGACCTTTAGCAGACAGCATAGATCAAGATCAGACTGCACTGAATGTGCAGTCTGATCTTGGATCCACACTGTCTGATAAGGAGATATTTTTCCTCCCCCCCCCCCCAAAAAAAAAAAAAGTTTGAAGTATCATTATTCGGGTTTTTACTATGGGCTTGAAAGTTTGATTTAACTTATATAGCAGGATAAGGGGTAAAATTGAGTTCCATTTTTCTTTTTCCCCCTTTTTTGTGTGTGTATGTATTGTCTCTTTGGTCATTCATGTTTTTTGTGTGTAGAGTGAATCTTTTTTTTTTTTTCAGGTGAATTAAACTTATATTACTATATTCAGGACCTTCTACAATGCTCTGCTCTGGCAAAAGGGGGCTTAATGCATTTCCGTGTTCCATGACACCAAGCAAGTCATCACATGGTTATAGATCAATAGAATCCATTTTGTCTAACAACAGACTGAATCATGAAGTACACTGACCCTTGACATTCAGAAAAGAAAATTGAGCAATAGTAAAATTTCGGATTGTGCAGGCTGACCTGGGTCGATACTTTTGGCAAATGCATGAAACCCCCTTTTCACAGAGCATGGCTCATATTTTTTGTATGTAAAGTGAATCTTTTTTTTTTTCAGGTGAATTATACTTATTTTACTACAGCCATGACCTTTTATTATGTATTTTAAACCATGAGAGGACTAAATAAACCCAACACACAATTTGTGTTTAGAGAAAATGCCCAAATTATTGTAATTTCAAGGTTGCTTTTGCCTAGAATGTTTCATTAAAGCGGACAGTGTAGATCAAAGATCAGACCTGTTTTGTGCCATCTGATCTTGATCTGAACTGGCTCTAAAAGCAACTAAATTTGTGAAAGGTGTTTTATGGGTTAGGATAATTTCTCATCAAATGACAGAGAGTTCATTAAATTTTTTTTAAGTCATGACAAGTAGAGGCCATAATTTACTGAAAAGGAACATACTATAGTTTGTGATTTACAGTCTTTTTATTTATATTTTGTGACAAACATATATGGACTATGCTCTGAAAAGGGGCTTAATGCATCTGCAAAAAGTATCGACCCAGGTCAGCCTGCGCAGTCCGCGCAGGCTGACCTGGGCTGAAACTTTTCGCTATTGGTCAATTTTCTGTATGTCCAAGGGCCAGTTTACCATATGATTAAGTCGATTAAGTGGCTCTTACAGATCCATAGTTATGTGATGGCTTGCTTGTTATAATGTGTTACGGAGATGCATTAAGCCCCTTTTGTCAGAGCATGGCTTACATATACTCTATACTTGTGTTCTTGCTTATTCATTTTGTTTTAGCTCAAGTTGCTGAAGGCTTGCAGGCTTACATGCTTGCCTCAGGCAAGCATCCATTGTGCATCTTAATGTGTGTGTGCGCGAAACTTCAGCTATGCATGAAGTTTTATTTCAAACCCAAAACCAACAATTAACTTTAATTCAGTGAAGATGTCTCTACCATAGGGCTCTGCAAAATTGCTTCTTAAATTTATTTCTATGAAGAACACTGGTTGCCAAGAACAACACTGGTTCATTGCCATGGCAGCAAAACTTAGATCTGTAAAAGGTCTTCAGAAAAGCTGTTATAAAGAAAAAAAGTCATTGTGGGGAGTGTTGCATATAGGATTTTCATTTGACAAACTGACATACACATGACAGAAAACTTGTAAGGACAAAAAATATTTTGTGGACATGTTACTGAAGACAACAGAACTCAGATATTTTAAACAGTATGTAATAAAACATAATTTATGTAGCAGAGCTTATTGTCATGATTATGTAAAAAGATGCATAGAAAATTTATTCGTACTTCTTTTCCATAAAACATATTTGCTGGTGGTTGTCCAGCTTTCTAATTCAGCGTCTGTCTTCACCAGCTATTCTTAGAGTTTCCTCAGTACTCATTTTAAACTAAATATAACCTGTTTTGTTGATATTATATTGAACTATAGTCATTCTTTGTGCCAAATATTACAGCTGGCGGTTGCTAGATTGCATAGATTATGACAGATAGAAAATGCAGTCTTGGGACTTGGTGGCTATCCACTTGTTCAATCTAGGATATCACAAGTTGTTTGTCCTGTGACTGTGTACTCTGAACAGCTATACTGTCGCAACAGTCTATGTCACAAGAACTCAACAGCAATTTACTCGAGGATGTTGGAGTTAAATATTGAGAGTGTGATGGAATGATTTCCAAGACAGTAGAAATGTAAATTTCGTATGTGTAAATTAACATTTTAACCAAATGGTTAAGCCAATCAGAAGTTGTGTTACTTTAAAATCTAGAAAATTCTTCAGCATAAGTCTAAGAATATGCTTCAGAATAGTTGGTAAATACGGACCCAGGTCTGAATTAAGGCTGGCAGACATAACAGACCAAAGGTGTTGTTCTGCTTTGGCTTGGCAAAAGAGACTGGTTTGCAATATGTGTGCTATTCATAAATGTGTAAAATTTAATATTTTACATTTATTGCAGAATTGTTTGTCAGTAGGCCCATGCACATGGTTTGCTTTGTGCTTCAGGCCTGTCTACCCTATAAGCCCTGTCTTGCAGTCTTTAACAACCGACAGATAAAAAAAAGCACATGATTAGAATTCATTAAATTGTGATGGTGATGATTGATGGTATGGTGTTTAACGCCGTTTTCAACATTGTGTCAGTTATATCGCGGTGGCCAGTGCACCTATCCATGCATTCCTGGAGTTTCTTGTACCAGTACTACACACAATATTCTTTCCAAGCCATTGGCTGCTTTCCCACATAGCCATCGTCGAAACAATGGTCAGCGGTGAGAGAGGTATGAATCTTATTGCAATGACTATCATCAATCCTCGGAAAGAAATTGGCCGAGCCGGGGATCGAACCAGTGACCTCCTGATCTCAAGTCCTGTGCGCTACTGACTGAGCTACGGGGTCATTAAATTGTGACATATTTGATTGTTTCATGGATCTCTTTTGATTTCCTTCTAGAATATTAATATGTCAAAATAAAAAATGTTTTATTTCCTTGTAAGCATCGCAGCTTCTGAAAAGCAGGAGGCTGACTGTCAGTCATTTTAACACTTTACCAGACGACAAAATTTTACCCTTTTCCAAATTGAAAGCATTTGCAGACGACAATTTCATTGTGGCTCAAACAGTGCAATTTTTCTTTGATAGAACGGAAAATGTTGTGGGAAAAGGAGAAAATGCTGGTTACCAGCATTTTCTCCTTTTCCCACAATGTTTTCAAAAGGCTTTTTTCCCTGGAACGTTAAAAGGCGGCATTGTGCGGTAAAGGGTTAAACTTTACTAGCTCAGTGAATAACTTGCAGGACTTGAAGTCATGGGGTTGCTGAGTCAATCCCCAGCTCTTTGTTTTTCTTTCCTAGGATTGATGATGGTGATGGGGACAGGACTCCTTCCTCTCTCACCTCTCATCACTGTTTAGAAGATGATTATGTGGGAGAGCAGTCATTGGCTAGGGAAAAATATTGTGCGAAGTACTGGTAAGAGGAAACTCCAGGAAAGCATAGATAAGTGCACTGTCTTCCATGATATAACTTAAAACTTTACCAGACAGTCTCGAGTTTTAAAGACCGTGAAGAAGAAGCTTTTTGAAAACGTTGTGGGAAAAGGAGAAAATGCTGGTAACCAGTATTTTCTCCTTTTCCCACAATGTTTTCCACCCTTTCAAAGATGAATTTCATCATGTGAGCCATAGCTAACCCTTCACCATACAATGCAGCCTTTGGACGATCCTGAGAAAGACGCCTTTTGAAAACATTGTGGGAAAAGGAGAAAATGCCGGTAACAAACATTTTCTCCTTTTCCCACAATATTTTCTACCCTATCAAATTGAAATTGTCGTCTGCAAAATGCTTTCAGTTAGGACAAGGCTAAAATTTTGTCGTCTGGTAAAGCGTTCAATTGTTCTTTGCAAATGCTTTCAATTTGGACAATTCTACTTTTTTGTCATGTGTTAAAGAGTTAAGCCTTTCCCAAACAAGCCCTGGTTTTCACATGTCTGCAGTACAAGTCTTTTGAAAACACTGTGGGAAAAGGAGAAACTGCTCATAACAAGCAATTTCTCCTTTTCCCACAGTGCTTTCTACCCTTTTTGATAACTTTCTGCCATTTTCATCAAATTTAAAATTCTCGTCTGCAAACTCTTTAATTTGGACCAGTCTAAAATTTGTTGTTTGGGAAAGAGTTAAAGAGTTAAAGAGTTAAACAGTATTGAAAACATCAATAAACACAATACAAAGTTGCAGCATCTCCTAGGGCATGATACTTGTTTGGTAAATTACTCATAAGCTTAATTGTTGCTTAACTTTCAGTTGATAAGTTGTTTATTTTACAAGAAATCAAATAAGCGTCAAGTGACTAACATGCTCTGTGTGTTTCAGATTGCCTGCGGGACCTCACAATCTGAGGATGTTGACATTGTAAGGGGATAGTTATTGTCACTTGTTATCATGTGAATTATGGTTGGTCCCTTCATCTGTATCATCAGCATTTTCCTGTACCTTTTCTGATCATCTAAGTTACTAAAGTATTCATTTTCGCTCACTTATAATTCACTTCGGTGTTGACCCTTAACCGCATTATGCCATCTTTTAATGATCCCTGGAAAGAAGCCTTTTGAAAACATTGTGGGAAAAGGAGAAAATGCTGGTTACCAGCATTTTCTCCTTTTCTCACAATGTTTTCTTCCCTATCAAAGAAAAATTGCACCGTTTGAGCCACATTGAAATTATCGTCTGCAAATGCTTTCAATTTGGACAAGGCTAAAATTTTGTCGTCTGGTAAAGGGTTAATTCATTACCAGACCGCAAAAATTGAGACTGATCCAAATTGAAAGGAACTGCAGACGACAAATTAGATGCGGGTAAAAAAATGGTTAATGTCCATGGTCAGTAAGTAGAAAAACTTTGGTGATAAAAGGAAAAGGCACTATACGTTTCCTTTGGCGAGGCCAGGCACATACTTTGTGGGCAGGTGTCCCAAAGCCATTATTCAAGCAAAATGGGAAAACTCACTATCTAAAACTTGAAATCTTTGGTGTGCCCTCCGACTTGTTGGCCTTTTCAGGATCACAGAACACTGTTTAGACCTATGTTGAGTGGGCTATTCAAAGTAACCTTAAGCTGCTAAGGGCAACTCACTGACCTTTTGTGGAAAGTGCAGATCAAGATCAGACTGCACAGAATGTGCAGTCTGGTCTTGGATCTACTCTGTCCAGTAGGGAGATATTTGTCTCTAAAGTTTGAAATAACATTATTTGTGTTTTTACTGTTGGCTTAAAAGTTTTATTTCACTTAACCCTTTCCCAAACGACAAATTTTAGACCCTTCCAAACTGAAAGAGTTTGCAGACGACAATTTTAAATTTGATGAAAATGGCAGAAAGTTCTCAAAAACGCTGTGGGAAAAGGAGAAATTGTTTGTCACGAGCAATTTCTCCTTTTCCCACAGTGACTTCAAAAGACTTGTAGTGCAGACACGTAAACCAGGGCTTGTTTGGGAAAGGGTTAATGGCAGGATAAAGGTTAACTTTACACCAAAGGACTAAATGTTAGACTACCGGTGGTCAAATTTGAAAGCATTTGCAGTTGACAGAGTAAATGTAGTTCAAGGAATTTCTATTTGAGAGGACAGAAAACAATGTGGGAAATGAAGAATGTGCAGAATTTTCTCCTTTTCCCATAATATATTCTAAAGCTATCTCCCTCAGGGTCGTAAAAACTCGGATGGTGTGGTAAATGGTTAATTGTTGGTATCAGAATCTTTAATACTACAGGACATTGTTGAAATAGACATGTTTAGGCAACCTGTTCAAAGGTATTAATGTCATTTTTGGCAGGAAAATGTTGATGATGCTCACTTGCATGTTTTTATTTCAGACCTGTTATTGTGTAATATGTTTCAAACCCTTTCACGGTGAACTAATTAGATCTGTAAAGGAAAGTTTTCTGAAGTTTGTCTTGCTGCCTTTTGTATCTCCTTGTTTCTGCTAATCAGACTTAATTTTTCTTTCACAGTCACAGAAAGTTTTGTTAACGCATCGCCACCTGAAACAAATTTAATTAAGGCAGACTAAAAATGAGCAGTACTCTGGCAAAAGGGGGTTTAGTGCATCTTGATGACTCTCTACCAAACAATTTCATGTTTTAACAACTGTGAGGAAAAAGGCTTTCAAAAATTTGGTTGGAAAAGGAGAAAATGGTGGTTACCAGCATTTTCTTGTTAGCAGTATGTACATGTATTTCTTTAACTCTTTACCATGCAATCCTGACTTTTAACCACCCTGAAAAAGAAAGCTTTTGAAAACATTGTGGGAAAAGGAGAAAATGCTGGTAACCAGATTTTCTCCTTTTCCTACAGTGTTTTCTTCCCTTCCCAAAACAAATTTATAATTTTTGGGTTACATTTATTTTGTCGTCTGCAAATGCTTTCAATTTGGAAGAGTCTAAAATTTTGTCGTTTGGTAAAGAGTTAACCACTTACCAAACAATTACATGTTTTAATAACTCTGAGGAAAAAGGCTTTAAACACATTTTTTGAGAAGGAGAAAATGCTGGTCACCAGCATTTTCTCCTTCCCCCTCAATGTTTTGTACCCTTTCAAAGACAGAAATCATCTTAGCTACATTGAATTCGTCATCTACAAGTGTTTGCAGTTTGGGCAAGAGGAAAATTTTGTTTTGAGGAAAAGAGATAATCACAGTATGTCTGCCCTTTCACAAACAAATCTCATCATTGAAGTGACATTTGTAATCTGTAGTTACTTTCAATATGATAATGATTTTGTTCTCTTTTAACCCTTTACCACACAACTCTGAGTTTTAATGACCCTGACAAAGAAAGCTTTTGAAAACATTGTGCGAAAAGGAGAAAATGCTGGTAACCAGCATTTTCTTCTTTTCCCACAATGTTTTCTACTCTTCAAAGGAAAATTCCTTATTTTGAGTAACATTTGATTTGTCGTCTTTCAATTTGGGCAATTCTAAAATTCTGTCATGTTGTAAAAGAGTTAGAGATATACCTGCATGCCACTAACTTCAATAAAATAACAAGGGACTCATTGCAGAACTAATCTAAGAAAAGAAAAACCATTCTTTTTTAAAACATTCTTTTTTAACTCTTTACCAAACAATCGGAAGCTTGATTGACCGTAATGGAGAAAAGCTTAGTTTGGAGAATTATATTGTGAAAAAAAAAAAAAGGAAGAAAAAGCTGGTAACGATCATTTTCTCCTTTTCTAACAATTTTTATCTTCTGTAAGACAAATTCTATTATTTGAGTCCGATTTATTTTGTTGCCTATATATGGCATGCAACACACGAAAAGGGGCCTTTGGACATCTGGGTAAAAGTGTGTCGTCCCCAAATTAGCCTGTGCAATCTGTGACTAATCCGAGACGTCAGTTCCCGTTTTTGTGCAATTTTCTGTTTCACGAAAGTTCACTGTATGAAAAAGTCTTATGTAGTCGTAAAGTGCTCTCCCGGATTAGCCTGTGCGGACTGTGCAGGCTAATCCGGGACAGCACTTTACGCAATTGTCCGAAGGCCCCTTTTCATGTGTTGCCTGCCGTATGATTTCAATTTGGACCAGTCAAAATCTTTTCGTGTGGTTAAGAATTAAAGCACCTTTCACAATTATTATCGTTTCCTTACCAGTCAGTATAGATTAAGTTTAGCCTGCACAAAACATGCTACCCTATCATTGATCTACAGTGTCTGCTTTGCTGAAATGCTTTAGACAAAAGCAACCTTGAAATTGTTATAGTTTGGGTCTTAACTCTAGACACAATAATTGCCTATGTTGGGTTTATTTGGCACTCTGAAGGTTCATGATATAACAACTTTGCTGTTAAAACTTGAACGCTTTTGCCAAACAATCATGTATTTTTGACCGTAAGGAAAAGGGATTTTGAAAACTTTGTGGGAAAAGGAAGAATACTGGTACAGAGCATTTTCTCCTTTTCCTATTGTTTTTTCTGTCATTCCTCACAGTTGTTTACGAAAGGATTATTTGTGAGGATTGTTAAAAGTCAGGATGGTGTGGTAAAGGTTAAATTGTGTCTCTTCTCATTAACTACT
The DNA here is from genome assembly GCA_945859785.2 of Tridacna gigas. Classification (NCBI taxonomy): domain Eukaryota; kingdom Metazoa; phylum Mollusca; class Bivalvia; order Cardiida; family Cardiidae; genus Tridacna; species Tridacna gigas. The sequence goes on from OX244036.2 coordinate 59,842,352, forward strand.
GCATGCACAGATCCTATTGTTAGTTGTCATGTATCATAGAGGTTACCAGATGACAGAATTTATGACTGATCCATTTAAAAATTAATGGTTTCAATCAAGGGACTTTTTGTACATGTATATGTAGATAGGCTACTAAACTCAGTGAGAAAAGAAGGAATTGCAGCTCAGAAGCTATCTCAACCTGTTTGCAAAAGCCTTTTTTCTCAGGTGTTGCTTGGTAGTGGGTACCCCTTTACCATACAGTCCTCAGTTTTAAGGACCTAGAAGACTTGTGGAAAAGGAGAAAGTGATGGTAACCAGAATTTTGTCCATTTCCCACAATGTTTTAAGCCTTACGCCAGTAAGATTTGTTTTAGTTATAAGCCAGTGGGTTAACCCTTCACCACAAAATTCCAAGTTTTAATGACCCTGAAGAAATGTTTCTGAAAACTTGCTTTTAGAAGGAGGAAAAAAATGCTGAACCAGAAATTTTCCTTTTTCCATGATGTTTTCAAAGGCCTTCTTTGTTAGGGTCATTAAAACTCGGGATTGTGTGGTAAAGGGCTAAGTAGTCATTTGTAACTAAAGCAATAAAGATATTATTTTGTTTGTCATAGTTATTTGATATGTAGTGCACATGAACGTTGTGTGTTCAAGAAGCATGCATGTAGTTTGCATTATTTTTTGTCCACAGATAGTGAGGTTTGATTTCAATAGAAGTCATGAAAACAGCTTAATTAGCTCATTATTAGAGTGGACCTGTAAAAGACTTTTTCCTCAACCAGCAGACAGCTTGCAAACAGTGTGGCAAAGGAGAAATTGCTGTTTGAAGCTAATAATTTCATCTTTTGTCAAAGTGTTTACATACATTCATGTGTTTAACTCAAACAATAAAATGTTTGACTGGCCCAAATAGAAAGCATTTTGCAGACAACAAATTAACTGTTACTCAAATGATAGAATTTGTGTCTGAAAGGATGGAAAACATTGTGGGAAAAGGAGAAAGTTTTTGCTGGTTAGCAGCATTTTCTCCTTTTCCCACAATGTTTTCAAAAGCCATCTTTCTCAGGGTTATTAAAAATTGGGCCTGTGTGGTAAATGGTTAACCACAGCCCTTTACCAAACAGCCCAAGTTATAATGGTCCTGAGAATAAATGCTTTTGAAAACATGGAAAAAGGAGACTATGTGGGTAACAAGCATTTTCTCCTTTTCCTACCCTTCTGAAGATAAAACACAGTATTTGAGCCACATTTCATTTGAAATCTGCAAATACCTTCAGTTTGGAAGCATCTAACATTGTGTTGTTTTGTGAAATGAAATTTGTCTTTTACAGGGGAGAAAGCAATAAGGTGTAAATGCTGACTTTAGCAAGCATTTCTCATTTTGCCGGCTATGTTTTCACATTATATTTTATTCACATATAAAAAACCACAGGCCCTTGAAGCTCCATTGGTTTATTATGGAACACATAAATGTTCATTTCTTGATCATCAAACACTTGTTAGTGAAAAGTAGCGCAGTGGGCATATTGCCTGTATGTTGTAACTTTATCAGCTCACCAGGGCACAAAATGCTCCAGGTAAGCTTTTGCGATCATGCTATGTTGGTTGTCCATTGTGCGGTAGAGGCCATATTTTCAGTAAGGTACCCATCAAACACAGTCATAATGTTTGTTTTGATAAAATCTTGGACAAGTTCGAAATTGGTTCAAGTCAGGTCAAAAGGTAGGTTGTTGGGCCAAATCTTAGAAAAACCTTGTGTGCACTCGAGTGGCTACATTTGAGTTAGATACTCATGAAACGTGGTCAGAATGTTTTTCTCGATAAAATCTCAGACATGTGTTGAAATAGGGTCAAGTAGGGTCAAAAAGTAGGTCACTAGACCAAATCTTTGAAAAACCTTAATGTGTATTCAAGAGGCCACATTTTCAGCTCAATACTCATGAAGCTCTGTCAGAATGTCTGTCTTCTTAATATCTCATATAAGTTTGAAATTGGCTCATGTCAGGGAAAAAAAGTAGGTCACTTGGCAAAATCTTAGAAAAACCTTGAGTGCACTGTAGAAGCCAAATTTTCAGCCTGATACTCATGAAACTTGGTCAGAATGTTTGTCTCGATGAAATCTAAACCAGGTTTAAAATTGGTCATGACAGGTCAAAAGGAAGGTTATTGAACAGCTCTTTAAATAAAAAAAAACCCCTTGTGTGCAGTTTAGAGTCAGATACTCATGAAACATTGTCAGAATGTTTGCTTTGATAATATCTCTGACAAGTTAAAAAAATGTGTCATTTTGATAAAAAAGTAGGTCCCTCACACTAATGTGTTTTACATTATTACAACCAGGATCTCTTAGGCTTTATCAATCCTAGATGACTTAATTCAGGTGAGCACTTTAGGGCCAATGACCCTCTTGTATGATTAGCATTTCCATTTATTATAATTATTCTACATCAACTCTTTTAGCCCCAAACTTATAAACTTGATATCGTTCGATTGCTTGAATTTCATAAAGACTTTTACCTATAAGTTTGACTTAACGAGGTTTTGTGGAGTCTGATCTTGATCTATGCCATCCGTAAAAGCCCATATTTTTCACAATGGGGCTGAAAGTGTTTAAAAAAAAAAAGACTCAGAAAAAAGAAACCCTTTCATCTATTATAATCATTCAATATTTTATGTCATCCTTTTGTTTCCTTACAGAGTGAAATAATTCAAGAGTTGTTTGAGACAATTAGAAATTACAAGTCGGAGGAGGGGAAACTTCTGTGTGAATCGTTTATCAGAGTACCAAAGAGAAGGTATTTATCAGTGCTAAACGCACATAATTTGTAATAATTATCTTTTTCCTTGTTCACTTTTAGCAATGATCACTTGTTTAGCCCTTCACCGGGGGTTCTTCATGGCTCTGTGGTAAAGTGTAGGACTTGTAACCTGGAGACCCCACTGAGCTTTTTGTGTGAATGTCACAACTCACAGCCTTAGCCTGGTACAGGTGAGACAATGGATATACATGTGAGCTGTTGCTGTGATATGACTTGAATGATGTTGAAAGCTGATTGGATTAGTCTCTGAAAGTGGAAGGGTGGTAAAAATTGTGAGAAAAAGAGAAAATGCTGGCCACCAGCATTTTCTCCTTTGCCCACAATGTTTTCAAAAGGCTTCTTCCTCAGGGTCATTTAAAGTTGGTATTGTTTGGTAAAGGGTTAAAGTTGTTTGCAAAAGGTTTCAATATAGATTAGTCTTAATGTTTGTCTAATGGTTTGGCCAATCAGAAATTGTGTTACTTTCAAGTTTAAAGATATCAACGTGAGTTGACTGAATGATGTTTAACACAGTTTTCAACATTATTTCAGTTATATTGCAGCAGTCAGTGCACCTGTCCATGCTTTCCTGGGTATTTTTTTTTATTTCCATTACTTTGCACTATATTCTCTGCGAAAGCCACTGGCTGCTTTCCCACATGACTGTGGTTGAAACAATGATCAATGGTAAGAGAGAAATGAATCCTGTAGCAATGTCTATCACCAACCCTGGGAAAGAAATTGGTCCAAGCTTGGGATCCAAACCAGCAAACCCCCTGTTCTCAAGTTCTGTATAATACCAACTGCACAACTGGGGCTAGTCATGTTAACCCTTATCTTGCGAAATGAAACTTTCAAGCTAAGTAAAAACCAAGATTTTGCTATTTCAATGGTAATTTTTTAGGAATGATAGCTCTATATTGGACAGTGTAGATCCAAGATCAGACTGATTCTGTGCAGTCTGATCTGGATCTGCACTGTCCACGAAGTCCAACAAGGTTCTTGTTTTGTGCAAAATATTGGCCTAGGTAAAGAGCGTATTGCATCTCGATATTTGTACACAATTGTTTTTTAAGTTACTTTTATTTATCAAAACATTTTTCCTTTTAATTTTACAGAACAAATCCAGACTACTATGAAGTGGTGAAGCAGCCAATAGACATGTTAAAGATACAACAGAAGTTGAAGACGGATGAATATGAAGAAATAGAACAGCTAACAGCTGATGTGGAACTACTAGTCAGTAACGCAAGAGCATATTATAAGGTTGGTGAAAATGTTGTTTGCGCCTACATTGCTAAAGAATCGATTAAGATTGAGGAATTTGATTGAAGAATTTAGATTCATCGAATTCTGCTCAAAATTTTACTTGTAGATATGATCTTCACTGCCTGCAAAGGATGCTTTTAATCTAAGATTTTTGAATCACAGAAAGTTTATTTGCTATAAAAGCATGAGACAAAAACAATTCTAGCAGTTATATCATAGGATATCTTGATCCGGTTCTTTACCAGAAAACAAAATTTTAGAATCTGCCAAATTGAAAGGATTTGTAGATGGCAAATTAACCCTTTACTAAACAATCCGAATTTTAACAACCCTGTAGAAGAAAGCTTTTGAAAAATTATGTGAAAAGGAGAAAATGCTGGTAAGTTGCATTTTCTCCATTTCACACAAGGTTTTCTACCCTATCAAAAACAGAAACCAGAGTTCCAGATAGAGGGAGTGATTTTGATTTCAATATTGAAAATATTAGCTATTCTCCACTAAACCCTATGTTACGGGTACTAATTAGAATCGTCTCATCGAGATGATTCTAATGAGTACCCACAACATAGGATTTGGAAGAGAAATAATGGATTTAGAATACTGTCACTCCCTCTTATCTGGAGCTCTGAGAAATCATCATTTGAACAACATTTAATTTGTTGTCTGCCAAAGCTTTCAATTTGGTCAGGACCAAAATTTTTTTGAAAAGAGTTAAACCTGTCTGAAATGACAGGTTTTGCTTTTGAACGGGATTATGGGAAAACAGGGATATGCTTGCTACCAGCATATTTTACATTTTCGTACATTGTTCTCAAAAGCTTAGTTACTTAAAGTTGTGAAAACATGATACTGTGTGGTAAAGGCTTTAGCAGTTAAATCCAAGTTCCAGTTAGATAATCGTCGTGAAAAATGACCACATCTGATGCATTGTTAGTATAATGTTTATTGGTGTTGCAGTCAACTAAGTTAAATGATGGGATGAAATTGTCGTTCCTGTCTTTTGATGACCACTTGACGAATTTTGGCACATCAGTGTACATGTATGTTTCTGTTGGTGTTTCCACAACACTGGGTTTCACTGCATCATTTTTATCATCCAGATCAGTTACAATTTCTTCCATACTGACATGGTTATTTCTAGGATTCTCAGACACTGTGAAAACTTCAATTCCTCTTAAATTTTCTAGAAGTGAAGCAAATATATGTGACTTGGGTTTTCTGTATGTATTTTTACAGTCTGGCTTAGATTTCAAACTATCAGTTAGGCCAGTTGTATCAGGAGAAAGGAAGTCGAGTTTCTGAGAATTCTTTCTCCCATCATTTGAAGATTCTGTAGCCTTCGCATTTAAACTATCAGTTAGTCCAGCTGTGTAAGAAAGAATGTCAAGTTTCTCAGGGATGTTTCTCTCATCAACTGATGATTGCTCAGTGTTTGATTTTGAACTATCTCTTAATGCAGGTGTATCAGATGGAAGAAAATCAAGATTGTTAGCAATCTTTCTCTCATCATTTGATGACTGTTCAGTCTTAGCTTTTGAACTATCATTGACTCCAATTATATGAGGAGGATTGGCATCAAGCTTTGTAATAATGTATTTTTCAGCATTTGAAGATTGTTCTGACTCAGGGCCATCAAGGCTGGCAGTATCTCTGTAACATTCTGACATATTTGGTGACACACTAGGTTTATTTAGACTTTTTGATGATTTGATTTCTTCATTGTTTGGAAGTTGTTCTGTGTTGTCAGTCAATATTTCGTCAGTTACTTGGTTTTCATAAACATGTATATCAGCAGGTATCTCAGAACACACATCAGTCAAGCAAACAGTTTGTTTAGTTTCTTCAGTATCAAGAGGTTTACAATGAGCTTGCATCAGTCGAGCAAGACCTGCTATACCGGAAATACCTTCATGACCGTCATTCTTTTCTTTATGAAATGATTCTGCTAAAGTCGTAAGATTGGCCTGTGTATATGTGTCTGACGCACCTCTGTAGATCTGACTTTGTGGTAGTATAGAGTGGTAATAGTTTAGATATTCTTCTTCATGTTTCTCCATGTACTTTTTTTTGTTTCGTTTCCTTCGAATGTAAAGTATGAGATAAATGAGAAGTCCCAAGCCCACTAATACTATAGTATAATAGTTATTGTTGGCTGAGCTGTTGTTTGGTTGAGATTCAAGAGGTGTGATCTGGAAAGAAAAGTAAGCAGACTGAAGCTTTCTGTGCCAGAATAGAGTATGGTACTCAAAGGTTTTTGAAGGTTGCAGATTCGAAACCCAATGAAGAAAATTTTTGTAGAGTTATTTTTCCCAAACTAAGAGTCATGTCCAAATGACTTTTTCACAGAAAATATCAGAATTTATCTTCAATTTTTTTATATTAGAATCTAGTTTTTTGCGGTTTAACTCTTTACCATGTGACAGAAATGTAGATGCGTCCAAATTGAAAGCATTTGCCAACCACAATTTAAAAGTGGCTCAAATGATGGGGTTTGTCTCTGACAGGGTAGAAAACATTTTTGGAAAAGATGAAAATGCTGTTTTCTAGCATTTTCTCCTTTCCCCACAATGTTTTCAAAAGTCTTCTTCCTCAAGGTCATTAAAACTTGGGATTGTGTGGTAAAATGTAAAGCCCTTATTGTACTATGTTGAAGAAATGGACTTTTTCAGTCAGTTTTAAATATATATATTTCTGTTTTGAATTTGTTTTTGTTAGAATATCTAGTAAAGAAGCCAACATTGCAGATCCAAGATGAGACTGCACAGAACTAGCAGTCTGATCTTGATCTATACTGTCTGTATGAGCAGTTAAATTCTGGTTCAATGCTACAATGGTTTATGTATCAAATCATTGTCAAAATTTAGTGTGCATGAGATAAAAATGATTTAGCCATGCTCTGTAAAAAGAGGGCTTGATGCATCTGCAAAAAGTCTCAACCCACATCAGCCTGCGCAATCTGCACAGGCTGACATGGGCCGAAACTTTTTGCTATCTTTAAATTCTCTGCATTTCAAAGGACCAGGCTACCTCATTTATCTGTCAGTTGTTAAACAAAATGGATATTAGGGGTTCTATAATTATATGATGTCCTGCTTGGTAAAATGCATCACACAGATGCATTAAGCCCCCTTTTGCCAGAGCATGGGTCATTTGCTTTTTCAGTGCATAACAAGATCAGACTGACAATAGATACAAATGTTTTATTGAGATGAAAACGTCACAAAATTTCAATATGGGATTCAATCTCCTAACCCTTTACCAGACAAAATTTTGGCCTTGTCCAAATTGAAAGCATTTGCAGACGACAATTTCTATGTGGCTCAAATGGTGCAATTTTTCTTTGATAGGGTAGAAAACATTGTGGGAAAAGGAGAAAATGCTGGTTACCAGCATTTTCTCCTTTTCCCACAATGTTTTCAAAAGGTTTCTTTCCCAGGGCATTGTGCGGTAAAGGGTTAATCATATTTGGTGCTCAGAAGTTAAAAGCCTAGCCTTGTAGTATGGTTGGTACTGCAAAGGGCTTGAATTCCATGGGTACCCAGGGTTTTCCCATGACTTTCTGATTTTGGGCTAAGTCCCCTGTAGCTCAGTCGGTAGCGTACAGGACTTGAGAACAGGAGGTTGCGGATTCAATCCCAGGCTTGGCCAATTTATTTTCCGAGGATTGATGATAGTCATTGTGACAGGATTCATTCCTCTCTCACCGCTGACCATTTTTCGATGATGGTTATGTGGGAAAGCAGCCAATGGATTGGAAAGAATATTGTGTGGAGTACTGGTAAAGAAAACTCCAGGAAAGCATGGCTAGGTGCACTGGCCGCTGTGATATAACCAAAATTATGTTGAAAATGGCGTTAAACACCATACAGTCAGTCTTATTTTGGGGTCATTTGACCTCCTTCAAGTGACTAAAAGAAGACACTTATAAATTTGGGGGGTCATTTGAAAGTTTTGGGGTTAAAATTCAAAGAACAAGGGGTCATGGAAAACCCTGGGTAGCTGGTTTGATACCTTGCAGAGCCAAATGATTTCCAAGAATTGATGATAAACATTGAGATAGGATTCTTTCCTCTCTCCTTGCTGTTCACTTATATGGCAATATTTACGTTGGAAAGCTGCCAGTGGCTTGAAAAGAATGTTGTGCGAATTATTGTCAAAAGAAACTCAAGGAAAGCATGGATAGGTGCACTGGCGGCAGTGATAATGTTGAAAACAGCATAAAGCACAAAAAGCAGACAAATTAGAGGGACAAAAAGAAAGCAGATTTTTTATGTAAGCAGTTTAACTTGATAGCAAACAACAAAATTTTATAGACATCTCAGTTGAAAGCTTTTGCAGACGACAATTTAAATGGCTGAAATGATGGATTTTGTTTTTGATAGGGTAGAAAATATTGTGGGAAAAGGAGAAAATGTTGATTACCAGCATTTTCTCCTTTCCCCACAATGTTTCTGAAGGGCATCCTTCTCAGGGTTGTCCAAACTTGGGATTGTGCGGTAATGTTACAAATTTTAAAGTTACAAACAGAAATTGTAACTAGATATAAACAGAAAAGATTTAAACACTTTGCCAAAAAATTCCAAGTTTTAAGGAACGTTGGCAGATATAGTGTTGGAAAAGGAGAAAATGCTGTTGCAGAAATCATCAGTTGCATTTTCTCTTTTTCCCACGATGCTTTCCACCCTCGCATATCCCATCATTTTAGCCACATTTTATTTGTCGTCTGCAAATGCCCGAAGTAGGACACATGTAAAATTCTCTCATCTGGTAAAAATTTTAACCCTTTCCTAGACAAGCTGTGGTTTTCACGTGTCTGCAGTACAAGTCTTCTGAAAACACTGTGGGAAAAGGAGAAATTGCTCATAATGAGCAATTTCTCCTTTTCCCACAGTGTTTTCTACCCTTTTTGAGACCTTTCTGCCATTTTCACTAAATTTAAAATTGTCGTCTGCAAACTCTTTCAATTTGGACCAGTCCAAAATTTGTCATTTGGGAAAGGGTTAAACAGCTTTCAAAAAATCTTACCATTTTTGAAGTGACTGTTGCTGACGTATAGTTATCCAAGATATTCACTGTTGTATTATTATTCTCAATGAATATAGGAACTGGATGCTCCATTGTTTACAATCGACTGTTTACCTTTGAGTAGATGAACTTATCTGCCCTCCTTGCTTTATTGGTTTATTGGATTGCTTGTTAACCCTTTACCATCCAATCCCAACTTATAACGACCCAGAAGAAGAGAGCTTTGGAAAACTCTGTTGGAAAAGGAGAAAATGCTGGTAACCAGCATTTTCTCCTTTTCCCACAATGTTTTATATTCTATTAAGGACAAATTATGTCATTTGGCCCACCTTTGATATGTTGTCTGCAAATTCTTTCACTTTGGACCATTCTAAATTTTGTCGTTTGGTAGAGTTAAAACCCTCTATGACCTTGTACCAAACAATCACATATTTTAATGACCTTGAAGAGTTCAAAGAATGCTTTTTAAAACATTGTGTGAAAAGGGGAAAATACTGGTGACCAGCATTTTCTTCTTTTCCCACAATATTTTCTGACCTGTCAAAGATACCTTATCTCATCATTTGAGCCACACTTATTGCGTTGTCTTCAATGCCTTCAGTCTGAAAGCTTCTTAAATTTCATCATCTAGCAAAGAGGTTACCAGATGCAGTTTGGGTGCCAGTGGGTTTTGATAACTTTACCAAAATTTTAGACTGGTCTGAATTGAAAACATTTTCAGACAACAAATTAAATGTGACTCAAAAATTGAAAGAATTGTTATGACAGAAAATGTTGTGGAAAAAGAATAAAATGCAGGTTTCACTTCAAATTCAGACTAGCTTTTATCTTTCAGTAAGGGAACCCCTATTACAGGGGCAGGTTACCATCAAAAAATTTTTAACACAAATGCCCCTTTTTCAACTTAAAATTTTCACTCAGAATCAATCTATTTTTAAAAGTAACCTGGGTCCTGTGTGGACTTGTAACTTGGAGGCCCTAGGTTCAAGCCACATTGGAAGCACTGGATTTTTCATGGGAATCTCCATGGGCAAGGCACTTCAGAGCTCTAACAGAGTACTGGTGAAATCATGGAGATACATGAATGATGAATATGTGAGCTGTTGCCATAATATGACTGAAATAATTTTGAAAGCTGTGTAAAGAGTTTGCAGACGACAATTTTAAATTTGATGAAAATGGCAGAAAGTTCTTAAAAAGTATTGAAAACACTGTGGGAAAAGGAGAAATTGCTCATTACGAGCAATTTCTCCTTTTCCCACAGTGTTTTCAAAAGACTTGTAATGCAGATACGTGAAAACCAGGGCTTGTTTGGGAAAGGGTTAAAGCAACTGCAACCAAACATTAGCTCCATCGTGCATTTAGATTTTGGGCCAGTATTTGCAAAGGCTTGTGGGAATGTCACATGATCAAGAGCACTCATCAATTATATGGTTTCGTATTCAAATAGGCATGGTGATGATATATCTGGTGGAAAAAAAATTGAGTTACCAAATCCAAAACAACCTTTCTGTAATTTGAAACCCTTGAAGTGCTCTCCACCTTTTTATTGAATGTAGCTGTTAAGTTTCTTTAGACTTGCAAAGAAATATATAGTGTTGTATTTATCAGTTTTTTGCAAGCAAAATTTGATTTACAGCAAAGAAATTTAAATAGGCCACTTTAAAACTTCTTTGATTCAGTATGTCAACTTAATTCATAAGTTGATTTAAGGTTAACATTGTTTTTGTGGAAAATAGAAACTGATCCCATGTTTTGTAAGGGGCCAAGATGACACATCAGTTCAGGATTCTGGTCTAAACACTGCATCACTAGAACCACATTTAAGTTGTAATCTGCAAATGTTCTCAATTTGGGCATGTCCGAATTTAGTTGCCTGGTGAAGAGTTAATCCCGAGTTTTGATGACCCAGGGGAAAGGCCTTTCGAAAAACATTGTGGGAAAAGGAGAAAATGCTGGTAACCAACATTTTCTCCTTTTCCCAAAATATTTTCTGCTTATTCAAGGAGATGTCCTATCATATGAGCCACATTTAACTCTTTACCAAAAGACAAAATTTAAGACTTGTCCAAATTGAAAGCATGTGCAGACGACAAAATAAACATGACTTAGGCATTGAAATGTGTTTTTGGAAGGGTAGAAAACATTGTGGGAAAAGGAGAAAATGCTGGTTACCAGCATTTTCTCCTCTTCCCACAATGTTTTCAAAAGGCTTCTTTCTTAGGGTTGTTAAAAGTCCGGATTGTGTGGTAAAGACTTAAATTGTCAAATGCTTTCAATTTGGACAAATCTATATTTTGCTCATGATGTAAAGCTGGCAAAGGCTACTTTGCAATAGACACATGCTAGATTTCCTGTGTATGGCCTTTAAATAAAGTAAGTTAACCCTGTACCCCACAGTTCCAAGTTTTAATGACCTGAGGAAAAAGGCTTTTGAAAACTTTGTGGGAAAAGACTTTTGAAAACTTGGTGGGAAAAGGAAAAAATGCTGGTTACCAGCATTTTCTCCTTGTCTCACGATGCTTTCTTCCCTGTCAAAGACAAAATCAATAATGTAAACTACGGTTAATATGGAGGGGAATATCCGCCAAAACTCTATGTGTCTAGATGACATTCTTATTTATGAACATTAGATGTCTATTTGTCCTCTTTCTTAAATCTTACATGCATATAACATTTCATGTTTCATTATTACTAGTGCATGTTGCTTGATGCCAGTTCCATTTTTCTTCTTCCACTTGTATGCCATAAAATTGTTATTTAGTAGCGTGTGCTTCTGTTCATTTTGCCCCTTTTCACATTATGATTTCATCCATCTTACGTCCTTATCCCGATATTTTTCCCGTTTTCCCATGTCTGTATCGCTTATCATTAAAGTGCTACATTCTTGTTTATGCATATTCTGGCAAAAACTATGGGCTTTTGTGATATTAAATTGACGCTATGATAGGTAGCTGAATTAAGGCGAACGAAGTATGCACTAACAAGAATGGCATTTACACGAATACGACAAGTCATATTATGATACCAGATGGCGCTTTCATATACATTATTCGGTAACAGACAAGTTCGGTAAATTGGACTTATAAATAAATCAATTGGATGTTCTGTAACAAGGCAGTGCCCTGATGTTTCTCACACCCAATACATAGCTTTCTGTGCAAACCTTTCTTTTTTAATTTGCAATTGCCGCTCGTTTTCTGACATAATGATACTTGTTATGTTGTACCTTTCATGCTGTTTATAAATGCCTGAAATTGATCAATTCTGATCACCATCTTATTTTCGGTTTTCACCCTTTCACCCTTAGTTGATTTAATCAATAACTAAGAATCCCAAACCTGTACCCATTGTAATCGTCCTACAGATAACAGACTCCCAGCTTAAGCCAATTTTAAGTTTTATAGATATGTTTTATCAAAAAGGCACTGGCTTTGTTAACATTTCCTTTGTGAAAATATTTTCTTTTGGGAACAAAATGGCCGGCTTGCAAACCAGCCATTTACCCTTAGAGCACCTTTCACCCTTACAGCCAATTCAGATCACGATCAGACTACACAAAACATGGAGACTGATCTTAGATTTACTCTGTCTATTTTTCTAATACATTATGAATAAGGACAACCTTGAAATCATTTATAGTAGATGTTCTTTTTCTAAAATGAAACTGGCCGTTTGGTTTATTCGATGCTCTAAGCGTTAAAATTATGGTTAATCAGTGCGAATTAATAAAGATATTACAGGTGAAACATTGTAGCAAATGAAAAGAGACAGAGAGAGAGAGAGAGAGAGAGAGAGAGAGAGAGAGATGCCTCGACAATGCTTCGTTGCATACTTCTTGTAATTTTGACTATGTACATTGTGCTTGTCTAGAAAAAATGTTCTGTTTTGTTCCTCTCCTGCCTCCACAATGTTTTTAAATCTGGTCTGGTGCACACAAGTCGTCGTCCGCAGGTTTTAAAGTGTGTTCATCAATACAACACGGACATCACTGCATAAAAAAATCATATAAGGTCCCTGACACCTGTACGAACTTTGCGAGAGCAAAGGGAGTACTGTATGCTATATACATGTATAGACATGTGTCTTTAACAGCCTATACCAGCCTGTATAGCCCATGTGGTAGAGCGTAGGGCTAGTAAACGTCATGTGTCTGGACACTTGAGGGTGTGGGTTCGATTCGCTCGGCTAACCATCTAAAATTACTAACAGTTTTTCAGATGAGACTTTAAACCGAGGTTTCGTGTGACGGTGCTATACACCGAGCACGTTTAAGAACCAGACGTAACTTATGATAGGTTTCGTCGTGTATCTTGGACTATCCCTGTAACATAACTAATAGCCTTCAGGGGCCGTCGCCCATATGGGAAACCAGTGGCGCCGATAAATAAACGCGAATTCTTTAACAGCCTGTTTTCATACCTCCCATTACCAACAAGATAAAGAAGATCCCCATAGATCTTAGAGATTAACCATGGTTTAAAGGTGGCTATTTAGAATTTGTGACGAAAAATTAAAAACAAAAACCCTAAACGCATTTTTATGTCCCTGAAACATTAATAGACGAGGAGAAATTCGCAGATCAGACTGCACACATAAAAGTTAAGGGGATAGGGCATGTTCAGATCACACACTGCTCATGCTGTTTGAAAACAGTATTTCTCAAAAGAGTATACATATGTCACTTTCTATCTATCCATGTCTCTCACCCCCTCTCTTCATTTGCCACAATATTTTTTCTATATTAGCCATCTTTCTGGAAACAATTGAATTATCCATAAGTTTAACTCCAAGAGCTTCGAATAAACCTAACTGCCATTTTCATTGTAGAAATAAAACCTTAATTTTAGCGATTTCAAGGTTTTTTTTTTTTTTTTTTTGTTCAGAAAGCTTTGGAAAAGGAGCATGTGAAGATCAAGTTTAGACTCGGTTTTTGGCGTAGTGTGATCTTGATCTGCACTGGCCACAAAGGCAACTGAAGTAGTGACAGGCGCTCTTAGGGTTAAATGTTGGTTTGGAAGTCTTTAAAGAAGAAAATATTTTCGCACTGAAATATTCATAAAAACATTTTAAACGAAGATACATCAGGTACAAGGTTAGGATTGGGTATTATTCATCACCTAAACTATATGGTTGGAATATCGAAAGTAATATGTTATTGTGATTTCAGGTATATTATTTTACATACAGCATGGCAGGAGCAACATAACAAAATTATTATGTATGAAAGCGTGTGGAAAAAAGAACCCTTGAACAAATGAGAGCAAAGACTTTACTTGGTGTGAAAAACATCACGGTGCATTACACAAGACAAAAAAGTAGACTTGTCCAAATTGAAAGCATTTGCAGACGACAATTCAAATGTGACTCTAATGATGGAAGTTGTCTTTGATAGGGTAGAAAACATTGTGGGAAAAGGAGAAAATGCTGGTTACCAGCATTTTCTCCTTTTCCCACAATGTTTTCAAAAGGCTTCTTCTTCAGGGTCGTTAAAACTTGGGATTATGTGGTAAAGGGTTAAACACTGTATAATTACCTTGTTACCGAAACATCGGATAGATGTACTTTTATAAGTCCAATTTACCGAACTTGTCTGTTACCGAAACATTTGTCACCCATTATGCTTCTCGTCTGCATTTAGGAAAGTTTCAATACTGAAGAAGGAAGTATAACAAATATAACATGTATTTAGAAGAAAGTAAAATGCTACTACAAACATGCATCAAGCACTAGGAAAAAAGACAAATGCAATTACGCAGTAGGAAGTAATCAGGAAGAATTAAGCATTCATAATCAACAAAAACATCACGGTGCATTACACAAGACAAAAAAGTAGGTAAATATGATCAAGTTATAATAATGATGCAGGCAATTAGCACCAAACAGTATGTGCTAATAATAATGACACATGAGATGCAATATGCATGTAAGATGTAAGAAAGAAGACGAATAGACATCTAATGTTCACAAATAAGATTGTCATCTAGACCCACAGAATTTTGGCGGATATTCCCCTCCATAGGTTAATCATTTGCAAATGCTTTATTATTGGTAAGTCTAAAATTTTGTCATCTGGTAAAGAGTTAATGGCAAAGACTTTGCAGTCGAAGCATGTGAAATTACAAGCATATGGCCTTCAAAAATAAAAATAAGTTAATAGATCGTATAAGGTCGTTATACGAGGTTGCTGAAACAGGTGCCAATTTACGTCATTGCTGTCTTAGCCTGCAAGTTATTGTGTCAATTTGATACTTGATATTAGGTTAGACATGTGTCTGGGTTACTTTTGGCTGTCTGTCATGTATTATTAATTACATTTATTATATAGAGCTGGATCAACTTGGTTCTGTGATAAGGGGGTTTAATGCATCTGCAAACAGTATCCACCAAGGTGATCCAGCACATTCTGCACAAGATGATCTTGGATGAAATGTTTTGCTTTAGATAAATTTTCAGTATGTCAAAGCACCATTCTACTTCAGAGTATTGTTGGTCGTTAGACAAAATGGATTTTATGGATCAATAATTATGTGATGACTTAACCCTTTCCCAAACAAGCCCTGGTTTTCACGTGTCTGCAGTACAAGTCTTTTGAAAACACTGTGGGAAAAGGAGAAATTGCTCGTAACGAGCAATTTCTCCTTTTCCCACAGCGTTTTTTACCCTTTTTGGACCTTTCTGCCATTTTCATCAAATTCAAAATTGTCATCTGCAAACTCTTTCAATTTGGACCAGTCCAAAATTTGTCGTTTGGGAAAGGGTTATGTGTTGACTTGCATGGTATAATGCATCACCAAAATGCATTCAACCCTTTACCACACAATCCTGACTTTAACCCTTTACCAAACGACAAAATCTTAGACTGGTCCAAATTGAAAGCATTTGCAGACGACAAAATGAATGTGACTGAAAAATTGAAATTTGTTCTGCGAAGGGTAGAAAACATTGTGGGAAAAGAAGAAAATGCTAGAGTAGTCAACCCTGAGAAAGAAGCCTTTTGAAAACATTGTTGGAAAAGGAGAAAATGCTGGTAATCAGCATTTTCTCCTTTTCCCGCAATGTTTTCTACCCTTCCCAAAACAAATTTCAATTTTTGAGCCACATTTACTTTGTCATCTGCAAATGCCTTGAATTTGGACCAGTCTAAAATTTTGTCATTTGGTAAAGAGTCAAGTTGAGTTTGTTATTTGAGACACATTTCAGTTACATTGATAGACTTCAGTAACATTCTAAAATCCTGAGTTGACACAATGTTTCAGTGTTTTCGAAAGCAAAGCAAAATGTCAGAACCACATCTAATGTATTGCCTGTAATTGTTTTTAATTTGGACAAGTACAAAATTTTTTTCTGATGTAAGGAGTTAAATTCTGAAAAATGATAAAATATGAATATAAAATTAACTCTTTTTCAAACAACAAAATTTTAGCCTTTAGCAAATTGAAAGCAATTGCAGCCAATGAATTAAATGTATTAACTCTTTACCAAACGACAAAATTTTAGACTAGTCCAAATTGAAAGCATTTGCAGAAGACAAAATAAGTATGGCTGAAAAATTGAAATTTGTTTTGGGAAGGGTAGGAAACTTTGTGGGAAAAGGAGAAAATGCTGGTTACCAGCATTTTCTCCTTTTCCCACAATGTTTTCAAAAGGCTTCTTGTTCAGGGTCGTTAAAATTTGGGATTGTGTGGTAAAGGGTTAAATGTTATTTAACTCTTTACCAAACAACAAAAATGTAGACTTGCTCAAATTGAAAGCATTTGCAGACGACAATTTAGATGTCACTCAAATGGTAGAACTTGCCTTTGATAAGGTAGAAAACATTGTGGGAAAAGGAGAAAATGCTGGTTACCAGCATTTTCTGATTTCCCATAATGTTTTCAAAAGGCTTCTTTCTCAGGCTTGATAAAACTCAGGATTGTCGGGTAAAGGGTTAAAATAAGAAATTTCTATTTCACAGGATAGAAAACATTGTGTTTCTTCTTTTCCCACTATGTTTTCAAAAGCCATCTTCATGGTAACTAAATTTTGGGATTGTGGGGTAAAGGGTTATCGACCCTAAAGAAGATGACTTTTGAAAACATTTTGAGAAAAGAAGAAAATGCTGGTAACCAGCATTTTCTCCTTTCCCCCCCAATGTTTCTTACCATCTCGTTAACAAATTTCAATTTTTGAGTCATGTTTATTTTCTGGTCTGCAAATGCTTTCAATTCGGACAAGTCTGAAATTTTGTCATCTGGTAAAGAGTTAACCCTTTCCCAAATGACAGATTTTGGACTGGTCCAAATTGAAAGAGTTTGCAGACAACAATTTTAAATTTGATGAAAATGGCAGAAAGGTCTCAAAAAGGGTAGAAAACGCTGTGGGAAAAGGAGAAATTGCTCGTTACGAGCAATTTCTCCATTTCCCACAGTGTTTTCAAAAGACTTGTACTGCAGACACGTGAAAACCAGGGCTTGTTTTGGAAAGGGTTAAGTAAGATTGAAAGAGAAGAGACCATTTACAGGAAGTGACAAAAATTATTGCATTTTTCAGGCAATAGTTACAAAAGCTGTCTACCAGTATGTATAGCAAGAAGTTATATTTGTAATGTAATAGGTTAAATTTAAATAATCAGTAATTGAGATTTTAATTCTACCTTCATTTCTATTCCAGAAAGGTTCCCAGGAATATATAGATGCGACAGACCTTTTAGACTTGTACTATGAGATAAGGGATGAACTTCTGGTCGAGACTTTTGGAGATGGGAAAGACGTTATCGATGACGATGATGATGATGGAGAGCCGGATGATTCTAATGTGAACCTAGAACAAATACAGGTAGGCTTGTATTCCATATTAATGTTGACATGTATGGTTTATATGTCCATGTTATATTCCCATTAAAACACAAGATTGATTGGTGAAGGGTTAATACAGGAATACATTCATGTGAAGACATTGTGGCAAAGGCATAAATTGCTCACTAGAGGCATTTTCTTTTTTTCTCACATTGTTTTCAAAAAATGTATGCTGCCACAGGAAAAAGTCATCTGCAAGTGCATAATTATGTTTTATCCCCTTAACCCTTTACCGCACAATGACGCCTTTTGACGCCCCTGGGAAAGAAGCCTTTTGAAAACACTGTGGGAAAAGGAGAAAATGCTGGTAACCAGCATTTTCTCCTTTTTCACACAATGTTTTCTACTCAATCAAAGAAATATTGCACCATTTTAGCCAAATTGAAATTGTTGTCTGCAAATGCTTGCAATTTGGAGAAGGCTAAAATTTTGTCAACTGGTAAAGGGTTAACCTTTTACCTCATAATGCCGACTTTTAAGGGCCCTGAGAAAAAAAGCCTTTTGAAAACATTATGGGAAAAGGGGAAAATGCTGGTAATCAGCATTTTCTCCTTTTCTCACGTTTTCTACCCTTCCCAAAACAAATTTCAATTTTTGAGACACATTCAATTTGTCGTCTGCAAATGCTTTCAATTTGGACTAGTCTGAAATTTTGTTGTTCGGTAAAGGGTTAAGCTACTAAATAAGATAAATGAACCTTTTCAGCCAATAAAAAAAAAAAAAAAAAAAAAAAAAAAATATTGCTACATCAAATTTATTTTTCTGGGAAAAATATCTCCTCATTGGACAGTCTAGATCCAAGATCAGACTGCACATTCTCTGCAGTCTGATCTTGATATGCACTGTCTACAAAAGCTCCTTGAGTCATGCTTAGCAGACCAAGTGTTAATTAATCTATTTCAGTCAAAGATAGGATCTATAATCCAACAAGAGCAAGAGGCTGCTAAACAGTCCAGTACAGTGACTGTTGCCCCATCACCAGAGAGTGTGGACGATAAGTCATGGGACGCTGATGACTTTGAGCAACTGTTTTCTGCGGTGGTGAATGCCCAGGATGGAGACAGGAGTATAAGTGAACCCTTCCATTTACTGCCCTATAAAACAGTAAGGAAAACATTTTAGTTTACTTATGATCTGTCGCCAACCTTAACACCCACCCCCCCATCACTTCTTGTAGCAGAAGCCTACCTACCTTCTGACAAAAGTCTGCAGGTTTTAATATGATTTGCAGGATATTCATCACTATCAAAAGCCAAGAGTATATTTTCAGCTGCCAAAAGAGGTAAAGATTATAAATTTTTTTGTTCAAAGACTTAAAAAACCTTTATTCTTATTTTCAGTCTTTGTATGGGGTCTTGTTCAAATTTATGAAAAGGTTAACCCTTTTACCAAACAATTTAAAGTTTTAACGACCCATAAGAATAATGCTTTTGAAAACATTGTGGGAAAAGAAGAAAATGCTGGTAACCAGCATTTTCTTCTTTTCCCACAATGTTTTCTATTCTATGAAGGATGAATCCCACCAATTGAGTCATATGTAATTGGTCATCTTTACCAAACAACAAATTTTTTGACTACTCCAAATTGAAAACATTTGCAGACAACAAAATAAATGTATCTCAAAAATTGAAATTTGTTTTGGGAAGTGCTAGAAAAACATTGTGGGAAAAGGAGAAAATGCTGGTCACCAGCATTTTCTCCTTTTCCCTCAATGTTTTTAAAAGGCTTCTTTCTCAGGGTCGTTAAAAGTCGGGATTGTGTGGCAAAGGGTTAATACCTTAGAGCCATGCTTTGGGAAAAGAGGGTTAAATGCCCCTCTGGGATACATGATAAAAAGCAAGACATAAAATTATTATGGATCCATAAAGTTGGTTTTGTTTGACAACCAACTGAATCATGAGGTAGACTGGTCCTTTGACATGCAGAAAATTTACCAAAAGCAAAAAGTATTGACCCAGGTCAGACTGCGCGGACTGTGCAGGCTGACCTGAATCGATACTCTTTGCAAATGCATTAAGCCCCCTTTTCAAAAAGCATCACCCCCTTATTTGTTTTTCAGCTGTATCCTAACTACTATGAGGTGATAAAGGAGCCAATAGATCTGAAGATGATAGCTAGAAAGATCCAGGACAACGAGTTCAAAACTCTGGATGACATGGAGAGAGATGTGAACCTCATGGTCCTTAACGCAAAGACGTTTAATGAACCCAAGTCTCTCATTTATAAGGTATTTAACATTATCCAAATGATTCATTGATTGTATGGTGTTTAACTCTGTTTTCAACATTTTTTTTAATGATATCACAGTGGCCAGTGTACCTATCTATGCTTTTAGTAGTTTAGTAGTTTCTTTTTATCATTATTTCATACACTCTTTTTTCCCAGGCCACTTGGATGAATCGGCAATGACTAGTGTCACTGTGATGGCTTATACCATGCAAATTATCACATACACAATTATGGATCCCTTAACCCTTTCCCAAACGACAAATTTTGGCCTAGTCCAAATTGAAAGAGTTTGCAGACGACAATTTTAAATTCGATGAAAATGGCAGAAAGTTATCAAAAAGGGTAGAAAACACTGTGGGAAAAGGAGAAATTGCTCGTTACGAGCAATTTCTCCTTTTCCCACAGTGTTTTCAAAAGACTTGTACTGCAGACACGTGAAAACCAGGGCTTGTTTGGGAAAGGGTTAAAATCATTTTTGTGTAACAGCTGACTGAATCATGAGGTAGATTGGTCCTTGGACATGCAGAATATTTGCAAATGGCAAAAAGTTCTGATGCATGTCAGCCTCGCAGACTGCACAGGCTGGCAGGGGTCAATACCTTTTGCATTTTCATTAAACCCCTATATCACAGAGCATGGCTCAAATATTGTTTTGCTGCTAGACATTGAAATTTTGAAGTCATAGAAAAAATGGATTAGAAAAAGAAAATTTTACGTACTTGGAATGTGATACATCATTATCATCATTTGTCTTTTTTACCCTCGCCATGCGGCATAAAGCCATGTGGCGAGCAGCTATTGGTTTTTTTTTTTTTCTTTTTTTCCTTTTTTCAATGTATTACTAAGATTTTCCTATATCCCATCGACACACCACAGATAAAAATGTGATACAGTCACACAAAGACAGCTTTAAAGACATAGAGGGTTCTTTGAAAATTGGACTTGCTGGTTATGTTTACTCCTTACCACTCAATTTCGAGTTTTAACAACCCTGAGAAAGGGGGCTTTTTAAATTATTGTGGAAAAAGAAGAAAATGTTGGTAACCAGCATTTTCTTCTTTTTTCACTATGTTTTCCAACCTTTCAAATACAAATTTTATCATTTGAGCCATGTTTAGTTTCTTCTCCACAAATGCTTTGAATATCAATAAGTCTAAAATTTTTGTTGTGTTGTATTGGAATAAACTGTTGCAATCTCTAATTTTTTTTTTTATCCATTGTCAAGGATGCTTGTACATTGAAGAAAGTGTTTGATCTAAAGAAGAGAGAGATGGAACAGAGAAAAATAGCAAATAAGTCCAGTGATAGAATAAGGTAGGTTTCTGATACAGCACTTTTGTTGCCATTTTAGTTTATTTGGTTCATCGAGCAATATTTGTATGTTTTCAATGATGCCCGTGTATCTATTCCCCTGTTTGAATGTTTTTGCTTGTTTCTGTGTAAAGACCGGTTAACATAATGAGGAAAAAGGGTCAGCAAGATGATTGATTAAACCTTTACCAAACAACAAAATTTTAGACTAGTCCAAATTGAAAGCATTTGCAGACAACAAATTAAAGGTAGCCCAAATGATGAAATTTGTCATTGGTAGGTTAGAAAACATTGTGGGAAAAGGAGAAAATGCTGGTTACCAATGTTTTCAAAAGCCTTCTTCCGCATGGTCGTTAAAAGTCAGGATTGTGTGGGAAAGACTTAATTGACTGAATGGTGTATTAGGCTGCTTTCAGCATTATTTCAGGCATATCAAAGAGACAGCTGTTATATTGATGTGTTTCCTTGGTTTCACCAGTACTAGGCTAGGGCCCTGAAGTGTCTTGCCAAGGGACTCTCCCATGAAAAAGCCAATGGATCTAGTGAGACTCAAACTGGGAGCCTCCAGGTCACAAGTCCAACACTTTACCACTGAGCCACACAGGACCCCATTCAAAAGAATGAGAAAACAGGGTTAACAAAATGAGGAAACAGGGATTTTATTGGCCATTGATTAAATTGTAAACATGGAGCGAATTCTTAATCTTAAGACCAGTCATCTGATTGGCTGAGGTGCACTTTGGTGAAATTATCAAATGAAATCTTGACACTGTGGTTAACCTGTAAATATACAAAACTTATCCAAGAACAGTGTTGTTTAAATACATGTATATATAATCTGAATTACCAAGTAATTTTATGTTTTACTGGCCCAAGGGAAAACTGTTTTGATTGCGTTGTAACCAACATTTTCTCCTTTTACCACTATGTCTTGAAGAACCTTCTTTAATCTTCATCAAGGTCATTAAAACACATGATTGTTTGACAAAGTGTTAACTATATCTTTAGAGAAACACTATTAACCAGACTTGTTCTCTTTCAGAACAAGGGGAGGTAACCAACAAAAACTCTCAGCCCAATTTGCTGCCCTTGAATACCCAGAACCTTTAGACCCTACAGATATCATGGAGTATGAGGAGGACTCGGGTGCAGAGACAGTGATGTCAGAGGAAGAAAGCCCTATGTGGAATCTATTTAATGCTGTAAAGAATTATACGCTGGCAGATGGTTCCAAGATCATTGACCCCTATATGAAACTGCCAAGTAGAAGGTAAGTGTTTAGCACACAATCCCGAGTTTTTAACGACCATGAGGAAAAAGCCTTTTGAAAACATTGTGGGAAAGGGAGAAAATGCTGGTAACCAGCATTTTCTCCTTTTCCCACAATGCTTTCTACCTATTCAAGGACAAATATTATTATTTGAAAAAACATTTGAATTCTCGTCTGTAAATTCCTTCAGTATGGACGAGTTCAAAGTTTTGCCATGTGGTAAACAGTTAAGCCTTTACCTGCTAAATAAGTTAAACTTTTCAAGCTGATAGTAAAAACCCAAATATTGTTATTTCAAAGTCATTCTTTGGGGCAGTGTAGATCTAATCTAATCCTTATGGAGAGTGTAGATCTAAGATCAGACTGCACATTCTGTGCAGTCTGATCTTGATCTACACTGTCTGCAAAAGTTACTTGAGTCTCGCTTAGCAATTTAAGGGTCAATAGTGTTTTTTTTCCCGGCTTACTTGAGCATGAAGTGTTCAAGGTTAGCTTTGGTGATAGTTCTGTGTCCACAGCCGTGTGACTTGTGGGCATGAACTACTCCCATTTGTGCACTCTAGAGGCCTCATTTTCAGTCAAGTACTCATAAAAGTTTGTCAGAATTTTTGTCCTTATGCTTATTTGGACAAGTCTGAAAATGGGTCCTAGAAAAACTTAGTGTAGACTCCAGTGGCCTTATTTTCAGTCCAATACTTGTGTAAGTCAAAATATTTGTCTTGGTGATATCTTGAATATAATTGTATTAATGGGTCACATCTAGTCAAAAAGTAGTTCACTGGGACGAATCTTAGAAACACTTGTGTGCACACTCGAGGCCACAATTTCAGACACCATGAGTCATTAGAGTTGAGGAGGAAGATGATGATGATGATGATGGAAATTATGATGATTGTGATGATGATGATGATACATTTTTTAAAATTTTTGTTCTTGTGGGTTATCTTTTCAATTGCAATACACAATTGTCATTGATAATCTATGATTGCTGTGAACATATTTTTGGCTGATGACCTTTATTTACAAATAGATGACTAGACTGAGTATTCTAAAAAGAAAGGCTGACTGAAATTTATAGGTAAAAAGTTCAGCTTCTGCATGTCAATGACAGTAATCTATACCATTAGTATGAATGTATTTGAGCCATGCTCGATGAAAAGGGGGCTTAATGCACCTGCGAAAAGTATGGACCCTGGTCAGCCTGTGCAGTCCGCGCAGGCTGACCAGGGTCAAAACTTTTCGCTATAGGTCAATTTTCTGTATGTCAAAGGACCAGTCAACCTTATGATACAGTCGGTTGATAGACATTGTGGATTTTATGGATCCCTAATTATGTGATGACTTGCTTGGTATCGGAGATGCATTAAACCCCCTTTTGCCATAGCATGGCTCATTTGTTATCAATTATTTTCACAGATACTACCCAGATTACTATGAAGAAATTAAGAAGCCATTGTCAATAGTTAATGTTCAAAAGAAATTGAAGGTAAGATTTTGCAGTAAATTTTAACATAGATGTTGGACTAGATTTCAGAATTTTACCCTTGACTATCAGGATTTTCACAATAAGTAACGGAATGGAAAAATTAACCCGTATCCTGCTAAATAAAAGAAATGAAATTTCCAAGCTGATAGTGAAAACCTATATTTTTCTATTTTAAAGGTATTTTTGAAGGAGAGATATCTCCTTATCAGACAGTGTAGGTCTAAGATCAGACTGCACCTTCTGTGCAGTCTGATCTTAATCTACACTGACTGCCAAAGGTCAGTGAGTTGTGCTTAGTAGCCTATGGGTTAAAAACAGATGAAAGATTCTGGCTTTTGTCAAGCTGAAAAAATGGCATATATTACTTCTTACATAGACAGGAGTTTATTTGTTAAAGTTTGATGTTCTATGCCCAATTGATATTCTTGAATTCATTAAAGTTTCATCAATGTCGAAATGTAATATTTTCATATATGTACTCAACCTTTTAACACATGACAAAATTATGGACTCGTCCAAATGGGAATCCTTTGCAAACATCACATTTTTTGTTACTCAAATGCTGGAATTTTTCTTTGAAAGGATAGAAAATAAAGAATAAAGCTTTTGAAGACATTCTGGGTAAAGGAGAAAATTCTAGAATCCATCATCCTTTTTTTTCTACAATGTTTTCTACCTTATCAAAGAGAAAAATCATCTTTTGGATTACATTTCCTCTTCAAGGGACTTCACTAGGGTTGAGTCTAGACTTTTGTTGTCTGGTAAAGAATTGATGCAGACATTTTCACTTACAGGAAAGTTCTTAATAATGCTCATTGGGGCCTGTTTTGACCATAAAACCTCCCCAGTGAAGTCTGGTCTTGGATATACAACATTTTGTTACATACTTTATCTTTTGAAATAGCAGTGATTGAGTCTTTCCCTCAAACTGGGTGTGAATCTCTTAGTTAAATTTGAGCCATGAAACAGTTTAGTGGATATAGTGCACAGGTTAACGAGAAAAAAAAAAATGTTTTTTTTTTATTTTCAACCAGGCCATTTTTAAAGAAAAAGGTTAAAGTATTGTCATAAACCTGTTGTCCTCGTCTGCATCATTTTCATGCACAACTTTGACATGTTCTCAAATCTCTATTATTTCTGAAAATATATGATTCAACATTGGGCTGGTTGTTTACCATCAAAAGGGGAACCCATATCATAAGGACGGTTCATCCTCAAATCCTTTTTTGAAACAGTTATGCCCCACTATTGTCAGAGATTTCACTGAAAAGCACCCACAGCACTGTTGGCATGCACATCTTGTACTCTTGTCTAAACACAATTATGCCCCTTTTTCAACTTGAAATTATTGCAGCTGTGCATTCACACAAGTATGCAGTGCTATTGTTCAAACTTTAACCCTTTACCAGATGGCAAAATTTTAGCCTCTTCTAAATTCAAAGCATTTGCGGATGATAATTTCATTGTGGCTCAGATGGTGCAATTTTTCTTTGACAGGGTAGAAAACATTGTTGAAAAAGGAGAAAATGCTGTTTACCAGCATTTTCTCCTTTTCCCATTATGTTTTTAAAAGGCTTCTCTCCCAGGGTTGTTAAAAGACGGCATTGTGCGGTAAAGGGTAAAGGTTGTTGCTGTTTTGACTAGAATTTCTCAGAAGACTGTTTATATCATAAGATCACAACTGCTTACACTGAGTTGTCTCATGTATGCCTACACTGTGTTTTCAAAAGGGCTTCTCTCCCAGGGTCGTTAAAAGGCGGCTTTGTGTGGTAAAGGCTTAAGGTTGTTGCTGTTTTGACTAGAATTTCTCAGAAGACTGTTTATATCTTAAGATCACAATTGCTTACTCTGAGTTGTCCCATGTATACCTACACTGTCTTTGAAAGTATGTAAGGGTATCAGTAGTGTTTATGTTTGGAGTTAAATTTACAGTTTGTTTTTCTTTTACAGACTGGTTTCTATGCTGGTTTAGATGATCTGGCAGCAGATTTGAATCTGGTCTTTGACAATGCCAAGCGATACAATGCTGATGAGTCGGTTATATATAAGGTAAGTGAGGTCTAAGTAAAATTCTGTACGCTGTTTGCCAGTGATTATTTCAGGTGATAATCCTTCATCGAACAATCTTGTGGAGTATGAAGGCTTTTGCAAATGTTGTGGGAATCAGAAACGCTGGCTACTACTTACTAGGGTAGAAAATTTTCCATTCCCTCTGACAATGATTGTTTGGTAAAAGGTTATCATCGGAAACAATCTTATTTGTTAGCAATCCTGGGTAAGGAGGCTTTAAAAAAAACACTGCGGGAAAAGTAGAAAATGCTGGTTACCACATACTAATGATTTAATCCTTTACCACTCAGTCTAAAGTTTTAACAACCTTGAAAGAGAGGCCTTTTGAAAATATTGTTGGACAAGAAGAAAATGGTGACTTCCAGTATTTTCTCCTTGTCCCACAATTTTTTCTTCCCTTTCAAAGACATATCTCACCATTTAAGCCAGATTTAAGTTGTTGTCTTCAAATGGTTTTGATTTGGAAATGTGGAAAACGTTGTTGTTTGGTAAAGGGTTAACTCTTTACCAGACGACAAATGCAGACGACAAATGCAGACGACACATCTAATGTGGTTCAAATGATGTGATTTGTATTTTCCACAATGTTTTCCCATGCTTTATTCTTCCCAGTGGTTAAAACACCGGATTGTGTGGTAAAGATTTAGAGTGTTAAAATACAGACTTCCATATAAGAGGGAGTAATAGTATTCTGAATCCATTATTTCTCTTCCAAACCCTATGTTGTGGGTACTCATTAGAATCATGTCGATGAGACGATTCTAATGAGTACCCATAACATAGGGTTTAGTGGAGAGCAATTGATATTTTCAATTATGAAATCAAAATCACTCCCTCTTTCTGGAGCTCTGAAAATATGTTTGCAAGAGATGTAAGATAAATCAGAATGTGTTTTATTGTAAAACAAAAACAAACAACAAAATCCATCATGTCCAGGAACTGTTTTGAATAAAATCAGCCATTCTCTCATGAGAAACATTGGCATGTTGTGTATATTTCATATTATGTCAATGTAAATTTTCTATTTCACAACGGAGCAATATTTTGTTTACTTTTTCAGAATGCATGTTTACTCCAGAAGGTATTGTGGGAGAAAAAGAAAGAGGCTGAAAAGTTTGGATACAAGGTAATGTTTATCAGTCAATTACATTTTTATCTTTGGGTTTTTTGAAATGATTTAAAAAGGGCTTTCTGGACATATTTATATAAAGTATATCTCTGTATACACAATAATCTTGTTTCTTTTTCTTTAACCCTTCCACAAATAGTCCTATGTTTTCGGTGTTGCTGAGGAAAAATCCTCTTGAAAACATTGTGGAAAAAAAAAGAAAATGTGAACCAGTATTGTCAACCACCATTTTTCCTACCCTTAGACAAATCCCAGAGCCTCAAATAATTTGTCTTCTGCAAAAGCTTTCAAAGTGGATAAGTCTAAATTAACATCTTTAAATAAAGACTTGATCTTTTACCACACAATGCAGATCTTTAAAAAACCTGAGGGAGAAGGCTTTGGAAAACATTGTGGTGACCAGCATTTTCTTTTTTTACCACAAAGTTTTCTGCCCTTTCACGTACAAATCCCATCATTTAAGCCACATTTAATTTGTCATCTGCAAATGCTTTAACCCTTTACCGCACAATGCCGCCTTTTGACACCCCTGGGAAAGAAGCCTTTTGAAAACATTGTGGGAAAGGGAGAAAATGCTGGTAACTAGCATTTTCTCCATTTCCCATAATCTTTTCTGCCCTATCAAAGAAAAATTACACCATTTGAGCCACATTGAAATTGTCGTCTACAAATGCTTTCAATTTGGACAAAGCTAAAATTTTGTCGTCTGGTAAAGGGTTAAATAATGGAAAAGTCAAAAGTTGTGCTGTTTGGTAAAGGGTTAAATATGGAAAAATTCCTATTTTTCCAATGTATAAACTTGGCTTGTATTACTCTCTTTCACCTCTGTTTTAAGTGTTTTGTCAGTTCTATTTTACTGGGATGATTGTGAAGGCTTAAGAGGACCTTAGGATGTACTTGTCATAGTTCTCTAGGTTTATTGATTTCAGAATTAGTCACATCTCAATTAGTTTAAACATACTATTGAGCCATGTTCCAACAAAAGGGGACTTAATGCATCTCCATGTCGCATTATACCAAGCAAATCATCATGTAAATGTAGATCCATAAAGTGAATTTTGTGTAACAACTGAAAGAATCGCAAGGTAGAATGGTCCTTTGACATGCAGAAAATTGATGACTAGCAAAAAGTTTAGGCCCATGTCAGCCTGCGCACCCAGCGCAGGTGGACATGGATCAATACTTTTTGCAGATGCATTTAGCCCCCTTTTTACAGAGCATGGCTCAAATATCATGACACCCTTTCAAAGAGGAGAGATGATATTACTCTGCACATGTCAGTTGGTTTGTTAGATATTTGGTCTGTCAGTCCTGTGATACGGAATGATCTTTGATCTGCACTGTCCGATTTGCCGAGACTTTCTGGTCAAAATGGTCCCTGACATTGCATTTGAGCCATGCCTTGTGAAAGGGGGGCTTAATGCATCTGCAAAAATTAATAACCCAGGTCAGCCTGCGCAGTTTGCGCAGGCTGACCTGGGCCGAAACTGTTTGCTATTGGTGAATTTGCTGTATGTCAAAGGACCATATTACCTCACGATTATGTTGGTTGTTAAAAAAAAGAGAATATTACGGATCCATGAATTTGTGATGGCTTGATAGGTATCACTTACCACAGAGATGCATTAAGCCCCCTTTTGCCATAGCATGGCTTATTATTTTGGTCATATAATTAGGATGAAAACGTCTGTTGGCAGTGTTGGGTTTATTTGGTGCTGTAAGGGAAAAGGAGCATGGCTCAAATAATGAGATTTGTCTTTGAGAGGGTAGAAAACATTGTGGAAATAGGACAAAATACTGTTTACCTCTTTGGTAAAGGATTTTGATAACTTTCATCTTTCAGCTGACTGTTCTTGAAACTTTTTGGCAGTGTGAGATATATTTCAGAGCCTAGGAAAAATGTTGTTAAGCGAGCTTAACAACATTTTTTTTGACGAGTTTAATAAAATATTATCTCAAAAGCCAACAAATGTCACATTCTTTTTATCACATAACGATATTTCACAAATTCTAGGTCGGAAGATGTAAAACAATCTATACATGCAAATGCGGTAATATCCATAAAAAACCCATTATACTTACAAAAATGTGATACCAGACTTGTGTAAGATAATAAAATTTGTGATGGATATATCACACTGAAAACAAGGGAGTTTATGTGATAAATTGCTCATTAGGAGCACTTTCTCCTATTACCACAATGTTTTTTGCTTATATCGATATGTTAAAACTTAGTTTATGTTGATTACATGTAATAATATTCATCAAGTATATTCCGACCTATCTGCTGTTAATATGTTTTAGGAGGTGACAAGGTTATGTTGTTAGTCTAAAAATCATAGCTTAACTCTACCACACAATCCCGAGTTTTAACGACCCTGGGAAAGAGGCCTTTTGAAAACATTGTGGGAAAAGGAGAAAATGCTGGTAACCAGCATTTTCTCCTTTTCCCACAATGTTTTCTACCCTATCATAGAAAAATTGCACCTTTTGAGCTACATTAAAATTGTTGTCAGCAAATGCTTTCAATTTGGACAAGGCTAAAATTTTGTTGTCTGGTAAAGGATTAAAAACTTATGAGTCATGCTATGAAAAGGTGGTTTACTGCATCTGCAAAAAGTGTCAACTCATATCAGCCTGCACAGTTTGACCTGGGTGGTGCTATAGGTATATTTTCTGCATGTCAAAGGACCATTCTACCTATTGATTGAGATGGTCGTTTGACAAAACTTTAATGCCTAACTTGCTAAGTATAATGGTATACTTTAATGGGTTATGAAGATGCTTTAACTTTTTACCAGACGACAAAATTTTAGACCAGTCCAAATTGAAAGCTTTTGCAGACGACAAAATAAATTTGAATAAAAAATTTAAATGTTTTTGGAAGAGTAAAAAACATTTTGGGAAAAGGAGAAAATGTTGGTTACCAGCATTTACTCCTTTTCCCACAATGTTTTGAAAAGGCTTCTTCCTCAGGGTTGTTAAAAGTCGGGATTGTTTGGTAAAGGGTTAAACCCCCTTTTTCCTAAACACAGCTCACATACAAAAGAAGCTCTGTTCCTTTATATTTATAAGACATGTATATATGTATATATTTCCCTTCACCCTCTCCCAGGAAATGTCCATCCCAGAGTTGGGTATCCATTTTGAATTTCCCATGTTGGTGAGTAGTTGAAAGGGAGATAATCACACATTTACTCTGCTTCATTTGGATGTGTTCAGTTGCTTTCCTACATCTCCCTCTAGACTCTTTATAATTTTGTTTTGAAAACCAAGTACCAGTCTGTTGTTATTGAGAACCAGTCAGACTTGTGTTTGGATTCTTACTAGCAGTCCTCATTTTGGTTCATATTGTACACCCAAACTCTTTTCCTCATATGTGTATACACATATATTGACAAATATGCAGCAGACAAAATTTGAATACATAGTAAAAAAAAGAGAAATTGCTCATTGTTTACAATTTGTACATTTGTTACTGTCTGTTCAAATTTATAAGTGAGCAATTTTTAAACTCTTTACGACATGGCAGAATTTTTAAGTTGGCCATATTTGAAGCACTTGTAGATGTCAAATGACTCTGATTCAAATTACGAGACTGGTCTTTGAAAAGGTAAAGAATATTGATGGAAAAGGAGAAAATGCTGTTTACCAGCGTTTTCTCCTTTTTCTAACATTGCTTTAAAAACCACCTTCTTCCGTTTGTAAAAATACAGGACTTTTGTTAGATGACCCTTTACCACACAATCCCAAGGCTTAATGACGCTGTGAAAGAAGGCCTTGGGAAAACACTGTGGGAAAAGGAAAAATGCTGGTAACTAGCACTTTCTCCTTTTTACACAATGTTTTTTCCCTCCGAAAAAGAAATATCATTTTTAGTCATATTTAATTTGTCGTCTGCAAGTGCTTTCAGTTTAGACAAGTCTGAAACTTTTTCGTTTGGTAAAGAGTTAATGTCCTTCTTAATCTACCATTTTATTTCTGTTGTTGGTCGTTCTTTTGGTGGACATTCCTCTGCATAGAAGAGTCCACAAATTGATATGAGGAAAGGGTTTCACAGTAATTTGCTTTCAGTGAATAATTAACCAAACAAATTTCCTGGGGTAAAAGTACTTAACCCTTTCCCAAACAAGCCCTGGTTTTCACGTGTCTGCAGTACAAGTCTTTTTCATCAAATTTGAAATTGTCGTCTGCAAACTCTTTCAATTTGGACCAGTCTAAAATTCATCGTTAGGGAAAGGGTTAAAGTTTATTTATAGAAGGAATGAATATCAGTTTTTGAGGAAGTGTTTACACAATGAGAGTATTGCAGAAACTCTGGGTTGCATTTCAGCCCTTTATAACACAACAAAATTTTATGCCCATCTAAATTGTAAGCATTTGCAGACAACAAATTAGATATGGCTAGAGTTTTTCTTTGAAAGGTAATTTAGAATTTTTTTATTAGATAATATTGTGAGAAAAGGAGAAAATGCTGGTTATAAAAAAATTGTAATTAGTTCAAAGGTTTTACATGTGATAACAAAATAGGTTAAAGTTAAACTTTAAATCTAGAAGCAGAACGGAAGTCACTTCAAAAGTTACTATGCAAGTTTTTCAACCTGCTGTATGTCAAAATTTGTTTGGTTTTTGTCATCTTGTCATAAAATTATGGTTAAGTTTAGTTAGCCCTTGATTCCATATTTATAGGCATATAAGTGTTTGTACTCATTACCATACAAGTATAAGTGTTGAGTAATGAAGAAAGTGACATAGTATTTTTGCCATAGTATTTTTCTTTCCCTAATCAAGTGTTTTTGACATGCTGTTCTGTGGGGGGTTTCATGAAGTGTTAATGAAAAACCCAAGAAGTGAAACCATGCAAGGTAACAGGAATTTGAGATCTGCTAGAAAGAAAAATTAGAATAAGAGAGAAACATTTCAAGGGGAGAAAAAACTTTATGACTTCCATTCAAAGGGGAGAAGGTGGGAGGGTTAAAACTCTTAAATGCATTAACTCTTTACCAAACAACAGAGTTTTATAATTGTCCAGGTTGAAAGCCTTTGCAGATGACAAACAAAATGTTGCTAAAATTACGTAAGTTATCTTTGGAGGAGTAGAAAGCATTGTTAAAATTCTGGATTGTGTGGGAAAGCAAAACCTACTTTTATTGGAATAATTCCCAATATCCAAAGATATGGAATGAATGGTTGATTCAGGGACAGCTTGTTTCAGCATACTTGTTTCTATGATTTTATTATAATGGTATCATAAAGATTTGCATTTCACACATTTTACATTTTAAAACTTATTCTTTTAAATTTTGTTTCAGCATTGGTAGCACAATCTTTTTAAACTGTTTCATAATTATGATTTATTTCTTTGTGTAGAGTTGCAGGCAGAAATCATTAGATGTCATCTCATTTATTTTGCTTTTATAAAAATGAGCCATGCTCTGTGAAAAGGGGGCTTAATACATCTGTGAAAAGTATCTACCCAGATGAGCCTGCGCAGTCTGCACAGGCTCACCTGGGCCCAAACTTTTCACTATTGGTAGGATTTCTGTATGTCAAAGGACCAGTCAACCTTATGATACAGTCGGTTGATAGACATAATGAATTTTATGGATCCCTAATTGTGTGATGAATTGCTTGGTATCGTGCCTCACGGAGATACATTAAGCCCCCTTTTGCCAGAGCATGGCTCAAGTATATTGGGTCATAAATGATTCAAAGACAAATGTTTAAATGTTTTGATTGGTGGCTTTCTATCAAGGTGTTGCAACAGAAGAAAGTCTTAATACTTCTGAGTGCAGTTGTAGCTGTTACCATTGCTTGTCCATCACTTTCCTCAAATATGTCAGTCATGTTTTTATTTTGTTTTATGTTGTAAAGATTACTGCTTTGTCCTTGTTAAATGCAAGATCAGACTGCACAGAATGTGTCGTCTTACCTTGGACTTACACTGTCCAAAATGTTGAATTGTTTTGTCTGTGAAAAGCAACTGTCAAATTACAATATTTTGGCTGAAAATGTTCATTTGATTTGTTAGCAATCTTAGGGTTGCAAATAAAACAGGGGGATGGGGGTTGATATTTCAGCTGAGAATTTTTATCTTCAAAAAGTACATGACGCCTGGGTGAAAAGAGTTCAGGAGAAGTCCTGAGTTAAGGATTTTAAAGCCCCAATAGTGGCCAAATGCAAACAATTCTGTGTATAAAATGCATGTTAATATCATTTTTACCATTTAAAAGAATGGTGATCATCTTATATTAGGTATGAAGATCTGTGGTCAACATTAATTCTAGTTTTAGTAACTATTGTTTTACCAGTGACTGGTACTGTGACCAACCACACTTTTAACCCTTTCCTAAAGGACAAATTTTGGACTGGTCCAAATTCAAAGAGTTTGCAGACAACAATTTTAAATTGTCTCAAAAAGGGTAGAAAACACTGTTTGAAAAGGAGAAATTGCTCATTACGAGCAATTTCTCCTTTTCCCACAGTATTTTCAAAAGACTTGTACTGCAGACACGTGAAAACCAGGGCTTGTTTGTGGAAGGGTTAATTCTTTAACCCAATCTGACACAATTCCGACTTTTAACGACCCTGAGAAAGAAGCAGCTTCAAGCCTTTTGAAAACATTGTGAGAAAATGCTGGTAACCAGGATTTTCTCCTTTTCCCACAATGTTTTCCACCACATCAACGACAAATTCGATCATTTTAGCCACATTTAAATTGTCATCTGCAAATGCTTTCAATTTGGGCAAGTCTATATTTTGGTTGATTGGTAAAGAACAGACGACAAAACTTTAGACAGGTCCAAACTGAAAGCATTTGCAGATGATAAATTAAACTTGGCCCAAATGACAACATTTGTTCTTGATATAGCAGAAAACATTGTTGGAAAAAAAGAAAATGCTGGTTACCAGCATTTTCTCCTTTTCCTACAATGTGTTCAAAAGACTTCTTTTCAGGGTCATTAAAACCGGCTTTTGTGTGGTAAAGGGTTAACAGACAGTCAGATTAACAATGATCGCCAAACTTTTGAATGGCACGAATGATATCTACCTGTATTCTATACAAGGAATCGTTTACATTTGGCCACTATTCAGCCTTTAACAATGCCAAAAAGCCATGTGGTCTTCATTTTTCTGGTAAAATGTATCAATTTGTAGGTTTTAAGGATTTTTAAAAACCTATTTGAAAATGTATAACCAATTATCAAAGGAAATGTATACATTTATTTTTTGTTTTACTAAACACACAAGGTTGCGAAGTTATATGAGTATAACCAATAATAGCTCATCTTGGTTCTTGAAACTGGTCAGAATTGAACTTTCTGAAAATAACAATAGCTGCCAAAAGTAAATAAAAGGGGTGTTAAAATGTGTTAAATTTAAATCATACCATTGAAAAGTATAGAAATTTTTGTGAAGATGACGATCTGCTATTGTATGGTTGGTCCAACTGTTAGTAGCTGGTAGTGAAATTAATTTCTGTACTAGGTTACATGCTGCCAGGTCACTTTATCTTTTGTTTACTTTTTGACTGATTTTGAAATTCATTATTTCTGCCAGCAACTTAAACTTGGACTGACCACATAATAACAGATTGTCATCTTCATAATATTTTCCATACTTTTCAATGGTATGATTTCAATATAACTGCATTTTAACATCTCCATTGTGTTTTAGGTTGCTATTGGGCATTAACTCAATGTACATTCATCACATATTGATAAAAGTAACTCTGTATGTTGAAACAAGCTGTAGTCTATATTGATGTGATTGTATGTATTATGTTGTCATGTGTGTGATTATGAATGCTGTTTTTAAAAAGCATGTTTAACCCTTTATCATATGTTAGAGGTAAGATCTACCACAGAAACAAAAAAGTAAGCCATGCTGTAAAAGGTAGCTTTATGCATCTGCAAAAAGTATCGACCCAGGTCAGCCTGCGCAGGCTGACCTGGGCCGAAACTTTTTGTTGGCCAATATTCTGCATGTCAAAGGACCAGTGTACCTCATGATTCAGCCGGTTGTTGGACAAAGTGAATTTCATGGATCCATCATTATGTAATGACTTGCTTGGTATCATGGATCACGGAGATGCATTAAGCCCTCTTTTGCCAGAGCATGGCTCATTTACACTTCACACAATAGAAAAGTTTCTGACAGATACAAAAGTCCTTTTCCTCTATTTCTATAAAATGTAGGAAAAGGAGCCACTACTTGTGAAAAGCAATTGTTCCTTTCCAGTAGAGAGATGTGAAAAGTTATTGGTAATGGGTTAAAGCCCCCTTGTTTAATTAACCATTGTGTTAAATGTACCCTGATTTTTAGGAGTTGTCTACATCGCATGTGATGATATTTTGTAGTTGGTATGGAACAGTTGTGATAAATTGATAGGTATTTCACACTGATTTCAACACAGTTGGAGTCATATCATAGCTATACTTCTCTTATTCATGTATGTCCAGGATTTCACCAGTACAAGGCTGGGCTCAAATTTGTCATGCCCAAAGACACTCCCATGAAAATCCAGAGTTTCGTGTGAGGATCAAACCTAGAGTCTCCAGATTATGAATTCTACTCCTCCATCATTGAGTCATGAAGGACCCCTTTGAGCAGGCTTTTATGGACAGTGTAGATCAAGGCAAAACCTGCACAATGTATACAATAATTGTGCAGTCCTATTTTGGCTCTACACTGTACAATGTTTTATGCTTTTAACACATAACCAAACAACAAATTTTGACCTTCTGAATTGAAAGCATTTGCAAGCTACTATTTAGATGTCTGTCAGATCATTGGCTTTGTCTTTGAAAGAGTAGAAAATAGTGTAGGAAAAGGAGAAATGATGGTTTCCACCAATGTTTTCAGAAGCCATCTGGGATTGTTAAAAATGGTTTACTTTTGCTTCAAACATCTTCTCTGAAACTATCCATCCAGTTTTATCCAAACTTCAAAGAAAATGATTCTGCCATGGCCCTCTACAGAATGACTTCAAAGAATTTGATTCCAGTAAAAACTCAGGTTGGCATGAGAACAAAATAGAAAAACCTTGAAAATCTGTAAAAATTTTCTTCCATGAATCCATTAGGCCTAGAGCCACTAAAGTTGGCAAGTTAGTTATGTGATGGACCTCTGCCATGAAATTATAGCCTTTTGGCCAAAATTGGCCCTGCATCTTGGGTCACATACAGCATAGGGTTACCGAATTCAGCATGTGGCTTTATCTGGTGGACCCTCAGTAAGATTTTTCAAAATTAAAGTCCTATGGTCAAATTGGCCCTGCCCAAGGGGTCACAAGTTTTACACAGGCTGGAATTTAAAAAAAAAAAAGATGTGCCTATCCCTAAAGCTACAAAATTCGGCATGTAGCTTGATATAGGACCAATTTGGACCAGTCTATAATTTTGCCTTGTGTTAACTCTTTACCACACAATCCTGACTTTTAACGACCCTGAAGAAGAAACCTTTTGAAAACATGGTGGGAAAAGGAGAAAATGCTGGTAACCAGCATTTTCTCCTTTTCCTTCAATGTTTTCTAACATATCAATGGCAAAATTCCCCATTTGAGTCACATTTAAATTGTTGTCTGCAAATGCTCTCAATTTGGACTGGTCTACATTTTTCTCGTGTAGTAAAGAGTGAAAGACTTAAATGACTATCAGTGATAGGAGTATAAATGATAATTGTAATATCAAGGAACCAGGAAGGGAGATGTCTTTGCATCATTTGCCTTGAGAAATGTGTTGTATTTGATAGAACATAACATAGATTATGTGACTTGTGTATTGTAAGTATGTATTAAGTTCTGTGATCATGTGGATTGGATGGCAACTAATGTCTGTTTTTATTTAACGCTTTACCAAATGACCAAATTGTAGACTGGTCCAAATTCAAAACACTTGTAGACAACGAATGAAATGACACCTAAATACATGTAATGGAATTTTTATCAAAAAGGGTAGAAAAGAGTGTGGGGAAAGGCCAGCATTTTCTTCATTTCCCTCAATGTTTTCAAACACCTTTTACATCAGTCGTTGAAACTCGGCATTGTATGGTAAAGAGTTAATATCCATATCCTACATAACAATATTAGCTACCTCTGTACATGTAGATCAATTTTTTTTTTTTTTAGCTCCACTGGCCTTTGGCCAGTGGGCTTATGTCATGGCCTGGTGTCCGTCGTGCGTGCGTCCGTCCATGCGTTAACTTTTATTTCAAACATCTTCTTCTCTGAAACTACCCATCCAATTTTCATGAAACTTCACAGAAATGATCCTGCCATGGTCCTCTTCAGAATTTCTTGAAAGAATTTGATTCCTTCAAAAACTCTGGTTGCCATGGCAACAAAACTGAAAAATATTGGAAATCTTTAAAAATCTTCTTGTCTGAAACCATAAGGCATAGGGCTACCAAATTTGGCATGTAGCTTTATGTAGTAGACCTCTATCAAGTTTCTTCAAATTATAGTCCTGGGGTCAAAACTGGCTCTGCCCCAGGGGTCACAAGTTTTACATAGGCTTATATAGAGAAAACTTTAAAAATCTTCCTGCACCTAGCCATAAGGCCTAGAGCTACCAAA
This sequence comes from Tridacna gigas, assembly GCA_945859785.2. NCBI lineage: Eukaryota > Metazoa > Mollusca > Bivalvia > Cardiida > Cardiidae > Tridacna > Tridacna gigas. The sequence goes on from OX244036.2 coordinate 59,880,334, forward strand.
TTTTGTATGTAGCTATATCTAGTGGGCCTCTACCAAGTGGATTAAACTTTTAGCTCTGGGGTCAAAATTGGCCCCGCCGGAGGGGTCACAAGTTTTACATGGGCTTCCATAGTGACAACTTAAGAAATCTTCCTGTTTTGATTTCTTTTTTGAAATTAGCCTTGCATCAGGGGTCTTATGTTTTACAGAGGCTTCATATGGACAAAACTTGAAATCACCTTATTTATAACCATACAGCATAGACTTGTATTATTTTGGCATGTGGTTTTATATTGTGGACCTCTACCAGGGTTCAAGTAATTATAGCTCTGGGATCAAAAATGGCTTTGCCCTGCGGGTCTCAACTTTCACATGGGCTTTTAGAGAGAAAACTTTGTAAGTCTTCATTTTGAAACCATTTGGCTCAGAATTGAAATGTTTAGTACTTATGGTTTATATTTATAAGCCAGTGGAGCGATACAGGGCCATCATGGCCCTCTTGTTTAGATTTTTGAAATAAGTTTTTAATTTTCTGGAAATCCCACCGATTTTGCCTGAACACTTTACCAGACAACAAAATTTTAGGCTGGTCCAACTTAAAAGCATTTACAGAGGTCTACTTAAGTCTTTACCAAACAACAAATTTTTGGACTCTTTCAAATTCAAAAGATCTGCAGACAATATATTCAAAATTGGTACAAATGAATTTGAGCTCTCTGATAGAGAAGAAACCATTGTAGGAAGTGGAGAAAATGCTGGTTACCAGCATTTTCTCCTTTTCCCACAAAGTTTTCTAAGGCTTTCTTTCTAAGGGTTGTGAAACCCCGGGATTGTCTGGTAAAGAGTTAAAACTGGCCAAAATGATTGAAATTGTGTTTGAAAATACAGAAAAAATGGTGGGAAGAGAAGAAAATGGTTACCAGCTTTTTCTTCTTTTCTCACTGTCTTTAAAAGATATCTTACTAAGGGTCTTTGAAACTTGGGATTGTGTGTTAAAGGGTTAACTCTTTACATGTAAATTTTGGACTCATGCAACTTGAAAACATATTTTAGAAAACAAGGATGGAAAACATTGTAGGAAAAGAAGAAAACGCTGGAATTGTTTTATAAAGAGTTAAAAAAAAAAAAGAGCAAAGACTGATGAAATGAAAGAAAAAGTATGAATAATATTAACCTATCAGAGGTGCTTTTACAGACTAATTATCAACATTAGCAGGTATAGAGTGAATTGGCGCTGCCCACTGCTTTGTGGAGTTTTAGGGTATTTGGTTCCATTCAGAACTTTGCAAAATTCTTTCTGAAGATTGTTGATAATCCTTACAACAAAGACTCATTCCTTTTTCACTCCTGAGCATTGTTTTGACCATGTTTATATGGGAAAGCAGCCAGTGGCTTGGAAAGAAAGCCGTGTGAAGTCCTGATGTAGGAAACTTTATCAAAAATATGGATAGCTGTACTGGCTGCTGTGATAAAAATTAAAACAATGTTAAACACGTAAGAAACAAACAATTATACACCCATACTGTTTGGGGTTGTCCTGCCAAAATGGTATTACAAGACCTCAGCTTTTGCTTCTAAAATTTTGTAGATATTTAGCAGATTAAAAATTAAGATTTGTGCAAACATTTATAACCCTGTCCAACAACTGCAGATAAAAACGTTAACCCTTTACCACACAATCCAGTATTTCCACAACCCTAAGGAACACGCCTTTTGGAAACATTGTGGAAAAAGGAGAAAATGCTGGTTACTAGCAATATGTCCTCTTATCACAATGTTTTCCAAAGCCTTTTTTTTTCAGGGTCATCAAAATTAACCTTTTACTGCACAGTGACGCCTTTTGATGCCCCAGGGAAAGAAGCCTTTTGAAAACATTGTGGGAAAAGGAGAAAATGCTGGTAACCAGCATTTTCTCCTTTTCCTACAATGTTTTCTACCCTATCAGAGAAAAGTTGCACCATTTGAGCCACAATGAAATTGTCGTCTGCAAATGCTTTCAATTTGGACAAGACTAAATTTTTGTCGTCTGGTAAAGGGTTAAGAGTATGTGGTAAAAGGACAGCAAATTACTGCACAGATACATTAACCTGGGCTTATTATATGCAACATTTTATGCACCTGCAATTATTGACAGGATAATATTTTACCAGGCAACATTTTTGACTTGTCTATGTCAAAACCATTGGTTTTTCAGATAATAAATGAAATGTTATTTAAATTATGCACATGCAATTTTGTCTTTGAAATAGTTAAAGTAAAAAAAGAAATGCATTTTAGCTGCATTTTCTCCTTTTCCAACAATGATTTTTAGAGCTGGTGTCCTTAGGTTCAAAATATTACAGTAATGTTTGGTAAATTTTTGGGAAGACAAAACAATTTTGGGACCATAAATCTGCTCATAATAAAAGGGAGCTACACCTGAATAAGAATTTTTGATTTTACATTCAACTCTTTACCAAATAACAAAATTTTAGACTTGACCAAATTCAATTCTTTAACCCACACAATTCCATTTTTGAGGATCCTGATGAAAACAATGTGGGAACAGGATAAAATGCTGGTAACAAGCATTTTCTCCTTTTCCCACAATATTTTAACTACCCTTTAAAAAACAAAGTTCATCTTTGGATTAGCACTTGTCTTGCGCAGAATTTAGTGTATTCAGTTTAGTCAGGTGTAAAGTTTGGTCCTTTGGTAAAGAGTTAACTCTTTACCAAACGACAAAATTTTAGACCAGTCCAATTTGAAACCTTTTGCAGACGACAAAATGAACATGACTAAAAAATCAAAATTTGTTTTGAGAAGAGTAGAAATCATTGTGGGAAAAGGAGATAATGCTGGTTACCAGCATTTTCTCCTTTTCTCACAATGTTTTCAAAAGCTTTGTTTCTCAAGGTCGTTAAAAGTCAGGATTGTGTGGTAAAGGGTTAATGCATAAGCAGACAACATAAATGCATCGTAGCCCAAATGACAAGTTCTGTCTTTGACATGGTTGAAAACATTTTGGGAAATGGAGAAAAGGCTGGATAACAGCAGTTTATTCTTCTCCCACAGTGTTTTCAAAAGCCTTCTTCCTCAGGGTCGTTAAACAAATGATTGTGTGTTAGCAGATTAAATATTGAGCAGTAATTTGCAACCATTGTTATGTTCCAGAAGAATACCTATGATGACGATCAGTCAGCAAAGAAAGGACGTAAAAGTTTGCCTCCAGCCCCAGAAACGGAAAAGAAGAAAATACCACCTATTAAGAAATACGGTACAGATGAGATGCTTCGTAAACGTCTGTGGCAGCTGTACAAAACTGTGTTTGAATATGCGGTATGGGTCTTATATTTTTACTTTGCCTTCTGATCTCTCATTCGTCTTTCAAACATACCCCCCCCCCCTTAAAAAAAGAAAGAATTAATAAGTAGATAAATAAGTAAAGGGATGGGCTATACTTTAATCAGGTTGTCTGTTTGACAGACTGTGTGTTTGTCAGACTGTCTGCAGATAGAATTCTGTCCCACTGCTGTGGCTGAAATTTTTATGGAAGCCTTCCTGATTTTCTTTCTTGTGTACATGCAATTTTCATTATGAAGGATTGACTGTTACAGAGTTATGACCTTTTGAATTGTATTCCTGATCCAGTAAAAGGCATATAGGTGGGAGGGGCAAGATTTGTCAGCCTGCAACAGTTCTTGTATGGTATGTTTTAACTTCACCGTTTGGTTTCTCATGTATATGAATATTTTTTTGATTGCTGTCTTATATATGTGAATATTTTTTGATTGGTTTCTCATGTATGAATGTGAATATTTTTCTGATTGAACAGGAACAAAAAGTTCACACTTTTAGGCTTCATTTCAGTTGTTTATGTATCGTTTAACTCTTTCCCAAACAACAAAATTTCAGGCTGGTTCAAATTAAATGCATTTACAGATGACAAAATAAATGTGACTCAGAAATTCAAATTTGTTTTGGGAAGGGTAGAAAACATTGTGGGAAAAGGAGAAAATGCTGGTTACAATGTTTTCAAAAAGCTTCTTTCTCGAGGTTGTTAGAAGTCAGAATTTTATGGTAAAGAGTTAAGCAGCACTATTTAAACAAATATAAGAACACAATAACATATAAGAAATTAGATCTTGTTTATCTCATAGTTGAGAAAATGTCATTGGTAAAATATGTTCTATAATTTTTCAGGATAGCACTGGCAGACTACTACGACAGATCTTTATGTATCTTCCCTCCAAAAGGGATTACCCAGATTATTATAAAGTGATCACAGACCCAATAGATCTCAGCACCATTGAAACAAAGATAAAGAATGACAAAGTAAGTACACAGGCTTATCAGTGTCTTTTGATAGGGGGGTGTGCATTGTTGAAATCTCCCACATCTACATGCAAGTACTGATAAGCAGTTATAGGTAACAGATGTCACACAACTTGTTTCACAATCATTGTTTAGCAACAGGATTTGTTCTGGTCTCACTTTTGATGGACAATGGTTATGTTTGAAAGCAGCCAGTGGCTTGGAAAGAATATTGTGCAGAATTCTGGTAAAAGAAGCTCCAGGTGAACTTGCTGTCATGATATAACTGAAATAATTTTGAAAAGGGTATTAAACACCATACAATCAATCAAACATTGTTAAACAAACATATAGGTTAAAACTGTTACTTTAACCCCTTACTAAACACTCCGAGTTTTACTGACTCTAGAGACAGGGACTTTTGAAAAAAATTGGGGGGAAAAGAGAAAATGCTGGTAACCAGCATTTTCTCTATTTCGCACAATGTTTTCTACCCTTTCAATGGCAAGTTTCATCTCTTAAGCCACAATTTTAACATCACAATTTTAACATAGTTTTACCAAAATATTTTCACACAATAGTAGATAGTGTAGATCCAGTATCATACTGCAGGCCCCCTACAATCTGAACATGATCTACAGTTCTCCAAAATGCAGACGAGCAAAGTTACTCTGGACAGGTAATACAAATGAGCCATGATCTGTGAAAAGGGTGTTTAATGCATCTGCAAAAAGTATCAGCAATCTGCTCTTGCAAAAGGGGGTTATTGTATCTCCGTGATGCATTGTACCAAGCAGGTCATCACCTAATTATGGATCCATAAAACCCATCTAGCCTAACAACCAGCTGGGTCAGAAGGTAAAATGGTCCTTTGACATACAGAAAATTTTCAGTTAGCAAAAGGTTTTGATCCATGTCTGCCTGCATGGACTGGGCAGGCTGATATGGGTTGATCCGTTTTGCAAATGCATTAAGCCCTATTTTCACAGAGCATGACTCATTAAGAATTTTGGATACAAATACTGTTCAATGTCATTTCAGTACCCATCTGAGTACAACTTGATGTCGGATTTTGACTTGATGTTTAAAAACGCGAGACATTATAACGAGGAAGGAAGTCAAGTCTATTCAGATGCGGTCACGTTAGAGAAGGCCCTGAAAGCAAAGTGGAGGATTTTAAATCAAAGTGCAGGAGTACCTAGACCAACAAAAACGTATGTAATGAATTTCTTACTTGTCTCTTTTACAAAGTCTGTTCCCTTCTCTAACGATCCTGAGGAAGAAGCCGTTTGAAAACATTGTGAGAAAAGGAGAGAATGCTGGTAACCAGCATTTTCTCATTTTCCCACAATGTTTTCTACCCTGTCAAAGACACATTTCATCATTTGAACCAAATTGGAATTGTCGTTTGCAAATGCTTGCAATTTGGACAAGTGTGAACTTTTCTTTTGTGGTAAAGAGTTAAAGGTTCGATAATTCATTAGACACAAAATATAGCTTTTCATCAGTCCTGGTGGGAAAAAGTGATCCAAGAACAGCAGTTGCATGTGATTACTTCACATTCTATAATATTTTCCTAAGCTTTTGGAATAAGCTTTTTATTAAGTTTTATATAGGAAACTTTGTTGTTATTCACTTTTGAAATATAGTACCGATCATGCTGCTTAGTCTTTTACCATAGGGCAAAATTTTAGACTCATCAATTTAAATGTTTTTCAAATGATAGTATTTGCCTTTAAAAAGGTTGAAAACATTGCGGGAAAAGGAGAAAATGGGTGATAACCAGCTTTTTCTCCTGTTAACATAATGTTTTTCAAAAGGCTCTTTTTTAAGGGTCTGTAAAACTCAGGATTGTGTGGTAAAGGGTTAAATTTCTGTTTTTGTTCCAGAAAAACACGTAAGGGCCCCATGCCTACAACATTGTCATCCAAACTACAAGAGCTGTATGAGACAATAAGGGATTACCAGGACATCAGAGGGAGAACTTTGTCCAGTCCTTTTATGAAAGTTCCACTCAAAAGTGTAAGCATAACTATTTTATTATTAACCAAACATCATATATCATTTTCAGTAAAGTCTAGTGACAATATACAAAACTATTGAATAGACAAAATCCTTTTTGTGAAGATGTCAAGAAAAAATTAAACAAACTGTCTATATTTTGAGAGGGAAGAATTTTTATAACTTTCTCATTGAACTGTTTTTGACTGAATAATGATATGAGCTTTGCTTTGGCAAAAGGGGGTTAGCCTTGCTTTGGCAAAAGGTGGGTTAGCTTGCTTTGGCAAGGGTGGTGGTGGTTAGCTTTGCTTTGGCAAAAAGGGAGTTAGCTTTGCTTTGGCAAAAAGGGTGGCTAGCTTTGCTTTGGCAAAAGGGGGGTTAGCTTAGCTTTGGCAAAGGGGGAGTAGCTTTGCTTTGGCAAAAGGGGTTAGCTTTGCTTTGGCAAAAGGGGGGTTAGCTTTGCTTTGGCAGAAGGGGGTTAGCTTGGCTTTGGCAAAAGGGAGTACAATGCATCTCAATGATGCATTGTACCAAGCAAGTTGTGATAGAACTATGGATGCATAACATCAATTTGGTCTAACAGACGAGTGAATTACTGGGTAGACTGGTCGTTTGACTTGCAGAAAATGGACCAATAGCAAAAAGTTTCGTTCCAGGTCTGCGCTGACCTGGGTCAGTACTTTTTGCGGATGCTTTAAATCCCCTTTTAACAGAGAATGGCTCATATCTATTTTTGACCTGTTTTCAGGACTACCCAGATTACTATGAAGTGATCAAGAGGCCCATTGATATGTCCCATATCCAACAGAAAATGTTGTTGAAGAAATACGAATCAGTAGAGGAAATGGTGGCCGACTTTGTACTGATGTTTGATAATGCTTGTAAATATAATGAACCAGACTCCCTGCTTTACAAGGTGAGATTTGGTCAGTCATCACTTAATCATCTGCAGGTTGCTTGTCTTTGAGATGCAGTAGAAGGCCTATGAAAACCTTGGTAAAAATGGAGAAATTGCTGAAAATAAGCATTTTCTTATTTTGATACCACAGTTTCACAGTAATAATTTATTTAATTACAATTTATGTTGGTTTCCAAAATTTAACAAGGCTGTTTAACAACACAATCCTGAGTCGTGACTACCTTTAGGGGGAAGATTGGAAAACACTCTGAGAAAAGGAGAAAATGCCTGTGACCAGCATTTTCACCTTTTTCCATAATGTTGTTTACACTTCCAAACAAAGACAACCACATTTTTAACCACTTTTAACTTGATGTCTGCTGTGCTTTGAATTGGGACCAGTCTAAAATGTCTAAAATTTTGTTTTTTGGTAAAGAAACAACACAATTTTGGACTCAACGAAATTGAAAGCATTTGCAGACAACAAAATAAATGCAGCTCAAAGGATGAGTTCTGTCTTTGATAGGGTAGAAAACATCAGGGAAAAGAAGAAAATGCTGGCTACCAGGACTCAGGATTGTGTGGTAAAGGGTTAAGACTTGTTTTATGTTCCAATTCATTTGCTTTTTTTCTTTGTGTCCATAGCTTTCAAAATCTGTACTTTTGCACTATCAGTAACATTATTTGACATGATTTAGTTGCAAGTTTACTTTGGAAGGCTTTGCTTTACTTCAATTGCAAAATTTCTCTTGTTTGTCAAAGGGTTTTATACGATGTTATTCTAATGTAGGATGCTTTAACTCTACAACGTGTTTGTTTGGAGAAGAAACAAGAGTTGAGTGACGACTGGTCCAATGAAGTGCCAGATGTCCGGGCAGCTGTCCAGCAGATAATGACCAACCTATTTATATCCACGTATAATCATCAGGACGAGGAGGGAAGATGTTACAGCGATTCCTTCTCAGAACTTCCAGATAGAGATCCAGAAGTTGACTCTGTCGCAGAGTAAGATAAGTTTACATATTTTATATGCATTTGCTTAACCTTTTACCAGACGACAAAATTCTAGCCTTGTTCAAATTGAAAGCATTTGCAGACGACAATTTCAATGTGGCTCAAATGGTATATTTTTTCTTTGATAGAGTAGAAAACATTGTGGGAAAAGGAGAAAATCTGGTTACCAGCATTTTCTCCTTTTCGCACAATGTTTTCAAAAGCTTCTTTCCCAGGGGCATTAAAAGGCGGCATTGTATGGTAAAGGATTAACCGATCACCATAAAATCTCGAGTTGAACAGTCCTGAGAAAAAACAGTTTTTAATAGCATTGTGAAAGAAGGAGAAAATGCTGGTAACTAGTAATTTCTTCCTTTTCCTCAATGTTTCCTTACCTTCCCAAAATAAGTTTAAATTTTTGAGTCACATTTATTTTGTCGTCTGCAAATGCTTTCACTTTGGACAAGTCTAAAATTTTGTTGTTTGATAAAGTGTTAAATCTTTGTTGTGGATACCAACTAGGATAATTGTCTCATTTTGTGTAATGCGCTACTGCACAATCCCTGGTTTTATCAACCCTGATGAGAAAAACATTCAAAAAACGGCGAAAAGAAAAAAAATTTATGTAACCAGCATTTTCTCCTTTTTCCACAATGTTTTTACAGTTTCGGCAACAACCATCATTGTTTGAAGGTATTGAATTAGCCATCTGCAAATGCTTTCAATTTGGACAAGTGTAACATTTTGTTGTCTGGTAAAGAGTTAGCCCTTAACACAGCAGAATGGTCTATAACAAAGGAATTTATGAATGACAATTCATATGTAACAAGCATTTTTTCCTTTCTCAAATGTTTCCTACCCTTTCATTAACATACTAAGTTGTTTTAGTCATATTGTATTTGTTGTCTCCAATTGGTTGCAATTTAGACCAGTCTAAATTTTTTTTGTTTTGTAAAGACTTAACTTGTAGACTGCTAAAAAAATGATCAACTCTTGAAACAGATTTGAATATAGACTACTCTGACAGCATCCTTTTGAAATACGAATAACCAGTAGGATTTAAAGTTTAATGTGGAAAATATTAAGGCAATATATATGGAGTAGCATGTAGTAGTACCTTTCTTGGTCCCTGTATTTGATTCGAGCAATGTGAGCAAATTTGGTTTCACTCGAGGCCTAAGGTCAAGGGAGATTTCACAATTTTCTGCGAGCCCACCTGGGTAGCTTAGTGGCTAGCACATCTGAATTGTGACCGAGTGCTTCTGGGTTCGATACCTGGTTGAGGCAAGCTTTCTTTTCAGCGATTTTATGATTCTCATCTCTGATGCATATGGGAAAAGTAGTCAGTGATTTGGAAAGAAAGTTTTGTCAGTACTGGTGTAAGAAAGCTAGGAAACACATGTGTAGGTGTACTGAACACCCTGATACGACCTAAGCTGTTAAAACGGCATTGAACTCCAATACAAACAAACAAACAAATCTTGTGCTGCAAGAAACAAATACAAGCAAAAAGGAAGATACTACAACATAATATTCTAACAATTTTCAGTGATAGATTATCACAATTATTGGCATATTTATTAAAAAACAATAAACAAAATAAAACAAATAATGGGTAAGTTGGTAATAATTTCATTTTTATGAATGGCAGATGAATAGCATAGCATAACATTGTGACAAAATGCATTTGTATTCTGTGATTTAGATACATCATCATAACATATTTGGAACTTCATTTGACACTGACACAATGTAGATACAGATAATTTCTCTGTTGCACGTGATATTTTATCCACGTGCGATGCAGGTATTTGGACCGGAAGATTCTCAGGTATAGAATAAATAAATGAGCCATGCTCTGTGGAAAGGGGGCTGAACTCTTTACCAAACAACATAATTTTAGACTAATCCAAATTGTAAGCATCTGCAGACAACAAAATAAATGTCACTAAAAAATTGAAATTTGTTTTAGGATGGGTAGAAAACATTGTGAGAAAAGGAGAAAATGCTGGTTACCAGCTTTTTCTCCTTTTAACATAATGTTTTTCCAAAGGCTTTTTTTAGGGGTCTGTTTTCAAAAGGTTTCTTTCTCAAGGTCGTTAAAAGTCGGGATTGTGTGGTAAAGGGTTAATGCATCTGCAAAGAGTAACAACCCAGTTCAGCCTGTGCAGTCCACACAGGCTGGCCAAAGCCTTTTGCTTTTGGTGAATTTTCTGCCTGCCAAAGGACCTTCCTACCTCATGATTCTGTCGGTTGTTAGACAAAGTAGATTTTATGGATCCATATTTATGTGATGTCTTGCTTGGTATCAAAGATCACAGAGATGCATTAAGCCCCCTTTTTCCAGAGCATGGCCCATTAATGTATGATGCTATTAGTTTTTGGCATACCTCTTTTGCAGGAGACCTCTCACTTTTGATCTCATAAAGAGAAATTTAGATCGGGTAAGTGTGCTATTTAAATCTCTTTAGACAGAAGACAAACACTCTTATTCTCATGATAACCCTTTCCCAAACGACAGATTTTAAGCCCCTCTGAATTCCAAGCATCTGCAAATGACACATTCGAAATTGGTACAAATGAACTTAAGTTTTATGATAAGGTAGAAAACATTGTGGGAAAAAAAGAAAATGTTGGTTGCCTGCAATTTCTCCTATTCCCATAATGTTTTCAAAAGCCTTACTGCTCAGGGTTGTGAAAACTCTGAACTGTTTGGTAATATTAGGGTTAATAGATTTTTTTTCAACCCACAATATGTTTTAACTCTTTACCAGAAGACAAAATATCAGACTTGTCCAGATTGAAAGCTTCTGCAAATGACAATTTAAACAAGGCTCATTTGACAAAATTTGTCTAAAAGAGTAGCAAATGTTCTGGGAAAAAGAGAAAATGCTAGGATTTTCTCCTTTTACCATAATATTTTCCAAAGCTTTCTTGCTCAAGGTTATTACAACACAGGATTGTTAGATACAGGTCAACCAACAGTTAGCTTGGCCGTTTTTCCCACCACTGATTGTAAATTGCAAGAAAAGCCATGTGATCAACTTGGTATTTCGAACTTAGAACCAGGATTGAATTCAGAATGGTAAGGAACAAGGCCTCATAGCTGTGTATCTAGTGATAGTTATGTTTAAGAAAAATGTGAAATAGAATTTTTAGCTCACCTTAGCACAACGTGCTAAAGGTGAGCTATTGTGATCGCCCTATGTCCGTCGTCTGTCGTCCGTCATCCGTCATCCGTCAACAATTTCTTTAAACATCTTCTTCTCCTAAAGCACTGGGCCAATCTTGATGAAACTTGGCAGGGATGTTCCTTGGGTGAAGCTCTACCAAAATTGTTCAAAGAATTGAATTCCACCCACAACTCTGGTTGCCATGGCAACAAAAAGGAAAAAAAAGCAAAATCTTTGAAAATCTTCTTCTCTGAAACTAGAAGGCGCAGAGCTTTGATATTTGGTATGTAGCATCTCCTAGTGGACCTCTACCAAGTTTGTTCATTTGATGCCCCTGGGGTCAAAACTTGCCCCGCCCTGGGGGTCACAAGTTTGAGCATAGTAACAAAGAAGGAAAACTTTAAAAACCTTCTTCTCTGAAACTTGAAGGTGTAGAGCTTTGATATTTGGCATGTAGCATCTCCTAGTGGACCTCTACCAAGTTTGTTCATATGATGCCCCTGGGGTCAAAACTGGCCCCGCCCTGGGGGTCACAATTTCCAACATAGGAACAAAGAAGGAAAACTTTAAAAATCTTCTTCTCTGAAACTTGAAGGTGTAGAGCTTTGATAGTTGGTGTGTAGCATCTCCTAGTGGACCTCTACCAAGTTTGTTCATATGATGCCCCTGGGGTAAAAACTGGCCCTGCCCCGGGGGTCATAAGTTCGAACATAGGAACAAAGAGGGGAAACTTTAAAAATCATCTTCTCTGAAACTGGAAGGCATAGAGCTTTGATATTTGGTATGTAGCATTGCCTAGTGGACCTCTACCAGGTTTGTTCATATGATGCCCCTTGGGTCAAAACTGGCCCCGCCCCGGGGGTCACAAGTTTGAGCATAGTAACAAAGAAGCAAAACTTTAAAAATCTTCTTCTCTGAAACTTGAAGGCATAGAGCTTTGATATTTGGCATGTAGCATCTCCTAGTGGACCTCTACCAAGTTTGTTCATATGATGCCCCTGGGGTCAAAACTGGCCCCGCCCTGGGGGTCACAATTTCCAACATAGGAACAAAGAAGGAAAACTTTAAAAATCTTCTTCTGTAAAACTAGAGGGCATGGAGCTTTGATATTTGGCATGAAGCATCTCCTAGTGGACCTCTACCAAGTTTGTTCATATGATGCCCTTGGGGTCAAAACTGGCCCTGCCCTGGGGGTCACAAGTTCGAACATAGGAACAAAGAGGGGAAACTTTAAAAATCATCTTCTCTGAAACTGGAAGGCGTAGAGCTTTGATATTTGGTATGTAGCATTGCCTAGTGGACCTCTACCAAGTTTGTTCATATGATGCCCCTTGGGTCAAAACTGGCCCCACCCTGGGGGTCACAAGTTTGAGCATAGTAACAAAGAAGGAAAACTTTAAAAATCTTCTTCTCTGAAACTTGAAGGCATAGAGCTTTGATATTTGGCATGTAGCATCTCCTAGTGGACCTCTACCAGGATTGTTCATATGATACCCCTGGGGTCAAAACTGGCCCCGCCCCGGGGGTCACAATTTCCAACATAAGAACAAAGAAGGGAAACTTTAAAAATCATCTTCTCTGAAACTAGAGGGCATAGAGCTTTGATATTTGGCATGAAGCATCTCCTAGTAGACCTCTACTAAGTTTGTTCATATGATGCCCTTGGGGTCAAAATTGGCCCTGCCCCGGGGGTCAAACATAGGAACAAAGAAGGAAAACTTAAATTTTTTTTTTTCTCTTAAATGGGAAGGCATAGAGCTTTGATATTTGGTATGTAGCATCTCCTAGTGGACCTCTACCAAGTTTGTTCATATGATGCCCCTGGGTCAAAACTGGCCCAGCCCCGGGCGTCACAAGTTCGAACATAGGAACAAAGACGGAAAACTTGAAAATTCTTCTTTGAAACTGGAAGGCGTAGAGCTTTGATATTTGGTATGTAGTGATTCTCTTCTAAGTTTGTTTGCCCATCTAAGTGCAACAAGTTCATTGAGTTCAAAATTGGGTCATCTTGGGTCATAAACTAGGTCACTAGGTCAAATTAAAGAAATACCTTGTTGGCACTCTCGAGGCCACATTATTTGCTCAATTACCTTGAAAATTAGTTAGAAAGTTTGTCTTTATAAAGTCTCACATAAGATTAATTTAGGTCAACTTGGGTCATAAACTAGTTCACTGGGTCAAATTAAAGAAATACCTTGTTTGCACTCTGGAGGTCACATTTATTGCTCAAATGACCTGAAATTTGGCCAGAATGTTTGTCTTGATGAAATACCAGATGAGTTTGGATTTGGGTCACCTGGAACCATAAACTAGGTCACTAGGTCAAAATAAAGAAATACCTTGTGGGCACTCTAGAGGCCACATTCTTTGCTTAATTGCCTTGAATTTTGGTCAGAATGTTTGTCTTTGTAAAATCTCACATGAGTCTGAATTTGAGTCAACTGGGGTCATAAACTAGGTCACTTGGTCAAATTAAAGAAATAGCTAGTGGGCACTCTAGAGGCCACATTTATTATTCATTTGATTTGAAAATTGGTCAAAATGTTTCTTTTGATATAGTCAAAGACCAGTTCAAATTTGGGTCATCTGGGGTCATAATCTAGATCACTAGGTCAAATTAAAGAAATATCTGTAGGGCACTCAAGGCCACATTTTTTGCTCAATTGACTTGAAAATTGGTCAGAATGTTTGTCTTCATGAAATATGAGTTTGAAATTGGGTCACCTGCGGTCAAAAACTAGGTCACATGGTCAAAGAAAAACCTTAAAGGCACTCTACTAAGGTGAGCGACCTAGGGCCATCATGGCCCTCTTGTTAGTTCATGTTGTTTCTAACAATATAGGGTCGATACAGACGAATGGACAGATTTCAAGAGGATATGTTCCGACTGTTTGACAGAGCTAGAAGACTTAGTCGCACTGATTCTCAGGTAAGTTCAGTTATTATTTCCTGCCAAAAACAGGAGGAATATTAATTTTGTCTATGTCTGTCCACATGTACGTCTTTCTGTACTTTTTGTTTGCATGGCTGTTTTTGAAGAGAAATAAAGGTATTATCATAGCCATCTGCATCTGAATCTTTGTGTGAAAAATTTGCAATTCCTCGTGTCTCTGTTATGACTGACAAAATTGACTTCATACTTGGGCTAGTTGTTAACAAGAAGGAAACCCATACAACAAGGGCAGGTAACCTTGAAAGATGACATAGATATGCCCCTTTTCAGACCTGGAATTTTTCTCTGAAGAAGCAACTGCAGCCATAAATTTGCATCTGCATGAAGTGTTCTTGTATTTTTGCCTGCAGAGAATTACAGCCATTTTGGTGGGTAATATCCCTTTAACTCTGTACCAAACAACAAAATTTTGGACTCGACGGAATTGAAAGCATTTGCAGAAGACAAAAATAAATGTAGTTCAAATGATGATTTCTGTCTTTGATAGGGTAGAAAAGATTGTGGGAAAAGGACTAAATGCTGCTTACCAGCATTTTCTCCTTTTCCCACAATGTTTTCAAAAGGCTTTTTCCTCGGGGTCATTAAAACTTGGGATTGTGTGGTAAAGGATTAATACAGTGACTTGTTTCAGGACCTGTTTGCATGGGCTTCCAATTGGATTTTGTTCCTTGTAATTCAAGTACTTGTTCAACACTGTACAACACAATCCCGAGTCCTAACAATCCAGAGAAAAAAAAGGCTTTTGTAAACATGTTGAGAAAAGGAGAAAATGTTGGTAACCGGTATATTCTCCTTTTCCCTACAACATTTGTCATCCTTTCAAAGACTAATTAAATCATTTCAGTTACATTGAATTGTTACCTGCAAATGCTTTCAGTTTTAAGAAGTCCAAGATTTTGTTGTCTGGTAAGAGTACATATAGCACAGGAATGTGGAATTTCTATTGCGAACATGTCTTACCTGTCCCAAGTAGTCCCTGGACTAATAGATTTTCAAAAAATGTAACCTGACCTAGGGCAAGTGACATCATAAATAAGAAAAGATACTTTTTTCATCAAATAAAGCCAAATCAAGCACTTCCTAAAATTTGTCCTGAATGTGGATTGATTTATATTTCAGCTGTATGAAGATGCTATAGAAATGCAGATGTACTATATCCGGGTTCGAGATGAACTGTGTAAGAATGGAGAGATTCTTCTCACTCCAGCTCTCAGTTTTACAGATCGGCACCTTCAGGCTATAATTGAGGTGAGAATTTTTATGCCAGTTTTTTAAGAAGATTGGGGAATATTGCTTCGTTATTTCATGCTTTTTCGGTAGTTTATCGGGAAATAATGGTGGATTATGGTTTGACATTTCAAGGCTACAATCAGTGAAAATACCGATTTTATGTTTTCTAACTCTTCAATTGAAGACGGAAACAAAAAGTTCTCGCGCACTAGTTACCTAGGTAATCAGTGCGTGCCATTCAAATGAAGGGAAATATGACACATTTACGCTATATTTCTAGCGCTTTATGTAATATTGTAATGCGTTGTTATGTGAGGAGGGTATGCCACAGGGAATTACTGAAAACAACTGTACTGGACTTTGATGAAAGGGTTAGAAGCATGAAATAAATAGCATATTTGTTTTTTTCGGTGAAAGATCAAAATTTGTTTCATCAGTGAACATCATCGGCAATATTTTCACTTGTGGCGCAATATCCTCTATATCGCGTTAGTCACTCAGTAAGTCAGGGTGTTGGAATACCAACACCTTGATCTTGTCGATACGTAAATCCAGGTAAAACCTATTTTATTCAAACATGGTCCAGGTACTCACCATGAACTGTCAATGACCGGTAAAGATTATGTGATCAATAAGTCAAAGGTTAAGGTCATAGTAAGGTAAGTTGTCAAAGTCATTCAAGCCATGGTATTTATTGACACTCAAGAGGGTAACCTATGTATGTTACAGATACATGTATCTTATAGCAAAAGTTTTTCAGATAGAACTGGCTAAAGCAGAGGTGCATTGAATTTATTTCTAATCAGCAAGTGAAGTTAGGATTTGACAGCCTACTGGCCGCACAGTTACTTAACATAGTACCACACAGTCCAGTGTTTTAACGATCCTAACAGAATGTTTTTGAAGACATTGTGGGAAAGGGAGAAAATACTGATATCCAGTGTTTTCTCTTTTCCCCACAATTAATGTTTTCTAACTTAACATGGACAATTCCACCAACTGAGCAATATTTAATTTGTCATCTGCAAATAGTTTGACTTTGGACAAGTTTAAAGTTTTGTTGTTTGGTAAAGACTAGTAAATGGGCTCAAGGATAATTATATTTCTTTAAAAAAATGTACATATACAAATAGTCTGCACTCTAAAACTCACATTTTTATGTTTGTATATTGAACCTTGTTTACATGCAAATGACACAGTATCACCTATTAACCCTGTACCAAACAATTCCATGTTTTAATGGTCTGAGGAAGAAACCTTTTGAAAACATTGTGGGAAAAGGAGACAATGCTGGTTACCAGCATTGTCTCCTTTTCCTACAATGTTTTCTACCCTCTCTGATACAAATTCCATCATTTTGGCCACGTTTAATTTGTTGTCTGCAAATGCTATCAATTTGGACAAGTCTCCAATTTTGTTGTCAGCTAAAGGGGTAAGTATGAATTTCATGATACATGCCGAGTATTTCTATATGTTTATTTTCATACATTAGGCTGAACGCAGTGTAAAAGTGCTTCAAGAGCAGACAGAAGATGAGAAGAAGAAAGCTGATGGTGAAGACGGTCCTCAGGAATCAGCAGGGGTGAGTGGCTAACCTCTTTACCAAATAATCATGTGTTTTTTATATTTGAAAGAATCAGAAACATTTTCTGTCATTCCTTTACCATACAATCTGGAGTTTTAATGACTGAAGAAGAAGGCTTTTGAAAAAACAGTCAAAAAAGGAGAAAATGCTGGTAACCAGCATTTTCTCCTTTTTATACGCCCGTCGAAGACGGGACGTATTATGGGATCACCAGTGGCGGGCGGGCGGGCGGGCGGCGTCCAGTTCTTTGTCCGGAGCATATCTCCAAAACTATACTACCTACGGTTATGAAATTTCATGAGTGGATAGATCTCAAAAAGGGGGAGTGCAGTGCACAGGAATCATAACTCTTGCTTCCTTAATTTTTGAGTTATTGCCCTTTCTTGTTTTTCATACTTGAATTTTGTCTGGTGAATATCTCCAATACTATACTACCTACGGTTATGAAATTTCATGAGTGGATAGATCTCATCAAGGGGGAGTGCAGTGCACAGGAATCATAACTCTTGCTTCCTTAATTTTTGACTTATTGCCCTTTGTTGTTTTTCATACTTGAATTTTGTCCGGAGCATATCTCCAAAACTATACTACCTACGGTTATGAAATTTCATGCATGGATAGATCTCATCAAGGGGGAGTGCAGTGCACAGGAATCATAACTCTTGCTTCCTTAATTTTTGAGTTATTGCCCTTTCTTGTTTTTCATACTTGCATTTTCTCCGGTGAATATCTCCAATACTATACTACCTAGGGTTATGAAATTTCATGAGTGGATAGATCTCATCAAGGGGGAGTGCAGTGCACAGGAATCATAACTCTTGCTTCCTTAATTTTTGACTTATTGCCCTTTGTTGTTTTTCATACTTGAATTTTGTCCGGAGCATATCTCCAAAACTATACTACCTACAGTTATGAAATTTCATGCATGGATAGATCTCATCAAGGGGGAGTGCAGTGCACAGGAATCATAACTCTTGCTTCCTTAATTTTTCAGTTATTGCCCTTTCTTGTTTTTCATACTTGCATTTTCTCCGGTGAATATCTCCAATACTATACTACCTAGGGTTATGAAATTTCATGAGTGGATAGATCTCATCAAGGGGGAGTGCAGTGCACAGGAATCATAACTCTTGCTTCCTTAATTTTTCAGTTATTGCCCTTTCTTGTTTTTAATACTTGCATTTTCTCCGGTGAATATCTCCAAAACTATACTACCTAGGGTTATGAAATTTCATGCCTGCATACATCTCATTAAGGGGGAGTGCAGTGCACAGGAATCATAACTCTTCCTTCCTTAATTTTTGACTTATTTTCATACTTGAATTTTGTCTCGAGCATATCTCCAAAACTATACTACCTATGGCTATGAAATTTCATGCGTAGATAGATCTCATCAACTGGGAGTGCAATGCACATGAACCATAACTCTTGCTTAATTTTTGACTTATTGCTCTTTCTTTATTTTGAAACTTTAATTTTGTCCAGTGCATATCTTCAGAACTATACTAGCTAAGGATATGAAATTTCATGCGTGGATACATTCCATCAACGGGAAGTGCTGTGCATATAAATTTCAACTCTTGCTTGCTTAATTTTTCAGTTATTGCCCTTTCTTGTATTTTTTTCGAACTTGAATTTTGTATGATGCATATCTCTCAAACTATACTACCTCGGGTTATGAAATTTTAGGGCTGGATACATCTCATCAAGGGGTAGTGCAGTGCACATGAAATATAAATTGCTTATTTTTTATGCACCCTTTCAAGACAGGATGTATTATGGGATCAGCCATGGCGTACAGGCATCCAGGTAGCATAACTTACACATCTTAAAACCTATTAACTTTAAATTTGACAGTTGTGTTTGTTGTAATCATATGGGGTGCAGTGTACACAAAGAATAAATCTTCCTTCCTTATGAGTAATTGCCCTTTCTTCTTTTTCATACTTAAATTTTGTCAGCAGCATATCTCTCTTACTACACTACCTATGTATATGAAATTTCAGTGATGCATACATCTCAGATTATTAGAAACATAACTATTGCTTCCTTAACTTTTTCTTATTGTCCTTAGTCATTTTTCAGGCTTAAATTCAACACTATCGTATCTATGGATATCAACATAAAGTGTATAAACAAGAGTTCCGTCAACACAAATACACTGCCATTATCTTCAATCAACAGTAAAAACAATATTCTGCACTACTATTTTTCTATACCTCCCCTTTATCATTATTATGCCCCAACTTTACAACTTGGGGTAAGACGGGCGTATCTTGCGACAATTTGCCGCTCTTATTCCTACATTGTTTTCTACCATATCAAAGATAGATATCAGGGTTTGAGCTATAACCAATTTGTTGTTTGTAAATGCTTTCAGTTTGGTTGAGTCCAAAATTTTGTTGTTTGGTGTTAATGGTATGGAAATATTGTAGGAAAAGGAGCAAGTGCTTGTTAAAAGGGATGTACGAGTATCAAGTGATACATATGTATAGCTATAATTAATGAGAGGATAATATATAGTGACAGACTTAGTCATTCCTTTTTTTATTACTTTTTGCAGGGAGAAGGATCAGAGAATAGTATAAGATACAAAGATCAAGTTTACAGTGTGGGAGATTTTGTTTATGTGGAGCCAAGGTAAAAAAAAATTAATTTCAATGCTATATATTTACTCTTTACAGCCAAATCTTTTAGGCTTATCCACATCTAAAGCATTTGCAGACAGTATCAGAAATTTGGCTCAAAAGTTGGGATTTCCATATGAAAAGTTAGAAAACCTGGTGGAAAAAGGAATATGTTGTCACCAGCATTTGTCCTTTTCCAAAAGCTTTACAAAAGCTTTCCTTCCTAGGGTTACGAGGGGCCTGCGTGGCTCAGTGGTAAAATATAGGATTCATGACCTGGAGACCCCTAGTTCGAGCCTTGCCGGATCTACTGGGTTTTTGTGGGAGTGTCCTTAGGCAAGACACTTCAGGGAGCTAGCCTAGTACGGGTGGAACCTAGGAAATAAATATGTGAGCTGTTGCCCTTATCCATCTGAAATAATGTTGAAAGCGGCGTAAAACACCATTCAATCAATAAGTCTTAGGGTTACGAGGACTGACTGATAAGTTGTTAACTGCGCATATAAGGGTTTGCCTTTTGGCAGACATATTGCATTATTTTTCAATATAATCCCCTTCGGTATCCATACAGATTTGCCAGTGATGTTTAAAACTTTCCCAAACAAGCCCTGATTTTCACGTGTCTGCAATACAAGTCTTTTGAAAACACTGTGGGAAAAGGAGAAATTGCTCGTAACGAGCAATTTCTCCTTTTCCCAAGGTGTTTTCTACCCTTTTTGAGACCTTTCTGCCATTTTCATCAAATTTAAAATTCTCATCTGCAAACTCTTTCAATTTGGACCAGTCCAAAATTTGTCGTTTGGGAAAGGGTTAAGGGCCTCATTGCCACTTTTGAAGAAGTCCTTTTCTTCAGAACATGCAGTCTGATCTTGAATCTATACTGTGTGCTTGTTTAGTCAAGCCTTGGGTTCAAAAATTAATCTGCTGCAAGACAAAAAAAGGTGGCGTGTTGTTGTTGTTTCAAAGGTGAAACATTTAAAAAAGGGGGATTTTATGCTTTGTGATGTATTATGATAAGCAAGCCATCATAATTATAGTATATGGATTCACAAAATCCATAAAATTTTGTATAACAAACAACGGAATCAAGAGGTACACTGGTCCTTTGAAATGCAGAAAATTCAGTAATGGCAAAAAGTTTCAACCCATTTTAGACTGCATTAAGCCCCCTTTTCAGAGAGCATGGCTCGTTTAATTTTACGGATGCATTTTTGGTTCATTTTATATTGTGTATTTCAAATATCACTGTGTGCAATAGGTCTAGAACTGGTAAATTTAGGACGAGGAGGTCTAGATATAAAAGGTAGTTATCGGTTAAAAAGGTCACAGGATCACAAAAATGGACATTTCGGTAAGGAAATGATAGATCTATCCTTTAACCCTTTACTAGACGACAAATTTTTAGCCTTGTCGAAACTGAAAGCATTTGCAGACGATAATTTCAGTGTGGTTCAAATGGTACAATTTTCTCTTGATAAGGTAGAAAACATTGTGGGAAAAGGAGAAAATGCTGGTTACCAGCATTTTCTCTGTTTCCCACAATGTTTTCAAAAGGCTTCTTTCCCAGGGGCATTAAAAGGCGGCATTGTGTGGTAAAGGGTTAAGGACAAAAGATGTACTTAACTGACGTAACTCTTTACCACACAAATCCCGACTTTTAATGACCCTGAGAAAGAAGCTTTTTGAAAAGATTGTGGGAAAAGGAGAAAATGCTGGTAGACAGCATTTTCTCCTTTTCCCACAACGTTTTCTAGCTTCCTAGGCCTTTTAGATGTTATGGCAACCAGCTAAAACTTGACATAGAGTCATGTTTCTGAAAAGAATTTAGATGTTTGTAATACCTCTGAGCAAGTATTATGCTCTCAGGAACTGTATTTTGGCTTATATTCTTTCCCTGTGAAAGGCTATAATGTAATAAAAGTTATTTTGGTTGTATTGGGACATAGTATATTTGCTATAGACCATACAAAGTGTATAAAAATTTGTATTACTAGAAGTCCATTTTTGTGATGATAGTTTGATTTTACTGTTTAAATAATCTAAAGTAAGTTTGATGCAATTTGTTGTAATTTTCTTTACCTGATAAAACACTGTTGGCTTTATTGAAAGCATTTGTAGACGACAGTTTAATGCCAACTTTTTTTCCCCCTTTTTCTTGTATTGTTTTTGAAGGCTTTACAACAGAGCTAGCCTATAGGAAAGGGATAATACATTGCAGCAGAGTATATCTAGCATGAGTTGGTGTTAGAGATAAAATTTCATTAAACAAGTCTACAAAAATTGTTATTAAACCTTTACCAGACGACAAAATTTAGCCTTGTCCAAAATGAAAGCATTTGCAGACGACAATTTCAGTGTGGTTCAAATGGTGCAATTTTTCTTTGACAGGGTAGAAAACATTGCGGGAAAAAGAGAAAATGCTGGTTACCGGCATTTTCTCCTTTTCCCACAATGTTTTCAAAAGGCTTCTTTCTCAGGGTCGTTTAAAGGCGTCATTGTGCGGTAAAGGGTTAAGCATACCTTTGGCAAGCTTAATAATACTTTTTGTTCACGAGTTTAAT
Organism: Tridacna gigas; assembly: GCA_945859785.2. Taxonomy (NCBI): domain Eukaryota; kingdom Metazoa; phylum Mollusca; class Bivalvia; order Cardiida; family Cardiidae; genus Tridacna; species Tridacna gigas. The sequence goes on from OX244036.2 coordinate 59,902,627, forward strand.
AAATTTTTACCTCAAAAGCCAACGAATGCCAGATTCTTTTTATCACATAACTGTATCTCAAGAATTATAGGCCTACATATACATGTGTACTGAAATTTACATAAAGACTATTGTTTCTCTGACAGATGTGTACATCACGGACAGAAAATAGTTCCGAAGAAACTTGCATATAACACTTTTGTTTTACATCTAACAGTACTGAAATTGGCAACTTTGTCACGATCATCAGTTTTGACAATTAATTTCACACAGAAATCTTGGTCAGCAATGTTTTAGAAATGAGGCATATAATTACAGCACATTGAACAAATACGGCACTTTTTTCTTGTTACACATGCATACATTATCTCCTGCTAGATGGCATTCTTCAAATACACATCTATCTAATTTGGGCATCCTGGGTACAGTAGCGGAGTACTCTTTCCAAACAACAACCGTGACTTTGAATTTCAAATGAAATAAATGTTTACTCAATAAAACGCTACCTGGTGCCATTCATTCAGCTATGATCGGCTAGCATGTAACCTATGCACTGACCATTTATTAAAACAGCCCCTACATGCTTTGGTAATAGGCTAATAGCTTCGATATAAGCCCTACTCTCCCCAGGCATATGGGGGATGGGTGATGCGTCATAGCAGACAGGTCGAATCTTCAAAGAATATGACATGCGCAGACAACGCACGTGCGTAAGACAAGAAAATTCATAATGGCTGTCCTACAATGAAAACAAGGAGAGTTATGTGATTTAAAAAAATGTTATCCATTTCTGTAAAAATTTGACTTTATTCTCCTACTGTTCACAGCTTTGGAAAAGTTTTTAGGGTAAACGACCTATTTCTTGTTTAAGTATTGTTTAATCCTTTACCACACAGTTCGGAGGTTTTATAAGCCTAAGAAAGGGGCCATTTGAAAAGCTTATGGGAAATGAAGAATATACTGGTAACCAACATTTTCTTCTTTTCCCCTGTTTCTACCGAATCACAGCTTCCACCATTTGATCACATTTAGTTTGTTGTCTGCAGATGCTTTCAACTTGGACAAATCTAAATTCTGTTACTTAGTAAAGAGTTAAAACCCATTTTTTCCTTACCTTCTTAAGTAGTTTTCGGCAGTTTTTTTGCAGGATTTAAGTAGCACTGCATTTGCAGTTATGGTGTGAAGACATAGACTTCATTGTGTAAATGTTCATTTTTCAAGGTTGTGTTCATTACATAAAGAACAAAAATGACATCAATTAATACTGGTACTTTTACTTCTGAAAATTGCATCATCTTACTTTATGGTTCTTTCTTTTTTTTTTCATGTTCATTATGAGAATTTGCCTTGTTTTTAAATGTTGGAAAAGAATATGATCCCATCTGTTTCATCTAAGTAATACAAGAAAGTTTTGTATTGATATAGGTAGACTTCTGAGCATGTATGTGCATGTATTGGCAAGGACTGTATTTTATCATCTCTAAATATGTCACCTTTTTTCAATGAGAGGCATACACTAGGTTTGAGTATTGAAAAAGGAAGATATTAGGGATATGAGCACTAAGCCTGAGGGACAAAGATACAGAACACCAGTATGGTAACTGTATTCCTGGTTGCCATATATAAAAGCATGGCTACCTTTTTTCAATGGTTTCTAAACCATTTTTTAAAGCCAACACATCTATCTTCGGACTTTTATCTTTTTTTTTTTTTGACCTGGAAAAAAAGTTTTTAAAAAAATGTGGAATTCCACGGTGTTGAAAGAAATACTAGACCTCTTTGGGGCTTTGATTTCAGCTGTAAATCATTACCTCAGCAGTTGGAGAATGAGGTATATATTAGAATGACTTGAATTGTCACAACATTATTCAAACTAAGATAAAATTGGACATAATACCTCAGGCATAATTATTGAAAGGATTGATAAGAAAAGCTGCATTTTCATATGTGGGATAATTAAAGTAAGTGGTGATGAAATGGAATGAACTCGGCAATCAGGAAAATATGAATAAGGCTATTTCAAAGAAGTTTATTCCTGACTATTTTACAAAATAGCAGACAGTGCAGATCAAAGATCAGAATGCATGTTCTGAGCAGTCTGATCTTGACATAGATTGTCTGCTAGAGGTGGTCTGATCTTGCTCTATATTCTGTACAAAAACAGTTTAAGTTGTGCTTAGCGCTATAAGGGTTGTGTAAGAATGAAAACAAGCTCATTGTAGTTTGCTGTCAGATCTGTCAATTTCACAGAGAGCCTGATGCCGAACCTCACATCATGTGTATCGAGAAGATCTACACAGATAACACGGGTCAGCCCCAGGTGTATGGAAACTGGTTCTACAGGCCCAACGAGACCTTCCATCTAGCGACCCGAAAGTTCCTGGAGAAAGAAGTGTTCAAGAGCGACTATTACACATCTATTACAATGAACCAGATCTTGAGTCCCAAGTGTTACGTGATGAATGTCAGGGAATATTTCAAGTTGAAGCCAGAGGTGGGTGACATACGATAAAAAAAACTTTACATTTGAGCCATGCTCTTTGAAAAGGGGGTTTAATGCACTTGCTAAAAGTATCGACCAAGGTCAGCCGGTGCAGTTTGCGCAGGCTAAACGGGATTGAAACTTTTTGCTATTTGTGTCAATTCTCTGCATGTCAAGAGGCCAGGCTACCCTCATGATTCAGTTGGTTGTTAGACAAATGGAATTCTATGAATCCATGTTTAAGTGATGACTTGCATGGTATAACACATTATGGAGATGCATTAAATGCCCTTTTGCCAGAGCATGGCTCATTTACTGACAATAGAATCAGGAGTGATTAACCCTTTACCAAACGACAAAATTTTGGACTTGTCCAAATTAAAAGCATTTGCAGACGACAAAAAAAATTTGACTCAAAAATCAAAAATTGTTTTAGGAAGGGTAGAAAACATTGTGGGAAAAGGAGAAAATGCTGGTTACCAGCATTTTCTCCTTTTCCCACAATGTTTTCAAAAGCTACATTTCTCAGGGTCGTTAAAAGTTGGGACTTTGTGGTAAACAGTTAAGTCAAAGATCAGTCCGTATTTTAGGGGTTAGACTGTCATTTACTGGTCATCAAATATTCCCTCTAATAGTAAAATCCAAAGCCTGTTGTTGCTTTAACTCTTTACCACACAATCCCGCGTTTTTACGACCCTGAGGAAGAAGCCGTTTGAAAACATTGTGGGAAAAGAAGAAAATGCTGGTAACCAGCATTTTCTCCTTTTCCCACAATCTTTTCTACCCTATCAAAGACAATTCGCATCATTTGATTCACATTTCAATTGTCGTCTGCAAATCCTTTTAATTTGGATCAGTCTACATTTTTGTCGTTTGGTAAAGAGTTAATGTGGTAGAATTACCTGTATTGGTCAGTTTATGTCCAAATGACTTAACTCTTTACAACACGAGCAAAATAGAGACTTGTCCAAATTGAAAGCAATTGCAGACAACAATTTAAATCTTGCTAAAGTGATGGAATTGGTCTTCGATAGGATAAAAAGCATTGTTGGAAAAGGAGAAAATGATGCTTATCAGCATTTTCTCCTTTTCCCACGTTGTTTTCAATTACATTGGAATGTCCTTGGGAAAGAGAATGCAGAATTCTAGCCAAACACTGGTTAAAAAAAAGCCAGAAAGAAGGAAAAAGTGATCTGTCATGTGAGTAAAACAACTGTCAAAGTAAAGAATTCCACTTACAACATTTCAGGGCTATGCAGACAATGATGTCTATGTGTGTGAGTTTAGATATACTGCCAGAACAAAGACCTTCAAGAAAATAAAGGTAGGTCTCTTCTCTTTTTTTATAACCCCCCACACCCCCCGCCCACCCACCCGTCCCACCCCTCCCACCCACCCGTCCCACCCCTCCGTCCCACCCCTCCCACCCCGAAGCAGAGGGAGGTATACTGGTTTCACAATGTCTGTCCGATCCATCAATCCATTCGTCTGTGGACTTTTTTGTTTCCGTGCTCTAACTCAAAAGCCGTTTGACCTAAGTTTGCTTCAAACTTTGACAAGTTGTTAAGTGTCAAAATGGGGACCTATAAAACAAGGGCAGGAAACCATTACAGTATTTTGACACAGATATGCCCCTTTTTCGGCTTGAAATTTTCACTGAAAGTCAAGCAACCACAGCCGAGCTTTGGCACCTGCATTGAAAACTGGTTATCTAGTATTTTCTCCTTTTCCTACAATTTTTTCTTCCCTTCTAAAGAACAATTCCTTCAACCCAGCTATATCTGCAATTGCTGTCAGTGAGAACAAATCTAAAATGCTGTCATGTGATAGAGAATATATACTGTTGTTTTACTCTATCCCACATGGCAAACTTTTAAAAAGTCAATATAAAAGGAATTCACAGAGGACAATTTGTGTGTTTTTCATATGACAGTATTTGCCCCTAGATAGGTAGAAAACATTGTGAGAATGGGAGAAAATGATGATTACCAGCAAATTCTCCTTATTCCAATATGATTTCAAAAGCCTTCATTCTTAGGGTGGTTTAACTCTTTACCAAACGACAAAATTTTAGACTGGTCCAAATTGAAAGCATTTGCAGACAACAAAATGAATGTGACTTAAATATTGAAATTTGTTTTGGGAAGGGTAGAAAACATTGTGGGAAAAGGAGAAAATGCTGGTTACCAGCATTTTCTCCTTTTCCCACAATGTTTTCAAAAGGTTTCTTTCTAAGGGTCGTTAAAAGTTGGGATTGTGTGGTAAAGGGTTAAAACAGGATTGTTTGGTAAAGGGTTAAATATTGATTCTTTGTACTATACATTCAGCTGTAGTCAGTACCGAATTCATTAAATTTTGATTCTTTGAATGCATTCAGCTCTGAGCAGTGCCTTATTGATTAACCCTTTACCACACAACAAAATTTTAGACCTGTCCAAATTGAAATCATTTGCAGACAACAATTTCACTGTGGCTGAAATGGTGCAATTTTCGTTTGATAGTATAGAAAACATTGTGGGAAAAGGAGAAAATGCTGGTTACCAGCATTTTCTCCTTTTCCCACAATGTTTTCAAAAGGCTTCCTTCCCAGGGGCGTTAAAAGGTGTCATTGTGCGGTAAAGGGTTAAATATTGATTCTTTGAATATGCATTCAGCTGTGGTCAGTACCAAGGACGGAAGAGATGAGCTTTGTTGAGAGGGAGACTCCACTACATCCAGTCAGAGTGGCTTCAGTGTTTGCTGATAAAGTAAAGGAAGATTTTGATGATGGTGACACCAGTGTACTGGATAAAATGAGACTGGTAAGTCATTCTTTCTGTTGTTGGTATTGTTGTTGTTGTTGTTGTGTAGAGAGAGACCCCTCTTCATCCAGTCAGGATGGCCTCAGTGTTTGCTGATAATGTGAAAGAAGATTTGGATGGTAGTGACACTAGTGTATTGGATAAAATGAGACTGGTAAGAAATCTGTTGTTGTTGTTTGGTTTGTGTGTATGTGTGTCTATGTTTTAACCCTTCACCAAATGACAAAATTTTAGACAAAATTGAAAGCATTTGCAGACGACAAAATCAATGTGACTCAAAAATTAAGATTTCTTTTTTTTTGACAGGTAGAAAATATGGGAAAAGGAGAAAATGCTGGTTACCACTCCTTTTCCCACAATATTTTCAAAAGGCTCCTTTCTCAGGGTTATTGAAAGTCAGGATTATGTGGTAAAGAGTGAATGACCCCAAGGAGGAAGGCTTTTGAAAACAAAAAGTAACCAGCATTTTCCCCATTGCCCAGAATCTTTTCTTAGCTTTCAAAGATAGAAATCATCATAAGCTACATTCAAATTTGTCGTCTACTAGTGAATGCTTTTACCCTCAGGAAAAAGGCTTTTGAAAAGGAGAGAATGCTGGTTACCATCATTTTCTCCTTTTGCCACATTGTTTTTTGTCCTATCAAGGACAAACTCTATCATTTGAGTCGCATTTTATTTGTCTACAATTGCTTTCAAATTAACCAAGTCTTAAGATTTCGTCACGTGATAAAGGGTCAAATTTAGTCAGGTCTGAAATTCTTTTCTTTGCCAAGATTTTTAAACCATTTATCAGATGACCTGAGGAAGATAGCTTAGAGAACATTGTGGGGGATGGAGGGATTGTAATTCAAAGATTCCAGTTTTTTCTTTTTAGTTAAACTTGTTTTCTTTTAAAGGATTGATGATAGTCCTTTGTACTGTATTCATTTATCTCCCTCCGATGAACTTTCTTTCAATGATGTTATGTGTTTACCAAACAATCCCGGGTTTTCACGACCTTCAGAAAGAAGCCTTTTGAAAACAATGTGGGAAAGGGAGAAAATGCTGGTAACCAGCATTTTCTCCTTTTCCCACAATGTTTTCTACCCTTCCCAAAACAAATTTCAATTTTTGAATCACATTTATTTTGTCGTCTGCAAATGCTTTCAAGTTGAACGAGTCTTAATTTTTGTTGTTTGTTAAAGGGTTAAACAAGTTAGTGGTTTGGAAAGAACTTTGTGCAAAGTATTGCCAGAATCTCAGAGATGCATGGATAGGTGCACATAACTGCCATAATAAACTGAAATAATGTTGAAACACCAAACAGACTAAACTTTGTATATTTGAACCATGCTCTTTGAAAAGAGAACTTGATGCATTCGCAAAAAGTTTCAGCCCAGGTCAGCCTGAGCAGTCTGCGCAGGCTGACCTGGGTGAGCACTTTTTGCTTTTGGTCAATTTTCTGCATGTCAGAGGACCAGTTTACCTCATGACTCAGTAGGTTGTTATACAAAATGGATTTTAGGGATATATAATACTGTGATGACTTGCTTGGTATCATGCATCACCGAGATGCTTTAAGTCCCCTTTTTGTCAGAACGTGGCTTATTTTCATTTGCCAGGATGTACTTCTGGAAGGACAGGCAGCTGATGAAGCACATGTACTCTATGAACAACTGAGGACTTCAACTGGCTGCTACAAAGTTGGTGAGTTGTCTTTTAATATATTTAATTTAATGATGATATGGCCACCGGCCCTGACACATTACATATACAATAAGAGGAAATAACATAAATATATCATTATTGTAACATATATGAGAAATACTCTGTAAAATGGAGTATTAATGCATCTGCAAAAAGTATCGAGCCATTTCAGCTTGCGCAACCCATGCTCAGGCTGTCTTGGCTTGAAACATTTTGCTAATGGTAAGTTTTCTGCACATCAAAGAATCATTATGCAGCATAATTTTGTTGGGTTTTTGACAAAAAGGATCCATCACTTGCGACCACTTGCCTGGTATAATGCATTATGAAGGTGCAGTTAAGTCCCTTTTCCCAGGGCGCCACACATATATATTCGCAGGATTGCACAGTTGCTCAAACTGTTCTGGTCAGCTATACAGAACATTGGAGTACACCTTATATTACCTTTCTTTTGTACAATTTGGATCAGGAGAGCAATATGGCGCCGTCATGACCCTATTGTAATTAGATGTAATATATTTGTAAATGTCTTCATTTTTTGGATGTGATGGCATGAATATGAAGTATGAGGGGTGGTCAAATATGAGTGCATTTAAGCACCTAAAATTTGATTCTGCATAAGCTTCACTGAAATTTTTATTTTGTTCTCCCAAAGTATTCACCTCCAACAGATGTACAAAGTTTCAGTCTCTGGAACGTGCAGTCTGGTCTTGGATCTACACTGTCTGATAAGGAGATATATCTCCTCCAACAATACCTTTGAAATAGGAAAATTGGCGTTTTTACTATTAGCTTGAAAGTTTCATATCTTTTATTTAGCTTTGTTTGTTTTTAGCTCACCTTAGCACAACGTGCTAAAGGTGAGCTATTGTGATCGCCCTATGTCCGGCGTCCGGCGTCCGTCGTCTGTCGTCTGTCGTCCGTCATCCGTCAACAATTTCTTTAAACATCTTCTTCTCCTAAACCACTGGGCCAATCTTGATGAAACTTGGCAGGGATGTTCCTTGGGTGAAGCTCTACCAAATTGTTCAAAGAATTGAATTCCACCCACAACTCTGGTTGCCATGGCAACAAAAAGGAAAAAAAAGCAAAATCTTTGAAAATCTTCTTCTCTGAAACTAGAAGGCGCAGAGCTTTGATATTTGGTATGTAGCATCTCCTAGTGGACCTCTACCAAGTTTGTTCATATGATGCCCCTGGGGTCAAAACTGGCCCCGCCCCTGGGGTCACAAGTTTTGAACATGGGAACAAAGAAGGAAAACTTTAAAAATCTTCTTCTGTAAAACTAGAAGGCATAGAGCTTTGATATTTGGCATGAAGCATCTCCTAGTGGACCTCTACTGATGCCCTTGGGGTCAAAACTGGCTCTGCCCCGGGGGTCACAAGTTCAAACATAGGAGCAAAGAGGGGAAACTTTAAAAATCATCTTCTCTGAAACTGGAAGGCGTAGAGCTTTGATATTTGGTATGTAGCATTGCCTAGTGGACCTCTACCAAGTTTGTTCATATGATGCCCCTGGGGTCAAAACTGGCCCCATCCTGGGGGTCACAATTTCCAACATAGGAACAAAGAAGGAAAACTTTAAAAATCTTCTTCTGTAAAACTAGAAGGCATAGAGCTTTGATATTTGGCATGAACCTCTACCAAGTTTGTTCATATGATGCCCCTGGGGTCAAAACTGGCCCCACCCTGGGGGGGTCACAAGTTTGAGCATAGTAACAAAGAAGGAAAACTTTAAAAATCTTCTTCTCTGAAACTTGAAGGCGTAGAGCTTTGATATTTGGTATGTAGCATCTCCTAGTGGACCTCTACCAAGTTTGTTCATATGATGCCCCTGGGGTCAAAACTGGCCCCGCCCCGGGGGTCACAATTTCCAACATAGGAACAAAGAAGGAAAACTTTAAAAATCTTCTTCTGTAAAACTAGAAGGCATAGAGCTTTGATATTTGGTATGTAGCATCGCCTAGTAGACCTCTACTAAGTTTGTTCATATGATGTCCTTGGGGTCAAAATTAGCCCTGCCCCGGGGGTCACAAGTTCAAACATAGGAACAAAGAAGGAAAACTTTAATTTTTTTTTTTTCTCTTAAATGGGAAGGCATAGAGCTTTGATATTTGGTATGAAGCATCTCCTAGTGGACTTCTACCAAGTTTGTTCCAAGGATGCTGCTTGGGTCAAAACTGGCCCAGCCCCTGGGGTCACAAGTTCGAACATAGGAACAAAGAAGGAAAACTTTAAAATTCTTCTTTTCTGAAACGGAAAGGTGTGGAGCTTTGATATTTGGTATGTTGCATCTCAGAGTGGACCTCTACCAAGTTTGTTCATATGATACCCCTGGGTCAAAACTGGCCCCGCCCCGGAGGTCACAAGTTCGAAGATAGGAACAAAGAAGGAAAACTTTAAATTTCTTTTTCTCCTAAACGGGAAGGTGTAGAGCTTTGATATTTGGTATGTAGCATTTCCTAGTGGACCTCTACCAAGTTTGTTCATATGATGCCCCTGGGTCAAAACTGGCCCCACCCCGGGGGTCACAAGTTCGAACATAGGAACAAAGAAGGAAAACTTTAAAATTCTTCTTTAAAACTGGAAGGCGTAGAGCTTCGATATTTGGTATGTAGTGATTCTCTTCTAAGTTTGTTTGCCCATCTAAGGGCTACAAGTTCATTGAGTTCAAAATTGGGTCATCTTGGGTCATAAACTAGGTCACTAGGTCAAATTAAAGAAATACCTTGTTGGCACTCTCGAGACCACATTATTTGCTCAATTGCCTTGAAAATTAGTTAGAAAGTTTGTCTTTATAAAGTCTCAAATAAGATTAATTTGGGTCAACTTGGGTCATAAACTAGTTCACTGGGTCAAATTAAAGAAATACCTTGTTTGCACTCTGGAGGCCACATTTATTGCTCAAATGACCTGAAATTTGGCCAGAATGTTTGTCTTGATGAAATACCAGATGAGTTTGGATTTGGGTCACCTGGAACCATAAACTAGGTCACTAGGTCAAAATAAAGAAATACCTTGTGGGCACTCTGAGGCCACATTCTTTGCTTAATTGCCTTGAAAATTAGTCAGAATGTTTGTCTTTGTAAAATCTCACATGAGTCTGAATTTGGGTCAACTGGGGTCATAAACTAGGTCACTTGGTCAAATTAAAGAAATAGCTAGTGGGCACTCTAGAGGCCACATTTATTATTCATTTGATTTGAAAATTGGTTAAAATGTTTCTTTTGATATAGTCAAAGACCAGTTCAAATTTGGGTCATCTGGGGTCATAATCTAGATCACTAGGTCAAATTAAAGAAATATCTTTAGGGCACTCGAGGCCACATTTTTTGCTCAATTGACTTGAAAATTGGTCAGAATGTTTGTCTTCATGAAATATGAGTTTGAAATTGGGTCACCTGCGGTCAAAAACTAGGTCACATGGTCAAAATAAAGAAAAACCTTAAAGGCACTCTACTAAGGTGAGCGACCCAGGGCCATCATGGCCCTCTTGTTTTGTATTGGAGTTTAACGCCATTTTAACAGCGTAGGTCATATCATGGCGGTCAGTGATGCACCCGTGTGTTTCCTGGCTTTCTCACACCAGTACTGACACAACTTCCTTTCCAAAGCCACTGACTACTTTTCTCACATGCATCAGAGGTGAGAGGCAAAAAATCGCCGGAAAGGAAGTTTGCCTCAACCGGGTATCGCACTTTTATTTAGCAGGATAAGGGTAAGACAAAATGAATCAATACTATGCATCCTCATGACTACATCAGTTTTTAGACCAAATTGACCCACTTGCATGGTATAGTGCATTACAAAGATGCATTTACCCTTTACTTCACAATCCCGACTTTTTACGACCCTGAGAAAGAAACCTTTTGAAAACATTGTGGGAAAAGGAGAAAATGCTGGTTACCAGCATTTTCTCCTTTCCCAAAATGTTTTCTACTCTACCCAAAACAAATTTAAATTTTTGGGCCAGGTTTAGTTTGTCATCTGCATATGCTTTCACTTTGGACTGGTCTAAAATTTTGTGGTTTGGTAAGGCGTTGATATCATTTTCTCTAAGTGTCACTCATTTACATGTTCTGTTTTTTTGTGTTTTCTTTGTTTAGGTGACTGTGTGTATGTGAAGTCGGATGACAAACCTATGATATACAGAATTGATAGGATCTGGATGGATGCTGCTGGACAAGGCTTCTTCTACGGGCCTCTGTTTATACGACCATCAGATATTGAACATCCACCTACCAGACTGTTTTATAAACATGAGATGTTTCTGTGTGGTGTTGAGGAGACAAGAACAATGGATAGTATCATTGGGAAGTGCTGTGTGCTGTGGGTGAAAGATTATTGTAACTGTGAGTAACAACTCTTGGAGTATGTGAGTCATCACATGTAAATCTGACAAAATATCTGAAAGTATTGGACATTTTAGACTGTTATTCAAAAATCAGACTGCATATTCTGTGCAGTTTGATCTAAATGTATGGTGTCCATAAGAGGTATCTTTATGTGCCCTCAGCAATTATTTCATTATTAATGAGTAATGGACAGGTTTGAAGTGATTTTTTTTTTAAGAGATTTTCAGCAATTTTTTGTCCATTAAAACCTTTTGCATTTAACTCTTTAGTTTGCCACACAATCCCGACTTTCAGCAACTCTTAGAAAAAAAAGCTTTTGAAAACATTGTGGGAAAAGAAAAAAATGCTGATAATCAGAATTTTCTCCTTTTCCCACGATGTTTTCTACCCTTCCTAAAACAAATTTTAATTTTTGTGTCTTATCTATCTTGTTGTCTGCAAATGCTTTCAATTTGGACAGGTCTAAAATTCTGTCATTTATTAAGAGTAAGGATGATGTTGAATTTTCTGTGTTCCTTTTTAGCTCACCTTAGCACAACGTGCTAAAGGTGAGCTATTGTGATTGCCCTATGTCCGGCGTCCGTCGTCCGTCGTCCGTCAACAATTTCTTTAAACATCTTCTTCTCTTAAACCACTGGGCCAATCTTGATGAAACTTGGCAGGGATGTTCCTTGGGTGAAGCTCTACCAAAATTGTTCAAAGAATTAAATTCCACCCACAACTCTGGTTGCCATGGCAACAAAAAGGAAAAAAAAGCAAAATCTTTGAAAATCTTCTTCTCTGAAACTAGAAGGCGCAGAGCTTTGATATTTGGTATGTAGCATCTCCTAGTGGACCTCTACCAAGTTTGTTCATTTGATGCCCCTGGGGTCAAAACTGGCCCCGCCCCAGGGGTCACAAGTTTGAGCATAGTAATAAAGAAGGAAAACTTTAAAAATCTTCTTCTCTGAAACCTGAAGGCATAGAGCTTTGATATTTGGCATGTAGCATCTCCTAGTGGACCTCTACCAAGTTTGTTCATATGATGCCCTTGGGGTCAAAACTGGCCCTGCCCCCGGGGTCACAAGTTCGAACATAGGAACAAAGAAGGGAAACTTTAAAAATCATCTTCTCTGAAACTTGAAGGTGTAGAGCTTTGATATTAGGTATGTAGCATTGCCTAGTGGACCTCTACCAAGTTTGTTCATATTATGCCCCTGGGGTCAAAACTGGCCCAGCCCCGGGGGTCACAAGTTTGAGCATAGTGACAAAGAAGGAAAACTTTAAAAATCTTCTTCTCTGAAACTTGAAGGCGTAGAGCTTTGATATTTGGCATGTAGCATCTCCTAGTGGACCTCTACCAAGTTTGTTCATATGATGCCCCTGGGGTCAAAACTGGCCCCGCCCCGGGGGTCACAATTTCCAACATAGGAACAAAGAAGGAAAACTTTAAAAATCTTCTTCTGTAAAACTAGAAGGCATAGAGCTTTGATATTTGGTATGTAGCATCGCCTAGTAGACCTCTACTAAGTTTGTTCATATGATGCCCTTGGGGTCAAAACTGGCCCTGCCCCGGGGGTCACAAGTTCAAACATAGGAACAAAGAAGGAAAACTTTAATTTTTTTTTTTTCTCTTAAATGGGAAGGCATAGAGCTTTGATATTTGGTATGTAGCATCTCCTAGTGGACTTCTACCAAGTTTGTTCCAAGGATGCTGCTTGGGTCAAAACTGGCCCAGCCCCTGGGGTCACAAGTTTGAACGAAGGAAAACTTTAAAATTCTTCTTTTCTGAAACCGAAAGGTGTGGCGCTTTGATATTTGGTATGTTGCATCTCAGAGTGGACCTCTACCAAGTTTGTTCATATGATGCCCCTGGGTCAAAACTGGCGCAGCCCCGGAGGTCACAAGTTCGAAGATAGGAACAAAAAAGGAAAACTTTAAATTTCTTTTTCTCTTAAACGGGAAGGTGTAGAGCTTTGATATTTGGTATGTAGCATTTCCTAGTGGACCTCTACCAAGTTTGTTCATATGATGCCCCTGGGTCAAAACTGGCCCCGCCCTGGGGGTCACAAGTTCGAACATAGGAACAAAGAAGGAAAACTTTAAAATTCTTCTTTAAAACTGGAAGGCGTAGAGCTTTGATATTTGGTATGTAGTGATTCTCTTCTAAGTTTGTTTGCCCATCTAAGCGCAACAAGTTCATTGAGTTCAAAATTGGGTCATCTTGGGTCATAAACTAGGTCACTAGGTCAAATTAAAGAAATACCTTGTTGGCACTCTGAGGCCACATTATTTGCTCAATTGCCTTGAAAATTAGTTAGAAAGTTTGTCTTTATAAAGTCTCACATAAGATTAATTTGGGTCAACTTGGGTCATAAACTAGTTCCCTGGGTCAAATTAAAGAAATACCTTGTTTGCACTCTGGAGGCCACATTTATTGCTCAAATGACCTGAAATTTGGCCAGAATGTTTGTCTTGATGAAATACCAGATGAGTTTGGATTTGGGTCACCTGGAACCATAAACTAGGTCACTAGGTCAAAATAAAGAAATACCTTGTGGGCAGTCTAGAGGCCACATTCTTTGCTTAATTGCCTTGAAAATTGGTCAGAATGTTTGTCTTTGTAAAATCTCACATGCGTCTGAATTTGGGTCAACTGGGGTCATAAACTAGGTCACTTGGTCAAATTAAAGAAATAGCTAGTGGGCACTCTAGAGGCCACATTTATTATTCATATGATTTGAAAATTGGTTAAAATGTTTCTTTTGATATAGTCAAAGACCAGTTCAAATTTGGGTCACCTGGGGTCATAATCTAGGTCACTAGGTCAAATTAAAGAAATATCTTTAGGGCACTCGAGGCCACATTTTTTGCTCAATTGACTTGAAAATTGGTCAGAATGTTTGTCTTCATGAAATATGAGTTTGAAATTGGGTCACCTGCGGTCAAAAACTAGGTCACATGGTCAAATTAAAGAAAAGCCTTAAAGGCACTCTACTAAGGTGAGCGACCCAGGGCCATCATGGCCCTCTTGTATTATAAATATCTTCCCTTTGTCTTAGATCTTTACCACATGAGCAAAATATAGACTAGTCCAAATCGAAAGCATTTGCAGATGACAATTTAAATGTAGTTCAAAAGATGGATTTTGCCTTTGATAGGGTAGAAAACATTGTGGGAAATGGAGAAAATGCTGGTTACCAGCATTTTCTCCTTTTCCCACAATGTTTTCAAAAGGCTTCTTCCTCAGGGTCGTTAAAAGTCGGGATTGTGTGGTAAGGGGTTAAATGAGTGTCACAACGTTTTTCTAGTTCAAGATTAAGTACTACACTATTGCTGACTCAGTTGTTATGTTTTATCACATAAAACCCCCTCTGGCAGTGTATTAAACCCATGACTTATTTTTGGTAATACACTAGTGTATTATCGTTTTTTGGGTCCCGGTTCTATTCAGTTTTTAGTCATGAGTGCCTGAAGCCGGAGAAACCAACCACAGCACGTGCCGGAATTTGTGCGACTACGCCGTTTCGTGGAAAAATGACGTCATTGTTGCTAAGATGTATATGTGTAGAAAGTTTTTGATTTTCATGTTTAATAAAAACCAAGAAAAGCAGCGAAAGTCTTTCAAATCAACAAAATTGTGGAATTAGGTGGACTCATCCTCTCTAGAAACTGTTTCATTCTACTTTCGGAGTAAATGTCAAAGATCTGTCTACTTTTGTATGTGCACATTTGAAACCGAACTACAACTGTAAACATGGACCTGTGAATGGTGTATAGGCTAAAGGTGATGATGTGGGATATTTTTTGCCTGTCATTTGTTTTATGTGATAAATAGAATCTCAAATTCGTGTTTATGTATTATCATTTTTATCAAACTCGTTGACTAAAATGTATTTGATGCTCCCCAAGGCTTGCGTCATACATTTTTAGTCAACTTGTTTGATAAAAATGATAATACATAACACACTCATGTAAGATCCTCCATTTATAAAACAAAACATTTTGTAAACACATAGTCTTCTGGTTTCAAAGATCTTAACTCTTTACCAAACAATCACAAGTTTTAACGACCTCAAAATTTGAAACAGGTGAAGGGAGAAAGCTCCAAATCATGAATATTACATAGCTTAAAAAAATACGCCAAAACATTGTATCATTGCAGGTCGGCCAACTGAAATTCCTGAGGTAGATGTCTATATCTGTGAGTCTAAATATCATGAAATGGAGAAGACGTTACGCAGATTATCTAAAGGTCTCAAGGTAAGCTTGTCTACCTCATTTTGTAGTAATTAACACTCTACCCAACAGTCCTATGTGTTAGCAACTCGGAGGAAAATAGTTTTTTTGACTCTTTACCACACAATCCTGACTTTTAACGACCCTGAGAAAGAGGCCTTTTAAAAATATTGTGGGAAAAGGAGAAAATTCTGGTAATCAGCATTTTCTCCTTTTCCCACAATGTTTTCTAGTCTTCCAAAAACAAATTTTAATTTTTCTGATAGATTTGTTTTGTCGTCTGCAGATGCTTTCAATTTGGACTGTTCTAAAAATTTGTCATTTGGTAAAGAGTTAAACATAGTGGGAAAAGGAGAATATGCTGGTAACCAGCATTTTCTTCTTTTCTTGCTAAGTTTCCTGCCCTTTCAAAGACAAATGTGATGGATGGTGCTATATTTGATTTTGTCGTCTGCAAATTCTTGCATATTGACTAGTCTAAAATTTTATTTGTCAAATTCACTTGTATTCCAAAGGAAATGAATTATGCACACTTTTAAAATGTTTACTCTTTTTTCAAAGAAAATTTTTTAAAATTTTACAGTTACTGAAGACTTACGCCCTTCTATTGTACCTGTAGGCATATTTGACCTATGTGCATTCTCAGAATATAAATATGCCATTTTTCAGTTTATACTTTTTTAGTAGTAACTTTTTGTTACGCACATTTTACAGACCATGGTTTTTTGTGTGACTTTCACTTATTTGTATTTAGAGTCCCTAACCCGTCATCTCTATAGCAAATAAAATTTTGAACTTGTGTGCATTGAAAAATTTACAAATGAGAAATCCACTGTTGGAAAAGGAGAAAAAGATGGTAGCCAGCATTTTGTCCTGTTTCCACAATGTTGTCTTTTGTTTCAAAGACAATCTTATCATTTTGGCCACATTTAATTTGTCATTTAAAATGCTCCTAGAAGGATTTATCATGAGTCCAGCAATTTCAAAACCTGTAGGCAAGAACTAAATACGAGAGGGTGAACATTTCAAAACAAGATTGGCCCAAAAATCACAGTCTGATCTTGATCTACACCATCTGCTTAAGCAATTTTTGTGGTTTAAGACAGAATATATACATGTATATACAATTTAACAGTCATGCACATGTCATGTTCCATTTCAGAAACATACACTGTCTCCCAGGGTCACAGATGATGAAATTCTTTTCTTCAGAAAGCCTGTAATTCCGCTTAAGGTATGTGAAACAGAGTACATGTATAGAATAAAACAATACTTTTCATCCCAGATTTTTTGTCAACTAGTTACTGATGTAGCCTAAGAATTAGGCTGTACAGTCAGGACAAGTGTTTACCCTATACCTGACAGTCTTGTTTTATAACATCTCTGAAGAGGAAGGCTTTTGACAAAAATGAACAGGAAGGCTTTTGAAAACACTGTTGGAAAAGGAGAAAATGCAGGTAACTAGCATTTGTTCCTTTTTTCCGCAGTGTTTTCTATGTGTTCACAGACATACTCTGTCATTTGAGATATGTTTAACCCTGGCTGGGTAGCTTGGTGGTTATTGGTGGTTATTGTATCTGACTGGGTTGGGGGTTTGATACCGGTCGAGGCAAACTTTCTTTCTGGCGATTTTTTGCCTCTCACCAGATGCATGTGAGAAAAGTAGTCAGTGACTGGGAAAGAAAGTTGTGTCAGTACTGGTGACAGAAAGCCAAGAAACACATGCATAGGTGCAGTGACTGCTGTGATATGACCTAAGCTGTTAAAATGGTGTTAGACTCCAATAAAAACAAACAGACATATTTAATTTGTTATCTGCAAATGCTTTCAATCTGAACACATTCATAATCTTGTCATTTATGAAAGAGTTAAGTCTTTTATTATAATGATTTTTTTTTTCTTTCTACATTTTCTTTGTGGTACACAGGAACCTTCTCCGTTATTGACCAAGCAAGGAGAGGACGGAAGTATGAGCTACGACGGCGAGGAATCTCGAGACACATTCACAGATGTGATCCCTGAAATACTGAATACCTCCATGGAGGAGTTTTCAGTTGTCCCCTCGGCAGAGACCAAAACTCCGAAAAGGGTAAGGTTTTCTTTGATGATGAAAGGTTGTTTTAATATCCAGTCATTTGGTAGATGTGCATCTAATGTCCTTTGCTTTTGTTGACAGATTTCAACCTTTTACCACACAATACGAAGTCTTAACGACTCTGAGTAAGTAGGCTTTTGAAAGCATTGTGGGAAAAAAGGAGAAAATGCTGTTTACCCTTTACCGCACAATGCCGTTTTTTCACGCCCCTGGGAAAGAAGCCTTTTGAAAACATTGTGGGAAAAGGAGAAAATGCTGGTAACCAGCATTTTCTCCTTTTCCCACAATGTTTACTACCCTATCGAAGAAGACGACGAAGACTTTTTAAAACTTCGTAGAAAAAATGAGAAAATGCTGGTAGCCAGCTTTTTTTCTTTTCCCACAATATTCTTTATTCTTGTCCAAGACAAACCTCATGTGAGTCACAGTTGATTTGTTGTCTGCAAATGCTTTTTCAATTTGGGCAAGTCTAAAATGTTTTCATCAGGTAGAGTTAACTCTTTACCACACCATATCGATTTTTATCGACCATTTGCAAGGAAGCCTTTGAAAACATTGTGGGTAAAGGAGAAAATCCTGGGAACCAGCATTTTCTCCTTTCCCAACAATGTTTTTTTACCAGTCCAAAGGCAAAGTGTAGTTTTTCACTCACATGTAATTTTTGTCTGCAAATGCTTTCAATTTTGACCTGTCTAAAATTTTGTCGTGTGTTAAAGAGATATAACCATGTTTCTGCTAACTTAACTTTCTCCTAGAAAACAGGGTACAGGGTGAATACAACAATTTGTTTGGACAAGCAAGTTTATACAAAAGAGGTTGGGTTCTGTTTCTGTACATGTTTTGATCATGAAAAAAAAATCACATTGTCAGGGTAGTTCAGCTGTGCAGAAACACAATAAGTTTTCTATGCCCAATAATCCAATTCAAATTTTTGATAAGTTACTGTGTATAAATATACTGTGAGTATTTGAAATCACAAATTCTAACATGAAACATGTCAGTTTGGCTCTATAAACACAGTGCAATGGAAGCGTGGTAAAATCAGTGTCATTCTATATTCAGTGTAAAGTAAAAATTAATCCCCATCCACATTTCTAAACTAAGTATGAACTTGTTTTCCTTAACCCTTTACCAAACGACAAAATTTTAGATGTGTCCAAATTGAAAGCATTTGCAGATGACAAAATAAATGTGACTCAAAAAATTGAAATTTATTTTGGGAAGGTCAGAAAATATTGTGGGAAAAGGAGAAAATGTTGGTAACCAGCATCTTCTCCTTTTCCCAAAAGGCTTTTTTCAAAAGGCTTCTTCTTCAGGGTCGTTAAAACCCGTGATTGTGTGGCAGAGGGTTAAATCAAGAGTTGGTCATGTTAGAATCGAAATAATCTTCTTTCTATTGTGGTTTATCATTCAATAAACCGTAGTTGTGAGTCATGAGGCGCATTTTATAAACCACTCAGCCTATCCCCCTCGTGGATTATTTATTGTGCCTCATAACTCACAACCATGGTTTATTGAATGATAAACTTAGGTAGAAAGAAGATTATTTCTTAATTCGTCATAGCTATAATATAGGTTGTGTTGACAAGATACAGAGAGTAGAATATTACATCAATTAAACCTTTAGCACACAGTCCCAAGTTTCAAAGACCCTAGGGAAAAAGTCTATTGAAAACATTGTGGGAAAAGGAGAAAATGCTGGTAACCAGCATTTTCTCCTTTTCCCGCAATGTTTTCTATTCTTCCCAACAAAAATTTCAATTTTTGAGTCACATTTATTTTGTTGTCTGCAAAAGCTTTCAATTTGGACTGGTCTAAAATTTCATTGTTTGGTAAAGAGTTAACTCTTTACTTAAAAAAAAAAAAAGAAAAATGGACACCTGTCTGAATTGAAATCATTTGCAGATGATAATCTAAAAGTGGCTCAAATGATGGCATTTATTTTTGAAAGGATAGAAAACATTGTGGGGAAAGGAGGAAACTCTGGTAACCAGCATTTTCTTCTTTTCCAGCCATGTTTTCCAAAGGCTTCTTCCTAACGGTTGTTAAAACTTGGGATTGTGTGGTAAAGAGTTAACCCTTAGCCAAACAATTTTAGTGCATATATTTACTTTGAGCTGCATTGGAAAATTTGATATTGAGATGCTAAATTTTCTAAGCAGGGAGAAGCAAATACAAGTGCCAGGAAAGTTACTACAACAAAATATTCTTTTATTATACTATTATATACCTACAAATTTAAACACAGAAATGTCGCATAATTGATTTTTTTTGGTGGAAAACTGTAAGAAATTTAAAACACATACTCGTCTATTGGGTAATAACACTTTTATGAATGGCAGATGAGTATTACAACTTAACATTTTGACCAGTCAAATTAGAAATCAAGTCAAACCAAGTATTTGTGGGATTACGTCAAAGCACACTTGGAATTGCATTAGACACTGTAGATACAGATCTTTTCAGTTTTGTACAGAATTATCAGGTGAGTTGCCTGTATATGAACTGAAAAATTTGTAGATATAGAAGAATTGATGGCCCTGCAAGAAACCAAAAAAAAAAAACCTTTAAAAAAACAATATGTTAAAAGGAGGAATTGCTTATAACAAGCAATTTATCCTTTTCTGAAATGTTATCAATGTCAGCTAAAAAAGAGACTTTCCTGTCAAATGTTTTCCCGTTTTATTGCTTGTCCTATCCTATGGTAATTCTAAATGTATCCTGTACAGTAATGGGCAAATGATCAGAATGAAGTACCAGTTTGTGTATTTTACTTCAAGGTGGACGATTTAAAAGCTGGAGATAGCAGCAAGAAAAAGGTGATAATGACAGTTCTAGCTTGACTACAAATTTACTTGTTTGTATTGCATATGCTTTGAGATAGGTTTTATTTTACCTTTAGTTTTAGTCGTGGTGGGCTTGTATTATGCATTTTTAAGCAAATGAACAATGCTCAAAAGAAAAACACACTGGACATAGGACATGGACATGTTAATTAACCCTTAACCACGCAATCCCGACTTTTAACAACCCAGGAAGCTTTTGAAAACATTGTGGGAAAAGGAGAAAATGCTGGTAACCATCATTTTCTCCTTTTCCCACAATGTTTTCTACCCGTATCAAAACAAATTTCAATTTTTGAGTCCCATTAATTTTGTCGTCTGCAAATGCTTCCATTTGGACTGGTCTAAAATTTTGTCGTTTGGTAAAGAGTTAAAGGAGATAGACTCATAGTGTCTGAGAAATAGACACAAATATTGCAATGTAATTTATTGCTCCTGGTGAAAATGTGCAACAGGTAGCTTTTAGAACATTCCTTTAACCCTTTACCACACAATCCCAACTTTTAACAACCCCCAAGAAAGAAGCCTTTTGAAAACATTGTTGGAAAAGGAGAAAATGCTGGTAACCAGTATTTTCTCCTTTTCCCACAATGTTTTCTGCCCTTCCAAAAGTATATTTCAGTTTTTAAGCCACATTTATTTTGTCGTCTGCCAATGCTTTCAGTTTGGACCTGTCTAAAATTTTGTTGTTTGGTAAAGAGTTAACCTTGTACCAGACAATTCTGTATTTAACAACTCTGATAAAGGAGGCTATTTAAAACATTGTGGGAATAAGGGATAGTGCTGTAACAACATAAAATCCCATCATGTGTAGTATACTTCTGCAATTGCGTTTGGTTTGGATATTTCTGAAAATCTGCGCTTTGGTAAAGGTTTATAATACAGAAACCAAGTAATAGTGGCTATTAACCCTTTCCCAAACAAGCCCTGGTTTTCACGTGTTTGCAGTACAAGTCTTTTGAAAACACTGTGGGAAAAGGAGAAATTGCTCGTAACGAGCAATTTCTCCTTTTCCCACAGTGTTTTCTACCCTTTTTGAGACCTTTCTGCCATTTTCATCAAATTTAAGATTGTCGTCTGCAAACTCTTTCAATTTGGACCAGTCCAAAATTTGTCGTTTGGGAAAGGGTTAAATGCCATTTTTACAATGAAGAAATCAAAGGGGAGGGCTTGTTAGCAAGGGACCATGCCTTGTTAATTATTTAACTCTTTACCAAACGACAAAGTTTTAGACTGGTCCAAATTCAAAGCATTTGCAGACGACAAAATAAATGTGGCTTGAAAATTGAAATTTGTTTTGGGAAGGGTAGAAAACATTGTGGGAAAAGGAGAAAATGCTGGTTACCAGCAAAAAGGCTTCTTTCTCAGGGTCGTTAAAACTCGGGATTGTGTGGTAAAGGGTTAAATCGCATTTAATAACCACTTTTCTTAGTTGTTGACCTCAATTGCTACTGACAAGAACATTTTCTTTTCAAAAGCCTCCTTAAAATATGGCATTGCATGGTTAAGATTTCACTCTTTACCACACGACAAAAATGTAGACTTGTCCAAATTGAACGCATTTGCAGATGACATTTTAAATGTGGCTCAAATGATGAAATATGTCTTTGATAGGGGAGAAAACATTGTTGGAAAAGGAGAAATTGCCGGTTAGCAGCATTTTCTCCTTTTCCCACAATGTTTTCAAAAGACTTTTTAATCAGGGTCATTAAAAGTCAGGATTGTGTGGTCAAGGTTTAAAATGTGTATCCTTCTGAATATTACAACAAATAACAATATCAAAATTTCTTTTTCTGCGGATATGCAAAGAGTTAGATCAGACTGCTAATTCTGTGCTCCCTGGTCTTGATCCACACTGACTCTAAAAGTATCAGAAGCTCTTCAGTCAGTTGAAAAGTACATGGTCCATATTCACCAACCATTTTTAAGAATGTTCCTAGTCTTACTCTCCAACAGTTTCCAAGTTTGAAAGTAACACAACTTCTGATTGGCTAAACTGCTGGTTTAGCCAATCAGAAGTTGTGTTACTTTCAAATCCAGAAATATTTTCCGTATAAAACTAAGAATGTTCTTAAGAATGGTTGAATACGTCTTATTCTCCAACAGTCTCTAACTTTGAAAGTAACACAACTTCTGATTGGCTAAACCACTGGTTTAGCCAATCAGAAGTTGTGTTACTTTCAAATCAAGAAATTTTTTCTGTATAAGACTAAGAATGTTCTTATTAATGGTTGAATACTGACCCAGATGTTTGCACAATACCTAATTCTTCCCATAGCATGCTAAAAATAACCATTTATTTTAGTCTACTTTTACTACAGGTAAGCTTGTATGTTTTCGAAGAAAATTTCAGGCTATTATCAGTCATTGTCCTTTCGTCGTCGGCATCATCCTGCTAATACTTTGACATTTTCTGGTATCTCTATCATAACTAAAGATATTTACACCACACTTAGTTTAGTTTTTAACGCTTTACCAAACGGCAAAAGTTTAGACTTGTCCAAATTGAAAGCATTTGCAGACTCAAAACGGTACCAGCATTTTCTCTTTTCCCCACAATGTTTTCGAAAGCCTCTTCAGTAAGGGTCGTTAAAACAGGGTTCGCATGGTAATGGGTTAATTATCAAAGGGGAACCTATACCGATACGGCTGATTGCCCTCAAAATATTTTGACACAGTTATGTCCATCATAAACATAAATGAGCTGTGCTGTGGTAAAGGGGGGCTTAATGCAACTCTTTGATGCATTATACCAAGCAAGTCATAATTTTGGATGCATAGAATTCAGTTTGTAGAACAACCGGCTGATTCATGAGGTACGCTGGTCCTTTGACATGCCTTTGACATGTAGAAAATTGACGATAGCAAAAAGTTTTTACCTATGTCAGCCTGCGCAGACTGCACAAGCTTACATGGGTTGATACTTTTTGCAGATGCATTAAGTCCCCTTTTTCACAGAGCATTGCTCAAATACATGTGGTGCTTTTGCTTGGAATCGGACATGCACTTCAATTTTCTAGACGCAATTGAAGCCGAGCTTTGGCACCTGCATGCGGTGCCCTTGCTGTTGTAAAAAGCCATCTTTCTTCAAAGTTTGAATGATCCTCAACTGATGACAACTTGTTGATGAAACTAGAACTATTTTCCTGACTGTTTTGTAAGAAAGTTCAGTTATCTTGCATTATCCTGCATGATTTTTAGAATTCAGTAGGTATCTTTTAACCCTTACTTTCAAGCTGCTAAGCGCAAATAGCTGACCTTCTGCAGACAGTGTAGGTCAAGATCAGACTGCACAGAATGTGCAGTCTGATCTTGGATCTACTCTGTCTGAAATGGAGATATTTGTCTCAAAAAAAATTAATAATAATAATTTTGGAAAAACATCATTCAGGTTTTTATGGTCGCCTTGAAAGTTTTATTTAACCTATTTAGCAGGATAAGAGTTAAGATATAAGGCCAAGGTGATGTTTTTTAACCCTTTACTGCACAATGACGCCTTTTAAAGACCCTGGGAAAGAAGCCTTTTGAAAACATTGTGGGAAAAGGAGAAAATGCTGGTAACCAGCATTTTCTCCTTTTCCCACAATGTTTTCTGCTTTATCAAAGAAAGATTTCAACATTTGAACCACATTGAAATTGTCGTCTGCAAATGCTTTCACTTTGGACAAGGCTAAAATTTTGTCGTCTGGTAAAGGGTTAAAGGTTTAGGTCTCCCTGTGAAAACTGAATCTCAACAAAATGGCAGAATTTTAGAGCTACCAAAATTGAAAGCATTTGCAGACAACAAAGTAAATGGTCACTCAGATGACAGGATTTTTCTTTCAAAGGGTAGAAAACATCGTGGGAAAATGAAAAAAGCTTGTTACTAGCATTTTCTTCTCCCAAAATGTTTTCTGAAGACCTTCTCCTCGGGGTCATTATGTTCGGTAAAGGGTTAGGTAAGATTGATTTAATAGTGTTTTATGCCGTTTTAAAATTATTTTTGTTATTTTATGGCAAAAGCTCACCTTTTCATTTGTGTTTTGGGTTTCATCAGAACCAGGCCATGGCTCCTAGGTGTCTTGCCAGAAGACAATACAATGAAAAACCCAGTGCCAGGAGTGCACTTGGGGGGCCTCTGGATTTCAAATCCTATACCCTCACGACTGTGCCATGCAGGACCAGAATTAATTGACGGATGCTTGTTGAAATTTTCCATCAGAAAAACAACGAAAAAGGGAGCATACTGTATACCTGACATTAAAAGTGTTTTGACTGTATTATCTCTCTTACCAGAACACACCCTCTTTCTAGTTGCATCCCCATCAATGAAGTTGGGGGGGGGGATGAAGGGGGGAAATAAAGCGGTCCTTTTGTCTGTCCATCGGATACTGTGTACCAAACAATCCCATGTTTTAACGACCCTGAGGGAAAAAGCTTTTGAAAACATTGTGGGAAAAGAACAAAATGCTTGTAACCAGCATTTTCCCCTTTGGCCACAATGTTTTTTGCCCGTTCCTAGACAAATCCTATCATTTGAGCCACAGTTGTTTTTGTTCCCAGTAAACTGAGTAGACTAAGTCTAAAATTTTGTCGCTTAATAAAGGGTTAACTCTTTACCAAACGACAAAATTTTAGGGTGGTCCAAATTGAAAGCAGAATGCAGACTACAAATTAAATGTTACTAGTAATGTGGGATTTGTCCTTGATAGAGTAGAAAATATTGTGGAAAAAGGAGAAAATGCTGGTTACCAGCATTTTCTCCTTTTCCCACAATGTTTTCATAAGGCTTCTTTTCCCAGGGTTGTTAAAACTCAGGATTGTGTGGTAAAGGGTTAAATTTTTTTTTCTGATCCAGTGATAAGGTAACCAGGGAGGGGCATTTGTTTGCCTGGTACAATTCTGGGTATTATGTCTTTGGGGTTATTTCTTTCTTTTACCTCCCATTGAAACAGTAAATGGTTTTAGAGTGGAATAGAAATTGTTATCGGCAAAATGGTCATAGAAGTGAAAGTACATGTAATTTCAACAAACCAAACTTCTATGCCCATAAACTTTAATAAAGAAAGAGTTTTTCAAAGAAAATGGCACCAATACCATGATAGGCAAGTCTGGTTACCAGCAGTTTCTCCATTTCTCACAATGTTGTCAAAAGCTTTTTTCCTTAGAGTCAAATGGGCCATGCTGTGGCAAAAGGGGGCTTAATGTATCTCTGTGATCCATGATACCAAGCAAGACATCACATAATTATGGATCCATAAAAGCCACTTTTTTTCAGCATTTGACTGAATCATGAGGTAGACTGGTCCTTTGGCATACAGAAAATTGTCCAATAGCGAAAAGTTTCGGCCCAGGTCAGCCTGCACGGACTGTGCAGGCTGACATGGATCAATACTTTTCGCAGATGCATTAAGCCCCCTTTTCACAGAGCATGGCTTAAATGAGACTGTTTAGTAAAGGGTTAAGAGATATTGTAAGAATTATTTTAGCCTGGCCGAGTAGCTCAGCGGTTAGCATATCTGACTTGTGACCTGGTGTTGCAGGTTTGATACCCGGTTGAGGCAAACCTTCTTTTCAGCAATTTTTCGCCTCTCACCTCTGATGCATTTGAGAAATGCAGTCAGTGGTTTGGAAAGAAAGTTGTGTCAGTACTGGTGTGAGAAAGCAGGAAAACACATGTGTAGGTACACTGACTGCTGTGATATGATTTAAACTGTTAAAATGGCATTATACTCCCAATACCTTTAATAAGATGTAGTTCAGAATTTTGGGGAAAAGTTTGATCATCACATTGTAGGACTGGCTTTATCTGACAGAAATGTAACATGTAAAAACTTAACGAATGAGACACTTCCTAGAAAACCCACCCTCAAGCACTTGGAGACAATTAAGTTAATCAATATACAGCAGAGCATGTTGGCTTAGTTGATTAAAGGTATATTCAATAAACATGTGTGCTAGGCCTCTTTTCACACAGATACTTTTATTCTTCAGATACAGTTATGTGATTAAAAGAGTCTGACATTTGTTGCCTTTTGGGACAAAAATGTATTAACCCTTAGGCTGCTATTAAGCACGACTCGCTTACCTTTTGCGGACAGTGTAGATCAAGATCAGACTGTACAGAATGTGCAGTCTGGGTCTGTATTCACCAACCATTCTTAAGAACATTCTTTGTCTTGTTCTCCAGAATGTTCTACATTTGAAAGTAACACAACTCCTGATTGGCTAAACCATTTGGTTTAGCCAGTCAGGAGTTGTGTTACTTTCAAATGTAGAAAATCTTGGAGAATAAGACTAAGAATATTCTTAAGAGTGGTTGGTGAATACGGACCCAGATCTTTGATCTACACTGACCGATAAGGAGTTGTCTTTCCTCCAAAAAAAACTTTGAAGTAGGAAAATTTGGGTTTTTACTATCAGCTTGAAAGTTTCATTTCTTTTATTTAGCAGGATAGGGGTTGAACACATCCAAGAAGAATTGTTATTGGGCTTGCTTTATAACACTGTTTGTACTTGTTTAACCCTTTACCACACAGTCCCAACTTTTAACGACCCTGAGAAAGAAGCCTTTTGAAAACATTGTTGGAAAAGGGTTAATACAATTTTATCTCAAACACCAACTCATGTCAGATCCTATACTTCTCCTTAAACCCTTTACCAAATGACAAAATTTTAGATTGGTCCAAATTGAAAGCATTTGCAGACGACAAAATAAATGTAACCCAAAAATTGAAATTTCTTTTGGGAACGGTAGAAAACATTGTGGTCAAAGGAGAAAATGCCGGTTACCAGCATTTTCCCCTTTTCCCACAATGTTTTCAAAAGCTTTCTTTTTCAGGGTCGTTAAAACTCGGGATTGTGTGGTAAAGAGTTAAGTACTTTTTTGCTGGCCTGGATTAAGTCCAGGAAGAACTTTTACACTACCCATGAAGGTTTGCATTTGACTCTGCGTCCACATTTATGTAAAAGTTTTTTTAAGAGCTCACATTTACCAAAGCCATATGATGAATTTCGTTTATATTTGGTATCATGATAGATATAGGTCTAAAGCTTCTTTCAGCAATTATCCTGCCCATGCCCTTGATCTTAAGGTCAAGGTCGTTGAATTTCATATTTTACACGAAAGTTTTATGTTAAAGTTTTTTAAGAGCTCATATTTTCGAAACTAAATAATGCATTAGGTTCATATTTAGTATGATGATAGACACAGCGTTATCTGCACATGTCATATTCTTTGAAGATTCTACCTGTCTGCTATGACGCATCACCCATCCCCCGTATACCTGGGAAAAGTAGGGCTTATATCGAAGCTATTAGCCTATTACCAAAGCATGTAGGGGCTGTTTTAATAAATGGTTGGTGCATAGGTTACATGCTAGCCGATCATAGCTGAATGAATGGCACCAGGTAGCGTTTTATTGAGTAAACGTTTATTTCATTTGAAATTCAAAGTCACGGTTGTTGTTTTGAAAAATTACTCTGCTACTGTACCCAGGATGCCCAAATTAGATAGATGTGTATTTGTAGAATGCCATCTAGCGGGAGATAATGATAGACACAGGTCCAAAGTTTCATTGAGCAACACCCTAGCCATGCCCATGTTCAGGGGGTCAAGGTTGCAGATTTTAAAATTTCACTTCAGAGTGTTTCTAGGGCTCCTGTTTTACCAACTGAATGATTGCCACCCCCAAAATTAACTTTACAAGGCAAGCTGTGCTGTCTACCAACAGCACTTGTATTAGTTTTAGATGGGCAATTAGTTATCACATGTTTTGATGAAGCCATTTGATTGGTTGGTAATGCAACATGTGTGAGAATCCCCACAAAGGATAATGAAACCATTTTCATGGTTCAAGTTTTATGCCCTACTTTTGTGTTTGAAGGCCATGTCAGGAACTGATTCATATTGTATTGTTTACAATTCTGGAAAAATTAATTAACCCTTAACTCTTTACCAAATGACAAAATTTAGACTGGTCCAAATTGAAAGCATTTGCAGATGCCAAATCAAATGTGGCACAAGTGATGGGATTTGTATTGTAGAGTTTGGAAGGTAGTGGGTTTGAGTACCACTGGGGGCAATTTCTCTTTTTTTTTTAGCATTTTTGTCTGTTTTCCTCAGAAGGGTAAACAATCACATCCTTATGATTTTTCTTTACAAAATATCAACTTTCTTCGACCAAAAAATTTTTCGTCAAAACCTGGTTGCCCCAAAAAGCTTTTGAAATGTTTTCAAAGGGCCCCCACATCAGGGTTGTTAAAACTTGTGATTGTTTGGTAAAGGTTGAAACAAACCCACAAACTTGTAGGTAAAAGAAAGAAGAAAATGCTGGTAACTGGCATTTGCACCTTTTCCATCATTTCTGCTCCAAATCCCATCATTTGTGCCACATTAGATTTTTTGTCTACAAATGCTTTGAATTTGGACTGGTCTAGAATTTCATGGTTTGGTAGAGAGTTACTACATCATATAAAGTACATACAACATTCTGGTCCATTGGGCACATTTTTAGCAAGGCTGTTTTCATAGAAACCATCCAGTTACTGTTGTAGCATTGGCATCATCATCTGCGTTGTCAAATGCGTCGTCGTGCAAATTTTTATAATATCAGTGTTATTACTGGAGATATTTACTTCAGACATGAACAAGTTGTTAACTATCAAAAGGGGAACCTATACAACAAGGGCAGGTAACCATCAAATTTTTTTTGACACAGTTATGCCCCTTTTTCATCGTAGAGTTTCCTTCGGAAAATCAAGCAACTACAGCCAAGTGTTGGCACCTACATGTGGTACTATTGTTTTCACAAAGTGAAGCATGTGGAGCTATGATCAGAATGATTGTTCTTTGCTGTTTGATCTTGATCCATAACAAAGATTGCAACTGATAGCCCAACCCTTCAGCAGTCAAAGTATGCAATAATGTTTTTATCAAAGGAATTACCTGTTGAATGCATATGCTTTACAAAGGCCATTAGAGCATACAAACAAGAAACTTTGTAGTCATAAGAAAGTTTTAATTAACCATTTCAGTGCTGTGGACAAAAAGAGGACTTTTGTAGAGGCATAGATCAAGATCAGACTGAACTGAGGGTGCAGTCTAATCACGGATCTACACTGTTTGCTTTTCGGAGTTTCAAAGGATTGTATTTTCAGTTGTCAAAATATGTTGAGTTTATGTATTTGGCACTGAAACAGTTAAAGACAGTTAACCGTTTAACGCACAATGCTGCCTTTTAACGACCCCGTGAAAGAAGCCTATGAAAAAACATTGAGGGAAAGGAGAAAATGCTGATAACCAGCATTTTCTCCTTTTCCCACAATGTTTTCTACCCTCTCAAAGAAAAATTGCACCATTTGAGCCACATTGAAATTGTCGTCTGCAGATACTTTCAGTTTGGACAAGGCTAAAATTTTGTCATCTTGTAAAGGGTTAGCTCTTTACCAAATGACAAAATCTTAGACTTATTCAAATTGAAAGCATTAATTTGCAGGCAACAAAATAAATTTGACTCAAAAATTGACATTTATTTTTGGGAAGGATAGAAAACATTATTGGAAAAGGAGAAAATGCTGGTCACCAGCATTTTCTCCTTTTCCCACAATGTTGTCCAAAGTCTTCTCTTTCAGGGTTGTTAAAAAAGTTGGGATTGTTTGGTAAAGGGTTAAAAAGTTTTTTCTAGTTGAATGTTTAGTTTAACCCTTTGAGCACAAATTAACCCTTTACCCCACGACAAATTTTTTTTTCACTAGTTCAGATCAAAGGCACTTGATGGATGACAAATATGGTTGAAATGTTGGACATTATTGTTGGAAAATGTTGAACACAGTCTAAAATTTTATTGTTTGGTAAATAGTTATCACACAATCCCAAGTTTTAACAAGCCTGAGAACAAAGCCATTGGAAAATATTGTGGGAGACGATATTCAATAATTCAAATTCAAAGCATTTGAAGACGATAAAATAAACGTGGCTGAAAAATTGAAGTTTGCTTTGGGAAAGTTAGAAATATTGTGGGAAAAGTAGAAAATGCTGGTTACAAGCCTTTCTTCATTTTCCCACAAAAGGCTTTTTCTTCAAGGTCTTTAAGACTCGGGACTGTGTGGTAAAGGGTTAAAGGGCTCAGCCCTTTATGTAAAGTAAAACTGCTGTCTCATCTTAAACCCACATTTTCAAATGATTACAGAAATATATTTATTATGTTTAACCCTTTTCAAAGCAGCCGTATTGTAATAACCCTTCAGGAAAAGGCTTCTGAAATTATTCTAAGGAAACAGAGGGAAAATGCTGGTGGCCACAATGTTTCTTCCCTTTCAAAGACAAATACCATCTCAGCCATATTAAATTTGTGATATGTATTTTATATCAACAGCTCTAAACTTTTGTAGGCTGTTATTGAGTTAACCCTCTACCATACAATCCCAACCTTTTAACAACCATAGAGAAGAAAGTTTTTTAAAACATTGTGGAAAAAGGAGAAACCAGCAATTCTCCCTTTCCTAAAATGTTTTCTACCCTTCCCAAATCAAATCTAAATTTTTGTGTTGCCAGTTCTCAATTTGGACTAGATCAAGTCTAAAATTTTGTTGTTTGGTAAAGAGTTAAAAAAGCCCTGAAACGGATGTATTATCATAAACTCTTTATAAAAAGTTTCGAAAATAAACAAACATTGAGAGTATTTACATAGGACAGATTAAATGTTCTTCAAATTTTCTATTCAACTGTGAAAGGGTTGAAAAGTTGGTAACCAGTATTTTCTCTTCTTTCCACAACATTTTAGAAGCAGGCTTCGACAGGATCAGAGTTCCAGATAGAGGGAGTGAATTTCATTATAGAATCAAAAATATTAGTTATTCTCCACTAAACCCTATGTCATGGGTACTCATTAGAATCATTTCATCGAGACGATTCTAATGAGTACCCACAACATAGGGTTTGGAAGAGAGATAATGGATTCAGGATCCCATGATTCTCTTTTATCTTGAGCTCTGAGGGTCATAAAAAAATATAGGCTGTATGGTAAAGGTTTAAATTCATTTGCCTGATAATGGTTGTTTTATTTATGCTTTTCCTGACTGAGACTGTCTGTTTTATTTATGCTTTTCTTTACTGAGAATGTCTGTTTTTTTTATACTTTTCCTGACTGAGAATGCCTGTTTTATTTATGCTTTTCCTGACTGAGAATGTCCGTTGTATTTAAGCATTTCCTTATTGAGAATCATTGTTACATTTATGCTCTTCTTGACTGAAAATGTCCTATACTTATGCATTCCCTGACTGAGAATGGTTATTTTATTTGTGCCTTTACTGACTGAGAATATCTCTGATTTAACCCTTTCCCAAATGACAAATTTTGGAACTGGTCCAAATTGAAAGAGTTTGCAGACGACAATTTTAAATTTGATGGAAATGGCAGAAAGGTCTCAAAAAGGGTAGAAAACACTGTGGGAAAAGGAGAAATTGCTCGTTAAGAGCAATTTCTCCTTTTCCCACAGTGTTTTCAAAAGACTTGTACTGCAGACACGTGAAAACCAGGGCTTGTTTGGGAAAGGGTTAATCATATTTATAACTGATTGCCTGTTTCACTTGTTTTGTGCTCAAAGGGTCCAAAGCATGATTTACTATTGCATTTTATGGAATGGGAATGGCTGCTTCTATTGTATCTACATATCTGCTAGTTGTATATAAGGGGAGAGAAAAAGGGGCCATTGAAATTTTCTTGAACACCTTTTAGTTTCAAACCTTTTGAAAAACTACAAGGGTAGGTATTCACTATTCTTAAGAACATTCCTGATCAAATTCTAGATTAACCCTTTCCCAAACAAGCCCTGGTTTTCACGTGTCTGCAGTACAAGTCTTTTGAAAACACTGTGGGAAAAGGAGAAATTGCTCGTAACGAGCAATTTCTCCTTTTCCCGCAGTGTTTTCCACCCTGTTTGAGACCTTTCTGCCATTTTCATCAAATTTAAAATTGTCGTCTGCAAACTCTTTCAATTTGGACCAGTCCAAAATTTGTCGTTTGGGAAAGGGTTAAACAGTTACTGAAATTCTGGTTGGCTAAACTATTTGGTTTAGCCAGTCAGAAGTTGTGTTACTTTCAGATTTAGAAAATTCATCAGAATAAGACTAGGAATGTTCATAAGAATGTAGAACTCGTAACCTGGAGGCTTTGGGTTGGAGCCTCACTGGAAGCTCTGGGTTTTTTGTGGGAGTGTCCTTGGGCAAGACACTTTGGGGCCCTAGCCCAGTACTGGTGAAACCCAGGACATACATGAATTAGGGAGCTGTTGCCATTATGTGATTAAAAAAAAAGTTGAAAGAGGCGCTGAAACACCATTTAATCAATTAATCAATCAACCAATCAATCAGGCCTCTAACTGAAAGAAAAATTGTTCTCGCATGTAAAGTACACGCACATTGCTATCGTATTTAGTTCTTGTGGGACAAAGATGCATTGCTGCAGATGACTTTAAGAATGTCAATTTAGAATATGGATAATTAACTTTAATTTAGGTTTGAAATCTGGGTCCGTATTCACCAACCATTCTTAAGAACATTCTTGGTCTTGTTCTTCAAAATTTTCCAAGTTTGAAAGTAACACAACTTCTGATTGGCTAAACCATATGGTTTAGCCAATCAGAAGTTGTGTTACTTTCAAACTTGGAAAATCTTGAAGAATAAGTCTAAGAACGTTCTTAAGAATGGTTGGTGAATACGGACCCTGGACTTGTTTGCTTTTTGACTTTTTGTGTCTCCCTGCAGACAATCCCTACCTTGGTTAGTTTTGAAAAGGTTTAGGCATTGTAGTAGCCTTGTCCTCATTATAAATCTTCATTGTGAGAAAACTTTGACATTGTTTTTAAATCTGTCAGTATCAAATGAGCCATGCTGTGACAAAAGAGGGTTTAATGTATCTCTCTGTGATGGGTGATACCAAGCAAGTCCTCACAGTATTATGAATCCATAAGAATCCAGCGAATCCGACATCCAAATGAATCATTAGGTACTCTGGTCCTTTGACATGCCGAAAATTGACCATTAGCAAAATTTTTCGGCCCCGGTAAGCCTGGGCAGACTGACCTGAGTCAATGCTTTTTGCAGATGCATTAAGCACCCATTTCACAGAACATGGCACAAGTTTACATGTATTTTCTTAACCCTTTATTACCAGACTACAAAATTTTTGACCAGACCAAATTGAAAGCATTTACACTTACAAATTGAATGCAGGACATATGATTATTTCAGTCTTTGAAAGATTGGAAAACATTGTTGGAAAAGGGGAAAATGCTGGTGACCAGCATTTTCCCCTTTTCTTGCAATGTTTTCAAAAATCTTGTTGCTTGGGATCCTTGAAATGCAATATTGCTTGGTAAAGTGTTAATTTGGCTAGTTGTGAAGTGTCAAAATGAGAACCCATACTAGATGGGCAGGTAACTCTTGAAATATATGACACAGTCATGCCCCATTTTCCCACTGAAATAGCAACTACAGCTGAGCATTGGCACCAACATGTTGTGTTATTGTTTTGTCTTTGGAAAACTACCTTTGAAAACATTGTGGCAGCAGGAGAACTTTCTCTCAAAGTTTAACCTTAATTCAGGTTGATTGTCTACATTCTATGAAGATGATGCCATACTCTTCAGATGGATGGAATGTGATTACAGGCTATTCCTCATGGGATTTTCTTACCAACAGTAGAAGGGGCACCTGCAGGTGGTTAACTCGGCAACTGTAGAAGGGGCACCTGCAGGTGGTTAACTCTACAAAATGACAAAATTGTAGACTTGTTTGTATTTAAAGCATTTCCAGACAACATATTAAATTAAAATCAGGTAACAGGATATGTCTGTGAAAGTGTATTAAGATTTAACTCTTTACCAAATGACAAAATTTTAGACTAGTCGAAATTGAAAGCTTTTGCAGACGACAAAATAAATGTGACTCAAAAATTGAAATTTGTTTTAGGATGGGTAGAAAACATTGTGGGAAAAGGAGAAAATGCTGGTTACCAGCATTTTCTCCTTTTCGCACAATGTTTCAAAAGCTTTCTCCTTCAGGGTTGTTAAAAGTCAGGATTGTGTGGTAAAGAGTTAAGGTTAAAAGAGAAATGCTTGTTACCAGCATTTTCTCCTCTTTCCACAATGTCTTTTTAAAAGGCTCTCTCTGTCAACATGGGATATTGTAAAAAAGGGCTAGAGCCTTAACCCTTTCCCAAATGATAAATTTTAGACTGGCCCAAATTGTAAGAGTTTGCAGACGACAATTTTAAATTTGATGAAAATGGCAAAAAGTTCTCAAAAAGGGTAGAAAACACTGTGGAAGAAGGAGAAATTGCTCATTACGAGCAATTTCTCCTTTTCCCACAGTGTTTTCAAAAGACTTGTACTGCAGACACGTGAAAACCAGGGCTTGTTTGGGAAAGGGCAAAAACATTTTACTTTTTACCTGATTGCTTGCTAGGGGCCTGAGGAGTGTAGACTGTTTGGTGATTATAAAACTGTACATAACAAGGAAGGATTTCCTGTTCTTTTTTTCAGCAAACTTGGGTGATTTATGACTGTTTACATTAGTGTTATTGTGTAACTTATTTATTTTTTATATATATATCATGACAATAATAGAACCAATTGATTTCTTTGTTCCTTTATGCATATAAGTCATTTGTTAATTTATAATACCAACCTAGTATAATTATTTGTTTTCCCAGGTATTTTGTTTCACACATTACTACATGCAAAGAAAAAAAAAGTTTTTTCATTAGCAAACTACTGCCTTTGAAAAAATAGGACAAAAGGACAAATTAGTCTAAATCATTTACCATACATCCTAAATTATTATGACCATTGGGAAGAATGCTTTTGAAAACATTGAGGGACAATGGGATTTGTCTTTGAGATGGAGGAAAACATCGTTAGAAAAGTGATAAGCAGAGTTTTTTTTACTTTTTCCACATTGCATTTGAAAGCTCTCTGCAGGGTTACTAAAACATGGAGTCATTTGGTAAAGGGTTAAGAGAAATGGCTGTTTCACCCTCTTCCACACAATCACACGTTTTAACGACCCTAAGAAGGAAAGCTTTTGAAAACATTGTGGGAAAAGGATAAAATGCTGGAAAGCAGCATTTTGTCCCTTTCTCACAATGT
The DNA here is from genome assembly GCA_945859785.2 of Tridacna gigas. Lineage (NCBI taxonomy): Eukaryota > Metazoa > Mollusca > Bivalvia > Cardiida > Cardiidae > Tridacna > Tridacna gigas. Next base: position 59,938,215 of record OX244036.2, read on the forward strand.
TTTCTAACCATCCAAAACAGATTTCACTTTTTAAGTCACATTAAGTTTGCAATCTGAAAACACTTACAAGTTCGTCAAGTCTTAATTTTGTCTTTAAAGCTTTAACACAGACTCCGTATAGGGAAAGCTTTGTTTTCAGAACAAAAAATAATGGTTGCTTAGTACAATGCAGATGCTAAATGCAGGTGGTGGTCATCACAGGCTTGACTGTATATAAGTTCATTATTTTCTAGGGCAAAGCCAAAGATGCTAATAAGAGAACACAAATAAGTGGCTACATTGTGTTTTCTGGAGAATTTCGCAAAATTGTGCAGCAGCAGAATCCCGACTGTAATTTTGGGGAAATCAGTCGGCTGGTTGGCGGGAAGGTACAGTATTGGATGTTGTCATAGCCACATTTTGAGTGTCGTATCAACCCTATTATGTTGTCATAAAGTGATACTATTGTCCAATTTTAGCATGTAGCATGGTTACTAATGTTTTTTTATTTGCTTTTTTCACAGGTAGAAAGTGCAACTTCATACAGATGTTCATTTAACTTGATACTTTCAAATGGGTAAAGACCAACTTTTTTTAGGACTGATTTTCAAATGCCAAAAAGGACATGTTCAGAATTAACGAAATAGGAAAAACAGATTACCGTAAATTGCTTAAGTTTTGGGACAGTAAGAAATAATTAATTTTTTAGATGTCCCAATATTTAGGTTGATGAAAAATAATTATTTTTCGAGGTGTCCCAAAACTTATGGTCAAACAAGACAAGCTGTCAAACTGTTTGTCACTGACCACTTACCAGTCGAATATTAGCGCTACGATTCCAATAAAACCACGATCACATGCTGGTCTGTTTTTAGACAAATTGGAATTCCTGTAGTCAATTCGTGCAGTATTGTAGGAATTTAAAACTTACTTTTTTTAAACATATTTTTTCATTGTTTTCGTTACTGATAAACTAAATGTTTTCAGTCATTTTTGTATGCATCCCGGAAAAGCAATCAGCATTGGTGTTCTATGCTTATATAAATACTTTAATGACGTATTTTACCTGTAACGTTAGGTGAACGATTTCCGCTCTGAAAAGTACCTGCTCGGCTTGTTCTCAAATTTGATTGGTTCACAATCTTCAATTGATAAACCCCAGTTAGAATATTGGATATCTTGATTTCCATATTTAAACAACAAACCCAATTGACGGTGAAATACACACACATGTCAACTACGTGTTGACTTCAGATGTGTACACGCATATACATGACATGTACCTGTACTGTTTGGTACAGGTTTATCACACCCTTTTTACCCTTAGTTGGTTTTTTTTTTTTTTTTAAACAGTCGGATTGTTTAATTGTCGGGATGATCGGATTTATTTGTTTTGAAACAGGAGATTCCCGATGATATCTTGAGGGTATGGAAGCAATACTTACATGCAGGAATGAAACTGTGCGAAGCAAATGCTTGTAAACAAAGGGTATCAAGCGGATTAAAAGATTTTTTTTCAGAGTAGATATTCACTGTCCCAATTCTTTGGAATAAAAAAATACTGTCTTATTTTGCAAGTTTTAGTACGGCCCAAATCTTTTGGTCATAAAAAATAATTATTTTCACGTTTCTTGATGGTGTCTCAATTCTTTGGGTGTCCCAAATTTTAAGCAAAATACGGTATATAGTTTAGGTGGAGGGGGTGGGAGAAGATGGGGCTGGAAACATCTCCCACTAACACTGTCAGAATTTAAGGGAAGTGGGGGTTGTAAGAGGCCTGCTTTATCCCACCCACCCCACCCACTCTCCGCCCCTTGCTTCTAAGTCTTATATAACTAAATCCAAAAGAGTTAAAAAGCTTTAACGCACAAATACTTTAGTGTGCTTTGGAAAACTATGTTGTAAATCCTGTTACAGGTATTTTTTCCTTTTTGGTCCATGTTCTCTATACTTTTGAAAAAATATTTTTTATTTGTTATTGAAATATAATTTGCAAGAGATGTTTGATTCCAAAGAAAATTGAAATTTGCTTTGTTCTTTCAATTATGAATTTTAATCTTTTTCATATAGCATGGTTGACGAAACAACCACAAAAAAAAAAAGAGCTGAAGTTATACCAGCAGTAGTCAAAATGAGGTTGCACTTTTAATCATATGTATGGTACAATTTTATTATTTATTTTTTTTTGTGCATGATTTATTTGCTGATTTTAGGCCCGTGGTAAAAGATTTCCCAGTGGCTACCTCCTTTTTTCTGCGGCAATTAGGAAGCAAATTAGTGAGGAATCAAAAGGCAACTACAGTTTTGGGGAGATAAGTCGGTTGGTGGGAATCAAGGTAATTGAAGGTTTTTTCTACCGAATGTTTTTACTCCTCTCAGTCTCTGCAATAGAAACTTGTTTTACTTCTTCGAAATAATTCTTTATTTCTTTCCAGTAGTTAAAACCAAAATATTAAACATAATGTGAAAAATTAATTTCAACATTTTTAACAGTTAAAAGAGTATTGTTTGGAAAAGGTCTATAGACTATTTTGGTCAGAATTTTTGACAAGATAGTGTAGTTCCAAGATCTGTTCATTGCAGTCTATTCTTAATCTGCACTGCTTGCAAAAGCAGCTGGAACCTGTAACGGTTGCTGGGATATTTCTTTTTAGGGGTACTGAAACATATGAGCCATGCTCTCGCAAAAGGGGGCTAAATGCATCAGGCCATACCATAATTATGGATCCATAATAGACACGTTTTTAAACAACCGACTGAATCACAAGGTTTGGTTTGGTTTGTTTTTATTGGAGTTTAACAGCTCAGATCATATGGTGGTCAGTTACACACCCATGTGTTTCCTAGCTTTCTCACACCAGTACTGACACAACCTTCTTTCCAAAGCCACTGACTATTTTTCTCACATGTATCAGAGGTGAGAGGCAAAAAATCACCAGAAAGAAAGTTTGCCTCAACCGAATATCGGACTTGCAACCATCAGGTCACAAGTCAGATACGCTAACCACTGAGCTACTCATGCAGGCTGAATCATGAGGTAGACTGGTCCTTGGACATACAGAAAATTGACCAATAGCGAAAAGCTTCGGCCCAGGTCAGTCTGGGCAGGCTGATCTGGGTCGATATTTTCCTTGGATGCATTAAATCCCCTTTTCACAGATCATGGCTCATATAGAGTAGCAGAATAAACCTCACAATTTTATCTGTAGACAAGCCTACTAGTGACATTGTGAAAATGCAGTGATCTAGAAAATTATGTAGGAAAAGCAGAAATTGCCATTTACATTTAGTTTTCCCATCCTTACAGAAATTACAAATGTTGCATGTTCATATATTGTAAAGAGTTTCAACATAACAGAAAATCTATCTTTTCACTTTCCCCCACCCCCCTCATGCTTCCTCACCTAATGTCTCCTGACCTAACTTTTGTAATTTATAGCTCTACTGTTTTAGAAGAAAAAGTTGAGTTATTGTCATAGCCCTGTGTTCTGCATCATCATTTTTGCAAATACTTTGACATTTCATAATATCTCTGTCTTTACTGAAGATATTTACTTCAAATCCAGACTGGTTGTTAACTATCAAAAGGGTAACCCATGCAACAGGGGCAGAAACCATCAAAATGTTTTACACAGTTATGCCCCCTTTTTTTAAAACGTAGAATTTTCATTGAAGACCAATCTATTTCTAAAAGCAACTGGAGATGAGTGTTGGCACCCGCATGTGGTGCTCATGTTTACATCAGTTACAAAAGTGGCATGTTCTGATATTGTAGAGATTTTCGTAAGAAAATCATCATAAGTAACCTCCCCACCTTTACCCCCTCACCCCCTGCCTACTGACCTAACTTTTGTGAATTTGATTCCAACCCTTTACAATGTTTCATTCACCAAGCAATGTAGAAGAGGATTGGCCTTTTGTTGTTTTGGAGGCTATGATACTATAGACTGCAACATTTGTCTATTCTAACTTTTTTGTAACCTCTCTTGACTCCTTACCAAACAACAAAAATATACAATTTAGATGATACACAAATGATGGAACTCCCCTTTAACCCTGTACCACACAATCCCGACTTTTAACGACCCTGAGAAAGAAGGCTTTTTAAAACATTGTGTGAAAAGGAGAAAATGCTGGTAATCAGCATTTTCTCTTTTTCCCACAATGTTTTCTACCCTTCCCAAAACAAATTTCATTTTTTCAGTAACATTTATTTTGTCATCTGCAAATGCTTTCAATCTGGGCTCGTCTAAATTTTGTTGTTTGGTAAAGAGTTATTAGGGTAGAAAACATTGTGGGAAAAGGAGAAAATGCTGGTTGCCAGCATTTTCTCTTTTTCCCAAAATGTTTTCAAAGGCCTCTCTTTTTGGGGTCATTAAAACTCGGGATGGTGTGGTAAAGGGCTAAAACAAATTGCAAGTTTTTATGCCAGAGGCATTGACGGTTCTTTTTAAAAAAAAAAATAAACATGATTGGAAATGGAGCTAAAGTCCATGATGTAAATTCATACTCAATCCCATCATAAAGTGATGTTTTGTACAAACTGTTGTAAACCCACAACCCTTTTTGTTGTAAAACTTGTGTTGTAGGATATTGTCATTCAATCCAAGAAGCATGTAGGCAATTCTTAGAAAGAAATTTTCTTTCCTGGTTTTCTTTTTGCTTCAGGGCTGTCTGCTTTGGCTTTATGTTAGTTTATAGTAAGCAACTTTGCGGGCATTTTCAAATAAGGCAAACTACTGTACCCTCTGAATTAATAAACTAAATGCAAATGAGTTGTAAAAATCTTCGGAAATAATGCAGTAGCATATATGAGAGGTGATCAAAAAGAACTCAGAAAGGGCCCATAACATTGTCTTGAACAATTTTTGTACAAAGACACAATACCTTTTCTCAGGCCTGCCAGGTGGCTCAGTGGTTAGTGCATCTGACTTGTGACTGGTGATAGCAGGTTCGACAACCGGCTTAGGCAAATTTTCTTTCTGGCAATTTTTCACCTCTTGCCTCCGATGCATATAAGAAAAGTGCTTGGTTGTATCAGTACAGTACAGGAAACACATGCGTGAGACTAGGTGCACATACCACCATGAACTATAAGGCAGATGTGGCAATGATTCTGTGTAGCAACTGCACACAGAGCATCTTGAACAAGTTTAGCCGTATGTACTGGCTCATTACCCTGGTACAAAATTTCCCCCTTCTGGTAAGATACGGTTGGTTTTTTTTTTGTTGGATTTTGGGATTGTGTGGTAAAGGGTTAAACTTTAAAAAAAAAAAAGGAAATTGTTTAACTCATAACCGCATAATCTCGAGTTTTAACGACCCTGAAGAAGAGGGCTTTTGAATACATTGTGGGAAAAGAAGAAAATGGTGGTAACCAACATTTGAGTCTTTTCCCACAATGTTTTCAACAATCTCAAAGATACTGTCATTTGTGCCCCATTTTATTTGTCGTCTGCAAACCCTTCAATTTGGACTGGTCTAAAATTTTGTAGTGTGGTAAAGAGTCAAAGAGATTGGCTACTGATTCAGAGTTTAAAAACAATAATGAAAATTTTAAAATATCATGGTTTGTATTACTTTCATATATTTTTTTTTACAGCAGTGCTGCTACAAAAAAAAATTGCTTAGTTTTGGGCTTTGATTACCATAACAGGATTAAATGGAACTTTGGTTATGAAAACTTCAAAAGTATTTTTTTCACTCTCTTCCTTAGGCACCTGATGTGGTATAAAGTTCCTGTTTTTGTTGTTTACTTTTTTCCGTGTGGAACAAACAATTTATTATCTTTAAATCTTTTTCAAATAGATTTTGCATGACCTTGACAAAAAAATGTAGATTTTTTTTTTTTCTTATTATTAATTTTTCTCGTTACTGGTAAGCCTTGATGCATAACATGGTTTTTTTAGCATCAACTCAAAAAATATGAGAGTGAAATTAGACTTGGATGAAAGATAGAGTAAATCTGAAAAACCAAAAATTTCATTTTACCACTCCCAAGGTTTTGGTGTCAACAGATAATTAAACTATGATTTTTAATAATTCTCAAAGTAATTTAACCCTTTACCACATGATCCCGACTTTTAACAACCCTGAAGAAGAAGCCTTTTGAAAACATTGTGGGAAAAGGAGAAAATGCTGGTAACCAGCATTTTCTCCATTTCCCACAATGTTTTCTATTCTTCCAAAAACAAAATTCAATTTGTAATTTATATTTATTTTGTCGTCTGCAAAAGCTTTCAATTTGGACAGATCTTCAATTTTGTCGTTTGGTAAAGAGTTAATGTGAAACTTGTACTGATTATGTAGGACAAAAACAAAATGTTATTTCAGTTAAGGTTTAAAAAAGAAAAGCATTCTTGCCGGGGGGGGGGGGGGGGGAATAATTATGGAAGACAGATACCATGACTTCTGTCCATGATTATAACTCACCATATGACAATATCAAGACTTATCCAATTTAAAAGCATTGCAGATAATAAACAAAATACAGCTGAAATGGTGATTTTTGTCTTTGAAAGAGTAGAAGAGTTTGTGGAAAAAAGAGAAAATGCTTGTTACCAGCATTTACTCTCTTTCCTGCAATGTTTTGAATGGCTATCTGCCTCAGGATTGTGAAAATGCAGGATTGTTTGGTCAAGGGTTAATCATGAGTGCATCTGGAAAAGAATTTAATTAACTCTTTACCAAATGACAAAATTTGTGGACTTCAGAACTGAAAGGGTTTGCAGACTGCAAATTTAATGTGACCTGAAAAACTGAAATTTGCCTTTGCCTTTCTACCAGGGTAGAAAACATTTTGGGAAAAGGAGAAATTGCTGGTTACCAGCATTTTCTCCTTTTCCCAAAATGTTTTCAAAAGGCTTCTCCCTCAGGGTCATTAAAACTTGGGATTGTGTGGTAAATGTTTAATAAATTACCTCCTGCAAAGGATGTTTTCAGTCTTGTAGCCAACTGCATTTAAAAACATGGTGGCAAAAACTATTTCTTGCCTTTGTCACAATGTTTTTTTCATGTGCTCATGGTATAGCCTTTTCGTTTTCACCAAACAAAAAAAAATTTAGATAAGACAAAATACAAAGCCATCGCAGATTGCAAATTAGGTGTTAATTAGAAATAACATAAAGACGTTATTGGATTTAAGAAGGTATTATTTTTAATAATTTTGAGTGGGACCATAGTCTTCATCATCAAATCCATTATTTTTCACATTGTTTACACATTTTTTTTGCAGTTTGCTCAAAACAGATTTAAATCTTTACTGGATGAAATGAAAAATAGATCTGTCCATATTAAATTAATTTGCAAACGAAAAATCAAACAGAGGCTGAGACAGTGGAATGTGCCTGTGATAGGAAAGAAAACATTGTGGGAAAAAAAGGCAAGAATGCTGGTTTCTAGTATTTACTCCTTTTCCCACAGTATTTCCAAAAGTATTTTTCCTCAGAGTCATTGATTAGTAAAGGGACTATTTCTGAAAAAAGGTTAACATCAGGGATAGGATCATTGAAGTTTTTGATAATAAGAACAAAATTCAGGAGGGTCTTTGAAATGTCATACTGCCTAATTATCTTTGTGTCTGCTTTTTAGGCTCCATTATGCTTTCAGCATTGCTACCCTGTTATTTAAGCTAAGCCTTTCTGTAGTAAAAATGATCAAGCAGAATAATATTAGAAGACTGAATGAATTTCTTATGTAATCAATTATTTTTTTCCCCTCTCTAAATTAAGCAAAATTTGGGGTGAATTACCTTTAATACTAGTTATCTTAATAAGAAAGGATGCTTTGAAATCCTTTAACTCTTTACCAAATGATAAAATTTTAGACCAGTCAAAACATTTGCAGACGACAAATTAAATCTAGATGAAATTATAGTAATTATCTCTGAAAGTCTAGAAAACCTTGTGGGAAAAGAAGAAATTGCTGGTTTACCAGCATTTTCTCGTTTGCCCACAAGGTTTTCAAAAGGCTGTTTCGTCAGGGTCTTTAAAACTTGGGATTGTGTGATAAAGGGTTGCCATAAACAGCTGATGTCAAAGAATTTCTTTCATTCAAATTTCTGTATAGGAATGCTTTGTTTTTAGCTGGTCTGAGCATAAAGTGCTCAGGACAAGATATTGTTATCACACACTATCCCATGTCTGTCAGTAGCTGTGCACTCAAAACTAGTTCTCTTTGAAAATTACCAAAAGAATTCAAATTCAAATTTCTGTGTAGGAATGCTTTGTTTTTAGCTGGTCTGAGCATAAAGTGCGCAGGACAAGATATTGTTATCACACACTGTCCAATGTCTGTCAGTAGCTGTGCACTCAAAACTAGTTCTCTTTGAAAATTACCAAAAGAATTCAAATTCAAATTTCTGTATAGGAATGCTTTGTTTTTAGCTGGTCTGAGCATAAAGTGCTCAGGACGAGATATTGTTATCACACACTGTCCCATGTCTGTCAGTAGCTGTGCACCCAAAACTAGTTCTCTTTGAAAATTACCAAAAGAATTCAAACTTGTCATGCATATTCCTTAGGACATTGAAAATGAATAAATTTGAAATGGTTTAGGTCATATTATCAAGATAGCACCAGTTACATTTACCCAAAGTTTGTATTAAAAGATTATTACAAATGACACTTGGCATGGATTATAGGTATACAGAGAATTACATAAAGTGTTCATATGAGGACCTCAGGTCAACTTAACCCTTTACCAAAAGATACATCTTTAACCGTTTACCACACAATCCCGACTTTTAACGGCCCTGCGAAAGAACCCTGCTGAAAACATTGTACACATATTTTTTACCCGTCCCAAAACAAATTTCAATTTTTTAGTTACATTTATTTTGTCATCTGCAAATGCTTTCAATTTAGACCAGTGTAGAATTTTGTCATTTGGTAAAGAGTTAAACTAGTCCAAATTGAAAGCATTCGCAGATGAAAAAATAGATATGATTTAAGAATTAAAACTTCTTGATGGAGGGACAAAAAACATTGTGAGAAAAGGAGAAAATGCTGGATATCAGCATTTTCTCCTTTTCCAACAATGTTTTCAAAAGCATTCATGCCCAGGGTCATTAAAAGTCAGAATTGTGTGGTAAAGGGATGAAATCTATTTTTGAAAAAGGTAAAGCCCATGGGCACTGTTTGTATGTTTTGATTAGGGAAAAAGTTGAATGATCCTTTCAGCTTAATGTTTGGATAAATGCTGTGGCTTCATAATATGTTGTATGCATCATCAGCTGTGGATCCTTTGAAAAAAGTTTTCTAATTTTGCCCATCAAGATTTTGAAATTTGACAATGTTTTCAGTTTTTTCTTATGACCTCAGGTGAACTATGTAGGACCACCACGGTCCTCTTGTTTATTGAAAGGTGAATAAGAGCATGACATACCAAAGTAAACACTTTTCCATTTGTTTAAGAAAAGACAGCAATTTAGTATACTTTCGATCCTTTTTTGCTCCATTGGCCTTAAGCCAGCAAGTGTTTGTCATGGTCTAGTGTCTGTCATGGATGTGACCACCTGTGGTCCTTGTTATTGGTTAACCTGAGCATGTAGTGCTTAACCCTTTACCAGACGACAAAATTTAAGCCTTGTCCAAATTGAAAGCGTTTGCAGATGACAATTTCAGTGTGGCTCATATGGTGCAATTTTCCTTTGATAAGGAAGAAAACATTGTTGGAAAGAAGCCTGCTGAAAACATTGTGGGAAGAGGAGAAAATGCTGGTAACCAGCATTTTCTCCTTTTCCCACATGTTTTCTACCTGTCCCAAAACAAATTTCAATTTTTTAGTTACATAGTTACCAGCATTTTCTCCTTTTCCCACAATGTTTTCAAAAGGCTTCTTTCCCAGGGTCGTTTAAAGGCAGCATTGTGCCGTAAGGGGTTAAAGTGAGCTGTTGGATAGTTCACCATCTTATGTCTGTTTGTCCATCCTTCAACAACTTCAAAGATCTACCTCTCAAAAATTATTTCATCAGTCAGCCTTTGCTTTTTATTTGCAATTTTCCTAAGAAAAAATGCCATCAATTTACTTAGGTCATTTGACCTAGAATGATGGCCACAAGTGCTTAAATGTAGAACAAAAAGACTTCAAAAGTCTACTGCTCCACAACCAGCACTCGGCAAAGAAATTGGAAGAAAAATCAGTGTCAGTACTTTGACATGCTTAGGGACAGCTCAAAATTTGGGCTACTGTGTTCTATAGACATTCGTAAGGCAAGTTACAAAGCTAAACAAACTTATGGTAAGTGTTTTAGCAACTACATAATTTCTGTAAAGAATTTTGTACCTTAAAGAATTCTGGTACTATATCAAAGAAACTAAAATATAAGGTACTATGTACAATCTTAAAAAATCTTGTCCAAAGCTGCAGTTTGGATTTCTCCGAAGCTCTGTCTGATATCCTGATGGAATCTTGAGCGGTCATTATTCATGGCCGCTTTCAGCTTGACTTATTTTTCTTTACTTATTCTGTTGCACAATTACAAAATTGTCTTGTCTGTCTCTTAGAGTTCTTGATTGTTATATTCTAAAAGAAACTTGGGGTGTATCTTAGCAACAGTCATATACACATTTTTCATACATTTGAGAATTAGCTGTTTTAATAATGGTGAAATCATATGGTTGTGTTGCACATGTGTAAGAATCAAAGCCTTTACAAAGATCTTACAGTTTTTACTTACCATGCCACATCTGTAAGGTGTAAGTTTTGTCTTTAGAAATCCCAGGATATCTTTCTTTAAATAAGAGATTGATAGTCATAAGAATTTTGATAATTAAAAAGGCACCCCTAGCCCTTTTGTGGATCATACCTTTCACCATATCAGTCATTTTGTAGTAAGTTTCAGTCAACAGATGTAAGGGTCATAGATCTTGGTACTATTCCAAAAGGGCATACAAACCGCAACCTGGATAAATATCTGTGTCTTACCAATTACAGCTGACTTGCTTTATAAGTCAGTGGAGCAGCACAGGGCAATTTGGCCCTCATGTGCAAAGGCCTGTGTGGGACGTTGAGTAAATGATATAGTAATGTTGTTTATTTCAGTAAGGATTCTAATATATAATCATCTTATTTTGAACTTTGTGTCCTACAACTATTGAATTTACACTTCAAACATTTGGGCTATGAGGAAATACTTTAGATATTTGTAATCCTTTACTAAACAATCCCTCGAGGAAAAAAGCTTTTGAAAACACTGTGAGAAAAGGACAAAATGCTGGTAACCAGTATTTTGTCCTTTTCCCTCAATGTTTACTACTCTGTGAAAGACGAATCCCATCAGTTTAACTCTTTACCTAACAACAAAATTTTAGATCAGTCCAAAGTGAAAGCTTTTGCAGACGACAAAATAAATGCGACTCAGAAATTGAAATTTGTTTTTGGAAGAGTAGAAAACATTGTGGGAAAAGAAGAAAATGCTGGTTACCAGCATTTTCTCCTTTTCCCACAATGTTTTCAAAAACCTTTTTCCTTAGGGTCATTAACAGTTGGGATTGTGTAGTAAAGGGTTAATTGTGATCTGAAAATGCTTTCAAGTTGGAGAAGTCCAAGATTTTTTTGTCTTATAAAAAAGCTAAAAGGAAATAAAAATTACAAGGACTGACTGGAAATATTAACCAATACCATAAAAGTAAACATTATATACAGAAAATTGATGCATATTAATTTTACAAGTAATACAAAGAAGGAAGAAAGATCAGATTGTGTGTTCTGTGCAGTCTGATCTTGATCTACCCTATCCACTTTAATAAGAATCCAGTGCATCAATGAATAAGATGCTCTGTTACTGAAAGACCTTTTAGTGCTAACTAGCAAGGATTATCCTTTCCACTTTTTCTATGATACCATGCTTTGTGAAAAGTGGGTTTAATGCATCTGCAAAAAGTATTGACCCAGATCAGTCTGCACATTCCGCGCAGGCTGACCTGAATCAAAACTTTTTTTTTTTGCTACGGTCAATTTCTTGCATGTAAAAGGACAGTTCTAACTCATAAATCAGTTGATTATTATACAAAATGGATTTTATGGATTTGTTATCATGTGATGAATTTCTTGGTATCATGGATCTTGGAGATGTATTAAAACCGCCTTTTTGCAAGAGCATGGCACAATGATTTTAGTTGAAATAAACAAAATTTACATTCATGGAAATCACTTTACTTCACCTGGTTTTGTATTTTTTGTCTTCTACAAAAATTAGTGGAGAAATTTAGATAAGGAAGAGAAAGAGAAGTACGAAGAGAAAGCAAGGAAAATTGCGGAAGAACAACAAGCGAAGCAAGAGGCAGCCACCAAGGCATTCAATGAGAGCCTCACAAAGACTCAACAGACCCAGCAATGGACAGAGCAGCAGCAGGCCAACACACCTCAGGCTCAAGCCCCAAGGCCAGCCACACCTGGAAATACAGGTATGTCTACTGGGAAAACAGTTTTTTGTATTTATATTCATTCTCGTTGTACCCTTATGTTATGTTTGAAACTTCAGTATAATTTGCCCAAGATAACTTTCAATGTTTGAAAACATGGTATTATCCACTGCAGATAGAGTTACCTCTCTTTCAGCACTCTTCTACATATTTGGTTTGAAAATGTAGAAGTTTCAGAGAAAAGTGGGATAACATTAGGCCAGTAATGTAAACAAAAGATCAAGTAACGTATAGCAAGTGAGAAAAAGAAGCCAGAATGCTCTTATTAACTCTGTACCACTCGACAAAATTTTTGACTCGACCATATTGAAAGCATGGGCAGACAACTAAGTGAATCTAGCTTTATTGATGATTTTTGTCTTTGATTTGGGTAGAAAGCATTGTAGGAAAAGGAGAAAATGCTGGTTACCAGCATTTTCTCTTTTTCCTACAATGTTTTCAAAAGCCTTCTTCTTTCAGGGTCGTTAAAAGTTGGGGTTGTATGGTGAAGGGTTAACACTGAATCTCCATTGGAACCTTCAGAATATTTCTTATGTCTTAAAGACCACTTGTAAAAATAGTGTGGCACAAAGAGAAGTTGCTTGCGACCAGCAATTTCTCCTTTTGCCTCATGTTTTAACTTAACATGTTTTAGTGCATCAGGTCTTGACATCAAGTAATGCTTTCACAAATTATCAACTGTAAAGGCCCCAACATATTCTGTAATATAAAGTTATCTTTGGCAATTAATACGTACAGGTTTATAGTTAAAAGGTGATACTGTGTCACTTGTATCCACAAAAAATCCAAAACAAGACAGAAGAGGTATAGTAAAATGGCCAAAGTGTGTCACTTTGTAAGCTTTAAACGAAATGAGCTATGCTCTGGCAAAAGGGGGCTTAATGCATCTCCAGGATACGTGATACCAAGCCAGTCATCACAATATTGTAATCCCTAAAATCTGTTTTGTATAACAATCTACTGAATCATGAGGTACACTGGTCCTTGACATGCAGAAAATTTACCAAAAGCAAAAAGTTTTAGCCCAGGTCAGCCTGCGCACATTCTGCAAGCTGACTTAGGACAATACTTTTGCAAATGGAAAAAGCCCCCTTTTCACAGAGCATGGCTCTAATGGTATATTGGCAGAAATGTTTATAGTTAAAACCTAAATAAATCTATAAAAACAATAAACTATATTCATAAATAAATGTACACAACAATTTTCATGTTTAAAATACCTTTTCTTTGTTGTTGTTATGAATTTTTGTGTACATGCAAGTGACGACTTTTCATGCTATTATGAATTTCGGAATTATTGTTTATTTATTATTTAGGTGTTTTATTTATTGTTTATAAGATTTACTTCATAAATTATATACTAACAAATTTCTACCAACACTTAGCAACTTAGCAAATGACACACTGTAGCTGTTATACTGTAAAACAGAATGTTTATATAGATATGATCCATGCTCTGTGAAAAGGGGGCTTAATGCACCTGCAAAAAGTATTGACTCAGGTCAGCCTGCACAGACCTTGCAGGCTGACCTGGGCCGAAACTTAGCTCTTTGTCAATTTCTATATGCCCAAAGACCATTTCACCTGACAAAGTTGGTTGATAAAAGAAGTGGCTATTTTTTGATTCATAATTATTTGATAGCATGACTGGTATTATGCATTACGGAGATGCATTAACCCTTTCCCAAACGACAAATTTTGGACTGGTCCAAATTCAAAGAGTTTGCAGACGACAATTTTAAATTTGATGAAAATGGCAGAAAGGTCTCAAAAAGGGTTGAAAACACTGTGGGAAAAGGAGAAATTGCTCGTTACGAGCAATTTCTCCTTTTCCCACAGTGTTTTCAAAAGACTTGTACTGCAGACACGTGAAAACCAGGGCTTGTTTGGGAAAGGGTTAAGCCCTCTTTTACCAGAGCATGGCTCATATCGTTGTTTTTGTTGTTATTCTGTTAGGTCATGTTTGAACCTCTAGATCTCAATATAATTGAAATGGACTGTCTAAACTAGGGTATTATACCAGATTGGTTTTTTTTTTGTGTTTTGGCTTATCACCTCTTGAAACAAGTTTGCAGCAGATGGCATCCCTGTATGCTAGGGATTATTTACCCTTTACTACACAAAGTTTTAACGACCCTGAAGAAGAATGCTTTTGAAAACATTCTGGGAAAAGGAGAAAATGCTGGTAACCAGCATTTTCTCATTTTCCCACAATGTTTTCTTCTAATATAAAGTCAAATACAATCATTTAAGCCCCATTGAATTGGTCATCTGTAAATTTTTTTGATTCGGGCAAGTTTAACATTTTGTCGTTTGGGAAAGAGTTAATCCGTTTCCCACAGTCCTGAGTTTTAATGACCCTTGGGGATAAGGCTTTGGGAAAAAAATGAAGGAAAAGAAGAAAATGCTGGTAACCAGCATTTTTTTGTTTTCCCACAATGTTTTCTGCCATTGCATTCAAAAGTTCTATCATCTGAGCCACATTCATCATCTGCAAATGCTCTGAATTTGGACAAGTCCGAAATTTTGTTGTTTTGCAAACGGTTAATGTGAAATTGGGTACATAAGAAATGAGCCATGCTTTGCAAAAATGGGGCTCAATGCATCTGCAAAAGGTATCGACCCAGGTCAGCCTGTTTTAATGACTCTATAGAAGTAGACTTGGAAACATTGTGGAAAAAGGAGAAAATTCTTATAAGCAGCATTTTCTCCTTTTCCCTTGATATTTTGTTCAGTTTTTGAGTCACATTTATTTTGTCGTCCTCTGATGCTTTCATGTTTGACTAATCTAAAATTTTGTTGTTTGATAAAGAGTGGAGTCACCACTTCAACAGCAGATGTGTGACTCTTTTGGGCCAACATCGTTTGAAAAAAAAAAATTGTCCAGAAAACAATGTGATAATTGGACAAAAGGTTCCTAACTCTTTACCAGACGACAAAATTTTAAGACTTGTCCAAATTAAAAGCATTTGCAGATGACAAAATAAATGAAACTAAAAATTGAAATTTATTTTGGGAAGGATAGAAAACATTGTGGAAAAAGGAGAAAATGCTGGTTACCAGCATTTTCTCCTTTTCCCACAATGTTTTCAAACAGCATCTTTCTCAGGGTCATTAAAAGTCGGGATTGTGTGGTAAAGGGTTAATAGAATTCCATCTGAAATAGATGCCAGAATTTTCCCTAGAATCGGACCTTCAATATAGATTAACATTCCAAGTTTAAAGCAAATGTACTGAAAGGGATTTTTGCTGGGATAATTGTTGGATAATTGTGAGATAGTTGAGAAAAGGGAATAATTTAGTTGAATTTTTAGCGTGAAAATGCTGTAAATGTTTTAGAGTTTTTCTTATATGAATGATACATCGTAGCAGTGACTTTCTTTATTGAAGAAAGCAACAATATGCCATTCTTTTTCCTGTTGCATTATGGATATATTGCATTCTTTTTCCCTAAGAATGTTCACTGAAGCCCTTTCAAAGTCTAAAAGACATTCCTAGTTTAAAGCAAATGTTCTGATAAGCTTGAACAATAGAATCGTACATCAAGACAACTCACTGATGGCTAAGGAATTGAAATTTTATTAATTTTTTTTCTTTAGGAATAATACAATAACGGATACTTTTATAGATTTGAGCATGTGTCTGCAGATAGCGAGAAAAAAGGCATCATGGTGCAAAGAATCCAAACAAAACAATATCAAAAAGTCCCATGAGAAATTCTCTTATCTCCTTCTAGATTTGTTTAACCCTTTGCCCTACAGGCCAAAGTTTTTTAGGAAGAAGGCTTTTGAAAACTGTAGGAATAAGAGGAAACGTTGGTAACCAGCATTTTTAGCTCACCTGAGCACGAAGTACTCAAGGTGAGCTTTTGTGATTGTGCTGTGTCCGGCGTGCGTCATCCGTTGTGCGGTTATCAACATTTACCTTGTGTGCACTCTAGAGGCCACATTTTCAGCCAGATCCTTATGAAACTTGGTCAGAATGTTTGTCTGGATAAAATCTCGCACAAGTTCGAAATTGGGTCATGTGGGGTCAAAAAGTGTGTCACAGGGCCAGATGTTAGAAAAACCTTGTGTGCACTCTAGAGGCCACATTTTCAGCCCGATACTCATGAAACTTGGTCAGATTGTTTGTATGGATGAAGTCTCGGAACAGAATGATATCAAGTCACATCAGGTCAAAAAGTAGGTCACAGGACCAAATCATAGATAAACGTTTTGTGACTCTTGAGGCCACATTTTGATCCAGATTAGAAATTCAAAAATAGGCTAAACAGTCAAAAAGTAGATCACTTACACTTATGCGTTTTACATCATCATGACCAGGCTCTTTTCAGCCTTATCAATCCTAGATGGCCTTACTCAGGTGAGCGCTTTAGGGCCAATGGCCCTCTTGTTACCTTTTCCCACAATGTCTCTAATTCTTACAAAGCACCAATTGAGCTAAATTATTATGTTCAAATACATTCAATATGTATAATTTGAAAAATTTGGTATAGAGTTAAAAGCATTAAAACGAAAGAATGTGACTCTAAAAATGTCCACAGTAGCTATAGTTGCCTATGGATAAATTAAGATTGAACTTTATCGGTGCAGGCAGAAGGCCAGGGAGCTTCTGTCATGGCCCTGTGTCTGTCGTGCATGTGTTTGTCTGTTTGTCACTGCTCGAGCTGAATTTTATTTCAAACATTCTCTTGGAAACTACATATTGGAAACCAGATATCCAATTTGACCAAACTTCACAGAAATGATCCTGCCATAGTGCTCTTCAGTATTTGTTTAAATAATTCGAATCCATTAAAGGTTGCTATGGCAACAAAACTGAAAAATATTGAAAGTCTTTAAATATTTTCCCCAAGTTGACATAAATGATCCTTTTGTAGGCCTTTTTCAGATTTTTTGGATATACTTTTGATCCTGCAAAGAATATGGCTGCTGTGTGCCTGACTTAATTATAGTTCCTAGCAAGCTATCCTTAACCCTTTACCGCACAATGCCACCTTTTAACCTTTTCCCAAACAAGCCCTGGTTTTCACGTGTCTGCAGTACAAGTCTTTTGAAAACACTGTGGGAAAAGGAGAAATTGCTCGTAAAGAGCAATTTCTCCTTTTCCCACCATGTTTTCTACCCTTTTTGAGACCTTTCTGCCATTTTCATCAAATTTAAAATTGTCGTCTGCAAATTCTTTCAATTTGGACCAGTCCAAAATTTGTCGTTTGGGAAAGGGTTAATGACCCTGGCAAAGAAGCCTTTTGAAAACATTATGGGAAAAAGGAGAAAATGCTGGAAACCAGCATTTTCTCTTTTTCCCATATTGTTTTCAACCCTTTCAAAGAAAAATTGCACCATTTGAGCCACATTGAAATTGTCGTATACAAATGCTTTCAATTTGGACAAGGCTAAAATTGTTTCATCTGGTAAAGAGTTAAGATTGAATACTGATCAAGGGAAATAACTCTTGTTTACATACTAGTTTTTACCATTCATCTTGTGTTGTTAACATTTACCTCCCTTGATTGTCAAACTGGACAGCAACATGATTGGTATTGTGTACTCAAGCTTTTGATAGGAAACATTCAGTTTTCAGTGATAAAGATTTGTTTTGATGTTAATGGTTATTCTCAGGTTAATTGAGTATTAAACATTGAGTGAGGTTTTTACTTATCTTAATATTTTTTTTTGTTCCGAAACTTGACCATTAATGTCATAGAAAAAATGTTTTTCTGCCAACTAGATGAAGCTACATGCACGTTTTAATAAACTTAGATCTTATGGTTAGGGACTAGAAGATTAATGTAGTTTTCAGTGTATAAGCCCATGTAACAAATTTTGACCCCAGGGGTGGGGCCAACTTTGACCCCAGGGCTATGATTGGGACAATCTTGGTAGAGGTCTACTCAATGAACCTGCATGCAAAATTTAGTAGCCCTAGGCCTTATGGTTAAGAACAAGAAGACCTTTGAAGTTTTCACAGTATAGACCCATGTAAAACTTGTGACCCCAGGAGTGAGGCCAATCTTGAACCCACGGCTATAATTCGAATAAACTTAATCAGAGTCCAATAGATAAAGCGACAGGCCAGATTTGGTAGCCCTATGCCTTATGGATAGGAGGAGAAAGATTTTTGAAGTTTTCACTATATATGTCCATGTAAACTTGTGACGTGTTTTGGGCGAGTTCTGACCCCAGGGCTATAATTTGAAAGATGTCTGGTACGAAGTCCATTAGATGAAGGTACATAGCAAATTTGGTAGTCCTGAGCCAAATGGTTTCCACCAAGAAGATTTTTAAAGATTTTGAATATTCTTCAGTTTTGTGGCCATGGTAACCAGAGTTTTTATTAGAATCAAAATTGTTTTAAGAAATTCAGAATTCTCTAAAGTTTCATCAAAATCGGATGGGTAGTTTCAGAGAAGAAGATGTTAGAAAAAAAAGTTAATTCAGGTACACACACATGCACACACTGACTGACGGACGCAAGGACAGACACGGGGCCATGACCAAAATTTGCTGGCCTTTGGCTAGTAAGATAAAACTGGTGATTTTGCAGATATGAATTCAGTTTGGCTTGAATGATGGTACTTGTCTTGCAAAGAGAGAAAAGGAGAAAATTCTTGTTATTAGTATTTTCTCCTTTTCCCACAATGTTTTCAAAAGCCCTTTTTCCTAGGGTTTGCTTAAAAACAGAATTTTTGGTAAAAGATAAAGAGAAATAGTTTAAAAGAAAGCAATTTGAATGTGTCCTTGTTTGTAGCTGCAATATGAATAACATGATAGAGTGATTTTTAGCTCCACTGGCCGAAGGCCAGCGGGCTTATGTCATGGCCCGGTGTCCGTCGTGCGTCCGTCCGTCCGTCCGTCCGTGCGTTAACTTTTATTTCAAACATCTTCTTCTCTGAAACTACCCATCCGATTTTCACGAAACTTCACAGAAATGATCCTGACATGGTCCTCTTCAGAATTTCTTGAAAGAATTTGATTCCTTCAAAAACTCTGGTTGCCATGGCAACAAAACTGAAAAATATTGGAAATCTTTAAAAATCTTCTTGTCTGAAACCATAAGGCATAGGGCTACCAAATTTGGCATGTAGCTTTATGTAGTAGACCTTTATCAAGTCTCTTCAAATTATAGCCCTGGGGTCAAAATTGGCTCTGCCCCAGGGGTCACAAGTTTTACATAGGCTTATATAGAGAAAACTTTAAAAATCTTCTTGTCTGAAACCATAAGGCATAGGGCTACCAAATTTGGCATGTAGCTTTATGTAGTAGACCTCTATCAAGTTTCTTCAAATTATAGCCCTGGGGTCAAAATTGGCTCTTCCCCAGGGGTCACAAGGTTTACATAGGCTTATATAGAGAAAACTTTAAAAATCTTCTTGTCTGAAACCATAAGGCATAGGGCTACCAAATTTGGCATGTAGCTTTATGTAGTAGACCTCTATCATGTTTCTTGAAATTATAGCCCTGGGGTCAAAATTGGCTCTTCCCCAGGGGTCACAAGTTTTATACATAGGCTTATATAGAGAAAACTTTAAATATCTTCTTGTCTGAAACCATAAGGCCTAGAGCTACCAAATTTGGCATTTAGCTTGATCTAGTTGGAGTCTACCAAAAGTGTCCAAAGTATAGTCCTGGGGTCAATTTGGCCTCATACTTGGAGGGGGGGGTTCACAAGATTTACATAGGCTTACATAGGGAAAACTTTTAAATCTTGGTGTACACAGCCATAAGGCTTAGGCTACCAAATTTTGCATATAATTATAGCATTATTTAGTGAACAGTTACAAAGAGGGCCCAAGTTACAGCTCTAGGATCAAGTTTGGCCCTGCACCAGGGATCACAAGTTTTACATGGGTTTATGGAGTGAAAAGTTCAGAAACCATCTTGTTACCAGCCATAAGGCCAAGAAATCCCACATTTGGCATGTTATTCTTCTAATACAATATTCCCCATTTAGTCAGACTGTAGCCATGAGGTCAAAGTTTTATAAGGGCTTATATAGTGAAGACTTTTCTTCATGGTTTATATTTATAAGCCAGTGGAGCGATACAGGGCCATCATGGCCCTCTTGTTTTTTTTTTCGTCCTCCGTCCCTAACTTTTGACGAAAAAAATCAGTAAAACTAAACTCTGGCCAAACTAAAAACTAAGAATTACTGTGTAAAATGCATGTGAATTGATGTTGTAATAAAGCTGTCAATGTCTGATGATACTGTTGTGAATTAGCTATCTATTGTTTGACTGTAGAATCCAAATGATTTGGCAATGTTGTTCATATCGGAGTGATACAGTGAAGGACGGGGGAATGCTTAACTCTTTACCAAACAACAAAATCTTAGACTAGTCCAAATTCAAAGCATTTGCAGTGGACAAAATAAATGTGACTCAAAAATTGAAATTCGTTTTTGGGAAGGGTAGAAAACATTGTGGGAAAAGGAGAAAATGCTGGTTACCAGCATTTTCTCCTTTTCCTACAATGTTTTCAGAAGGTTGTTAAAACTCAGGATTGTGTAGTAAAGGGTTAAGATAGTGCTGAGGAATAATGTTTCTGTCTTAACTCTTTACCAAACAAAATTTTGGGCCTGTCCAAATCAAAAGAATTCTTTACTAAACAAAATTTTGGGCCAGTCCGAATTGAAAACACTTGCAGACAGCAAGATTAAATGTGACCCAATAATGAAATTTTGTGTTTAGAAGGGCTGAAAAGATTGTGCGTTTAGGAGAAAAGTACCGGCATTTTCTCTGTTTCCTGCAGTTTTCAAAAGGCTTTTTCCTCAGGGTTGTTAAATTTGGAATTGTGTGGTAAAGGGTTAATACTGCACTAGATTGAAAGCAATTGTGGATTGCTATATATAAATGGCTCAGAAGATGAGGTATCTGTGTTTGAAATAGTAAAAAAACATTTTGGGAAAAGGAGAAAATGGTGGTTAAGGGCATATTCTCCCTTTCCCACAATTGTTTGAAAAGCCTTTTCTTCAAGGACTGTTTAGTAAAGGCTTAACTCTTTACCAAACGACAAAATTTCACGCTGGTCCAAATTGAAAGGATTGGCAGACAACAAATCAAATGTGACTCAAAAATTGAAATTTGTTTTGGGAAGGATAGAAAACATTGTGGGCAAAGGAGAAAATGCTGGTTACCAGCATTTTCTCCTTTTCCCACAATGTTTTCAAAAGGTTTTTATTTCAGGGTCATTAAAAGTCGGGATTGTGTGGTAATGGGTTAAACCAATATGATACTATATTTTCCTTTGGCAAGTTTTTAAAAAAGAACAGACAGCACTTTGTTTAGATGATTTCGTTGCCAATTCATTTTGTGTGAAAGTAGTTTCAGTGGCTTGAATTTCATGGTTTTCGAGCATATTGCACAACTTTGCTGGTTTCGTTTACTTTGTGTCATCCAAGCACAGGCACACTTTTCATATTTTTGAGGGTTATTAATTGTTCAAGGAATTATAATTATAACCTTTTGCAAGTTAGGAGCAACATTAAAGCCTTTGCAGATGACAAGATGAAACATTGCTAAAATTATGACATTATCTTTGTGAGGATAGAAAACATTGTGGGAAAAGTTGGTTACTAGCACCTGGAATGCACACTGGATGTTGCACATACCTGTCTCCAAGGTTAAGGTCACAACAAGGGTAAAAGGTCCTAGAGGGGATATGGATTGTCAGTAAAAAAAGATGTCTGGTTTCCCTTTTTAGCTGCAACTAATTGAATTTGAATTTTTTAGAAGCATGAAAAGATTAAATTGCAACAAAAATTAACCCTTTCCCAAACAAGCCCTTTTTTCACGTGTCTGCAGTACAAGTCTTTTGAAAACACTGTGGGAAAAGGAGAAATTGCTTGTAACGAGCAATTTCTCCTTTTCCCACAGTGTTTTCTACCCTTTTTGAGACCTTTCTGCCATTTTCATCAAATTTAAAATTGTCGTCTGCAAACTCTTTCAGTTTGGACCAGTCCAAAATTTGTCGTTTGGGAAAGGGTTAAATAAGTTTTTTTTGTATTGTTTAACTTTACCTTCTGTCTCATCGGGAGCTCTATTTGTATCCTCTCCACCAATTTGTCATTACTGTCCATGCATATTAGGGCGAAAGTGGTACTATGACAGCTAAAAATCAATAACTGATCTCACTCTATTTAAAACGGCAAAGATGCAATTACACATGACTGAATTTGAAGTGTCAAAAAATAAATTAATTGAAAATGAAGCTGATGATTTGCGAAACATCATCGTTAGGAAACTCAACAGTGTTATTGTAAATTGTATTTTCTGCCAAAATCTGTTAATTATGGCAATAAAATATATTTTCAAACTAACGGACATTTCAGAGGCTACCAGTAGGTAGGTTTATTGTAACTTAATGCATTTTTATAGGTTGTCCCCAAAATTTTCAAGATGGCACCCATGTTCTAGATCAGGGGGCCGTTGTGTCCCCTAAAATTTCAGAGCTAGTTGCGCTGATGATCTATGCCCAAATTGAAAGCTCTTTTAAGTCACCCTCGGTAAAGATGCTGATGGCATGAAGAGTGTGCTTGTCCATGGTATTTTTTTATGTTTTTCAACACATACTTTAGAATTCATAAAACTGAAACACAATTCCTTACAATGTGGGTTTAGTAGAACAAAATTGAACTTCGATAAAGTTTTATAGTGCTGTAAGATAGCAGTTTAACACTTAAGCTGCTGAATAAATGAAACGCAAATTTCTACTCAATACTAAAAGCCCAAACATTGCGGTTTCAAAGTTGATTTCACCAGAAAGAAAATACCTTAACGGACAGTGTAGATCAAAGATCAGACTGCACATTCTGTGCAGTCTGATCTTGATCAACTCTGTCCGCAAAAGGTCAGTGGGTCGCGATTAGCAGCTTAAGGGTTAAGTAGTTTGCACTCGGGCTTTCCAAGTTGAAAATGCATTTTAATTAACCCTACACCAAACAATGCTGTATTTTAACAACCCTGTGGAACTGACTTTTTTGAAAACATTACGGGGAATAGAGAAAATAATGGTATTCAGTAAAGGCTGCCGAATAATTGTAGAGGAATTGTATTTTTAGCTCCATTGGCCAAAGGCCAGCGGGCTTATGTCATGGCCCGGTGTCCGTCGTGCGTCCGTGCATGTGTGCGTCCGTCCGTGCGTTAACTTTTATTTCAAACATCTTCTTCTCTGAAACTACCCATCCAATTTTCATGAAACTTCTCAGAAATCATCCTGCCATGGTCCTCTTCAGAATTTCTTGAAAGAATTTGATTCCTTCAAAAACTCTGGTTGCCATGGCAACAAAACTGAAAAATATTGGAAATCTTTAAAAATCTTCTTGTCTGAAACCATAAGGCATAGGGCTACCAAATTTGGCATGTAGCTTTATGTAGTAGACCTCTATCATGTTTCTTGAAATTATAGCCCTGGGGTCAAAATTGGCTCTGCCCCAGGGGTCACAAGTTTTACATAGGCTTATATAGAGAAAACTTTAAAAATCTTCTTGTCTGAAACCATAAGGCATAGGGCTACCAAATTTGGCATGTAGCTTTATGTAGTAGACCTCTATCATGTTTCTTGAAATTATAGCCCTGGGGTCAAAATTGGCTCTTCCCCAGGGGTCACAAGTTTTACATAGGCTTATATAGAGAAAACTTTAAAAATCTTCCTGTACCTAGCCATAAGGCCTAGAGCTACCAAATTTTGCATTTAGCTTGATCTAGTTGGGGTCTACCAAAAGTGCCCAAATTATAGTCCTGGGGTCAATTTGGCCTCATGCTGGGTGGGGTGGGGGGGGGGGTACCAAATTTTGCATAATTATAGCATTATCTAGTGGACAGCTACAAAGAGGGCTCAAGTTACAGCCCTAGGATCAAGTTTGGCCCTGCACCAGGGGTCACAAGTTTTACATGGGTTTATGGAGTGAAAAGTTCAGAAACCGTCTTGTTACTAGCCATAAGGCCAAGAACTCCCAAATTTGGCATGTTATTCTTCTAATACACATATTCCCCATTTAGTCCGACTGTAGCCCTGGGGTCAAAGTTTTATAAGGGCTTATATAGTGAAGACTTCTCTTCATGGTTTATATTTATAAGCCAGTGGAGCGATACAGGGCCATCATGGCCCTCTTGTTGATTTTAACTCTTTACTGGATGAAAAAATTTTAGACTTGTCCAAATCGAAAACAAATTGCAGACAAGAAATTCATAGTCCCTCAAAAGATTGGATTTATCATTAAAAGGATAGAAAACATTGTGGGAAAAGTAGAAAATGCTGGTTATCAGCATTTTCTCCTATTTCCACAATATTTTTGAAAGCTTTTTTTGCTTAGGGTTGTTAAAACATGGGATTGTTTGGTAAAGTGTTAACAGGGAATGAAATTTTGTGTTGTAATGTCATTTTAACCTTTCTATTCTGTGTTGTAACACCCCCGTTTAGGTTTTCCTCAGGGCTATTATCCCACTTACAGTGCCTCCCCAGGGCAATATGGGGCGACAGCCTATGCCCCATCATCAGGCCCTGGGGCTCAGTTTACCCCCATGAACCCTGCTTATCAAGGTAAAACAGGAAGCATGTTGCACGTAGTTGTAAGCAATTAATATGCATGGCTTGATTACTACTGCATTATTTTTAATTAGTATAACATAATAACACATTATTTTAGCTCTGCTGGGCAAAGATCAACGACCTATTGCATGACCTTGTGTCTGTCATGTTTGTGTCTTGCATGCCTCCATTTATGCTGCGTGAACCCAACCACACAACCCTGAGTTTTAACAACCCTTGGAAATTAGACTTTCTAAAACATGTAAAATATTCCCACAATGCTTTCTAACCTTTCAGAACAAATCCAATCATTTGAGCCACATTTTAAGTTGTTGTCTGCAAATGCTTTCAATTTGGACCAGTCTAAAATATTGTGTGTTAACCCTTTACCACACAATCCGGACTTTCAACGACCTTGAGAAAAAAGCCTTTTGAAAACATTGTGGAAAAAGGAGAAAATGCCGGTAACCAGCATTTTCTCCTTTTCCCACAATGTTTTCTACCCTTTCCAAGACAAATTCCATAATTTGAGCCATGTTTAAATTGTCATCTGCTAATGCTTTCAATCTGGACCAGTCCAAAATTTTGTTATTTGGTAAAGAGTTAAATTCATAACATAAAAAAAAATTTCTACTTGTCCAAAGTGAAAGCATTGCAGACAAGGAATTGATAGAGGCTCAAAGGATGGAATTTTGTCTTTGGAAGGGTAGAAAACATTGTGGGAAAATGAGAAAATGCTGGTAACCAGCATTTTCTCCTTTTCCAATAATGTTTTCAAAAGGCTTCTTTTCCAGGGTTGTTAAAACAGGATTGTTTAGTAAAGGGCTAACTTATATATCAAATGTCCTCTCCTCTGAAATGAAGAGGCCAATTTTGATGAAACTTTATAGAAGTATTAATGTATCCTACCTTGACCCTATGAGAATTTTTCAAAGAATTTGAATTACAAAGAATTGTAGCTACTAATGCATTAAAAATTACCAAGAAAAAAAAACTTTAAAATCCCCATCGTCTCTAAAATCATTTGTTTTTCTGCAGTTTGCTGTATAAGTATTAAAGGGAAATAACTAACTTTTATTGCACAACATTTGTAGCATTTTATCTCCCTTGGAACCATTAAGTTTCATGTTAAATTTTCTAAGGTAGAACAAAATGAAATAAATTTCAGGGGTATGCCTAGGGCAAAATAAAGAATACACACTATTATGGGGGGAGGGTGCATGCTTACACAGGGAAACTCTCTGTAGAAGTGTACCAAAAGGTATTCTTTCATAAAACAAACTTAATGTAAGGGATAGAAAACGAGTGTCATGGTATATGGGAAATATACACGAGCGTTAGCGAGTGTATATTTCCCATATATCATGGCACGAGATTTTCTATCTCACTTAGACCACGTGACTATTCGTGCTTTTTATGTCATAATCCAGGAACATGTGCTTATGAGACAAAAGTTTTTTTCTTTTACAAAATGGAAGCATCATTTGATTTGGATTTTAATTTGAATCAGCTATTTAAAGATGATCCTGAAGTTACAGTAACTCAACTTGACAATTTGCCGACACAGGATTTGGTGGTAAATAAATTCGAAAATGAGAGATTTAAGAATACTGATATATTGACTGAAAGCCAGCTGAAAGAGTTTAAAGCTGAGCTGAGCGAATTCCCACAATCCTTTTCACTCTTCTACAATCAAGTTTCAGTTTTTGAGTCACGTTTATTTTGTCGTCTGCAAATGCTTTGAATTTGGACAAGTTTGAAATTCTGTCGTTTGGTAAAGAGTTAAAAAATTATTTCATTGACATGATTTACTAGGTGGTACCCTTTACCTTCACGGATTATATTTTTTGTACCCCCTGAGGGGAATTTAATCAGTATTTGTCAAAATAAAAGGAAGAATTGAGAACTTTAAAATGTTTTGTAATTGTCAAATGAAATACTGTACCTAATTTCAAAATTGTTTAATTCTTTACCAAACCGTTGTCTGCGCATGTCATACTCTTTGAAGATTCGACCTGTCTTATATGACGCATCACTAGCCCCGAAAGCGCGCAGACTGTTTTAGCAAACGACAAAATAAATGTGACTGAAAAATCCAAATTTCATTTGGGAAGGGTAGAAAACATTGTAGGAAAAGGAGAAAATGCTGGCTAACAGCATTTTCTCCTTTTCCTACAACGTTTTCAAAAGGCTTGTAACTAAGGGTCGTCAAAAGTCGTCATTTTCTGATAAAGGGTTTACCGTGAAGGCTACATTTTGTCTCGACTCGATATTGCAAACAGAAGTCTGAATTCACGTGCAGGATACACTAGCATAGTATATCCAGATATACAACTGCGGGAGTTGTATCTTCGATATATACTATGACAATACTGAACGCTGATTGGTCAGCTCGCTACATACGTGGTCTAAATAATACATATATCATCAATAATTTTTTTTTGGGGGGGGGGGGGGGGGGGGGCTCTTTTGATTTTCCATTTTTTCTTCCAACATACTGAATTTGGCATAAAGGATGGGATTTGGCTCGGGAAAGGTAGAAATCTTTGTTGGAAAATGAGAGAATGTGTGTTACCAGAATTTTCTTCTTTTTCTGATGATGTTTTGAAAAACATTCTTCCTCAGTGTGGGAAGAACATGGATAATGTTAACCCTTTCCCAAACAAGCCCTGGTTTTCACGTGTCTGCAGTACAAGTCTTTTGAAAACACTGTGGGAAAAGGAGAAATTGCTCGTAATGAGCAATTTCTCCTTTTCCCACAGTGTTTTCTACCCTTTTTGAGACCTTTCTGCCATTTTCATCAAATTTAAAATTGTCGTCTGCAAACTCTTTCAATTTGGACCAGTCCAAAATTTGTCGTTTGGGAAAGAGTTAAGTAGAGGGTTGGAAAAATAAACATGGTTGCTGTAGGTGGGAGTTGTGGTGGTAATCTTAACACCTGCTACAAAACTTTACATGGATTGGCTATGGATGAAATGTCATCTGCGCTAATTATAACTCACTTATTTATTAACCAATGACCACACGACAAAATTATAGCCTTGTCCAAATTGAAAGCATTTGCAGACGACAATTTCAATGTGGCTCAAATGGTACAACTTTTCGTTGATAGGGTAGAAAACATTGTGGGAAAAGGAGAAAATGCTGGTTACCAGCATTTTCTCCTTTTCCCACAATGTTTTCAAAAGGCTTCTTTCCCAGGGGCGTCAAAAGGCGTCATTGTGCAGTAAAGGGTTAACCAATGGAATGATACTTAAAACACTCAAGATGGCCCTGGTGTCAAAATTGGCCCTGTACTCGGGCCACAAGTTCTGCATAGGCTTATATACTGAAAAGTTTGAAAAATCTTCTGGTTCATACTATGAGGTCTACCAAAATATGTATGTAGCTTCATCAAGCAGACCTGTAGCAGGATTGTTGAAAGTATAGCCCTGGGGTCCACCCTGCAGATAAGATGTTTTACAAAGGCTTATACATGTATAATGAGAACTTTGTAGTACATGAAGTCAGTGTGACTTCAAAAGTTTATATACTTTTCAAGAGAAGAAACTCATATTCACCCATAACAGATATATGTTGCTTGTTATCATTTACTTCCCATGATTACCAAATTGCACTATTACATGATTGGTGTTGGGTATTCAAGCTTGTACATAGAAAATGTTCAGTTTTCAGTGGGAATGATTTATTTTGATGGTAATTGTTATGCTCAGATGAGTAGAAAATTTAATATGAAGTGAGGTTTGTATCATTTAGTTTTTATTGTTCCAGAAGTTTACCATTAATGCCATTGAAAAAATGTTTTCTGCTACTAAAGTTTTGGAAAACTTCTTGTCAAAGCATTCTTTGTTAGAGTTCATTGATATTTGGTATGAATGATACTTGATTAAGCCTGCGTGTATTCATTGATATAACATTTGAATTTGAAAAAGATACTTTTTTTGTGGAGGGGAGGGTACTATTTTTTTTCTGTAAAAGTTTATTGCCATACAGACTTTATATTTTATGTCTCTGTGAATGCAAGTTTAGTGCATAATACATTTAATTTAGAGGAGTGGAGCCTAACAGGGCCATCATAGCCCACTTGCTTTAAGCTTTCCATAGTTAACGTAGATGTTTAAATACCAGTAGTTGTCCTGCAAAACCATTTTATGGGGATCTTTTAATGCTTCCATATCGCTAATCAGGACTTGCCTTATTTTTTTGGCAATTTTGTTTACAATTTATTGTGCATGTAATTTCTAGCTAGGCAGTCTGAAGAAAAAAATGAAGTCATGTCAAAGCCCTAATGTTGACATCAGACTGGTGAAAACCGACATTTTTCTCATGACTGTGTTAGTACAACCCCCATACAACAACGGCAAAATTTTTGACACAGTTATGCCCCTTTTTCAGCTCACAAGTTTATCGGAAAAAGTATGTATAGTCAAGTGTTTGCACTTTCATGTGATGCTCTTGTTAATGATTAATCAATTATCATGTTTTTTAAACCTTTTCTCCCTAAATAGTTAAAAAGTGAAAAATTGCTGAAAAGGGTACCAACCATGACTTTTTCCTGTAAGATACACTGCTGAAGATATCACAAAACACTGTGAAAACCATGATAATTTTAAAATAAATGTGGTTGAAGGCAAAAAAAGGTAAATCGTGAAATGTTTTACAGCCCATACAGATTTTTTTTTCTAATTCCAATTAAGCTACCCAGCAAATAAGTAATTATTGAAGTACATTTGCTTTAAACTGGAGTATCATACACAAACTTGCTAAGTGAGGGGGTGGGAATAATTAGTAAATGAATTCTGAATGTCAAGTTTTTTCAAGCCCTTCTATAATTGGCAGGGCAGACCGTAACATAGTAAGTTTTTACGAGACAGTAGATTTCTGGAATTGTTCAAATTAAAAGCTCTTGCAGAGGACGAATTAACCCTTTACCAAATATTCCTGAATTTTAATGACCCTGAGGAAGGAAGCTTTTGAAAACATTGTGAAAAAAGAAGAAAATGCTGGTAACCAGCATTTTCTCCTATTCCCACAATGTTTTCTACCATGTCAAAGACAGATTTTTTCCTTTTAGTCAGATTTCAATTGTCGTCAGCTAATGCTTTCTACATTTTCCTTGTCATGTAAAGAGTTAAATGCGGTCCAAATGATGGGTTGTGCCTTGCAAAGGGAGGAAAATGTTGTGGGGGAAAATGAAAAAATGCTGGCTACTAGCATTTTCTCCTTCTCCCACAATTATCTGAAAACTTTCCTTCATAACGATTGTTATTACTTGGGTCTTCTTGATGATGGGTTAAATAAATGATCTGCAGATTTTTGTCGAATGAAATTAGTAAAGAGTTAACCCTTTACAACACAATCCTGACTTTTAACGACACTGAGAAAAAAGCCTTTTCAAAACATTGTGGGAAAAGGAGAAAATGCTGGTAACCACAATGTTTTCTACCCTTCCCAAAACAAATTTCAGTTTTTCAGCCTCATTTATTTTGTCATCTGCAAATGCTTTCAATGTGAGCTAGTCTAAAATTTTGTCATTTAGAAAAGAGTTAAAGAGTTTTGGATAGAGATAATTTGAATTAAATGCCAAAGAGTTAGCTCCCTTTGAAGCATTTGCCTCTATACAATATAATCACAAGTTTTAATGTTTCCAAGGAAGAAGGTTTTTGAAAACATTGTGGAAAAAAGGAGAAAATGCTGGTAACCAGCATTTCCTCCTTTACCCATGTGTTTTCTACACTTCCAAAAACAAACTGCTCTTAATGTGGACAAGTTTTTATTTTTTTGTTTGGTAAAGAGTTAATTCTTTACACACAATCCCAACTTTTAACAATCCTGGAAAAAAAAAAGTAGCCTTTGTGGAGAAAGAAACATGCTGGTAACCAGCATTTTCTCCTTATCCCATAATATTTTCTACCGTATCTAATAGAAAAAATGCTCTTTGATGCAACAGTTGATTTGTCATCTGCAAATGCTTTCAGTTTTGTCCTGTCCAAGATTTTTTTGTTTGGTAAAGAATTAACCCTTTACAGCACAATGCCGCCTTTTGATGCCCCTGGTAAAGGAGCCTTTTGAAAACATTGTGGGAAAAGGAGAAAATGCTGGTAACCAGCATTTTCTCCTTTTCCCACAATGTTTTCTACCCTATCAAAGAAAAATTGCACCATTTCAGCCACATTGAAATTGTCGTCTGCAAATGCTTTCAATTTGGACAAGGCTGAAATTTTGTCGTCTGGTAAAGGGTTAAGAGAATATAGATTGATGTGAAAAGACATTGTAGATCATATAGAAAGTAGTTAGATATCGTACCTGTTGCATGAAACTATAAACCCCAAATCTAATTTCTGCACACCTTTGTTGTCATCCCTAGTTAGACAATTCCATGTTTCAATGACCTTGAGAAGGAAGACTTTTAAAAACACTGTGGGAAAAGGAGAAAATGTTGGTAACCAGCATTTTCTCCTTTTCCCACAATGTTTTCAACCCTTTCAAGACATAATCCTTAACCCTTACCACACAGTCCCAGGTTTGAACAACCCGGAAGAAGAAGGCTTTTGAAAAATTTGTGTGAGAAGGAGAAAATGCTGGTTACCAGCATTTTCTCCTTTTCCCACAATGTTTTCTACCTTTCCCAAAACAAATTTCAATTTTTGGGTCACATTTATTTTGTCGTCTGCAAGTGCTTTCAATTTGGACAAGTCTAAAAATTTTGTAATTTGGTGAAGAGTTAAGACATGTATAAGCTACTCTTAGTTTTGTTGTCTGCAATTAAAGCAGTCTAGAATTTATTGTCTAGTAAAGATTTTTACCACACAAATCTAACATTCAATGACCCTTAGAAAGCCTCTGTAAACACTGTGGAAAAAGGAGGAAATACTGATAACCAGCATTTGTTTTCTATCAATGCTTTCTACCCTTCCAAAGGTAAATTTCAATTTTTGAGTCACATTTGTTTTGTCGTCTGCAAATGCCTTGGATTTGGACATGTCTAAAATTTAGTTGTTTGGTAAAGATTTATTAAAACTAGAATTTGTAATCTCTTGGTTGGGTTTTATATTCATGTAGACTAAATATTTTGTATTGTTGTACAATCTTGTTTATGTTTGTTTGTAGTTCAGTTATGATTTTGTTCATATTATTTTTCTTTTTTTCAGTGAACTTTGTTTCTTTTTATCAACATTTTGTCTTGTTGCATCATGACATTTTTGTGATTTGCTTGCTCTGTTTGTAAGGTATGCAGAATGGCATGGGAGGGCCCTTCATGTCACCTGGGGGGCAGAGAGGAACCCCAGCTCTGGCCCAAAACGGACTTCAACCCAGTCAAGGACCAAGGCAGGCCTTCATACCCCAGTTTCAGTCCCCTGGAGGCCTTCGACAGCCCACGGGAGCAAACATGTCTCCCTACCCTGGTATGAAAACTGTTCCCTATGGGCAGACACCACCCCTTGGTAATCCTATACCCCAGTCTGGGGCTCCCATTGGGCCCTACCCTGGGAGTCCTGCACCCTTCCCAGGCATGACTCAGGGTGGTATGCATGCAAACCTACCAAATATGTCTGCCCAGCAAACAGCAGGTAAAGTAGTTATTAGAGTACTGATCAGAGGCTTTTATTTACACTTAATGTTTTTTTTATTTCACCGCTTTAAGCCTTTACCACAAATGCCTGACTTTTTACAGCCCCAACAAAAAAGCCTTTTGAAAACATTATGGGAAAAGGATAAAATGCTGGTAATGAGCAATTTCTACTTTTCCCACAATGTTTTCTACCCTTCACAAATCAAATTTCAATTTTTGAGCCACATTCTATTTGTCATCTGTAAATGCTTTCAATTTGGACCAGTCTAAATTTTTGTTGTTTGGTAAAGAGAAAAAAGTGGCAAATAGAGGCAGTGCTTATAATGACTAATTTCTGTATCTGCCAGAACACTTCCTTGACACTCTTTAATTCTTTACCAAACAACAAAATTTTCGACTTGTCCAGTTTGAAAGCATTTGCAGATGACAAAATAAATGTGACTCAAAAATTGAAATTTGATTCAGAACGGGTCTAAACATTGTGGGAAAAGAAGAAAATGCTGGTTACCAGCATTTTCTCCTTTTCCCACTATGTTTTCGAAAGGTTTCTTTCTCATGGACCTTAAAAGTCAGGATTGTGTTATAGAGGGTTAAACAGAGACTAAAACCATCAGTTCTAAAATTGATGTTCCTTTTATTGGCTTACTTGACATAAGAATGTTCTGGAATAACATGTTAAGGGAAACAAAATCTATTGGTGTTTTTATGAAAGGAGGCTCATTACAGGAATATTCTGTTTCTCATTCTTTCATGTAACAAAAATTTCCCGTCAAGAAATAACAGTCACAGTTTGTCATGATGTCATGCAATTTCCGATCTTAACACATGGAACCCCCATATAAACGTAAAGAAAACTTGCAGTCTGAAAATAAGATCCTCATAATTTCATTTTAAAAGTTGTAGTTCTCCAGAGCAGACAGTCAATAGATCAAAGACCATGTTTTGTGCAGTCTGATCTTGGTCTGACACTGGCTCTAGAGGCAGCTATCCTTGTGAAATGTACTTTAGACATAAAAGAGTAAGTAAAAAAGTGACCAAGTTAGAACTACTATTAAAAGGTTGTAAGTGGGAAAAAATCTCTAAATCTTTTTATCGTTTTGGCTCATGCCTTGTTTCAGATATTTACAGAGTTTTTTTTTTTTTCTTTTGATGTAAAAAGGTTTCGTAAAAGTGTAAATAAACCTCTTGTTTGACTGTGATGTTGTTACTTGCTGCTACTAATGACTACTAATACCTCACTGTTTTGTTTTACCCTTTGTTGTGTGTTGTGACTCCTACAATACTATGTCAATTCTTTACCAAACAATTCCATTTTTAGCTCACCTGAGCACAAAAGTGCTGAAGGTGTGCTTTTTTGATTGTGCTGTGTTTGGCTTCTGTCAGGTGTTGTCTATTGTGTGGGCTTCAACATTTACCTTTTGTGCACTGTAGAGTCACATTTTCATTCCATTATTTATGAAAGTTGACTAGAATGTTTGTCTTGATAATATCTCAGAATAATTATATTGAAATTGGGTCATGTCATGTTTTAAAAAAAAAAAAAAAGGTCATCAGGACAAATCTTAGAAAAAAACTAGTGCACACTCTAGAGGCCACATTTTCAGTCCATTACTCATGAACCATGGTCATGGTTTGTTTGATCAAGACAACCATTCGTTTGTCTTGATCATTTTTCAGAGGGTTCATAATTGGGTCACATCAGGTCAAAAAGAAGATCACTGGCAAAACTCAAGAAAACCTTGTGTGCACTCTAGAGGCCACATTTTTATTCTAATACTCATGAAAATTGTCCAGAATGTTTGCCTTGATAATTTCTCAGACAAGTGAAAATTGGACCAAGTGGGGTCAAAATGTGGGTCTCTGGGACAAATCTTCAATAGGCCTTGTGTGCACTCCAGAGGCCACATTTACAGTCCAGTTCTGGTGATAGTTGTCAGTAATTTTAAGTGTTGATAATATCCCACACAACTTCCAAATTGAGTCCGCTCATGTCAGGTCAGGTCAAAAAGTAGGTCACAAGGACTACCGGTAATATTAGAAAACATTGTGTGCACCCTAGACACCACATTTTCTGTCTCATACTCACGAATGGTTGCCAGAATGTTTGTCTTGATGATACCTCAGACTGGTTTGAAATAGGGCCACATTGGATCAAAAAAAGTTCATAGCTGGAACATATCTTGGTAAAACTCAGCACTCTAGAGACCATTTTCAGGCTAATTCTATACAACTTGGTCAGAATGTTTGTCGTGATGATATCTCAGATGAGTTTGAAATTGGGTCATATCAGAAAGTAGGTCACTAGTACAAACCTCAGAAAAAAATGTGTGCCCACATGAGGCCACATTTCCAATTTGAATTCCATGAAAAGTAGTCAGAATATTTTTCTTGATGATTCCTCAAAGGTGTTTGAAAACATGTTAAGTTTGGTCCAAAAAAAAATAGGTCACTAAAACAAAACCTAGAAAGACCTAATGCTCTCTATAAAAGTCACATTTTTGTCCAACTCCCATGACTCTTTTTCAGAATGTTTGCATGATAATATCTCAGACAAGTTTCAAAATGGGTCACATAGGGTTAAGAAGTAGGTCTCTGGGACAAGCCTTAGAAAAATGTTTATGTGCATTCTTATTCAGCCAAATTCTCATGAAAGTTGGGGTCGCATTCATGTGCAGTAATGTAACACATACATGTGTTATACTGAGGAAAAATTTATTGCACATTATGTGCCTGAAATACGTTTGAGCCATGCTTTGTGAGAAGTGGGCTTAACCCTTTCCCAAACGACAAATTTTGGACTGGTCCAAATTGAAAGAGTTTGCAGACAACAATGTTAAATTTGATGGAAATGGCAGAAAGGTCTCAAAAAGGGTAGAAAACACTGTGGGAAAAGGAGAAATTGCTTGTTACGAGCAATTTCTCCTTTTCCCAGTGTTTTCAAAAGACTTGTACTGCAGACACGTGAAAACCAGGGCTTGTTTAGGAAAGGGTTAAGGCATCAGCAAAAAGTTACGGTCCATGTCAGCCTGCACAGTTCGTGCAGATTGACATTTACCGAAACTTTTTGCTATTGGCCCATTTTCTGTATGGCCAAGGGCTAGTTTACAGCAATGTTCAACAGATTGTTAGACAAAGTGGACCATATGGATCCATAATTATATGATGACTTGCTTGGTACAGTGCATCATAGAAGTGCATTAAGCCCCCTTTTGCAAGAGCATTGCTCATTTGTATATGTTTTACGTCATCACCACCAGAATCTCTTCAACTGTATGAATCCAAAATCACTTTACTCAGGTGAGCCCTTTAGGGCCAATATAGACCTCTTGTTCAATGATCCAGAGGAAGAAGGCTTTTGAAAGCAGCATTAGAACAGGAGAGAATGAGGTTAAATTAGAGAGTTGGATTAACCGCTTTGGCTCTGTTTAACCGTCTACCAAACAACCACAGAGTTTATATGAACCTGAGAAAGAGGACTTAAGAAAACATAATGAAGAAAAGAATAAATGCTGGTAATTATCATTTTCTGCTTTCCAGCAATGTTTTCTACCTTTTCGAGGACAAATCAAAGCATACTGAGCCATATTTAATATGACAACTGTAAATGCTGTCTATTGCGACAAGTCAAGGCAACAAAAATGTAGACTTGTCCGCATTTAAATTTGGCTCTAATGATGGAATTTGTCTTTGACAGGGTATAAAACTTTGTGGGAAAAGGAGAAAAATGCTGGTTAGCAGCATTTTCTCTTTTTCCGACAGTGTTTTCATAAGGCTTCTTTCTCAGGGTCTTTAAAAACTTGGGATTGTGAAATAAAGAGTCGAATTGAATGCAGTATTGAGAAGTCACAATAGGTATCTTGTGTGAACTTTGTTTTTGTTAGATGTGCAGTGTCTGTAACTTATTTTTGCTGATTAACCCTTTACCAAACAATCCTGTATTTTAACCCTATCCTGAGAAATAAGGCTTTTAAAAACATTTTGGGAAAAGGAGAAAATGCTGATAATGCAGCAATTTCTCCTTTTCCAGCTACATTTTGTACTGTATCAAAGACAAGTTTCATCATTTTTATCTACATTTAGGTTCTGTAAAATGTTACGCTTTCAATTCGGACCATTCTAAAATGTTATCCAGGTTAACTAGTTAACACTTTACCAAACGACAAAAGTATGAACCACAAAAAAATGCAAGCATTTGCAGGCAACAAATTAAATGTTGCTAAAATAATAATTTCTGTCTTTGATTGGGTAGAAAACATTGTGGAAAAAGGAGAAAATGCTGGTTACCAGCATTTTTCTCCTTTGCCTGCAATGTTTTCTGAAGGCTTCAACCTCAGGGTTGTTAAAACTTGGAAATGTGTGGTAAAGGGTTACTAGTGTTCTTAGGTTGTGCATTGTAAAAAATACTGCAATGTAACTCTTCATCAGGCAGAAAAATTTCTTTCTCACCTTAACTCTTTACCAAACAACAAAATTTTAGAATAATCCAAATTCAAAGCATTTGCAGACAACAAAATAACACGACTCAAAACATGAGATTTATGCTGGGAAGGGTAGAAAACATTGTGGGAAAAGGAGTAAATGCTGGTTACCAGCATTTTCTCCTTTTCCCACAATGTTTTCAAAAGCCTTTTTTTTTCAGTGTCGTTAAAACTCGGGATTGTGTGCTAAAGGGTTAATTCAAAGTATTTACAGATAAGAATATTTCACATTTAATGAGGTTTTTGGAAAAGGTAGAAAATAATAGGGTAAAGGGAGAAAATGCTGGTAATCTGCATATTCTTGTTTCTTCACAATTTTTTCAAAAAACTTCTTTCTCTGAGTCATTAACCCTTTACCACACTATCCTGATTTTGAATGACCCTAAGAAAGAACACTTTTGAAAACTTTGTGGGAAAAGGAGAAAATGCTGGCAATTGCACAAGCCCGACTTTAAATGACCCTGTGGAATAAGGCTTTTGTAAACATTGTTGGAAAAGGAGAAATTGCTGGTAACCAGCTTTTTCTCCTTTTTCCCACAATGTTTTCTATCCATTCAAATACAGAAATCACCATTTGAGCCACATTTAATTTGTCGTCTGCAAATGCTTTCAATTTGGTCCAGTCACAAATTTTGCATTAACCCTTTACCACACAATCCCTATTTTTAACGACCCTGAGAAAGAAGGATTTTGAAAACACTGTTGGAAAAGGAGAAAATGCTGGTAACCAGCATTTTCTCCTTTTCCCACAATGATTTCTACCTTTCCTAAAACAAAATTCAATTTTTCAGTCACATTTATTTTGTAGTCTGCAAATGCTTACAATTTGGACAAGTCTAAAATTTTGTCGTGTGGTAAAGAGTTAAGGTAAAGCATTAAAACACATTTAGTAAAGGGATTTATTAAACAGTAGAAGGAGCACAAAACATTAGAGAGATTCACAGGCACCACTGAGAACAAATATAACATCAGGTTATGGTCTGAACTCTTTACCGCACAATCCCGAATTTTAATGACCCTGAGGCTGACATCTTTTGCAAACATTGTGGGAAAAGGAGAAAATGCTGGTAACCAGCATTTTCTCCTTTCTCCACAATGTTTTCTACCCTACCAAAGGTAGAAATCATCACTTGAGCTACATTTATTTTTGTTATCTGCAAATGCTTTCAATTTGGTCGAGTACAAAACTTGTCATTTGGTGAAGAGTTCAGTCTTTACGAGACAACAAAATTTCAGACCTGTTCAAATGGAATGCATTTGCAGACAACATATAAATTGTGGCTCAAATTATAGCATTTGATTTTAAATGGTATAAAACATTGGGTAAAAAGGAGAAAATGCCGGTTTCCAGAGGGTTCTGTTTCATACTGTATTTTCTAGAGCTTTCTTGCTGTTGGCCATTAGAACACTGGATTGTGCAGTAAAGGGTTAATCATTTTTATCTTTCACTCTCTGCTGTAGTAAAAAATGCTACAGAATACATTAACTATTTACCAAATGAAAAAAAAAACTTTAGACTGGTCCAAATTGAAAGCATCTGCAGACGACAAATCAAATATGGCTCAAAATTAAAATTGTTTATGGAAGGGTAGAAAATACGGGAAAAGGAGAAAATGCTGGTTACCCGCATTTTTTTTTCTCTTTTTCCCACAATGCTTTCAAAAGGCTTTTTCTGCAGGTTGTTAAAAGGTGGGATTGTGTGGTAAAGGTTTAAAGACAGAAATAAAGTGGCAAACATTGTATGAATAATTGTGGCTTCTATTAACAGTGATTTGTTCAATTTTCTACACTGTTTCAAACATTAATTCCCAAAAGGGCTGTAAAAAGTAAAATCTGTACAGTATTGTACAGTGATGCCTTTTGTACAAAACGCTATGTTTACAGACAAGTTTGTGTCATGTTACTAGTTTTCAGATAGTGTTTCTGGCAATTATGTCCCAACCTTTTGTTAACAATAATTATATTTCCAGAGATTGTTATTGGTTTGCATGTCAAGCAAATATTTCTGTCCAAGGTATTGAAACACGGCTTTAACCCTTTCCCAAACGACAAATTTTGGACTGGTCCAAATTGAAAGAGTTTGCAGATGACAATTTTAAATTGGATGAAAATGGCAGAAAGGTCTCAAAAAGGGTAGAAAACACTGTGGTAAAAGGAGAAATTGCTCGTTACGAGCAATTTCTCCTTTTCCCACAGCGTTTTCAAAAGACTTGTACTGCAGACACGTGAAAACCAGGGCTTGTTTGGGAAAGGGTTAATTAAACGTAATACCACACAATCCTGAGTTTGAATGACCCTGAGGAACACTTGTTTTGAAAACATTGTTAGGGAAAAGGAGAAAATGCTGGTTACCACAATATTTTCTACCCTTTCTGATACATATCTCTTCAGTTTTGATACATTCATTTTGTCGTCTGCAAAATACTTTCAATTTGATCCAGAGTAAAATTTTGTTGTCTATATAAGATTTAACTCTTTACCACACAATCCCAAGTTTTAATGACCCTGAAAAAGAACGCTTTTAAAAACATCGTCAAAAAAGGAGAAAATGCTGATAACAAGCATTGTCTCTGTTTCCCACAATGTTTTCCATCTTATCTAAGACAAGTCTCGCCATTTGAAAAATACTTAATCGTTGTCTGCAAATGCTTTCAATTTGGACCAATGTAAAATTTTATTGTTTGGTAAAGTTTTTAACTCTATACCAGATGACAAGATTTTGGACTTAACCAAATTCAAGGCAGTTGCAGAAGACAAATGAAATGTTACTACAATGACGATTTCTGTCTTTAAAGGGTAGAAAACATTCTAAGAAAAGGAGAAAATGCTGGTTACCAGCAGTTTCTCCTTTTTAGCTCACCTGAGCACAAAGTGTTCGGCGTCCATCATGCCTCGCCTGTCGTCTTGGCTGTCAACATTTACCTTGTGTGCACTCAAAGAGGCCACATTTTAAGTCAAATACTCATGAAACTTGGTCAGAATGTTTGAATTGATAAAATTTTGGACAAGATTGAAATTTGGTCATAAAGTAGGTCACTGGGCTTAATCTTAGAAAAACCTTGTGTGCACTTTTGAGGCCACATTTTCAGCATGATGCACTTGAAACTTGGTCAGAATGTTTGTCTTAATAATATCTTGTACAAGTTCGAAATTGGGTCATATTGGGTCCAAAAATGGTCACTGGGCCAAATTTTAGAAAAAACTTATGTGTACTCTAGAGCCCATAATTTTCAGCCAGATACTTATGAAACTTAGTCAGAATGTTTGGTTTTAGAATATTTTCGATATGAGTGAAATTGGGTCATGTTGTGTCAAAAGGCAGGTCACTGAGCGAAATTTAAGAAAAACCTTGTGTAAACTGTAGAGGCCACCATTTCAGTCT
The DNA here is from genome assembly GCA_945859785.2 of Tridacna gigas. Classification (NCBI taxonomy): domain Eukaryota; kingdom Metazoa; phylum Mollusca; class Bivalvia; order Cardiida; family Cardiidae; genus Tridacna; species Tridacna gigas. The sequence goes on from OX244036.2 coordinate 59,978,582, forward strand.
GATGCTCACTAAACTTGGTCAGAATGTTTGTCTGGACAAATATGATACTTGGTTATGTCAGGTCAAAAAGTAGGTAATTAAGCCAATGTTAGAAAAAACTTTATGTGCACAGTAGATGTCCCATTTTCAGCAGGATGCCCTTGAAACTTGGTCGGAACATTTGTCTTAATGATATCTTGGACAAGTTTGAAATTGGGTTACATTGGGTCAAAAAGTAAGTCACTTGGCCAAATCTTAGATAAACCTTGTGTGCAACGTAGAGGCCACATTTTCAGCCTGATATTCATGAAACTTGGTCAGAATGTTTGTGTTTATGTTATCTTGGACAAGTTCAAAATTTTGCCATATGTGGTCCAAAAGTAGGTCACTTACACCCATGTGTTTTACATCATTAAAACTAGGATCTCTTCAGCTTTATTAACTGTAGATGACTTTACTCAGGTTAGCCCTTTAGGGCCAATGGCCCTCTTGTCTCATGTTTTGAAAAGCCTATTTCTTCACTGTCGTTAAAACTTGGGATTGGGTGGTAAAGGGTTAAGAGTGCATTCCATTCTCAACTAATATGCTACAGAATATAAATCTATGGAGAACTTCTTCCTGTTGAACTTTTTTTTCTGAGAAATTTGAAAATACTTAACTCTCATTTTATGATACAATGAATGCCATTAAAAAAAGGTAAAAAGAAAAATGAGAGGATATGATGCACCTCTAATGATGCTTCCCTGTGAAAGTAGACAGGTCATTAGACTCGGCCCATTATGACACGAAGAGATTTTTATTCCCTTTCTATAGGCACTTGAAGTTAACTCTTTGCCAAACAATTCCATTACTTGTTTATTGCACAATGCCGACTTTTAAAGACCCTGGGAAAAAAAAAAACGTTTGAAAACATTGTGGGAAAAGGAGAAAATGCTGGTAACCAGCATTTACTCCTTTTCCCACAATGTTTTCTACCCTATCAAAAAAAACTTGCACCATTTGAGCCACATTGAAAGTATTGTCTGCAAATGCTTTCAATTTGGACAAGGTTAAAATTTTGTAGTCTGGTAAAGGGGTTTACAATTCTGAGAAAAGAGGCAATTGTCAAGTAATGGGAATAGAAGAGAATTTTACTAACCAGCATTTTCTCCTTTTCCCACGATATTTTCTACCCTATCATAGCCAAATTTCATCATTTGAGCTATTTTTTGTTTGTCTTCTGTAAATGTTTTCAATTTGGACAAGTCTAAACTATTTTCGTTTAGCAAAGAGTTAGCCCGTTACTAGATGATAAAATTTTCACTAGTCCAAACTAAAACATTTGTAGGCAATAAATTAATGTATCTTTTATCTGTCATTAAAACTTGGAATTGGTAGATAAAGGGTTTAAAAGGTTGAAAACATTGTCCAAAAAGCAGAAAATGCTGGTAACCAGCATTTTTTGCTTTTCCAACAATGTTTTCGAAAGCTGCCCTCTTCATAGTCATAAAAGTACAGGATTATTTGGTAGTGTCTGGCAGCAAGATACAGAAAAAAGTTGTGTACGGGAGGTGAGACGAGACATTAATACCAGGTTCATTAGTTCTATCTTTAACATTTAGAGCCGAGACAAATGAAATGGATGACTTGGGTCATCAGCCCTTTACCAAACAATCCTGAGTTTCAATAAAGCTGAGGAAGTAGTGTATTGAAAACATTTTTGAAAAGAAGAAAAAACGCTGGTAACCAGCATTTTCTCCATTTTTCACAATTTATTTAGCCTTTCAAAGATAGAAATCATTGTTTATCTTCATTTGTCAGTTTGTCATTTGCAAATGCTTTGAATTTAGTGAAGTCTGAACCTGTACCACATGACAAAATTTTTACCCTTGTCCAAATTGAAAGCATTTGCAGACGAAAACTTTGACGTGGCTCATACGGTGAGATGTGTTTTTAAAAGGACAGAAAACATTGTTTTCTACCATTTCAAAGATGGAAATTCTCATTTGAGCTACATTTATTTTTTTGCTTTGAAACACTCAAAATGCTGGATTAATGATTTTGACTTTCTTAGCTCTTTACCACATAATCCCAACTTTTAACGACCCTGAACAAAAAAGGCTTTTGAAAACATTGTGGGAAAAGGAGAAAATGCTGGTAACCAGCATTTTCTCCTTTACCCACAATGTTTTCTACCCTTTCCAAAACAAATTTCAGTTTTTCAGTCATATTTCTTTTATCATCTGCAAATGCTTTGAATTTGGAATAGTCTATTTGGAACCGTCTAAAATTTTGTTGTTTGGTAAAGAGTTAATTAGGAAATGCAGCTTGAAGTAGAGCTATTTCAAGGTTGCTTCTGTTAGAGTAGATAACATAGTCGCAGACAGTGTAGATCTGAGATCAGACTGCACATTGGGTACAGTCTTATCTCAATCTACACTGTCTGCTAAAACAACTTAACATTGATTCCAGGGCTGTGAGGGTTTAACTCTTTACCAAACGACAAAAATGTAGTCTGGACCAAATTGCAAGCATTTGCAGACGAAAATTTAAATGTGAATCAAATGATGTAAATTGTCTTTGATAGGGTAGAAAACATTGTGGGAAAAGGAGAAAATGCTGGTTACCAGCATTTTCTCCTTTTCCCACAATGTGTTCAAAAGGCCTCCTCCTCAGGTACGTGAAAACACGGAATTGTTTGGTGAAGGGCTAACACATGTCACTCTCTCAGCAACTACTAATCAACCCTCTTTTGGACAGGACAAAATGTTAGACTTTCTCGTATTGAAAGCATTTGCAGATAACAAACTAAATATGGCTCAAATTATCAAATTTGCCCTTGAAAGGGTAAAATCCATGGTGGGAAAAGGAGAAAATGTTCTTTACCAGTATTTTCTCCTTTTCCCTCAAAGTTTTTAGAAACTTTTCCCCAGCTCTGTTTAAAAAATCAAGATTTTTTAGTGAAGTATTAACACATTATTGTTGCTTTTAACAAAGACTTTGTCTTGCTTTTACATTTCAACTTTTTCTACATAATTCATTTAAAGATACATCTGTACTCTATTTTTAGCCCTTTTTAGCTCACCTTAGCACAACGTGCTAAAGGTGAGCTATTGTGATCGCCCTATGTCCGTCGTCTGTCATCCGTCGTCCGTCAACAATTTCTTTAAACATCTTCTTCTCCTAAACCACTGGGCCAATCTTGATGAAACTTGGCAGGGATGTTCCTTGGGTGAAGCTCTACCAAAATTGTTGAAAGAATTGAATTCCACCCACAACTCTGGTTGCCATGGCAACAAAAAGGAAAAAAAAAGCAAAATCTTTGAAAATCTTCTTCTCTGAAACTAGAAGGCGCAGAGCTTTGATATTTTGTATGTAGCATCTCCTAGTGGACCTCTACCAAGTTTGTTCATTTGATGCACCTGGGGTCAAAACTGGCCCCGCCCCGGGGGTCACAAGTTTGAGCATAGTCACAAAGAAGGAAAACTTTAAAAATCTTCTTCTCTAAAACTTGAAGGGGTAGAGCTTTGATATTGGGCATGTAGCATATCCTAGTGGACCTCTACCAAGTTTGTTCATATGATGCCCCTAGGGTCAAAACTGGCCCCGCCCCGGGGGTCACAATTTCCAACATAGGAACAAAGAGGGGAAACTTTAAAAATCTTCTTCTCTGAAACTGGAAGGCGTAGAGCTTTGATATTTGGTATGTAGCATTGCCTAGTAGACCTCTACCAAGTTTGTTCATATGATGCCCCTGGGGTCAAAACTGGCCCTGCCCCAGGGGTCACAAGTTCAAACATAGGAACAAAGAGGGGAAACTTTAAAAATCTTCTTCTCTGAAACTGGAAGGCGTAGAGCTTTGATATTTGGTATGTAGCATTGCCTAGTAGACCTCTACCAAGTTTGTTCATATGATGCCCCTGGGGTCAAAACTGGCCCTGCCCCGGGGGTCACAAGTTTGAGCATAGTAACAAAGAAGGAAAACTTTAAAAATCTTCTTCTCTGAAACTTGAAAACATAGAGCTTTGATATTTGGCATGTAGCATCTCCTAGTGGACCTCTACCAAGTTTGTTCATGTGATGCCCCTGGGGTCAAAACTGGCCCCACCCCAGGGGTCACAATTTCCAATATAGGAACAAAGAAGGAAAATTTTAAGAATCATCTTCTCTAAAACTAGAAGGCATAGAGCTTTGATATTTGGCATGAAGCATCTCCTAGTGGACCTCTACCAAATTTGTTCATATGATGCCCTTGGGGTCAAAACTGGCCCTGCCCTGGGGGTCACAATTTCCAACATAGGAACAAAGAAGGAAAACTTTAAAAATCTTCTTCTCTGAAACTTGAAGGCGTATAGCTTTGATATGTGGTATGTAGTATTGCTTAGTGGACCTCTACCAATTTTGTTCATATGATGTCCCTGGGGTCAAAACTGGCCCCACCCCAGGGGTCACAATTTCCAACATAGGAACAAAGAAGGAAAACTTTAAAAATCTTCTTCTCTGAAACAGGAATGCATGGAGCTTTGATATTTGGTATGTAGCATCTTCTAGTGGATCTCTACCAAGTTTGTGCATATGATGCCCTTGGGGCAAAAGTTGGCCCTGTCCCGGGGGTCACAAGTTCGAACATTGGAAAAGAGAAGGAAAACTTTAAAAATCATCTTCTCTGAAACTGGAAGGCGTAGAGCTTTGATATTTGGTATGTAGCATCGCCTAGTAGACCTCTACTAAGTTTGTTCATATGATACCCTTGGGGTCAAAATTGGCCCTGCCCCGGGGGTCACAAGTTCAAACATAGGAACAAAGAAGGAAAACTTTAATTTTTTTTTTTCTCTTAAATGGGAAGGCATAGAGCTTTGATATGTGGTATGTAGCATCTCCTAGTGGACTTCTACCAAGTTTGTTCCAAGGATGCTGCTTGGGTCAAAACTGGCCCAGCCCCTGAGGTCACAACTTCGAATATAGGAACAAAGAAGGAAAACTTTAAAATTCTTCTTTTCTGAAACCGAAAGGTGTGGAGCTTTGATATTTGGTATGTTGCATCTCAGGGTGGACCTCTACCAAGTTTGTTAATATGATGCCCCTGGGTCAAAACTGGCCCCACCCCGGGGGTCACAAGTTCGAAGACAGGAACAAAGAAGGAAAACTTTAAATTTCTTTTTCTCTTAAACGGGAAGGTGTAGAGCTTTGATATTTGGTATGTAGCATTTCCTAGTGGATCTCTACCAAGTTTGTTCATATGATGCCCCTGGGGTCAAAACTGGCCCAGCCCCGGGGGTCACAAGTTCGAACATAGGAGCAAAGAAGGAAAACTTTAAAATTCTTCTTTAAAACTGGAAGGCGTAGAGCTTTGATATTTGGTATGTAGTGATTCTCTTCTTAGTTTGTTTGCCCATCTAAGCGCAACAAGTTCATTGAGTTCAAAATTGGGTCATCTTGGGTCATAAACTAGGTCACTAGGTCAGATTAAAGAAATACCTTGTTGGCACTCTCGAAGCCACATTATTTGCTCAATTGCCTTGAAAATTAGTTAGAAAGTTTGTCTTTATAAAGTCTCACATAAGATTAATTTGGGTCAACTTGGGTCATAAACGAGTTCACTGGGTCAAATTAAAGAAATACCTTGTTTGCACTCTGGAGGCCACATTTATTGCTCAAATGACCTGAAATTTGGCCAGAATGTTTGTCTTGATGAAATACCAGATGAGTTTGGATTTGGGTCACCTGGAACCATAAACTAGGTCACTAGGTCAAAATAAAGAAATACCTTGTGGGCACTCTAGAGGCCACATTATTTGCTTAATTTGCCTTGAAAATTGTCAGAATGTTTGTCTTTGTAAAATCTCACATGAGTCTGAATTTGGGTCAACTGGGGTCATAAACTAGGTCACTTGATCAAATTAAAGAAATAGCTAGTGGGCACTGTAGAGGCCACATTTATTATTCATTTGATTTGAAATTTGGTTAAAATGTTTCTTTTGATATAGTCAAAGACCAGTTCAAATTAGGGTCACCTGGGGTCATAATCTAGGTCACTTGGTCAAATTAAAGAAATATCTTTAGGGCACTTGAGGCCACATTTTTTGCTCAGTTGACTTGAAAATTGGTCAGAATGTTTGTCTTCATGAAATATGAGTTTGAAATTGGGTCACCTGTGGTCAAAAACTAGGTCACATGGTCAAATTAAAGAAAAACCTTTAAGGCACTCTACTAAGGTGAGCGACCCAGGGCCATCATGGCCCTCTTGTTTAGCTCACCTGAGCACATAGTGCTCAGGGTGAGCTATTGTGATCGATCGTTGTCCAGCGTCCGTCCGTCCATGTGTCCGTCTGTCCTTCCGTCCGTCCGTGAACAATTACTTAAAAAATCTTCTCCTCTGAAACCGCCCAACAGATTTCAATGAAACTTCACAGAAATGATCCTTAGGTGATGCACTTTCAGAATACTTTAAAGATTTAAATTCCATGAAGAACTCTGGTTGCCATGGCAACCGAGAGAAAAAACTTTAAAAATCTTCTTGTCCCAAACCGTAAGGGCTAGAGCTTTCATATTTGGCATGTAGCATCATCTAATAGCCCTCTACCAAAATACTTCAAATTATGGCGCTGTTGTTGAAATTGGCCCTATGTTGTGGGTTCTCGGATTTCACATAGAGATAAAGAGGGAAATCTTTAAAAATCTTCTTGTTTACACTCTAGCATCTACAAATATTGACCAATCAGTACCAAACTTGGCCACAATGTATATGCCCATAAGGTCTCGGATGAGTTCGATTTTGGATCAAATCCAGTCAGAACATTTGGAGCTGTATGCCCTTGAATTTGCAAAAATTACTGAATCCGACTTTGTTTACACTCTAGCATCTACAAATATTACTCAAGCAGCACCAAACATTGTCAAAGTGTGTGTTATCATAAGATCTCAGATTAGTTCAATTATGAATCTAATCGGACCAGAACTGTCTGAGTTGTCTGCCCTTGAATTAGAAAATTTGCCATATTTGACTTTGTTTACACTCTAGCATCTGCAAATATCGACCAATCAGTACCAAACTTGGTCAAAATATATATTCCCATAATGTCTCGGAAGAGTTCAGTTATGGGTCAAATTGAACCAGAACATCCAGAGTTATTTGCCCTTGAATTGGACAAAATTTTCATATTTGACTTTGTTTACACTCTAGCATCTACAGATATATACCAATCAGTACCAAACTTGGTAAAAATTTATATGACCATAAGATCTTGGATGGGTTTTGATTATGGGTCTTATTAGACCCAAACAACATGAGTTATTTGCCCTTCAATTAGAGTTGCTGTATTTGACTTGGTTTACTCTGTAGCATCTACATGTATATATAATGCAAACTGAAAAATCTTTATGTTTAAACCCAAAATGCCTAGAGCTATGATACTTTGCATGAAGCATCACCTTGTGGACCTCAAGAAATTTTGCACACAAGATGCCCCTGGGATCATTACAGGTCCAGCCGCGGGGCTTAGACATTTGTACTTAGGTATCTTTCGTGCAATTATAAGAAAATTTTCTGGGTAACCAAAGGCCTAGACCTCTGTTAAAGTTGTGAGTTGTCTCTCTTTCATAATCATTTGGCCTTGAACTTCAGTATTTGGTATTTATCTTCATTGTTAACCTGTACTGCTTAGTACTCAGGTGAGCGATATAGGACCATCATGGTCCTCTTGTTTTTAAAACCCATTTCATCTGTATTTACCAAACAATAATCTTTCTTGTATCTTCATGCCAAATGCTGCCCCTGACAGTTGCAAGGTTGCATAGATTACCACTGATAGAAAATGCATTTCATTTCCTGGAGGCCATCATAGAAATCACTGTTCTGACTTTTCTGGTTTTAAATCAAAGATTTCTGATATATGATATATATTTATTCCTAACACCACATATGTCGGTAATTTATTTAAGTTTACACAATTGACTAAATTCTGAACCATTCTACAGTCTGTCAAATTTTAACAGCGTTTTTTTCTCTCTGTCTGTAAGGATGTATCTTTAACAGTAGATTCTCCTTTCCCACAGTGTTTTTAAAAGCCTTCCACCTTAAAGGTGAGAAAAACACAGGACTGTTTTGGAAAGGGTTTATAACTTCAGTAGCGAAGGCTATGCCTCCCTTAGAACTTTCTCTCCACTTACAGTTCTTGTTTACCATTCTTTTTCTTAGATTTTTAGATTCAAAACATTTTCTTGCAGTAGCTTAACTCCTTACCACAAAACAAATTTTTAGACCAGTCCAAATTGAAAACAGTTGCAGAAGACATATCAAATGTTGGTCATATGGCAAGATTTGTCCGTAATTGGAGAGAAAAAATTGTGGGAAAAGGACAAAATGATGGTTACAATCATTTTCTCCTTTTCCCGCAATGTTTTCGACCCTATTAATGCCAAGTTCCATCATTAGAGCCACATTTAAATTGTCGTCTGCAAATGCTTTCAGTTTGGACAAGTCTACTTTTTTGTCGTGTGGTAAAGAGTTATGGTAAACCAGATTTTGTTCCACATGCTTTTTTTTTTTATCTTAACAGAGACTGCTAATTTTCATTTGCATGCAATGGTGGCTTTGAAATTAGAACATAAATAGAAACACATGAAGAAAACACGAGGAACTACAGGGTTTTTTCTGTGTTTTTGTGATAAAATTTCCTAGTCTGTCAGTAACTGTTGGCATTTATTGTATACCAAACAAGAAATATCTTTTAAGATAGACAGCGTAAATTTGCCAGTAAATAGGTAGGGGCCCATAGAAAAACATGTCTACATTTTCTACCAATCACAAATTTCTATTTATTCATTTTTTATCAGTATCAAAAAGTAGTTCAAAAGCCAGCACATTCAGCTTTGCCAAAAAATAGATACATCTTAATGCAACTCCGTGATTCATTACACCAAGCAAGCCATCACATAATTATGAATCCATGAAATCCATTTTTTCTAACAATTGACTGGACCGTGAGGTTTATAGGTCCTCTGACATGCAGAAAATTGACCAAAAGCAAAAGTTTCGACCCAGGTCAGCCTGCGCAGACTACGTAGGCTGACCTGGGTCGATACTTTTTGCAGATACATTAATCCCCTCCACCCCCTTTTCACAGAGCATTGCATATATATATATCTCATTACCAGGCAGTATCATTTTAAATATCCAACAATATGTTTATGTAGATTTAGAATCAGACTGTACTTACAATCTGCAGAATAGTTTTGCAGAATAGTTTTGCATGCAACTTTTACGAGATAACAAAATTTTAGACTCATCAAAATTAACTCTGTACGAAATGACAAAAATTTTAGACTAGCGGAATTGAAAGCATTTGGCAGTGACATACCTGTATTAAAGTTAGCAGAAATGGTGGTAATTGCCTGTAAAAGTCTCAAAAACCTTGTGGGAAAAGGAGAAAATGCAGGTTTGTCTATAAAATATGACAGTGAAATAGAGGCGCAGAGTTTCTAGCTTTTTCCTCTTTTCTCCTCATGTTTTCAAAAGCCATCTTCCTCAGGGTTTCAGAAGGAACGCAGTGATTCTCAAAGTATATACTCCCATTTCAGGTCAGCAGCAGATGGCCCCGCCCCCACCACCTCCCAGACCACCATCCCCAATGTTTGTCACAGTGCCACCCAGAACTCAGAGGTTGTTGCATTCTGAAGCATATCTCAAGTAAGCTTCTTGAATTTGTATAATGATTATTATCCACAGTAATTTTAGAATTTTTGCTGTTGGGTAATTAAGTTGTGCTCTGGAAAAAAGGCGTTTATGCATCTCTGAGATGCATTATACCAGAATTGGGGATCTATAGAATCCATTTAGGCTACAAAATGACTGGATCTGGAGTTAGAATGGTCCTTGGACATGCAGAAAATTTTCAAATAGCAAAAAGTTTCGACCTCTGTAAGCCTGCACACGCTGACACGGGTCGATACTTTTTACAGATGCATTAAACTACCTTTTCACAGATCATGACTCAAGTATTGGTACACATTTACTTGTTCCTTCCCCTTGCATGAAGATGCCTGTTGTGCCATTGTATCCCTTTCTGGCTGGGGCTGCAGGGCTTCTGACGTTTCCAAAATAGAATTTGGTGATTAAAGTTTTACTATAATTCAAACTTTCAACTTCTGAGTAAATATAACAAGTTTTTTTGCTTTGATTATTGTATTGATTTTTTTCCGCTGCCTTTTCCCTTGCGAAAAAGTGCCTGTTGTTGCTGTGGTATATCCCTTTACCACATGAAAAAATGTTAGACTCGTCCAAATTGAAAGCATTTGCAGACGACAATGTCAATGTAGCCTGCCTGGGTGGCTCAGTGGTGAGCGTGTCGGACTCATGACCTGGTGGTTGTGAGTTCGATACCCGGTTGAGGCGAACTTTCTTTCCGGCGTACTTTCGCCTCTCACCTCTGCTGAAGCATGTGAGAAAAGTAGTCGGTGGCTTTGGAAAGAAAGTTGTGTTAGTACTGGTGTGAGAAAGCCAGGAAACACATGTGCGTCACCGACCGCCATGATATGACCTTAGCTGTTAAAGTGGCGTTAAACCCCAATACAACCAACCAGTGTCAGTGTGGCTCAAATAATATGATATTTCTTTGATAGGGTAGAAAACATTGTGAGAAAAGGAGAAAATGCTGGTTACCAGCATTTTCTCCTTTTCCCACAATGTTTTCAAAAGGCTTCATCCTCAGGGTCGTTAAAATTCGGGATTGTGTGGTAAAGGGATATCTTGTCTATGGCTTGAAGGCTATCGACATTTGATATGAAGCATTTAGTGGTACAGCTGAAAGGTAACTAGAGTTTTGACTTTGGGGTTTATTGGGCAGGGACTTAATCTCCTTTCTTTTAGGCATGTAACAAGATTATGATAGCTTCTTTTTCTTTCTATCTGTAGGTATATTGAAGGACTGAATGCTGACAGTAGAAGTATAAGTGACTGGGAAAAGAGTCTAAGTGCAACTCAGGAAAATACTCAAGTACCAGATGAATCTCGGTTACCAGCACATTGGCTGGGACAGGGAGCTGGGTACCATGGCAGTGTCACTGATGCATTATGGGCTTTACGAGATCTGATGCTGAAGGATTCATTAAATATACAGAGGACCTTACCCTTTGATGCTTTATGTGAGTATTCTTTTCTTATTCAGCTTTAATCCAAAAAAATGTTTAATGCTTTCACAAACCATCTCAGGTTAAACTCTTTACCAAACAAAGTTTTAGACTATCCCAGATTGAAAGCAGTTGTAGACGACAATATAAACATGACTGAAAAATTTAAATTTGTTTTGGGAAGGGTAGAAAACATTGTAGGAAAAGGAGAAAATGCTGGTTACCAGCATTTTATCCTTTTCCCACAATGTTTTTAAAGGGCTTCTTTCCCAGGGTCGTTAGAAGTTGGGTTTGTGTGGTAAACAGTTAAACGACCTTTAGAAAGAAACCTTTTGAAAATGTGGGAAAAGGAGAAAATGCTAGTAACCAGCAGCTTCTTCTATTCCCACAATGTTTTCTCTCCTCCTATCTTTTCAAAGGCAAATCACATCATTTGAATAAGAATAAAATTGTCCTCTGCAAATGCTTTCGATTTGGATAAGTCTAAAATTTTGTTATTTGTTAAACTCTCTGCCAAAGAACAAGATTTTAGACTTTTCTGAATAGAAAAAATTTGACGACAGCAAATAAAATGTGTATCAAATGATGGAATTTGTTTTATTAAGGGTAGAAAACATTGTTGAAAAGGGGATAATGTGGGTTACAAGCATTTTCTGTGTTTTCAACAATGTTTTCAAATGCCTTCTCTATCGGGTTGTTAGAACTTGTGTGGTAAAGTGTTTGGTAGCAAATTATTTTTTCTTTGGGTTTTTTTGCCCTATTTATGTTTTCTGCATTGTTTAAATGTTTTTGCGCATTATTTAATGTATAACTGCCACCTGAAATAATTCAATTTTTCCCAAATGCTAAATACACAATTTGTCTTCAAATAAAGATTTACTGGACTAGGCTTATAAACTAGTAAATGGGGTATCATAAACCATTTACATCAAGCCCACTTGTGGTGAGAGAGACATAGTTGTCACTATGTTGCTTCAGCATGTGTGTGTCCTTTTATGCATGCCTTCATGCATCCGAATATGTATAGAACAGAACTGTTACATCAGTGGATGGATTTCAAAATAATTAGGCACAATTATTGTTCTCCTTTATTAGTTAAAGTGCCATTTATAACATAAGTTCTACATTTATGAAAGGATTTCAAAATAATTTGGCAGAATTGTTCTCCTTTACCAGTAGAAGTGCCATTTGAATCATTTGTTCAGGTAGGTCCAAGGTCAAGGTCACTTTTTGAGGTCAAATGATAATATTTTCAAATGATAATATTGTCATAAATGGAGCTTATCTGAGCCATAACTCTTATATTTATAAATGCATTTAAAGATATTTTGGCAAAATTGTTCTCCTTTATAACCAGAAGTGCCATATGAAATATTTGTTCTGGTGGGTCCAAGGTCAAGGTAACCCTTAAAGGTCAAATGGTAAATTTTTCTATAAAAAGCTTGTCCAATGTACGACTCATGCATTTATCAATGGATTTATAAATAATTTTAGATAAGTGTTCTCCTTTACCACTAAAAGATTCATTAGAACCATTTGTTCAGGTAGACACAAAGTCAAGGTCACAGTGAAAGGTCAAACAATAAAATTGTCATTAATCGAGCATGTGTGAGCCATAGATTCTCCATTTTAGATGGATTTCAAAGTTATTGGGCACAATTATTCTCCGTCATTAGTAGATGTGCTATTTAAAATATTTGGTCATACAGGTCCAAGGTCAAGGTCATATTTGAAGGTCATAGATTCAGCTTCTTGTTCATAATTAGGGAATACTCCTATCCTCATGCAAATTTGAAAACAAAGGGATCTGAAATATGATAGATGTACATTGAGTGACTGGTTTCTTTTTAGCTCCACTGGCCGAAGGCCAGCGAGCTATTGTCATGGCGTTGTGTCCGTCGTGCGTGCGTCCGTCCGTCCGTGCGTGCGTCCGTAAACTTTTTCTTTAAAAAACTTCTCCTCAGAAACTATTGACTGGATTTTTACCAAATTTCACAGGAATGTTCCTTTGGTGGTCCTCTTTCAAATTCCTTCAAATAATTGTGTTCCATGAAGAATTCTGGTTGCCATGGCAACCAAAGTAAAAAACCTTTAAAAATCTTCTCCTCCCAAACCGCTATTTGGATAGCATTATTATTTTGCAGGAATGTTCCTTAGATACAGGTTTAAAGAATTCCTTTAAAAAAAAATGATCTGTCAAAAAACATGGCTTTTATGGGAGACTCATTTTCCTTTTATGGTATAATGTAAAATCTTTGAAAAATTTCTTCTCTAAAACTATTCATTGGATTTCATTGTTGTTTTGCAGGTAAGTTCCTATGGTGGTTGTCTGCCAAATTGTTTCTATGGTGGTTGTATACCAAATTCCTTTTAAAAAAATGATACACCTAAAAACACATTTTTTTATAGACAAGGCTTATATTTCAAAAAAATGTTCTTCTCCAAAACTATTTATTGTGTTAGTTTTATCGACTAACAAAGAAAAAGGAAGAAAATTGGATTGACTTGACCTAGTCAGGGCTGTCCTATTTAAGCCCACACATTTTCCTTGGTATTAAGATCACAATTTACTCCAATGATATGCTTTTTGTTAGTACTAGTAATGAAATATCACTGGCCATAAATAAGATAAAAGCTTGAGCACCTTTCACAACTTGAGCTTTTCAATTTTGCCTTATTACTAAGCCTGAGTAACCATGCCAAGATAAAAAAGAAAAAGTATTTTAATAACAAAACCCCCATGTTGTAGGTACTTTATAGTCCTTTTGATATAGAACAAGAGAACCTCTGCGCTTTTATTAGTTCTGGTAAAGGTTTGTTGACCTACTAATGAGTAAATGCAGAGTGGACAGAGAAGGGGTGTAAATCCTGGTGACCTGGTACACAGTGGGACAGGGCTTTACATTTGTGATAAGGCATTAATGTTACCCAGTCAAACTGATCCCGCAACTTCAGTACACCAGAATTAATCTGTGCCCCGGAGCAGGATATTTGATTTATGTAAATGCATTTGTAGACCATTTTGTGTTGTTTGCCACAGAAGACATTCTAACTGTGAAAAGTTGATTATTAGGGATTAGGTGTTCATTGTATGCCAGCATATTTCATTCTATCTGGTGTATTGATGTAAGTTGATCTATATTGCTATAACATTCATTCATTTGCCCTCCTAGCTGTTCTTTTAGATTACCCCTTTACCACACAATCACAACTTTTAACGACCCTGAGAAAGACATATTTTCTATATTTTGATGTTTCCCCACCCAAAATGGTTTGTGAAAGGACCTGTTGCAGACAACATATCTTCAAATTAGTAAGACATATATAAAAAAGGATAGAAATTATTGTGGGAAACTAAGAAAATGCTGGTTACCATTTTTTTCTTCTTTTCTCACAAGTTTTTTCCATACCTTTTTTCTTTAGTGAGCTAAAATGCAGGATTGAATGGTAATTGTTAAAAACTTCTTTTTCGCCATTATAGAAATATCAGGCCTGTGGAGCGATACAGGCGCTCAAGCGCCTCTAGTTTTCCATGTTTTGCTTATGAGGTTCTTCACTAACCCCCACATGGCGGGCTCGACATATGTTGCCCCTGGGCAACCCTTGTAGTAAATACATTTTGAGTGCTTAAACCTTCACACAAACAATCCTGTATTTAAACAACCCTCATAAAAAGGCCTTAAAAAATGGGAAAATGAGAAAATGTCATCCAGCATTTTCTCCTTTTCCCACAAAATTTTATGTCCTTCCGAAGACAAGTTTCATTAACCCTTTACCAAACAATCCTGTTTTCACGTCCCTGATGAAGAGGCCTTTTGAAAACAATGTGGGAAAAGAAGAAAATGCTGGTACACAGCATTTTCTCCTTTTCCCACAACATTTTCTACTCTGTCAAAAAACCTTAAGATCATTTGTACCACTTTCAAATTTTTTGTCTGCAGATGCTTTGAATTTGAAAGGGGTTAAAATTTGTTGTTAGGGAAAGGCTTAAGCCCCTTTTAATTTGTTGTCTGCAAATGCTTTCAATTTGGACAAAAGTAAGAACTTGTCATCTGCTTAAGATTTAATTTTAAGGCTAGCTATCATATTGGGTGAGAGATCTTCGATTAGAACCAATTCTTTACCAAACAACAAAATTTTAGACCGGTCCAAATTCAGAGCATATGCAGATGAAAAACTAAACATGCACATATTAGGAAATATTACTTTGAAAGTATTTAAAAAAAAAACACTGTGGGAAAAGGAGAAAAAGCTTGTCACCAGCATTTTCTCCTTTTCCCACAATGTTTTCAAAATGCCTTTTCCTTGGAATCATTAAAATTCGGGATTGTTTGGTAAAGGGTTAAGGTACAGATAGAATTTCTCCGCAATACTTGTTCTGTTTCCCACAATATTTCCTATATTTTAAAAGACATTTTCCTGTCCTTCAAGTATGTTGTTTTGTGTCAAGTTCACCTGTAAGTTATATGTCTAGCCTGATTGATTGATAGATTGAATTGTGTCTTTGCTGTCAACAATATTTCAGTCATAATATGGCGACAGCTCACATATTCATGTATTTCCTGGGTTTCACCAGTACTAGGCTAGAGTTTTTAAGTGTCTTGCCCAAGGACACTCCCACGAAAAACTCAGTGGATCCAGTGAGGCTTGAACCCGGAGTCTCCAGGTTACAAGTCCTACACTTTACCACTTAGCCATGCAGGACCCCATGTCTAGCCTGTATGAAAATACTATCATTTCCTTCTTATTTTATTCTTTTGTTTATATTTTTTAGAGCTGGACCACACAAGGAGATCCTAATGGAAAGACTCAAAAATTGGATAACACAACCATATGGTGCTGTTCATGATACCATCGACTCACTAAAAGTGTTCATTGATCCACTGCCAACACAGTGTTCATAAATTAACTCTTTACCAAACAACAAAATTTTAGCTTTGTCCAAATTGAAAGCATTTGCAGACGACAAAATAAATGTGACTCAAAAATTAAAATTTGATTGGGAAAGGGTAGAAAACTTTGTGGGAAAAGGAGAAAATGCTGGTACCAGCATTTACTCCTTTTCCCTCAATGTTTGCAAAAGGCCTCTTTTATAGGGTTGTTAAAAGTCGGCATTGTGTGGTAAAGGGTTAGAGAAAAATGTCATGTCCACTAATAACAGAATAATATCGTGTCCATGACTAGCAGAATAGTGTCATTTTCATTTATTTTGTCATGTCCATGAAAACAATAGTGTCATGTCAGTCAACAGACTAATGCCATGTCTACAGTTATGTTAAAACATATATACAAAATAATTTCATGTCCACAAATAGCAGAGTGACATTGTCTGTGAACAACTGAACAATGTCATGTCAATGAATAACAGAAAAATGTCATGTCCATGTACAGCAGAATAATGTCATGTCAGTGAACAGCAAAATAATATTGTGTTTGGGAATATCAGAATTTCATGTCCACTGATAACAGAGTAATGTCATGTTCATGAATAACAGAAAATTGTCATGTACATGGTTATTTTAACCCTTTACTACATAATCCCGAGTTTAAACGACCCTGAAGAAGAAGCCTTTTGAAAACATTGTGGGAAAAGGAGAAAATGCAGATAACCTGCATTTCATCCTTTTCCCACAATGTTTTCTGTTCATTCAAAGACTAGTTCTATCATTTCAACCACATTTGGATTGTCATCTGCAAATGCTTTCAATTTGGACAAGTCTAAGATTTTGTCCTGTGGTAAAGAGTATATATACAAAAATTACAAAATGTTAAGTCCATGAATAACAGAATAACATATCTGTGAATAAACAGAACAATGTCATGTCCATGAACAACAGCATGAATAATAATACAGTATCATGCCAATGAACAGCAGAATAATATCATGTTGGTGAATAGCAGAATGTTATGTCCATGGATCAGGTCAGTGGATAACAAAATAGTGTCATATTCATGGAGATAAGAAATAGGTCATTTTCATATTGCTTGTATACTATGTATGTAGAACATTTAAGATGTCGGTGTATTACCAAATAGGCAATGAGGTTCTAAAAGAAACAATTTTGTGGAAAAAGTAGCCATTTCTTTTGGCAAGCAATGGTTCCTTCTTCCGTAGTGTGTTCAAAATTGTACTTCAGGGGCATATAAATTCATATGTGTTGTATGTTTTATACTGTTTGTATCACAATTTCATGCTTTACAAAATTACAAAGTTTTAGACTGTCCAAATTGAAAGGGTTTGCAGACCACAAGTTAAATGTGACTCAAGAATTGAGTTTGTTTTTAGGAGGGGTAGAAATATGGTGGAGAAAATACTGGTTACCAGCATTTTGTCCTGTTTCCAAATTGTTTTCAAAAGGTTCCTTTCTCAGAGTCATTCCTAGTGGGGATGGTGTGATAAAGGGCTAACTACATGTCAAGTGGACAAAAAAGTCAGAACAGTATGAGCCATGCTCAGGCAAAAGGGGGCTTAATGTATATCTGTGATCCATGATACCTAGCAAGCCAGCACATACTTAAAAATTCATTAAAAACACTTTTTAGCTCACCTGAGCACGAAGTGCTCAAGGTGAGCTGTTGTGATCGTGCTGTGTCCAGTGTCCATTGTGTGGCGTCAACATTTTACCTTGTGTGCACTCTAGAGGCCACATTTTCAGTCAGATATGCATGAAACTTGGTCAGAATGTTTGTCTTGATAAATCTTGGACAAGTTCGAAATTGGGTCAAGTCGAGTCAAAAAGTAGGTCACCGGGCTAAATCTTAGAAAAACTTTGTGTGCACTCTAGAGGCCATATTCTCAGCCTGATACATTTGAAACTTGGTCAAAATGTTTGTCTTGATAATATCTTGGACAAGTACGAAATTGAGTCATGTCGGGTCAAAAAGTAGGTCACTGGGCTACATCTAAGAATGTGTGCACTCTAAAGGCCATATTTTCAGCCCGATTCTCTCAAAAGTTGGTCAGAATGTTTGTCTTGATCATATCTTGGACAAATTTGAAATTGGGTCATGTCGGGTCAAAAAATAGGTCACTGGGCCAAATCTTAGAAAAACCTTGTGTACACTCTAGAGGCCACATTTTCAGCCAGAAACTCATGAAAGTTGGTTAGAATGTTTGTCTTGATCATATCTCAAACAAGTTCTAAATTGGGTAATGTCGGGTCAAAAAGTAGGTCACTCGGCTAAATCTTAGAAAAACCTTGCGTGCACTGTTGAGGCCACAATTTTAGTCGGATACTCATGAAATAATGTCATATTGTCTGTCTTGATTATATCTCAGACAAGTTGGAAATTGGGTCATGTCGGGTTAAAAAGTAGGTCACAGGGCTAAATCTTAGAAAAACTTTGTGTACCCTCTAGAGGCCACATTTTCAGCTTGATACTCATGAAACCTGGTCAGAATGTTTGTCTGGATGATACCTCAGACAAGTTCGAAATTGGGTCATGTTGGGTCAAAAAGTAGGTCACTGGGCAAAATGTTAGAAAAATTTTGTGTGCACTCTAGAGGCCACATTTTCAGCCTGATACTCACGAAACTTGGTCAGAATGTTTGTCTTTTTGATATCTTGGACAACTTCCAAAGTGGGTCACATCAGCTCAAAAAGTAAGTCACTGGACCAAATCATAGAAAAACCTTGTGTGCACCGTAGAGACCACACCCTTTTGGTAATTTACACTTATTTGTTTTACATCATTAAAACCAGGCTCTCTTCACTTTATCAGCTGTAGATGACTTTACTCAGGTGAGCGCTTTAGGGCCAGTGGCCGTCTTGTTTTTAAATACCAACTGAACCATGAGGTAGAATGACTCTTTGACATGTTGAAAATTGACAAATAGCAAAAAGTTGCAGCCCAGGTCAACCTGGCGGACATCACAGGCTGACCTGGGTTGATACTTTTGGCAGATGCATTAAGTCCCCTTTTCACAGAGCAGGGCTCACATTTATTGATCTCTGCCAAAATGTTGAAATGTACAATGAATACCCCATTATCATACATGTCATGAATTTGAACACAACTTTGAAACAGTCCCTTTAACCCTTTCCCAAACAAGCCCTGGTTTTTACGTGCCTGCAGTACAAGTCTTTTGAAAACACTGTGGGAAAAGGAGAAATTGCTCACAATGAGCAATTTCTCCTTTTTCCACCGTGTTTTCTACCCTTTTGGAGAACTTTCTGCCATTTTCATCAAATTCAAAATTGTCGTCTGCAAACTCTTTCAATTTGGACCAGTCTAAAATTTGTCGTTTGGGAAAGGGTTAATTAACCTTTTACCAAGCAGGATTCTTACCAAACAATTCAGTGTTTTTACTTTGAAAGAAGAAGGCCTGTAAAAAACATTGTTAGAAAGGGAGAAAATGCAGTATTTTCTCCATTTCCCACCATGGTTTCTACCCTATGGAGACAAATACCATCATCTAAGCCACATTTGTCATATTCAGCCCTTCTTTTCTCCTTTTCCTGCAATGCTTCCTATTTTGTAGAAAGAAATCCTATCATTGAGCCCAGCTGAATGTGTCATCTGCAAATGTTTCGCCTAGCTGGGTGGCTCAGTGGTTAGCGTATCTGACTTGTGACCTGGTGGTTGCGGGTTCAATATCCAGTCAAGGCAAACTTTCTTTCTGTTGATTTTTTACCTCTCAATTCTGATGCATGTCAGAAAAGTAGCCAGGGACTTGGAAGGAAAGTTGTGTCAATACTGGTGTGAGAAAGCTAGGAAATACATGGGTAGGTGCACTGGCCTCCGTGATGTGACCTAAGTAGTTAAAACGGTGTTAAACCTTTCCCAAACAAGCCCTGGTTTTCACATGTCTGCAGTACAAGTCTTTTGAAAACACTGTGGGAAAAGAAGAAACTGCTTGTAACGAGCAATTTCTCCTTTTACCACAATGTTTTCTACCCTTTTTGAGACCTTTCTGCCATTTTCATCAAATTTAAAATTGTTGTCTGCAAGCTCTTTCAGTTTGGACTGGTCCAAAATTTGTCGTTTGGGAAAGGGCCAAACCTTAAAACAAATAAGACAAAGCAAATGATTCTTATTTGGGCAAGTGTAAAATTTTTTCATTCTGATAAGTAGTCACATGACTCTGTGGGTCAAGTTGACCACTGAAGGGTTTACAAAGCTATGGTACATTTTTGTAGGTAGTCAGTCAATTTGTCATGGAATTTGGGTATTTTTGTAAAATTTATTGTACAAATATGTCAATTAATTTGTCGTTTATGATGAATCCAAGTATAAAATCTCATTAAATTTATTTATGTTACATTTTCTGATTAATACCAACAGGAAAATTCTGATAATGTTGATCCTTAGACCCGCCAAATAGATAAAAACATGACATTGTCTTTCTATAATACCTTTGCCAGACAAAAAAAGTTTTAATTCTTGTCAAAATTCAGAGCATATACAGACGACAAGTTAGATATGACTCGAAAGATGGGAACTGTCTTTAGTTCATTGCCAAACAATCCCAAGTTTTAATGATCCTTGTAAATTGGACTTTTGAAAACATTGTGGGAAAAGTGGAAAATGGTAGTAACCAGCATTTTCTTTTTCCAAAAAAGTTTTCAAATTTTTCATAAATAAATCCAATTACAGGAGACACATTTTTGTCTCTTAACTCTTTACCAAACGACAAAAATTTAGACTGGTCCAAATTGAAAGCATTTGCAGACGACAAAATAAATGTAATTGAAAAATTGAAAATTGTTTTAGGTAGGATAGAAAACATTGTGGGAAAAGGAGAAAATGCTGGTTACCAGCATTTTCTCCCTTTCCCACAAGGTTTTCAAAGGACTTCTTTCACAGGGTCGTTAAAAGTCGGGATTGTGTGGTAAAGAGTTAAATGCCTTCAGGTAGGACAAGTTTGGAATATTGTCCAAAAGTTAAAAGGTTAAATTATTGTAAGCAAAGGAAGAAAAGGTAGTAGCCAAGAGTTGCCAGATAAAAGAGTTGTTATCTTCCTACAGATAGATGGTGTATCTATTATCAGATTCACAGTGTCTGCCAATCATACTTCAAGAGAGGACAATTGCCTCCTGTACTTGTAAATGAGCCATGCTGTGTGAAAAGGGGGCTTAATGCATCTGCAAAAAGTATCAACCCAGGTCAGCCTGCAGTCTGACCTGGGCCAAAACTTTTCGCTATTGGTCAATTTTCTGCATGTCCAAGGACCAGTCTACCTCATGATTGAGTCGGTTTGTTTAGAAAAAGTGGCTAGTATGGATCCATAACTATGCAATAGCTTGATTGGTACAATGCATCACGGAAGATGCATTAAGCCTCCTTTTCTCAGAGCATGGACAACAACAACCCCCCCCCCCCCCCCCCCCCCGACTAATTTTGGATTTTGAAATGGACAAAATTTCACCTGTGTTCATTGTAATGGGACATTCTTCTTATACATTGAGACAATGTCACAGAATTCCTATCTTAGCAGAACACAGTGATGTACTTTGTTAGCTCCACTGACAAGCTACCTAATGTCATGGCCCTGTATCTCTTCAAGCATCTTCCTCTCTGAAACTACTTATCCAACTTCAAACAAACTTCACAGAAACAATCCTGCCATGGCCCCTTCAGAATTTTGTCAAAGAATTTGTTTTGTTCATAATTAAATGATATTGAAAATTGTCCTCTCCCAGGTTTTGAATTTGGCAAAGAAATTGGCTACTTTTGGCTTGGCTTAATTTTTGGTGATAACAAGCTACAGAGTTATTGTAAAAGCGAAGTAACTCCTCTTTTTCCTCATGACATTTTGGGTTCCTTACGACATTTTTACATCAACATTTACTGCTACTAAATGTTTCGAAATCTTTTTTGTCAAAATATTGTTTGTCAGAGTTCAGTGATATTTGTTGCGAATAATACTAGATTGGATATGCGTGTGACCATTGAAATCATCTTGGCATATGAAAAAGAAACAGAATTTTATCAGCTAGGATTATTTTCACTTTGAAATTTATCTTAACTCTTTACCAAACGTCAAAATTTAAGATTAGTCCATATTGAAAGCATTTAAAGATGACAAATAAATTGTGACTGAAAAGTCAAAAATTATTTTGGGAAGGGTAGGAAACATTGTGGGGAAGAGGAGAAAATGTTGGTTACCAGCATTTTCTCCTTGTCCCACAATGTTTTCAAAAGGCTTCTTTCTCAGGGTCGTTAGAAGTCAGGATTGTGTAGTAAAGGGCTAATACAGGCTTCATGCAGTTTAGTTTCTCAGTTTATGCCAATCACATGTATGGCACATTAGAGCGATACAGGGCCATCATGGCCTTCTTGTTTTAGAAATTATGGTTTTTACTGAGTCATCTGCTTCAAATTTATTCCAGGAAGTATCAAGCTTAACTCTTTACCAGATGACAAATTTTAGACTTGTCCAAATTTGAAAGCATTTGCAGACAGTAAATTAAATGTGGCTGAAATGATAGGATCTTTTTAATGAAAGGATTAAAAAAAAAAAAAAGCATTGTGGGAAAAGGAGAAAATGCTGGTTTTTAGCATTTTCTTCATTTCCCACATTTTTAGGTCACCGTAGCACAACGTGCTAAAGGTGAGCTATTGTGATCGCCCTATGTCCGTCGTCCGTCAACAATTTCTTTAAACATCTTCTTCTCCTAAACCACTGGGCCAATCTTGATGAAACTTGGCAGGGGTGTTCCTTGGGAGAAGCTCTACCAAAATTGTTCAAAGAATTGAATTCCACCCACAACTCTGGTTGCCATGGCAACAAAAAGGAAAAAAAAAATCTTTGAAAATCTTCTTCTCTGAAACTAGAAGGCACAGAGCTTTGATATTTGGTATGTAGCATCTCCTAGTGGACCTCTACCAAGTTTGTTCATTTGATGTCCCTGAGGTCAAAACTGGCCCCGCCACGGGGGTCGCAAGTTTGAGCATAGTCATAAAAAAGGAAAACTTTAAAAATCTTCTTCTCTAAATCTTGAAGGCATAGAGCTTTGATATTTGGCATGTAGCATCTCCTAGTGGACCTCTACCAAGTTTGTTCATATGATGCCCCTAGGGTCAAAACTGGCCCCACCCCGGGGGGTCACAATTTCCAACATAGGAACAAAGAAGGAAAACTTTAAAAATCTTCTTCTAGAAGGCATAGAGCGTTAATATTTGGCATGAAGCATTTCCTAGTGGACCTCTACCAAGTCTGTTCATATGATGCCCTTGGGGTCAAAACTGGCCCTGCCCCGGGGGTCACAAGTTTGAACATAGGAACAAAGAGGGGAAATTTTAAAAACCATCTTCTCTGAAACTGGAAGGCGTAGATATGTGGTATGTAGCATTGCCTAGTGGACCTCTACCAAGTTTGTTCATATGATGCCTCTGGGGTCAAAACTGGCCCCGCCCCGGGGGTCACAAGTTTGAGCATAGTAACAAAGAAGGAAAACTTTAAAAATCTTCTCTGAAACTTGAAGGCATAGAGCTTTGATATTTGGCATATAGCATCTTCTAGTGGACCTCTACCAAGTTTGTTCATATGATGCCCCTGGGGTCAAAACTGGCCCCGCCCCGGGGGTCACAATTTCCAACATAGGAACAAAGAAGAAAAACTTTAAGAATCATCTTCTCTAAAACTAGAAGGCACAGAGCTTTGATATTTGGCATGAAGCATCTCCTAGTGGACCTCTACCAAATTTGTTCATATGATGCCCTTGGGGTCAAAACTGGCCCTGCCCCAGGGGTCACAAGTTCGAATATAGGAACAAAGAGGGGAAACTTCAAAAACCATTTTCTCTGAAACTGGAAGGCGTAGAGCTTTGATATTTGGTATGTAGCATCGCCTAGTGGACCTCTACCAGGTTTCTTCATATGATGCCCTTGGGGTCAAAACTGGCCCTGCCCCTGGGGTCACAATTTCCAACATATGAACAAAGAAGGAAAACTTTAAAAATCTTCTTCTCTGAAATAGGAAGGCATGGAGCTTTGATATTTGGTATGTAGCATCTTCTAGTGGATCTCTACCAAGTTTGTGCATATGATGCCCTTGGGGCAAAAGTTGGCCCTGCCCTGGGGGTCACAAGTTCGCATACAGGAACAGAGAAGGAAAACTTTAAGAATCATCTTCTCTGAAACTGGAAGGCGTAGAGCTTTGATATTTGGTATGTAGCATCGCCTAGTAGACCTCTACTAAGTTTGTTCATATGATGCCTCTGGGGTCAAAACTGGCCCCGCCCTGGGGGTCACAAGTTTGAGCATAGTAACAAAGAAGGAAAACTTTAATTTTTTTTTTCTCTTAAATGGGAAGGCATAGAGCTTTGATATTTGGTATGTAGCATCTCCTAGTGGACCTCTACCAAGTTTGTTCCAAGGATGCTGCTTGGGTCAAAACTGGCCCAGCCCCTGGGGTCACAAGTTCGAACATAGGAACAAAGAAGAAAAACTTTAAAATTCTTCTTTTCTGAAACCGAAAGGTGTGGAGCTTTGATATTTGGTATATTGCATCTCAGAGTGGACCTCTACCAAGTTTGTTCATATGATGCCCCTGGGTCAAAACTGGCCCTGCCCCGGGGGTCACAAGTTCGAAGATAGGAACAAAGAAGGAAAACTTTAAATTTCTTTTTCTCTTAAATGGGAAGGTGTAGAGCTTTGATATTTGGTATGTAGCATTTCCTAGTGGACCTCTACCAAGTTTGATGCCCCTGGGTCAAAACTGGCCCAGCCCCAGGGGTCACAAGTTCGAACATAGGAACAAAGAAGGAAAACTTTAAAATTCTTCTTTAAAACTGGAAGGCATAGAGCTTTGATATTTGGTCTGTAGTGATTCTCTTCTAAGTTTGTTTGCCCATCTAAGTGCAACAAGTTCATTGAGTTCAAAATTGGGTCATCTTGGGTCATAAACTAGGTCACTAGGTCAAATTAAAGAAATACCTTGTTGGCACTCTTGAGGCCACATTATTTGCTCAATTGCCTTGAAAATTAGTTAGAAAGTTTGTCTTTATAAAGTCTCACATAAGATTAATTTGGGTCAACTTGGGTCATAAACTAGTTCACTGGGTCAAATTAAAGAAATACCTTGTTTGCACTCTGGAGGCCACATTTATTGCTCAAATGACCTGAAATTTGGCCAGAATGTTTGTCTTGATGAAATACCAGATGAGTTTGGATTTGGGTCACCTGGAACCATAAACTAGGTCACTAGGTCAAAATAAAGAAATACCTTGTGGGCATTCTAGAGGCCACATTATTTGCTTAATTGCCTTGAAAATTGGTCAGAATGTTTGTCTTTGTAAAATCTCACATGAGTCTGAATTTGGGTCAACTGGGGTCATAAACTAGTTCACGTGGTCAAATTAAAGAAATAGCTAGTGGGCACTCTAGAGGCCACATTTATTATTCATTTGATTTGAAAATTGGTTAAAATGTTTCTTTTGATATAGTCAAAGACCAGTTCAAATTTGTGTCACCTGGGGTCATAATCTAGGTCACTAGGTCAAATTAAAGAAATATCTTTAGGGCACTTGAGGCCACATTTTTTGCTCAATTGACTTGAAAATTGGTCAGAATGTTTGTCTTCATGAAATATGAGTTTGAAATTGGGTCACCTGCGGTCAAAAACTAGGTCACATGGTCAAATTAAAGAAAAACCTTTAAGGCACTCCACTAAGGTGAGCGACCCAGGGCCATCATGGCCCTCTTGTTTTAAAAGCCATCTTCATCAAGGTTGCTAAAACTCGAGATTGTGCAAAAAAGAGTTAATGCCAAGAAATTACAGAGATAATCTCTAAAATAAAAGGCTGTCCATATCAGATATCCAATGAAAAGCTCTATGTAAGAGGAATATCTGTTCAAGTTCTGCAAAATACAAGGAACAGAGTTGTTTGAAGCCATGTTTTAAGTATTACTTATAGAAAGACAGACTGGTTATAGAAATAAATTCTGATTCTCATTTACTAATTTTGTTCTTCTATAGAGTTGCACTTTATATAAAGGAACATAGCCACGAAAGCAGTCTAAGTCTGACCTCATTCTAATAATGTACAAGTATTTTCATTTACTAAACAGTCCTGTGCTTTAATAATCCAAAGAAAGAGGCTGTTGGAAAAAACTCTAGGAGAAGGAGAAAATGCTGGTAACCAGCATTTCCCCCTTTTCCTACAATGTTTTCTGCCCTAAGATAAATCCCATCTTTTGAGCCTCATTTTAATTGTTGTCTGCAAATAATTTATATTTGGACAAGTTTCCAATTGGTAAAGGTTTATTTTGAATAGATATAGTTCTTTCAATTTTACACATTTAGGATTAAGAAAAATATCTCGAATAAATTGTGGATATTATACATGTAGATCAGACTGCTTATTCTGTATAGACTGACCTTT
Organism: Tridacna gigas; assembly: GCA_945859785.2. Taxonomy (NCBI): domain Eukaryota; kingdom Metazoa; phylum Mollusca; class Bivalvia; order Cardiida; family Cardiidae; genus Tridacna; species Tridacna gigas. Next base: position 60,004,996 of record OX244036.2, read on the forward strand.
ATCCACTCTCTCCACAAAAACAATTTGAAAAGACTTAAATGACTTTGTTTTAACTTTGTTGGTATCTTTTAACGATCTGTAGGGCGCAAATCTTTTTAACTCTTTACCAAACGATAAAATTTTAGACTGGTCCAAACTGAAAGCATTTGCAGATGACAAAATAAATATGATTTAAAATTTGAAATTTGTTTTGGGAAGGATAGAAAACATTGTGGGAAAGGAGAAAATGCTGGTTACCAGCATTTTCTCCTTTTCCCACAAGGTTTTCAAAAGGCTTCTTTCACAGGGTCGATTGTGTGGTAGAGTTAATGGCTTTTTGGATGGTTTAGATCAAGATCAGCCTGCACAAGGACTGTGGTCTGATCTTTATTCTATAGTGCCAGATTTTTTAGTGAGATATAAAGCACCTTGATATTGCAGCATACAGGTCTTGTGAACCAGCTCCAGTATATCAATCACTCAACTCTTTTACAGTTGACAAAATTTTACACTGATCCGAATCTGAAATATTTGTTGACAAAATTTTAGATATGTCAAAATTAAAAGCTTATAATTTTGACATATCTAGGATTTTGTCATCTAGCAAAAATTTGACTGACTGAAAATTATCCATAGCATTTATCTGGCACTTTTGAGGCTAAAATGTCAAACATTATTTCAATGTCGTTATAATTATGTGGTGGTTACAGTACAGTGGTATTATTGGATGTTTGAATAGATGTTTATTTAGATGATGTTGTCCCAGTGACATAATGTGAAACATGAAATAAAAACAGAACAAAACAACTTAGTTTTGCTATATTCGATTCTAAATCTATACTTAATCCTTTACCGTACAATGCCGCCTTTTGATGCCCCTGGGAAAGAAGCCTTTTGAAAACATTGTGGAAAAAGGAGAAAATGCTGGTAACCAGCATTTTCTCCTTTTCCCACAGCCAGCATTTTCTCCTTTTCCCACAATGTTTTCTACCCTATCTAAGAAAAGTTGAACCATTTGAGCCACATTGAAATTGTCGTCTGCAGATGCTTTCAGTTTGGACAAGGCTTAAATTTTATCGTCTGGTAAAGGGTTAAACATCAGTGTTGTGTCATTTGTTAGCTTCACTTGCAAAAAGGCCAGCAAGCTTATGTCATAGTCCTGTGTGGTGTGTCTGTCTGTGTGTGTCCAGAGGTTAACTTTTATTTAAGAAAAGACTCTGAAACTACTACAGTTTTGACCAAATCTCACAGAAATGATCCTGCCCCAGGCTTCTTAGTATTTCTTTAAATTTTCTTAACAAAAACTTGATTGTGGTAAAAACCCAGATTACCTTGGCTACAAATCTGAAAAATGTCTTAAAACTATAGTACCTTGGGTCACTGATTTCAGCTTGTAACCTCATCTGATGGATTTCTACAAAGGTTCTGCATGGTGGGGGGGGGGGGTTGCAAGACTTATGTGGCTTATACGTAGAAAACTTTAAAAATCTTCTTGTTCATAGCATCAAAACCAAGGAATACCAATTTATGCATGTAGCTTCATCTAGTTGACCTTTACCAAGATTGTTCAAAGTATGTTCCTGCGGTAAACATCGGCCCCTATCCTACATAATTATATTCATTTAGTGGATCACTACCAAGATTGTTCAAATTATGTTCCTGCGGTAAACATCGGCCCCTATCCTACATAATTATATTCATCTAGTGGATCACTACCAAGTTTGTTCAGAATCGAGTCTGGGGGTTAAAATTGGTTGTGTTCTTGGGATGCTATGTTTTACAGGGCTTTATACAGTGAAAACTTTTAACCCTTTCCCAAACAAGCCCTGGTTTTCACGTGTCTGCAGTACAAGTCTTTTGAAAACACTGTGGGAAAAGGAGAAATTGCTCGTACCGAGCAATTTCTCCTTTTCCCACAGTGTTTTCTACCCTTTTTGAGAACTTTCTGCCATTTTCATCAAACTTAAAATTGTCGTCTGCATACCCTTTCAATTTGTTGTTTGGGAAAGGGTTACCTGTAAAAAAAAAAACTTTATTTTTATTACCATTTAGTTGAGACATGGGAAATATGGTAATTAGCTTCATATAGCGGACCTCTACCAAGGTTCAACTAATAATAGACCTTAGGTTAACACAGCTCTACCCTGTGGCAACTACTTGTAACTTGCATATGGATTTTACACAGAAAACTTTGAAAATGATTTTGTTCCAAACCATTCAGACTAGAATTGTAATGTTTGGTTTGTAACATGATGTTAAGGACCTCTACCGAGATTGTTCCCATTATTGCCAATTTATCAAAATTTAGTCCCATTAGGGGAGGGGCATGCTACAAATTGTTTTCTGGTAAATGTGTAAGTGCCTCTTGTTTGAAATCGTGTCAAAACTCATTGTTGTAGCGTGCTACCCTGTCTCTCCGTTCTACCTTCTGTCTATCATAAGCAGAGCAGATAGCAAAAACATTAAGACAGACTACAAAACGAAATAGGGATCCGTCCGGGTAACCAGCTTGCTTAGCCTATGTTCTAAGAGCATCTAATACCAACCGATACCATCCGATATGGCGGCAAACATTGGTATTGATATTTCAACTATGGTAGAGTACTGGAATTAGGCACGATGGAGGCAATAATAAAATTTAACGAATTTTTAATAACAGATTCAAGCACACAACTACAAATTAATATGATTAATACATCAAAGTCCTACATAAATATTTAAATACCTGGAGCGCTAGACGCTGAGCACTGGAGATGGGAGTGTCAACAGTTCCCTGATGGTATCAAAATTATTCACCCTTCACGCTATTTATCCAAAAATATTTGGTATCAAAACACTTAAACACAATATCACTACCACCAACACCAAATCACATTCACTAAACACCACTAACCTCTTTCACCATGGCGGCGATGGTATTTCCAATAGATAGGGTGAAAAACACTAAACACAAAGAAGAACCGCAAAAGGCACCGCCGAAATTCAAAGATGCCGCGTATACATACAGTAAGTCTCAAGAAATGACGTCATAGCTCGTGCTTTACGTCACTCTTCAGACAAACTGAAGGTGTATTCCAAAGGACAATCGCAACTTCTTGGTCATTAACTTGCTAAAGGAACATCCGGGTATTCCTAGTCCTATTTATAAGCCCCTACGTACGTTATTTTTCATTCTGACATTTATCGTGTACGTAGCGTCTTATCGGCTCCTTCATAGTTTCCTTTAGCAAACTCCGACATTGAATTTTGTCGCTGTTTGAACAGCAAATTTGGATACTTTCAAGTGAACTTGTTCAATAAAATCAGAAGTAAGATAAATGAATAATTTCTCGATTGAAAAGGGATGTTTGTCCAAAAATTGCCTATTTATGAGCTAAATCCATTCCGATTCAACACCACTCTGTTTTTGTTATGAATTGCCGTGGAAGAGATATGACTCTTCCGAATGAACCGTCATGTGCGGGTCAATGCAACTTACAGAATGATATTATGTCTTTTTTTAAAACGAAATTTTGTTCGCTTCGGTCTTGTTTGATTATTGTAACAGATTTCGTTCATAAACTTTAAGTCGATTCTTATTTGTTATGCCACCGTCTGCATGACTGAAAAACATGGCGGCGACTCTGTCGGCCATCCAACTTGCGAGTGATTTTATTGAATTCTGAATGAATCTGCCCATTATTTATCAAGACAGCGGCTGAATATTTTCAAAAGAAGTTCTACCTACAGGTAAATGAAGTTCTCATTCGTTATAATACTGGTTTTAGAGAGATCGGATTTGCTACATACAACTGAATGGGACCCGTTTAGACGTTACATGCAATAAGAAAAATCAAATGTGAAATATCCGATGATAAATGTTGAAAGGTAAATAAGCATGTATACGTCTAAATATTTGGACTAGGGTATTCCCTGACCTTGAAAACAGGCATGTCTTTAACAGTGCAGCATACAGACTGTTTAAACCAACATTTACGAAAGTTTTCCATTACCAGGAGGTTGGTAGCAATGTCATTTGACTATTTAAACATAGATACGATAGATAAACCATATTTTTATGGGTTTTAAGGCTTTAACAACAGCGTTAAATGCTCGTCAGTATTTGTCAAAGTACCGCTGGTAACTTGTTTACATATACGATATTCTGACAAAACCTCACTTCAAAAGTGATTAAACTTCAGTCAGTCAGACTTCCATGGGGGTATTTAGTACTGGTTCGTTACACAGTTTATATCTGATGTGAATGTTACCCGATTATACCTGCTTGTATTTGTTAACATTATCTTTGCATGTAAAAACAAAATAATTTTGTGGGGGCTTGGCATATTTTTAAATGAAATTTTATTGCAATACTTGTTTCTTATCGCATAACCGCACGATGCCGCCTGTTAACGACCCCGGGAAAGAAACCTTTTTAAAACATTGTGGGAAAAGGAGAAAATGCTGGTAACCAGCATTTTCTCCTTTTCCCACAATGTTTTCTACTCTATCAAAGAAAAGTTACACCACTTGAGCCACATTGAAATTGTTGTCTGCAAATGCTTTCAACTTAGAAGAGGCTAAAATTTTGTTGTCTGGTAAAGGGTTAAACTTTAGTGACTAGATGCCAATTATATATATGAAATAGTTGATTTATTAGGAAGTGGAATGATACAGGGTCATTACATTGCCCTCTTGTATATAAACAAAGGCCCAAAATAATAACACTGAATGGATATTGAAGAATTCGGAATGTTTGTACATGAATACTTTGGACATTATTGTCTAAGGTTGGAGACATGGTTTAATGCATCTGCAAAAAGTACTGACCCATGTCACGCTGCACAGTCCACGCAGACTGACATGGATTGAAACGTTTTGCTATTTGTAAATTTTTTGCATGTCCAAGGAACAGTCTACCTCATGATTCAGTTGGTTGGTAGACAAAATGACTTTTATGAAAGATCCGTAGTTATCTGATGACTTGCTTAGTATCACGGAGATGCATTAAATCTGCTCATTTATTTAACCCTTTACCACACAACCCCGACTTTTAACGGCCCTAAAGAAAAAGCCTTTCGAAAACATTGTGGGAAAAGGAGAAAATGCTGAACCAGCATTTTATCCTTTTCCCACAATGTTTTCTACCCTATCAAAGAAAAAATTGCACCATTTGAGTCACACCGAAATTGGCGTCTGCAAATGTTTCAATTTGGACAAGGCTAAAATTTTGTCGTCCGGTAAAGGGTTAAGCGAAATTATATCAGATAAAGTCCAACTGGTTAAACCTTGACAGGTAGCCATTAACTACAAGGGATAGAATATCGTGATGGGAAGCCACAAACCTGATCCACGTTCTGCACAGCCTTGATTGACAATCCGCGAACTTTTGTCACCCTGAATAAGCTTTAGAACCGCCCTGCAAACTTGCCTCTGTACTTGAGTAACTGCAATAGATCACGTTGTCTGCGCGTGTCATGTTCTTCCAAGATTATGTCTTTGAAAATTGCCTCCTAGCGGAACGTAATGTAATAAATCGAACTGACCTCCAACGTTATGCTAACGAACCATTGGATTGGCCAGCTAGAGGTCCCGACTTGAATCTGCTGGAATATAATATGGACACATTCAGGCGTCAGCTGCAGAATATTCATCAATCTGCGCAGAATTCAAAGAAGCTTGGGTTAGCCCTGCACTGCAAATGACAACAAGTGCGCATGGATCGTTCCAATTTTGTACGTTAGGAGGCGAGGCTTAGCGTTTAACCGTTTACAAACCTATCACGAGTTGTTTTAAGAAAGAGTTTGAATGTATTGTGGGAAAAGGAGAACATGCTGATTACCAACGTTTTCTTCCTTTCCAACAATATTTTCTATTCTTTAAAAGGACTTCCCTATCATTTAGGTAGTCGTCTGCAACTGCTGTGAGAGTTCACCGGTTATCGACCAGTTACAATATAAAATAGATCTGCAGACACAAATTGCTATTTTACGAAGAAATTACAATAACACTAACAAAAAAGTAAGTTAATTGAATCTGCAAAATTGATGCGACATGTGAATATCAGAGTTTGGTGTTCAGAAATAAAATTATGCATGCTAAAATTGATGAAAATGGACATTAAACGTCATCGGTGTGTTTAGCTCGGCTGATTTCGAAGAAATCGTCGAGATATTGCCGTAGCCCTGGCGTCGTCCGCGTCATGCAAAAACTTTGACATTTTGCATCTTGTAATTAGTGAAGATATTTGCTTTGACATTTTATATCTTGTTATTATTAGTGAAGATATTTGCTTCAAACTTGGACAAGTTTGTTCATTATCAAAAGAGAAACTATACAACTTGGGCCGATAGTCATCAAAGTATTTTTGACAAAGTTATGGCTTTTTTTGTCCAGCTTATAATTTTCACTAAAAATCAAGCATCCGCAGCCGAGCGTTGGCACCCGCATGCGGTGCTCTTGTTTTTAGCTCACCTGAGCAAAAAGTGCTCATAGTGAGCTTTTGTGATCGTTTGTGTCCGTCATGCGTCGTGCGGTCGTCAACATTTACCTTGTGTGCACTCTAGAGGCCACATTTTCAGCAAGATCATCATGAAACTTGGTCAAAATCTTTGTCTTGATAAAATCTTTGACAGGTTTGAAATTTTGTCACGAGGGCCCAAAAAGTAGGTCACGGGGCAAGATATTAGAAAGAACTTGTGTGCACTCTAGGGGCCACATTTTCAGCCTGATACTTATGAAACTTGGTCAGAATATTTGTCTTGGGAAAATCTTGGACATGTTTGAAATTGGGTCACATTAGGTGAAAAAGTATTTCACGAGGCCAATTCTTAGAAAAAACTTGTGTGCACTCTAAAGGCCACATCTTCAGCCTGATACTCATGAAACTTGGTCAGAATGTTTGTCTGGATGAAATCACGAACAAATTTGAAAGTACGAAATTTGGTCACGTCGAGTGAAAAAATAGGTCACGGGGCCAAATCTTAGAAAAACCTTGTTTGCACTCTAGAGGCTTCATTTTCAGCATGATACTCATGAAAATTGGTCAGAATATTTGTCTTGATAAAATCTTGGACACACATTTGAAATTTGGTCGAAAAGTAGGTCACAGGGCAAAATCTCAAAAAGCTTGTGTGATCCTTTGAGGCCACATTTTTTCGACTGATACTCATGAAACTTGGTCGGAATGTTTGCCTGGATAAATCTCGGAAAAGTTTGAAATTGGGTCACGTCCGGTCAAAAAGGAGGTCACCGGGCTAAATCTTAAAAAAAGCTTGTGTGCACTCTAGGGGCCACATTTTCAGTCTGATGTTTATGAAACTTGGTCAGAATATTTGTCTTGGCAAAATCTTGGACATGTTTGCAGTCGGGTCACATTGGGTGAAAAAGTATTTCACGGGACCAATTCTTAGGAAAAACTTGTGTGCACTCTTAAGGCCACATCTTCAGCCTGATACTCATGAAACTTGGTCAGAATGTTTGTCTGGATGAAATCTTGGACAAATTTGAAAGTTCGAAATTTGGTCGCGTCGAGTGAAAAAATGGGTCACGGGGCCAAATCTTAGAAAAAAACCTTGTGTGCACTCTAGAGGCTACAGTTTCAGCCTGATACTCATAAAACTTGGAATGTTTTGATAAAATTTTGGACAGGTTTGAAATTTGGTCACGTCGGGTCAAAAAGTAGTTCACGGGGCCATATCTGAGAAAAAGCTTGTGTGCACACTAACGGCCACATTTACATCCTTTTACTCATGAAACTTGGACAGAATGTCTGGATGAAATCTGGAAAAAGAATGATATCGAGTCATGTAAAGTCAAAAAGTAGGTCACAGGGCCAAATCTTACAACAATCTTGTGTGTTTCAAAAGGCCACATTTTGAGCCAGATTCAAAATTCAAAAATAGGCTAAAATAGATCACTTACACTCATACGTTTTACAGCAGGCTCTTTTCAGCCTTATCAATCCTAGATGACCTTACTCATGTGAGGGCTTTAGGGCCGATGGCCCTCTTGTTTTACTATTGTATTGTACAGTGATAGGAAACTGCACGACCAGCGAAATTACAGCAGTGAAATTGGATCTATAGGGTTATAATTCTCTGATATTTTTCCGATAATCCATAAAATAGCATATAAGAAGCTCTTTATCAAATTGTTTTTTAGGTTGTGCGCTGCATATCTATTTCAAGAAGTGACGAATTAGCGCGGTTTTACCTGTAGAAAATTACAGCTGTTACTGAATTAAGCTTGCTGATTTTGAAGATTAAAAGGAAATCATAAGTCAAGTATCGGGCTTTGTTAAATTAATCCTCAACCTGCGAAATGAATATACTCTTTTTCAAACGGAAACATTTCAGACTTTCTGCCTAATCAAGAGAATAAGTAGACGACATATAGTAATGTGCCTTAAGCGATGGAACTTGTCTTTGAGAGGATAGAAAACCGTGTGTGAAAAGGAGAAAAAGCTGTTTAACTGCATTTTCTCCTATTCCCAAACCGTTTTTAAAACCGACCTACTTTCTCAAGGTCGTGAAAATGCCGGATTGGCTGGAAAATTGTCAAAGGCATGTTCCTGGACAATAGTTAAAAAGTAATTTTTACGATTTCGATTCTAATTTCGCCAGGGAGAAAAACCTTACCGTTTCGGACAGTGTGGATCCAAGATCAAACTGCACGCTCCACACTCCGAGTCGCGTCCAGAGGCCTTACCACAAAAATTGAAAATTAGGAAAGTTAATATGAGCCATGCTGTGGCAAAAGGGGGGGGGGGGGTGTTAATGTATCTCCGTGATCCCTTATACCAAGCAAGTCATTACATAATTATGAAGACATCAAATCCAGTTTGCCTAACAAGCGACTGAATCATGAGGTTAGGTTTTAAGGTCCTTCGATATGTAGAAAATTTGCAAATAGCAAAAGGTTCTGGGTCGATTCTGTTTGCAGATGCATTAAGCCACCTTTTGTCAGAGCATGACTCATGCAAATGAGATTTCGATCTTCTTTTGTAATTGTTATTTTTTTTTTAAGCGGATTAGGCCTAGTTGGAGGGTCAAAAAGATATGTGCCATGCTCCGTGAAAAAGGGACTTAATGCATCTGCGAAAAGTATCGACCCAGGTCAGCCTGCGCAGTCCGCGCAGGCTGACCTGGACCGAAACTTTTCGCTATTAGTCAATTTTCTGTATGTCCAAGGACAAAGTCTACCTCATGATTGAGATCATTGTTTAAAAAAGCGGCTATTATGGATCCATAATTATGTGACGGCTTGATTGGTATCATGGATCACGGAGATGCAATAAGCCCCCTTTTGCCAGGGCGCGGCTCACATGTTTACGCTTTACCAGACAACAGATAGTTAGACTCGTCCAAATTGAAATCATTTGCAGGTAACAACCCGAACATGGGATTCTTTCTTGATGGAGTAGAAGACACCGTGGTAAAAGGAAAGAATATCGGGCTTCAATATCGCAAAAGACAGTATCATTCAGCGTAACAGATTAACGCTTTATTTGACGAAATAGTTTTAGCCTTGTCCAAATTGGAAGCATTTGCAGACGACAAACTAAACGTTACTCAGATCATGAAATTTGTCTTTTATAGGGTAGAAAACATTGTGGGAAAAGGAGAAAATGCTGGTTACCAGCATTTTCTCCTTTTCCCACAATGTTTTCAAAAGGCTTCTTTTTCAGGGTCGTTAAAAGTTGGCATCGTGCGGTAAAGGGTTAAACCAATTTTAGATTCAGGTAAATTCCATGGCCTCCTAAAGTTGTCCACGGTCTATGAAAATCACACCTGACAATTAGGACCCAACCATTCTAAATTGCATTATTCGTGTGGTTCTTGATTTAGAAAGTAACACAACTTCTGGTCAGCTTAGGGGGGTCCATTCGCCAAATCCACCGATCAAGTCCCTCTGCTGTATCACGTAGCTTGATATGCACCTACACGGTACATTTCTTCGCCGGAAATACGCCACCTTGTCGTTATTAACTCTACCAAACGACAAAAATGTAGAGTGGTCCAAAGTGAAAGCATTTGCAGACGACAATTGAAATATGAATCAAATGATGTAAACATTCGGCATACCTCGGGTGATCCGGTGATCAAATCCCTCGGCTGTATCACGTAGCTTGATATGCACCTACACTGTACATTTCGCACACCTCCGGAAGCACACCGCTTTACCGTTATTGAAATTATAAGGCTCCTCTTTAGAAAGAACACATGAGTAAATTTTCTATCATTATCTTTCTAAGAGTATTTCAGTCGGCAAACAGTTTGTACATTCAATTTTTAGCGTGGTTTATCAATTCCGTTAGGAGTTTTCATCGACAGATCGATAGAAATGAATAACTTCACAGTGGTTGTTCATATCGTTGCTAAGCGATTTACAGGGGCGCCGCCATGTTTAAGATCATGTGATTGGTAGTTCAAAATGGAAGCCTCCTTTATACGGACGAGGTTAGATGTAGGTACGAAATCGGCCGAGTTGTGACGAGTGATGATGTAAATTGTCTTTGATAGGGTAGAAAACACTGAAACATTTTTGGAAAAGGAAAAAATGCCACTTACCGGTAAAGGGTGAATTCCGTTGGCATTTTTAGAGACATATAGAAACGAGATTAGATGTCGGGACAGAATCGGCCGAGTTGTGACGATTGCTTAGGGGTCCAGCGTGGCTCAGTGGTATAGTGTAGGACTCGTGACCTGGAGACTCCAGGTCCGAGCCTCACTGGATCCACTGGGTTTTTCGTGGAAGTGTCCTTCGGCAAGACACTTCAGACACTAGCCTAGTACTGGTGGAACTCAGGAAATACATGATTATGTGAGCTTTCGCTGTGATATGACTGAAATAATGTTGAAAGCGGCGTAAAAAACCATTTAACCAATTTAATCCGGTTAGCATAGCCATTTGGTTCTGCCAGTCGGAAGTCGATGAAACTTTACCATAAAAAAGAAAAAATGATTACCGACTGACATGCGATTCGCTTCTTTTCTGTCACCGGTATGTTGCAAGGATAGGGTTGAGCGTTGCAGGAAACGTGACTGAACAATTTCATGCTAGCATTGTCAGGGCGGAAACGTGTTGACGTCATTTTACGTTAGGCAGGTATCCGGTCAGCAACGTTCCTCTAGTAGCAGTAATTTTACGAGTATGAAAGCTAGAAAATTAAAACTTTGCAATTCAAACCAAATATCTCCATGTATACTTGTATAATGGTTCTAATGTCGTTTATGCCCCTGGAATACTTGTATATTTTGTTATTCCTCCAGTTTCCGGTACAGTACATATTGATACGTCAAGCCCCCGTAGCTCAGTCGGTACCGTACAGGACTTGATAACAGGAGGTCGCTGGTTCGATCCCCGGCTTGGCCAATTTCTTTCCGAGGATTGATGATAGTCATTGCGACAGGCATGATTCATTTCTCTCTCACCGCTGACCATTGTTTCGACAATGGTTATGTGGGAAAGCGGCCAATGGCTTGGAAAGAATATTGTGTGGAGTACTGGTAAAAGAAGCTCCAGGAAAACATGGATAGGTGCACTGGCCGCCGCGATATAACTGAAATAATGTTGAAAACGGCATTAAACACCATACAATCAATCAATCAATCAACATATTGTTACATATATGCTGGATACACGAGCACACTCTGTCACGTTCTTGAAATCAATAGTGCGGCATCATTTCAGACTAGCATTTAAAACAGATATAAAACATTCATACCGCATAATTTCACAGCAAAATTTAAGTTTGACAGTAAAATTATAAGGTTATAAACAAGTCATTTATATTGATTAAATCCACGGAATAGCCTGCAAGAAAATACGTGTTTTGTTCTCTGTTAGTGGTTAAAATACAAGAAATAGTAACTTGTCTTTTCTAAACCATGTCGTGGTTTTGAGACGTTAAGGTAAACCGATATTGAAAAAGTGAAAATTACAGTTACCACGCCGTATTTTCACATTTACTTGAATTGTGCCTTTCCTTTTCAAGACAATTCTTATAACTTTTGCACGCCTTATTTATCGTTGACAGTTACTTTCTTTTTTGACTGGTAACCAGCAGTTTCTACTTTTCCCACAATGTCAGATCTACCGTTTACTTACACAAGCTCCATCATTTGAACCACGTTTAACCATTAGGCTGCTTAGCGCGGATCAAGGACCCTCGGCGCACAGGGTAGATCAAGATCAGACTTCACAGAAAGTGCAGTCTGATCTTGATCTACACTGTCCGAAAAGGAGATATCTTTTCCCAAAAACACCTTTGGAATGGCAAATTTTGGGTTTTTACTGTCGGATTGAACGTTTCCTTTCTCGTCAAATATTTAGCAAGATAAGGCTTTATATGTCATCTGCAAATTTTTTTAATTTGGACAAGTCGAACAATTTTTCGTCAAGCGAAGACCAAAGAGAACATGGCCCGTATTCACCGACCATTTTAATGAAAGTTCTTTGTCTTTTTGTCCAAGATTTTCTAAATTTGAAATAACAAAAATCCTGATTGGCTGAACGAAATGGTTAAGCCAATCAGAATTTATGTTACATTTAGAATTAGAAAATTCTGGAAAATAAGACAGAGAATGTTCTAAAGAATGGTTGGTGAATACGGATCGTGATGATACAGCAAGTTCACGGTGGATGCCCGAAGATGTCTAACGGAATGTCTTCTCTTCAATTATTTCTTGCAGACTATTTTCATCAGTCGTTGTCTAAAGACAGAACTCATTCTTACGTAAAAGAATGGATTTGAAATGCAGTTTATCATGTAGAACACACCAAGAACATATGTTACTGAGGAACCAAACACGGAGACCCTTATTTCCATCACAATACTCCACAACACACCGACAAGAAAACTGGCAAACCACGTGGTGATGAAGGTCAAGGTTATTGAGGACATCATTCGACAGACTGATTTCATTTGATGTATCTCCTTTTGCTGCTGTTCCCGCTCGTTCATTGGTTTAGAACTTACTGTAGACTCGTAATCCGATTTGTTCGACCGGTTAGAAGAGTCGTTCATATACCTGGATGCGGTGAAAATAGAATTTGCGGTCACATGTACACATTTGACTGCCTCTGAGACAGTGGCGCTATTCAAAGGCTTTATTTTCGTGCCGTTTGTGAAAACATTGTCGACGTCAGTGGATGATGTACCTCCGGTCCGCGCCTGCTTGCTGGTATTTGGTGTGTCATACGCGTTCTGGATATTTTCAGCTATTCCTACTCTGTTATTTCGGCCAAACTGAACCACACCCACCTGAACTCCGTTCCTCTTATGATATCTTCTCCGTAAATGGGTATAAATCTTCTTGTAACAAAGCAAAACGATTCCAAACATGGCACAAAAGAAGATAATGGACACGCTGGACGAAAATGTCGTCAGAAATGCGAAATCTTCCTGAATGACGCATGCGCCGTAAACGTCGTCCCAGGTATAGGTCAGCGATGGCAGGCTGAACACAGCAGAAGCAATCAGGATGATAATGCAGGCGACTTTGGATTGTTTTGAAGTCAGTCGGCCTGATAGAGGTTTACAAGTTTTAAAATATCGGTCAATGGCAATGGTTGTGAGTAACATTGATGAGGAAACATAGGCGATGGAAACACTCATAAAGTGAAACCTACATGCCGAATTACCTGAGATTCGTTCCCAACATTGTACCTCATCGCGACAATAGAAAGTAAAACCCAAAACAAGTGATGCGTATAAATCTGTAATCGACATGAAAAGTACAAGCCAGTCTGTGCTGTTTTTGTCCCGCACGTTCACCATGACTGTACCAACAAGCGTGTTTCCAATAAACCCAAGAGCAGACACGACGACCACAAACGCCATTCGAAGTACGCGCACCTCTCCCGGAATGTAACTACCGAGATTATCCAAGATTACGTATGATGTTCCGTTTGTCATTTTCTGTCTATATTGTTTTCATCTGTTTAACAGCTTCAGATTTAAAACACAAGTTTGCTGCTTGAAATAACAGATGGTCGACAATATCGATAATTGATTTTCGTTGTGTTTCTTGAATGATTACAATGAAGTAAAGTAATGCAGTAATATGCAAAACCCACCGACTGTCTGTAAAAATAAGCTTGTAGAAAACGACGGGGCACTTTTATTTAACACACTGGCTGCTATTTTAGTTTGTTTATCTGTTTTGCGAAAAAAAAAAAAATCTGCACGATAAATCAAAAGGTTGTAGTCCCTTGCTTGAAAATACCAAGGACCGCACGACGCTGATCCGGAAATTTCAAACATAAACTGGCACTAAAGTTATTAAAACTAGGTGTCGATTGTACCACGGGAACAAGAGGTATGCGCACCTGCGGCGTCTTTTATACAGAGGTCCACTGGTGCTACAAAACTTAATATAGCGTCACTGTGTTATAGTTGCTATGGAAACTGATTCCTGTGACCAGAATTCCTTTCTTTTCTGTCGCTTATTTAGTCCATTTAATGAGGGCAAGTATCCAGAATATGCCAAACTAAGACTCCATGTAACTAATGATCAATTATATTTCATGCAGACTCATTGTCGCATCGATAACTCGTTACCGAACGACGAATTAAAAACCTGTTCAAATTGAAACCATTTGCAGACGACAAATAAAGCATGGCTGAAATGAAGGCATTTGTCTATAAAGGGATAGAAAACATTTTGGGATAAGGAAAAAAATGCTTGTTACCAGCATTTTTTCCTTTTCCCACAAGGTTTTCGGAATCCCTCATCCCCCAGGGTCGTTAAAACCTCAATTTTTTTCCCAAAGGTTGAAGCCCTAAAAAATGAAATAGACTTTCCAACCATAGAAAAAAAAAAAAGGACCAAAACTTTGCTATTTCTGTGGCGTTGTCTGCGCATATCAATACTCTTCGAAAAATTGGACCTGTCTGCTATGAAACTGTCCTGTACAAGATGAATAAGTGCGTAAATTGGCGTTCAAAATAGTACGCGGAAAACGGCTGTAAATAATACGTCTGTGGAAAAAATCAAGCCAGTTTTTCGCTACAAATTTCTTAAAAGTATATATCTAATGATTTCAAACTGAGAAAATAATTTTATGAAATATTGTTTACTGCAAATCTCTGTAGACCATTTCTAGATATAGACACGGGGAAAACCGGTATTTGTGCAACACTGACAACAAAAATAACGTCACCACCTCGTTGAGCTTATACAGGGGCATTTTTCTGTGCTGATAGTGGATATATTTATAAAAGGCGGGTGCACAGGTTATATGCCAGCTAACCTTGGCTGGATGAATCGAAAAAGGTAGGTTTTAGTGAATAAACATATTTAATTTTGAAATTCGCTGCATAAATTGCAGCCTGAAAAGTAGTCCGGTTCTGTTTCCAGAATGCCCATATCAAAAAGGTATGTACTTGAAAAATGCCACCTAGCGGAAGATAATGATTTCAATGGTGTTTTGCCACAATATTTCACAAAATGGCGGACAATTCAGATCCAAGACCAGCAGTCTGCACGTTCTGTGCAGTTTCAATCTTGATCTTCATTGTCTGCAAAAGCAACTACGAGGAGTGTTCAATAAATACGCGGGAAAGTACTGTCATTCTCTCAAATATTTCTTAAATACAGCACAATTGATACATATTGTAGACAAATCAATTCTGAATTGACAGCATAAATTTTATGTCAATATCTCAACAACTTAAAAAGATATGGTTGCTGTAGCAACGTCGTCGCCCAACGTTACCCAGCGTCAATTTTACGTCCCTTTATCTGCATTACGTATTGATCGTTTCTTTCACATACCTAGATGAGATAACTTTCTAGAGAATTTCATCGTTTTCAAAGTACTCTCCTTGAATTGCATTACACTTTTTTCATCGTTTCACCCATGAATAGAAGCTTTTCCTGTCGGCACCAGACTCCGAGTAAACAATCGCGGACTGCACTGCACTCTTTACGTTGTGTTATCGACGTCGACCGTCCGCTCCTCTCTGGTCATCTGTCACGCTTTCATGACCGTCTTCATAACGCCCATAATATTTGTATACAGCTATTTTCTTCTTTGCTGAATCGCCGTATGCATTGATTAATATTACCATTGTTTCTTTTCTGTATTTTCCATTTAAAACACAAAATTTAACTGCAGTTCTCTGTTCGGTACTCATTTTGACGCACGTGAATAAACAATATGGCCGCCAAACGCTCAAAGGACGTCAGACGTAAATGTGACTTCATGAACCTCATACCAAGAGTCGGTGCGAAATCATAACAAAATTTGGTGAAGATATCTGATCAGACACGAAAGAGACACGCAAATGCTTTCGATTTATTGCATTTTGGGCCGGGTTTTGGAACACAGCGTTGCCATAACTACCATATCTTCATAAGATGTTGAAAAAATAACTTGAAATTCATTCTTTCAGTACAGTATTAATTTGTTTACAATATGTATCGATATCGCTGTATTCAAGCAATATTTGAGAGAATTACCGTACTTTTCCGCGTATTTTTTGAACAGCCCTCGTAAGGTCGATTTCAGCGCTTTTTGGGTTAAATTTTAAACATTCAATAAAATTTTATCCCTCGACGAGACAAATGACATCCCTTGAATCCTTAAAGGAATCTCTATCTCTGACAAGATTCCCTTTTTTTTTTTTTTTTTTCTTTAAGGAATGAAGAGAATTTTTTTTTTTCATGGAGGTATGAAAAAAAAAAAAAACCTAATCACACTGTATGAAACCGCTTCGCGGTTCCATACAGTGTGATTAGGTTTTTTCATACCTCCATGAAAAAAAAAATTCTCTTCATTCCTTATAATTTAATATTACAGACAACATACACCCACGGAAATAATTCAAACTCCATTCATTTTCTTTATTTTTAAATATAACGTTGGTGTTTCTAAAGCCCCTTCCACTCATATTTGTATACATGTTTGTTTACATTAGTTTGACAGCTAAAGTAGTTCCGGCACAACCTGATGTTTTTTTCATGGAGCTATATATAAAAAAAAAAGAATTTCAGCCAATCAGAACTCGCCAATATTCATGAGAACAATTGATATTAAATTATTTAAAGATAATCATAACCACGACTGGTAATTTTCATTCGGGTGCATAGGTGGCTTTGAAGGCGTTCGATTATATAACCGGTTTTTTTTTCAATACTAGAACTTGTTCATACATGGCATTTTGTAGTATGGTGTATTAATATGGATGGGAAAAAAATGAAGGTCACCGAAGGTATCCAGTCGTTTCGACACCCGGTCTTTTCGACACCCGGTCATTTCGACACTTTTTGGTCGTTTCGACCCCAATTTTGGTCGTTTCGACCCCCCCCCAAAAAAAAAATTTGCAAAAACTGGTCGTTTCGACACCCGTTCATTTTTGCCCTTCCCAGAATATTTGAATATTCTTTTGTTTTAACCTATATCCGTGTTTGTGTTTACTTTTTATTGTTTTACTATTGCAGCTGGACCATCATCTTGGTTGATACAACGGTGGAAATGTAGATGGGGAGAGTGGCAATCGAAGAATATAGAAATGTGTTAATTGTTAGTGATAATAGTAATAATCATTTATTTTTGCACTTTGATGTTTTTCTCATGTTGATTGAAGAAATGATGTTTTTCTCATGTTGATTGAAGAAATGCTAATTATGAAACCAAAAGTATGTAAATTGTGAAAAATTGCTTCTTTTGATTCCTTTTAATTTGCTAATTGTTTTTCGCAAGTTATAATCACTGATTGATAGTTTGCTTAAATCTGTATACTGTAGCCAATATTACCTTTAAAACTGTATTTTATGTAATTTCTTTAAAGAAGATAAAAAGAAGCGTTAATTAAATTGAGTAATTAGAGAGTTGTTTAGATAGGGGTATCCCCATCGGTATTTAAAGGAAATGGAATTGCAAGTAAGCTACTCCGACCAGCCGATATAGCTCAGTAGGTAGAGCGTAGGACTCGTGAACACAATGTCCTACAAATTGTGGGTTCGTATCCCCGGCTGGCCAACTAAAAATTACTAATAGTCTTTCGGATCAGACATTAAACCGAGGTCCCGTGTGACGGTGCTATACGCCGAGCACGTTAAAGAACCAGGCGAAGCTCTCAGTAGTTTCGACCTGTATCCTTGCACTATCCCCCGTAACAACTAACCGTCTTCTGGGGGCGTCGCTCAGATGGGCAACCGGTAGCGACGATAAATAAACGGAAATAACCAACCAACAAAAGTAAGCTACTGGTGCTATACGCCGAGCACGTTAAAGAACCAGGCGAAGCTCTCAGTAGTTTCGACCTGTATCCTTGCACTATCCCCCCGTAACAACTAACCGTCTTCTGGGGGCGTCGCTCAGATGGGCAACCGGTAGCGACGATAAATAAACGGAAATAACCAACCAAGTAAGCTACTTTTAGTATATGTGTCGTAGGAAAAAATTATAATATTGCAATTTCAAGTCTTAAGAATTGTTAATTGTTGTTTTCTGTATTTTTCGTTGTGTTTTTCGTTGGATTCTTATCATTTAAAGTGAGTTTTTATAGGAAGATTTTGATTGTGTGTGTTTGTTTTTTATGTTCTGCAATGGCAGATAATTGTGTAAAATGTGGGACTGTTGTAGGCAGGAGGCAACAGGCGGTATCCTGCGATACATGTTCTAGATGGCAACACAGAACATGTGACACAGGTTAGTCAAATTACTTCGTAAAACTTTTACCTTTTGTCCCTTTCATGAAATAAAAGTGCGGAGATTAATGTCTGATCACACAACCCATAATGTCCGATCTTTTATCTCCTGCACATATCCCTCTCTCCCTTTTGATTGGAAATTATACTTTTACAATTAAAATTTTTAGTTATAAACCGTGTCAATCAGAAACTCCATCACATCGAGTTACTTTTAATTTGTTGTCTGCCCATGCTTTTAACTATTCTTAGAACCCGAAAGAACAGTCTGGTTACTGTCATTTTCTCCATTTCAAACGACGTTTTATACCTTATCAAAAATCATTTGTGTCATTTAAGCAACTATGAAATGGTTTTCGGCAAATGCTTTCAGTTTGGATATGGCTAAAAATTGTTGTGTGGTATAGTGTTAGCCAATGAAACATGCATTTTATTTTTGGAATCGTAGAAAATGTTATTTAAAGGAGAAAATGCTAGCTGCCAGTATATTACCCTTCTCCCACAATGTATTAAAAATATTCGTTTCTGAGGTTAAAAAGAATCCAGGATTGTTTAATAAAGATTCATTCCTGTAATCCCTTACCACACAATCCTGACTTTCAGGTACAAGCCTTTTGAAGACATTATTAAAGTAACCATATTTTTATCCTTTTCACACAATGTTTTAAACCATATAAATGAAAAACTCCTAATGAGTTACTTTTGTTTTCTGCAAATGCTTGTGACTCTTTACCACACAATCCTGACTTATAACGATTATTAGAAACCGGCTTTATGAATACATCGTGAGAAAAGGAGAAAATGCTGGTAATTCTGATTTGCGCCCCCCCCCCCCCCCACAAGATTGCACGAAGTGTATATTATGCTCACAATTCGCGCCAAACTTCGCAAACCGATACTGAATGGTCACGTGACCAAATAAGTAATTGTGCAATCATTAACAATTCAAACCGTTATCGCCAACCAAGCATTTTGGCATTCTTACAGAGAGTTTTGGTCGAAATCAGACTACTCTTTACGAATGGTCTGATCTTGAACAAATCAAAATGATGTATTATGGGAAATCTTCACAACTCATTGAGTGTTTTATCCGTTCATATGTGCTAAAAATAGTATTGATCTATCCGTACTAATGGATTAAGATCGGCCTACTCATGTCAGAAATTGTACAATCATTACCAATACAGTCATTTAACGCCAATCAATTATGTTGACATTCTTATAAGGAGTTTTGTTCGGGATCAGATTACTCTTGGGGAGTGGTCTGATTTTGAACAAAACAAACAGTTTTATCATGGAAAATCTTTTTAATTCATTGAGGGTATTATCAATTTATGGGTGCTAAAAAAGTATGATCTGTTATGTACTTATGGATTTAGATCGGACTGCTCATTACAGTATGATCATTAACAATGCAAACCGTTATCGCCAACCAAGCAGGTCTGAAAGTAGACTTAAAAAAATGGAAATGTTATCATTTGGATAATTGATGTTTAACTCACCACCACACAAACCCTACTTTTTACACCATTGACAAAAAAGTCTTTGGAAAACATTATGGGAAAAGAGAAATACTGTGTAGCGACTATTAAAGATTATGAGAGTTAGGCTTTCTGAAAACATTTTGAGAAAAGGAGAAATTTTTGGTAAGGTTGAGTTGCCACACAAGACCGAACAAGTTATCACATTCACACACAAGCCAATCTTCGCAAGCCAAGGCTGACGATAACCATAGTGATCGTAACCTTGGCTCGCGAAGATGACAGAATCCCTACTATTCAAGACCCATAAAAACCAGGGATTGTTTGGGAAAGGGTTAAAATGTTTACGAAAGCATGGTCGCATTGAAATAAGGTATAAATGGTGGAAAATAATAAAAATTATAATAGAAAAGGTATTCAACAATCATCCGATCAATCAATCAAACAATCAATCAATCGATCATATAATCATTCAATCAATCAATCATAAAACAAGCATAAAAAATGCAAATAAAGAATTTAAAATGTCTCGGTAATGGGATATAACCTCTAAAATTTGGTCATTTCGAACCCCAATATCAAATTCGGTGTTGATTTGATTGCTTGATTTGTTGATCGATTGATTGATCAGATGATTGATGCATCTGTTGATTATCTTTTCTATTATAATTTTTATTATTTGCAATACCGAATTTGATATTGGGGGTCGAAATTCGGTATTGCAAATAATAAAAATTGAAATAGAAAAGATAATCAACAAATGTATCAATCATCAGATCAATCAATCGATCAACAAATCAATCAATCAAACAATCAATCATATAATCCATCATTCAATCAATCAATCATAAAACAGGCATAAAAACGAAGAAAACAAGTAAGTTATAATGTCTCGGTAATGGGAAATAACCTCAAAAATTTGGTCATTTCGACCCCCAATATCAAATTCGGTATTGCAAAAAAAATCTAAAATCGGCATGTAAACAATACAAAAACACTTATTTCAATCACAAACTTAAAAAATAGATACTGAAAAATGACAAAGTTAACATTCAGGTAACTTTCATTTCATTATCTCAAAAAAAAATTGGGGTCGAAACGACCAGATTTTGCAAAAAAATTTTCACGGGGGGTCGAAACGACCAAAAAGTGTCGAAATGACCGGGTGTCGAACTGACCGGGTGTCGAAATGACTGTCATTCGTCACCGAATGCGTTATTTTTTCCCCTAACTTGTAGCACTACCAGGTACGAGAATCAAGTTCTGTGTTTGGTGTTGACATCTGTTCAATTAAATTGTATTACTTTCAATTTTGTGCTACATCTAACAATAAAAATTTGCAGTTAAGCTCATAGTGAATGTTATTTTCTGTAAAACCCAGTAAAAGGCTCAACAAATCCACTCACATGATACTTTCTAGTTGTTGTTGTATGCCAAATCGATGTCCTGAAAATGGCTGCCAAAATTTTATCCTGCGTGAAGTTGAACTTAAATATACCATTTTAGTCCATTAAACCAAAATTAAGAGTACGATTCTTCATCAGTGTAATATTTTACTTTAACGCCTAATGTTCAGCAAAGAGAAGCAACAGTTTTGTTTATATTTGTTTTTTCGTCTGCAAGAATGTCGCAGGAAGAAGAGGTCAAGATCTGACCCCTGTGTCTGGGAATCAATATCAGATCTATGTGAGCAAGATGGAGGAAGAAAAATTGCAGAATTGTTAAAATTGCATAGCTCTAGATACTGTGATAAAATGTTTAAAGAGGATAAAAAAAGGACTTTATTCAGAAAACGTCAAGGAAAGCGAGAGGATGGGGAATATTGTGGTAGAAAAAGAAAGACAGGTGAGAGGAGTGACAGTGTGTTACTGAAAGGGGTAAAAACCAACCGAAGGAAAACATTAACAGAAATTACGCATTTATACAACAAAGGCGGACATTATGCCTTGTCAAAAAGAACAGTTTAAAGATTACATTTTTATGGATAATTCAAAAACTTGGATACTTGGAAAACTGAAGAAAATTTGTCAAAAGTGATTTTTTCTGACGATAGTATAGTTGTTAAATAGGAAGCCTTGAGAACCAATTAGGAAAAGTGGAGACCAAGCGGTTTGGGTGTTTATAAGGGTAACTCTGTACCAGTTTTGAGAGTTGGGCTTATATGACGTGCAACACACGAAAAGGGGCCTTCGGACATATGTGTAAAAGTGTGTTTACCCAGATCAGCCTGTGCTGTCTATGACTAATCCGAGACGACAATTCCCGTTTTTGTGCGATTTTCTATCTCACGAAAGTCTACTGTATGAAAAAATCTTATGTAGTCGTTAAGTGCTGTCCTGGATTAGCCTGCGCGGACTGCGCAGGCTAATCCAGGACAACACTTTACACAATTGTCCGAAGGACCCTTTTCGTGTGTTGCACGCCATATAGGAAAATCTTTAAACATCTTCTCATTCTATAGCATATGGCCTAGGGCTACCAAAATTAGCAAGTTGCTTTATCTGATGAACATTTACCTAGATTCTTCAAATTATAGCCCTGGGCCCAAAACTGGCAAAGCCCCATGGGTCACAAATTTTACATGGGCTTATATAGGGAAGACTTTAAAAATCTTCTGATTCTAGACCATATGGCCTAGGGCTACCAAAATTGGCATATAGCTCCATCTAATAGACCTCTACTAAGATCATTTATAGTCGTGGGGGCCAAAATTGGCCCTGCCCTGGGGGTCACAACTTTTACGTGGTCTTATATAAGGAAAACATTAAAAATCTTCGGGTTCTAAACCATAATGGCCTAGGGCTACCAAATTTGGTATGTAGCCTCACCTAATTGAACTCTACTAAGATTCTACAAATTATACAGCCTTTGGGTCAAAATTGGCCGTGTCCCAGGGATCACAAGTTTTACAGGGGCTTTATTGTGAAAACTTAAAAAATCATCTTGTTCTTAGCTGTTAGGCCTAGGGCTACCAAATTGTGCATAAAGCTTCATCTAGTGGATCTCTTCAGAATTTGTTTAAAATTTAGCCATTGTTCAAATCAAAATAAACCCTCTCATGTTAAATAAAGGAAACTTTGGAAATCTTGTTTATAACCATACAGCCTAGACCTATATTATTTGGTATGTGGCTGTATCTTGTTGACCTCTACCAGGATTCAATTAATTATAGCTCATAATTATAGCTTGAAATCGTAATTACAGATAAAAAATGGACTAGCCCTGGGGTCAAAATTTTCATATGGACTTTTATAGAGAAAACTTATCAGTCATCTTGTTTGAAACCTTTCGGCCTAGAGTTTTAATGACTGGTGTGTATGGTTTGTACAAATTAGCCTGGGAGGTGAATTGTTCATATTTGGTATTTTTGAAGTATGTAGTACTGACTGAAAGGGGGTCAGCAACTTCGTTTTTATGCCCCTGCCATGAGATGGGGTGGGGATGTTAATATTGTTACCCCTGTGTGTGTGTGTGTGTGTGTGTGTGTTTTAAACAGTGGTGGTCGTGTCCGGCTAATAAAATCCAGGTGCATTTTAAAATAATTTTGCACAAATGATCACCATAGATAGACAACATGTGTCACATGCAAGATTCATGTCACAAGCTCAAAGGTCAAGGTCACAGCACTCGGTTGAACTTTTTCAATATTTGTTACAATTATATTGATGACAGGTGTTCCTGTCTGGCCAATAACTTCCACATGTATGGTCCGATTCTAAGATAATTTGGCACAAATGATCACCATGGATACACAATGTATTATGTGCAAATTTGTATCGCCAGCTCAAAGGTCAAGGTCACAGCACCTAGTTGAACTTTGTCAATATTTGCTACAATTATAGTAATGACAGGAATTCCTGTCTGACCCGTAAGTGTGACATGCATGCTTTGATTTTTTAATAATATGGTACAAATGGTCACCATGGATAGATAATGTACAGGGCTTCAAAACCATTTTACTAGCTGAAAGGTCAAGGTCACGGTGCTTAGTTGAATTTTGTAAATTTTTGCTTTATGATAATGATGGTTGTTTGTGTCCAGCCAACTTGGTTGGATTTCGAAATTATTTGACACAAAAGATCACAATGGACAGACAATGTGTCACATGCAAGAATCATGTCATCAAGTTAAAAGTCAAAGCTACAGTTCTCAGTTGACTCCTTATCTCCCATAGTTGTTTAACTGTAAAGGTTATAAGTAGGTATATGGCATATAAAAAGACAACTCTGACTTTATTTTTGCGTTACCTCCCGTGGTTGTTAAATTTTTTTAAGGTCAAAACTCCTTCACCAATGGAGCTATTTTGGTGATAATGAAAAGGGATGCTTACTCCATCTATTTTCAGCGATATCCTCTGGTGCTAAAATCTTGTAGAGGTCATAACTCTTTAACCAGTACTAAGAGCTGCTAAGAACATGACATAAGGGTGTTGCAATATATGAGAAAAACTCTGACCTGAGTGCTGGAGTTATCTCCCTTACTTATACTCCAGATGCAGATTATCAGCAGTGCATGCAGCAGTCCATGTTTTTCTGAGGATTAAGGGAATCTTTGTTGAAAATTACTTGCTAGCAACAACAAAAAAAAAAAAAAAAAAGAGTGAGTTTCTCAGACTTACTTTTCGAGAGTTATTATCTGTGCAGGCAACTGCCCTTATTATCCTCCGACATAAAATGGCAAATGGGCTATAGTGTTATCCCTGTCTGTGTGTGCGAGTTCTTGGCAGGCAACTGCCCTTATTATACCCCTGCCATAAAATGGCAAATTCCACCATATGGTGTTGTCCCCTTTTGTGTGTGTTCTTGGAAAAGGTGATGTTCATGTCCGGCCCATAACTTTGATGTGCACTGTTGATTTTAAATTAATTTGGCACAAATGGTTGCCATGAACAGACGTGTTGCAAGCAAAACAGTGTTGCCAGCTCAAAGGTCAAGGTCACAGTGCTTTGCAAAAATTTTTGCATACACAGTGTATAAATTGAGCCATGCTCTGTAAAAAGGGGGCTAAATGCATTTGCGAAAAAGTATTGATCCATGTCAGCATGCGCAGTCCCTGCAGGCTGACCTGGGCTGAAACCTTTTGCTATTGGTCAATTTCCTGTATGCCAAAGGACCAGTCTACCTTATGACAGAGTTGGTTGTTAGATATAATGCATTTCATGGTTTCCTAATTATGTGATGACTTGCTGGGTATCATGCATTACGGAGATGTATTACGCCCCCTTTTGCCAGAGCATGACTCAAATGTTTTTGTAAATAAAGTAAGTATGGCTATAGGTCCTTGTTTGAGATTATACCATGACTGTGACCTTTATTATGTACTTCACCTATTTTTGAACTTTTCAGAAATATCATTACGACAAATTTTCTGGCAATGTTTCTAGAGTATCAGACAGAAAATGTTGCCTCTACAATTTTTATAACATTTGTCCAAGTGACCTACCTTTGGACCCGACATGACCCGATCTTGAACATGTCTGATATATCCTTAAGACAAACATTATGACCAATTTTGAGTATTGGGCTGAAAGTGTGGCCTCTAGAGTGCAGGCAAGGTTTTTCTAAAATTTGGCCAAGTGACCTACTTTTTTACCCTAAGCGACCAAATTTCGAGCTCGTCCAAGATATCTTTAAGACAAATATTCTAAGTTTCATGAATATCAGACTCGAAATGAGGCCTATGGAGGGCATACAAAATTTCCTGAAGATCTGGCCTTGTGATCTACTATCAGGTGGAAAATGTGCCTCTAGAGTGCACACAAGGCTTTTCTAAATTTGGCCCAGTGACCTACTTTGTGACTTGACATGACCCAGTTTTTTTCCGAGATAATATAAAGACAAACATTTTGATGGAGTTTCATGAGTATCAGACTGAAAGTGTGGCCTCTTTAGTGGACAGAAGGTTTTTCTAAGATTTGACCCGGTGACCTACATTTTGGCCCTACCTGACCCAGTTTCAAACTTGTCTGAGATATTATCAAGACAAACATTCTGACCATTTTTCAAGTGTATTGGCTGAAAATGTGACTTCTAGAATGCACACAATGCTTTTCTAAGATTTGGACCAGTGACCCACTTTTTGACCTGACATAACACAATTTCAAACCTGAGATTTCATCAAGACAAACAGTCTAAGTTTAATGAGTATCTGAATGAAAATGTGGCCTCTAAGAGTGAATAAAAGGTAATTTTTGATGACTGCCCGATGGATGACCAACGATGGACAACCTACACAGCACAATCACAAAAGCTCACCCTGAGCACTTTGTGCTCAGGTGAGCTCAAAAATAACCAAATGTTAGATTTCTCTAATTCAAAGCATTTGCAGAGGACACATTAACTATGGCTTAAATTGGGGAATGTATCTGTAAAAAGGTAGAAAACATTGTAGGAATGGGAGAAAATGCTGGCTACCAGCATTTTCTCCTTTTCCCACAATGATTTCAAAAGCCCTTCTCCCAAGGATTGATAACCAGCATTTTCTCCTTTTCTCACAATGATTTCAAAAGCCTTCTTCCCAGCGTTGTTAAAAGGCGGGATTGTTTGGTAAAGGGTTTAGCTGCTAAATGTACCAAAAAAATAAAGATTTCTCTTTGCTTATGCAATATTGAAAGACAAACACAATGCCGGCCATTTAATGTATATTGATACATCAAACATACAGAATAATACAAATAACTCAACTTTATATCATTTCATGAACTTATAAAAGTAATAACAGTGTAAAATACAGTTTCTTCAGTTTTCAATTTTGGTATCAAACAACAAGAATACCATTGTACCAACAACAAAGTGTAACAAAACCAATTCCCCTACATAAAGCATCAACTTTATGTCTGCTTGCCCTTTACCACACTGAACAAAACTTTTATCTACACTGAACCAAACTTCTAACCGAACACTTTTTGAACTAAGATGTTATACACAAAACAGACATATTTTCAACTTTTGTTTTGCAGGCCACAATCTTGGGGAGCGTCCCTATGCATTGCACACAATCCCAAGCATAATCCACTTGTAATCCTTCATTCACGGGGTTGGAGGTTCAAATCAAAGATTTGCTTAACCCTTTCCCAGGGATCATTCTGGGCCGCGAAATCGCGAGATTCTCTCATTAAAATTGCAAAAATCGCATTTCTAAATCTCAATTGAAACAAAATCTCGCATACCGATTTTTGGCAGATGATAGGGATAGAACTCGAGTGTCAGTCCTTACATAGCGGTAATCCGCTCAATAAACTAGTCTATACACTGGTTCCCTGCATCATAAAACAAGATATACGGGAAGCAAATTACCAATTGCAACATTCGGCTTGTTCGGTGTTTTTCCTTATCATTAGCGGACCGTGATGTTGCGTACGAATGCAGTTCGTGTTTAAGTCGTCTGCAGTTCTGTGTCAGGCACAGTGCGAGGAAAATGCCTCCCAAGAAGAGAAAAGTAGAATCGAACCAAATAAAATCTTGTAATAAAATAACCAGTTTTCTTATGAACTCACGAGTCGAGACTGACGAGAGTGCTGAAAGTCAAGATAAACATGATAAATCGCCGACCAAGTCCAACGATGACACCGCTACTTCTTTGCCTTTAGATCCCTCGATAGCGAAAAAAAGTGTCAAATTTAACGAAAAGTGGCTTAAGTTACATGGGTGGTTGCGCTTTGATAATTCAAAAAACGAAATACACTGCCATTATTGTCGAGATTTAAATATGACAAATAACTTAAGAGTTGTTATTGAGGGGCCCCCTTTACATGAATTTGATTTTAGATCTGCATTGAGGGTGTGGCAGAGCCAGAAGTCAAGGCTTATTTTGAAAAAATGTTGATACACTGGTTTTTACTTGTAAGACTTGTGAAAACAATATGGGGAAAGGAGAAATTGCTCAAATTGAGCAGTTTATCCTTTTCCAACATTGTTTTCTCTCATTTCAGAGAAAGTAGTCACTTTTAAAATAGTGTCTTAAAGAGGTTTGGATTTGTCGTTTGGAGAAGAGTTAGATTTCTGAAAAATGAAACATAAAAAATCTCATTAAAATTTTAAATTTCTCATAATTTTTGAGCAAATGGAACATTTTCTCTCATATATATGTCCAACCAGAATGAGCCCTGCTTTCCCAAACGACAAATTTTGGACTGGTCCAAATTGAAAGAGTTTGCAGACGACAATTTTAAATTTGATGAAAATGGCAGAAAGGTCTCAAAATGGGTAGAAAACACTGTGGGAAAAGGAGAAATTGCTCGTTACGAGCAATTTCTCCTTTTCCCACAGTGTTTTCAAAAGACTTGTACTGCAGACATGTGAAAACCCGGGCTTGTTTGGGAAAGGGTTAAGATTCAAGTTGACGAGTTACATGTGCAATATTTTTTTTCATTTCATCGTGAATCTTAAGCAAATCTTTGAATTGAGCCTGCAACAACCTGAATGAGTGATTACAAGTGGATTATGCTGGGTACTGTGTGTAAAAAAAACAGAGAATTCTTTGAGAAAAAAATCTGGATTTTTTTACTCATGACATCTGAAGTCTTCTTTCCTATATATTTACAAACTTTCACTATTTGTTAACCCTTTACCAGACAACAAAATTTTAGCCTTGTCCAAATTGAAAGCATTTGCAGACAACATTTTCAATGTGGCTAAAATGGTGCAAATTTTCTTTGATAGGGTAGAAAACATTGTGGGAAAAGGAGAAAATGCTGGTTACCAGCATTTTCTCCTTTTCCAACAATGTTTTCAAAAGGCTTCTTTCCCAGGGGCATTAAAAGGCAGCAATTAAAAGGGTTAATGCAATACAAAGTTATTATAAGGGAAGTAATAAATGAGTCTTATTGCACTGCAAAAAGAGTTTGAAAATGCTATTTTTTTGCATACTTTTCAGAAATTTATCCACATGTACAAGTTTCTTATATTTAACAGGTGCTCTGGCAAAAGGGTATTTAACCCTTTACCACACAATCCTGACTTTTAACGACCCTGAAAGAGGGCTTTTAAAAACATTGTGGGAAAAGGAGAAAATGCTGGTAACCAGCATTTTCTCCATTTCCCACAATGTTTTCTACCCTATCAAAGACAGAAATCATCATTTTAGCAACGTTTCATTTGTCGTCTGCAAATGCTTTGAATTTGGTCCAGTCCAAAAATTTGACGTGTGGTAAAGAGTTAATGCATCTCTGTGATCGATGCTGGCATGCAGGTTGTAACATTATTCAGTTCCATAAAATCCATGTTGTGTCAAAATCCAAAGGATCTGTGATGTGAACCGGGTCCGTATTCACCAACTTTTCTTAAGAATATTCTGAGTCTTATTCTCCAAAATTTTCTACATTTGAAAGTAACACAACTCTTGATTGGCTAAACCAAATGGTTAAGCCAATCAGAAGTTGTGTTACTTTCAAATGTAGAAAATTCTGAAGAACAAGACAAAGAACATTCTTATGAATGGTTGGTGAATACAGACCTCGGTCTTTTGAGATGTAGAAAATTGACCAATAGCAAAGGTTTTGACCCAGGTAAGCCGTGCTGACTACGCAGGCTGACCTGGGTTGATACTTTTTACAGATGCATTCAACCCCCTGTTCAGAGAGTGGCGCATTTATAATTGCTCTCCTCAACGTAATACATGTATATAAAAGAAAACTCAACAAGCCATACATTTCTGGAGTATCAGTACATTTGAACATATAAGCAAGTTTCATATAATAAAAACAATATATAAACAAGCACATACACATAGATCAGAGAAAGAAAGTTAAAAAAAAAAAAAAATCTAAAGAAAATGACAACATTTTTCAAACATTTTTACCCAGGGCTTAAATAAAACTGGCATCATAATGTTTTATTCATTACCTAACCTTTTCCTAAACAACCACTTTTAGACTTTCAAATTCAAAACATCCGCAGACGACAAATTCAAAATTGACAGAAATGAGGTGAAGATCTCTGATACTAGGGGAGAAAACATTGTGGAAAAAGGAGAAAATGCTGATAATCAGCATTTTCTCCTTTTTCCACAATGTTTTCTACTCTTTGAAAGTCAACTCCCATCATCGGAGCCAGATTAATTTGGTGTCTGAAACTACTTTGGATTTGGAAAATTGAAAACTTTGTTCTTTGACAAAGGTTAAAAGCAAGCTGAGAGGTAAGAATAAAAAAGCACCATATCATCACATATCTATCACATCTATCACAGCCAAATAAGCTTTATCACAATAAAAACAAGTTCGTAAAGTTTTAACAAGAAATAATACATCACGCAGGCATTTTGATTGGTCAGTCACAAAATCACTGATCATTTCTACCTCCATTTTGATTGGTTGATACTTTTTATTGGTTTTCAAAGACAGGAGAGTAGCAAGGTCCTGCTTTGCAGCTGGAAGACTGGATGCCGAACTTGATGTGTTGATTCTCACTTGCATGTCATTGATAATCTGCTGACTGATAAATGCAACCACTGCTCTACTGCATAAACGAAACCTTGGGATAAAATAGAGAAGTAGCAGTGACATCAACTTGACAATCTACATACAAATTCAAAATATTTTTTTAACTCTTTACCAAAACACAAAACCTTACCCTTGTCCAATTTAACCCTTTCCCAAACAAGCCCTGGTTTTCACGTGTCTGCAGTACAAGTCTTTTGAAAACACTGTGGGAACAGGAGAAATTGCCCGTTGCTCGTTACGGGCAATTTCTCCTTTTCCCACAGTGTTTTCTACCTGTTTTGAGACCTTTCTCACATTTTCATCAAATTTAAAATTGTCGTCTGCACACTCTTTCAATTTGGACTAGTCCAAAATTTATCATTTGGGAAAGGGTTAAAAGCATTTGCAGATTATAAAATTTTGCTTAAACGAGAGGACTTGTCTTTGAAGGAGTAGAAAACATTGTGGGAAAAAAAGAGAAAATGCTGCTACATACCACTGTTTTCTTCCTTTCCTCACAATTTTCAAAAGTCTCTAAACCCAGGGTCATAAAAACACAGGACTGATTAAAGGCTAAATGTGTAGTAAAATATAAAGAAATAGAAAAGATTGCAAAAGAATTAAACAGAAAAGGTATGAAGAGACAGGACTGAAAAAAAATCAAATTTAACTTTATACCACACAAAACAAAATGGAAAACTTGAATAAATTAAAATGAAAACACTTACTTTTCTGTCAGCAAGGATTTCTTTCCCAAGCCAATGGCCCCCAATAAACCCCCTGACATCCTGTCTTCACCAAACAACTGTATCTTATGAATAAATTTCCGAAGAAGGGTCACGCAGGATGCCACATCACGACCGAAATCCAGCTGCCGAATAATCAGGTCCAGAGTTTTGTGCCACCAAAGCAATAACTTGCTCTCGTTTTCAGCACTGAAATATACATTAACCCTTTACTGCACAATGACGCCTTTTGACGCCCCAAGGAAAGCAGCCTTTTGAAAACATTGTGAGAAAAGGAGAAAATGCTGGTAACCAGCATTTTCTCCTTTTCCCACAATGTTTTCTACCCTATCAGAGAAAAGTTGCACCATTTGAGCCAGAATGAAATTGTCATCTGCAAATGCTTTCAATTTGGACAAGGCAAAAGTTTTGTCATCTGGTAATGGCTTAAAGCGACAGTTAATCCTCTGTCACACGACTCAATTTTAGACCAAATTCCAGGCTTTTGTGACTCAAATGATGAAAATTACCTTTAACTCTTTACCAACAACAAAATATTAGACAAGTACAAATTGAAAGCATTTGCAGACGACAAAATGAACTTTGTTCTGGGTAGGGCAGAAAACATTGTGGGAAAAGAAGAAAATGCTGGTTACCAGCATTTTCTCCTTTTCCCACAAGGTTTTCAAAAGGCTTCTTTCTCGGGGTCATCAAAAGTCGGGATTGTGTGGTAAAGAATTTCTCACACCAGTACTGACACAACTTTCTACCCAAGCCACTGACTTCTTTCACACATGCATCAGAGGTGAGAGGCCAAACATCGCCGGAAAGAAAGTTTGCCACAAACTAAAGCCTGCTACCACCAGATCACAAATTAGATATGCTAACCACTGAGCTATGCAGCCCAGCTGGAAGAGTTGAGATTTTTTTTTTGATTGGTACAGGGTTCAATACCTTGGTTTTGTCCTTTCTATCCAGTCTAGAATGGTCTCTATCAAGCCTTGTTCTTCGGTCAGGCTTTGACATAATGGCAACCTCTGTAGAATATAACAGTGCAGCAAAAGGAACGCTGACTCTTGCAGGCAAACAAGGAAGAAATCAGTCAAATTTAACTCGGGTACTTGTAGGGTAGCCAAAACACTGGACCATGGGTCTGTTATCTTTCTTTGTCCTCCTTAAAGGGAAATGCACATGTAGTTCAGTTTAACTCTTTACCACACAACAAAACTTTGGACTATACCAAATTGAAAGCATATGCAGTCAACAAATTGAGAGTAGCTCAAATGATGATTTCTGCCCTTGAAATAGTAGAAAACATTGTGGGGAAAAAGAGAAAATGCTGGTTACCAGCATTTTCTCCTTTTCCCACAGTGTTTTCAAAAGGCTTTTTCTTCAGGGTTGTTAAAACTTGGGATTGTGTGGTAAAGAGTTAATAGAATGAATATTGAATTTCAATCAGTTTCTAATTTTTCTGTTCATAAACCCTTAACCAATTGGTCAGAGCTTTAAAAACCCAAAGGGAGAGGGCTTTTGAAAACATAGTGGGAAAAGGAGAAAATGTAGGTAAGTCCAAGCATTTTCTCCCTCTCCTACAATGTTTTCTACCCCAGCAAAGAAAAAATACCTTTATTTCAGCCACTTGTGATTTGTTGTCTGCATATGCTTTCACAATGGGTCTTAACCGTTTACCACACAATCCCAAGTTTTAAAGACCCTGATAAATAAAGCTTTTGAAAACATTGTTGGAAAAGGAGAAAATGCTGGCAAAAGGGGCACATTATACCAAGCAAGTTGTCACATAATTATGGGTCCATAAAATCCATTTTGTCTAACAATTGGCTGAATCCTGAAGTAGAATGTTTTTTTAATTTACAAATAGCAAAAAGTTGCGAGTTGAGTTAGCCTGTGCAGACTACACAGGCTGACATGGGTCGATACTTTTTGCAGACGTGTTAAGCCCCCTTTTCACAGAGCATGGCTCTTTTATAACCTGATGGTCAATTTTTCCTAAATTTTTCTGAAATTACAAAGTTGGAGAAGTGTCTTATAAGCAAAGGCACCTTGTAGTCGAGCATATGCCGTAACATATTGTCTGGAAATGCTTTCAACATAGACAAGTCAAAAGTTTTTACGTCTAGTAAAAGGCTTAAGTTCACACTATATACATGTACCTGGCATAAATGTAAGTTCTATACACAACTCTACTATCTGTACCATGTAAGTTAGAGAGGCAACACTCCTGGTTGCTGCATGTATACAGGGTGACAGGAGTATCGTTTGTGGTGAATCTCTCAACCATTCTATCCAGGTTTCCATGACAACCTCTGACCCCTGGTTGTCAGGGTTACAGTTGTTAAGGAGAGTTAATATTTCTTTGACCATATCTGTACACTCCTGGTGCTGAGTGTATACGTCCAGTACTGGGGAAAGAAAAAAACAAGTAGATCTATTTTCATGAAACTTTGAACGGTCATAATATTTATTTATACTTTTCATGCAGCACTTCTTGAACTCACAATTTGAACGCTTAATCAAACAACAAAATTTCTTCCTTATCCAAAGCAAGTGATAAGTTTAATGTGGCTCAAATGATGAGATTTGTTTCTGACAGGGTAGAAAACATTGTGAGAAAACAAGAAAATGCTGGTAACCAGCATTTTCTCCTTTTCCCACAATGTTTTCATAAGCCTTTGTCCTCATGGTGGCAATTCCCAGGATTGCTTGGTAAGGACTGAGTCCTTTTCCAGCGAAAAATGTACACTTGTTCATAGCTAGCATTAATTCTGTTACCATCAAATGTGGGATAATCTAAGGTGACCTCAAAAAGGTTATTGTCAACATAGGAATCAGAGGAAATGCTGATAACCAGTATTTTCTCCTTTTACCACAATTTTTCAAAATCGAAACAAGTGACTGAATCAAGAGGTGGACTGGTCCTTGGACATGCAGAAAATTGACAAATAGCAAACTATTTCCACCCAGGGCAGCCTGCGCAGACTAGGCAGGCTGACCGAGGTCAGTACTTTTTTCGGATAAATTGAGTCCCTTTTTCTCAAAGCATGTCCCAAATTATTTATTGCAGAAATTGTAGATCAATGTCAGACTGAACAGAACATACAGTCTGATCCTCTTTGTACACTGTCTGGTATTTTGTAAAATACTCTGGCAATATCCATCCTGAAATTGCAATATTTTAGCTTATTTTCTCCTGACTCAAAATTTCCATTCAATTTATCAAACATTCCATGGGATAATATTCACCCTTCCCCACATATGCTAAAAGCCTATTAACCCTTTACCACACAATCCCAACTTTTAACGACTCTGAGAAACAGGCCTTTTGAAAAACATTGTGGGAAAAGGAGAAAATGCTGGAAACCCTCGATATTTTCTATCCTTCTAAAAACAAGTTTTAATTTTCTAGTCACATTTATTTTGTCGCCTGCAAATGCTTTTAATTTGGACATGTCTAAATGTTGTCGTTTGATAAAGAGTTAACTCTTAACCATACAACAAAATTTCAGATTAATCCAAATTGAAAGTATCTTTACCCTGTACTAAATAAGAGAATTTTGAACTCAAACAGATTGAAAGCATTTGCAGACAACAAATTAAGTATTGCTAAAATGATTTTTTTCTGTCTGTGATAGGGTAGAAAACATTGTGGAAAAAGAAGAAAATGCTGATAACCAGCATTATGTCCTTTTCCCACAATGTTTTCAAAGGCTCTCTCTCTTCCTGGGTTGTTAAAACACAGTATTGTATGGTAAAGGGTTAAGCCAACAAAATAAATGTGACCAAATGTTGGGCTTTGTCTGTTAAGATGGCCTATTTAATTGATATAATATCAATACATCAAGATTGCATGTACAATACTAATTCGTACATGATTGATTGATTGTATGGTGTTTAACGCCGTTTTCAACATTATTTCAGTTATATTGCGGCGGCCAGTGCATCTATTCATGCTTTCCTGGAGTTTCTTTTACCAGTACTACACACATTATTCTTTCCAAGCCACTGGCTGCTTTCCCACATAACCATCATCAAAACAATGATCATCGGTAAGAGAAGAATGAATCCTGTCGCAATGACTGTCATCAATCCACGGAAAGAAATTGGCCGAGCCGGGGATCAAACCAGCGACCTCCTGTTCTCAAGTCCTGTATGCCACCGACTGAACTAGATGAGTCATGCTCTGTGAAAATGGGGCTTGATGCATCTGCGAAAAGTATCAACCCAGGTCAGCCTGTGCAGTCCACGCAGGCTGACCTAAGCCAAAACTTTTCGCCATTGGTCTATTTTCTGCATGGCGAAGGACAAGTCTTCCCCATGATTGAGTCTGTTGCTAAAAAAGTGGCTATTATGGATCCATATTAATTATGGGATGGCTTAATTGGTATAGTATATTAAGGACATGCATTAACCCTTTCCCAAACGACAAATTTTGGACTGGTCCAAACTGAAAGAGTCTGCAGATGACAATTTTAAATTTGATGAAAATGGCAGAAAGGTCTCAAAAAGGGTAGAAAACACTGTGGGAAAAGGAGCAATTTCTCCTTTTCCCACAGTGTTTTCAAAAGACTTGTACTGCAGACACGTGAAAACCAGGGCTTGTTTGGCAAAGGGTTAAGCCCCCTGTTGCCAGCGCATGGCTCAGATATGATTTTCTTTGCAATCGTATAAACTGTGTGATTACATTTTATGAAAAAATGCAATTTCGGCTGTTAGAATAACAAGAGGGTTGTTTCGCAATCGGTAATGCTATTTTCAATGCAAGAGATATCGCATCATCAGGCTGATTTGAAAACGGACCTCCCTAATCGACACTTTTTATAGGTCATGTGACATTCTCACAAGTCTTTGTGGTACTCTGGCAGAACATCTAAAACTATGTAGCTCATTAACCCTTTACCACACAATCCTGAGTTTTAACGACCCTGAAGAAGAAACCTTTTGAAAACATGGGAAAAAGAGAAAATGCTGGCAACCAGCATTTTCTCCTTTTTCCATAATGTTTTCTACCCTACTGAATACAAATTCTATCATTTGAAGTACATTTTAATTGTTTTCTGCAAGTGCTTTCAATTTGAACAAATCTAAATTTTAGTGCACATTGTGCAAAAAGGAGAAAATGATGGTTATCAGTATTTTCTCCTTTTTCCAACAATGTTTCTGAAAACTTTCTGTCCTAGGATCACCAACACAAGATATTGTTTGGTAAAGTGTTGATAAGATATCAAAGTATTGTAGAAGCTGTTTACCTGCAGATTCCACTGTTTCTATTTCAGTCAGCAGATTAACAATGAGTGTTTTTAGTGAGGCTGGTTGCCAGTCTTGCAAAAATGTACACTGACATATCAGAGCTGAGACTGTGTGTAAGTAACACAGACGTTTTGCGGACCAGTCTTCTGTTAAAACTTGGGAAATCTCTGTGGTAAATCCTGAGGCCGACTTGAGTAGTCTGTGTAAAAATAGAACAAAATATGCAACTAAAATTTAAAAGAGAAAAACTAGAGGCCCTTGAGGGCCTGAATCGCTCCACTGGCATGATTATGCTGTTTTTTATAGCATACGCTATGAATTCATGATGCAAAAAAGAAAAAAAAAAAAAAGCAATCATACAAAAAAATGAGGGAAAGGGTTGTTGCAACTGGGCTTGAATCCACTAAGATAGCGTAAGTAGGCATGGTGAATTGAACAAAATTAATAGTGACCATGTGACCTAGTTTTTGACCGCAGGTGACCCAATTTCAAACTCGTATTTCATGAAGACAAACATTCTGACCAATTTTCAAGTCAAGTGAGCAAAAAATGTGGCCTTGAGTGCCCTAAAGATATTTCTTTAATTTGACCTAGTGACCTAGATTATGACCCCAGGTGACCCAAATTTGAACTGGTCATTGACTATATCAAAACAAACATTTTAACCAATTTTCAAATCAAATGAATAATAAATGTGGCCTCTAGAGTGCCCACTAACTATTTCTTTAATTTGACCAAGTGACCTAGTTTATGACCCCAGTTGACCCAAATTCAGACTCATGTGAGATTTTACAAAGACAAACATTCTGACCAATTTTCAAGGCAATTAAGCAAATAATGTGGCCTCTAGAGTGCCCACAAGGTATTTCTTTATTTTGACCTAGTGACCTAGTTTATGGTTCCAGGTGACCCAAATCCGAACTCATCTGGTATTTCATCAAGACAAACATTCTGGCCAAATTTCAGGTCATTTGAGCAATAAATGTGGCCTCCAGAGTGCAAACAAGGTATTTCTTTAATTTGACCCAGTGAACTAGTTTATGACCCAAGTTGACCCAAATTAATCTTATGTGAGACTTTATAAAGACAAACTTTCTAACTAATTTTCAAGGCAATTGAGCAAATAATGTGGCCTCGAGAGTGCCAACAAGGTATTTCTTTAATTTGACCTAGTGACCTAGTTTATGACTCAAGATGACCCAATTTTGAACTCAATGAAATTGTTGTGCTTAGATGGGCAAACAAACTTAGAAGAGAATACAAAATATCAAAGCTCTACGCCTTCCAGTTTTAAAGAAGAATTTTAAAGTTTTCCTTCTTTGTTCCTATGTTCGAACTTGTGACCCCCGGGGCGGGGCCAGTTTTGACCCAGGGGCATCATATGAACAAACTTGGTAGAGGTCCACTAGGAAATGCTACATACCAAATATCAAAGCTCTACACCTTCCCGTTTAAGAGAAAAAGAAATTTAAAGTTTTCCTTCTTTGTTCCTATCTTTGAACTTGTGACCCCCGGGGCAGAGCCAGTTTTGACCCAGGGACATCATATGAAGAAACTTGGTAGAGGTCCACTCTGAGATGCAACATACCAAATATCAAAGCTCCACACCTTTCAGTTTCAGAAAAGAAGAATTTTAAAGTTTTCCTTCTTTGTTCCTATGTTCGAACTTGTGACCCCAGGGGCTGGGCCAGTTTTCACCCAAGTAGCATCCTTGGAACAAACTTGGTAGAAGTCGACTAGGAGATGCTACATACCAAATATTAAAGCTCTATGCCTTCCCATTTAAGAGAAAAAAAAAATTAAAGTTTTCCTTCTTTGTTCCTATATTTGAACTTGTGACCCTCGGGGCAGGGCCAGTTTTGACCCCAAGGGCATCATATGAACAAACTTAGTAGAGGTCTACTAGGCGATGCTACATACCAAATATCAAAGCTCTAAGCCTTCCAGTTTCAGGAAGATGATTCTTAAAGTTTTCCTTCTCTGTTCCTATGTTCGAACTTGTGACCCCTGGGGCAGGGCCAACTTTTGCCCCAAGGGCATCATATGCACAAACTTGGTAGAGATCCACTAGAAGATGCTACATACCAAATATCAAAGCTCCATGCCTTCCTGTTTCAGAGAAGAAGATTTTTAAAGTTTTCCTTCTTTGTTCCTATGTTGGAAATTGTGACCCCCGGGGTGGGGCCAGTTTTTACCCCAGGGGCATCATATGAACAAACTTGGTAGAGGTCCACTAGAAGATGCTACATACCAAATATCAAAGCTCTATGCCTTCAAGTTTCAGAGAAGAAGATTTTTAAAGTTTTCCTTCTTTGTTACTATGCTCAAACTTGTGACCCCCAGGGCGGGGCCAGTTTTGACCCCAGGGACATCATATGAACAAACTTGGTAGAGGTCCACTAGGCAATGCTACATACCAAATATCAAAGCTCTACGCCTTCCAGTTTCAGAGAAGATGATTTTTAAAGTTTCCCCTCTTTGTTTCTATGTTCGAACTTGTGACCCCTGGGGCAGGGCCAGTTTTCACCCCAAGGGCATCATATGAACAAACTTGGTAGAGGTCCACTAGGACATGCTTCATACCAAATATCAAAGCTCTATGCCTTCTAGTTTTACAGAAGAAGATTTTTAAAGTTTTCCTTCTTTATTCCTATGTTGGAAATTGTGACCCCCGGGGTGGGGCAAGTTTTTAGCCCAGGGGCATCATATGAACAAACTTGGTAGAGGTCCACTAGGAGATGCTACATACCAAATATTGAAGCTCTACGCCTTCAAGTTTCAGAGAAGAAGATTTTTAAAGTTTTCCTTCTTTGTTACTATGCTCAAACTTGTGACACCCGGGGTGGGGCCAGTTTTGACCCCAGGGACATCATATGAACAAACTTGGTAGAGGTCCACTAGGCAATGCTACATACCAAATATCAAAGCTCTACGCCTTCCAGTTTCAGAGAAGATGATTTTTAAAGTTTCCCCTCTTTGTTTCTATGTTCGAACTTGTGACCCCTGGGGCAGGGCCAGTTTTCACCCCAAGGGCATCATATGAACAAACTTGGTAGAGGTCCACTAAGACATGCTTCATACCAAATATCAAAGCTCTATGCCTTCTAGTTTTACAGAAGAAGATTTTTAAAGTTTTCCTTCTTTATTCCTATGTTGGAAATTTTGACCCCCGGGGTGGGGCAAGTTTTTACCCCAGGGGCATCATATGAACAAACTTGGTAGAGGTCCACTAGGAGATGCTACATACCAAATATTGAAGCTCTACGCCTTCAAGTTTCAGAGAAGAAGATTTTTAAAGTTTTCCTTCTTTGTTACTATGCTCAAACTTGTGACACCCGGGGTGGGGCCAGTTTTGACCCCAGGGACATCATATGAACAAACTTGGTAGAGGTCCACTAGGCAATGCTACATACCAAATATCAAAG
Organism: Tridacna gigas; assembly: GCA_945859785.2. Lineage (NCBI taxonomy): Eukaryota > Metazoa > Mollusca > Bivalvia > Cardiida > Cardiidae > Tridacna > Tridacna gigas. The sequence continues at coordinate 60,044,929 of OX244036.2, forward strand.
CTCTACGCCTTCCAGTTTCAGAGAAGATGATTTTTAAAGTTTCCCCTCTTTGTTTCTATGTTCGAACTTGTGACCCCTGGGGAAGGGCCAGTTTTCACCCCAAGGGCATCATATGAACAAACTTGGTAGAGGTCCACTAGGAGATGCTTCATGCCAAATATCAAAGCTCTATGCCTTCTAGTTTTACAGAAGAAGATTTTTAAAGTTTTCCTTCTTTGTTCCTATGTTGGAAATTGTGACCCCCAGGGCGGGACCAGTTTTGACTCCAGGAGCATCATATGAACAAACTTGGTAGAGGTCCACTAGGAGATGCTACATGCCAAATATCAAAGCTCTACGCCTTCAAGTTTTAGAGAAGAAGATTTTTAAAGTTTTCCTTCTTTGTGACTATGCTCAAACTTGTGACCCCTGGGGCGGGGTCAGTTTTGACCCCAGGGGCATCAAATGAATAAACTTGGTAGAGGTCCACTAGGAGATGCTACATACCAAATATCAAAGCTCTGCGCCTTCTAGTTTCAGAGAGGAAGATTTTCAAAGATTTTGCCTTTTTTTCATTTTTGTTGCCATGGCAACCAGAGTTGTGGGTGGAATTCAATTCTTTGAACAATTTTGGTAGAGCTTCACCCAAGGAACATCCCTGCCAAGTTTCATCAAGATTGGCCCAGTGGTTTAGGAGAAGAAGATGTTTAAAGAAATTGTTGACGGACGACAGACGACGGACGACGGACATAGGGCGATCACAATAGCTCACCTTTAGCACGTTGTGCTAAGGTGAGCTAAAAAAACAACAACCTGAAGTACTATTTCTCAAAACCAATTGTTTGGAATCCAGTCAAATTTGATAGGGTATCAGTACTCACTGTTTTAAACAATTCCTACAAGTTTCAAAGGAATGTGACCAATGATGCGGACTGTGTTGAGTAAACAATACTAAATCATGAAATGGCTGCTTTTCCTAAACTAACTGCTAGATTTTCTTCATTCTTAAAAGAGTTCAATCCTTTGATGATACAAATAATCTTTGCAAGTTTCAAAAGATTGAAACAAAAATGTGACTTAATTACGTAAACAAGAAATGTAAATTTTCAACTTTAAATGGCTCCTTTTCCCATACTGATTTTCAAATGTTTTTTTTTTTTTTTTTTTCTTTTTTTTAATCCATAGGGTTCAAGCTATTGATAATATAAAGCAACTATGCAAGTTTCATGAAAATTCAACCACAAATGCTGACATTATCGAGTAAACTAGAATTGTAAATTTTCAAATTTAAATGGCTACTTTTTCCATACTAATTATCTTTTTTTTTTTCAAACTCAATAGGGTTCAAGCTGTTGATGATACAAAGCAACTGTGCAAGTTTCATGAAAATCCGACCACAAATACAGACTTTATTGCGTGAACAAGAAAAGGGAATTTTGATGTTTAAATAGCTGCTTTTCCCATACTTATTGTCAGATTTTTCTCAAAATCAATCGGGTTCAAGCTATTGATGAGATAAACAAACTGTGCAAGTTTCACAAAAATCTGACAACAAATGCAGACTTATATATAATGAAATTTTGAACTTTAAATGGCTACTTTTCCAACACTGATTTTCAGATTCTTTTAAAATCAATAGGGTTCAAGCTATTGATGAGATAAACAAACTGTGCAAGTTTCACCAAAATCTGACAAGAAATGCAGACTTTATCACATAGTATTCAAGCTATTGATGGGATAAACAAACTGTGCAAGTTTCACGAAAATTTGACAAGAAATGCAGACTTTATCACATAGTATTCAAGCTATTGATGGGATAAACAAACTTTGCAAGTTTCACGAAAATCCGACCACAAATGCAGATTTTATTGTGTAAACAAGAAATTGAAAATTTGAACTTTAAATGGCTACTTTTCCCACACTGATTGTAAGATTTTTTTCAAAATCAATAGGATTCAAACTATTGATGAGATACATAAACTGTGCAAGTTTCATGAAAATCCGACCACAAATGCAGACTTTATAGCATAAACAAGAAATTGAAAATTTGAACTTTAAATGGCTACTTTTCCCACACTGATTGTCCAAATTTTTTTAAAAATCAATAGGATTCAAGCTATTGACGAGATAAACAAACTGTGCAAGTTTCATGAAAATCTGACCATAAATGCAGATTTTATCGCGTAAACAAGAAAAATCGGACGGACGGATGGACGACGGAAACCACGCCATGACATGAGCTCTGCTGGCTTACAGCCAGTAGAGCTAACAAGTGTACTCCCTACAAAATGACAAAATTTTGTCCAAATTGAAGGCATTGGCAGACTACAAACAAAATGTGACTAAAAAATTGAAACTTTTTTTTTTTGACTGGTAGAAAACATTTTTGGAAAAGGAAAAAATTCAAGTTACAAATGCTGGTTACCAAAATTTTTGCAGAGCCCCAGTAACTCAGTCGGTAGAGTGCAGGACTTGAGTGGGGGGGGGGGTTTGCTGGTTTGATTCCCGGCTTGGCCAATTTCTTCCCAAGGATTGATGATAGTCATTGTGACAGGATTTACTCCCCTCTCACTGCTGAACATTATTTCAATGATGGTTATGTGGGAAAGCAGCCAGTGGCTTTGAAAGAGTATTGTGGGTAGTACTGGTAAAAGAAACCCCAGAAAAGCATGAATAGGTGCAAGGGCCACCGCAATATAACTGAAATAGTGTTGAAAATGGTGTTAAACACTATACAATCAATCATGCAAACAACCAAAATTTTCTCTGTCTTCTACAGAGTCATTAAAACTCTGGACTGTTTGGTAAAGGGTTGAACAATGGTATCATTTTCAAAGCAGTAATTATAACTAGAATTATGATCCCAATGCCACGAGTCAAAATCAGACAAAAAACTCTCTATCGACTCATTACCCCTTGTATGGTGGCATAAAAATTGATAATAATGGCTGACATTTTCACAAAAATCATGGTGGATTTGCCCATAATTTCATGTTAATCTGAAATTATCAGTAAATTTTTTTTTCCATAAAAACCAGATAAATGACTTGACCCCCAAACACAAGACAAAATTGAAAGCATTTGCAGACGACAAATTAAATGTGGCTCAAATGATGGGACTTGCTGTTGAAAGAATAGAAAACATTGTGGAAAAAGGAGAAAATGCTGGTCACAACATTTTCTCCTTTTTCCACAATGTTTTCAAAAGCCTTCTTCCTAAGGGTCATTAAAACTCAAGACTCTGTGGTAAAGAGTTAACACGAGATTGTTCATATCATTGCTCTAAACTGCCACCTGTAACTAGTTATCTTGACGATACAATCAGTCAAAGTATTCCTGATGGTTATGAAATCTGAAATTATGTGCAACATTCTCTAGGATTATTTTGTACATATCCTTACATGTATTTTTACATATCAGTAAAGACATTGGTTCTATTTATATGAGCCATGTTTTGTGAAAAGGGAGATAAATGCATCTGCAAAAAGTATCGACTCAGGTCAGCCTGGGCAGTCCGCATAGGGTGACCCCGGCTGAAACATTTCACTATTGGTAAATTTTCTGTATGTTCAGTGGCCAGTCTATGTCATAATTCATGGTCAAGTCGGTTGCCAAAAAAGTGTGGCTATTATTGATCTTTAAGTATGTGATGGTTTACCAGGTATTATGTATTACGGAGATGCATTAAGCCCCTTTTCCCACAGCATGGATATATAGTATCATGATTATTTTGTCTGCTTTCTAGTTAAATTTTTCTAAACATGACAAAAAGTTATGATAGTTTTCAAATAACATGAAATAATTATGCCATTGTTATTATGAAAAAATCAGCTATAAAGGACATTTGAAGACATTTTTTTAGGGTTTCAACAGGACTGTGGTCAACAGGACTTTGTTTTATCTGAGTAAAGCTATGCCACAATTCCATCCTACCTGAGTCCAAGACCGTCTGGTGACGTCCTTCCTTGAAGTATGCATTTAGAGTCACTATCATGTAAAAACCAAGAACAGGATTTCTTGTATACTTCCTGTGGTAAATTTTGCCATTTGAATGATTCTGCTTGCGCCAGCAATTTTTCCATATCTGGATTCTGAAAACACAGTATCTATATTGCTTGCAATCTTACCAGTTACTCATAATTATGTATTTTATCACCACTCTGTAAGGCCTTAAAATCTCTACCACGCAAGAAAAATTTAGACTTGACCTAATTGAAAGCATTTGCAGATGACAATCTAAATGTAACTAAAAGGACAGAATTTGTCTTTGATAGGGTAGAAAACATTGTGGGAAAAGGAGAAGATGCTGGTAACCAGCATTTTCTCCTTTTCCTACAATGTTTTCAAAAGCCTTCTTGAACAGGGTCGTTAAAACTTGGAATTGTGTGTTAAAGGGTTAATCCTTCACCAAACCACAAAATATTAGACTTGCCCAAATTGAAAGCTTTTGCAGACAACAAATCAAAAATGTGATCATTTATCTTTCAAAGGGTGGAAAACATGGTGGGAAATGGAGAAAATGCTGATCCAAGTATTTTCTCCTTTTCCCACAATATTTCAAAAGACATCTTCCTGTGTGTTTTTAAAACTCAGGATTGTATGGTAAAGGGTTAAAGGAAAAAGCTATACTGATATACAATTTGTACAACTAATTAAAACTTGGAAGCAGAATGAAGTAAGAAAATATTATGATCATTGATAAGCCAGAGAACCACATGAAGGTACCAATACTCAGATGCACTTGCTTTTAGAAATGAACAATGCTCTGGCAAAAAGGGGGCTTGATGCATCTCTGTGGTGCATCATACAAAGTAGGTCATCACATAATCATAGATCCATTAACATCCATTTTGTCTAACAACCTAACAACCAGCCGAATCCTGAGGTACAATGGCCCTTTAAATCTTTACCAAACAACAAAATCTTAGACTTGTCAAAATTGAAAGCATTTGCAGACAAAAATAATTATTTAGAAGCTGCTCCAATAATTATTTCTGTCTTTGTTTGGGTTGAAAACTTGTGTATATGCACGCTTGAAACCGAACTACAACTGTAAACATGGACCCGTGAATGGTATAAACGCTGAAGGTGACAATGCAGGATACTTATTTGTCTGTCATTTGTTTTATGTGATAAATAGAATCTTACATTCATGTTTATGTATTATCATTTTTATCAAACTCGTTGACTACAATGTATATGACGCTCGCCAAGGCTCGAGTCATATAATTTTAGTCAACTCATTTGATAAAAATGATAATACATAACACTCATGTAAGATCCTCTATTTCACAGAGCTTGACTCAAATTCAAAGCAAAAGTAACAATTGGAAATGGGCATATCTATTTAAAAAATAATTTGCCTTATTGGTATAGCAGTAAGGAACAGTCCAGAAATGCACGAGAAAAGGGGCAAAATGTGTGTTACAAAATTATACATTACTTTCACCATTCGATACAGAAGATGTTTAATACAGAGTCTGTATCAGGTTAACTCTTTACCAAGTGACAAAATTTTACACATGTCCATACTGAAAACATCAATTTTGCAGACAATAAATGAGCCATGCTCTAGGAAAAGGGGGCTTAATGCACCTGCGAACAGCATCAACCCAGGTCAGCCTGCGCATTCCGCAAAGGCTGACCTGGGCCGAAACTTTTCGCTATTGGTCAATATTCTACCTGTTAACTCTTTACCACACAATCCTGACTTTTAATGACCCTGAGAAAGAACGCTTTTGAAAACATTGTGGGAAAAGGTGAAAATGCTGGTAACCAGCATTTTTTTCCTTTTCCCACAATGTTTTCTAGCCTTTCAAAAACAAATTTCAATTTTTGAGTTACGTTTATTTTTGTTGTCTGCAAATGCGATCAATTTGGACTGGTCTAAAATTAAAAGACCATTCTACCTCATGATTCAGTTTGTTGTTAAAAAAAAAGTGGCCATTATGTATTCACAACTATGTGATTGATGGCTTGTTTTGTATCATGCATCACAGAGATGCATTGAGCTCCTTTTGCCAGAGCATGGCTCATATATAATGCGGTTCAAATGATGGGTTTGTCACTAATAGGTAGAAAACATTACGGGGAAAGGAGAAAATACTATTTCATAGGATTTTCAGTTCTTCCCACAATGTTTTCAAAATAGCCCTCTTCCTTGGGTCGTTAAAGCATAGGATTCTTGGTAAAAACTAACCAAAGGACAGACAAAACTGACCTCAATGTATTTCTTTTCTGCACAAGCCTGTATCAGCAGTAAGAAGAGGCAGCCCTCGTATCTCATGTTTGTTTCTGCAGAATGATACTGACGGTACCATGCTGTCACCTGTGGCCACTCGATGACAGATATTATGTCCGCAACCAGGTTAAACCCAAGAGAATTGCCACTCTCTTTCAACTGTTTAAAAAAAAAGAAAAAAAAATTCTATCCAGAAACTTCATCATTTATTAATAATGAAATTATTTCATGAATCAACAGTGAAATAAATACTTGTAGTAAAAATACTTGTAGTAAATCTCTAATTGATGGCATGAGATCTAGTTAACATGCATACTAAAGGTAGGTTTGGTTTAAATGTCTAACATTTCATCGAAAGACCTCAAACTCTCTTAATGCTTGTTCTGAGCAAGTACACCTTTTTACACAATGTTTTTAAAAGTTAAAAGTCATTTCCCTCAATGTTGCAATAAAAAAAAAAATAAAATAAAAATAAAAATCTGATTTTTAGGTAAACTGTCAAACTCTTTTGTCGTTCATTAGGTGTTTTAACTCTTTAAAACACAATCCCGACTTTTAACGACCCTAAAAAGGAAGCCTTTTGAAAATATTGTGGGAAAAGCAGAAAATGCTGGTAACCAGCATTTTCTCCTTTTCCCACAATGTTTTCTTCCCATCCCATAACAAATTTCAATTTTTAAGTCACATTTAATTTGTCATCTGCAAATGCTTTCAATTGGGACTAGTCTAAAATTTTGTCATTTAGTGAAGAGTTAATTCATACAGCAGATTTTTAAATACCTTATAAATAATTGCGTTAAACAAAATAAAGCATTCTGGCATTATTTTTTAGCTCAGAGAAATAAATACCAAATACTATGTTGTAAAAACTCTCCTGGTGCTTGAATTTGATTGAAGGTCACATAGAGGTCAAATTTTCTTATGCATCAAGAAGCAAAACCACCAGCAAAGTAATTAAAACATAATATTCCTTTTATTATACACCTACCACTTTCCAACAATTGTTGACATTAAATTCGAAAAAAGGAAACGAAATAAAACAAATAACTGTGTACTTGATACAAACTTAGTTTTTATGAATATGGATGAATATTATAGAGTAACATTTTTTACAAATTAACCCTTTCCCAAACAAGCCCTGGTTTTCACGTGTCTGCAGTACAAGTCTTTTGAAAACACTGTGGGAAAAGGAGAAATTGCTCATAACGAGCAATTTCTCCTTTTCCCACAGTGTTTTCTACCCTTTTGGAGAACTTTCCGCCATTTTCATCCCATTTAAAAAATGTCATCTGCAAGCTCTTTCAGTTTGGAAGGGTCTAAAATTTGTCGTTTGGGAAAGGGTTAAACTGCAAATCACTATGTAAGTATTCCAAGCACAAGATATATCATCATAAAATATTTGAAACCGTATCTGACACAGTGTAGATACAGATTTTTTTTCTGTTGTGTGTGATATTTAATCCCTTTGTGAATGCATGTATTTGTACTGAAAACTTTTCAGGTATATAATAAAGATGTTTATCAAAATAATATTATGTTACAAGTAATGTTTCCTTTCACTGCAATGTTTTCAAAATTTGCTGCGTAACAAAAAAGTTGTCTGATAGATTCAATGAGTTGATCATATTTGAAACATTGCAAAATGAAATAACCCAGGTATAAGTCTCTATATCATTATGAATACACACCTGGGCCAAAGTTTCCATCACTTGTATATTTGGACAGACTTGTTTCCATGGCAACTGTTGAAACTCCATATTAAAGACAGATATCACTGATGGATTCACTTCAGCTTTACAAAGAGTTGTTGCGAAATACAACCACAGCAAAGACATAAAGTCATTGTAGAATTTTCCCCTAATTTCTGAAATACAAAAATATATGAGTTGTGCTCTGTGAAAAGGGGGTTTAATGAATCTGCAAGAAGTATCGGCCCAGTTCAGCCTGCCCAGTGTGCGCAGGCTGATCTTGGCCGAGACTTTTCACTATTGGTCAGTTTTCTGTATATCCAAGGACCAGTCTACCTCATGATTAAGTCGGTTGTTAAAAAAAAGGTGGCTAATATGTATCCATAATTATGTGGTGATTTGGTTGGTGTCGTGCTGCATGGTGATGCATTAAGCCCCCTTTTGCCAGAGCATGGCTCATATATCTTTAACAGTCTGTAAGTCATTATGCATAAATTAAAGCTTTATGTAATGAAATCAATTCCCACTTTTAACGGTCCTAGGCACGACAGCTTTTGAAAACATTGTGAGAGAAGGACAAAAATGCTGGTTACCAGCATTTCTCCTTTACTGACAAAATTTTCTAATCTATGAAAGAGAAAATCCAGCAAATGTTTTAAATGTGGACCAGTCTAAAATTTGGTCATTTTGGCAAACATAATAAGATTTAACAACCCCTAGAAAGAAAGCTTTGGAAAACATTAAGGAGAAAGGAGAAAATGCTGGAAATGAGCACTTTCTCCTTATCCCACAATGTTTTCTACCCTTCTAAAGGCAAATCATATCATTGAAATAAAATTAAATTTGTCGTCTGCAAGCACTTTCAATTTGGAAAGTGTAAAATTTAGTCATCTGGTACACGTTTAAGGCATCTTATATTGGACAGAGTAGATCCAGATCACATTTCCAGTCTGATCTTGGTCAACACTGTAAGTGAAAAAAAAACTACAGAATCTCTTAATAATCAAAGTATCAACTCCATTGAAAATTTAATTCCAAAGATGTACAAACCTAATGTTCTGAAATGAGCAAACCCAACCACATCCTTGAATGCCTTCACCATGAGGGTGGCTGGTTCCCTGTCTTCCTCAATCCACGGCATTCCAGCTACCTTGGAGATATAAATCACCTGCAACCATGGCTCAAATCCCTCTACAATACATCTCCACAGAGACTCAATACCTGAAGGAAAGAATGACTTATGCCATACAGGACAGGCATTCTAATAGATGGGACAGGTTTCTACAGATGTAATCAAGTACCAAAATACACCAGCTGTAATTTTGTACTTTTAAAGGGATGGGCATTTTTATAGGGTTAGGGTTTTATATGGGTTTAGTTATAATGCAGTCAAGCATCAAATTACACCAGCAATAATTTTGTAACATGAAAGGAGAGGGCGTTAGTTACTACATGTATCAGAGTTTTACACTGTTTTAACAGCTTAGGTCATATTACGGCAGCCAGTGCACCTACATGTTTCCTGGCTTTCTCACGCCGGTCCCAACAAACTTTCTTTCCAAGCCACTGACTACCTTCTCACTTGCATCAGAGGTGAGAGGTGAAAAATTGCCGGAAAAAAAGTTTGCTGCAACCAGGTATCAAGCCCGCAATCACCAGGTCAGAAGTCAGATACTCTAACCAATGAGCTAACCAGCCGGGCCAGGGACGGGCATTCTTAAAATGAGATTCTACTGATGCAGTCAAGCAGCAAAATATACCAGCAGCAATTTTGTAAGATAAAAGGTGACAGAGTACATGCACTCACTCTGATTGGTTGTGGATTCTACTAAGGTGGGGACCATTTTGTAAACTATGCATTTGGACAAATCTCTGAGTAAATAAGCAAGATGAGGTACATATCTCCTCCATTTTGGATACAATCCAAACGTGGCTGCCTCTTTCTGGTTTAGCCTTATCTGCATAAACTCATGGCCCAACCATTGGATAATATTTGTTATCTGCAAGACAAAGAAGAAAAAAAAAATGTTTGAATCAAAATTACATGTTAAACATATGAACAGCTCTCTGGCAAAAAGGGGATTTAATGCATCTCTTCTCGATGCTCTACACCAACCAAGTCATTACATAATAATGGATTCATAAAATTCATATTGACTAACAAAATACTGAATCATGGGATAGACTAGTCCTTTGATTTGCAGAAAATTTACAAATAGCAAAACATTTTTGCCAAGGTCAGCCTGCGAGGGCTCTGCAGGCTGATCTGGGTCGAAAGATTTTGCAGATGCATTAACCCTTTCCCAAACAAGCCCTAGTTTTCACATGTCTGCAGTACAAGTCTTGCAATTTCTCCTTTTCCCACAGTGTTTTCTACCTTTTTTGAGGACTTCCTGCCATTTTCATCAAATTTAAAATTGTCGTCTGCAAACTCTTTCAATTTGGACCAGTCCAAAATTTGTCATTCGGGAAAGGGTTAATGCATCTCTGTGATACATTATACCTAACAAGTCATCACATAATAAAAGATCCATAACATTTGTCTACAACAGAATAAATCATGAGATAGACTGGTCCTTTGATCTGCAGAAAATTTACAAATAACAAAAAAATTTGACCCAGGTCAGCCTGTGAGGGCTCTGCAGGTTGACCTAGGTCAAAAGTTTTTGCAGATGCATTAAACCCCCCTTTTCACAGAGCATGGGTCATATATAGAACTACAGGGAACTTTATGTCTTGCAGCTTTCAGAAACAATTTGGGCAAAACCAAAAATTACATGTACTTATATAAAGCATTTTATCCTCTTCCCACAATGTTTGCTGTCTTTTCCAAGACAAATTTTACTGTTTCCATCTTATTTTATTTGTAATCTGCAAATGCTTTCAAACTGGATGGTCTAGAATTTTGTCTGGTATCGACTTAACTGTTTGCCAAACAGCAAAATTTTGGACTTGTCCAAATCCAAAGCATTTACAGACAATTAAATATTGCTCAAATGGTAAAAACTGTCTTTAAAAGGGAGAAAAGGAGAAAATGCTGGTTACTAGCATTTTCTCCTTTTTCCAAAATATTTTCAAAAGCTTTTTCTGTCAGGTTTATTAAAACTTGGGACCGTGTGGTAAAGGGTTAATCACAAATCTACAGTGCCTGCTCTGTAGATAGATCTGTGAACACTTCTGGGTATATCTGATTTTCTTCTGTGGTGGGTTCATCCTCTTTGTTTCCATAGAAACATATTTCATGAAATGTCGTCCAGCAAGTTGTGCTAAGTTTGTCAACCGATGAACCTGAAATGATGATAAATTCTTAAGATAGACACAATTGATAGTCACTTAATAATAGATATTAAGTATTAGAAAAGAAAAATCCCTTATTACAAAAATAGGCAAAACATAATGAAAAGTAGTGATTGTTTGTAACAATTAGTTGCTCTTTCTACTACAATGTTTTATTCAGCTTTCATATACAGAACTTTCCAATAAAAGTAATATTTTTACAGTAGTTGATTGGTATGTAAAAAAATTTCAAAATATTATAATTTATTGAAATATGGGTCTGTATCCACTTACCATTCTAAATTGCATCCTTATGAGACAGACGGACGGACGGACGGAGGAACGGACGGACGGACGCACTGACGAACTGACTGACTGACTGGTCTTTAACGTAACTTTTCAATATTATTTCAGCTCACATATTCATGTATTTTTTGGGTTTCACCAGTACTAGGCTAGTGCTCTGAAATGTCTTGCCCAAAGACACTCCCACAAATGTATCCAGTTAGGCTCGAACCCAGGGCCTCCAGGTCAAGATTCCTCCACAGAGCCACACAGGATCCCAATACATTTAGAAAGCAACACAAAGATTGGTTCCATCAATCATAACTCCTGTTCATATGAAATTAATAAAATGCTTCAGCATCAGACTGGAGTTAACCCTTCACTACGCAATCCCCATTTTTAACGACCCCGAGAAAGAAGCCTTTTGAAAACATTGTGAGAAAAGGAAAAAATGCTGGTAACCAGCATTTTCTCCTTTTCCCACAATGTTTTCTACCCTTCCCAAAACAATTTTCAATTTTTCAGATGCATTTATTTTGTCGTCTACAATTCCATTTAATTTGGACTAGTCTAAAATTTTGTCGTTTGGTAAAGAGTTAAGAATTGTAGGTGAAAGGAACCATGGAGCTAAATTTAAGCAACTTTGTCTTTAGCAGATTACAAAATTTTGGTATTTGCACATGACACATCAAATATGGGAATATCTTATCCTTTCCTACAATATTTCAAAAAGCCTTCTTTCTCAGGATCTTTAAGCCTTTACCACACAAACCCGAGCTTTAACGACCCCTACAGAAAAAGACTTTTGAAAACATTGTGGGAAAAGGAGAAAATGCTGGTAACCAGCATTTTCTCCTTATTCCACAATATTTTCTTCCCTTTCAAAGACAAATTTCATAATTTGTGCTACACTTAATTTGTGGTATGCAAATGCTTCCAATTTGGACCAGTCTAAAATTTTTTGTGTGGTAAAGAGTTAAAGCACAGGATTTTTTGCTGAAGTGGTTCAGGACTCAAATCCTAGGCTACGTTATAGTTATCAGTGCTGTCAGTGTTTTGATGTCAACATCTTTTTTATCCTAGCAATCTTTAACTCTCCCTTAGCTTTTAATTCTTTACCAAACTACAAAATTTTAGACTTGACCAAACTGAAAGCATTTGCAGATGACAAAAATTCCATGTTGCTGACATAATGATATCTCTCTTCAATAGGGTAGAAAACATTGTGGGAAAAGGAGAAAAGTTGGTTACCAGCATCTCCTTCTTTTCCCACAATGTTTTCAAAAGCCTTTTTCATTCGGTTTGTTAAAAGTCAGGATTGTATGGTAAAGGGTTTAACAATTTCAGAACTATTCTCAATGTATACAGGGAAAAAGTAACATGGATGTAAACAAACCTTGTAATAAGGCAGCCAACACTTCATGTATATTCTGGGGAAACCTGTGTTTTAAAACCATCTTCTCATGTCCAACATACAGCTGAAATAAAAAGATTACTTTTTCTGTCCTAAGAGACTAAAAGATAGATTCTAAGAATGAAAAGAAGTGTCTCATAATGGGACTTGACCTTATAACACAGTCCCGAGTTTTAACAACCCTGAGAAAGACAGCTTTTTAAAACATTGCGGAAAATGTTGGTTACCAGCATTTTCTCCTTTTCCCACAATGTTTTCTAACCTTTCAGAGATAAATTCAATCATTTGAACCACATTAGATTTGTTGACGTGAAATGCTTTCAATATGGATAAGTCCAAAATTTTTTTGTGTGGCGAAGAGTTTACACAATAACAGCTAAATTTGGAAGGATTTGATTCACAATATTCCAAAGCATGACAACCATATAGGTCCAATTCTTCCACAACTTAACTCTTTACCACACGATCCCGAGTTTTAACAACCCTGAGAAAGAGGCCTTTGGAAAACATTGTGGGAAAAGGAGAAAATGCTGGTAACCAGCATTTTCTCCTTTTCCCGCAATGTTTTCTACTCTATCAATGACAATTTCCATCATTTGAGTAACATTTAAATTGTCGTCTGCAAATGCCTCTCAATTTGTCTACATTTTTGTCGTTTGGTAAAGAGTTGAAACAAGAGCACCACATGCAGGTGCCAATGTTTAGCTGAAGTTGCTTGTTTTTTAGTCAAAATTCTAGTTCGAAAAAGGGGCATTAACTCTTTACCAAACAATGAAACTTTGGACTGAACCAAATTGAAAGCATTTGCAGACGACTAATTAAATGTTGCTAAAATGGTGATTTCTGTCTTTGAAATTGTAGAAAACATTCTGGGAAAAGGAGAAAATGCTGGCTCTCAGCATTTTCTCCTTTTCCCATAATGTTTTCAAAAGCTTTCTTAATTACAGTTATTAAAAGTCAGGATTGTGTGATAAAGAGCTAACTGTGTCAAAAATACTTTGATGGTTATCTGCCTTTGCTATACAGGTTTCCCTTTTGATAATTAACAACTTGTCAAAGCCTGGAGTAAATATCTTCAGTAATAAAAGAGATATCCTAAAATGTCAAAGTTTTGCACAATGACAACCCCAAGGGCTACAACAATGACTTACTTTTTCTTCGAAAACAGCCAAACTAGAAATGTTTTATTTTGACTTAGCAACATACCCCAAACACCAGTTTAAGCTGTTCATCTGGATCTACTCCACACGTACAGAGAGCTTGTCCCAGACTTTCTACAAACTTCTTCACTTCCTGTTTAGTTGGGTTGTACTGAACCAACCATGTAGTCACATCAAACTGTAGACAAATGGACAAAATAAAAAAATAAAATAAAAAAATAAAGGACTTTGAGCTTCATGCTTGTCATTTTCTTCCAAACCTTGTGATGGTCTTGATCATATGGCACAGCAGCCAGTGTCCTGGCAAATGCCATGTGCCAAATACATGTACGAGGGCCCATCAATAATTTCGAGAACTAATCTTATATCAGAAAAACACGTCAACCAACATACATTCAACATCTACTCCTTTTCAAAGTAACGTCCCTTGCACAGTTTGCACTTATCCCACCATTCGACCCATGCCCGGAACACATGATGCAGGCCGTCAAGTGACATACCCCGCAAATATATGTCAACGGCACGCCTCAACTCCTCTCTTGACACGTACTTCTCACCACGTAGCTTATTCTTTAGATTTGAAAATAGCCAGAAATCGCAAATTGCCAAATCTGGGCTGTACGGAGGGTGTGGTAGTATTTCTATATCCAGTTCCTTAATAGTGTCTAATACAACGCGACTGCTATGGCTTGGCGCGTTATCGTGGTGCAGCAGAATCCCGGACCTCGTAAGTTGTGGGCGCTTTCTCTTGATAGCCGGTAGCAGATCAGATTTAATTAATGATGCATAATAGTTACCAGTAATTGTAGTTTTTGGAGGAACAAAGTGATTCAAAATAATTCCTTGGATATCACAAAAAATTATGGCCATTACCTTACCGGCAGACCTGGAAATCAACGCTTTTGTTGGCGAAGGCGAAGAAGGATGCTTCCACATTGAGCTTTGTTGTTTACTTTCCGGCTCAAAAAAGTGTATCCATGTCTCATCACATGTAATTATTCGATTCAGAAAGTTTTCGCCCTCGTCATTGTAACGTTGACAGTATTCATGACACCTTTTGACCCTTTGTCCCATTTGATCAGGAAGCAGCAAGCGCGGTACCCATCTTGCTGAAACGCGGCGCATTCCGAGCTTATTGGTCATAATGTCCTGAGCTGTACCATACGAAATGTCAAAGTTTGTAGCTACAGTTTCAACAGTTACTCTTCTATCTTCAAGAATAAACTCTTGAATTTCAGCAACTTTCTTCTCAGTTGTTATAGTCACAGGTCTGCCAGTATGTTTATCATCTTCCGTTGATTCTCTACCGTCTTTAAAGCGCCGCATCCACTTTGAAATAGCACTATTCGCTAAACATGAGTCTCCATACACTTTATGCAAATCATCACGGATCTCCGTAAAAGATTTACCGAGTAACACATAAAACTTTATCACAACGCGTTGGTCGCTGGTACAGGATGACGCCATTTTTAAACGAACGCTCTTGATATGACGTCATATTTTTGTTATGACGTCATATATTTTTGACGTCATCGTATTGGAGTTAGATGAGTTAATTGGAAAAGGAATGAGCTTTAATCATACGAATTTTCATGACAGTATGTCAACGCGTAATTGAATAGTGGAATTAGTTCTCGATATTATTGATGGGCCCAATAATATAAGGAAAAGATGATATCATGACATAATTTACATACAGTTTAAACTAACAATCACATTAAACAAAGCTCATAGTATAAATATCATATGCCCTATTCTTTAACTGTGTCACTTACTACAGTGACATACATGTAAATGAAACTGACATTTGATCTTACTGTGAGATTGACCTTTAGACCTCAAAGTCATTAAGGATCATCTACACTTCATGTTAACATCTGAACAAACTTCGAACAACCTAAATCAATCCAATGTACACTTCTTTGTCCAGACAAGGCTAAAAGTGCTGTAGGTCACTTTGACCTTTGACCTATTGACCCTGGATCTTCTGAAATCAATAGCAATCATATACACCTTACAGTGGATATCTGTACTAAGTTTGAATAACTTAAGTCGGACAAGTATATACTTATTTTCCATACAAACTGAAATAATCAGACCGACAGATCATTCAACATACATACCAAATAACAGATATAAACAAAACAAAACTCTCTATTCTTTAACCCTTTCCCAAATGACAAAATTTCAGACTGGTCCAAATTGAAAGCATTTGCAGACGACAAAATAAATGTGACTCAAAAATTGAAATTTGTTTTTGGGAGGTTAGAAAACATTGTGGAAAAAGGAGAAAATGCTGGTTACCAGCATTTTCTCCTTTTCCCACAATGTTTTCAAAAGGCTTTTTCTTTTCAGGGTCATTAAAACCTGTGACTGTGTGGTAAAGAGTTAAAGGGGGCCATATCAATATGTTACATAGTTCACTTCTGGTTCTTTTTCATATCTGCAGTCTAACGAAATTCTAAACCTAGGTATCAGATAAGCAAATAAACATTATAAATTCTTAATTTGCTGTACTGCTTTTCTAACATACGAGGGCTGTTCCATAAATTCGTGGAATTTTGTTGTACAAATAAAACTAGGAGACCAATTAAAATCATTTTTGCCATACATATCAACAATTTATTCCCGAAATATCCTCCAAATTTCATACAAATTCATCGAGAAATACATTTTCAACAGAGAATTACAAAACACATGTAAACATACATTGCTGGGCGCTGGATCAGTAAAAATAATGTCAACGTCATTACAAGTCAAGAGGTTGGTGTACTTTTTCCATATAATCCCCCCCAAAACCGAGCGTGTGGTCAATTTAGACATTTCTAGGTCCTGTGTAAGGAAATATTTGTACTGTGGAACAAGACACACCCAAGTCGTCCGATATCGCACACGCTGTAACCCGCCTGTCATTATTCACCTCGCCATGCGCAGCTGCCAAAAGTCGTTATGCTAATCAGCCGTCCTTCATGAGGATCGTCTTTAAGCTATGTTCTAAATCATCCTTAACTCTTTACCACACAATCCCAACTTTTAACGACCCTGTGAAAGAAGCGCTTTTTAAAACCTTATAGGAAAAGGAGAAAATGCTGGTAACCAGGATTTTCTCCTTTTCCCACAATTCTTCTACCCATCCCAAAACAATTTCAATTTTTCAATCACATTTATTTTGTCGTCTGCAAATGCTTTCAATTTGGACTAGTCTAAAATTTTTCCGTTTGGTAAAGAGTTAATAGCCCATGCCACTTTCAAACAAAATTCTACAGGAACTTGAAAATGTCAACTCCTAACTCAATTCTGTGGTCTATTTTGGTATTTTGCCAAGTCCAACACAAAATTCTGTTAATGCGTGAAATTCAACATCCAATGAAGACGTCACTACATCAAAAATTACCTTGCACCGACAAGACTAAAACTAATTTATTACAGTAACCTGAAGTGCCACATCTATGAAGTTTTATAGAAATGCTGTTATGATGCTATTTGACTGTTTCCACAATTGGCGGCATTTTTACACATTCCTGAAGGTACATTTTACACAAAATCAAATGTTTCGAATGGGGAGAAAATTTGAGCCTGGCAATGCACATTACATGGGTTACTATGGTTACCAGTATTTTGCGTTTGAAATATTTTAAAACTGTAAAATTTCTGTATCAATTTTGTAATATGTTCATGCTATTATTGGCAAACTTTTAGCTTAAAATATTAAGAAATGTGGTTTTAAGAAAGAAATTCCACAAATTTATCGAACAGCCCTCATATGTAACACATACATGTGCCAAAAAAATTGTTGTATAATTGCAAGAACTAATACAGAAAAGAATTAGAAACTGAGAAAATAGTTCAATGAAGTGAGGTTATTTGTTGAATGTGTGTACCATATATACATCTTCTTATACAAAACTAGAGTTTCTATCTACAGATGTGATAAAAGATAATACATGACAAAAATGACAAAGTTACCTTTGTAAGTAACATAAATGCCAACTCTAGCTGCTTTTTCTGCAGTGTTTTGAGCATCATGGTGTACATGGTGCCAAACAATCTGTGGTTGATGTTGGGAACAAAATGGGGAGACAACAATCCCCCTAAATCTGGTCGTTCTATAGCCATCTGTAGAAGTTGCTCAGCTTGAAACGGATCTTTTTGGATGAAATTCTGTCAAGAAAACATTTTACTGACAAATCCTTTACCAAACAATCTTTGGTCTGTATTCATCAACCATTCTTAAGAACATTCTTAGTCTTATTTTCAAGAAATTTCTAAATTTGAAAGTAACATAACTCCTGATTGGCTAAACCAAATTAGCCAATCTATTTAGCCAATCAGAAGTTGTGTTACTTTCTAAATCTACAACTAGACTTAGATGTTATTAAAAAATGGTTGGTGAATACAGAACCAGGTGTTCTAATTATCTTGAGGGTAAGATCTTTGGAAAACATTGTGAGAAAAGGAGAAAATGATTTCTCCCCTTACAAAAACAAATCTTATCAGTGGAGCTAAATTTCATTTGTAGTCTGCAAATGCTATCAACCAACATAAACAAGAGGGCCATGATGGCCCTGTATCGCTCCACTGGCTTATAAATATAAACCACGAAGAAAAGTCTTCACTATATAAGCCCTTATAAAACTTTGACCTCATGGCTACAGTCTGACTAAATGGGGAATATTGTATTAGAAGAATAACATGCCAAATGTGGGAGTTCTTGGCCTTATGGCTGGTAACAAGATGGTTTCTACACTTTTCACTCCATAAACCCATGTAAAACTTGTGATCCCTGGTGCAGGGCCAAACTTGATCCTAGAGCTGTAACTTGGGCCCTCTTTGTAACTGTCCACTAAATAATGCTATAATTATATGCAAAATTTGGTAGCCTAAGCCTTATGGCTATGTACACCAAGATTTAAAAGTTTTCCCTATGTAAGCCTATGTAAATCTTGTGAACCCCCCCCACCTCCAAGTATGAGGCCAAATTGACCCCAGGACTATACTTTGGGCACTTTTGGTAGACTCCAACTAGATCAAGCTAAATGCCAAATTTGGTAGCTCTAGGCCTTATGGTTTCAGACAAGAAGATATTTAAAGTTTTCTCTATATAAGCCTATGTATAAAACTTGTGACCCCTGGGGAAGAGCCAATTTTGACCCCAGGGCTATAATTTCAAGAAACATGATAGAGGTCTACTACATAAAGCTACATGCCAAATTTGGTAGCCCTATGCCTTATGGTTTCAGACAAGAAGATTTTTAAAGTTTTCTCTATATAAGCCTATGTAAAACTTGTGACCCCTGGGGAAGAGCCAATTTTGACCCCAGGGCTATAATTTCAAGACACATGATAGAGGTCTACTACATAAAGCTACATGCCAAATTTGGTAGCCCTATGCCTTATGGTTTCAGACAAGAAGATTTTTAAAGTTTTCTCTATATAAGCCTATGTAAAACTTGTGACCCCTGGGGCAGAGCCAATTTTGACCCCAGGGCTATAATTTGAAGAAACTTGATAGAGGTCTACTACATAAAGCTACATGCCAAATTTGGTAGCCCTATGCCTTATGGTTTCAGACAAGAAGATTTTTAAAGATTTCCAATATTTTTCAGTTTTGTTGCCATGGCAACCAGAGTTTTTGAAGGAATCAAATTCTTTCAAGAAATTCTGAAGAGGACCATGTCAGGATCATTTCTGTGAAGTTTCGTGAAAATCGGATGGGTAGTTTCAGAGAAGAAGATGTTTGAAATAAAAGTTAACGGACGGACGGATGGACGGACGGACGGACGACCAGACGGACGGACGGACGGACGCACGACGGACACCGGGCCATGACATAAGCCCGCTGGCCTTCGGCCAGTGGAGCTAAAAAAAGAACTTTTGTCATCCATTACTGAGTTTAACGACAAAATTGTGGACTTGTACAAATTGAAAGCTTTTGCAGATGACAAAATAAAACATGATTCAAAGTTAGAAAATTATATTTTAATGTTTAGAAGACATTGGAGGAAATTGAGAAAATGCTGGTTACCAGCATTTTCTCCTTTTCCAACAATGTTTTCAAAATGCTTCTTCATCATGGTCATTAAAAGTCGGGATGTGTGGTAAAGAGTTAATAATGAGGAAAAGAGGTATAATAAGGTGTAAGAAATTAACTGAAGCTATTTATATCTCTAACCATATCTGTCAGGAGACGTAAGAGTGCAACAAACTGGTGAATAAATTTCCTTTGGCCAATGGTTTTTCGCGTGTAGGTACCTATCAAAGCTTAACTCTTTCACAAACAATCCCGAGTCTTAACAATCCTGAGAAAGAAAATTTTCGATAACATTGTGTAACAAGGAGAAAATGCTGGTAACCAGCATTTTTTCCTTTTCCTACCATTTTTTCTACCCTACCTTAAGCAATATCAATTTTTGAGTCACATTAATTTTGTCTTCTGCAAGTGCTTTCAGTTTGGAAAAGTCTAAAATGTTGTCGTTTAGTAAAGAATGAATTCACTCTGACAATATAAACATGTACATGTTTTACAAAGACACATTCAGCTGTTGGCAGCAATTTTCATTTCAACTCTTTACCACACAAGAAAAATTTAGATTGGTCCAAATTGGAAAAATTTGCAGACAACAATTTAAATTAATGTGACTCAAATATTGGAATATGTCTTAGATAGGGTAGAAGACATTGTGGGAAAAGGAGAAAATGCTGGTTACCAGCATTTTCTCCTTTTCCCACAATGTTTTCAAAAGGCTTCTTCATCAGGGGTCGTTAAAAGTTGGGATTGTGTGGTAAAGGGTTAAAGAGGTTAAGAAAATACAGCAATGTTTGTACTGCTTTACATTGATTTTTAACAATTGCTACATGATAAAGACAAAAGTACCTAGATATGATAATATTATGAAAGTTAATTTTTCAAAAAAGGTTAACTCTTTTACCACAAGAGAAAAACCTAGACATGTATAACTTGAAAGCATTAGCAGGCAACAATTCAAATGTGGCTCAAACAATGGAACTTGTCTTTGAAAGGATAGAAAACATTGTGGGAAAAGGAGAAAATGCTGGTTAAAAGCACCCTTTCTCAAGGTTTTTAAAACTTGGAATTATGCAGTAATGCGGTTAGGAATGGACAACTCATGATAAAATGTGTCTGCACGGTGTTTGGCTCTTTACCAAACAACGAAATTTTAGACTGGTTGGAATTGAAAGCATTTGCAGACAACAAATTAAATACAGCTCAAGAAAATGAAATTTGTATTTGGTAGGAAACAAAACATTGTGGTAAAAGGAGAAAATGCTAGTTACCAGCATTTTTTCCTTTTCCCACAATGTTTTCCAAAGCCTTCATCAAGGTTGCTCAAACTTGAGATTCTGTGGTAAAAGATTAATACTGTTTTCAACACAATTAAAGTTATATCATGGTGGCTAGTGCAGCAATCCATGCTTTCCTTGAATTTCTTTCAACAAGTACTCCACACAACATTCCTTACAAACCGCCCGCTGCTTTCCCAAAAAATCACCACTGAAACAATTTTTAGCTATGATAAAATGACTGACTGTCAGAATAGTAAGTTCAGTACCTGTCCCAGCACATCGATACAGGAAGAGAAAAACTGTTGGGTAGGTGGATATTGCTGAACATTTCCGTCGATGGTGTCTCCCAGACGGAAAAACAGAGTACAAGCAATATTGTTGATGTTCTTTACTTTGTTGTCATCTGTACTGCATCTGTATAACTTCACAAGCATTCTAGAAACGATGATAATAACAACTTAACCCTTTCCCAAACAAGCCCTGGTTTTCACGGGTCTGCAGTACAAGTCTTTTGAAAACACCGTGGGAAAAGGAGAAATTGCTCGTAACGAGCAATTTCTCCTTTTCCCACAGTGTTTTCTACCCTTTTAGAGACTTTTCTGCCATTTTCATCAAATTTAAATTTGTCGTCTGCAAACTCTTTCAATTTGGACCAGTCCAAAATTTGTTGTTTGGGAAAGGGTTAAGCAATGATAATAATGACAAGACAGAGATTTCGACTATATATTTATCTTAAACATAAAAATGGATTTCTTCTTTCTAGAACAATCACAAGTTTTATAGAAGAAGGCTCTAAAAAAGAATGTGCAAAACAAAGAAATTGTTAGTGACCAGCATTTTCTTCCTTTCCCACGATGTTTTTTTATCTTTTCTTATGCAATTACAAACCATAGTATGAGCCACACTTAATTTGTAGTCTGCAAAAGCTTTCAATTTGGAAGTCTCAAATTTTTTCCTTGGGAAGAAAGCCCTAGAAAACAATATCAAAATAGAAGAAAAATGTAGGTAACCAGTATTTTCTCCTTTTTCCCACATTGTTTTTTACCTTTTCATACACAAGTACCATCATGTGAACCACATTTGATTTGTCCTCGGCAAATGCTTTCAGTTTGGACAGGTAAAAAATTTTGCCCCAGAGGAAGAAGGCTCTAGAAAACCTTTTCCAACATTGTTTTCTACCTTTTCATAGGCAATTATCTTCATGTAAGCCTCATCTTATTTGTCATCTGTAAGTGCTTTCAATAAAGACGAGTCTAAAATTGTGTTGTCCAGTGTGGAAATGGTACTATACTGTTGATGTTCTTGATTTGGTCTCATCTGTACAGCGTGTCGGACTCATGACCTGGTGGTTGTGAGTTCGATACCCGGTTGAGGCGAACTTTCTTTCCGGCGTATTTTCGCCTCTCACCTCTGCTGAAGCATGTGAGAAAAGTAGTCGGTGGCTTTGGAAAGAAAGTTGTGTTAGTACTGGTGTGAGAAAGCCAGGAAACACATGTGCGTCACCGACCGCCATGATATGACCTTAGCTGTTAAAGTGGCGTTAAACCCCAATACAACCAACCAACCAACTCATCTGTACAGCTTCTGTACAGCTCCAAAACCATACTAGGAACCATGTTAACAATTTTAGAAGTGATAACAACACAAAAGAGAAGAATTGGACTGTAAATTCTAGAAAAAAAATGTACATTGTACATTGTTTATGTTCTGTTTTGTCATCTGAACTATTTCTTTGGAATCCTACAAGTATACTAGATATGATGGATATAAGCCTTTCCCATAATCATAATACTTTCAAAAATTCACAATACTTTCAACAAACAAATTTTGCAATAATAAATGAGCCAAGCTCTGGCAAAAGCTTAACCCTTTCCCAGACAACAAATTCTGGACTGGTCCAAAGTGAAAGAGTTTGCAGATGACAATTCTAAATTTGATGAAAATGGCAGAAAGTTCTCAAAAAGGGTAGAAAACACTGTGGGAAAAGGAGAAATTGCTCGTTACGAGCAATTTCTCCTTTTCCCACAGTGTTTTCAAAAGACTTGTACTGCAGACACATGAAAACCAGGGCTTGTTTGGGAAAGGGTTAAATGATCTGAATGATGCATTATACCAAGCAAGTCCTCACATAATTTGGGATTCATAAAATCCATTTTTTTTCTAACAATCGACAGGATCTGGCGGTAGAATGGTCCTTTGATGTGCAGAAAACTGACTGAAGGCAAAAAGCTTCGGCCCAGGTCAGCCTGCCTGGACTGCACGGGTTGACCTGGGTCGATACTTTTTGCAAATGCTTTAAGCCCCCTTTTCACAGAGCTTGGGTCAAATATACTTAACTTTAATCCTTTCCCAAACAAGCCCTGGTTCTCACATGTCTGCAGTACAAGTCTTTTGAAAACACTGTGGGAAAAGGAGAAATTGCTCGTAACGAGCAATTTCTCCTTTTCCCACAGTGTTTTCTATCCTTTTTGAGAACTTTGTGCCATTTTCATCAAATTTAAAATTCTCTTTGCAAACTCTTTCAATTTGGACCAGTCCAAAATTTGTCATTTGGGTAAGGGTTAAGGAAAAGCTCTTACGTGATGGTATTTTCTGTATGAACTGCACTGATCACAATGTTCTGTGGGGGTGGAAGTTTATTGGTCAACATTAAGTGGCGATAGTCAGCCCTGTTATCATCAGCCTGTCTCTGGTGTATCGGACTGTTCCATTTTTCATCATACTGTTTGATAGGATATAAATGACGTACAAAATGTTGAAACTAAATGTAAAGTATTATGAAATATTCAATGCCATCAGGTCTACTGGGTGAAGGCTAGAGAAGCTTAAACTTAAGTCTTAGTTTTGAACATTTGTGTAGAGGATTGAGCACACTGTACACTCCAACTTCACTGCTTTCTGTATGCTAAGGCAGTCATGCATGTTATGTGAGGAGTCCCAACAAGTAGGACATTAATCCATTTGAGCCATGCTCTGTGAAAAAGGGGGTTTAATGCATCTCCAAAAAAATATCAACCCAGGTCAGCCTGCACAGTCAGCGGAGGCTGACCTGTGCTGAAACTTTACTTTGGTAAATTTTCTAAGAGTCCAAGGACAATTATACCTTATTATTCAGCTGGTTCATTTAACCCTTTCCCAAACAAGCCCTGGTTTTCACGTGTCTGCAGTACAAGTCTTTTGAAAACACTGTGGGAAAAGGAGAAATTGCTCGTAACGAGCAATTTCTCCTTTTCCCACAGTGTTTTCTACCCTTTTTGATAACTTTCTGCCATTTTTTATCAAATTTAAAATTGTCGTCTGCAAACTCTTTCAATTTGGACCAGTCCAAAATTTGTCGTATGGGAATGGGTGAAAGGACTTAATGGATCTATAATTATGTGATGACTTGCTTGGTATAATGCATTATGGCAATCCCCTTTCATCAGAGTACAGTTCATGTTTCATTTCAGAGTTTAGTGTCATTTTCAACATTATTTCAGATCTTCACAGTGGCCAATGTATTTATCTTTAAATTTCTAGAGTTTACGTAAAACTATGATAAAGTTCTCCTAACCTCATGGCTTTTTACTTACAAACTTGAAACAACGTTTAACCCTTTACCGCACAATGCCGTCTTTTGACGCCCCTGGGAAAGAAGCCTTTTGAAAACATTGTGGGAAAATGAGAAAATGCTGGTAACCAGCATTTTCTCCTTTTCCCACAATGTTTTCTACCCTATCAAAGAAAAATTGCAACATTTGAGCCACATTGAAATTGTTGTCTGCAAATGCTTTCAATTTGGACAAAGCTAAAATTTTGTTGTCTGGTAAAGGGTAAAAGATGGGAGAAATAGAGAATAGATGGTTGGTGTCTTGGATGGGTTAAGTTTATCGGGCATGGCGGAGGAATTTATCTGGTGAGCCGAAGGCGAACCGGATAAATTTCAGAGCTGAGCCCGATAAACTTAACCCATCCAAGACACCAACCATCTATTCTATTTATCCTGTCACGCACTCTGCAAGAACAAAACAAAACAAACAAGAGGGCCATGATGGCCCTGGGTCGCTCACCTGTGTCAATAGGCGAAATTCACTCGACGTGCATAATCCAATTTCTGACCAATTGTCAGGTCAATTGATGAACAAACTTGGTAGAGGTCCACTAGGAGATGCTACATGCCAAATATCAAAGCTCCACGCCTTCCAGTTTCAGAGAAGAAGAACTTTAAAGTTTTCATTCTTTGTTCCTATGTTCGAAACTTGTGACCCCCGGGGCGGGGCCAGTTTAGACCCCAGGGACATCATATGAAGAAACTTGGTAGAGGTCCACTAGGAGATGCTACATGCCAAATATCAAAGCTCCATGCCTTCCAGTTTCAGAGAAGAAGAATTTTAAAGTTTTCATTCTTTGTTCCTATGTTTGAAAATTGTGACCCCCAGGGCGGGGCCAGTTTTGACCCCAGGGGTGTCATATGAACAAATTTGGTAGAAGTTCACTAGGAGATGCTACATGCCAAATATCAAAGCTCCACGCCTTCCAGTTTCAGAGAAGAAGAATTTTAAAGTTTTCATTCTTTGTTCCTATGTTTTAAACTTGTGACCCCTGGGGCGGGGCCAGTTTTGACCCCAGGGATGTCATATGAACAAACTTGGTGGAGGTCCACTAGGAGATGCTACATGCCAAATATCAAAGCTCCACGCCTTCCAGTTTCAGAGAAGAAGAATTTTAAAGTTTTCCTTCTTTGTTCCTATGTTCAAAACTTGTGACCCCAGGGGCGGGGCCAGTTTTGACCCCAGGGACATCATATGAACAAACTTGGTAGAGGTCCACTAGGAGATGCTACATGCCAAATATCAAAGCTCCATGCCTTCCAGTTTCAGAGAAGAAGAATTTTAAAGTTTTCATTCTTTGTTCCTATGTTTGAAAATTGTGACCCCCAGGGCGGGGCCAGTTTTGACCCCAGGGGTGTCATATGAACAAATTTGGTAGAAGTTCACTAGGAGATGCTACATGCCAAATATCAAAGCTCCACGCCTTCCAGTTTCAGAGAAGAAGAATTTTAAAGTTTTCATTCTTTGTTCCTATGTTTTAAACTTGTGACCCCTGGGGCGGGACCAGTTTTGACCCCAGGGATGTCATATGAACAAACTTGGTGGAGGTCCACTAGGAGATGCTACATGCCAAATATCAAAGCTCCACGCCTTCCAGTTTCAGAGAAGAAGAATTTTAAAGTTTTCCTTCTTTGTTCCTATGTTCAAAACTTGTGACCCCAGGGGCGGGGCCAGTTTTGACCCCAGGGATGTCATATGAACAAACTTGGTAGAGGTCCACTAGGAGATGCTACATGCCAAATATCAAAGCTCCAAGCCTTCCAGTTTCAGAGAAGAAGAATTTTAAAGTTTTCATTCTTCGTTCCTATGTTTGAAACTTGCGACTCCCGGGGCGGGGCCAGTTTTGACCCCAGGGACATCATATGAACAAACTTGGTAGAGGTCCACTAGGAGATGCTACATGCCAAATATCAAAGCTCCATGCCTTCCAGTTTCAGAGAAGAAGAATTTTAAAGTTTTCATTCTTTGTTCCTATGTTTGAAACTTGCGACCCCCGGGGCGGGGCCAGTTTTGACCCCAGGGGCGTCATATGAACAAGCTTGGTAGAGGTCCACTAGGAGATGCTACATGCCAAATATCAAAGCTCCACGCCTTCCAGTTTCAGAGAAGAAGAATTTTAAAGTTTTCCTTCTTTGTTCCTATGTTTGAAACTTGTGACCCCCGGGGTGGGGCCAGTTTTGACCCCAGGGATGTCATATGAACAAACTTGGTAGAGGTCCACTAGGAGATGCTACATGCCAAATATCAAAGCTCCACGCCTTCCAGTTTCAGAGAAGAAGAATTTTAAAGTTTTCCTTCTTTGTTCCTATATTCGAAACTTGTGACCCCCGGGACGGGGCCAGTTTTGACCCCAGGGACATCATATGAACAAACTTGGTAGAGGTCCACTAGGAGATGCTACATACTAAATATCAAAGCTCTACGCCTTCCAGTTTTAGAGAAGAAGAATTTTAAAATTTTCATTCTTTGTTCCTATGTTTGAAACTTGTGACCCCCGGGGCGGGGCCAGTTTTGACCCCAGGGGTGTCATATGAACAAATTTGGTAGAAGTCCACTAGGAGATGCTACATGCCAAATATCAAAGCTCCACTCCTTCCAGTTTTAGAGAAGAAGAATTTTAAAGTTTTCCTTCTTTGTTCCTATGTTCGAAACTTGTGACCCCCCGGGCGGGGCCAGTTTTGACCCCAGGGGCGTCATATGAACAAACTTGGTAGAAGTCCACTAGGAGATGCTACATGCTAAATATCAAAGCTCCACACCTTCCAGTTTCAGAGAAGAAGAATATTAAAGTTTTCCTTCTTTGTTCCTATGTTCGAAACTTGTGACCCCCGGGGTGGGGCCAGTTTTGACCCCAGGGACATCATATGAACAAACTTGGTAGAGGTCCACTAGGAGATGCTACATGCCAAATATCAAAGCTCCACGCCTTCCAGTTTCAGAGAAGAAGAATTTTAAAGTTTTCATTCTTTGTTCCTATGTTTGAAAATTGTGACCCCCGGGGCGGGGCCAGTTTTGACCCCAGGGACATCATATGAACAAACTTGGTAGAGGTCCACTAGGAGACGCTACATGCCAAATATCAAAGCTCCATGCCTTCCAGTTTCAGAGAAGAAGAATTTTAAATTTTTCATTCTTTGTTCCTATGTTTGAAACTTGTGACCCCCGGGACGGGGCCAGTTTTGACCCCAGGGGCGTCATATGAACAAACTTGGTAGAGGTCCACTAGG
Organism: Tridacna gigas; assembly: GCA_945859785.2. NCBI lineage: Eukaryota > Metazoa > Mollusca > Bivalvia > Cardiida > Cardiidae > Tridacna > Tridacna gigas. The sequence continues at coordinate 60,073,094 of OX244036.2, forward strand.
AGATGCTACATGCTAAATATCAAAGCTCCACGCCTTCCAGTTTCAGAGAAGAAGAATTTTAAAGTTTTCCTTCTTTGTTCCTATGTTTGAAAATTGTGACCCCCGGGACGGGGCCAGTTTTGACCCCAGGGGCGTCATATGAACAAACTTGGTAGAGGTCCACTAGGAGATGCTACATGCAAAATATCAAAGCTCCACGCCTTCCAGTTTCAGAGAAGAAGAATTTTAAAGTTTTCATTCTTTGTTCCTATGTTTGAAACTTGTGACCCCCGGGGCGGGGCCAGTTTTGACCCCAGGGACATCATATGAACAGACTTGGTAGAGGTCCACTAGGAGATGCTACATGCCAAATATCAAAGCTCCACGCCTTCCAGTTTCAGAGAAGAAGAATTTTAAAGTTTTCATTCTTTGTTCCTATGTTTGAACTTGTGACCCCCGGGGCGGGGCCAGTTTTGTCCCCAGGGACATCATATGAACAAACTTGGTAGAGGTCCACTAGAAGATGCTACATACCAAATATCAAAGCTCTACACCTTCTAGTTTCAGAGAAGAAGATTTTTAAAGATTTTGCTATTTTTTTCCTTTTGGTTGCCATGGCAACCAGAGTTATGGGTGGAATTCAATCTCTTGAACAACTTTGGTAGAGCTTCACCTGAGGAACATCCCTGCCAAGTTTCATCAAGATTGGCCCAGTGGTTTAGGAGGAGAAGATGTTTAAAGAAATTGTGGATGACGGACGACGGACGTCGCACGACGCACGACGGACGACGGACATTGGGCGATCACAAAAGCTCACCTTGAGCACTTCGTGCTCAGGTGAGCTAAAAACAAACATTGATATAAAGACCGTACCTCCTATTCAATATCTTATGGTACTGATACCATAAAATTCCGAAGCCGAGCATGACAAACTTTCTTGAAATCAAAGACACTATGTTATTGTATAATTCCACAATCCACGACACTATTCTGTCTATCCTGTTTCTCATTTGTAAACAATCCTAAATCCGACTAGATAGAATATTTCGCTCGAAATTAAAGTACGTATTGACATCTTTCTCACTATGAAATAAACACACAAATGGCGAACTGTGTAAAGCGCTTTGGGTATGCAGCTGCAATAATGACGTCATAAATTATATTGACTACGTCATAAACGTGACTTAAGACCTCGTGAGAATGCTGTGGCGAAGAATTCTGTTTTATTTTAAATAATAAGAAAAATCAATATGTGCATCGAATTTTAAGCGATAATTTTACTTTAAAATATTGATTTTGTATCGCGCTACCTAAAAAAGGAGTTCCGGCTGGTCACATGACCAACTAGCCTAATAAACCTTGATCACGTGGTCAACTGACATAATAAACCTAGTCACGTGGTCAAGTGACCGTATATCACCAAGTTTATATGACCCCCTGTTATATGACGGAATTTATAGGAGGTGACAGGATAAAGATGATTCCTGTTGCAATGACTGAGATTTTTTGGCACAGCCAGAGTTTGAAGTCAGAACCACTGTATTACAAGAACTGTATGCTTCCAATGATTGATTGATTTATTGAATGGTGTTTTACACCACTTTCAACATTATTTCAGTCATGTCACAGTGACAGCTCACATATTCATGTATTTCATTGGTTTTACCAGTACTAGACTAGGGCTCTGAAGTGTCTTGCCAAAAGACACACCCACGAAAAACCCAGCTGATCAGGTGTGGCTCGAACCTGTGGCCTCCAGTTTATGAGTTCTACACTTTACCACTGGGCCACGCAGGACCCCCCTGTATACTTCCAAAATGTTTAGCTGAGCTTTAAAAATTGATTTCACAAATTCATGTATTCAAAAAGAAATAAACTAGGTTATCTCCTGATACAAATTAGCCATAGGAAACTTTGAAAATGAATTGTGGTATAATACATTAACACATGTAAAAACAATGTGGTAAAAGTAGAAAGAGCTCACAAAATCAATTTTTCACTTTGCAATAACATCTTTAACCCTTTACCACACAATCCCGACTTTTAATGACCCTGAAAGAGAGGGTTTTTGAAAACATTGTGGGAAAAGGAGAAAATGCTCCTTTTCCCACAATGTTTTCTACCCTATCAAAGACGGAAATCATCATTTTAGCAACATTTTATTTGTCGTCTGCAAATGCTTTGAATTTGGTCTAGTCTAAAAATTTGTCGTTTGGTAAAGAGTTGAATCTTTACCAGGCAGCATAATTTTATACACATCCACATTAAAAGCAATTTCAGACAAGTTAACCCTTTCCCAAACGACAAATTTTGGACTGGTCCAAATTCAAAGAGTTTGCAGACGACAATTTTAAATTTGATGAAGATGGCAGAAAGTTCTCAAAAAGGGTAGAAAACACTGTGGGAAAAGGAGAAATTGCTCGTTACGAGCAATTTCTCCTTTTCCCACAGTTTTTTCAAAAGACTTGTACTGCAGACACGTGAAAACCAGGGCTTGTTTGGGAAAGGGTTAAATGGAACTCAAAAACCACAATTTGTCTTTCAGAGAGGAGAAACATTGTGGGGGAAAAGGAAAAAAGTGCTGGTTACCAGCATTTTCTCCTTTTCCCAAGATGTTTTTAAAAGCCTTTTTCCGAAGGGTCATTAATCCTTAGGCTGCCAAGCACAACTCACTGACCTTTTGCAGACACTGTAGATCAAAATCAAACTGCACAGAGCATGCAGTCTGATCTTGGACCTACACTGTCTGACAAGGAGATATTTTTCTTAAAAACAGATTTAAAACAATATTATTTGGCTGTTTACTACCGGTTTGAAAATTCCATTTCACTTATTTACCAGGATAAGGGTTAAACATGGGCTTGTCTGGAAAATGGCTTCTAGGAGGTCTACTGCCAAACAAAAAAAAAAAAAAACCTTGTCAGCATAGGTATGCAGCTCAAATGACGATTTCTGTCTCCAATAGGACAGAAAACCTTGTGGGAGAAGGAGAAAATGCTGTTTACCGGCATTTTCTCCTTTTACTTCAGTGTTTTCAAAAGCCTTCTCTTTCAGGGGCATTTAACCCTCCCAAACGACAAATTCTGTACTGGTCCAAATTGAAAGAGTTTGCAGACGACAGTTTTAAATTTGATGAAAATGGCAGAAAGTTATCAAAAAGGGTAGAAAACACCGTGGGAAAAGGAGAAATTGCTCATTACGAGCAATTTCTTGTTTTCCCACAGTGTTTTCAAAAGACTTGTACTGCAGACATGTGAAAACCAGGGCTTGTTTGGGAAAGGGTTAAACTCGGGATTGTGTGGTGAAGGGTTAACTTACTTTCAGGACACCAGACCCTGGCTTGGAACATTTGTGCAGGGGGTTGATTAAACTTGTACACTCCAATTTCACTGCTTTCTGTGAAATAAAACAAACAATTAACAGACTCGATCATTATCTTTTGGCCAGATATAAAAGACTTTTCCAAACTGAAAGTATTTGAAGACAACAAACTTATTCTGTGTTAACCCTTTACCAAACAATCCCGTGTTTTCACGTCCCTAAGGAAGAGGCCTTTTGAAAACATTGTGGGAAAAGGAGAAAATGCTGGTAACCAGCATTTTCTCCTTTTCCCACAAAGTTTTCTACCCTGTCAAAAAACCTTAAGTTCAATTGTACCACTTTCAAATTTGTCATCTGCAGATGCTTTCAATTTGGAAGGGGCTAAAATTTGTCGTTTGGGAAAGGGTTAAATGGCTGGACATATCCTCAGACAAGTTGAAACCACTGTTGAAAAAGGAAAAAAAAAAGTCTTCAGAGTCACTGACATATGAGATTGTTTAGAGATGTTTAAAGATGAGCAAGTGCTTCATTTTTCAAGAAACTGTCAAACATTTGATCAGACACTGTCCAAGGAAACAAGAGAAAAAGGTCTGCATGACAGCTATTCTTTACTGTTCGCCTGAACGACAAAACTTTACACTTACCCACGCTGAAAACATTTGCTTACGACACATCAAATGTCACTCAGTTATTTGGATTTGTCCTTGAAAGAATAGAAAACAATGTGCGAAAAAAGAGAAAATGCTTGTTGCCAGCATTTCTTCCTTTCCTACAATATTTTCAAAAAAGCTTTCTTCCTGGAAACACAGGATTGCAGCATAAAGGTACCAGTCCATTTAACTCTTTCGCACACAACAAAATTTTAGACTCATCCAAACTTAAAGGATTTGCAGACGACAAATTCAATGTAGCTTAACAGATCATTTCTATTAAGAAAACAAACGTTGTTGGAAAAAAACAGAAAAGGTAGGTTGCCAGCATTTTCTCCTTTTCCTACAATGTTTCTATAAAACCTACTTTCTCATTAAACTTGGGATGGTTGGTAAAGGGTTAACTCTTTGTCATCATAGAGCAACACCTGGATAGAGAAACAAAAGCTGGATACAGAATGGGCAGCAATGGTGGTCAGGAAAATCACCTTTTACCAGTCTGTGTATTGCAAATCACCAATGTTTAGGTCAATTGGCTAACAGTGTAGATCCAAGATGAGACTGCTAGTAATGGTGCATGCTTACCTCTTTAGGCACATTTTTGTACAGTATAGGTATCAGACGAATGTATTTATCATCCAGAGTCTCTTGTCTAGCCATTCTTGAGCCAAATTGTCTAAAATTAAATGAAAATTATTTCCCTAACATGTTCACTGGTGCAAGCATCTTGAAATGCTTGTTTTAATTTGGGATCTGAATGCAATCAAGATCAGACTCTACAGAATAACCAGTCAGATCTTGAACTTATACTGTCAATGGAGTAGCAATATTCTGGTTATAAAAACAATGAAACTGCAGTATTTGAATATCCCCTAAAAATTCCACTTTTCATAGGTTGTTAGAACCCCCTCATGACTACTAATCTATACCAAGTTTATTTAACTCTTTACCAAATGACAAAATTTTAGACTGGTCCAAACTGGAAGCATTTGCAATCAACAAACTTAATGTTGCACACAATTCTTGTGTGAAAGAGTTGAAATCATTGTGAGAAAAGGAGAAAATGCTGGTTAACATAATGTTCTTGTTTTCCCATGTTTTCAAAAGCCTTCTCCACCAGGGCTGATAGAACTCTGGACTGTGTAGTAAAGGGTTAAAGACCCACAAGCAGCCAAAAGTAAACAGTTCAGGAGTCAAAAAGGAGGCCAAATTACTTCATTCCATTTAAAAGCATGGATAATACTTTGACTCTCACAATGTGTCATAGTGATCTGTCAAAGTGCCAGTGCCTGCAAGAAAAATGTCTTTTAAAACTGAAATTAAAGTTGCGAACTTTCATTCTAATCTTAAGATGTATTTTTCTGCCAGCAATGAGAACTTTGACAAACTGTAATTGAACACATTCTCAGACCCGTAATGATATCCATACGTTTAACTCTTTACCAGATGACAAATTTTTAGACCACTCCAAATTGAAAGCTTTAGCAGATGACAAAATAAATGTTTCTCAAAAATTAAAAAATATTTTTGGAAGAGCAGAAAACATTGTGGGAAAAGGAGCAAATGCTGGTAACCAGCATTTTCTCCTTTTCCCACAATATTTTCAAAAGGCTTTTCCCTCAGGGTTGTTAAAAGTCGGGATTATGTGGTAAAGGCTTAAATTGCAGGGATTAAATTTGTCTGCAATTTGACATGTGAATTGTTTACTTATGGCAGCTAGTGTGCCTTGAACATCCTGGCTTTCTGTCCAAGTTCTTGATTCAGAATTCATTTCCTTCACCTATGGAAGTACAGTTACAGTCCTACTATTTACTCACCCGAGCCCCAGTAGTGCAGTCGGTAGCATACAGGCCTCAAAAACAAGGGGTTGCAGGTTCGAATCCCCAGCTTGGCCAATTTCTTTCCTGGGAATGACAACAGTCATTGCAACAGGATTTATTCCTCTCACTCTGCTGATCATTGTCTCACAATGGTTATGTGGGAAAGCAGCTTGTGGCTTGGAAAGAATATTGTGCAAAGTACTGGTGACAGAAAGTCCAGGAAAGCATGGATGGGTGCACTGGCTGCTGCAATATAACTAAAATAATGTTGAAAACGGCGTTAAACACTATACAATCAATCAATAAATAAACTATTTAGACAGCATTCTAAAATGTAAGAAAAGCCACAAACCCTGCATGTTGTTTTAACATATCCATATCAGCCTGTAGCAAATGAAGCAGCGCTGTTTTATCTTCAAGAATGGCTGGACTGACATCTGGTACCGGGGCACTGACAGGATGTACAGGGGGTGGTGGGAGGGGACTCTCACATCTTTGAAGGCGGGACAGTATACGCTCTTTTCCTGATGTAAATTCATTAGGACCAGATGTAGAAAGCAACAGAAGCTGGTGCAACTGCTCTGAGGCAGTTGCTTGATTTTAACCCTTTACCACACAATCCCGACTTTTAAGGACCCTGAGAAAGAGGCCTTTTGAAAATATTGTGGGAAAAGGAGAAAATGCTGGTAAACAGCATTTTCTCCTTTTCCCACAATGTTTTCTAACCTATCAACTACAAATTTCATCATTTGGGCCACCTTTAATTTGTCATCTGCAAATGCTTTCAATTTAGACCAGTCTAAAATTTTGTCGTTTGGTAAAGAGTTAATGAAAATTCAAACTCGATGAAGGGGCATAACTGTACCAAAAACACTGCCCCTGTTGTATGAGTTCCCCTTTTGATAGGGAACATCTGGTACAAATTTGATATTAGAAAATGTCCAAGTTTTTGTCTGACGAAGCAGACGCAGCGGCAAACGACAACAGGGCTATTACAATACCATGACATTTTCTTTGAAAACAGCCTAGCCAAAAATGTAAATGACCAACAACATGAATGATTTCAACCATATTATAAATAATGACACAACTTTGGTAGCTGAAGTGTTTTTTTTACGCTTTACCACACAAATATTTCAAGGTTGTTCAAGTGACAGAATTTGTATTTGATAGGGTAGAAAACAATGTGTGAAAAAGAGAAAAGGCTGGTTACAAGCACTTTCTCCTATTCATACAATGTTTTCAAAAGCCTCCTTCTACAGGGTTATTAAAACTCGGGATTGTACGGTAAAGGGTTAAATCCTCCATGCAAGCACCTTTGACATTTCTTCAGTAGATAAAACAGTGTGAACAGAGAACCATAAAAGGCCTATATCATTCACCCGATTTAATAAAATTCCCATGTACTGCAAACCTTAGTTTTTGTGTATGTTTAATGATAAATGATAACAGTTTCATTGTATGATGCTTAACACCGATTCCAACAATATTTCAGTTACAACCCCATGGCCAGTGCACCCACTGCTTTCCTGGAGTTCTTTTTACACAATATTCTTCCCAAGCCAATTGAAACAATGATCAACAGTGAGAGAGGAATGAATCAGATTATCCTGTTGCAATGACTATCATCAACCCTTGGAAAGAAATTGGCAGATCCAGGGATTTGAACTAGGGAACCCTGTTGTCAAAGCATGTATGTTACCTACTGCTCTACCAGGGCTCTGTGATAATTAAGATAAAGAATAGACTGTGAAAAGTATGTAGCATGATTTTTTGTCTGTGTTGTAAGTGTTTGCTGACAACAATAAAACATGGTCTGAATGTTAGGGTGTGTCTTCCAAGGGGTAAGAAAATACTGTTGGAAAGGAATTATGGTAGTTATCCTTTTTCTCAAGAATCCTTTAAAATATGAACAGATGACAAAATTTTTAACTCTTTACCAAACGACAAAATTTTAGACCGGTCTAAATTCAAAGCATTCACAGAAGACAAATCAATTATGGCTCATATATTGAGATTTGTCTCTGATAGGATAGAAAACATTGTAGGGAAAAGATGGAAATGCTCGTTAACAGCATTTCTCCTTTTCCCACAATAATCCTGAAAGCCTTTTTCCAAGGGTTGTTCATAGTCAGGACTGTTTGGTAAAAGGTTAACAAAGTCATATAGCAAGTATGAGCACATCATCAACTGAAATGAGACTCAAATGATGGGAGTTGCCTTAGGAAGAGTATCAGTATTTTCTCAATTTCCCACAGTGATTTCAAATGCTGACTTCCTCTGCTGTTGGTAGCATACAGAACTTGAGAACAAGGGGTCGCTGGTTCGCATCCCTGGATGGGCCAACCTCTTTCAGAGAATTGACGAGTCACTGCAACAGGATTCATTCCTCTCTCACCGCAGATCCTTGCTTTGATGATGGTTATGTCAGAAAGCAGCCCGTGGCTTAGGAAGAATATTGTGTGAAATATCAGTATAAGACAATCCTAGAAAGTATGAATAGGTGCACAAGCTGTGTTGATACAACTGAAATAATGTTGAAAATGGTGTACAACAAGATACAATCATTCAATTCTGTATGAAAAATGGATTTGCATGGAAGAGGGTTAAGGGTTAAAATATTACCAGTTTCTAGAATACTATCTCTTTTCTCGGGTGCAGTGTTGGGCAGCTGTTCAGGGGTGTGGCTCTGTGTCCATTCTTTTGCTTTTGCTGCGACCATTGCTTCAATTTCTGATGTTTGGATAAATTCCAACCATGGTGTCTAAAAAATAAATAATGGTCAGTTTTGTCTGTGAGTTGAAGTCTGAGGAAGGCTGAAACTTTAGATACTATTAGCCAAATTTAAAAAAAAAAAAAAAAAAAAGACATGCTCTGTAAAAAGGGAGTTTAATGCATCTTTAAACAAACAAAAAAAATAAAAATCCCAGGTCAGCTTGCACATTCCGTATTAGTTAGCCAATCAGAAGTAGGGTTACTTTCTTCAATCTAGAATTAGACTAGAATGACATCAACCTTTAACAAGATGACAAAATTCTAGCTTTGTCTAAATTGAAAGCATTTGCAGACAACAATTTCAATGTGGCTCAATTTTTCTTTCATAGGGGAGAAAACTTTGTCGGAAAAGGAGAAATTGCTGGTTACCAGCATTTTCTCCTTTTCCCACAATATTTTCAAAAGGCTTCTTTCCCAGGGTCATTAAAAAGTGGCATTGTGTGGTACAGGGTTAAGAATGGTTGGTGAATACGAACCCTGTTCTAGTTTGATCTAGCCTTTATTTCTTTACCAAACGACAAAATTTTAGACCAGTCCAAATAGAAAGCATCAGCAGACAACAAAATAAATGTAACCGAAAAATTGAAATATGCTTTGGGAAGGGTAGAAAACATTGTGGGAAAAGGAGAAAATGCTAATTTCCAGCATTTTCTCCTTTTACCGATATGTTTTCAAAAGGCGTTTTTCTCAGAGCCATTAAAAATCGGTATTGTGAGGTAAAGAGTTAACTCTGTACTAAACAACAAAATTTTGGACATGTCCAAATCTAGGGCATTTGTGGGTGATAACTCAAATGTATGTCAGAGGAAATTGTATTTGAAAGGGTAGAAAACATTGTGGGAAAAGGAGAAAATGCCAATTACCAGCATTTCCACCTTTTCCTACAATATTTTCTTCTTTCAAAAATAAAATCCCATCATTTGAGCCACATTTAGTTTGTTGTCTGCAGGTTCCTTTAACCCTTTACCAAACTACAAGTCTACTTTAGACTTGTCTAAATTGAACGCACTTGCAGACGACAAAATGAATGTGACTCAAAAACCTACATTTGTTTTGTGAAGGGTAGAAAAGATTGTACGAAAAGGAGAAAATGCTGATTATCAGCATTTTCTCCTTTTCAAACGATGTTTTCAAAAGCCTTTTTCCTCAGGGTTATTAACCCTTTAACACGCAATCCCAATTTTAACAACCCTAGAAAGGAGGCCTTTTGAAAACATTGTGGGAAAAGGAGAAAATGCTGGTTACCAGCATTTTCTCCTTTTCTCACAATGTTTTCTACTCTTATCAAAGAGAAATTTAATTACTTGCGCCACATTAAAATTTGTCTTCTGCAAATGCTCTCAATTTGGGTAAGTCTACAATTTTGTTGTGTGGTAAAGGGTTAAAATGGGCCAGTCAAAAACAAGATGAGGAGTAGAAGGCTTTCCTCACACTTACAGTATTTTTCTGGAAAACCACCAACAATCTGTCAGCCATGTATTGAGGTGGGAGAGAGGGCAAGTAAAGTGAACTGTCATGTAGTAATGGCTCCTGTACCCACAGTTCAAATGTCTGATACATCCGGGCTAGCGTGTTGTACATGTCTTTTTTGCTTCTTTCTTCATCTGAAAGAGAAACAACATGCACCAGGCTCTGTGAAAAGGAGGTTTAACCCTTTCCCAAACGATAAATTTTAGACTGGTCCAAATTGAAAGAGTTTGCAGGCGACAATTTTAAATTGGATGAAGATGGCAGAAAGTTCTCAGAAAGGGTAGAAAACACTGTGGGAAAAGGAGAAATTGCTCGTAACGAGCAATTTCTCCTTTTCCCACAGTGTTTTCAAAAGACTTGTACTGCGGACACGTGAAAATCAGGGCTTGTTTGGGAAAGGGTTAATGCATCTGCAAAAAGTATCGACCCAAGTCAGCCTGCACAGTCCATGCATGCTGACCTGGGTCAAAACTTTTTGCTGTTGGTCAATTCTCTAGATGTCCGAGGACGATTCTTGCATGTCCCAGGACGATTCTATCTCACGATTTGGTCTGTTGTTCAACAAGATGGATTTTATGGATCCGTAATTATGTGATGGCTTGCTTTGTACAATGCATCACTAAAACCCATTTTGCCAGAGTGAGGCCCATATATCGAAACCTAAATAATGTCACCACAACAGGATCCTGGTTTTTTTTTTTTTTTTTTTTTTAAACAAATCCCTCCTGGAATACTATTTACATAGCAGTGGCTTCTTTCAAATAAACTCAACAAGAATACTGTTCATGGTTGCTGTACAATGTGTGATAAAATCATGGAAACACAAACAGACAAAACTGCTAATATATGCTTTGCCAAATTTCTTTCCGGAAGCATACTGATTACCTAAACCATTTGCTTTAGCCAAGCAGGGGTTTCGTTATTTTCAAATTTAGAAAATTCTTGAGAATGTTACCAGGAATGTTCTTCACAACAGTTGGTGAACACAGACTTGGATCATTAACACAGTGTATTACAGTTCAGCTACCAGGGCTAGTCAGGCATATTTGCCATGGAAATTATAAACTATAAATAGTCTTTCCATAAATTGATGGATTCAATAACCCTTTCCCAGATGATAAAATTTCAGACATGTCCAGATTAACTGCATGAAACCCAAAATGATGGGATTTGTCTTTTGGAAAGTAGATGGTTACCAGCATTTTCTCATTAACCTACAATGTTTTCCAAAGTTTTTCCTCAGGGTCATTTAAACTCAACATTGTTTGGTAAAGGGTTAAATTGTGTTTTATATCACTTTCAACATTATTTCAGTTATAACATGGCAACAGTTCTCTCATTCATTAGTGTCTTGGGTTTCACTAGTACTAAACAAGGGCTCTGAAGTCTCTTGCCAAAGGTCACTTCTATGAAAAACCCAGCACTTCCAGTTAGAATGAAAGGACTTACCTGTATTAGGATAAATATCTGCTGTACATTTCAGATACCAATCTGAGGTCTCCTTCAACCTTTTCTTCAGTTTCTTCCGCATTGAAGAATACGACATACCAGAGAAAAACTTCTCACCTACACTGCCTCGTGGAGTTGCACTGTAAATAAAGGATCAGATTGTTTGGTAAAAGCACAACAGACTTTACATGAACTCATGTCAAATTCTAACTCATTAGTATTAATATATTATTTGGACGCATCAAGAATTCCTAACCTTTTACCAATTGACAAAATTTTAGTCAAAATTCAAAGCATTTGCATTTGAAAACTTGAATGTGACTCACATGATTGAATTTGTGACTGAAAGAGTAGAAAACATTGTGGAAAAAGAAGAAAATGCTGGTTATCAGCATTTTCTTCTTTTTCCACAATGTTTTGAAGAGCCTTCTTTTCCAGAGTGTTTTATATTGTGTGGCAAAGACTAAGAGCAATGAGATATACTAGAAATATTGAACAAGAATACCACATGCGGGTGCCAACACTTGGCTGGAGTTGTTTGATTTTCAGCGAAAATTCCGAGTCAAAAAAGGAGCATAACTGTGTCAAAAATACTTTGATGGTTGTCTGCCCTTGTTGTATATTCAACAACTTGTCCAAGTTTGAAGTAAACATCTTCAGTAATAACAGAGATATTATAAAATTTCAAGTTTTTGAAAAATTCTTAGTTGAAAAAAGAGGCATAACTGTGTCAAAAACATTTTGATGGTTATCTGCTTTTGCTGTATGGGTTCCACTTTTAACCCTTTACCACACAATGCCGCCTTTTAATGACACTGTGGAAAAAGCCTTTTGGAAACATTGTAAGAAAGGGAGAAAATATTGGTAACCAGCATCTTCTTCTTTTCCCACAATGTTTTCTACCCAATTGAAGACAGAAATAATCACATTAGCTACATTTAATTTTTCCTCTGCAAATGCTTTCTATTCGGTCCTGTCCAAAATTTTGTTGTTTGGTAAAGGGTTAATAGTTAGCAACTTGGTCGAATTTAAAGTAAATATCTTCATTAATGACAGAAATATTATAAAATTTCAGTTTTTGCACGACAATGATGATGACACCAGGGCTATGACAATACCTAAACATTTTCTTTGAAAAAAGCCAGGCTAAAAACTGCGGCCTCTTTTATTTGTGTTTCTTTATCAAAACTTTGAAAAATATGAAATGCACAATGTTGTGAGAATGTTGAAGAGCTACTAACATCCTTTATAATCTCTTTTAACCCTTTCCCAAATGATAAATTTTAGAGTCTTCAAATTCAAAACATAGGCAGACGACAAATTCGAATTTGGTACAAATGAGTTTAAGCACTCTGACTGGGTAGAAAACATCGTGGGAAAAGGAGAAAATGCTGGTTACCAGCATTTTCTCCTTTTCCCACAATGTTTTCAAAAGTGTTCTTTCCGAGGGTCGTGAAAACCAGGGATTGTTTGGTAAAGGGTTAATGAAAATACAGAAAGACAGCTGTCATTACATTTTACATGGTACAATAATTGAGCTGTGCCCTGGCAAAAGGGCATGCATCTCCATAATTCATAAGACCAAGCAAGTTATCACATTTCTATGGCTCCATAAAATTCATTTTGTACAACAACCAACTGAAATATGTGGTAAATTGGTCCTTTGACATGCAGAAAATTGACCAATAGCAAAAAGTTTCAGCCCAGGTTAGCCTGCATGGACTGCGCAGGCTGACCTGGGTCGATACTTTTTGCAGATGCATTAAGCCCCCTTTTAACAGACCAAGGTTCAATCCTATTTTACTCATTCGTAAATGAATGTCAAAGATCAAAGACTATGATTTGGGCAATTATTAAAAGGAAGAATCTGTATTTCCAGAAAAATTAAAAAGTACATACTTGGGCTGGGCTGATGTATCCAGTCTGCCAAGAAACAATATAAAGAACCTCTGCCATGTCAGGACAGCGGCAGGATGGTCAACTGGTATATCTAGGGCTTGTTGAGCAAATCTGTACAGATTTAACTGGCTGCTGGTCGGGGCCTGGTCTAGTTTAAGTTTGTTTTTGGATTTCTGAAAAGAATAGGAAAACAGTAGAATATTTCACAGGATTGTTAAACAAATTTTAAAGTGTTAACCCTTTACCACACAATCTTCAATTTTAAGAACCCTGAGGAAGAAGGCCTTTCAAAACATACTGGGAAAAGGAGAAATGCTGGTAAACAGCATTTTCTCCTTTCCCTACGGTGTTTTATACCCTTCTAAAGGCAAATTTTAGTTTTTTGGTAACTTTTTATTTGTTGTCTGCACATACTTCCAATTTGGACCAGTCTTAAATTTTGTTGTTTGGTAAAGAGTTAATACTTAACAAGACAACAAAACTTTAGACTGGTCCATATTGAAAGAATTTGAAGATGACAAGTTAGATTTGTTTCCAATGATGGAATATGTCTGTAAAAGGTTTAAAAACATAAAAGGAAAGTAGAAAATGCTAGTTACCAGGATTTTCTTCTTTTCCTACAATGACAATGCCTTCTTCCTTGGGGCCATTAAAACTTTTGATAGTGTGGTTAAGGGATTTTAAAATCAGAATCTAAATATTTCATATCATGTAATTGTTCAAAACTCAATCTTTCGACTTTTGCTTCATGAAAACTGCCTCATTAAATATGGTCAGTCTGTATGCTGTTATGTTTTTTGATATGTCAGGACTAAATCAAAGACTGAAAATATTTACATTTCTTGAGAATGGTTGGTGAATACAGACTCTGTTCATTAAAACTAGGAATTGTGTGGTAAAGGGTTAATATAGGTAGATACTTATTTCTTTGACATACAAAATAATAATCTGACGACAAATTGATATACTCACCTTCAATGCCTGCTCTATGTTCACTTTTGAACTTGAGGTCAACTCAAGATGAATAGAGTTCCATAGTTTTGTTTCCATCTCATAATTTCCTTCCAGACAAAGCACCATGTAGGCTAACCACGGGAACTCTGGACAAGAGGTTTTCTCTAAGAATGATGGCAGATAGGTTCCTGATGTCACCCAGTTCATGAAGGAAGTGACCACTCCTTGACTCTTCTCTTGGTTACAAAATTGCTTTAAAGTATCAAATATAGATGCATTTACTCTTTACCAAATGACGTAATTTCTGACTTGTCCATGTTGATAGCGTTTGCAAATGACAACTGAATTGGAAAAAAAGAAAAAACATGTAGCATATAAGTTTGAAACAGTGGAAAACATTAGCATCAAAACGGAGGGAAGAGCTGGTGTCATAAATGTACCTATCTGCATACTAAGAATAGAAAGAAAGATAGACAGACAGATTCCAGAACACCACTAAAAAGTTTTGTTTTGCTTAGGGTTAAAAAGATTTGTGTGTGGGACATAATGTATCAACTTAGAATTACAAAAATAAATAAGTCATGCTCTGTGAAAAGGGGGCTTAATGCATCTGCGCAAAGTATTGATCCAGGTCAGTCTGCGCAGGCTGACCTGGGCCAAAACTTTTCACTGTTGGTCGATTTTCTGTATGTCCAAGAAACAATCTACCCCATGAATAATTTGGTTGTTAAAAAAAAAAACAAAGTGGCCATTATGGACCCATAATTATGTGATGTCTTATTTGGTACAATGCATTACAGAAATGCATTAAGCCCCCTTTTGCCAGAGCATGGTTCAAATTTATATACGAAGTTAACAGATCTGAGAAGAAACAAATAACACTATGTTTTCAGAACTTCAAAACTGTTACCAAACAATTTCATGTTTTACCAACCTTGAGGAAGAAGCTTTTTGAAAACACTATGGGAAAAGGAGAAAAAGCTAATTATCAGCATTTTCTCCTTTTCCTACAGCATTTTTTACCCTTTCTGAGATGGATCCTATCATTTGAGCCAAATTTAGTTTTTTTTTAGTTTAGTTTTTTTTTCCTGCAAATGCTTTCCATTTGTAGGAATCTAAAATTCTGTTGTCTCGAAAACAGTCAACATATTTAACAACAACTGCTGTTACCATGTATCCATTTTCATTTGTTGTTCCTGGGTCATTCTGTGGATAAGTTCAGTTTGATAAGAAAGAAAACTGAGTACATAAATGTACCCATTTATTTAATTATGCTAAATTGTTGATTAACCTTACAATCTAACATAATACGAGTATGGAGTCATTATGTAAAAGATATCAATGGTAACTACTAAAGTGGGAAGAATTTCATCATGACAAGGCTTGAAGACACTCATCACAACTCTGCCCATTACATCTAACCTCCTCCATATCAAGAAAGTTCCCATTTTTAAATACTGCCATTCACATGTAAAATGATTAGCAACAGCAACAATAGCCACAGCCAAATCATTTAGATCTATCAACCTGTTGCTGAAAATGATTATTTAACAGAGCTGACTGATCCAGTTAAAAATTAATGTACAAAACGTTCATCAACATAAAACAAAAAAGATTTCAATACAAAATTGTTAATAGTGTTTTCTTTCTCTGTATTGGATTTAAGAATGGTAATGGGGGGTATTTCCTGCTAAGAAATGCACAGTTTAGGTGCACATCAACCATCATAATACAGCTGATTGATTTGATCAACAGATCACCAGAGGTTTATCGAGTGGGCTTGCAGAGCCATGACAATTATCTCCAAGCTAAGTCAGGCAAGACAGATTAATTTAACTCTTTACCAAACAATCCCGACTTTTAACGACCCTGAGGAAGAAAGTCTTTTGAAAACATTGTGGGAAAAGGAGAAAATGCTGGTTATCAGCATCTTCTCCTTTTCCCACTATGTTTTCTGATCTATCAAGGGCAGATTTCATCTTTTTGGCTATCTATAATTTGTCGTCTGCAAATGCTTTCAATTTGAACCAGTCTAAAATTTTGTCGTTTGGTAAAGGGTTAAACGATAACATAAAATTCTTTTCATCTTGTAACAAGTATGATCTGTGGAAGGATCTGTTGATAGAATCTAAATTTTAATAAATTTTTATCTACATGCACTTTGTTCACAATTTATGATATCAAATAGTAGTAGGCACGAGCCAAACTCCTGTGCATCTGAAGTCACTATTATTAAAGTCAGATGATATTGCTGGCTCCTTGTTCACAAAGAACTTAGATGTCAAACATGAACACATGGCAATTGGAGAAAATAGCCATAATGAGCAACTTATCTTTCAATGATATTTTCAAATTTATGAGAGTGATCAGATGCAAAGCAAAACAAGAGCACGACTTGCGGATGCCAAAGCCTGGCTACAGGGGCTTTTTTGTGAAAATTCTGTATCAAAAAAAGGGCAATAATGTGTCAAAAATATTTTGAAGGTTATGTACTGAATCAGGCATGGGTTCCCCATCAACAACTAGCTGAGTTTGGATTAAATACATGTATCTTTAGTAACAAAAGAAATATCAAACTAGAGCACCGCAAGCGGGTGCCAATGCTTGGCTC
The DNA here is from genome assembly GCA_945859785.2 of Tridacna gigas. Taxonomy (NCBI): domain Eukaryota; kingdom Metazoa; phylum Mollusca; class Bivalvia; order Cardiida; family Cardiidae; genus Tridacna; species Tridacna gigas. The sequence goes on from OX244036.2 coordinate 60,090,022, forward strand.
CTGTTGCATTAACCAGTTACCACACAATCCCGGTTTTTAACGACCCTAAGGAAGAAGTCTTAGGAAAACATTGTGGGAAAAGGAGAAAATGCTGGTAACCAGGATTTTCTCCTTTTCCCACAATGTTTCTAGCCTTTCTAAGAAAAATTTCCAAATTTGTGCAACATTTAATTTGTTGTCTGCAAAGGCTTTGAATTTTGACAAGTCCTGAATTTTGTCGTTTGGTAAAGGATTAAGACACAGTGAAAATGCTATATGGAAAAAGGGGCTTAAATTGTGTCAAAATATTAACACCTACTCAAAGTTCTAAGTAAATATCTTCAGTAATGACAGAGACACTATAAAATATCAAAGTTTTTGTACAACAACAATGACCGGGCTATGACAATACCTCTTTGTTTTCTTTGAAAACAGCTGAGCTAAAAATGTCAAAGTTTTCACATGACAACAAGGCAAACATCGACAGGACTATGACAGTACCGCAAGTTTTCCTTTAAACCTTTACCACACAATCCCGACTTTTAATGACCCTAGGAAAGAAGCCTTTAGAAAACATTGTGGGGAAAAAGGAGAAAATGCTAGTAACAAGCATTTTCTCCTTTTCCCACAATGTTTTCTACCCTATCAAAGACAAATTCCATTATCTGAGCCACCTTTAAATTGTCGTCTGCAAATGCTTTCAATTTGGACAAGTAAAAAGTTTTGTCCTTTGGTAAAGAGTTTAAAACAGCCAAGCTGAACAATGGTCATTTGCAGGAGGTCATATGTTCACATTACGTTTCTACAAAATATAAGATCCAAATATCGAGACTTACCTTGTAAAAGTCTTGCATGATAGACAGAACCCCTTCCATAGCAGGTTGATAGACAAATGAGGCAGCAATGAGATGGTCCAGCACACAGCAATAGTTCCTGTACAGCAACATAGAAAAAAAAACTTTCTCACATTAAACCTCATCCAGCAATGTATTAAACCCATGACTTATTTTCTATGATACACTAGTGTATTATTGTGTGTGTGTGTGGTTTTTTTTGTTCCCAGTTCTGGTAAATTTGTAGTTATGAGCATGTGAAGCCAGAGAACCAACCACAGCATGTGCCAGAATTTATACTGCTTCACCATTTTGTAGGGAAAACAATATCAATGTTGTTAAGACATATACATGTGGAAAGTTTTATGGTTTTCATGTTTAATAATAGCAGGAAATACAAAGAAAGGTATTTAAAACAAATAAATTGTGGAAATCTTTCGATTTACTCCCTATTTCATTCTACTTTATGTAAATGTCATAGAGCATAGGAGCATTTTCTCTTTTTCCCACAATGTTTTCAAAAGCCTTTTTCCTTAGGGTCGTTGAAAGGAGGGATTGTAGGGTAAAAGGCTGAAGAATAAGTGAGAAGAAAAAATACCTATCTTGGTACCACTTTGGCCATTTCATGAGAAGTTTTACCCATAATCCAATAACTGGTAACATTTTGTCCTTGTTTTTTGTCTTTGCATCATGAATCTGACCCTGCAAGAGGAAAAAATAGAAACCATAAAAAACCCAGTCCAACAACTAATGTCATCTTGTCTCTGTACCAAACAACACAATTTTAGACTGGTCCAAATTGAAAGCATTTTCAGGTGACAAAATAAAAATGACTCAAATACTTAAATTTGTGCCCGTACATGTAAAACTTGAGTCCATGCTCAAATGAGTTTGTGCTCAAACTTGAAGTCTCATTTATGCTTAACCCTTTCCCAAACAAGCCCTGGTTTTCACGTGTCTGCAGTACAAGTCTTTTGAAAACACTATGGGTAAAGGAGAAGTTGCTCGTAACGAGCAATTTCTCCTTTTCCCACAGTGTTTTCTACCCTTTTTGAGACCTTTCTGCCATTTTCATCAAATTTAAAATTGTCGTCTGCAAACTCTTTCAATTTGGACCAGTCCAAAATTTGTCGTTTGGGAAAGGGTTAAAGACAGTATGAAAATCTGAAATGAAGACTTTGATTTAACCCTTTACCAAACGCAAGAATTTTAGACTAGTCCAGATTGAAAGCATTTGCAGACGACAAAAACAATGTGAAGGAAAAATTAAAATTTGTTTTGCAAAGTTTTCTATCCTTTCAAAGACAACTTCAATCATTTGAGCGACATATATGTTGTCTGCAAATTAGATATGGAAAAGTCAAAAATTTTGTCATTTGTTAAAGTCTATGCAACCCCCACCCCTCCAGGCTAAAAAGAAAAAAAAGAAAACTAGAGCTGTCACTGAATGTGATTTAATACCCCCGCCGGCACTTTAAAAAAAAAAAAAGTCAAGTTCAAGGGGAGATAATTCCTCAACCAGGGGGAGTTGACACTTGAAAATTACATCTTGCAAATCTTCAATATATGATCAATATATGTGCAAAGTTTCAATGCAATTGAAGGAAAACTGTAGGAGTTCGCAACACAAAATTGCTAGTATTTTGTACACAGACGGACGGACAGACAGACAGGCTGATTACAGTATACCCCCGAAAACATTCGTTTTGCGGGGGTATAAAAAAAAACTGATGCAACAATTTTATATTTGCAAGGCAGTTTTACTAAATGGTGGGGATGAAACAAGGAATCCAGATGTGCACCATGTGCACCAGAAGGTTTAGGGTTTTTCTTTTTGCTCATCGTTTCTCATTTGGCAAGACTGCACTATGACAAGTGCCTCTGCAATATTTCCATAAACTCTCTGTGTCAAGATGCAGACTTGTCTGAAGGAATTAATGAAATAAGTTATCAACATATATCATAGGAAACCAGGAGACAAATGAATCTGTCCTTTCACTTTAAAACAGAAAACTATTTACAAGAAATGATATCGAGATAGTTTACCATTATCATTGATACAAGGAGCTTTGTAATTGGTCCAGGAAAGTCATATGACAACAGCCCTTTAACCACTTTGAAATAGGATTCATCTGACTGCAGAAGTGTGTTGAGAATAGTTTGAAATCTGTGAAAAAATGATGTAGCAATTTTTGTATACCTGCAATTTTTTTGGCTCTAATACATGTATTGCAAATTGATAAAAATCAGATATGATTGAAAAAATTCTGGATCTGACAGTCCAAATATGGCATGGTGATTGGTGATGTTACCCCCCCCCTCCCCAAACAGACTATGTAAGCTTGGTTCCATATTTTATTAACTCTTTCCCAAACAAGCCCTGGTTTTCACGTGTCTGCAGTACAAGTCTTTTGAAAACACTGTGGGAAAAGAAGAAATTGCTCATAACGAGCAATTTCTCCTTTTCCCACAGTGTTTTCTACCCTATTTGAGAACTTTCTGCCATTTTCATCAAATTGAAAATTGTAGTCTGCAAACTCTTTCAATTTGGACCAGTCTAAAATTTGTCGTTTGGGAAAGGGTTAAGTAAAATTCTGCGTCATAATGTTAATCCACAATTTATAAAAAAAACTACTCCAACCAAATCAGTATTTTGCTTTAATTTTCTTACTTTTTCTAATAAAATTGTCTAAGATTGATGCAAGTAGAAGCAACTGGGTCTGTAATCACCATTCATTCTTAAGAACAGTTTTAGTTTTAGTTTTATAATCGAGAATTTTCTAAATTTTAAAATAAGACAACATCTAATTGGCTACACCATTTGTAAATGAGCCATACTCTGTGAAAAGGGTGCTTATTGAATATGCGAAAAGTATCAACCCAGGTCAGCTTGTGCAGGCCATGCAGGCTGACCTGGGCCAGAACTTTTCTGTATGTTAAACGACCAGTCAACCTCATAACTCAGTCCATTGTTAGATAAAATGGACTTTATGGATCCATTATCGCAGGATGACTTGCTTGGTATCATGCAGCACAGAGATGCATTAAGCCCCCTTTTGCCAGAGCATGACTCAAATCTAGAATAAGACTTAGAATGAAACTAAGACTGGTTAGGGAATACAGGCCCAGGAAAGTGACTGAAAGATGCTTGGAGTACATATCAGAGCCCACATTAGTCAAACACTCTTAAGTTTCATACTTAGTCTCATTATAAAATTACAGAGCAACACCATTTCTGATTGGCTAAACTGTCGTTACTTCCAAAGTTTCAGCCAGGTATATAAATCATTAAAGACTACAGTGTTGTCCATCAGCTAGATTTACCAACCATACTTACTGAATTGTTTTATTTCTACTTCTTTATCACAAACTTTGTATTTCTACAAAGTTTGATTCCCTTGTTTCACCAGCCATTCTTCACTTTATTCTATTCTAGCAAGAATATGTTACACAGAAGCAGACAGAGTAGATCCCAGAAAAAATTGCAAATGTTCTGTGTAGTCTGATCATGAGTCCTATACTGTCTATAACAGCAACTAAAACTATGCTTTACACTCTGAAACTTTTAAAAGACTTGCCACATTGACCTACACTGTATATAAAGCAACTTAAGTTACGCTTATCACTGTGAGACTTCAGCTTATAAAAGACTTGCCATATTGACCAACACTGTATATAAAGCAACTTAACCCTTTCCCAAACAAGCCCTGGTTTTCACGTGTCTGCAGTACAAGTCTTTTGAAAACACTGTGGGAAAAGGAGAAATTGCTCGTAACGAGCAATTTCTCCTTTTCCCACAGTGTTTTCTACCCTTTTTGACAACTTTCTGCCATTTTCATCAAATTTAAAATTGTCGTCTGCAAACTCTTTGAATTTGGACCAGTCCAAAATCTGTCATTTGGGAAAGGGTTAAGTTATGTTTATCATTGTGAGACTTCAGCTTATAAAAGACTTGCCACATTGACCTACACTGTATATAAAGCAACTTAAGTTACGCTTATCACTGTGAGACTTCAGCTTATAAAAGACTTGCCATATTGACCAACACTGTATATAAAGCAACTTAACCCTTTCCCAAACAAGCCCTGGTTTTCACGTGTCTGCAGTACAAGTCTTTTGAAAACACTGTGGGAAAAGGAGAAATTGCTCGTAACGAGCAATTTCTCCTTTTCCCACAGTGTTTTCTACCCTTTTTGACAACTTTCTGCCATTTTCATCAAATTTAAAATTGTCGTCTGCAAACTCTTTGAATTTGGACCAGTCCAAAATCTGTCATTTGGGAAAGGGTTAAGTTATGCTTATCATTGTGAGACTTCAGCTTATAAAAGACTTGCCACATTGACCTACACTGTATATAAAGCAACTTAAGTTACGCTTATCACTGTGGGACTTTGGCTTATAAATGACTTGCCACATTGTACTGGTTACCTTGAATTCTCCAGCAAGTGTGACTGTATATCCACAAACATGGGAACCACACAGTTTAGAACACAAATAATAGGTTTGGATAGGCCTTGGTCAACCAATATCTGTAGTAGTGGCAATCCATTGGATATAAATTCTGTTTCACTATAAATAGAATAAAAGATTATGAGTTATTCTTTAATCACTGTAAACTCTTTACCAAATGACCATTTTTTAGACTTATCCAAATTGAAAGCATTAGCAGACAACGAACTAATTGTGACTCATAGAATGAAATTTGTGTTTGGAAGGGTAAAAACTCCTGTTAGTGTTAGTTTGGTAGTATGGTTTTTAACACCGTTTTTAACATTATTTCAGTTATTTCACGACGGCCAGTGCACCTATCCATGCTTTCCTGGAGTTTCTTTGACCAGTACTCCGCACAATATTCTTTCAAAGCCACTGGCTGCTTTCCCACATAACCATCATCGAAACAATGGTCAGCGGTGAGAGAGGAATGAATCCTGTTGCGATGACTATCATCAATCCTTGGAAAGAAATTGGCCAAGCCCGGGATCAAACTAGCGACCTCCTGTTCTCAAGTCCTGTATGCTACCGACTGACCTACAGGGGCTTGGCTGTTAGTGTTAGTGAAACATATCTTCAAGATTCATCTATATTAGTTTTCAGCTAGTTTTTAACCCTTTTCATTTTTATTTTCACCCAGTTTTAACCCATTTCGTCTTTATTTTATGGAACTATAATTGTTCTTGTATCTTCATGCCAAATGTTGCCCCTGACGGCTGCAAGGTTGCACAGATTATGAAGGATAGAAAGTGCATTTCATTTTTGGCAGCCTTCAAAGAAATCACTGTTGTTGTTTCCTGTTTTAAATGAAGACAAATCCCTCAAGTTTCTCTATCCCTTACACTATATATATTAGTAATTTATCTACATTTACACAGCTAGCCAAATTCTGAGCCATTTTACAGACTTCCAAGTTTTAACAGCATTTTTTTTCTCTCTGGTGTATCTTTAAATAGCAAACTCAAATTGGAAAATGGGTCTGATAGTGGATTTAACCTAAATAAGAGACCTAAGTTTTTTCATAAAACCAGGCCCAGATGTAGCAATTTTTGCCACCCTTCACATGTTTCTGCCTGAAAGAGACCATGGACATTTGTCCTGAAGGAAACATGAGAGGGAACTTAATTAGAACACTCAAGATTCATTGCCATCATGCAAAATTTCAGAATTTGAACACAAATATGACAACATCAATACTTCATTCATACAGAAACTAACAGTATACATGTAATTATCTACATAGTTAAAGGTTGATATTTTCAGTAAGCATTTGCTTTTTGCTTGCAATTAACAAAAAATCTTTGGAAAAAAGTCTGATACTGTAACATTTAATTCTTACATCTCTATTCTCATGCAACAGTCATAGCACAAAACACCCAAATTCAAGCACAGCAAAGGCCATACTTACTTGTGCCCATATTTTGTAAGCATTAAAGAAACAAAGCAGGCAGTGGCATTGTTCTCTTTGTTCCCTTTCACAAGTGGAAGAAGGGCATCATCTTTGTTCAAATCAAGCACCTCCTGGTGGAACACTTCAGCCAATCGCTGATCAGCTGACGGCAGACTAGATCTGTGTAAGGACAACTTGATTAGTAAGTCCCAGCACCAACCGTTGAATTCTTGTTCTGGAGTTGAGTATTGTTGGACAGCTGCAGACATCTGTATGAAAATGAAATGAAAAAAGAAAGTAAAAACAGCATCACTTTTAATCCATTCTTATGCAACAGACTAAGGGTTTTTTCTCAGCAGTGAATTTTTCAATCCAATGAATGAGCCATCCTCTGTGAAAAGGGAGCTTATTGCATGTGTTAAAAAGTATTGGCTCATGTCAACATAAGCAGTCTGTCCAGGCTGACATGGGTTGTTATATGTAAATTTCCTGCATGTTCAAAGACCATTCTACTTCATGATTCAGTCAGATGTGAGAAACCATGGGTTTCAATGATCCATAGTAACATGATGACTTGCATGGTACAATGCATCAAGGAGATGCATCAAATCCCCTTTTCCAAACACATGGCTCATATTTTTCTGATTCCAAATTAACTGACTAGAAATCTGGTTTGCCAAGACATTCTGTAGTAAATCTGGTTTGTAACTATTGCCAACTATCAGCAATGTTTTCATCAAACTATATCTTTTATAAGAAGCCTGAAAAAGCATTGAGGTAAGCTTGAGATTCAAGAACTTTCAAATTCAAGAAATTTCATCATAGGACAAAGTACAGAAAGGATATGCAGACAACAAATTAACATGGCTGATATTCAGCATGTTCTCCTTTTTCAAGAATGTTTTTAAAACCTGTTTTCCTCAGGGTTTTTAACGCTTTACAACACAATCCCTTTGCACACTGAAGTGACTGAATATGGTATGACATTGTGAAAATACAAGAAGGCCATGATGGCCCTGTATCGCTCCACTGGCTTTTAACCCTTTACCACACAATTTTAATGACCCTGAAAGAGAAGGCTTTTGAAAACATTGTGGGAAAAGGAAAAAGTGTTGTCAAATGGCATTTTCTCCTTTTCCTACAGTGTTTCCTATCCTATTTAAGACAGAGAAATAACCATTTAAGCTACATTTAATTGGCCGTCTGCAATGGCTTTTAATTTTAATTTATTCCAGTCAAAATGTTTGTTGTTTTGTAAGGAGTAAAATAAATGTATCAAGCACTTAACTGGCATTGACAGAGACAAACAGCATAACAGATTGGTATGGCAATAAACTTACTTGGGAAAAAGACGCCCCCCCCCAACAAAAAAAAGTAGTATCTTTCTCAAATGCAAAGATAGTGTCAGTGAAATACATGCAGGTTTTCTAAATGGCATGAAAGGTAAAGTGCTGGGACAAAAAACTGAATGATAGAGGCCTTTCTTTATATTAAATATTCCATCCATCTGAGAATAACTATTAGCATCAAAATAAATCACTCTCCCTAAATACTGAATTTCTACCTCACACAAGTCACATAATTGTGCGGTTTGATAATCAAGGGAGGTAAATAGTAACAAACTTATACATTATATGTCAGGAGTTACTTCCCTTGATATATATATATATATATATATATATATATCTCTCTCTCTCTCTCTCTCTCTCTCTCTCTCAGTCACTCTATAAGCCAGCCCATGTTAAACTTGTGATCGCCAGGGCTATACTTTCAAGAAATTTGATAGAGGTCTATTAGATGAAGCTGCATGCCAAACTCGGTAGCCCTAGGCCTTATGGTTTCGGACAAGAAGATTTTCAAAGATTTCCAATATTTTTCAGTTTTGTTACCATGGCAACCACAGTTTTTACAGGAATTTTTTTTTTTTCAAAAAATTCTGAAGAGGACCATGGCAGGATCATTTTTGTGAAGTTTGGTCAAAATTGGATGGGTAGTTTCAGAGAAGGTGATGTTTGAAATAAAAGTTAACACACACACACATATGCATGCACGCATGCACGACAGACCATGACATAAGCTAGCTGGCCTTTGGCCACTGGAGCTAAAAATAACTTTAAGAAAATCAAGACAGTAGCATGTCATAATAAAGAAGTGCTTGTTGAAAGCTAGGAAAAACAAGAGGACCATGATGGTCCTAAATCGCTCACCTGAAATGCAACTCAGCTCAACACCATAATGCTACATGCCAAATATGAAAGCTCTAGCCCTTATGGTTTGGGACAAGAAGATTTTTTAAAGATTTCCTTCTTTATCTCTATGTGAAATCCGAGAACCCACAACATAGGGTCAACTTTTAACACCAGGGCCATAATTTAAAGTATTTTGGTAGAGGGTCACTAGATGATGCTACATGCCCTATATGAAAGCTCTAGCCCTTACGGTTTGGGACAAGAAGATTTTTACAGATTTCCTTCTTTATCTCTATGTGAAATCCGAGAACCCACAACATTGGGCCAATTTCAACACTAGGGCCATTATTTGAAGTATTTTGGTAGAGGGCTACGAGATGATACTACATGCCATATATGAGAGCTCTAGCCCTTATGGTTTGGGACAAGAAGATTTTTAAAGATTTCCTTCTTTATCTCTATGTGAAATCCGAGAACCCACAACATAGGGCCATTTTCAACAATTGGGCCATAATTTGAAGTATTTCGGTAGAGGGCCACTAGATGATGCTACATGCCAAATATGAAAGCTCTAGCCCTTACGGTTTGGGACAAGAAGATTTTTACAGATTTCCTTCTTTATCTCTATGTGAAATCCGAGAACCCACAACATAGGGCCAATTTCCACACTAGGGCCATTATTTAAAGTATTTGGTAGAGGGCCACTACATGATACTACATACCATATATGAGAGCTCTAGCCCTTACGGTTTGGGACAAGAAGATTTTTAAAGATTTCCTTCTTTATCTCTATGTGAAATCCGAGAACCCACAACATAGGGCCATTTTCAACACTAGGGCCATAATTTGAAGTATTTTGGTAGAGGGCCACTTTTCTCTCGGTTGCCATGGCAACCAGAGTTCTTCATGGAATTCAAATCTTTGAAGTATTTTGAAAGTGCATCACCTAAGGATCATTTCTGTGAAGTTTCACTGAAATCTGTTGGGCGGTTTCAGAGGAGAAGATTTTTTAAGTGATTGTTCACGGACAGACGGACGGACGGACGGACGGACGGACAGACGGACGGACGGACGGACACACGGACGGACGGACGGACGCCAGACAACGATCGATCACAATAGCTCACCCTGAGCACTATGTGCTCAGGTGAGCTAAAAGTAAACAAAATAGCCCACCTGTTTTACACCTTCCATTATCACTGAACCAAGATGTTTTCCCATAATGAAAATTTGATAAGCCTCTACAATCAGTATGGCCACTTGTTTGTGTATTTTCCAGGGAACCATGAGTCTGTCCCCCTGAAATATGGATTATATGTGTATAACCCTTTACCACACAATTCCAACTTTAAACGACCATGAGAAAGAAGCCTTTTGAAAACATTGTGGGAAAAGGAGAAAATGCTGGTAACCAGCATTTTCTCCTTTTTCCACAATGTTTTCTACCCTTCCCGAAACAAATTTCCATTTTTCAATCACATCTGTTTTGTCGTCTGCAAATGCTTTTGATTTGGACCAGCCTAAAATTTTGTCGTTTGGTAAAGACTTAAAGGCTTACCAAACAATCCCATATTTTAATGAGCATGAGACAAAAAGGTATTATGAGAGCATTATGAGAAAAGGAGAAAATGCTGGGAAGCATTCTGTTTGAAAACAGAAATCCAAGCATTTAAGCCAAATTTGATTGGTCGTCTGTAAATGCTTTCAATTTGGTCTATTTTAGGATTTTGTTGTATGGTTAAGAGTTAAAAGCAGACAAATCACAAGGAATGCTGAACCCTTACCCATACAACGTTGTGACCATATGACCTAAATAACATATTTATCCCATACCAATACACAATAAAAACATTCCTTTGGTAGCAAGTTTTTGAAAACATTGTTGGAAATGGAGAAAATGATCTAACCGGCATTTCACCTGAATTTTTTACTTTTGCAACAATTTTTTTTGTACCTTTTGAAAGATATATTCTACAACTTGAGCTACATTTGCTTTATCATCTGTTAATACTTTGGATTTGGACAAAGCCCAACTTTTGTTGCGTGGAAGAGAGTTAATGAATGTTTAAAGACACATCTATACTCATTTTCAGCCATCTTTTTAACCCATTTAATCTTTATTTTATGAAACTATAATCATTCTTGTATCTTTATGCCAAATGTTCCCCCTAACGGTTGCAAGGTTGTACAGATTACCACCAAGAGAAGATGCATTTCTTCTTTTAGAGGACTTCAGAGAAATCACTGTTATCGTTTCCGGTTCTAAACTGAAAACAAATCCCTTGAGTTTTCTTATCCCTTACTCCATATATATTGGTAATTCATCTATGCTTACACAGCTGACTAAATTCTGAACCATTCTACACACTATCAAATTCTTTTTTTCTCTGGCTGTAAGGATATATCTTTAAGTAGATAACGCTCTACTACACCACAACATACAGATTTGTACAAATTGAAAGTATTTGCAAGCAAAAAAAATTCAATGTGACTGAATAGATTTGAATGGTCTTTGAAAATAAGAATATCATTGTGGGAAAAGGCAAAAAATACTGGTCACCAGCATTTTCTCCTTTTCTCACAATATTTTCAATAGCCTTTTCTTTAAGGGTCATTAACCCTTTACTGCACAGTGACGCCTTTTGACGCCCCTGGGAAAGAAGCCTTTTGAAAACATTGTGGGAAAAGGAGAAAATGCTGGTAACCAGCATTTTCTCCTTTTCCCACAATGTTTTATACCCTATCAAAGAAACGTTGTACCATTTAAGCCACACTGAAATTGTCGTCTGCAAATGTTTTCAATTTGGACAAGGCTATAATTTTGTCGTCTGGTAAAGGGTTAAGACTCTGGATTGTTTGATGAAGGGTTAACTTACCTGCTGAGATCTTGTCCAGTTAATATTACTCAGTATCAACTGGGCTAACAAATGAGTGTGAGAGCCAAATGGACTGTTTAACAACCACTGACGTAGAATGACGAGATCAGGATCAGATGGAAGCCAAGCCTCAAAAGAAAGACCTTTAAACAGGTACAGTCCCATCTGTAAAGTAAAAGTTGGTCCATTTTATGCTTTACTGATAGACCAAATTTTTGACTTTCCCAAATGATTGATTGACGATATTGTGTTTAGCTCTTTACCAAACGACAAAATTTTAGACTTGTCCAAATTGAATGCAGTTTCAGATGACAAAATAAATGTGGCTGAAAAATTGAAATTTGTTTTGGGAAGGGTTGAAAACATTGTGGGAAAAGGGGAAAATGCTGGTTACCAGCATTTTCTCCTTTTCTCACAGTGTTTTCAAAAGGCTTCTTACTCAGGGTCGTTAAAAGTCGGTATTGTGTGGGAAAGGGTTAACGCCATTTTCAACATTATTTCAGTTATGTCGCGGCGGCCAGTGCACCTATCCATGCTTTCCTGGAGTCTCCTTTTACAAGTACTCCACACAATATTCTTTCAAAGCCACTGGCTGCTTTCCCACATAACCATCGAAACAATGGTCAGCGGTGAGAGAGGAATTAATTCTGTCGCAATGACTACCATCAATCCTGGGAAAGAAATTGGCCAAGCCAGTGATCGAAGCAGCGACCTGCTGTTCTCAAGTCCTGAGCCCTACCGACTGAGCTACGGGGCTTGGCCTTTACCAAATGAAAGTATTTACACACGATAAAATGGATGTCAATCAAAAACTGAAATCTATTCATGGAAGGATAGGAAACATTGTGGGAAAAAATGTTGGTTACCAGCACTTTTTCCAGTAATGTTTTCAAAAGCTTTTTTCTGAGAGTCAAAAAAACATGGGATTGTTTGGTACTGGGTTAATCCATTTACCACACAATCCTGTATTTTAACACCCCTACAGAGGAAAGCCTCTAAAAACACTATGGGAAAAGAGGAAAATGCTGGTGACCAGCATTTTCTTCTTTTCCCACAATGTTTTCAAACTTACAAAAACAAAACCCAAAAGCCATATCAAATTTGTCTTCTGCAAATGCTTTGATTTGGACCTGTCTTAAACTTTCTTGTCTGGTAAAGAGTTAACCCTTTCCCAAACGACAAATTTTGGACCAGTCCAAATTGAAAGAGTTTGCAGACAACAATTTTAAATTTGATGAAAATGGCAGAAAGGTCTCAAAAAGGGTAGAAAACACTGTGGGAAAAGGAGAAATTGCTCATTACGAGCAATTTCTCCTTTTCCCACAGTGTTTTCAAAAGACTTGTACTGCAGACACGTGAAAACCAGGGCTTGTTTGGGACAGGGTTAAAATGTACTTGCATTTATGAAAGAAAATTTAAAATTCTGTAATAAGATGCAGTTTCATCAATTATACTTAATATATCTCAATATAAAAGTATTCCTTGACTATACATTGATTTAATTTAGTTTAAACCTATTTATTTTACAGCGATTGTGTCAGAAGTCCTTACAATTTGAGCCATGCTCTGGCAAAACAGGGCTTAATACATCACTGTGATCACATGATCATGGATCCATAAAGTCCGTTTAGCCTTTCAACCAACTTAATTATGAGGTAGAATGATTTTTTGACATATAGAAAATTGACCAAAAGCGAAAAGTTTCCATCTAGGTTAGCCTGCGCAGACTGGCCCAGTTTGATACTTTTTGCAGATGCATAAGGCCCCCTTTTCACTGAGCATGGCTCATTTAAATTAATCACTCAATGATTGCTACCAAGAAACATAAACCAGTGCTTGCGCTCTGATATGGATAGTTCCAATGGTTGACACCATTCATCACATATTCAAAGCCCTAAACCTCTGATAAGAGAGGCTAAGGCTCTACCTCTTCACAACTGCTTCCAGCAATTTTGATTTAATTTTTATTTCATTTCCATTTGATTTTCATTTGAACTATAAGAATATTTTATTTATTTCAGAACAAAACAAGAGGGCCATGATGGCCCTGGGTCGCTCACCTTAGTAGAGTGCCTTTAAGGTTTTTCTTTAATTTGACCATGTGACCTAGTTTTTGACCGCAGGTGACCCAATTTCAAACTCATATTTCATGAAGATAAACATTCTGACCAATTTTCAAGTCAATTGAGCAAAAAATGTGGCCTTGAGTGCCCTAAAGATATTTCTTTAATTTGACCTAGTGATCTAGATTATGACCCCAGATGACCCAAATTTGAACTGGTCTTTGACTATATCAAAAGAAACATTTTAACCAATTTCATATCAAATGAAAAATAAATGTGGCCTCTAGAGTGCCCACTAGCTATTTCCTTAATTTGACCAAGTGACCTAGTTTATGACCCCAGTTGACCCAAATTCAGACTCATGTGAGATTTTACAAAGACAAACATTCTGACCTAAATTCAAAGCAATTAAGCAAAGAATGTGGCCTCTAGAGTGCCCACAAGGTATTTCTTTATTTTGACCTAGTGACCTAGTTTATGGTTCCAGGTGACCCAAGTCCAAACTCATCTGGTATTTCATCAAGACAAACATTCTGGCCAAATTTCAGGTCATTTGAGCAATAAATGTGGCCTCCAGAGTGCAAACAAGGTATTTCTTTAATTTGACCCAGTGAACTAGTTTATGACCCAAGTTGACCCAAATTAATCTTATGTGAGACTTTATAAAGACAAACTTTCTAACTAATTTTCAAGGCAATTGAGCAAATAATGTGGCCTTGAGAGTGCCAACAAGGTATTTCTTTAATTTGACCTAGTGACCTAGTTTATGACCCAAGATGATCCAATTTTGAACTCAATAAACTTGTTGCGCTTAGATGGGCAAGCAAACTTAGAAGAGAATCACTACATACCAAATATCAAAGCTCTACGCCTTCCAGTTTTAAAGAAGAATTTTAAAGTTTTCCTTCTTTGTTCCTATGTTCGAACTTGTGACCCCTGGGGCTGGGCCAGTTTTGACCCAGGGGCATCATATGCACAAACTTGGTAGAGGTCCACTAGGAAATGCTACATACCAAATATCAAAGCTCTACACCTTCCCGTTTAAGAGAAAAAGAAATTTAAAGTTTTCCTTCTTTGTTCCTATCTTTGAACTTGTGACCCCCGGGGCGGGGCCAATTTTGACCCAGGGGCATCATATGAACAAACTTGGTAGAGGTCCACTCTGAGATGCAACATACCAAATATCAAAGCTCCACACCTTTCGGTTTCAGAAAAGAAGAATTTTAAAGTTTTCCTTCTTTGTTCCTATGTTCGAACTTGTGACCCCAGGGGCTGGGCCAGTTTTGACCCAAGCAGCATCCTTGGAACAATTTGGTAGAAGTCCACTAGGAGATGCTACATGCCAAATATCAAAGCTCTATGCCTTCCCATTTAAGAGAAAAAAAAATATTAAGTTTTCCTTCTTTGTTCCTATGTTTGAACTTGTGACCCCTAGGGCAGGGCCAATTTTGACCCCAAGGGCATCATATGAACAAACTTAGTAGAGGTCTACTAGGAGATGCTTCATGCCAAATATCAAAGCTCTATACCTTCTAGTTTTACAGAAGAAGATTTTTAAAGTTTTCCTTCTTTGTTACTATGCTCAAACCTGTGACCCCGGGGTGGGGCCCGTTTTGACCCCAGGGGCATCATATGAACAAACTTGGTAGAGGTCCACTAGGCAATGCTACATACCAAATATCAAAGCTCTACGCCTTCCAGTTTCAGAGAAGATGATTTTTAAAGTTAGCCCTCTTTGTTCCTACGTTCGAACTTGTGACCCCAGGGGCAGGGCCAGTTTTGACCACAAGGGCATCATATGAACAAACTTGGTAGAGGTCCACTAGGAGATGCTTCATGCCAAATATCAAAGCTCTATGCCTTCTAGTTTTACAGAAGAAGATTTTTAAAGTTTTCCTTCTTTGTTCCTATGTTGGAAATTGTGACCCCTGGGGCGGGGTCAGTTTTGACCCCAGGGGCATCATATGAACAAACTTGGTAGAGGTCCACTAGGAGATGCTACATGCCAAATATCAAAGCTCTATGCCTTCAAGTTTCAGAGAAGAAGATTTTTAAAGTTTTCCTTCTTTGTTACTATGGTCAAACTTGTGATCCCCGGGGTGGGGCCAGTTTTGACCCCAGGGGCATCATATGAACAAACTTGGTAGAGGTCCACTAGGCAATGCTACATGCCAAATATCAAAGCTCTACGCCTTCCAGTTTCAGAGAAGATGATTTTTAAAGTTTCCCCTCTTTGTTCCTATGTTCGAACTTGTGACCCCAGGGGCAGGGCCAGTTTTGACCCTAAGGGCATCACATGAACAAACTTGGTAGAGGTCCACTAGGAGATGCTTCATGCCAAATATCAAAGCTCTATGCCTTCTAGTTTTACAGAAGAAGATTTTTAAAGTTTTCCTTCTTTGTTCCTATGTTGGAAATTGTGACCCCCGGGGCGGGGTCCGTTTTGACCCCAGGGGCATCCTATGAACAAACTTGGTAGAGGTCCACTAGGAGATGCTACATGCCAAATATCAAAGCTCTACACCTTCAAGTTTCAGAGAAGAAGATTTTTAAAATTTTCCTTCTTTGTTACTATGCTCAAACTTGTGACCCCCGGGGCGGGGCCAGTTTTGACCCCAGGGGCATCAAATGAACAAACTTGGTAGAGGTCCACTAGGAGATGCTACATACCAGATATCAAGGCTCTGCGCCTTCTAGTTTCAGAGAAGAAGATTTTCAAAGATTTTGCTTTTTTTTCCTTTTTGTTGCCATGGCAACCAGAGTTGTGGGTGGAATTCAATTCTTTGAACAATTTTGGTAGAGCTTCACCCAAGGAACATTCCTGCGAAGTTTCATCAAGATTGGCCCAGTGGTTTAGGAGAAGAAGATGTTTAAAGAAATTGTTGACGGACGACGGATGACGGACGACGGAGGACAGACGACGGACGACGGACGACAGACGCCGGACATAGGGCGATCACAATAGCTCACCTTTAGCACGTTGTGCTAAGGTGAGCTAAAAAGCATTCTCCCATACTCCGTTACTTACTGG
This sequence comes from Tridacna gigas, assembly GCA_945859785.2. Taxonomy (NCBI): domain Eukaryota; kingdom Metazoa; phylum Mollusca; class Bivalvia; order Cardiida; family Cardiidae; genus Tridacna; species Tridacna gigas. The sequence continues at coordinate 60,106,874 of OX244036.2, forward strand.
TCCCAGTTTGTCAATATTGTCATGAACATTTTGGAGAAGTCTGGATAGTATAAAAGGATGACATCTAACTACAGCTGACAGAAGCTCTCGTCCCATCTTTGAACAGGAATCTCTTGTTTGAGGACAAATGTAGGACACCTAAAATAAATAAGCAGTGCTCTGGGAAAAGAGGTTTTAACCCTTTACCACATGATCCAGACTTTTCATGACCCTGAAAAAGAAGTCTTTTGAAAACATTGTGGGAAAAGGAGAAAATGCTGGTAACCAGCATTTTCTCCTTTAACCACAATGTTTTCCACCCTTCTGAAAATAAATTTCAATTCCTCAGTCACATTTATTTTGTCATCTGCAAATGCTTACAATTTGGACTGGTCTAAAATTTTGTTGTTTGGTAAAGAGTTAACCCCTTACCAAACAACCCTATGTTTCAAAACCCTGAGGAAGAAGAATTTTGAAAACATAGTGAGAAATGGAAAAAATGTGGGTAACCAGCATTTTCTCCATTTCCCACAAGGTTATCTACCCTGTCAGAGGACATGCATCTCTTTGTACCGATGTCTAACTGGCATTCCTACATGTAGATCCTTTCTTTTTAGAAGAGTCTAAAAATTGTCATTTGGGAAAGGGTTAACCCTTCATCATACGACAAAATTTTAGCCTTGTCCAATTTGAAAGCATTTGCAGACCACAATTTCAATGTGGCTCAAATGGTGTAATTTTTCTTTGATGGGTAGAAAACATTGTGGGAAAAAGAGAGAAAATGATGGTTACCAGCATTTTCTCCTTTTTCCACAATGTTTTCAAAAGGCTTCTTTCCGAGGGTTGTTAAAAGGCAGCATTGTGCGGTACAGGGTTAATGCATCTTCATAATGTATTGCACCAAGCAACTTCTGTTATATGGATCTATTTTCTCCAAAAACCGACAAAATCATTGCAAGTTACGTCAGTGCATCATCTTAGTTACAAAGGATCTTTCACTAAAACACTGACCTCAAAGACTGAGGTGGTGACTGTCTCTATAAGGTCAATGTCAGATGGAGAGCAGGATTCCGTCATGTTTGTCATGGTGTTCAGTAAATAGACACCTTCTGAAGCAGGGATATGCTGCAATACATCTGTTAGCTGACTCAATCCACTACTGTCTGCAAATAGAAGTAATGCAAAATGATTATATCAATTGTTTTAACTCTTTACTGAACAACAATTTTTTAGAATTGTCCAAATTGAAAGCATATGCATACAAAAAATTAAAAAATTTCTCAAAACCTTTTTTTTTTTTTTTTTTCCTTTTTTTTTTTAACTCTTTACCACACAACAAGAATTTATCCTTGTCCAAACTTAAAGCATTTTGCAGAAGACAATTTCAATGTGGTTCAAATGGATGAATTTGCATTGGATATGGTAGAAAACATTGTGGGAAAAGGAGAAAATGCTGGTTACCAGCATTTTCTCCTTTTCCCACAATGTTTTTAAAAGGCCTTTCGGTCAGGGTCTTTAAAACTCGGGATTGTGAGGTAAAGGGTTAAAGGGTAGAAAACGTTGTGCACAATGTTTTCAAAGGCTTCCTCCTCAGGATTGTTAAAAACTGAGGTTGTGTGGCTAAGGGTTAATGTTAATCTTCCTGAATTGGTGTCATATAATCTCTTTACAGGAAGACAGAATTCCAGACTGATCTGGATTGAAAGCATTAAATTTCTGACAGAAAAAAATTGTATTTGGCTCAAATGAAAGGGTTTAGGTTGTAAAATCAGTGGATCGTATGACATGGGGTTCAGACCATTGTTCAATAAATTCATCATAATTCATTTCATCACTCTGATAAGCTAGACATAAAGCTACAGAGTTTGAGATCATTAACTATTGAACTCTAACTTCAAATCTCCAAGATTAATATTCTGATTAGCAGAATCAAATTGTTTCATCCAAGTTGAATACACATGAAAACAATATGGTGAAAGAAAGAATTCCTTGTTATATGCATTTCTTTTTCTATTTGCTAAGATGTTTTCAAAGCTGTCACCTGCATGATGAAAAAATCTGTGCAAAGGTGGCGTGTGCATTTGTGGAGAAAAAAAAGTGAAACAGTTGCAAACGAAGTAATGATCAAGTTGAAGAAAGAATAATCAAAGACTGTGTATTATCTAGGTTAAGCATATTGTGTTGTGCCAAATGTGTTTCAATTAACTCTTTACCAAACGACAAATTTTTAGACTAGTCCAAATTGAAAGCCTTTGCAGATGACAAAATAAATGTTACTCAAAAATTAAAATTAGTTTTGGGAAGGCTAAAAACATTGTGGGAAAAGGAGAAAATGCTGGTTACCAGCATTGTCTCCTTTTCCCACACTGTTTTCAAAAGGCTTCTTTATTGGAGTCGTTAAAAGTCGGGATTGTGTGGTAAAGGGTTAAGGGAATTCAAATGGAACCTCCTATTTTGTTTTGTCTTTTATCTTTTTAATCACTTTTGACTTAAACTTTTACCACAAAACAAACTTTTAGGCTTATCCAAACCCAAAGCGCTTGCAGATGACTGTTTAAACATGGCTAAAATGGTGGAAGCTGTCTTCCATAAAGTAGAAAATGTTGTGGGAAAAGGTGAAAATGGTGGTCACCAGCATTTTCTCCTTTTCTCACAATGTTTTCAAAAGCCTCCTTTTTCAGGGTAGTTAAAAATCAGGATTGTGTGGTAAAACGTTAATTTGACGAATTCACTTGGTTTACATATTCATCTGCTGTATAAGATTCCAACTGACAATCTGCATTAACCCTTAGAATGCTACATAGATGACACTGACACCTTAATGTTGTAATTTTTGCACACAATCAAACCGTCCCTTATCAAAGATCAAACAACATATTCTATCCAGTCTGATCTTGATCTACACTATCTCCAGTAGCAGGAAAAGTTCTGCTAAGCTCTTTAGGGATTCAGATTTTAATCTTCAATAGTTTAAGTTAACATTTAGCATGTCATTAAATACCATTGAAGAATGGTACTAATAAAAATATCCAAAATGTGTGTTGGACTGACGACACAGGAAAAAGTGCTGGAAAACAGATAAGTGAAGTGAACCATGATAAGAAGGTGGGAATTATGAAACACAATTACCATTAATATAACCTGAAACAAGTTTCAGATAGTGTATGAACAAATGATCTTAAGAATGCAGAGATTTTATATTAAATCCATAAATTTATTTCTCGTGAGCAAAACTGTTACCCCTTTACCACATAGCCCTACTTTTTAATGACCATGAGTAAAAGAGCTATGGAAAACATTGTGGGAAATGGAGAAAATGCTGGTAACCAACATTTTCACCATTTCCCACAATGCTTTCTTCCCCTTTTGGAGAAATTGAGTTCATTTAAACAGTGTTCAATCTAGCTTTGTTTATATCGGGGCCCATCAGGCCCACAGACATTGAGATAGGAGGGCATTTGGGAAAACTGGGGGCCAGACATCAAAAATCATATTTCATTACTGCAATGTTATCCTGTTTATTTAACAATGGTATTCTCATTCATGTATCTATGAATAATATGCAAAAAAAACTGGTAACCTTGGTAACTAGTGTGTGGGGAGTACTGTTTCCGCCTTCCACTGAAGAGTTAGAAAAGGTGGCATCCGTATTTTCAGTGTTCGTAACCATGAAATATCAAACCATAATCTAATATTATTTCTCGATAAACTACCGAAAAGCATGAAATAAAATTATGTCACTATGGTAATTTATCAAAAATTTTCTCTATTAGCTTTGTTTTCAACAGCTTTCAACAGTATACCCCTGATTTCATAGTAGCAGCTACCATTTTAATGTGTTTGATGGTTTCATGAGCACTTGGCACAGGCTTGGCCTTGCCTTGCCTTGCCTTGCCCAAGGACACAGCCAAGCAAGGATCAGACCCTGATCTCTGCATTAATAGTTCAAAGCCTTTACCACCCAGCCATGGTGAACCCTTAATTCAGCTTAATACTTATACTGTGCAAGATCATTCAACGTTATCAAAAAGAAAAATTCTGCAAGTTTGGCAATTTGTTAACTCAACAAAATTTTAGACTTGCCCATACTGAAAGCGTTTTCAGACAACACATGAAATAAAGTTCAAATGAAAGAATATGTCTTCTTATAAGGGGTTAAAAACACTGTGGGAAAAGGAGAAATTGCTGGTTACCAGCAATTTCTCCATTTCCCACTATGTTTTCAAAAGCCTTCTTCTACAGGGTTGTTGGATTGTGTGGTAAAGGGTTAAAGCACCAACCCCAATCGTATAATGACTGATTAATTATAAAGTATAAGACAAGGTCAAACAGAGCCTACCTTGAACAAATGCAATACACTCTTGAACTTGTGGAATATGCACCACATCCACAGACTGACCATGACTTTGATACAGTAACCATAGCAACTTCCACATGGTGTCCTTGGAGATGTTCTTGAAGGGCATATCAGCAATAAACTGCCATGAACCAAGTCTGAAATATTGTTTTACTCCTTAATGTTCATTCATCCTTTTTTGGTTTTTTTTTCATTTTTTCATAATGTTACTAGTGTTTCATAAATGTCTCTTTTTAACTCTTTTAACAAAAACAAAATTTTAGACTGCTCCATATTAAAAGCATTTGTAGGCGACAAATTAAAAGTGACACATACAAAGAAACTTCTCATTGCAAATGTAGATAACATTGTTGGAAAAGGAGAAAGCACTGTTTACCTCTTTCTTAATGTTCATTAATCTAGACAGGGCTATGACAATACCTTGAAGTTTTACTAGAAAATAGTTGAGCTAAAAATACTGGTCACAAATGTTTTTAAAGTGTTCTTCTTCCTGAGGTTAAAATAACATCTGGGTCTGTATTCACCAACCATTCTTAAGAATGTTCTGTGTCTTGTTCTTCAGAATTTTCTACATTTGAAAGTAACACAACTCCTGATTGGCTGAACCGGGTTTAGCCAATCAGGAGTTGTGTTACTTTCAAATGTAAAAAATCTTGGAGAATAACACTAAGAATATTCTTAGGAATGGTTGGGGAATACGGACCCTGATTGCTAAGTATTGGAGTACGAAAAGCAATACAAATACCTTTGTGCTGTGTGAATGAAGTCCACTGCTCTCAAGAAGAAGGAATCAAATTCCAACTGAAGGCGCTTCATTGACTCCTGGGATATACGACCTTGGTTCGCGTCTCTAAAATTTCCCCAGTGGTCTGACAAGTATTGCACTGTTTGTCTGAAAGTAAAAATTCTTAGGGTTGAAGTTTTCGTGACATGTTCTCCCACAGCCACACTAACTCATTTTACATGCACCAAGAATCCATATCATACTGAAACAAGTGAAATATTCAATGGAAAGGAAAACATGTATCTATAAGATAAGAAAAATGACTGACAGAAAAGGGTCTGTTGCATGTACAAAGTACATGTAATTTTTTTTTTTCCCATAACGTTTTCAAAGGCTTTTTAATGTAAGGAAGAGAAAACATTACTTATGTGAAAATATATGGAAATAAATGGCTTCTTCCTCAAGGTTGGTAAAACTTGGGGACTGTGTGGAAAAGGGTTAAGCCATCATCAAACAATGCCCTGAATTTAAAACCACGAAGAACAAGATTTAACCCTTTCCCAAACAAGCCCTGGTTTTCACGTGTCTGCAGTACAAGTCTTTTGAAAACACTGTGGGAAAAGGAGAAATTGCTCGTAACGAGCAATTTCTCCTTTTCCCACAGTGTTTTCTACCCTTTTTGATAACTTTCTGCCATTTTCATCAAATTTAAAATTGTCGTCTGCAAACTCTTTCCATTTGGACCAGTCCAAAATTTGTCGTTTGGGAAAGGGTTAAGAAAACTTTCCAGGTAAACAGCATTATGTCCTTTTCCCACAATGTTTCTACTCTTTCAATGACAAATTCCATCATTTGTGTCAATTTGTGTTTTAAGGATTACTTCAGTTCTACTGCCATGCCTGGGGCACCTACCCATGCTCTCATGGAATTCCTTTTTACCAGTTCTAGCACAATATTCTTCCCAAGCCACTGGCTACTTTGCCATATAACCATCGTCCAAAAACATCAACAATTTGCTGTGAAAGAAGAATGAATCCTGTCACAATTATTACCATCAATACCTTACAAAAAAAAAGGCTGATCAGGGGATTCGAAACCAGCGACCCCTGGTCCAAAGTCCTGTATGCTACTGACCGTGCTGCCTTGGCTTGGCCTTGAACTGCATGAGGTAATTCGCCTGGAAGTACCACAGATGCGGAGAGGAAAAAAGTTTTGTTGTCTTGTGTTGAGCCAATCAACTGCAGGGTAATTAATAATCAAACTTCTAAAATATTACCTGATCATTCTACCAAGACGTTTGTTCAGCTGTCTGTATCTAGCCATACTGTATGTCTTCAGTCCATTGCCAAACAAACGAACAAGACATGTACAAAATGCGTACACTCTGTACATTGTAGATTCCACTGTTTTCTCTATATCATATTGAAAGGTATCTGAAAACAGTATGAAAATGACAGAAAGGGAAATAAGAATAACAACGATGGTTTCAAGGACAAATCTCATTGAGCCATGCTCTGGCAAAAGGGGGCTTACTGCATCTCCGTGTTACATTATACCAAGCTAGTCATTAAAGAATTATGGATCCATAAGATCCAATTTGTCTAACAAACAACAGGATCTGGAGGTAGAATGGTCCTTTGCGATGCAGTAAACTGACATATGGCAAAAAGTTTCGACCCATGTCAGCCTGCACGGACTGTGCAGGCTGACATGGGTCGATACTTTTTGCTGATGCAACAGCCCCCTTTTCACAGAGTATGGCTTCATTATATGAGCCAAACATAATTTTTAATTTGCGTATGTTTCAATTCAGAAGGGTGTTTAACAAGCAGATAGGAAAGGTTGAAAGTGCTTTTTAAGTGTAGTGTTTGCTTTGTACAGGCAACTTTCTTCCTATTGTTCACAATTTGTGACTGAAACATTGACCTCTACAGACCGATTGCCTAAAATAGGCGACCACTCAGATATATCAATAATAATTACCATTTTACAGTGAGGGCACTATGAAGAAAATATATCTAATTAAGTCAAGTGTGGAAAACTGTCTCAGATTGGTGACCACATCATTTTCACAGACACAACCGAACATTATAGACATATTTACCACAAACTTACCATTACATAGTGATTTCACAATGAGGAAAACATGTCTAAATATGTCACTTATTGAAATTTGTCTCAGAGTGGACACATCATTTTCGTATAGATGTAACCAAACATTCTTTAGACATATCTGCAACATACTTACCATTATATGGTGACTGCACTATGAAGAAAATATGTCACTTATTGAAATTTGTCTCAGAGCGGACACATCATTTTCATATAGCTGTAACCAAACATTCTTCAGACATATCTGCAAAATACTTACCATTATATGGTGACTGCACTATGAAGAAAATATGTCTAAACATGTCAGCAAGTGAAAACTGTCTCAGAACGGCTACAACATCATTCTCATGGAGATACAGCCATGCATTCTGGGGGTCTTCATCCTGTCAAACAGCACTTAACCCATTACCACACAATCCACAGTTTTAACGACAAAATATTTTGAGAAAAATTGTGGGCTGATTGATTGATTGTATGATGTTTAATGCCTTTTCAACGTTATTTCATTTATATCGTGGCGGCCAGTGCACCTATCCATGCTTTCCTGGAGTTTCCTTTAACGGTATTCCACACAATATTCTTTCCAAGCCACTGGCTGCTTCCCCACATAACAATCATCAAAATAATGGTCAGCGGTGAGCGAGGACTAAATCCTGTTGCAAAGAATATCATCAATCCTCGGAGAGAAATTAGCCGAGTGGGGATCAAACCGGTGACCTGTTCTCCAGTCCTGTATGCTACCAACTGAGCTAACAGGACTCGGCAAAACATTGTGAGAAAAGAAGAAAACGCTGGTAAGCAGCATTTTCTTCTTTTTTCACAATCTTATCTAACCTTCCAAAGACAAATATACTAATTTGAGCCCAATTCAATTAGTGATCAGCAAATGCTTTGTATATGGTCTAAAATTTTGTTGTTTGGTACAGAATTGACCCTTTACTACATATGAATATGACAAAATTAATAACGGAATGCATTTCTAATTACCTGGTTTTTTTTATTAACCGTATCATTATTTCTTAACTACTTCACAATACTTTTCTTTTTTTTTAAATGAAAATTTCAACTTATGAAAAGCAGACAAAGTGTCTATGAAGGTACTGAATAATTCTTAGATGACAACAATTTTGCCTTGTCCATATTGCAAGCATCTGGAGTTAAGGAACTGAAAGTGTCCTAAACGACAGAATTCATCATTAACAGGGCAGAAAACACCAAGGGGAAAAAGAGAAAATGCTGGTTACCAGCATTTTCTCCTTTTTCCACAGTGTTTTCAAACGCCGTTCGCTTGAGTGTTTTAAAAACATGGGATCGTTTCGAAACAGGTTCATCTGGAAACTTGCTAACCTCTTCTCCATCTTCGTCCACCATTACCCAGGATATAGACTTCCTGTCTTTATGTGGTGAAAACATTTTCTGCATCTGGCATAGAAAATCTCCTCGACCACTAAAATGTAGAAGTTAAGCTCTGTATCTCTAAAAACAGCGACTGTTACGTCTTACTCATGGAACATTGACAAAAATTTCCAACTCAGACAATGTCAATAAATACCTTATTGGCTATTTTTATATGTATCAGTACAGTACTACAAGGGACACATAAAATATGAAAAAGAAAAAAACTTTTTTAAGAAAGAAGAGATGATTTTACACACTGTCAACTACTGGGGCATAAAAAGTCAAACTTGTAGTAAGTACCACTAACTAAAAACCTGTTAAAAGGATAGGATTCTCAAAAACAATGTGGAAAAAGGAGTAAATGCTGCTTAGCAGCATTTTCTCCTTTTCCCCCAATGTTTTCTATCCCCCCCCCCCCCCAAAAAAAAAAAAAAAAAAAAATTTTAAACAAATTTTAATCTTCGAACTGCATTGATTTTGTCATCTAGCAAATACTTTCAATTTGGAAAAGTCTGAGAGTTTGTCGTGTGATAAAGAGTTAATCATTTTGCCAAAGCAAGTTTCTCTGTTTAAAAGTTTAAAATCCAGAAGGCCTAACAAAAAATTGTTGTTTACAAACCTTGTAGGTATGAGCACAGTAGAAAGAGCTGTGATCACATGATCAAAGCAGGAATTACCAAACATCAGCGGTCGAAGATTCTCATTGGTTGGTATCGCTGGAGTTTGTATAAAATGTGCAGCCCAGGACCCAACACCTGCCGGACATCTCATGACATGGTTTAGGATAAATAAATGGTCCTCATAAGTCCCTATCCTCAGTAAAGGTGACACCTGAAGATATTCATTATGTTCATTATGATGATGCATGACACATTTTACCACTTAACCCTTTCCTAAACAAGCCCTGGTTTTCATGTGTCTGCAGTACAAGTCTTTTGAAAACACTGTGGGAAAAGGAGAAATTGCTCGTAACGAGCGATTTCTCCTTTTCCCACAGTGTTTTCTACCCTTTTTGATACCTTTCTGCCATTTTCATCAAATTTAAAATTGTCGTCTGTAAACTCTTTCAATTTGGACCAGTCCAAAATTTGTCGTTTGGGAAAGGGTTAACCCTTTACAACACAATCCTGACTTTTAACGACCCTGTGAAAGAAGCCTTTTGAAAACATTGTTTTCTACCCAATCCAACACCAGTATTAATTTTTAGGTCACATTTATTTTGCTGTCTGCAAATGCTTTCAATTTCGATTGGTCTAAAATTTTGTCGTTTGGTAACTAGTTAAACTACTATTAAAATATAGTCAATACTCAAACTCTTCAAACTTTCATATATGTAGAATGGTGGTGTCTGAAGTAGACAACGTCAGAAAAATGAAGAAATGGCCCATCTTAAGATTTGTATTGAATTTTGGTACTCTCGTTTATGGTCTAATTCATATTCACCCATTGCAGACAACAATATGGAAGATGGATTTGAATGTGGGACTGAAGACATACATGTATCAATCTTTTAGTCTCATCACGCAACAACAGGCCTAAAAATCAGTTCTACAGTAAAAGTTGGTAAATTTACCTATCTCTGTCCAGTTCTTTTATCTAAAAACCTAGAAATTAGTTAAACAATAATACAAAAGATCAATTTACCAATCTTTCAGTCCAATTTCGTAAGTTTGTCAACATTTCCTCATCTTCCACTGGTGTTCTATGGAAGTGAAACAAGACAGATATACACATCTTCAATCTCTCCACTTGATGGGCAACATTAGGAAGGTAACTTTCACAGCCTGCAATATATGTAGAAGAAGGCTACAATATAAACAGCAAACAAAAGCACCCCAAGCAGGTGCCAATGCTTGGTTGCAATTGCTTTTTTTTTTGTTAAAATTCTTAGTTGAAAAAGGGACATAAATGAGCCAGGCCCTGGCAAGTGGTGGTTTAACTCTTTACCAAATGACAAAATTTTAGACTGGTCCAAATTGAAAGCATTTGCAGACGACAAATGAAATGTTGCTCAAAAATTGAAATTTGATTTAGGAAGGGTAGAAAACATTGTGGAAAAAGGAGGAAATGCTGGTTACCAGCATTTTCTCCTTTTCCCACAATGTTTTCAAAAGGCATTTTCTTTAGGGTCGTTAAAAGTTGGGATTGTGTGCTAAAGGGTTAATGCATATCTGTGATGCATCACACCAGGCAAGTCATCACATAATTATGGATCCATAAAATCCATTCTGTCCAACAACCAACTGAATTGTGAGGTACAGTTGTCCTTGGACATGCAGAGAGTTTACCAAAAGCAAAACGTTTCAACACAGGTTAGCCTTTTGATTTACTTCTTACTTATTGTATACAGTGGGGACTGGAGGTCAATGACTCTAAAACTAAAGTTATAGTATTTAGGAAAAGGGGTCGTCTAAAACGAAATGAAAGTTGGACGTATGGAGAGAGATATCTTGAAGTAGTCGACTCATTTAATTATCTTGGCACAGTCTTTAATTATACTGGTAGTTTTTGTTTGAATAATGAATTTATTATCGGTAAAGGTTTAAAGGCACTGTCGATGCTATTACTGAACTGTAAAAATATACCGTTAAGGCCTAAAACACTATGCCAGTTGTTCGATTCTTTTGTAGGATCAATTTTGAATTATTCATCAGAAATTTGGGGTTTTACGAAATCGAAGGAAATTGAAAGAATTCATTTAAAATTTTGTAAACGTGTACTGAAAGTTCCTACGAATTCTTGTAATATGGGTGTTTATGGCGAATTATCAAGGTACCCTATCTTTGTTTCGCGTTATTATAGAATTATCAAATATTGGTGCAAGGTCATCAATACAGATAATGTTATTCTAAACAGGTTATATAACTTGGCTGTTAATGATTTTCAGGTAGGAAAAATAAATTGGGTTTCACGGGTTAAACGTATTTTAGATAATTATGGTTTTTCTGACGTATTTTATACTTATGATCTCTCTAAATTGAAAGTTTTCCCCAGAGTTTTTAAACAACGTGTAGTTGATTGTTTCATGCAGGAGTGGCATGAGTCTGTTAATAGCAGTTCAATATTAGTAGAATATAAGTTTTTCAAAAGTGGTTTTACATACGAATACTATCTGGACTTGGTACCTTATGACTTAAGATTCTATATTACAAAATTGAGATTATCAGCTCACTCATTAAGAATTCAGACAGGTAGATATGGTCCAAACAGAGTTCCAAGGAACGAAAGATATTGCATTTTTTGCGATTTACATGATGTTGAAGATATTTACCATTTTGTTTTTATTTGTCCTTTATATGCTCCATTAAGAGCCAAATATCTCGACAAGAAATTTTATCTAAGACCGTCAATGTTCAAACTGTGTCAGTTATTTCAAGTAGCAGATAAGAATGTATTACGAAATTTTTCTAGATATATTAAACAAGCTTTTTACGTAAGAAACGTTGAAATTAACGTCATAGATAGTACTTAATGTTCTTTACTCATTCATTATATACATTCAAACTGATGATTAAGTCTTTTGTACTGTATTCTGGGAATTATCTTTTTTTCAAGTTAGAACTCTCCAAAAAAAAAAAAAAAAAAAAACACATTTCCTATATTTTATATGTATGTATACATTAAGATGAAGAGAGTGTAATCACGTGACATTTGTTAATTTTTTGTATTGCATAGTATGAAGACGATGTATGTAATGTACAAGTCTGAATAAAATTATGTTCTGTTCTGTTCTGTTCTGTTCTTTTGATGCTTCCCTGCCTGTCTGGTATGGTCTCCCTTTTCATGGTTAACTAAAAACCTGCATTCGACAGAAATGTCTTCAGGACAGACAGAGATATCATTAATGTCAGAGTTTTGCACAACAATGACACAAATGCAGACAAGGTTCTGACAAACCTTACCAATTTCTTTGAACACAGCCTAGCTTATAAACACTCAATATTTCTATCAATTCTAAACTTTACTGTAAATTCCTCTGAACACTTACGCTGCTGAATAAATGAACCCAAATTTCTACTCAATACTAAAAACCCAAACATTGCGGTTTCAAAGTTGATTTCAAAGTTGATTTCAATGCAAAGGAAATACTGTATCGGACAGTGTAGATCAAAGATCAGACTGCATGTTCTGTGCAGCCTGATCTTGATCTACATTGTCTGCAAAAGGTCAGTGAGTCATGATTACCAGCCTAAGAGTTAATTCTTTACTACACAACAAAATTTTAGACATGTCCAAATCTAACAAACTGGCAGACAACAAAATACAACATGTAACTCAAGAGCTAAAATTCGATTCTTTAGGGTAGAAAATATTGTGGAAAAGGAGAAAATGCTGGCAACCAGCATTTTCTCCATTTCCAAAAGGCTTCTTTCTCAGGGTCATTAAAACTAAGGACTGTGTGGTGTAAGAGTGAAATATTTGGCGATGAAAAAGTTTCCACTTTACCATTAGGCAAAATTTCAGAACTGTCCAAATTGAATGTGTTCCCAAACAACATGTTAAATGTAGCTCAACTGATGGAATTTTCCTTTCCAAGGGTAAAAACAAGGTGGGAAAAGAAGAAAATACTGGTTACAAGCATTTCCTCCTTGCCCCGCCATATTTTCAAAAGCCTATTGCCCTAGGGTCATTAAAACTTGGAGAGAGCCACAACTAAGTTTCTGAACATGTGGCTCAACCAACTCACTGCTTTTCTTGATTGTAATTATGAATTGTATATGTATACATGTAAATGATGAAAAAAAAACATATGAGCCATGCTCTGTGAAAAGGGGGATTAATGCATCTGCAAAAAGTATCAAACCAGGTCAGCCTGCGCAGTCCGCGCAGGCTGACCTGGGCCAAAACTTTTCACTATTGGTCCATTTTCTGTATGCCAAAGGACCATTCTCTCTCCCATGATTAAGTCGGTAGTGAAAAAAAGTGGGTGTTGTGGATCCATGATTATGTGATGGCTTAATTGATATCATGCATTATGGAGATGCATTATGCCCCCATTTCCCAGAGCATGGCTCATATTTAAACTACCGGTAAACTAAAACTCAAGATTGTGAGGTAAAGAGTTATCATGTGAAAATAACAAAGAAGAAATATTAAGATACATGTCATTTTTTTTTCTTGGTGACAAAAATCATTGTGCAGGGTGGAAAAAAAAGCAGAGAAGTACAATCTGTATGGAAGATAGCTTACCATATACTGGGACATTCCTTGGTAATTCATACAAGGCTGGTGAGATTGCAATTATGTTATGGAGGTATGATTCCACTTGAAGTCTGAAAACAACAAAATGCAAGAGCACTACATAAAGGTTGTTTTTTTTTCAGTAAAATTTCTGAACAAAAAAATGGGCATAACTGGGTCAAAAATAATTTGAGGGTAACCTGCTTTTCAGGTACAAGTTCACCTTTAATAGTTGGCAATTAGATGAGATAGGAGTAAATATCTTTAGTAATGACAGAGATATAAGAAATTGTCAAAGTTCATGCCCAGTGACAAAGGCGCAGATTATGACAGGGCTTTAGTTTAAAAATATTTATTTTACACCTATTGAAAAACAAGTTCTTGCATCTTATATTAATCTCACTTGCTTCTGCTTCCTGGAAACTATACCAGTACTCATGCCAAGTGCATGGGCCAATGAAGTTCTAAAGTTGACATCTGCTCCTGGGTATCAAACTCAGGACCTTCTGGTTACAAGGCTGAGCTCTACCTCACAACCAGGGACACCACAGGTTAATAAAGGGTTAACTTAATTTTGATCTTGAAAATACATGTAGTCCATTCAGTGTATACAAGCAACTTAGTTAGAAATGGATACACCACAAGTTGAAATGTTCATACAAAATTGTAAAACCACTTGTCAGAATAAAAGGTATGATTTTATTTGAAACTTTTTTTTTACAATATCTGATGTATTTTCTCCTTTTCCCACAATGTTTTCTACCCTATCAAAGACAGAAATCATCATTTGAGCTATATTTATTTTGTCGTCTGCAAATGCTTTCAATTTGGTCTCGGCCAAAATTTTGTCATTTCATAAAGAGTTAACTCTTTACCACAACAAACTATAAAAATTGTCCAAATCCAAGACACTTGCTGATGACAAAATAAATTTGGTTCAATTTTATTTGCCTTTAAAAGGATAGAAAACATCGTGGGAAAAGGAGAAAGTGCTGGTTTTCTCACAATGTTTTCAAAAGCTTGCTACTTCAGGACCCCTAAAAGAAAGGACTGTAGGATAAACGGTTAACCCTTTACTACACAATCCCAACTTTTAACGACCCTGGGAAAGAAGCTATTTGAAAACATTGTGGGAAAAGGAGAAAATGCTGGTAACCAGCATTTTCTCCTTTTCCCACAATGTTTTCTAAACATTCAGAAATAAATGCAATCATTTTAGCCACATTTAATTTGTCGTCTGCAAATGCTTTCAATTTGGACTAGTCTAATATTTTGTCGTTTGGTAAAGAGTTAATACACTCACTTTGATAACAGGGCTGAGTATGCATGTAAACACAGATTCTGATGGATTTCTGCTTTAATGTCCCCTAACGTCTTGGTCAGCTGACTCAAAGCTGTGTCATTCAACCTAGCCTGTTCATAAGTCACTATTTTTGTGCATCTGGCATTGTCCCCACAGACACCCTGAAAAGGAAGGATGAAAAGCATACCAAGTACATAACTCTTTACCAGATAGCAAAGAAGTAGACTTGTCTAAATTCACAGCATTTGCAGACGTCAAATAAAATGAGTGTCAAAAGACGTTTTTTTGTCTATGATAGGATAGAAAACATGATGGGAAATGCAGACATTGCTGGTTACCAGCATTTTCTTCTTTTCCTACCATGTTTTCAAAAGCTTTTTTTCATAGGGCCGTTAAAACTTTGGACTGTATGGTAAAAGGTTAGTTAGTCAAGGCAGAAGCACAAAGTGTAAGTTAAATACTGGTAACAAACAGCAGATCTGAAATGGCTATGAGTAGACTGAACTCTTTATCAAACGACAAAATTTTAGACTTGTCCAAATTGAAAGCACTTGCAGACGACAATATAAATGGTAGCTGAAATGATGCTATTTGTCTTCCCAATACTAGAAAAAATTCTGGGAAAAAGAGAACATCCTGGTTACCAGCATTTTCTCCTTTTCCTACAATGATTTTAGGAGCCTGTTTTGTCAGGGTCGTTAAAACTTGGAACAGTGTGGCAAACGCTTAACTATTTCAGTGCCATGGGCAAAAACAAGAGCTTTTACAGACCATATAGATCAAGATAAGACTGCACAGAATGTGCTGTATGATCTTGAATCTGTATCATCTGCTTGTGTCAAGCCTCTAAGATAAAAATCCTTCTGATTTTTACTGGACTGCTAAAATCCAAGCTATTACCTCCCTTTATACATGACTTATTTCATGCAAATAAATTCAACAGCAACAATGTTAAAGTACATATATTTGGATCAGTACAAGACCAGGGTCTGTATTCATCAACCATTCTTAAGAACATTCTTGGTCTTGTTCTTCAAAATTTTCCAAATCTGAAAGTAACACACCTTCTGATTGGCTAAACCATATGGTTTAGCCAATCAGAAGTTGTGTTACTTTCAAACTTGGAAAATCTTGAAGACTAAGTTTAAGAACGTTCTTAAGAATGGTTGGTGAAAACGAACCCTGGAATTGTAGCCAGTCAATCAAGACTCTGATGCCTAAGCCTGCTGTATACATTCAGTGATCAGGCTTATACAGCATTACTGTATACAGCCTGATGGTTCCATATGTTACATAGTTACTGTGCAAGTCAGGAAAAAGACTGAAGATTTAGGTGAATTGGTCTGAGACTTGGACAGAAACTTGTGGATGCGCAAATGCTACCTACTATTTCTTTGCACCACCTGAAAAAAACAGCCTGTCAACCATACAATGGTGCTTTTATATTCACATAACTAAATCTTTACCATACAAAAGAGTTTTACGCTTGTCCCAATTGAATGCTTTTGCAGACAACAAATAAAATGTAACTCAAATGGTGAAATTTGTCTTTGACAGAGTAGAAAACAATGTGGAAAAAGGAAAATGATTACCACCATTTTCTCCTTTTTCCACAATGTTTTCAAAAGCAGTGTTCCTAAAGGTTATTAAAACACGGGACTCTCTGGTAAAGGGTTGACCCTTTACCATACAATGCTCATTTTTAATGACTCTGAGAAAGAAGGCTTTTGAAAACATTGTGGGAAAAGGAGAAAATGCTGGTAATTAGTATTTTCTCCTTTTCCAACAATGTTTCCTCCCCTATGAAAGGCAAATTTTTTGTTTTGAGTTACATTTACAATGTTGTCTGCAAATACTTTGAATCTGGGCCAGTCTTAAATTTTGTGGTCTGGTAAAGGGTTAGGGTTCCAGTGTCCCTACCTTGACTGTTGCAGTTTTTGTTTCTGTTATCCATAACTCTTCTTCCGATTCTTTATATCGCTGTTCTAGGCTTGCTAAAGCAGCCTCTGTCTGTAAAAGGTTCTTCCTTGCTCTCTGATAGTTGAGTAGAATCTCATAGAATTCTGGGCACTCTCGTTTCAATTCATTCTGAAAAACCAAAGTACTGAAAGTATTCATAGAAACTGATGGTAGTAATTTGCTAGTATATAGGTTTTGACAGCAGACCATTTCATTGAAAATTCATACATCTAACGGTTGACATTTTATTTCTAAGATTGATAGCATTAGTTTGGGGTCTTTTTCCCAGTGGTTTGGGGTGCTTCTCTTGCTTATTCATCTGTATACACTAGGCCATGTCAAAGTTCTGAAATGAGGCCTATTTCAAATCTACAGAACTGATTCTATGAAATTTAACTCTGAATTTCATTGTTTGTGTAATTGGCTTGCACAGTTTTTCAATCCGCATGATATTTTTAAATATCAAATGACAATGACACCTCTGTTCATTGATCTACGAGGACCTTTTTTTTTTCTGTTAAATAGGAGTGATTTGTCATCACAGGATTTCAGTTTGATGGTTGACAGTAGGAGATGAGACCTGGGTCCGTATTCACCAACCATTCTTAAGAACGTTCTTAGTCTTATTCTTCAAAATTTTCTACATTTGAAAGTATCACAGCTTCTGATTGGCTAAACCATTTGGTTTAGCCAATCAGAAGTTGTGTTACTTTCAAATGTAGAAAATCTTGGAGAATAAGACTAAGAATATTCTTAAGAATGGTTGGTGAATACGGACCCTGAAAGACCATTGCCTTCTAAAAATATTAACAGTTCTTTACTCCATGCGCTACGGCTCAGTTGATAACAGGGCAAGTGGTCCATGGGTTGTTAGGCTGTATCCTACCCCAGCTTATCTGTATGTAGGATATAACTATTGTGGCAGGATTCATTCCTCTCTCATAGCTGAACATTGTTGTGGTGATGCTTATTGTGTGGTAAAGAGTTATCTTGTCTATTGCAAACATTTGGGCCATGTTCTGTGAAAAAGGAGTTTAATGCATCTATGTAATGCACAATACCTAGCAAGTTGTCTAAGATAAACCCATTTTACCTAAAATCGGCTCAACAATGAGGTGGAATGATCCTTTTACCTGCTGACAATTGCCCAATAGGGAAAAGTTTCGATCCAGGTCAGCCCGTGCGGACAATGCAGGCTGACGTAGGTCAGTACTTTTTCCAGATGCATTATGCCCCCTTCTCACAGAACACAGCTCATTTTCAATATGGCCAATTCTAACTTAAGCCATCAGGTACAGTGGTCAAAAGCTTGACCCACTGAATAGTAAAAATTTACTGGGTTGTTTGTGGAGACAATTATATCATCTTGCTTGATGATACAAAGTATTTTTTTCTATGTTCAACCCTCTACGTAACCATTATATTTTTTCTATCCAGCAGAAGAAGGCTTTTGGAAAAATAGTGGGAAAAGAAAGCCAGCATTTTGTCCTTTTCTCACAAATTTTCTACTCTTACACAGGCAAATTTCATCATTTAAGCCAATTTTTGTCAGTCATCTGCAAATGCTTTCAATTTGGACCAGTCTAAAAATTTGTTGTTTGTTAAAGATTTTAATTCAGTCAAGGCTAAAATTCTGCTGACTCATAGAGGGACAACTGCAATAAGAAAACTACTGGTATTGAAAATTTACCTCTACAAATTTGTTGATGAAATCAAGATTTGCTTCCAGTCTTTTATTATGGTACAGCGAGTTCAACTGTTCAACAGTTAAAGGTTGTATTGTGTCTACTTTCTCCGCCTTTACTTGTTCAGCCCTCTGATTGGCTAATTTTGCTTGCTGATCTTGTATAAGCTCCGCCTCTTGTGGGGCAGTAGATTGTGTCAGCTGTGTAGAAGCCTGTTGATCCTGAAAGCACAACTCTCTTTTTAGCCTTTACCTCTAAATCCTGAGTTTTAACGACCACAGGGAGAAAATGCTTTTAAAAACATTGTGGGAAAAGGAAAAAAAATGGTAATGAGCATCTTCCCCTTTTCCCATGTTGTTAACTTTACACTTTCATGAGCAAATCCCATTTTATCTGCCATAGCTGATTATGTCATCTGCAAATGCTTTCAATTTGGCCAAGTTTAGGATTTGTTGTTTGGTAAATGAGTAAACCCTTTACCAGACGACATAATTTTAGCCTTGTCCAAATTGAAAGCATTTTCAGACGACAATTTCAATGTGGCTCAAATGATGCAACTTTTCTTTGATAGGGTAGAAAACATTGTGGGAAAAGGAGAAAATGCTGGTTACCAGCATTTTCTCCCTTTCCCACTATGTTTTCAAAAAGTTTCTTTCCCAGGGGTGTCAAAAGGCAGCATTGTGCCAAAGAGGGTTAACCCTTTTCCAAACAATCCCTTTTTTTTCAATCTCTTTATAAAGGAATGGTTTTTATAACATAAAAGTAAGGAGGAAGAAAAAGCTTCAAAGACAAATCATATCCTCTAGGTCACATCTAATTTGTTGTCTGTCAATTCCTTCAATTTGGGCATGTCTAAAATTTGGTCTTCAGAGAAAGAGTCAATACTGAATATGTTACATGTAAAGATACTGTGTCACTGTTCTTGTAACATAACCCTTTTTCACACAATCCTAAGGAAAGAAGCTTTTGAAAATATTGTTGGAAGAGAAGAAAATTCTGGTAACAAGCATCTTCTCGCTTTCTCTTCACCTTTCAACATTTTCATCGACAAATTCCATAATTTGAGCTGAATTTACATTTTACATTCTGCTTATAATATGCATTCAATTTGGACAAGTTGCCATATTTTTTGTTTGGTTGAAAAGTAAACCTTTACTAAACAATCCCTAGTTTTAACATCCTTGGGAGGATGTCTTTTGAAAACACTGTGGGAAAAGGAGAAAATGTTGGTGACCAGCATTTTCTCCTATTCCCACAATGTTTTCTACTCTTTCAGAGACAAGTTCAATCATTTGAGCCTTGTTTAATCTGTTGTCTGCAAATACTTACAATTTGGACTAGTCTTAAATTTTGTCATTTGGTAAAGTCTACCTGAGTTAACCCTTTACTAGACAACAAAATTTTAGCCTTGTCCAAATTGAAAGCATTTGCAGACGACAATTTGAATCTGGCTCAAATAGTGCAATTTTTCTTTGATAGAACAGAAAACATTGTGGAAAAAGAAGAAAATGCTGGATACCAGCATTTTCTTCTTTTCCCATAATTTTTTCAAAGGCTTCTTTCCCAGGGTTGTTAAAAGGCGGCATTGTGCGGTAAAGGGTTATCTAATCTCTAAGCTAATCTCTTAGCTATGATATTTCTTAATTACTTACCAACTCACTCTGGAGCTCTTTAACTTGTTTTGAGATATCAGGATACAGAGTTGCATCTGAATTTGGTTTGGCTTCAATTTCAACACTTCTTGAACTCTCAAGCGCCTGGTCACTTGCAGCATCAAAAAGCTGACCATCTTCAACAACTTCTGAGTCTAAATCAGGTTTTTTATTTAATGATCCCCTTTGTAGTATTTCAGTGCCACTTTCTGGTACTTCTTTGTCATCATCCACAGTTTTATTTCTAGTTTCACGTACATCTTCTGAGTGTATATCAAATTCTTCAGTCAAGTCTCCCTTTTGCAGTATTTTTGCATCATTTTCTGGCACTTCTCTGATAGTATCCCTTGTGTCATCATAAATTTCATGTATAACTTCATTGTCATTGGTTTTTTCAGTTCTGCTCTCATTTGTTTCTCTAATATCATCTACACAAGTTTCACTGTCAGTTTTGAGTATTTCCTTTCCTAATTCAGTTTCACTATCATCAATTTCTTTGATGTTATGTTCACAAGTCTCAGTTTCAGGTTTGAGAACTTTCTTTGTATATTCTTGACCAGATGCAGTCTGTCTGCTGTCATCTGTAATTTCTTCATCCCCCGACCGAGCATATGCTCCACTGACTTCAATGTCAGCATCTGCAGGTTTAGATTCTTCTTCTTGAACAGCTTTTTTCTTCTGTTCTTTCTTCTCTCTTGATTTCTTGGACTTAAAAATTAAAAAAACATTAATAGACTTTAACTCTTTCCCAGATGACAAAATTTTGACACAACCAGATTGAAAGCATTTGCAGATGACAAATTTACTCCAATGTTTGGAGTTGTCTAATAGGGCAGAAAACATTGTTGGAAAAGGAGAAAATGTTGGTTACCAGCATTTTCATCTTTTCCCATAATGCTTTCAAAAGGCTTCTTCCCCTGGGTTGTTAAAGCCCCAGATTGTTTGGCAAAGGGTTAAAAACATCTAAAATTGATGAACGTGTCAATGGCAGGTAGTGAGTGTGAAAAATTGTCATGGTGCAAATAACACTCGATAATTACCTTGATACCGACATCTTCAACCAATTTACTATATAAGTCCAAAATACCAAACTTGTCTGTTGCCAAAACTACCGTATATTGTAAAGTTTCATGACCCTTGCAAAGAAGGCTTTTGAAACTGCTGTAGGAAACCTGCCTTCTAAGAAATCTGTTAATAACATTGCAAAGACCTTGTGACCTTTAGAAATGGTACAAAATCCTCTGGTTTTAGTCAGAAATGTAATCGTAGTGAGCTATACTGAATAGCTGATCTGGCACAAGTTATAGTTTCATCTTTCATTTTCGAAGTTCAAATTCATTGCGCTTAGTTTAATGTAAAACCTATTAAAAGTCTGTCGGAAATTTACTGTATCTGAAATAAAAATTAGAGTATCTGGAATAAAAATTAGATGGGGAAAACATCATCAAAAAGGGCCCTTAGAAGCTAAATAGCTTATGTACAATTGTACAGCTGGCCTCGATTCTATATGAACTATATGAACTATATGAAATCCGAAATACACGAATACCAATGCATCATAATAAACAGAACAATCGAAAATGTCAAACTTTGACGACCGCAAAATACAGTCCTAGATTTCTCAGTATTTCAGGACGGTTGCTAGAGAACTCGTACCCTGGAGAACTCGTACCTTGGAGAACTCGAACCCCAATCTGAAGGGTATGAGTTCTCCAGAGAACTCGTACCCCGAGTACGAGTTCTCCAGAGAACTCATACCTTACTAATATATTTCGGGATAAATCACTATCATTTTATTCAGATAAATCATCCTCTTGTGAAATAAATAGGGCATCTAAACCAAGCACATATGGAACGATGATTTACGGTATTTGCAGTGAAATATCGGTTTTGTTTGGTTTTGTTAATGGGTAGGTTTAAATGGGAAGGACGGTAAGCTTTTAGAAAAATGAAATTATAATGCAGATATACAATATCTGTTTATCTTAAATGTTTCGAAGTTATGATTTTGAAAGACTTTTTAAGATACTGATGATTTATTTATGGAATGTGTCAATTTATTCGTGTCAAAGGTGGCGGGTACATGTATCAGGTGTGATAAATCCCACTATATATACATGCACTTGTCATTTACCGACCCTTCCCTAAAATTTTAGATATTGTATACTGCAAGATACTTTCACCCTTTACCGTGCAATCACATGTTTTAACTATGAAGAAGGTTTCTGATAATATTATGCGAAAAGGACTAACTGTTGATAATCGTTTTTTCTTTATGGATCATTATTTGACCCTTTACCAAAGAGTCTCACGTTTTAACAACCCTGCGTGAGATACCTTTAGAAAACATTGATGGAAAAGGAGAAAACGCTTTAATATAGTCTTGTATTCTATTTCCACAATGTCTTTTTGCCCTGTCAGAGAATTAAAAGCCATTTGTACCAAATTTGAATTTGTCGTCTGCAAAATGAGAATTTGGAGGAGACTAAAATTGTGAGCTTTGAAAGAGCAAAATCTGTTGATAGTCTACTTTTTACCTGACAAATATATCTCTACCTAGTCAACATGGAACTCGGCATTATAATTTTTTGGGCAATCTTTGTAACATCAAGAGCAACAACAACAACAACAAAATGTAGTTTCCAAATTTTCTATTACTGACCTAAAACAAACCATTATTATTAACATCGGACAAAATTTTAGACTTGTCCATTTTGAAAAACTATGCAGACGGCAAATATGATACTTTCCACGTTACAGGCAAATCTACAACGGCATTTTGGTGTTACTGAAACATTGTGGAGAAATGAAGGTACTTTCACGACCTTCAAAAGTTCTTATTCTACCAATCGTTACCCTATGTGTTTAACGCTTTCTAATAATCATTATCGTACGTATTTAACTATTTAAGCGCCAAATATATATATATATGTATAAAGTGGACCCTATTGACGGCTAAAATTACGATTCACCAAGACTAAGAAAAGGATTAATCTTAAAGGTTTGACAAGGAAATTGGACGGTATAGATCCAAACTCAGATTGAACAGTCTGTGCATTTTGATCTTCATCTTTGTCAAACATTTTCCCCTATGGTGCTAAAAGGGCTAAGGGTCCAATATTGAAAATTGTCATTACAAAATGTTTGCAATGTAATTAATCTATTGTGAAAAGTGCATTTTTTTCGTCTCTTTGTTTAGGAAACGTGCCCTTTAACCAAGTGTGAAAACTTGATTATGTACGTGCTTATTTTAACCATATATTCCCATTAACACTTATCTAATACAATTGATTTATTGATAAACTGTTCCCACACATTTCAAAACCAGTCAATTACAAAGTTATTTCACTTCCATTAACCCTTTCCCAAATGATAGATTTTAGACCCTTCCAAACTGAAAGAGTTTGCAGATGACAATTTTAAATTTGATAAAAATGGCAGAAAGTTCTCAAAAAGGGTAGAAAACACTGTGGGAAAAGGAGAAACTGATCATTACGAGCAATTTCTCCTTTTCCCACAGTGTTCTCAAAAGACTTGTACTGCAGACTTGTAAAAACCAGGGCTTGTTTGGGAAAGGGTTAAAGGTTGCCCAAAGGATTTAATATAGCAATGATTAATAACATATGTGATTGTTTTAGTAGGACACAATATGATCACACTTCCTTTATGCTCTTCCTTTTCATGTTAACTTTATAGAAAACAAACACTACTTTCTTTTCATTCATATATGCTATTGCAACACATGTACATTTTTTTCATCGAATCTACATCGTTATGAATCCATACAATTTTGTACAAAACTAAAACGATGTTAGAGTCTAGGCACTTTCGAGAGAAAAAAATACATGAAAACATACTGATCAACTATCTTTATATCTATTTGTAGGGTACGAGTTCTCTGGAGAACTCGTACCCGGGCAACTTCAAAAAAAATGAAGCAAAAGTGTGACATTGGGGGTCAAATTTCAAACCAGTTTTATGATGACACTTTTTCTATTTTTTTTAATTAAGAGACATCAAAGTTTAAGAAACAAGTACTGGTATAAGGAAAAACAATGTACAAATTTACCAAATTTAATGTTTTAATCATTTTTTTATCAATTTTTTTCAATTTGTTAGTTGATAAAAGAAATGATACTACATACAGTTATTAAGAAGAATGCCAACTTTTTTTAGTTCAACTTTAGAGGGACATGTTTAGGGCACCATTATAACACATTTTTTCTCACATATTTCTATTTATTTTTTTTTTTTATAGGATTTTTTTAGTATTTGAACCATATATTTTCATTCAACACATCCAAAAGTTTTTTTTACTGGAAAAATAAGCAAGATAAAGTGAAAAAACATATATGTCATTATTAGTGAAGGTATTGCCAAAACATATGTAAAATTTCAATTGATTATGATGAATAATAGGGTTGTTAGGGCTGTGTTAGAAACACAACATTATTTAGTAATTAAAAATCTTACACTTGTGACAGCTTCAACACTAAGGCTTTTTGTTTAAAATTTGCTTTCCAAGACCAAATTCTTCTCACATTTAGAATCTTATGGTAATGAAAAATGATTAAAGAGCAATTTGCAAGTAGCTTGTCAACTTTAACAAAAACAGTGAAGAAAAAATGGTAAGAGAGTCTAGTCTTATCTATAATGGCAACAGTTCTTTTTCACAAATGACTCTAACAGTGTTGGAATCTATCATTCTGCAAACAGTTATTCATTATCACATCATAATAAAACAGTTTGTTAAAAGTTTAAAGCCATTGCCATAATCTGTAGGCTAGAATTAAAGGTACCTTACATGTTACACTTGTGACGAAAGTAGTAGTTACAATTATGATGAAAATATTTTACTTCAGTACCTGGTTTTTATTTTAAAGTTCTTTACCATACAACAAAATTACAGACCTGCTCCAATAGAAACTGCAGACGACACATTTAAGGTGTGTAAAATTGTGGAATCAGACATTGATAGAGTAGAAAACATTGGAGGAAAAGAATAAAATACTGGTTACTACCATTTTCTCTCTTTTTACAAGAGTGAAACTGATTAAAATAACATAAACTATCAACAAACAAACTCATTGAACAGAACTATCTCTATGAAACTGTTAGTAATAAATCCACCATTTGGTATTTGGTGTTACACTTGTGACACTTTGATAACTTGCTTTTGCCTTAACCTCTTCATCAAATGATGGATCATTTTTTCTCTGCTGTTTTACTTTCTGTTGATAGTTCTTGTTTTCTACAGCCTTGTTAACTTTCTCATGCTCTAATTTCTGCTTTAGTTCTGGGTCAGTTTTAAGTCTCTCTCGATACTTTCTTACCCGTTCTTTGGAGCTTGCCTTTATATTGTAACTTAACAACAAGTCTCGTGTTTAATTTTCAGTTTCTGTGACTAGCTGTGGAATAAAGAAACTTATAATGATTAATCCTTGAAACGTATGATTTTTGTCACAAGTGTAACACTTTAGGGCATCATAATGATTTTGACAAAAAATACCAGTTTTCCTCAGAAATTAGTTGTAATCTTTGACTTTTAGATACATAAATGATTGAACATTATATCTGACTGAAAAAACTGAAATGAATATGTAAAATGAAACAGATATCAAGTACTGAGTTCCTACTATATCCAAATGTTACAGATATGTTAAAATTGCTTTCACAGAAGTGCTAAAATCGTTATGAAAGTGCATGATGGAAGAACTTGGATGCTTCATAAGTACTAAAATGACTATTTAAGCAATGTAGGTATTTAAATTTGCCCTGAGCATGTGTTTGTTATACATGCTCAAAGTGTGTTACACTTGTGACATCAGTTGAGACCTGCTGGTGAGGTCCACTGCTCAATCATTTCAACAGAATTGACATCACTGCCATCTTTGACCTTCCTGGACCTGGGAAATAGCAAAAAATGATATATTATCCATAGATTAAAGAAATGCTGATGTCTGAAACATCAAACGTTACACTTGTGACGTTTTTGGGTCATGTTGATCAATCCAGGCTGTACAATGGGTGTTGTGTTTGTCTGTTAAAAAGATATTTTTTTAATGTTTCTAATACATTGCTGTTCACAAAACAAACATACCCAGAATGTTAATTTTCACCTGTTCTCAATGGCAGCTTTAGGAAATTAAATCACATGAAAAATTGTGCTCCTTTAAGCTCAAGGGGTGTGTGTGTAATTAATACCAAGATTTTTGATGTAACAGTTATAAAGTGGGTGAAAATGAATTGAACTTGTAGCTAATATAACTAAGTACACTTAGTGTGAACCTTGGTAAAGTACACTAACAACTGTAAGCAAGATTAACAAATTAAGAACAGGGTATTTTTAAAATGTCACACAAAAAGTGTTACACTTGTTACATTTTTTAGTACATTTTGGCCCGTAACTCTGGAACGCACAACGCTAGAGTAATAAAACTTGGCAGGATTATGGAAAACCACAATCTACACATGACAAGATAAAAAAAATATGAATTTTGTCTGTTGAATTTTCAAAATCCTATGTTAAAGAAAAGGCTTCATTTTTTTTTGAAGTTGCCCACCGCGGTCGTGGTCCTTCAGATTAGGGTACGAGTTCACCAGGGTACGAGTTCTCCAGGGTACGAGTTCTGATACCTTCAGGACTGATCTGTCTACATAAAAAATATTGATATGCCGATTAGACAGAAGAACTTTCAGATAGTTTAATTCACAGTAAATTTAGGCAACGCAAACGTTGCTTAAACTAGGAAAATGGCAAATCAATGAAACAGTTAAGGTTTATGTACTTTGCTATTGGGTTTTTCTCGAACAGCTTCCATCTTCTTTTGTTATTGTCACATGATCAAATTCTATTTATAAAAAATACGTTTTCGAATTTTTGGTACGAATGCATCGGAATGTAAAGTTATTTTACTCATTATTTGTTTGTTTTCAATAGATTAAGAAATTAGGGAAAATGTTAAAATTATTTTTGATAGACCTACCTTGAGAACGTTTTGTGCATAGAGGAAAATTCAGCTTGTAAGGTGATATTCTTTGTTGCTCGAATTTAATATTACAAGATCGAAAAGGCCTTTACCCGAATGTCAGTCGGGAAAGTCCGATTTCTTTGAGTTGACGCATTCAGTACACTCGTCACAACTCGGCCGATTCCGTACTTGATCACCGGATCACCCGAGGTATGCCGAATGGTATTCGGTATATCTCGGGTGATCCGGTGATCAATCTTTAGATGTAGGTACGGAATCGACCGAGTTTTGACGAGTGATTCAAGATGTTCAAGGACCACTCGTCACAACTCGGCCGATTCCGTACCTAAAACTAAAGGATCGATCACCGGATCACCCGAGGTATGCCGAATGGTTCAAGGACATCTCGCCGAATGGTTTAGAGACTGTATCGGCATTATTCGGTAAACCTCGGGTGATCCAGTAAAGAATGTAGGTTCGGAATCAGCCGAGTTGTGACGAGTATATCGACAGCAGCCGACGTGGCACGTTTAGATCGCCTAGCAGGTCCTTGTCGGCCTAGACTGCGAGATGCATGTTTGTTTTTATTTGATCAGGTATGATTATTCATCACAAGTAACATAAAACACATTCTTTTAGCCATTTTTGTATTTGATTAACCAATTTCTTTATTGTTAAATCGAATCATTTAACCTCTGGCAGCGAGGTTACTGTAATGCTGTCATAGGGATACGCCCCAATACTCGAACGTACCCTTGGGTTAAGAATAGTCAGAAGTCTTATCTGTAAGACCTGACATAGATCTACAATGATCTGCTTATTCATTTTCGCGTTCATCTTGTATGTGGAGAGAGTGCTAGTTAGCAGAATTTTCTCCTCTTCACATTGTTTATCCCGTCATTTCGAATACCGTTGGACATGACTCTTAAACTAATAGAAAGACCAACTTAAATATACCATGAACCCGACTTTCCAGCATTATCCAGAACTTAAAAAATTACATTGCACTGTTTTTAACAAAACACAACATAGATCTCTCACTCTCTCTCTCTCTCTCTCGTTGACTCCCATTATTCCTTGAATTCTCATATGTTCGTGAATCAATATTTGCTATCAATATTTTCTTGCACACTCTGATTTGGTGGCTCCTTTAAACCTTTACAGATGTAAACATTCCAGAAAAGTTCTCTATGCCAAAGAAATGTGCCAAAAACAGAATTGCAATTAAAAAAAAAGTCACATTTTATCAAAAATCATATTTCCCCGCCATAATTCATCACTTGTTTGTACAATACATAATTTAATTACACTGAAAGCTCATGATTTCAAAGTTTGAAACATAAAATGCAGAATTGTAGAGGCTGTGACCTATAGGAATACCCCCTGTATGATGTCATTTGACTACATGTGGAATGACTGATTTTTTCAAAAATGATTCACAGAGTTGTGGGAAATCATCTGGTCAATTTCTGGTGGTGATCAAATGTATTTTAAGGATAATTTCTCTATGAAAAACAGGTCAATTGTACTTGCCCTTATCCAAAAATGGTTTCTGACTCTTTCCCTGTCTATTAGTATGCCTAAATTAAATCTATGCCTTGTTTGTCTCTTTGATAGCATGAAAATACTGTGTGTACAAAAAAGGAGAATTTACATGCACTTGCCACGCACTGATTGGTTTGTCTGATGAATCACCGAAACACCGAAATACCCCTATTTTTTCTTTTTCATTATTGAGATCGGATAACTGATAAGAATGCAGGATCTTATTTTTTTTTCAACAGAAAAAGCGCTTAATCAAAGTTTTTATATGCCTGAAGGGTCGTATTATGTTATACCCTCGGTCGTCCGTCTGTCTGTCCGTCCGTCCGTTAGCAATTTCTTGTGTGGGCAACTCCTCCTACAGTTTCCATCGGAATTATTTGAAACTTGCCACAATGAATCTCCATGATGTCTAGTTGTGCACCTGACTCTTAGAATTTGGATCGCTGTTTGCGTTCTAAAATTATCTGCCCTTGATTTCCAAAATAACCAAATTTTCACTTTGAATTTTTGTTCAGGCCATAACTTCCACACTATAAAAGGTATCAACTTGAAACTACATACACTGATAGAACACATTATGGAGAAAAGCAGTGCACAAGAACCATAACTCTGCTGCTCTTGTTTTTTGAGTTATTGCCCATTGTTAATTTTCAGTTTGAATTTTTGTCCAGGCCATAACTTCCAAACTATAAAAGCTATTAACTTGGAACTTCATACACTGATAGAACACATTATGGAGAAGTGCAGTGCACATGAAGCATAACTCTGCCACCTTTATTTTTTGAGTTATTGCCCTTTGTTAATTTTCAGTTTGAATTTTTGTCCAGGCCATAACTTCCAAACTTTAAAATCCATCATCTTGAAACTTCAAAGACTAATAGAACACATTATGAAGAAGTGCATTGCACAAGAACCATAACTCTGCCATCCTCCTTTTTGAGTTATTGCCCTTTGTTAGTTTTCACTTTGAATTTTCATCTGGGCCATAATTTCTAAATCATAAAAGCTATGATCTTGAACCTTCAAAGACTGATAGAACACCTTGTGGAGAAGAGTAATTCACAAAAATTGTAACTGTGCCACCCTTATTTTTTTAGTTATTGCCCTTTAATATTTTTCACATTAGATTTTTGTTTGGGCCAGATCTTCCAAACTATAAAAGCTATCAACTTGAAATAATATACACTGATAGAACAGATTGTGGAGAAGTTCAGTAGACAAGAACCATAACTCTGTCACCCTAAGTTTTTGAGTAATTGCCCTTTAATAACTTCATTTTGAATTTTTGTCCTGGCTACATCTTCCAAACTAGAAAAGCTATCAACTTGAAACTTCATACACTGACAGAACGCATAATGGAGAAAAGTCATGCACAAGAACCATAACTCTGATACCCTTATTTTTTGAGTTATTGCCCTTTATTTATTTTTAAATTTTTACTTTGAATTTTTGTATGGGCCATAACTTCCAAACTATGAAAGCTCTCAACTTGAAAATTCAAACACTGATAGCAGTAGAGGGTTAAATGCTTTTTTTTCTTTCAATAAACTATTACAGACAATCAAGACTTACTTTCTTTATCATGGAGAATAACTACTCTTCATTCATGGCCCATCCTTCATTTCAACTCATTTCACTGACAAGCCCCTTCGGGCGTAAATGCGCCGCTCTGCGAAGCTCTTGTTATTATTACTGAGAAGAATGATGTTGTTATTATAATCTGAACATTGATTTACGTGGAGAACAATCACCGAAACACTCGCATGTCTGGTCTGTTACACACCGAAATATGCGATCTTGATTAGGCCACTGTAGACTGAAGAATTATCAGTATGATGTTATCACTTGTATTTATTATTTCTTTGAATGATAAACACACATACAAAATCATTTGTGAACGAAGTAGACCTATATCGGACATTACATGATGTAAGTCTCTGATCCATCAAAACGCACAAGTAGCTTGGCATGTTTTGTTCTGTTATAGTGAAGCAATCATAATTGAAGGCGTTCGGCTGATATGGTCCAACTTATTTGATGTGTAAGTTTGTCATTGTAATTTTTAAAGTGACATGGTTATTACTAATATTCTATTGGCGGAGTTAAAAGTGTCTTATCAATTTACGCCTGGTAACGTGTTGGCTCAGATTAAAAATGGCTGTCGGTACGAGGCCCCTGTCGGTTTCCTAATTTGGTGATTTTTAATTTCATAGGCCTAATATACAATATGAAAACTATTTTTTCTAGCATACTTAAAATAATGGATAAAAATCAACCTTGTATAAAATTTACTGTAGTGAGATTGCAGAGGTAGAATCTCTGAATCGACAAGTTTTACAACATCGAGCGGGTATTTCGGTGGACATTTACAGTACAGGTAGGCTATTCCGGTGCACATTCTTCATGTCGGGCTTCAATGACATGTTGTTATTTTGTCATAAGGTTTTGAACTAACCCTCCTTCATCAGTATGATTACAGTTTGTGTCAAAAACCACGACTTCTGTAGGCTTAAGTCAATAATAATAATAAAAAAAAAAGAGGGGTATTTCGGTATTTTGGTGGTATTTCAGTGATTCGTCGGACCCCTGATTGGTTTTGTAGAATTACACACCATATACTGCCAATTAATCAAGCATACGATATAGATCTACTACAAACCAGTCAGGAAATGTAAAATTCTGTCGCTTCCCATTATTTCTAAAGCCAGGTCTTGATCCTAAGTTATATTGTACGTATCCTGTCACTGAATCTGTCACAAGTGGTGTGCATTTATTGACAACCCCTGCCTGTTTGGGCAAATTCTTGAATGTTCTTTGACCTCCTTTCAGTGTATCAAACACAAAAGATTGACTATTTCACATGCAAAAGAAGCTTTTCTTCAAATAATCTTTTTTTAACCCTTTACCACACAATCCTGACTTTCAAAGACCCTGAGAAAGAAGCCTTTTGAAAACATTGTGGGAAAAGGAGAAAATGCTGGTAACCAGCATTTTCTCCTTTTCCCACAATGTTTTCTACCCTTCCCAACACAAATTTCAATTTTTGGGTCACATTCATTTTGTTGTCAGCAAATGCTTTCAATTCGGACCAGTCTAAAATTTTGTCGTGTGGTAAAGAGTTAACTGCAAAACCTTATCTCCCAACCAAATGGTTTGGAAAGGAGAAATTGTTTTTGGTGATGTGCATCTGCCACATTTTTTTACTGTTCAAGCCACATATCCAAGCTACATGAGCCGTGATATTTATTTGGCCAGGTGATTTCGGTCCAACAGATGATTCAATCTGGCAAAACTTTCAAATTTTGTATAAACTCACATGAGATTATTGTTTCTTGTTTAAAGGGACAGACAGACAGACAGACAGAGCTTGACAAATGCTTTGTTGTATATATCATTATAATCTTGACAATGTACTCTCATACTTGTCTAATAAAATATATCTTC
This sequence comes from Tridacna gigas, assembly GCA_945859785.2. NCBI lineage: Eukaryota > Metazoa > Mollusca > Bivalvia > Cardiida > Cardiidae > Tridacna > Tridacna gigas. The sequence goes on from OX244036.2 coordinate 60,139,184, forward strand.
TGTTCTGTTCTATAAAACAAAACGATGCTAGTATCTAGTAACTTTTGAAAAATAAAATTTGAAAACATACTGATCAACTATCCTTATAGCTATTTGTGGGATACGAGTTCTCCAGAGAACTCATACCTGAGGGCCCAAGTTGTCTAGAGAACTTGTACCCTTTAGACTAGGGTATGAGTTCTCCAGGGTGTGAGTTCTTCAGGATATGAATTCTCCAGATAACCTTTCTAATGGCCTCTTTTCCGAGGATTGTTTCCTTCATAGTTTCCTTTTAGCAAACTCTGACATGACATTTTTGATCTTTGAAAAACAAATTTAGATAGATCTATTTTACTTCATTACCAAACAACAATTTTTTAGATACATGTATTTTCAAATTGAAAGCATTTGCAGACGACTAATAAAATGTGCCTCAAGGGATGGAATTTGTCTTTGAAAGGATGGGAAACACCGTAAAAAGGAGTAAATGCTTGTGACCAGAATGTTCTACTTTTCTCATAATGTTTTCAAAAGCTTTCCTCCTCAGCATTGTTTATCCCTTTACCAAAAGAAAAATTTTAGACTCTTTCAAATATATTACATCTGCAGACAACACATTCATAGTTGTAACAAATGAGCAGTTAATATCAACTTACTTTAGGCATATGCCTAACATCATGAAAATTATGACTTGCTAATAAACATGGGGTTGTGGGATATGTGCACAGCTTCATAATATCAAAATGGAAAGTTTTAGAGTATGGTAAATGGATTTAGATGTAACTTGCTTAACTATTTCTTAGTTATTAACATGCTCAGACGCTCAGACAACCTTTTCGTCTTGTATTAGACCACTTTTAAAAACATTACAGCCAAAGATGACATTTCTTTAGTAGCTTCTCCTTTTACCATTCTGTTTAACAGTTAACATTTATTTACACTGATGTATATTTAACTCTTTACCACACAATCACGACTTTTAACAGCCCTGAAAAAAATAAGCCTTTTGAAGACATTGTGGGAAAAGGAGAAGATGCTGGTGGCCAGCATTTTCTCCTTTTCCACAGTCCTTTCAACCCTTTCCAAAACAAATTTTAATTCTTGAGCCACGTTTGATTTGTCGTCTGCAGCTGCTTTCAATTTGGACCAGTCTAAAATTTTGTCGTTTGGTAAAGAGTTAACCATAATACATGATGTATCTGTTATCCTATTTCCTAAGTAACCTGCTTCAGATTTGTATTATGAGTGAACAAGTTAATCCTTTCCCAAACAACAAAATTTTAGACTTGTCCAAATTGAAAGCATTTGCAGATGACAAAGATGGCTCAAATAGCGTAAATCGTCTCTCATAGAGTAGGAAACATTGTTGGAAAAGGAGAAAATGCTGGTTACCAGCATTTTCTCCTTTTCCTACAATGTTTTCAAAAGGCTTCTTTCCCATGGTCGTTAAAACCGGGAATTGTGTGGTAAAGGGTTTACCCCTTTACCAAACAATCCCATGTTGTAACCCTCTTAGCGAAAAAAGATATTTTAAAACATAGTGGAAAAAGGAGAAAATGCAGGTTACCAGCATTTTATCCTTTTTGCACTATGCTTTCTACCTATTCTTAGACAAATTCTATAATGTAATCCACATTTAATTTCTTCTCTGCAAGTGCTTTCAATTTGGACAAGGCAAAGATATTGTTGTCTGATAAACAGTTTAGTAGGGTGTTGCAGTTACACCTTGATAGTGATGATGTAGTGTGAATGAGGAGTACACCTTGATGGAAAGCTTTGGAGTAAGTCTGCTTCAACTTTGTGTTGATTGATTGATTGATTGTATGGTGTTCAATGCCGTTTTCAACATTATTTCAGTTATATTGCGGTGGCCAGTGCACCTATCCATGCTTTCCTGGATTTTCTTTTTACCAGTACTAAGCACGATATTCTTTTCAAGCCACTGGCTGCTTTCCCACATAACCATCGTCGAAACAATGGTCAGCGGTGAGAGAGGAATGAATCCTCTCGCAATGACTATCACAACTTTCTGTTGAGCTGTTTACCACACAATCCCATGTTTTAACTCTTTACCAAACGACAAAATTTTAGACTTGTCCAAATTGAAAGCATTTGCAGACAACAAATTCAGAGTGACAAAAGTGATGATTTCAATCTCTGAAAGGGTCAAAAGCATTGTGGGAAAAGGAGAAAAATGCTGGTTACCAGCATTTTCTCCTTTTCCCACAATGTTTTCAGAAAGCTTTTTCCTCAGGGTCGTTAAAACTCAAGATCGTGTGGTAAAGGGTTAATGACCTTGAGAAAAAAGGCTTTTGAAAACATGGTGGGGAAAAGGAGAAAATGCTGATAACCAGAATTTTCTCCTTTTCCCACTATTTTTTTTTACTGTCTAATACCAATTATTATGACTAGTCTAAATGTTTCACATCTGGTAAAAAGTTAACTCATTACTACAGGCAGCATTAAGTCCTTTTGCAGATTGTATAGACCAAGATGAGAGTGCACAGATAGTTCTGTCTGATCTTCTTCTAGGCTAGGTGACTGTCCCAAAGATATTCCAGAGATTTTCTTTGTAAAGCAACTTTTCCAATCCTTCTTCCCATTATGACTGCATTTTGATTAATAGTCCATTTTGATCATTTGCTTAGTATGTAGGGAGGTGAGCTGTATGTTTTTTACCAGAGACTTTACAAAAAGACAAAATTTTTGACTGGACGAAATTGAAAGCATTTGCAAATGACAAATGCAGCTCAGATGATAATTTCTGACTTTGATCGGGTAGAAACATGTGAAAAGAAGATAATGCTGTTTACCAGTATACTCTACTTTTCTGAACTATTTTTTTCAAGGTTTTTTTTCTTAGGGTCATTTAGATACAGGATTTTTTGGTGAAGGGTCTGTAATCAAGTGTGACATATTGAATATTTTTTCACTGTGGGCATTCTGCATATTACAATTGAATTGTTTCAAACTTTATGGTTTCTCAAGTGAATATTAAAAGAGATGTTCCTAATATGTGAAAGGTAAGTGCATGTAACTTTGGGTATCTTGACAGAAGTATGAGATTGCCTTTGCTGTAATCAAATTTGCAAGTCCTAACTTTGTACCACTTGATCCTGAGTTTTAACAAAGAAAGGAAAAAGGCCGTTTTAAAACGTTAAGGAAAAACCCTACTGTAAACATAGTGGAAAAAGGAGAAAATGCTGGTCACCAGCATTTCCTCCTTTTCCCACAATCTTTTTTACCCTTTTTCACACATTTTTCCCCATTTGAAGCACATTTAATTTATGGTCTGCAAAATTTACAAATGCTTTCTTCTTGGACTGACTGAAGTCCATAAAAGGACTTGTTTTGGTAAATGATGTGGGAAAAAAAGCTCATAGAAACATAGATAACCCAGACAATACTACAGAAATGAAAATGACATTCTAAGGGTTTAAAATTTAGGTCAAAGATCACACTAGTTATATACAGACAGATCTTGATCTACACTTTCTGTACAAGCAATTTATGTTTAGTCCGCAAGGTTTCAGTGAAAATATGCTGAAATCAACAAGGGTTATAAAAAGAATCATTTAACCCTCTACCACACAAAATCCCAAGTTTTAACGACCCTGAAAGTAGAAGGCTTTTGAAACATTGTAGGAAAAGGAGAAAATGCTGGTAACCACCATTTTCTCCTTTTCCCACAATGTTTTCCTACCCTTCAGAGATAAATTCTATTATTTTAGTTACATTTAAGTTGTCATCTGCAAATGCTTTGAATTTGGACCAGTCTAATATATTGTCGTGTGATAAAGAGTTAACCCTTTACTGCACAATGACGCCTTTTGACGCCCCTGGGAAGGAAGCCTTTTGAAAACATTGTGGGAAAAGGAGAAAATGCTGGTAACCAGCATTTTCTCCTTTTCCCACAATGCTTTCTACCCTATCAAAGAAAAGTTGTACCATTTGAGCCACATTGAAATTGTCGTCTGCAAATGCTTTCAATTTGGACAAAGCTATAATTTTGTCGTCTGGTAAAGGGTTAAAATGTACCTGTATAATACTACAGTACTTCTGTCATGTGTTGAGATTGAGGCCAGAGCTGTTAAGCTGATTATTATTCCTTAATACCTAATTGTCTGTCTACCAAACGACAAAAACGTAGACTTGTCCGAATTGAAAGCCTTTGCAGACAATAATTTAAATGTGGCTTAAATGATTGAGTTTGTCTTTGATTGGGTACATAGTGTAGGAAAAGGAGAAAATGCTGATTATCAGCATTTGCGCCTTTTCTCACAATGTTTTCTACCAGTTCAGAGACAGAAAATACTTTGTGAACTTGACTGGATTTGTTATTTGCAAATGCTGTGAATTTGGTCTAGTCTTAAGTTTTTTCCTGGGTAAAGGGTTAACAGTTCAAAGATTAATCAGCAAAGAACTCATAGAACACAGGAAGATGGCTCTAAGCCAAAAGATCAGACCATTCCTAGCAAATACAACTGATAGAAGTCCCTTCACATTTTTGCCAGTTGTCTGAGTTTTATTTTCGTCCATATTAAAAAAAAAAAGCATTTGAAGACAACAAATCTGATAAAAGTCAATGAAGGGCCTTGTATTTGAGAGGTAAGGAAAAATTATAATTAACTCTTTACCAAACGACAAAATTGTAGACTTGTCTGAATTGAAAACACTTGCAGACAACAAAATGAATGTGACACAAAAATTGAAATTTTTTCTGGGAAGGGTAGAAAGCATTGTCAGAAAAGGAGAAAATGCTGGTTACCAGCATTTTCTCCTTTTCCAACAAGGTTTTCAAACGGCTTCTTTCTCAGGGTCGTTAAAAGTCGGGATTGTGTGGTAAAGAGTTAAAGGAGAAATTATGGTTACTAGCATTTTCTCCTTTTGTCACAATGATATCAAATCCCTTTTTTGTTCAGGCTTACAAAAATATGGGACTGTTTGGTAAAGCATTAAGTGCTGTGCACAATACAGTCACTTCTTGAGATTGTTAAATTAAGGCCTGCCGGCATAGAAAGTGCAATCTGATCTTGGATCTTGTTAAATTAAGGCCAGCCTGCATAGAAAGTGCAATCTGATCTTGGATCTACATTGTCTGATACTTTGTAAGATATTTTTTTGTTACCAAGCTTTAAAAAATGCTGTATACATTCCTTTTTTGTAACTCTTTACCAAACAACCAAATTTGCCAGTGACACAATGTGACTCAAATGATGGAATTTGTCAATGATAGGGTAGAAAACATTGTGGGAAAAGCAGAAAATGCTGATTACCAGCATTTTCTCCTTTTCCCACAATGTTTTCAAAAGTTGTACTCATCAGGGTTCATAAAACTCGGGATTCTGTAGTAAAGAGTCAAGTGTTAAATGTAATTAACGGGATTGCTTGCCGACCTGGTCTGATTTCATTTCCAAATGTACAGTAATTCCAAAGAATGTTTTTGATTTGTGGATGTCTGTCTTTCATCTGAATTTCCGAAATAGCGGATGAAACACATTAAGATACAGGTTTGAATTGTTGCATTACTACATATATTCATGTAATTTTTTGTATTCATGTAATTTTATTATCATATTACTATATCATTTTCTAATAAATGTGAAGAGAAAACGTTTGCAGCATTTGTTTTTCTATGATATGGCCTTGCAACACATGAAAAGGGGCCTTCGGATATATGCTTTAAAGTGTGTCATCCCAGATCAGTCTGTGCAGTCTGTGACTAATCCAAAACGACAGTTCCTGTTTTTGTGCGATTTTCTGTTTCATGAAAGTCTATTGTATGAAAAAATCTTATGTAATCGTAAAGTGTTGTCTCGGATTAGCCTGCGCGGACTGCGCAGGCTAATCCGAGACAACACTTTTCGCAAATGTCCCAAGGCCCCTTTTCGTGTGTTGCACGCCATATGGGAAACATTACTAGAAAACTGTGTTGGAAAAAGGGGCATGGTTGTTTGCTGTGGAATCTGAACTTTGCTCTATACTGTCCTATCTTTGCAGAAATACTCTAACCAAAATAGCCGTGCAATTCATTGGGTTTGTACAGTGTAACCCTTTTCCACTGTATCCTTTTGAAAACATGGTGGTAGAAGGAGAAAATGCTGGTAATCAGCATTTTCTTCTTTTCCCACAATGTCGTCTAGTATAGTATACCCTTTCGAAGACATGACCCATCTTGTCAGCCATATTTGATTCATTGCAAAATTTGTTTTGCTTTCAATTTGGACAAGTCTAAAATTTTGTTATCTGGTAAAGAGTTCAGGAGAACTGTATATTATGTGTTGTAAATGTTGGAATTTGTCTTGGGAATGGCAAAAAGCATTAAGGGAAGACGAGAAAATGCTGCTAAACTAATATTTAGAAAGCCTTTTTCTTCAGTTTTGTAAAAAACACAAGATCGTGTGGTAAAGGCTCAAATAAGCATAATATCATAGGAAATATGAGTCAACAAAAATGTGTTAACCCTTTACCACACAATCCCGACATAACGACCCTGATGGAGAAGACTTTTGAAAAAAAAGTGGAAAAAGGAGAAAATGCTGATAACCATCGTTTTCTCCTTTTCCCACGTTTTCTACCCTTGATAGGGTAGACAGAAATCATTATTTTAGCAATGTTTAATTTGTTGTCTGCAAATGCTTCAACCCTTTACGAAACAACAAAATTTTAGACTTGACCAAATTTTAATTGAAAGCCTTTGCAGACGACACATTTAAAGTAGCTGAAATGATGATTTCTGTCTTTGATAGGGTAGAAAACATGGTGGGAACAGGAGAAAATACCAGCATTTTCTCCTTTTCCCACAATGTTTTCAAATGGTCTCTATCCCAGGATTGTTAAATGGGATTGTGTGGTAAAGAGTTTAGCAGATAAGCAAAAGACCCAGTGATATGAAACAATTTCCATGCATATTTGTAACATATGTTTGTACTCTATTATTCCATCTATTCGTGAGTGAGTAAATCTCACAGGAGTAAATGCTTTCTCTGCATGTATTGTTTTGAGAGTAAATACTAACACCTCTCCCTTATCTCCAAGTGTCAATGTTCTAACTGCTTGTGGGATTCTTACACGCGCACTGAACATATGCAACCATTTTATCTAGGTTTATTCTATTTTACCAAGATTTAATGTCTCATTCAAAAGACTATTTCAGTAATTTCAGGTGGTTTGATCCCCATTTCTGGCCACCTAAAATAACTAGGAAGTCTTTCAGATGAGACGGTAAACCCCTGTTACAGTGCTATATACGCTTCCCATATTTAAGAACCATACATAACATAGGATGGGTTTCATCCTATATCCTGCACAGTTCACCTGTCCTCAGTAACAAAACTAAGTCTTCTGAAGGCGTTGGCCATATGGGCAGCCGCAACTGATGGGAGTGATAAATGGAAGAAAATGAACCACACCATACCATTTTTTATCACATAACCTTCCTTGTTTTCAGTGCAATCTACCCATTGCAAATGTTCCTATCATATACATGTTTGATATCACAATGGTGTGACATCATTTTTGACGTCTTTTTTATACATGTTTCATAGAAGTGAATGGGATTTTTATGGATATTACCATGCAAGCATCTATAGATGTTTTTGCATCTCTGATCTATAGTTTGTGGAATATTGTTATGTGATAAAAAGAATCTGACATTCCTATGCTTTTGAAATAATATTTATTTAATTTGTCAGAAAAATCGTTAACGACTCTTTGCGAGAAGCCTTTTGAAAACATTGTGGGAAAAGGAGAAAATGCTGGTAACAAGCATTTTCTCCTTTTCCCACAATGTTTTCTACCCTTTCAAAGAAAAATTGCACCATTTGAGCCACACTGAGATTGTCGCATGCAAATACTTTCAGTTTGGACAAGGATAAAATTTTGTCATCTAGAAAAGGATTGACAGGGAGATAGTAGTAAGAGACATTAATGTTGGTGTAGAAAGTTTGCCTGATAATCTCTTTAGTGATTGAATGATGTTTTACACTGCTGTCAACATTATGTCAGTCATATCAAGGCAACAGCTCACATATCCATGTATTTTCTGGTTTCAACCAGTACTAGGCTAGGGCTGTGAAATATCTTGCCAAAGGGCAGTCCCATGAAAAACCCAGTGGATCCAGCAAGGCTCAAACCTGCAGCCTCCAGGTCATGAGGCCAATGCTTTTTACCACTGAGCCACGTAGGACCCCCAAGAGTCACTTCAGACAATTTGAGTCGGAAATCAGTGATGGGTAATTTAGCTTAACCAATGGAACCACCCACAGTACTGGTTAATTTTTCCAGGAAGCAAGCGTTGCTCAGACTGATCTAAGTTGTAAAACCTTTGTTCATAATTAAAAGCCCAATAGCAGCCAAAAAGACAATGCAGGTGTTAAAATGCATTTAAAATTTAAATCATACCATTCAAAAGTATTAAAAATATTATATGAAGGACAATCTGTTATTGTGTGGTTGGTCGCAGTGTTAGCTGCTGGCAGAAAAATGAATTTTAAAATCAGGCAAAAAGTACACAAAAGATAGTGATTTGGCAACTTTTGACCTTGTTTCGAAATTACATGTAATTTCTCTGCCAGCGACTTACACTTGGACCGACCGTACAATAACAGATCATCATCTTCACAATAATTTCCATTCTTTTAACTGGTATGATTTACTTTAAATGCATTTTAAAACCTGCTTTGTTTACTTTTTGGCAGCTGTTGTTTCTTTAAGTAGAATAAATAAAATAAGATAAAAGCACAGATATACAGGTTCTACATGGCTCAGTGACCAGGATGTTGGATTCGAATCAGAAAATCCTATTCAGTCCTAGATGCTGGCTTAGATGCTTACAGTGTGTTTGAATTTAATATATGTGATGTGTTCTTGTGAATGGGCCTGCAGGCCTCAGCCTAGCACTGGTGAGATCAGGGAAAGTCAGGAATGAGTGACTGAAATATGTGAACCATTGAAAGTGATGTAAAACTCAACTCAAAGATAGCACTAACAAAAGCAGTTAAGATACATGCGTATGAAAAAAAACTAACAAGTATGAAAAAAAGTAAAACTTAGTGAAAAAGGTATGTGAAGAAAAGAAAAATGTCATCTTTTTCTATGTATGGAAAACACTGTCAGAAAAGAAGTGATTGCTTGTAACAAGCAATTTCTCCATTTTGAAAGGTTTGCAACAAAGTTTTCAAAAACTGAGCTAAGGACCTGTCTACCTCAAGATTCGGTTGCTTGTTATACAAGATGGATTTTATGGATCCATAATGTTGTGCTTGCTTGGTATCATGCATCAGAGAGATGCTTTAACTCTTTACCACACAGTCCCAACTTTTAACGACCCTGTGACAGAAGCCTTTTGAAAACATTGTGGGAAAAGGAGAAAATGCTGGTAACCAGCATTTTCTCCTTTTCCCACAATGTTTTCTGCCCTTCCCAAATCAAATTTCAATTTTTCAATCACATTTATTTTGTCATCTGCAAATGCTTTCAATTTGGAACAGTCTAAAATTATGTCGTTTGGTAAAGAGTTAAGTGCCCTTTTGCCAGAGCATGGCTGAACTATTTATGACATGGGTATAAAGTGGTGCACATATATAGTCAAGGGTCAAGAAATCATGAAGAGATATGTCAAGAGGTGATTGTTTCTATTTTCAGGGAAACCATGAAGTGATTGTCATGTCAGTTGTATGACAGTTAAAGGAACTTTCATTTCGTTGAAGACAATCATCATCCACCATGAACCCAGCAGTACCAGTGGCCCTAGTCTTCCTGGGCTGTTGTTCTAATGTTTTGTTCCTCGAGGCTATAATTAAGTATGAACATGTCTTTTAAATATGTGTATGTTGCTTTAATCTCCCCTAGACAAAACGTTTGTTTGAATTTTCATATTTACGAAAATGTGCAGAATTCTTTTGTGGCTCATTTGTTAAGTGTTTGAATTTGGTTCTGCTACAGTCCCATTGGCTGTGCTGGATGTATTGTAGTGCCCTTTTGCAAGGTACCATAGACCCTGAATTTGATACTGGTGAAACCCAGGAAACATTAATAAATAAATGAGCTGATGCCTGTGAAATACTATCTAAAGGGGCCTAAAACACTGTTCAAATACATGTAAAAGAAAATAAGAACTAAATGGTTACAATTGTTGAGGTGAAGGAAAACCCAGGGAATTCTCTGACAGTATGTATATATAAGTGAAGTCTTTATTCTACAGATTTTTTTGAAGAAATTGAAAACACCAGGGTCCGTATTCACCATCCATTCTTAAGAATGTTCTTATTCTCATTTTCTAAATGTGAAAGTAATACAACTTATGATTGGCTAAACCAAAAGGTTTAGCCAATCAGAAGTTGTGTTACTTTCACATTTAGAAAAATGATCAGTGAATATGGACCAAGTAAATGTTAAATATGTTCAATTAGAGGAATAAGAGAAAGCACTTCTCAAAGCTACAGCATAATGTGTTGTGTTTGATTGAAAGAACAGACAGATCGTGTTAATCTTTCCAAAACAATAAAGGTATAGACTTGTCCAAAATGAAAGCATTTGCAGACAACAAATTGCAATGTAAATGAGGGTCAAATGATAAGGTTTGTCTTTGAAATTATACAAATGATACAGGCCTTGTTGAACAAGGTTGAGGGGGGATGCTATTTATCATATTTTTGCAAGTGTTTTAGTTTTTCATGAATCCTAAAGTCTTCATTTTGGAAGGAATTAAAGTTGCGTTGTGCCAGTATTATCTCTTTACTCTTTCACTAAGGAATAAATAAATTGAGTTTTCTCTATTTTCTCTATGCCACATTTTGTGCAGTCTGATCTTCATCTGCACTGTCTGAAAAAGCAACTATTGTTTGTAAAAGGTAAAAGCAACTATAGTTTGTAAAAGGTTGTTATGATGTATTTTGCAGGGAGCATAGCAGTGCTGGAAACATCATCACTTTCATGCAGTTTTTGTTCATTGCTGCCGAGGGCTTTATTTTTACAACAAAATTTCTAACTGTGCCAAGCGCTATACCATTGAAGTAAGTTAACTGGAGATTGTACAAGATAGTGAATAACTCTTTCTTAACCATTATTAATGATTAACCCATTAAAACATATTAAAGCCCCAATAGCTGCAGAAAGTAAACAAAGCAACTCTTAAAAATGCCTTTAAATTTAAATGATACCATTTAAAAGTATGGAAATTATAGTGAAGGTGACAATCTGTAATTGCAGGGTCAGTCCAAGTATAAATTGCTGGCAGAAAAATGCATTTTAAATGTAGAACAAAAGTTGCAAGGTTGCTCCATCTTCTGTTTACTTTTTACCTGATGTTAAAATTCATTTTTCTGCCAGCAGCTAACACTTGGACCGACCGAACAAAAAAAAGTTGTCATTTTCACAGTAATTTCCTCACTTCTGAAAGGTTTGGTTTAAATTCAAATGCATTTTAACACCAGCTTATTTTACTTTTCGTGGCTACTGGGCCTTTAAGTCTTTGCCAAAGGACAAAATTTTAGAATGGTCCAGATTGAGAGCATTTGTGGACAACAACATAAAGGTGACTGAAAAATTGCAATTTTGTGTTGGAACGGGTGTAAAACATTGTGGGAAAAGGAGAAAATGCTGGCTACCAGCATTTTCTCCTTTTCCACAATGTTTTCAAAAGGCTTCTTTCACAGGGTTGTTAAAAGTCATGATTGTGTGGTAAAGAGTTAAGTCTTTGCTAGTCAAAAAAATTTTAGCCTCATTCCAAAGACAAAGCTCATTATCTGAGTTGTATTTTGTTTGTCATCTGGTAGAAAGTCAGGCCCTATTGGGTTGTGCTAGTTGCATTAGACAAAGCTCCAGATAAGAGGGAGTGATGGAATTCTAAATCAGTTATTTCTCTTCCAAACTCTATGTTGTGGGTACTCATTAGAATCGTCTCAATGAGATGATTCTAATGAGTACCCATAACATTTGGTTTAGTGGAGAATAGTTAATTTTCAATTTTGAAATCAAATCTACTCTCTCTGTCTGGAGCTCTGATTAGAGTTACTTTAGTAGGAAACAAACTGGTATGGCCTTTCATAGCACTGATGGAACAACAACAACCAACCAACAACAACAATACTTAAATGATATAACTGAAACACAGTAGAAAGCCACATAAAACAATTTTCAAACAAACTTTTATGATTGTAAAATTAGGCCCTGTGACTTTTGATTCATTATTTTCATGATTAAGATTAAAAGTACTTATATTTTCAACATACAGGCATGTAGATTGAATATGCATTGTATGGTGTGAATGTTTTTCAGTGTATAAACCTCTTCCAAAATTTTGAAGGAAAAGAAGAAACAAAATGATATGGAAAACACTGTAGGAAAACACGCTATTGCTTACAAGTTATAAACAACTGGAGCAATGCGTGTAATCAGAATTTGTCTAGGAAAGCATGGATAGGTGTGCTGGCTGCCATAATATAATCTAATGGTGTGGAAAATATTAATAAACATAAAACAAACAAAAGCAACAGCTCCTTTTCTTGAAAAATTTTAAACAGCTATCTATCACTGGGACATAGAAAGGTGTATTTCAATGGCAATGGGTAAATTAAGTTTTGTTTTTTTTTTCGTTTTAGGAACTATGTTGTTATGGTAGCCATATTCTTTGTGGTCCAAGTCATTAACAATATGGTATTTGGATATAATATACCAGTTACTCTACATATCATCTTTCGAGGGGTAAGTCTTAATCTGATGTTCTGATGATCTATTTTTATAGTGTTTTTTTTTTTCTATTTTCTCTTCTGCTATAGCAGAATGGCATTACATTATGTAATTTTCATGTTTATTTATGACTATAAACTATTGTAAGTTCTTGTTATTAAAATATTTTGTTCATTTGTTTGTTTGATGAATTGATCAATAATTAATGAATATTTGTCATGTTTAAACCTTTACGAAGAGACCTGTATAAATAAGGTGTTTTAAAACATTAAGGGAAAAGGAGAAAATGTTGGTACCCAGCAATTTCTCCTTTCCTCACAATGTTTTCTACCTTATCAATGACAAAGCTTATCATACGAACCATACTCAACTTGTCCTCTGCAAATGCTTTTTGGGCAATTGCTGTGTGGTAAAGAGTTGTCACATTACCTTCTCACTCGTCACAACCTTGTCAAGTCCATAACTACATATAACATACGTCTAACCTTGTCTGTATCTAGGAGGTTTCCACTACTCTCAGTCACATGATCCTAAATATGGCGATGCGCATGAAATTCTTTGTATCAATGATAACAACAACTACGATGAAGTCAGTTGTATTTGAGCCATGCTCTGGCAAAAGGGGGCTTAATTGGTTGCAGTGATCCATGATACCAAGCCAGTCCTCACATAATTATGGATGCATAACACCCATATTATCTAACAACCAACTGAATCATGAGGTTGACTAGTCCCTTGACTTGCAGAAAATTGACCTAAAGCAAAACGTTTTGGCCCAGGTCAGCCTGCCAGGACTGCGCAGGCTGACCTGGATCAAAAGTTTTATGCAGATGTGTTAAGCTCCCTTTCACAGAGCATGGCTTATTTATCAAACCATCAAAGAAAAACTTCTCTTGAAATTGATAAAATCACCTAAAACATGAAATAACACACTGCTTGTGAAAGGAAAAGTATTTGGAAGGGTTTTCGGTGAAAACTGTGACTAATGTATTTTTTGTAGAGTCTTATGATTTTAAAGCACCCGGGTCCGTATTCACCAATCATTCTTAAGAACGTTCTTAGACTTATTCTTCAAGATTTTCGAAGTTTAAAAGTAACACAACTTCTGATTGGCTAAACCAAATGGTTTAGCCAATCAGAAGGTGTGTTACTTTCAAATTTGGAAAATTTTGGAGAACAAGACCAAGAATATTCTTAAGAATGGTTGGTGAATACGGACCCCGATTTCCCATGAAGAAATAGAATGTGTATGTGAATACCACTCAAGGTAATGCAATCAAGGGATCATACCTTAACCCTTTACCAGACGACAAAATTTTAGCCTCGTCCAAATTGAAAGCATTCGCAGACGACAATTTCAGTGTGGCTCAAAGGTGCAAGTCTTCTTTGATAGGGTAGAAAACATTGTGGGAAAAGGAGAAAATGCTGGTTACCAGCATTTTCTCCTATTCCCACAATATTTTCTAAAGGCTTCTTTCCGAGGGTCGTTAAAAGTCGGCATTGTGCGGTAAAGAGTTAATGAACAACTTCCTCTTAATGAGGGGGAGGAATATGAATTGATTTCACTGGACCTTTTCATTAGTGACCTTGAATAAGAATTGTTCAAACCTGTCTGCTCTGCTGAACAAGACAGCTGTATGAGCTCTCAACCCTGTACCAAACGACAAGACCAACTGAAAGTATTTCCAGACGGCAAATTCAGTGTAGCTCTAAAGCTGAGTTTTGTCTTTGAACTGGAAGAAAACATTGTGGGAAAAGGAGAAAATGCTGTTTACCAGCATTTTCTCCTTCTCCCACAATGTTTTCAAAGGCCTTTCTCCTTGGGGTCATTAAAACACAGGATTGTGTGGGAAAGCATTAACTCATTACCAAACTACAAAATTTCAGACTGGTCCAAATTGGAAGCATTTGCAGACGACAAATAAAGTGTAGCACAAATGATGAAGTTTGTATATGAAAGAGTAGAAAACATCATGAGAAAAGGAGAAAATGCTGGGTTTCCAAAAGGCTTCTTCATCAGGGTTGTTAAAAGTTGGGATTGTGTGGTAAAGGGTTAATAGAAAGTCCTTCCAGCAAACTCTCCACCAGAACTGATGGAGGGGAACTTATGAAATAATGTAACAGGAATGCTCCTTTGTGTTCAAAAACCATAGGACTTTGAAATCCATTGGTCTATCACCAGATGACAATACTGTATATACCGCACTGGCAACCGCCTCTATATGGTATATAGTAGGATAATATAGAGGCAGTCGCCAACGTGATATTTATAGTAACAGTGTAAATGAAAATTTTAGTATCCTGTGATATACAGGCGATGCAGCAATGTGCAAGATTGTTTGATGATCAACTGAGGAAAATTTTAGTGTTCCGTGATAGACCGGTAGAGATTCAAAGGCCTTTGCTCAAAACTACTCTGATCAGCTTGACAAGAGTGTCACCAGAGTTAAAAGTTGAAAATCAAATTTGATACAATTTTGACAGATCAATTGAGAAAATAATTCCATCTGGGAAATGCACCATGTAGCAAGTGTAATATACTCATTTATATTTCAGGGTTCTTTGATAGCTAGCCTTGTTTTAGGAGTTATAATTCTCAAGCGCAAGTAAGTTTTTGTTTCAGTTCTTTTGCAAATACCAGTATTGGTGAAATCTCTGTAGATAGATGTTTGGGTGGGGGTGATGTTTGGGTGGGGATGAATGGGAGTCTCACATTTTATTATGAACCAAGAAGAGTCATTGTCTATGGGTCTTTTGCTGTTGTTGACTTTGAAAGCATCTGTGTGAAATAGGGATAATTAAATGAATGGCAGAATGCTGCTGCAACAGGAGAAATGCCTTGTAATTCATAGTTTCCTCTTTTGCTACAATGTTTCAACAATGTTTTCATGTTTAAAGCCTTAGTTTATATTGATGATCCATATTTTACAACCATGGCTTCAAATAATGTGCCCACCTGGATAGCTCAGAGGTTAGCGTATCTGACTTGTGACCTGGTGGTTGCGAATTTGATACCTGGTTGAGGCAAACTTTCTTTCCGGCAAGTTTTTGCCTCCCACCTCTGATGCATGTGAGAAAAGTAGTCAGTGGCTTTCGAAAGAAAGTTGTGTCCGTACTGGTGGGAGAAAGCCAGGAAACACGTGGGTGTATCACTGACCGCCATGACATGACCTGAGCTGTTAAAATGGCATTTAACTCCACTACAAAATTCAGATAATGCACTTGATTTTGTGTGGTAATGGTTAAACTTATGCATATTTCTGTTGTAGGTACCCTCTAGGGAAATATCTCTCGGTGATCATGATAACTGCAGGAATTATCATTTGCACCATGGCCACTGTTAACTATGTAAGTATTATATACAAATGTATGAGCCATGCTCTGAGAAAAGAGAGTTTGATACATCTGCAAAAAGTATCGACCCAGGTCAGCCTGCACAGTCCGCACAATCCTGTGTTTTAGCAACGCTGACAAGTCATAACTTTAGTTCCCTGGTAAAGAGCTAATATTTTAACCCTTTCCCAAACGACGAATTTTGGACTGGTCCAAATTGAAAGAGTTTACAGATGACAATTTTAAATTTGATGAAAATGGCAGAAAGTTCTCCAAAAGGGTAGAAAACACTGTGGGAAAAGGAGAAATTGCTCGCTACGAGCAATTTCTCCTTTTCCCACAGTGTTTTCAAAAGACTTGTACTGCAGACACGTGAAAACCAGGGCTTGTTTGGGAAAGGGTTAAGTTTAATTCTCAGGATTATTTTAGATTTGAAAAATACACAATTTCTTACTAGCTAAACCAAATGGTTTGGTATAGCCAATCAAATATTACGTTACTGTCTATTTCAGACAGTTATTAAATCAAGTAATGTTAAAAAAGGTCCCAACTTTTCAGAATGTTTATTAATCCTGTGAAATTCAGGTTTTGTTGATTTGTTGTGTCCCTTCGAATGTAACTAAATGGCGAGCACTAATGATGCTAACATGGAAGGATATATTTGGCAATCGGAAGATTAAAGATTAAAGAATGTTAGTTCGAAAATGGATTTTTGTCTTATTTAGATAATTCACTGAACATGATATTCTCTTAAACTGATTAAAACACTATTTAGTGTCATAATTCTGGTCTATACCAACAAAGTGTTTTCTTCATTAACTGGTTAATACATTCTCATTGTAATGCAGTCTTATGGGGGTACTCCATGGGGTATTACTGAAAAACAACTGTACAGGATTTCGATTAAAGTTCAATCAAAAAAGGGGTTAGAAGCATGAAATAAATAGAAACTTTGTTTTTTCGGTGAAAGATAGAAATTCATTTCATTTGATGGACATCATACGGTAATAGTTCACTCGTGGCTGCACCACTTGTGAAAATACTACTGATGATGTTCACTTGATGAAATAAATTCTGATCTTTCATAGAAACAAACAAATAACCTCTATGTATATGAATATACAAAAAAATGTATGTTTATATTGAAACTTTGAGACAAATGGAAAAAATGCTTGTTGCTTCTTTCACAATCCATGTGAAATAAATATGAATCCAAAGCATAGTTCAGGAAAATTCTCACAGACAGCATCTTGTTCAGTTTTTTCCAGAGCTATAGCAAAAAGGCCTGAACTCTTTACAAGATGACATTTTATTGATAAATTTTTAGACTTTTCTCAAATGTAAAGCATATCTTTGTGACAAATTAGATGCAGTTAAAATGATGAGTTTTGTCTATGAAAGGGTAGAAATCATTGCAGGAAAATGAGAAAATACTGGGTACCAGCATTTTCTTCTTTTATCACAATGTTTTTAAAAGCATTCTTCTTCAGGGCTGTAAGAACAAAGAATTGTTTTTCAATTATTTAACCCTTAGGCTGCTAAGCCTGACTCAGTGACATTTTTGCGAACGGGATAGATCAAGATCAGACCGCACAGAATGTGCAGTCTGGTCTTGGATCAACACTGTCTGATAAGGAGATGTCTTTTCTACAAAAAGTTTGAAATTGCAGCGTTTGGGTTTTTAGTATCAGTTTGAAAGTTTTATGTTATTTAGCATTATAAGGGTTAAACACAGTTTCATTAATTACAGGAAAAAAGTCATGAAGAGGACACTGGGAAAGAAGTTAGCCTGTTA
Organism: Tridacna gigas; assembly: GCA_945859785.2. NCBI lineage: Eukaryota > Metazoa > Mollusca > Bivalvia > Cardiida > Cardiidae > Tridacna > Tridacna gigas. Next base: position 60,156,981 of record OX244036.2, read on the forward strand.
ACAACATCCGTAGGTAAGACTTGCATTGTCAGGTCATTTATCTGATGAACTTGGCTGTTTGCATGAATAATTGAGCCATGCTATGTGAAAAAGAGGCTTAATGCATCTGCAAAAAGTATTGACAGAGGTCAGCCTGCGCTGGGCCAAAACTTTTTGCTGTTGGTCAATTTTTTGCATGTCCAATAACCAGTTTATCTAATGATTCAGTCACTTAATAGGCAAAATGGATTTTATTGGTCTATAATCAGGTAATGACTTGCTTGGTATCATGCATCACAGAGATGCATTAAGCCCCCTTTTTCCAGGGTATGGCTCAATTTGTGCCGGGATATTTTGAGAATTTGTAATAATTCATGTCTGGATATTTTTTCGTAAAGTATCTCATGCTAGGGTAGTTTTCAAGATAAATTCATGATACGCTAGGATTATGGGAAGGATTCATTATAATTCAGACAGGATATTTTTTTCATGGGTAATTTTGTCTAGGATATTTTTAGGATCCATGAGTAATTTGACATGGTTAAAAAAAGGTACTAAGAGATATCACCTTTAACAAATTTCTTTGAAAATATTAATTTCTATTAAGATATATAGACCTGACTTGTTCATGATTTGCAAAGGCCCCTTTCCCAACAATGTTTCAAAATCAAAGTGATTTGAAATGTGCAAGATGTATAAGGAAATTAGTTAACTCTTTACCACACGACGAAAATATAGACTTGTCCAAATTTAAAGTATTTTGCAGACGACAATGTAAACCTTACTCAAAATAATGATGGAGTTTGTCTTTCATAGTGTAATAAACATTGTGGGAAAAGGAGAAAATACAGGGTACCAGCATTTTCTCCTTTTTCCACAGTGTTTTCAAAAGGCTTCTTTCCCAGGGTCATTAAACCCTTTACCAAACATTCTTTGGTTTTACTGACCTTCAGAAAAATGGCTATTTAAAACATTGTAGGAAAAGGAGAAAATGCCGATAACCAGCATTTTCTCCTTTGCCCACAATGTTTGTTTCTTTTCAATTAAAATACCATCATTGGATCCACATTTATCATCTCTTAACTCTGTACCACACAACAAAATTTTAGACCAGTCCAAATTGAAAGCGTTTGCAGATGACAAATAAAATGGGATACAAACGAGAGTATCTGCCTATGAGATTATTGAAAACCTTGTGGGAAAAGAAGAAAATGCTGGTTACCAGCATTTTCTTCTTTTCCCACAATGTTTTCAGAAGCTTTCTTCTTCAGGGTCTCTAAAACTTGGGATCGTTTGGTAAAGAGTTAAGGCTTTCAGTATGAAAGAGTAAAAAACTTTGTCACCTGGTAAAGAATTTTATCCTTTAATGTAATACCAATGTTGGTTTTGTTATCACTTTCAGGAATCCTACTCTTGTGTTGTTCACTGTTTATGACGTCGCGGCTAGGGATATTTCAGGAACAGATCTACTCTAGATTTGGTAAACATCCAAAAGAAGCTCTTTTTTATAATGTAAGTACAGCCTCCAAAGTATTTCCACTGCAATACCAAAATTCATTTGGCAGAGACATGTAATCTATTGTGTAACTGCTATTCTGTATGATTTATGTTGTAATTTGGTCATGTGTTGCTGAGAGGTCTGTGGTTTGATTTTTAATGAGGTGCTGGTTTTTTGATGGGAGTGTTGTTAGGCAAGGCAATTCAAAGCCCAAATGTTCTCCTGGTAACACTCAGGAATCACCTCATCTACTTAGCTGTCACCATGATGATACAAGGGTCGTTCATTTAATTGTGTCACTAATGGCCCACCATAATGAGAAATTGCTTGTTGCAGTGTTTTGAGGTCCTCTGCAAGTTAAAAATTGCTAAAAAACTGCTAGTGGTAATGTGTCGGGACAGAATTTAAAATGAAATGCTTCTGATCTGCCTTTAACCCTTTACCCAACGACAAAAATATAGAATTGTCCAAAATTTATTGAAAGCATTTGCAGGCAACAAATCAAATGTAATTTGTCTGTGAAAGAGTAGAAAACATGAGGGAAAAGATTAAAATACCGATTACCAGCATTTTCTGCTTTTCCCTTAGTGTTTTCAAAAGCCTTTTTCCCGTGGGTCGTTAAAAGTTGGGATCATTTGGTAAAGGGTTAAACAGAATCTATGATGTAAATTTAATAATACTTTTTTAGTTGAAATACTTTTGTCGTTTCAGCATGCTATGCCGCTACCAGGGTTTTTACTTGTCTCGTCCGATATCTATAACCATGTCTTACTTTTTAATGCATCAGGTAAGATAGATTTTTTATAATAATAAAGATAAGTAACTGTTGATAGGGAGAATAAGTGGACAATATTTTATCAAGCCTTTTCTGTAATGTCTTTAATGCTTTATGAATACTCTGGTTCGATGTTAAATCTTTGGTTTTAAATTTTATAGGTTTAAGTTTTATTTATTTTAAAATCCAGAAGGTTTCAGACCTGGGTGGCAATATACGTACAGGTATAAATGGCAACAATACAGAATATATAGAGATATATCAGCACATGATCTTTGCAAAATTATAAAGCTACAAGGCATTATACGAAAATCAAAAAGGTGGAAACATCATCAAGAGTAATAAATTTGTAAATACGAAAGAGTGATACAACTAAATACTTGACCTGATATTTTTCCAGTCAATTTGAAGAACGCTTTGCATATTTGACCTTCATTTCCCCTTTCTCACAGTATCAGGCTGTATAAGTAAAAAATCAGAATGTCTGTGATGTGCATTCTGAACTTGATCTATTCCGTCCGCACAATATAAACGAGTCAGGTTTAGTAGCCTATCAGCAGTAGCCAACATGCATATAAGGTTATGCAGGGGAAAGTTTATGGTGATAGCAATGTACAACCGAACATTCATAGGACAAAATGAATAGTGTAGAAGCATAATATGGTCAGCATTAAATTTGAAAATATGATTTACCACACAGTCCCAACTTTTAACGACCCTGAGAAAGAAGCCTTTTGAAAACATTGTGGAAAAAGGAGAAAATGCTGGTAACCAGCATTTTCTCCTTTTCCCACAATGTTTTCTACCCTTCCCAAAACACATTTCAATTCTTCAGTCACATTTATTTTGTCATCTGCAAATGCTTTCAATTTGGACCAGTCTGAAATGTTATCGTTTGGTAAAGAGTTAAAAAAAGATAACACAGACAGAGGACTAAACTAAAGAGAGGTCAGCATTTGTAGAAAGCTGTGTGTAGCAAAATAAAGTGTGAACCTTAAGAGTGCCCCTGAGAAAGGAAACTGGCATTTTCATGCAACATAGAAGATCCACTTGCTGCAGTTTCATGTAGAGTTTGGTCAGATCATCCCACAAAATATCAGACAATGCAGACATAAGATCAGAGGGTAAACCCTCTGTAGTCTGATCTTTATCTACTCTGTCTACAAGAGTAACTTATGCTGTGATTGTCATTCTTGGGATTAAACATAATTTTTAAAGACTAGTCTCAGACCTACATCATATACCCCTCAGACCTACACCATGTACGCACATACCAAAAAAAAATCAAATGATGGAATGGAAAATGTCATTTTTTTCAATTTTGTGTGTGAAAACATGATGGGGAAAAGAAGTCAATATTTGTAACAAAAAAAGCTGTTTTTCCCACAGTTAACCCACAACAATTTCAAAAGCTGTCTACTGTTGGGGCATGAAAACTTGAAAAGCCATATTTGTTGAGGTAATGGGTCAAGTGATAACGCAATTTGAGTGTGTTTTTTTCCATTTCACATAGGCCATGCTCTGTGAAAAGGGGGACTTAATGTATTTGCAAAAAGCATCGACCCAGGCCAGCCTGCATAGTCCGCGCAGGCTGACCTGGGTTGATTACTTTTTGCTATTGACAAATTTTCTGCATGTTGAAGGACCAATGCAGCTAATGATACAGTTGGATTTTTGACAAATGGATTATCTGTATCTGTAATACTGTGATGACTTGCTTGGTATCATGCATTGCAGAGATGCATTAACCCTTTACCACACAGCAAGATTTTAGCCTAGTCCAAATTGAAAGCATTTGCAGACGACAAAATGATTGTGACTGAAAAAATGAAATTTGTCCTTGAAAGGGTAGAAAACATTGTGGGAAAAGGAGAAAATGTTGGTTGCCAGCATTTTCTCCTTTTCCCACAATGTTTTCAAAAGGCTTCTTTCCCAGGGTCGTTAAAAGTTGGGATTGTGTGGTAAAGAGTTAAGTCCCATTTTCACAGAGCGCGGGTCATATATATATTTCAGCTCCTGTGACAGTACCGATGATTGGTTTAAGTATTCCATACATGTGGCTGTTGTTGGCTGGGAATGTAATTACACAGTATCCTTTATTGTGTCTTTCCTTTAACTCTTTACCACACAATCGTGACTTTTAACAACCCTGAGAAAGAAGCCTTTTGAAAACATGGTGGGAAAACGAGAAAATGCTGGTAACCAGCATTTTCCCCTTTTCCCACAATGTTTTCTACCCTTCCCAACACACATTTTAATTTTTGAGTTACACTGAATTTGTCGTCTGCAAATGCTTTCGATTTGGATGACTCTTAAATTTTGTCGTTTGGTAAAGAGTTAAGTCTTCTCCTGTCATAGAGAATGTTATAGATCCAATCCCAAGCCCAGTCAGACATAAGATAATTTAGTCTCATCTTGATCTACCCTGCTGGTAAAAAGTACCTTAATCAGATGTTTTACTACTCTGAGGAAGAAGGCTTTTGAAAACACTGCGGGAATAGAATAAAATAATGGTTACCAGTGTTTTCTTCTTTTCCCACAGTGTTTTCCACCCTTTCAAAGATAAATCCCATCATTTAACCCTTTATCAAACAGTTCAGAGTTGTAATGACCCTGAAGAAAAAGGCTTCCAAAAACATTGTTGGAATTGGAAGAAATGCCGGTTACACAGCATTTTGTCCTTTTTCTCACAGTGTTTTGTACCTTTTTAGCTCACCTGAGCAAGAAGTGCTCAAGGTGAGCTTTTGTGATTGTGCTGTGTCCGTCATGCATTGTCAGTCGTGCATTGTCTGTCGTCCAGGCATCAACAATTACCCTGTGTGCACTCAAGAGGCCACATTTTCAGTCATATATTCATGAAACTTTGTCAGAATGTTTGTCTTGATAAAATCTCAGACAAGTTTGAAATAGGGTCATGTCGGGTCAAAAAGTAGGTCACTAGGACAAATCCTAGAAAAATCTTGTGTGCAATCTGGAGGCCACATTTTCCATTCACTGTTCCCAAAATATCAGAATGTTTGTCTCGATTATATCTCTGACAAGCTCAAAAATAGATTAAGGAGGTCAAAAAGTAGGTCACAAACACTCATGTTTTTTACATCATTCAACCTCGATCTCTTCAGCTTTATTATCCTTAGATGACTTTACTCAGGTGAGCGCTTTAGGGCCAATGGCCCTCTTGTTAAACAGTTCTCATAGCTTGGGTCATTTGCAATTGCTTTCAATTTTGGCAAGTCAGATTTTCTGGTTTGGTAGTGTTACGTCACAATGAATTTGTAATCTGCAAATATCTGCAAATACTTTCAATATGTACATCTATGAAATCATTTTGCCTTGTATGAGTTAAATATCCAAAGGGTGCTAAAATTTAGAATGCTATATCCCTTAACATTTGTCCAGATATATATGTATCCGCTCTGTGTTCATACTGACAACAGAATGTAGCGCCCTCACCGTCACCCTGGTGGTCACACTGAGGAAGTTCATGAGCCTCATACTGTCGATTATTTATTTTCAGAACCCGTTTACAGCCTCTCACTGGCTGGGAGCCACCCTAGTGTTTATAGGGACATTTATATTTACTGATGTGATACCTGTTAGCAGGTTACTGCCCAAGGCTAAAGGGCAGTAGATCAGTGTGTCATGTCATACTTTGGCTTGATACCCCATTCCCACACTATATTATGGCTTTTTAATTAACCCTTTACCACACAATCCAGAGTTTTAACGGCAGTGAGGAAGAAGCCTTCTGAAAACATTGTAGGAAAAGGAGAAAATGCTGGTAACCAGCATTTTCTCCTTTTCCAACAATGTTGTCTACCCTTTCCAAATTAAATTCAACTTTTTAGTCACATTTATTTTGTAGTCTGCAATTGCTTTCATTTTGGATGAGACTAAAAATTTGTCATTTGGTAAAGGGTTAAACACACTATTATAGACAGTGTTGAAAACAATGTGGGAATAAACAAGCAGTAGCTTAGAAGCAGCCAGTGCTCCTTTTTCCAACAATGTTTTAAGTATAATTCTAACAGACTATTTCCTTTCCTTTTTACGTTTTTCCATTGTGTCTGTTTGTCTGGTATTCTATACTACTTTCAGTAGTGTTTGAAAACATTGCAGGAAAAGGAGTAATTGCTCGTTTTTCCCCATATGTATTGCATAATCGTTCAAGAATTCTTTCATCCTTCCTTCTTATGTTTTTCCTTTTTGTCTTTGTTATGTGCTACATTTGGCAGTATTTAGTGATAAGGCAAGAAGTCACCTCTTTGTGTGTTTCTGTGTATCACCAATACTGGGTCTGTATAGTGCGTCCTTTGTATAATATGAGCCTTGCTCTTGTAAAATGGGGTGTAATGCATATCTATAATGCATTATTCCATGCAAGTCATTGTACGAGCCATGCTCTGTGAAAAGGGGGCTTAATGCATTTGCGAAAAGTATCGACCCATGTGAGCCTGCGCAGTCCGCGCAGGCTCACATGGACCGAAACTTTTCGCTATGGTTAAATTTTCTGCATGTCAAGGGATAAGTCTACCCCATGATTCAGTCGGTTGTTTGACAAAATGGATTTTATGGATCCATAATTAGGTGATGTCTTGCTTGGTATAATGCATTATGGAGATGCATTAAGCACCCTTTTGTCAGAGCACTGCTCATATAATTATGGATCCATAAAATTCATTTTGTCTAACAGCCAGCTGAATCCAGAGATAGAATGGTCTTTGGACATTCGGAAAGTATAACTAGAAAGCAGGCTGACATGTGCTGATACTTTTTGCAGATGCACTAAAGTCCCTTTTCACAGAACATGGCTCATATCTTTTGTGTGCTAGTTAATAGTATGGCTAAAAATAAATTTGATGTCAACATTTCACCATACTGAGCTGCACAGAAGGGAATTAGTGTAGTTTTCAAATGCTAATATCAATTACATTGTTTGCTAAACCTATGTTTCTGTACTGATGAACACCTCTACCACAAAGTTCTATGTTTTAACGATCCTGGAGAATAGGCTTTTGAAAACATGGGAAAAGGAGAAAAAGCTGGTAACCAGTATTTTCTTCTTTTCCCACAATGTTTTCTAGCCTTTTAAAGACATTTATCATTATTTGAGCCATGCTTCCAATATGAAAGAGTCTAAAAGTTACACGTGTTTAACCCTGTACTAGACAACAAAATTTTAACCTTGTCCAAATAGAAAGCATTTGCAGACAACAATTTCAATGTGGCTCAAACAGTGTAATTTTCTCTTGGGCAGAAAACATTGTGAGAAAAGGAGAAAATGCTGGTTACCAGCATTTTCTCCTTTTTCCACCATGTTTTTAAAAGGCTTTTTTCTCAGGGTTGTTAAAAGTAGGAATTGTGTGGTAAAGGTTTAAGTTATTGTAATAATTCAATATTAGTTGTGTTCATGAATGGCTAAAAATTTTTGTTCATAGCTCCACGAAAAAAAAAATATATATATGCTGGATGGGAGCTACTTTTGCTGTCAAGCTAATGTAAACAAACATGTATATAAGATTTCATGTTTTTCGTTCTAATTTTATTCCAAGTCTGAAGTCCAGATGCAAGGTAAGTGTATTTTCTATCAATAGCATAAAGTGAAAAAAAAAGTATCAAACAAAGAAGTCATAAAGTTTAAGAGACAACTTGAAACTCATTGTCAGTTTACTGGGTATAAATTACATCAATCTAATTTTCAACTTACTTTCGGCGTATTAAACTTCCAGTTACAGATCTACTAAATCTGCAATGTTCAAAGCTATGATGATGTCATGAGTTACACATTTATGTCATGAATGACCAATAAAATGGGCATTAGAAACTGCAATATTGGATTTACGAAAACAAAGATTGCAGTTAGTTTTTAGCTCACCTAAGCACGAAGTGCTCATGGTGAGCTATTGTGATCATGCTGTGTCCGGCGTCCGTTGTGCGTCGTCCGTCGTGCATCGTCAACTTTTTACCTTGTGTACGCTCTAGAGGCCACATTTTCAGTCCGATCCTCATGAAACTTGGTCAGAATGTTTGTCTTGATAAAATCTCGCACCAGTTCGAAATTGGGTCATGTGGGGTCAAAAACTAGGTCACTAGGTCAAATCTTCGAAAAACCTTGTGTGTGCTCTAGAGGCCACATTTTAAGTCTGATCCTCATGAAACTTGGTCAGAATGTTTGTCTTGATAAAATCTCGGACAAGTTCGAAATTGGGTCATGTGGGGTCAAAAACTAGGTCACTAGGTCAAATCTTAGAAAAACCTTGTGTACGCGGTAGAGGCCGCATTTTCAGTCTGATCCTCATGAAACTTGGTCAGAATGTTTGTCTTGGTAAAATCTCGGACGAGTTCAAAATTGGGTCATGTGGGGTCAAAAACTAGGTCACTAGGTCAAATCTTAGAAAAACCTTGTGTACGCTCTAGAGGCCACATTTTCAGTCCGATCCTCATGAAACTTGGTCAGAATGTTTGTCTTGATAAAATCTCGGATGAGTTCGAAATTGGGTCTTGTGGAGTCAAAAACTAGGTCACTAGGTCAAATCTTCGAAAAACCTTGTGTGTGCTCTAGAGGCCACATTTTCAGTCGGATACTTGTCAAATTTGGTCAGAATGTTTGTCTTGATAAAATCTCGGAAGAGTTCGAAATTGTGTCATGCGGGGTCAAAAACTAGGTCAGTAGGTCAGATCTTCAAAAAACCTTGTGTACGCTCTAGAGGCCACATTTTTAGTCAAATAATCATGAAACTTGGTCAGAATGTTTGGTTTGATAAAATCTCACACGAGTTCAAAATTGGGTCATGTGGGGTCAAAAACTAGGTCACTAGGTCAAATCATCAAAAAACCTTGTGCACGCTATAAAGGCCACATTTTCAGTCAGATACTTGTGAAATTTGGTCAGAATGTTTGGCCTATTGACTCAGGTGAGCGATCCAGGGCCATCATGGCCCTCTTGTATATATTTGCGTATTGGTGTTCTGTGATATTGAATCTCAAGGAATGAAGAGATTTTGTTTTCATGGAGGTTTGAGGACAAGAAACCTAATCACATTTTTGTGTGAAACTGCTTCACAGTTTCATAGTGAGATTAGGTTTTTTGTTTTCATATCTCCATGAAGACAACAAAATTCTCTTAATTCCTTAAATGAATACCACAACCTTGGTTTAGCGTAAAACATTATAAAAATGTGTTCAACCCTTTACTAGACAAAATATAGAGTTGTCCATATTGAAGGCATTTGCAGACAACAATTTAATTGTGGTTCAAACAAAGTCATTTTTCGGTTTTCATTTGATGGGGTAGAAAATATTGTAGGGAAAAGGAGAAAATGTTGGTTACAAGCATTTTTAGCTCACCTGAGCACGAAGTGCTCAGGATGAGCTATTGTGATCACTCACCGTCAGTCGGCGTCCATCGTCCGTCCATCTGTCCGTCCGTCTGTCCGTCCATCCGTTAGCAATTTCTTGTGTGGGCAACTCCTCCTACAGTTTCCATCGGAATTATTTGAAACTTGCCACAATGAATCTCCATGATGTCTAGTTGTGCACCTAATTCTACAATTTGGATCGCTGTTTGCATTCTAAAATTATCTGCCCTTGATTTCTGAAATAACCAACTTTTCACTTTGAATTTTTGTTCAGGCCATAACTTCCATACCATAAAAAGTATCAACTTGAAACTACATACACTGATAGAACACATTATGGAGAAAAGCAGTGCTCAAGAACCATAACTCTTCTGCTCTTGTTTTTTTGAGTTACTGCCTTTTGTTGATTTTCAGTTTGAATTTATGTCCAGGCCATAAGTTCCAAACTATAAAAGCTATTAACTTGGAACTTCATACACTGATAGAACACATTATGGAGAAGTGCAGTGCACATGAACCATAACTCTGCCACCTTTATTTCTTGAGTTATTGCCCTTTGTTAATTTTCAATTTGAATTTTTGTCCAGGCCATAACTTCCAAACTTTAAAATCCATCATCTTGAAACTTAAAAGACTAATAGAACACACTATGAAGAAGTGCATTGCACAAGAACCATAACTCTGCCATCCTTCTTTTTGAGTTATTGCCCTTTGTTAGTTTTCACTTTGAATTTTCGTCTGGGCCATAATTTCTAAATTATAAAAGCTATGATCATGAACCTTCAAAGACTGATAGAACATGTTGTGGAGAAGAGCAGTTCACAAAAATTGTAACTGTGCCACCCTTATTTTTTTAGTTATTGCCCTTTAATATTTTTCACATTAGATTTTTGTTTGGGCCAGATCTTCCAAACTATAAAAGCTATCAACTTGAAACAATATACACTGATATAACAGATTGTGGAAAAGTGCAGTAAACAAGAACCATAACTCTGTCACCCTAAGTTTTTGAGTAATTGCCTTTTAATAACTTCATTTTGAATTTTTGTCCTGGCTACATCTTCCAAACTAGAAAAGCTATCAACTTGAAACTTCATACACTGATAGAACACATTATGGAGAAGTGTCATGCACAAGAACCATAACTTTGATACCCTTATTTTTTGAGTTATTGCCCTTAATTTATTTTTAAATTTTTACTTTGAATTTTTGTCTGGGCCATAACTTCCAAACTATAAAAACTCTCAACTTGAAACTTCAAACACTGATAGCACACATCGTGGAGAAGTGCAGTGCACAAGAACCATAACTCTGCCACCCTTCTTTCCTGATTTATTGCAATTTTTTTCTGAGTAATTTCCCTTCGATATTATTTTCTTTCATATGTGGGCCCACCTGGGTGGCTCAGTGGTGAGTGTGTCGGACTCATGACCTGGTGGTTGTGAGTTCGATACCCGGTTGAGGCGAACTTTCTTTCCGGCGTATTTTCGCCTCTCACCTCTGCTGAAGCATGTGAGAAAAGTAGTCAGTGGCTTTGGAAAGAAAGTTGTGTTAGTACTGGTGTGAGAAAGCCAGGAAACACATGTGCGTCACCGACCGCCATGATATGACCTTAGCTGTTAAAGTGGCGTTAAACCCCAATACAACCAACCAACCAACTTTCATATGTGGAGCATTTCTCTTTTTATACGCTCGAAGGGTCGTATTATGTTATACCCCCGGTCATCCGTCCGTTAGCAATTTCATCTGTGCGCAACTCCTCCTACAGTTTCCATTGGAATTATTTGAAACTTGCCAGAATGAATCTGTATGATGTCTAGTTGTGCATGTGACTGTTAAAATTTGGATAGGTGTTTGCATTCTAAAATTATCTGCCCTTGATTTCTGAAATAGTCAACTTTTCACTTTGAAATTTTGTTCAGGCCATCACTTCCATACTATAGAAGCTATCAACTGGAACCTTCATACACTGATAGAACTCATTATGAAGAAGTGCAGTTAACAAGAACCATAACTGTGCCATTCTTATTTTTTGAGTTATTGCCTTTTGTTAATTTTAAGTTTGGTCCGGGCCATAAACTATTACAGACAATCAAGACTTACTTTCTTTATCGTGGAGAATAACTACTCTTCATCCACGGCCCATCCTTCATTTCAACTCATTTCACTGACAAGCCCCTTCGGGCGTATATGCGCCGCTCTGCGAAGCTCTTGTTTGATTAAATGTGGTGTCATGGAAAAAGGGGGCTTCACATATATTTTCATTATGGATTAATATCTCTTTAACTACAGGACAAAATGTTATGAAACTTCATCTTTATGTTGTGTATCACAAGCCACAGACAATGGTTAGGCCTATTTGTTAGCTCACCAGAGCACGAAGTGCTGGGTGAGGTATTGTGGTTCGTCGTTGTCCAGTGTCCGTCTTTCCACAATTCCTTTAAACATCTTCTCCTCCTAAACCAATCATGTTGAAACTTGACAGGCATATTCCCTGGGTGAAGTTCTACCAAAGTTGTTAAAAGAACTGAATTAACCCTTCAACTCCAGGGGTCACAATTTTGGGCAAAATTGTATATAGAGCAAACTTTAAAAATGTTTTTGTCTGAAACTAGAAGGCCTAGAGCTTTGGTATTTGGTATGTGGCATTTCGTTGTGGACTTCTACCAATTTTGTTCAAGTGATGCCCCTGGGTCAAAACAGGACATAAAGTTATACAGAATGAACTTTAAAAGTCTTGTTCTATTTAACCCTTGACCACACAATCCCAAGTTTTAACACGTGTGAGAAATAAGGCTCTTGAAAATATTGTGGGAAAAAGAGGAAATACTTGTAATCAGCATGTTTTCCTTTTTCCACAATGTTTTCCACCCAACCAAAATCAAATTTAAATTTTTGAGTCACATTTATTTTGTTGTCAGCAAATGGTTTGAATTTGGACAAGTCTTAACCCTTTAAGCGCCTTTCACTGCTATAGTTGCCTTTGTGTCTAGTGTAGATCAAGATCAGACTGCATGTGCAGTCTGATCATTGATCTATACTGTCTGTTTTGTTGAAACACTGCAGACAAAAGGCACCCACGCAGTTGTTATCATCTTGGACTCATTCTGGAATGAAAATGGCCTTTGGGTTTAAGGATTAAATTTTGTTGTTTGTTAATGATTTGAGCCAAGCCTGTTAGCTCATTACTTACAGGGCTAGCTATGCAGGGATGTCAAGTTTAAATCTCAGTTGGGCCAAGCACTCAGGTAACCAGGATTTTTTTAAACTTTTTCCACAATGTTCTCTACCCATCCCAAATCTAAGTTCATTTTTTGAGACAAATTTATTTTGTTGTCTGCAAATGCTTTGAATTATAGACCAGTCTAAAATTTTTGTTTGGTAAAGAGATGAAGATAGACCAAGTAATATGCATTTCAAGACTGTGTTGTAGGCAATACTATCTTGCAGAATATAAGGCATATATATCTAACTGCAGTCTGATCTTTATCTACACTGTCTGATAAAACATCCTGTCTTGCGTACCCCTAGCCTTGGTTCCCACGTGATCATTTTTTCCTTTTATCTATTCAGGACGGACGGATGCAGTTTAAATTTGACATGAAGCCCCCTTTTTCCATGACACAGCAATAAATTCCAAAACCCTGACAATATGCGCTAGGTCACTTGATGTGTGAAAATTTCATCCAAATCTGTTGAGATATGTCCAGTAATTAAAGAGATATTGGTGAAAAATGAAATATAACATGAAGACCCCTTTTTCCATGATGCAGCTATAAATTGCAGAACCTTGACAATATGCTCTAGGTCACATGATGAGAAACATTCTGTGAAAACTTTTGAAAACGTTGTGGGAAAAGGAAAAAATGCTGGTAACCAGCATTTTCTCCTTTTTCCCACAAAGTTTTCTACCCTATCAAAGAAATATTGTGACACTTGAGCCAATATGAAAATGTTGTCTGCAAATGCTTTCAATTTGGACAGATCTAAAATTTTGCCATGTGATAAAGGGTTAAAGGCTTTGACAGCATTTTTCTCTCTGGCTGTTAGGATGTATCTTTGAACATTGTGTTCATTGTATTTTGAGTTCATTTTTGTTCATTCATTTAACTCTGTAGTACAGATTTTATCTTGTAAATCTTAGAAGTCATTATAATTTTTATTCTTCAGTTTGTGGTGTTTGTCTTAATTTATAAATAAGTTTATGACCCCTCCCCGATAGATTTTGGGCATATACTCCACCATGAATTGAAGTACCATTTGAAAGATCTGTTCAGGTAGGGCCAAGGTCAATGTCACACTTGAAGGTCAAATTTTTGTAAGCTGGATGCATTGAAAGGTTGGTGCAAGACTATTGCAAGTGTAAATACATTGTTTATGTGTTTACAATAGCAATTACTCATGAACATGTCCCTGGACAACCACTGCAGTTGTTGGTGTATTTAACAACATTATAATACTAACTTGTATAGAAAGTCTTGAATCGGCAAACATTCTCTACTAAGTTTGTTCAAATTAGGCAACTTTTTGCCACACACCAAAAGGCCTAGGGCTTTGTTATTATTCCTTCAAAACTCTGTTCTGGAGGTATATAGGAGTCAGCTTGTCGGTCCATCCATCCATCCATCCATCCATCCATCAGTCTTTCTGTAGCATTTTCTTGTCAGAGCTAGTTATCAAAAACTACAGGACAGATTTCATTCAAACTTTAGAGAGACTCAGTGCCAAGCAAGAATGTGCATATTATATTTTGGTGATGGTTCATTGAATTTTTACAAAGTTATTTTCCTTTGATGAAATTTCTTGTTCTCCCTATTTTTTAACAACTATTGGACAAATATCATTCAAACTTCTCACAAATATTTATATAACCGGGTTTGGTTAAGAAAGATTATCTTCTTGTCTAAACCAAGAAGACCTAGAGCTTTGGCCTTGCACTTCGATATTTGGTATTTATCTTCATTGTAGACCTTTACTGCTTGGTACTCAGGTGAGCGATATAGGACCATCATGGTCCTCTTGTCTCCTTTTCTTACCATGAATTCAGAATTTATCTTCTGTCACATATGTAACAAATAACTTTTAGCTGTTGATAAGCTATAATACAACATCCATTCTGACAAATTTGGCTTGGCATGGAATTAGTTAAGCTGTTTATATCAACTGAGTTTATATAAATTCATAGAATATTGTTTGTTTGATGTTTAACATAATTTTCAACATCATTTCAGTTAATATCACAGTGTCCACGGCCAGTGCACATATCCATACTTTCCTGGAGTTTTGAGTTCCAGTATCTCCCACAATATTCTTCCCAAGCTACTGGCTACTTTCCCACATACGTTTAATCATAAGGAAAACAATGATCAGCAGTGAGAGAGAAATCCTGTTGCAATGACTATCATCAATCCTGGGAAAAAAATTTACCGACTTGGGGATTCTAACCAGCAACCCCTGGTTTCAAGTTCCATACATTATCAACTGAGCTACCAGTCTTGGTTATACAGTATTGCATTTACTTTTCAGTCCCAAGTTTAATCATGCTTTGTATACTTTTAGCATTAACTCTTTACCAAATGACAAAATTTCTGTCTTGTCCAAATTGAGAAAATCAGCATATAACAGGTACATTAACTCTTTGGTTACCAAACGACAAAATTTTAGACTGGTCCAAATTGCAGATGCAGATGACAAAATAAGTGTGATTGAAAAATTGAAAATTGTTGGGGAAAGGGTAGAAAACATTGTGGGAAAAGGAGAAATGCTGGTTACTAGCATTTTCTCCTTTTCCCACAAGGTTTTCAAAAGGTTTCTTTCACAGGGTCGTTAAAAGTTGGGATTGTGTGGTAAAGAGTTAAAATATGGCTTAAATTGTGAGATGTGAAATTGAAAGGGTAGAAAACAATTTGGGTAAAAGGAGAAAATGCTGGTTACCAGCATTTTCCCCTTTTTCCAAAATGTTTTCAAAAGCCTGTTTCCCCCAGGGTACATAAATCTTGGCTATGTTTGGTAAAGTGTTAATTGAATCACTTGATTACCTCAAATGTACTTTTTTTATTATGAATCAAAGAAAACTACCTGTAATTTATTCTTGCATGCTAAGTTTTTTCCAAGTTATTTTGATTGAGTAGTTGGACGAAGATGTTACTTAACCCTTCCCCAAACAATCCTGTGTTTTAATAATCCTGAGGAAGAAGCATTTTGAAAGCATTGTGGGAAAAAGAGAGAATGCTGGTAAACAGCAGTTTCTCCTTTTCCCACATTGTTGTCTGTTCTATCAAAGATGAATCTCCTCATTTGAGCAATGTTTGATTCGTTGTTTGCAAATGCTTTCAGATTTAACCAGGCTGGAATTTTGTTGTTTGGTAAAGAGCTAAAGGGGCCTATGCAGATGTTTTCACTTAACCCTTTACCAAACGACAAATTTTAGCCCCATCCAAATTGAAAGCATCTGCAGACAACAAATTTGAAAGTGATACAAATGAACTTACAGTTTTTTGATAAGTTAGAAAACATTGTGGGAAAAGGAGAAAATGCTGGTTACCAGCATTTTCTCCTTTTCCCACTATGTTTTCAAAAGACCTCTTCCTCAGGGACGTGAACACACAGGATTGTTTGGTATAGGGTTAAGTGAGGGTTCTAAAAATTTTTTTTCCCAGCAAGCATCAAGAAACTATACTGTTATATTCAGTGAAAATGAGCATTTTTAGCATTTTACAGGGTTGTTGTTTTTCAAATGGAATCTCTATTTTTAGAAAAAAGACACGATATTTCGCCATAGTACTGATTTGACTAATTCTGTCGTTTCAGTCAAATTTAGTTTGGCGTTTGTAAATGCTTTCCAGGAGGATGGGTCTAAAATTTTGTAGTTTGGTGAAGATCTATTTTAATTATAACCCCCACCTACAAAGTAGAAGGGGTGATACTGGTTTCACCATGTCTGTCCGTCAATCTGTCCTTCCTGTTTTCGGTTCTGTGCTCTAACTCAAAAGCTGTTTGACCTAGAACCTTGAACTTTGCACAAGTGTTGCTCATGACCCATGCTTTTGGGTCACATGGATCAAAGGTCAAGGGCAGTGGTGATCTTTGTTTTGAAAGTCATTTCCATTCTCTGATTATGCTGGTTCAGTGACAAGGTGCTGGTGGGTGGGGCGGGGGGTATTTGTTCACTTTGTGACAGTTCTAGTGATTGTCGAATTAATAATGTAGTGCTACAAAATATTCCAAACTACCCAATGCAACTACTTGAAGGAACTTGATGAAGACGTGTATTTGTGAAAAACACACAACTTATCTGCATATTTATCCATAATGATATTTTTTTTTTTCTTAACCCTTTCCCAAACAAGCCCTGGTTTTCATGTGTCTGCAGTACAAGTCTTTTGAAAACACTGTGGGAAAAGGAGAAATTGCTCGTAACGAGCAATTTCTCCTTTTCCCGCAGTGTTTTCTACCCTTTTTGAGACCTTTCTGCCATTTTCATCAAATTTAAAATTGTCGTCTGCAAACTCTTTCAATTTGGACCAGTCCAAAATATGTCGTCTGGTAAAGGGTTAATGAAATTGTTGTCTGAGAATTTTTATGTTGACAATTATTGTGTTCAGTTGTTTAATGTTTTCTCTCTCTCTATGTGCGTGTGTTTTTGATTGCCAAAATGTAAAGAACTTTCAGAAATGTGAATGAATATTAATTGAATAAAATTTTTGAAATTGTTTTATAGATTTTATTTACTTTGTGACCCTTCCTTTTTTACTTTATGTGGAAGTGTTGGCGTAATCTCAAGAGGCGGGAATCCTCACTGTGGGTTTTGCTTGGCAATTTTTGGAGATAATACCAGAAAAGTATGGAAGGAATGTGGAAATGGTGAATACACAGGACTTTGTATTCACCATTTCAACGTACATTCCATATTTTTCTTGCATTACCTCCAAAAATTGCCATGCAAAATCCACAATGGGGAGTTCCTGGGATTATGCCAACAGTTCCTTTTTTGGTACCTGCATGGCCCGCCTGGGTAGCTCAGTGGTTAGCATGTCGGACTCATGATCTGGTGGTTGCGAGTTCGATACCCGGTTGAGGCAAACTTTCTTTCCGGCGATTTTTCGACTGTCATCTCTGATGCATGTGCGAAAAGTTGTCAGTGGCTTTGGAAAGAAAATTGCGTCAGTACTGGGGTGAGAAAGCCAGGAAGCACATAGCTGCATCGCTGACCGCTATGATATGACCTAAGCTGTTAAAATGGCGTGAAATTCCAATACAAACTAAACCAATGGTATCTGCATGCAGTGCTCTTGTTTTTAAGATCTCTGGTGGTAAGTGACAGAAGACCATTATGATCCTGTTGTTAATTGAAGCTAATTCTCATTCTTCAGGGTAGTGTCCTTGACTCCTTTGAGCTGTGTTGCACAGCCATGGCAAAGTACATGCTTAATTGGTAAAAATGTTTGGGAAAAAAAGGCTTAACCCTTTACCTCACAAACCTAAGTTTTAACTACCCCACAAGGAAAAGGACTTTTGAAAACATTTTGGGAAAAGGAGAAAATGCTGGTAACCAGCATTTTCTTCTTTTCCTACAATGTTTTCTACCCATTCAAAGAGAAGTATTTGTGAAACATTTAAATTATTGTCTACACATACATGCTTTCTTCTTGAGAAAGAGTAACATTTTGTCATGAGGGAAAGAATTAACAGGAAAGAAACACCAACCTGAGGTCTTATGTGGCCTTAGTGCTTCCATCCCTGTCTTGAAGACATTAAGGGACCGAGTTGTGATAGCTGTTTATGGTAGGCTATTCCAGATGTGAATGCCAGAAGTCAAGTGACGAAAGAGTAGAACCTCGTAGGCATTGATGCTGGCTAATGCTACCAGGAACCAGCTGATATGGCCTCTTGTTTGATCTCCAGCTGAAAGCAGTAATTAATGGGCTGGGATATCCACTAGTTCTTTAATGATGCTGAACATCATAATGGTGTTGGAGTGTTGGCTTCAAGCGTATCCCAGTCTAGTGATTTTTTAACATAGCTGTGACACTGCCGGTGTGTCTATATTTACCTGTAGAGAAGCGAGTGGAATAGATACTAGTAACTGTCCCTGAATGCCATTTTAGGTTTTGACCGGTCATATCCAGGTAGGTACAGTGCACAATAAATGTCCATATATGAAAAGAAGCATCCTACACAGCTCATTATTGAGACTTGAGACTAGGGAAGCTAGCTACTCTCCTTTCCAGTCTCAAGTTTTTTGATTTTGATGGTCCTTATGTGTGGATCCAAGTCCAAAACTGGATACTCTAGAGCTGGGGGTAAACCCAATGACTTGTAGTTTAGCCATAGGATGTATAAATGACAAAATGTTCTTGTTGTATAGACTGAGGCAACCATTCATACTGCATAGGTATTTTTTTGGCAATCCAGGCCAAACTAACTATGAATTTGCAACAAGTGGGCATTTTGTATTGCTTGAAAATATATTTGTTAACCATTTCATAAGAGCCTTTGGATAAATGATAGAAAAGCAAGCATTTGTTTAACTCTTTAACGACCAAAAACTTTTAGACCAGCTGAAATTGAAAGCAAATGCATTAAACAATGGTTTTTGTATATGATAGGGCAGAAAACATGGTGGGGAAAGAAGAAAATACTGGTTACCAGCATTTTCTTTTTTCCCCACCATGTTTTCAAAAGCCGTTTTTTCTTAGGGTCAAATAAACTTGGGATGGTAATAAAGGGTTAACGGGGCTGTTCTGCAGGACCTCCCAAGCAGCACAGTCAGTAGACCGAATGAGGTAGTATAAAAAAATCATTCACTCTTTACCAGACTACAAAATTTTGGACTCCACCAAATTGAAAGCATTTGTAGACTACAAAAAAAAGTTTTCAGCTCCACATGCCAAAGGCCAGCGAGCTTATGTCATGGCCCTGTGTTAACCATGTATAAGTGTGTGTGTGCAAGTATGCATGCATGCATGCGTTAACTTTTATTTCAAACATCTCTGAAACTATCTATCCAATTTTGATGAAACCTCAGAGAAATGATCCTGCCATGGCCCTCTTCAAAATTTTTCCAAAAAATTTGATTACAATAAAAACTCTGGTTGCCATGGCAACAAAACTGGAGAAAATTGAAAATCTTTAAAAATCTTCTCATCCAAAACCTTTAGGCCTAGGGCTACCACTTTGGCTTGTAACTTCATCAAGTGGACTTGTACCAGATTTCTTTAAATTATAGCCCTGGGGTCAAAATTGGCCTTGCCCTGGGAGTCACAAGTTTTACAAAGGCTTATATAGTGAAAACTTTAAAAATCTTCCTGTTCCTATCCATTAGGCATAGGCTATCAAATCTGGCAAGTTGTCAAGCTTTAACTGGTGGACCCCTACTAAGGTTGTTGGAATCATTGCCCTGGGTTCAAAATTGACACCAACCCTGGGGTCACAAGTCTTGCATTGCATAGGCTTATATAGTGAAAACTTCAAAAATCTTCTTGTTCTTAATCATAAGGCCTAGGGCTACCAAACTTTACGTGCACTTTAGAGTAGACCTCTACCAAGATTGTCCCAGTAGAGCCCTGAGTTCAAAATTGGCCCCACCCTGGGGGTCAAAAGCTTATACAGGTACACTGAAAACTAAAAATTACATGGAGCTTCAACTAGTTGGCCTGCAGCAGGATTTAGTATGGTACTGGGGTAAGCCCTCAGGGATAACATGGTTTACAAAGGCTTATACAGTAATAACTCAAACAATCTTCCGGAAGTGCATAGAGTCAATATGACTAAAGTTTATAATAATATTGATCAAGGGAAATAACTCCTGTCCACTCATAATACATACATAGTTTGTTACCATTTACCTCTCTTGATTATCAAACTAAACTATCACATTATTGGTGTTGGGTATACTAGTTTTTTGGAGAGAGAATGTTCAGTTTTTAGTGAGAGTGATTAATCAAATAAGGTTTGTATCATGTAGATTTTTGTTCCAGAACTTAACCATTCATGCCTTTGAAAAAATGTTTACTGCTTGTAAAGTTTTGGAAATTTTCTAATCTAATCTTTGTCAGAGTTCATTGATTGTATTCGCTATGAATGATACTTGATATTACCTGCTTGTATTTATGGACATCATCTTTGCATTTGAAAAAAATGACTGGGAAGGAGGGGCTACTTTTTCTATGAAAGCTTATTGCCATACAGACTTCTCATGATATATGTCTCTGTCTATGCGAATTAGGCACATAATACATTTATTTAAAAAGCCAGTGGAGCGATACAGGGCCATTGTGGCACCCTTGTTTTTTTTTTTACTGCTTGAAAATGTATTTGTTTCATTCATTTTATAACAGTCTTATGGTAAATGTGAAGAAAAACGTCATTGTTTAACCCTGTAGATCTGCCAAACAACCACGGAGAGGAAGTTTTAAAAAAAAACATTGAACATTGGCAAAGCGCAAATGATGTTGAACCACATTTTCTCTCGTTTCCACAGTGATTTTTACTATATCGCAGACCGTAAGCTCATTTGTACCTATTTAGAATTAGTGTGTTCAGAAGTTTTCAAACTTTGAATGGGGAAGAGTCTAAAATTTGTCATTCTTTACAGGGTTAATGAAGCTATTCTGCAGAATGTTCCAAGCAGTACATAAGGATATATTATGCTGTGTTTATGAATACGGAAATACTGGGGCAAAGAAAATCACAAATAGGAAAATTTTAGACTAGATCTAGTTTCTACAATTCATGCGCGAAGACATGAGCAGAAATTGTTCGATTAACATCTTCTGAAATTTATTCTTGGGACGTATCGACGTCATTGTGCTGTGTAACTAAAACAGGCCAATTACGCGGAAGTGAAAGAACGCGAAATACAGAAAATTGAAGTATGAGAATAATTTTTTGTGGAATATTCGCTACATCGAAATTCTATATGGTAAGCATTGTAAAAATCTCCATAATATGTCTTAAAAGTTTGCTTACTTTATAACTAAAAGAACATGTGGTTCCAAATGTTTGATTAAGTTTTCGTCTTTCAGATTATCAAATGCCGGCCAGTTTGTTAGACAACGGTCTCAGATAGGTAACTAATATTACATAAATAGGCATCAGTTTGAGAAGTATTATCGAATTGGCCATATCTTTACCTAACTCTTTATTGTATAACGACTTGCCCGTAAATAAAACATTTACAGAGATAAAATCTGAAATGAAAATGTGACTGAAAGTAAAATGACAACAGCAATGCTACGTGATTTTTGGCAAAGTGAAATCTTCTCTAAAACATTGCAGTATATCTGAAAACCACTGGTGCTTGATCTCAGAGTCTGGTGCTTGATCTCAGAGTTCTCGGAAATGCCAATACTGTTATCTGAGACCACAACTTTTCCAGGCAGATGATAAAAAATCCCAACAAAGGATTCCACTGGACGACAAGTTTTTCAGGGCACACACCCAAAATCAGCTGCTCAGCTGATTGTTTATCAAGTTATAGTTTACAATGTGTTTAACGAGGCGAGAAGTCAGATACATAGGTAAACACTAAAGTTGGGTAGTCAAAGAGTTACGCGTGGCTCTCTGGGAGACTAAGAACCGATCAGAATGCAGGGTTTTAGCTAGCCTCTGAAATTCAGGAGTCACTGACCCCTTGACCCTAAAATTTTAGGGGTCGAATCTAATTTTTCAAGAGTCAAACCAAAAAAATTCAAGAGTCAAAATGGAAAATTATAGAGTCTTTAGTCAACAATTTGTTGTTGTTGTTGGATTTATTATCAATATTGCAATAAAGATGTGAAGTTAATAATTGATAATAGATTAGTAAATTTTTACATTTCAAAGGGGACCCCCCCCCCTTTCCTCCCCTCCCCACCCCACACACAATATGTTCAAGGAGGCTAAAGTTAAAACCTTGTCGACCTTAACAATCAATAAAAAATATGGTTAATAAATTTCACTCAGAATTCCCTTTTAAAACTTTGCTGAAATGAAGATAAGATTTATCATCCAATTTCTAGTACCATCCAGAAATATGTAAAGTATCATAATTTTCTTGGGCCTTAATAATTAAAGTTATTTTTATTTATAAGGACAGTTTAAGGTATCTTTTTGTGTGAAATGAGATGAGAGATACACGTTTCATCGGTTATTTTTTTTCAACCTACTGTTTTTAATAAAATTTAAAAAGGTACGATCATTATTGGGTACAAATGTTGAGCAAAATGGTGGACATCGGCGAGTGAAGATGTTTTACAATATCCATACATCAATGGTTAAACTTCAGTAGGATACACCAATACTGAATTTATTGCCCTGTCTATCGCGTTTAACAAGGTTAGTGCCAGTTATAAACCTACGATTATCATAGGTAACAGGTCAATTATCACCTTCCGGTCACACTTCGCTGACTTTATGCAGCAGTTTTACACCATTCTGATGATTTTCACGCCTTTAACATGATTATCTTTTGATATGATTGTTGTTTAATATATTTTTGACGCATCTCTGAAAATTTTTGGGGGTCATAATGACCCCTTGTTCGGAATTTTCTGTACGTCAAAAAAGGGAATTAGAAGATTTTTGTGCGTCAAAACCCGGGTTGATGGGTCTAACTAAAGCCCTGAGAATGCATCATTCTTTATTACTTGCCCAGGACCCGTTATACTGTGGATGACAAGTAGCTAATATCGTAACTGCCCGCCATGTTGTTTGACATTTGCAAATTATGCGTCAATCAACGGATTGCAGTTAATATTTGTCGTATTTAGGTGAAAGATCGAATTTTATTTCATCCAGTGCACGTGATCAGAAATATTTACATGAGTGGCACAGCAACGAGTAAACTTATTACCATATAATATTCAATCTTTTACAAAAACGTATGCTATTTAGTTAATGCTTCTTACCCCTTTTTGTTTCAACTTGCAAATTACAGGGAAGTTCTCCGTATTTCAGTACCAATGGTTTATCACTTGGTAAATTTACTGGTTGAAACGGTGAAATTATCAAACCGTAATCCACCATTATTTCCCGATAAAGGTGCAAAAAGCATTAATTAAAGACTTATTTACCCGGATAATGGTTCTATATACCCGAGTAAAGAAAGGAGGTGAACATCATCTAATGATGCGATCTATGGGAAGCAACGGTAATAGATAATTGAGTATCGTCCAAGACTTCTCAACTTTCCAATTCATTTTTCATTCGATCTTTTGGGTAAAAAACAATCACTTAATTAAGAACAATTTTCCATGAAAAATTTATCCTATAAATTGAATGAAAAGAAATAAATTTTTCCATTTGATTTGAATTCAGTTGTTGATTTTAACTTGAAAACATTATGACAAAAGAAAATTCCTAATACTTTGTTTTTTACCACTAGTCTGACTTAATGCAACTTGTTCCTACATGCTCATTATCAATAGCTGCTCTCTGGTAATCAACCCTTTACCAAACAATCCATTATACAGATCAATATCTTCAGAGAGAAGGCTTGAGGCAACATCGTGGGTAAAGAAGCACTTTCTTCTTTTCCCACAAAGTTTTTTTCTGCCATTTAAAAGATTTAATTGACATCATGGTCCATATGGACAATCAGTTCTAAATTCAGTTCCAATTACCTATTAAAATGGAATAAGAATTGAATTCACAAAATTTTATGTTGTGAAGATGGGTCTAGAATTGTTGCCATTATTATTATTATTATGAATATGCATTAATGTTGGATTATTTACTTAGCCTAAATAAAGGATAATGTGAAAAGTTATTAAACTTCTTAAATTACGTAATTACAAGTAGAGTCTTGGCTACTAATTTCTAATGTAAATGTAGACTTGTCCATTACAGACATGTCTTCATGATGCACAAATGTAAACTTTACAGTCTTTATATGTTTATACATTGACTTGCATATGAAAATTCATCCTGACTGTGGTGTATAGGAATCCAACTTTTCAGTTTGAAATCCAACTTTTTCCTGACTTGGATTCCTGGAATCCAACTTTCAAAATCCTAGTGTGAACACTGTTGATCTTAATTTAAAATTGTTGCATGTAACATAGTAATTGTTTATAATATACATGCAATAATTCTAAATCAAGATCGAGCACCAGTGCTGAAAATATACATCTTTTAACCCTTTTCCAAACAAACCCTGGTTTTCACATGTTTGCAGTACAAGTCTTTTGAAAACACTGTGGGAAAAGGAGAAATTGCTCGTAACAAGCATTTTCTCCTTCTCCCACAGTGTTTTCTACCCGTTTTGAGACCTTTCTGCCATTTTCATCAAATTTGAAATTGTCATCTGCAAACTCTTTCAATTTGGACTAGTCCAAAATTTGGCATTTTGGAAAGGGTTAATAAATAGAATTATTTGTTTTATAAAGTTGTGGCAGTTAGAAAAAAGTCATAATGTACTTTACCCTTAGCACTCAGTACCCTGAAAATGGCCTATGGCTAAGAGTTAAATGTGACGAAGAAACTACCCAACTTCACCCCTTTACCAAACAACAAAATTTTAGACCTGTCCAAATTGAAAGCCTTTGCAGACAACAAAACAGTTGTGATTAAACTGAGAATTCTGCATTTGGGAGCCATAAAAAAAAAACATTGTTGGAAATAGAGAAACTGTTGATTACCAGCATTTTCTCCCTTTTCCCACAGTGTTTTTAAAAGGTCTCCTCGTAAGGGCTGGGTTTTCCCTGACCCTGTTTCTTTGAATTTGGACCTCCAAATATTCTAAATGACTCCCAAAATTTAAATGTTTGCCTTCTTTTACTCATTTGAAGAGAGTCCAATGACCCCCAAATAAGAAAATCCAGGGAAAACCCTGTAAGGGTCTTCAGAAGTCGGGATTGTGTGGTAATGGGCTAAAATATGATACGTAACTTGAAAATAGCTACAATACAATGATATACATGTATCTGAAAACTTATAATCTTTGCTCAGGAAAAATACAGTTTGTTTGGTTTGAAAATTTGTAATTAACTCTTTACCACACAATCCTGACTTTTTTAACGAACTTGAGAAAGAAGCCATTTGAAAACATTGTGGGAAAAGGAGAAAATGCTGGTAACCAGCATTTTCTCCTTTTCTCACAATGTTTTCTAGCCTCCCTAAAACAAATTTCAGTTTTTAAGTTATGTTTATTTTGTTGTCTGCAAATGCTTTCAATTTTAGTAGTCTAAAAATCTGTTGTTTGGACAGAGTTAAAGGGAAGTGACAGGTCAGTTAGCATTCATGCCAAACCGCAAGTCTCAATGGTGAGACATCTATGATGCATCTTCCGTAAATGGATGTTCATTGTGAATGGTAGCATCTCAAATCCGTCGTTAATTTTCCTTGCGAAAAGCTACTGACGTTCTGTTTTGTTGCTTAAATCTGTATTGCAGCAAAATACAATGATTTTTCGTGACACATATGACCAAGGGCAAATTATTCAACATTTCATTACCCAAGTTGTTTAAGAAGTTGTTTATAACTTGTAAATCTCAAAAACTAAAGAAATACTTGTACTGCAGTAATAATGTGTTTGGCAGTCATTTTGCTACATGACTCACCATTGTGATTAACATGAGATAGAACATACCCAAAATATCTATCCACTGTAGGAACATGCATATTGTTTCAATTGTGAATGCTATGAGAGAAGAATATACAGCTCATCTTAACTGAATTTTTTGCTTACCTGTATAGATCTATGGAATATTTAATTCAACCGGTTACCACATAATCCCGACTTTTAACAATTCCAGAGAAAGAAGGCTCCGAAAACATTGTGGGTAAAGAAGAAAATGCTGCAAACCAGCTCTCTCTTCTTTTCCTGCAATTTTTTCTAATCTTCCAGAAATAAATTTCCATTTTTTTGAGTCGCATTTGTCATCCGCCAGGGGATTTTCTGCCTTTCCTGCAGGGCCGAATTTCGGCCCCATTCCCAAATAAAAAAAAGTATGATTTTTCCCATTCCATTACTTTTTTCCACCAATTTGACTCTTAAAAAAGAATGCCTGGGAGATCTGATGTAGGCCTATCTGCCTGTGCTTTCATTTAGCAGATGTGAGGTAATCAAATAAATAGATACATCCTGAAAAATCCCCAAAACGTCCGAAGAAATGAGACTGGACATTTTATTTACATCTGGAATTTTACAATATGTCCATAAATTTATACACAGATACTTGTAACATTGATTCAGTAGTACAAGAAATGCCTTATTTATTA
The DNA here is from genome assembly GCA_945859785.2 of Tridacna gigas. Lineage (NCBI taxonomy): Eukaryota > Metazoa > Mollusca > Bivalvia > Cardiida > Cardiidae > Tridacna > Tridacna gigas. Next base: position 60,183,793 of record OX244036.2, read on the forward strand.
ATGTACATGTATTATAAGGTTAAATGTGTTCCTGTGTTCTTATGGATATTCATTACAGTAAAAGGCTGCGGTCTATAAAAACCCACGTTTGCACCATTTTGTAGCCTGTTATCGATCTTCATATTGGAGGGTTACATGAGATAAATCGGGTACCAGATTATGTTTTTATATGTTTATCGTATCACAGATTCGCAGATGACAATAATTTGGATACTCGTCGAAGTCTCGATCTAGATATTAATTTTTCGTTGTTTAACACTTTTTTCGGCCAATGACATTAGTAAGATGTCGGTTGATATCACAGAGAGGTGATGATTAGTACAATAGATCTTCCGATTGTTTGAGGAACATGCATAAACCAACACCGCTGACCATTGTTTCGACAATGGTTATGTGGGAAAGTAGCCAGTGGCTTGGAAAGAATATTGTGTGGAGTACTGGTAAAAGAAACTCCAGGAAAGCATGGATAACCTGGATCAGCCTTAATTGCAATCAGTTAGTTTTTCAAGTAATTTGAAATGTTTATTTCACAGAGTCTTATTTCTTTATCTCATCAATGATGTGATGTGGACCATTTTGAAGATACGGATGTTTGAATTTTGGCATATTGACATGCAAAGAGAGTTCCAGATAAGAGGCAGTGTCTTCATTTCAGTAATTATTTACACATCCACCCAGCCTTCCCCTCTCTTTAACGCAGAAGCAGGGGGGGTTTACCAGTTTTACCATATCCGTCTGTTGGAGAACATCAGCTACCGAGCTAATGTCTCTGAAAGTCTGAAAAAATCTTAGTTTGTTGACTTTGAGAAAATTTATGAGTTTGGAACTATATATCGTCTTAATGTCCAAAATGCTGCTTTGTCAGCACTATCAGCTACAGAAACAGCCAAAGGATATTATATGAGTAGATGTTTTGGTTTATAGGTTTTTAGGGAAAATGACATCGTTTCTGCAACTTGTGCACATTTTTTGTGTTATATCTAGCATAAAATTCAAATTATTATAATTTGATTGTGAAGGCTTCAAGTCCAAAATTGAGCTTAATGCCCTGAGCTGGTCATGTTACAAATTATGGGATAGAAAAAAAACGAAGGTCAGGTGACCCCCAATTTTTTTTTTATTTTTCCGTCAATGATATATCCTACTACAAAAATACCAAATATGAACAAATTCTATTGTGTGGAAAAAATATGGGATACATGTAACTGTAGTAAACGCCTGGCAAGATACTTCTTAGTCAACACCATCAGCTACAACAACAACCATAATGTCATTTGAGTAGATGTTTGAGCTTTTTTACAGGTTTTTAGGGAAAATAACATTGTTTCTGCAACGTATGTGTATTCTTGTTATTGTATGTAGCACACAGTTTAAATTACTTCAGTTTAATTGTGCCGATGTCAAGCCAAAATTTTGCTAAAGTCTCTTCCCGAACAACAAAGTTTTGGACATGTCCAAATTGAAAGGATTTGCAGACAACAACATAAATGTTGCTAAAAAATTAGAATTTGTTTGATGAGGGGTAGAAAAAATTGTGGGAAAAGGAGAAAATGCTGGTTACCAGCATTTTCTCCTTTTCCCACAATGTTTTATGAAGCTTTCTACCTCAAGGTTGTTAAAACTCGGGATTGTGTGGTAAAGAGTTAATGCCCCTAGCTGATCATGTGACAAATTATGGGATAGAAAGCAAAGGTGATGACCTCCCAGTTTTTCTTCATTTTTCCACCAATAATACATCATAATGATACTACAAAAATACCAAATATGGACAAATTCTATGATGTAGAAAAAAATAGGTTAACGGTGTCGAACATCCTTAACTTAATATATTTTGTTAATCTTTTTTCCCCAATTTCGCCATTTTGTCGATGATTTTTTTCCCCAATATGGCTAAGGGCCTTTTCCCAAAATTCGTGGATAAAGCCCCATCTGCAAATGCTTTCAATCTGGACAAGTTAAAAATTTTATTGTTTGGTAAAGAGTTAAAGCACTTTTGTTGGAAAGGGAGAACATGCTGATTTCTGAAATTTTCTCTTTTATCACGAAACTTTCACAGGGCTTCTTGTCAGGGCTATAAAAGCATGCTATTATTGTCTGGTAAAGAGTTAACTGAAGATATAAAGAGCTTTTTCACCCACAATTTTTTTTTTTTCAGGGATTCCTGATTTTGATTAGTGACTGTCACAATGTGATGTTGCTCATGAAAACAGATAAAAGATACTAACCAATGCTATTGTTTGGTAAAGAGTTAACTGAAGATATAAAGAGCTTTTTCACCCACAGTTTTTTTTTTTTTTTTTTTTCAGGGATTCCTGATTTTGATTAGTGACTGTCACAATGTGATGTTGCTCATGAAAACAGATAAAAAATACTAACCAAGAAATTTATTGCCAATGCTAGGTTGGCGTTACTGATTGCCAAAATCGCCATTGGCGATTAAAAACTGCAGCTGTCGATTAAAAACTCCAAAAGAGCAGATATTGGCGATCAAAAAATTTGTGATAAACAAAATCGCCGACCGTCAATTTCATATCGGCTATGGTCAGTTTACACTTCCGTCATTGCAAATTAACAGTTTACAAACCTTATCACCACGCGCCACAGGCTATTTATCTTCGGTATACAATTAACACATGTGTTCGCAGCTCATTTGTCACGCCTGTTGACCATCATGTATCATAAACGGTTATGGCTACTGATCAATACTAATTAGACAAGAAAATATTGATGCTGAACATCAATGGCGCCGCAAACTAGTTGTTTCTGTAACAGGGCACAATGCATTGGGTTATTTCCTAATACGCATCTCTTGCACAATCTTCGTAGAGGTCCAAGTGGTGATACTGTATTTAAACTCTGGGCCATCTGGTTTTTGACAAGATTTTTAAATTTCATATCATTGAACACTATTTGCAAACTTCTTATCCATGGACTGGGCCATTTCTTTATCCACAGGACATCATTTGGACACAATTGGTAGATAGAAATGTTAGAGCTGTTGCCTTTCTGATATTTGATAGAAGATTTTGAAAAGTGTGTAACAAATATGGCTATGTGCAAATTTGTGACATCTGGGTGGAGGGGAGCATATGGCAACTTTTGACCCGAAGGCCACCATTTGAACATACTAGTACTTGGTAGAGGTCATTGTAGCGATACTACACATGAAATATCAAAACTCTCGACCGTCTGATTTTGAACAGGAAGATTTTACATTAACGAAAGAAAAGTCTGTTATCGGATTGTGCTAAATCTGACACTCCAACACATATGTCTGGTATCATACAACCCCTCTTTATTATAGATATAATAAAGACTTGAATGAAGTCCTTATATCTATATAGACTAGAGGGGTTGTATGATACCAGTCATGTTAGGAGCTCCAACATTGATTTACAGATGTTTCGGTAACAGACGAGTTCGGTAAATTGATTGGATGTTTCGGTAACAAGGCAGTAATATAGTGCCGTGACGTTTTTCACACCCATGGCTTCTGTTTGTGCAAACGTTTTTTCTTTTAATTTGCAATTCTCACTCGTTTTCTGACGTAAATATATTTGTTGTTCTTTCCATGCTGTATAAATAAATACCCGAAATTAGTAAATTTTGATCACCATATCTTATTTTCGTTTTTCACCCATAGCTGATTCATGTAATGAATAATATACGATCCCTGATAAAACCCAGCCCTAAGCTTTTACCCGTATTACTTAATCGTCCTACAGATAACAGACTCCAACTTTAAGCCAGTCCTCAAGTTTTTTAAAAATGTTTTATTAAAAATGACGCTATTCTTGTCAACGTTTTCTGTGTGAAAAATAATTTCTTCCGGAAACAAATTGGTCAACTTCCATACCAGCCATTTACCCTCAGAACACCCTTCACTCTTGTTGCCCTTGCGACCGATTCAGACAAAGATCAAACTGCAAAGCAAAAAAAAAAAAAGAGTCTGATCGTTGGTTTACGCTGCCAGCTTTTCTAAGACATTATGAAGAAGGACAACTTTGCTTTGAAATAGCTAATATTAGACCAGGGATCGTATATTGTAATATATGTATTGTTCTGTTTCTAAAATGAAAATAGCCTTTACTTTTTTCGATGCTCTAAGGGTTAAAATTATGGATAATTAACGTGAATTCAGAAATAAGGATAATACATTTGAAACATTGTGGCAAATGAAGAGAGGGAGTGAGAGATAGAGAGAGAGAGAGAGGCCATGACAATAATGCTTTCGTGCATACTTCTTATGATTTTGACCATGAACATTTGTGCCCATCTAAAAGATATCTGTTCTGTTTTTGTTCCTCTCCATTTTCCACACAGTTTTCAAATCTGGTGTGGTGCTCAAAAATCGGCGTCTGCTGGTTTTAAAGTGCGTTCATCAATACAACACTGCATAAAAAAATCATATGCGTACTATTTGAGAGCGAAGGGAGTACTGTATATTGTATATAGACGCGTTTACAGCCTGTTTTCACACCTCCCATTGCCAACAAGATAAAGAAGTTTCCCGTAGATCTTAAATAATAATACAACACTTTATTCTCTTCCAGGTATGCAAAAGTCATACAGCATGGAATTTACATAGCAACAAACTAGATATGGTCAAAAACGAGCGGATTTCAAGGAAATAATGAAAAGAAATAGAATAAAGAAACTAGCACAAAATACACGCAGACAGGCATATACACAGACATATAGACATAAAACAAACGCACTTGCATATTACCAGAACGTAGAAAGGAGAAAAAAAAAAAGTTATGGTTTGGAAAAAACTGCAGCTAATTTTCAGATTTGTCGTTAAATAGAACACCTGCCATAGTTATTGACTTTTTTTTTTTATTTTTTTTTTTAAAGTAATCAGAGAACAATTTTGAAGATTTCCTTTTAAGTGTGATACATATATGCGCTAAGTGAATGGACTTCTCAGTCAGAGGGAAAATAAAAGGAACAGCAATAATACGAGGATCATTTCTCGGGTAAAGGTCTAAAAAATCACGTACTATAAGTCCATTGCCAGTCAATCAATGCGCATGTACAGTCCGATCCTGATCTGCACCAACTTCAATGCAGAGTGCAGGTTCAGGCTCACACTGCACACCCCGCACTGGCTGGCTAGTGTTCACAATGTGCACAATTGGTAAACTGAAATTTGCATTTCTCTCAAAGACACTATATAGATAATGTTTGGCACTTGTGATAGCTAGATGTACATGAAATCGAAAATAAAAACATAGAATCTAGTCTGCATTAGCATGGTAATATGCAATTGTAAGTGTCAAATAAGTAAAAAGTAAAATAAATACTAATAAGGAAAATATTCGAAGATTAACCCCAGTTTATGAAAACCTGAAACACCAATGGACAAGAAGAAACTCGCAGATCAGACTGCATGTAAAAGTTATGGGTATTGGGCATGTTTAGATGACACACTGCTCGTGCAGTTTGAAAAAAGTATTTGTCAAAAAAAGTATTTGCTACTATCTATCTCTCGCGCTCGCTCTCTTCTTTTGCCACAATATTTTTACCTGTATTACCTGTGTTTCTGAACTAAATTTAACTATCCATAATTTTAAATCTAAGAGCGTCGAATAAACCCAACGGGCATTTTCATTCTAGATATAAAACCTATGTTTAGCAGTGTCAAGGTTTTCTTGTTCTGAATGTCTTGCAAAATTGACAAATGAAGATCAAAGATCAAACTTCGTGTTTGGTGTACTCTGATCTCGATCTGCACCGGCCGCAATGGCATCAGCAGTAATGACAGACGCTCTAAGGGTTAATGGCTGGTTTGGTAGTCTTTCAGTAAGAAAATATTTTCACATTGAAAGGATCATAAAGCATTGATTTAAAAGGAGATACAACGTGTTTCAAGTTTAGGATTGGGTGTTGTTATTCGTTACCTCAACTTTGATTCGGGTATCATTTTACGTACAGCATAACAGTAGAAACATAACAAAAATATTATGTCTTAAAGTGTGTGGAAGAAAAAAGAGAAACATTGAACGAATCAGAACCAAGACTTTATTTGGTGTGAAAAACGTCACGGTGCATTACCACTATATAATTACCTTGTTATCGAAACATCCAATCGGTTTACTTTGTAAGTCCAATTTACCGAACTCGTCTGTTACCGAAACATCTGTCACCCCCAACACTGACCTAGTTACAGTTACCTGGTCTTAAAAACACGATCGCGAAAGGAAAACAATATTTCTACAATCCATACAATACTAGAACAAAAATATAAGTGGGGTCACAAGTACCACATAGGGTGCTCTAGGGTCAAAGAGCTTGAAAATGCCTCTTAACCTTTTCCAGCGTAAGATATTTAAAATGGTGGCTTCGAAAATTTGTGACAGATAATTTTTGATCACGTGAGTTATTATTCGAAATGCATTTTTTATTTTTCGAAAGGAAAATGTTGATATGTCTACGATCCGTATTTTTATCCATCTAACAATGAAAGTGCAATATACAAAAACAAAAAAATAAATCCCTACAAACAAATAAAAAAGTTATTATGGACCCCGATCTGGTAATCAAAGTACAGTAGATATAGGTGGATGTTAAAACAAAGCATGGAACCAGTTCAATATGGCTGCCTCCATAGGCACTTTACAAAACGGAATAAAAATATAGTGCCGCCGCTCATGCGGCGCCACAATAAGTAAAAGCGGGTACCAGTCTGTTGTAAATTTGGTCGGACTGGTTTTCGCAACTTGGAATGTTTTGCAAAGAGCGCTGCATGCTCGGAGATCAGTCCGAGTAGACTTTTTTCGCACGTTATGTCAAACAATCGCCAATCACTTGCTAATTAGTTTAAAAAAGCAACACGCAAAAACTAAACGGTGGAACAAAGGTAATGCCGATCGGTGAAATTAATGTGATTAATTTGGTCATTAAAGGCTGTTTATAAATTGTCAGCGGTCTTATGCCCTTTTGAAGTTGTTTTTAAAAAGAAAAAATGAAAGAACTTTCTTCGTTGATTATACTTAATTATTTGTACTCGTTTTATTTTCCAATGTACTCAATATACCAATTAAATGCTATGGCCTTCTACATGCTGCATTTTTTGAGAATTAAAGCTAGTGTCAAAAGGCTGGTAACCAGTGTTTTCACCTTTCCCCACAATATTTTCTACCCTTTATGAATCAAAATGAACATTTGTGCCATATTTAATTGGTTGTCTTCAAATCATCATAAAGTTTAAAATTTTGTTGTTTGGTAAAGAGTTAAAGCTTAACTATATACTTAAGCTGTATATAGGGGAGGTAACCAGTCTACACCCATATAGTGATCGGTCCATTGACTCAATCCGGTTTTGGACGACAAAGTTTTGGCTACTAAAAATTTTTGGCTGGCGCCATCCTAGCAATGATCTAATTGTATACTGCTTTAACACTTCACTGAACAATGTTGTGTTTTAACATCCCTGAAGTAATTGGCTATTGAAAACATTTTGCAGGGAAAAATATTAGTGCTCACTTACTCTCTCATGGTTACTAGAAATTCGGCTGGGCAGGCTGAAAATACCTGTCAGGGGCCCAGGGGGCGATCCCAAAAAATAGGATGAGTTTCATATTATTAAATTTTCTGACAGAATGGTGACCAAAGTCGGGTTTCTGTCTAGTTTATTATTCAAATCCAACCAGATTTGCGTATTTCTTTGCCTAATATTGTGTCCTCTTCGGTATTCCAACCATTCCAACTGTCCTTATCTCTGCCTGATGTTTACTCACTTTAGCTGGTTCTTGATTACTGCTTTGCCAGTAAAAATTTTGAGACTTTTCATCCCCGCTCCGATAAGTTGGGCATCTAGATTTTGAGCTGGGCCCCTGGATTTTTTAAGTTGGGCGCCCGGATGGCCCCTATGGGAAAAAGGTCCCTATAGGAAAAAGGTAAGTCTTTTTCCCTGTTGTGGGAAAAGGAGAAACTAGTGGTAAGCAGCATTTTCTCCATGTTCTACAATATTTTCTGCCCTTTGAAAGGCAAATACTGAGAGACAAAATTAATACTATCAATTATTGTACTATATCCACTTTGTCATACAAATGTTTGCAATTTGGATGATTCTGCATTTTTAGCTCACCTGAGCACGAAGTGCTCAGGATGAGCTATTGTGATCACTCACCGTCCGTCGGCGTCCGTCGTCCGTCCGTACGTCCGTCCGTTCACATTTTTTTGTTTACACTCTAGCATCTACAAATATTAACCAATCAGCACCAAACTTGGTCAAAACATATATGACCATAAGATCTCGGATGAGTTCGATTATGGGTTTAATCGGACTAGAATGACAGGAGTTATTTGCCCTTGAATTAGAAAAATTGCTATATTTGACTTTGTTTACGCTCTAGCATCTACAAATATTAACCAATCAGCACCAAACTTGGTCAAAATGTATATGACCATAAGATCTCGGATGAGTTCGATTATGGGTTTAATCGGACCAGAATGACTGGAGTTATTTGCCCTTGAATTAGAAAAATTGCTATATTTGACTTTGTTTACACTCTAGCATCTACAAATATTGACCAATCAGCACCAAACTTGGTCAAAATGTATATGACCATAAGATCTTGGATGAGTTCGATTATGGGTGTAATCGGACTAGAACGACTGGAGTTATTTGCCCTTGAATTAGAAAAATTGCTATATTTGACTTTGTTTACACTCTAGCATCTACAAATATTAACCAATGAGCACCAAACTTGGTAAAAATGTATAATTTATGACCATAAGATCTCGGATGAGTTCGATTATGGGTTTAATCGGACCAGAAAAACTGGAGTTATTTGCCCTTGAATTAGAAAAATTGCTGTATTTGACCTCGTTTACACTCTAGCATCTACAAATATTAACCAATCGGCACTAAACTTGGTCTAAATATATATGACCATAAGATCTTGAATGAGTTCAATTATGTGTCTAATCGGACCAGAACGACTGGAGTTATTTGCCCTTGAATTAAAAAATTGCTCCATTTGACTTTGTTTACACTCTAGCATCTACAAATTTAAACCAATCAGCACCAAACTTAGTCAATATTATATATGACCGTAAGATCTCGAATGAGTTTGATTGTAGGTCTAATAGGAGTTTGATTGTAGGTCTAATAGGACCAGTTATTGCTGTGTCATGGAAAAAGGGGGCTTGACGTGTATTTTCATTGTGGACCAATATCTCTTTAACTACAGGACAAAATGTCATGAAACTTCATCTTTTTATTGTTTATTGCAATCCACAGACAACAGTTATTTGTTTTTATTTCATGAAACACCATGTCATGAAAAAAGGGGGCTAAATGTTTAATTTCGTCATTGACCAATGACCATCTGTTTGTCCATCTTTCAGGACAGATATCTTCTAAAATCCTCGACAAAAACTAATAGAAATTCATACAGGTGTTCCTAATGATGTCCGCTGATATTTATTGTTGTTTTTTTTCCTTTTTGATATCAAATACTGTCTCATAGGAAAAAGGGGCTTCATGTATATTTCTGTTAAGGATCAATATACATGTATCTTAAACTCAAAATCCTGGACAAAAATTTGTGAAACTTCATTCGTGTGTTCCTTATGATAGTCCGCCATCATTAGTTTAGCTTTTTAGCTCACCTGAGCACATAGTGCTCAGGATGAGCTATTGTGATCGATCGTTGTCCGGCGTCCGTCCGTCCGTCCGTGAACAATTACAAAAAAAATCTTCTCCTCTGAAACCGCCAATCAGATTTCAATGAAACTTCACAGAAATGATCCTTAGGTGATGCCCTTTCAGAATACTTCAAAGATTTGAATTCCATGAAGAACTCTGGTTGCCATGGCAACCGAAAGAAAAAACTTTAAAAATCTTCTTGTCCCAAACTGTAAGGGCTAGAGCTTTCATATATGGCATGTAGCATCATCTAGTGGCCCTCTACCAAAATACTTCAAATTATGGCCCTAGTGTGGAAATTGGCCCTATGTTGTGGGTTCTTGGATTTCACATAGAGATAAAGAAGGAAATCTTTAAAAATCTTCTTGTTCCAAACTATAAGGGCTAGAGCTCTCATATATGGCATGTAGTATCATCTAGTGGCCCTCTACCAAAATATTTCAAATAATGGCCCTAGTGTGGAAATTGGCCCTATGTTGTGGGTTCTCAGATTTCACATAGAGATAAAGAAGGAAATCTTTAAAAATCTTCTTGTCCCAAACTGTAAGGGCTAGAGCTTTCATATATGGCATGTAGCATCATCTAGTGGCCCTCTACCAAAATACTTCAAATTATGGCCCTAATGTGGAAATTGGCCCTATGTTGTGGGTTCTCGGATTTCACATAGTGATAAAGAAGGAAATCTTTAAAAATCTTCTTGTCCCAAACCATAAGGGCTAGAGCTCTCATATATGGCATGTAGTATCATCTAGTGGCCCTCTACCAAAATACTTCAAATAATGGTCCTAGTGTGGAAATTGGCCATATGTTGTGGGTTCTGGTATTTCACATAGAGATAAAGAAGGAAATCTTTAAAAATCTTCTTGTCCCAAACCGTAAGGGCTAGAGCTTTCATATTTGGCATGTAGCATCATCTAGTGGCCCTCTACCAAAATACCTCAAATTATGGCCCTAGTGTTGAAAATGGCCCTATGTTGTGGGTTCTCAGATTTCACATAGAGATAAAGAAGGAAATCTTTAAAAATCTTCTTGTCCCAAACCATAAGGGCTAGAGCTCTCATATATGGCATGTAGTATCATCTAGTGACCCTCTACCAAAATACTTCAAATAATAGCCCTAGTGTGGAAATTGGCCCTATGTTGTGGGTTCTCAGATTTCAATAGAGATAAAGAAGGAAATCTTTAAAAATCTTCTTGTCCCAAACCGTAAGGGCTAGAGCTTTCATATTTGGCATGTAGCATCATCTAGTGGCCCTCTACCAAAACATTAAAAATTATGGCCCTGGTGTGAAAATTAGCCATATTTTTTGTTGGTCTCGGATTTCACATAGAGATAAAGAGGGAAATCTTTAAAAATCTTCTTGTCCCAAACCGTAAGAGCTAGAGCTTTCATATTCGGCATGTAGCATTATGGTGTTCAGCTGAGTTGCATTTCAGGTGAGCGATTTAGGACCATCATGGTCCTCTTGTTGTTGTTTGGCAAAGAGTTGAAGGTCCAAATTGAGACGCCGAGCTCTGGTAGCTCAGTCAGTTGTGTACAGGACTTGAAAACGGGCTGTTGCTGGTTCAATCCCAGGCTCAGCCAATTTCTACCGAGGGATTGATTATAGTCATTGTGACAAGATACATTCCTCTCTCACCTCTGACCATTGATTCGACAATGGGAAAGCAGCCAGTGGCTTGGAAAGAATAATGTGCAGAGCACTGGTGAAAGAAACTCCAGGAAAGCATGGTAAGGTGCATTGGTAACTGAAATGATGTTAAAAAACAGCGTTAAACACCATACAATCAATCAGTGAAAATACGATGAAGAAGAAATTATTTTACCATACCAATAGGATTTAACCCTTTACCACACAATCGCGAGTTTTAACTACCCTGAGATAGAGATCCTTTGAAAACATTGTTGGAAAAGGAGAAAATGCTGGTAACCAGAATTCTCTCCTTTTCCCACAATGTTTTCTACTCTATCAAAGGCAAATTCCATCATTTGAATTACATTTAAATTGTTTTCTGAAAATGCTTTCAATTTGGACAAGCCTATATTTTTCTCATGTGGTAAAGGATTGATTTCAAGAAGCTAAGATAAATGATTAAAATATTTAACCCTCCAAATCATGTATACTTACGGTACTCACACATTTAATGTTCATGTGAGTGGATGACTGGGATTGCTTTATGCTGCTCTTATCACTATTTCAGCCTTATCGCAGCTACTGCTCTGATTTTCTTTTTTTTCCTGAGTCTCACGGCGGGGAAGTGTCGCGAAATGAAATTGGGAGTGGATGTTTTTCCTTTGTCAAGATATGTACATGCCCCCCCTTCTTTTATGGCTATAGATCAAAAGACCTCCTCTGGGTCATGTAAGGCCAATACTCTGCATTGCTTTGCTTTATTGTTTACTAAACAAACTCAAGTGCTAACTACCCAGAGAAACAATGCTTTTGTAAACATTGGCAGAAAAGGAGAAATGCTGTTTACCAATATTTTCTCCTTATCCCTGAATATTTTCAAAAGTTTTTCTTCTTTAGGGTAGTTCAAAGCCGGGATTACTGGTATTTGGTAAAACAGTTAATGTGTAGCAAATGATGTTGTGTTTTAACAACCCTGGGAAGAAGACTTTCAAAAACATTGTGGGAGAAAGAGAAAATTCTGCTAACCATAATGTTTTCTACTTTAAAGATGAATTCCATCACTTGAGCCATAGTTCACCCTTTACCACACAATCCTGAATTTTTGACAAATCTGAAGAAGACAATATTTAAAAACATTTTGGGTAGAGAAGAAACCAGAATTTTTTTCTCCTCCTAAATTGTTTTTAACCCTTCAAAGGACAAATTTGTCATCTGCAAATACTTTGAATTTGAGCAAGTATAAAATTTTGTTTTTTGACAGAGAGTTTGGATAAGTAAAAATTTTGTCCCCCTGATTATGAACTAAGAATTCTGCACTGTGGTTGGTGTGGCAAGGGGTTGGGGGGCTCAACCCTGGATTTCAAATTCGACTCCTTGACACTTAACAGCTTGTCAGAAATAATCTGTAAGGTGCAGGCTGTACTGCCTGTTGTATATAGCTTAATGTCTTCTATTATGAGTACCAGGTGTACTTTGATCATTTGATGCTTTGGTACTACTCTTGGAATCTCTTTTTTTGATAAATCATAGATTTTAATTTTCATAAGTGTTTTTGCTGTTTTAAACTATATGCATTTTTGTTTTCTTATATTTTGGACAAGGTACATTGTATTTGTACTTATTAAATCTTGGTAGATTATCGGTGTCAAGAAATTATGGTGGATCAAGAAACACAGTATTCCGAACCTTTGTAAGCGCTTTATAATTGGTGAATATAAGGAGTGCCAAACTCAGCCGCAGAACACCCTGTTATGTTAAGCGTTGTGACAGTATTTTCCCTCTGTAATCCATTACAGAGAAGTCACACTTTTAATACTGTGGATGTTGACTAGAGGGGTGAGCAGACTGACTTGTGCAGGACAAGGTCGGCAGAGGTTCAGCATTGTCTTCACTACGAAGCGGTAAACAGTGCTACAGGACAAAGTGATCAGACCAGCTTCAGACAGACTTTTCCCGAACAGAATAGGCCAAGCTTGAAACCTCAACACATTCTGATCAGACCCAGCCTCAAAAGGACCTGTTCCGAACAGAACAAGCTGACTTGAAGCCTCAACACGAGCAGCTTCAAACAGACCCCAGCCTCAAACAGACTTGTTTGAGACTGTTCGAAGTTGAGAAGCCTGTTTTACAGTTCCAGCCTAAACAGTACGGTTGAACAGATCGATCTAAAGACACGGACTGGCAGCGGTTCAGCACAACACCGTTTTCTGGACAGGTTCAGACAGACTTGAAGTGCTTCATGGGGACTGGTTTGCAGATGTTTGAAGACGAACAAGACTTGGAGGTTGTTTGAAGTTTTAAAGTACAACATTTTGACCCAGAAGTTTGAGTTTGGCACATATCTAGTTAGACTGTATGAAGCAGTTGTTTAGTGTTCGACTGATAATATACCAAGACTGTAGTTTGTTGCTTTTGTGTTCTTAGTTTTAAATCAATTGAGGCCATATAGCCTGAGGAAAATTCTATATATCACCAGAACTGTACATATTTCCTGGTAAGACATTGTCACCTGAGAAACAAACCCATTCATCGTCATCATATCTCTTGACACAGCTCTATGTTTTTACAACCCCAAGGAAGAATTGTTTTGGGGGTGTGGGTATGATTTCCAGGGCTGGGAAAATGCTGGTAATCTGCAGTTTGCCCATTTCCCCACATGTTTTTTCCTTTTTTAAAGACAAAAATCTATCTTTGCAAGTCACATTTAATGTCATCCGCAAATCCTGTTCACTTTGGATGATCATAAAATGTTTGTGTTTGGTAATGGATTCACCATGGACCCAAGGATTTGATTTGATTTAGAGTTTATTTATTGTCACCACCAGAGTTGCCCATATGGGCTACACCCACAGAGGGCTGTTACTTATATTATGAGAGATACAGGACAACAACCATCCTTTGACATGCATGGTTGTCTGTTGTGTTCGGTATATAGCACCATCATACAGGACTTAGGTTTTAAAGTCTCATCCTAGATTATTAGTAATTTTAAGCTAGACAGCCCCCGGGAATCCAACCCACACACCCCCAAGTCCCTGGGGTATGCAAGGGTTAGAAATGCCATTCTCTACCACTTGAGCTAATCCAGCTGACATTGCATTATCTTCCGCTATGTGGCATTTTTAGCAGATTTGTATAGCAAATCTGCTTACTGTGATCGTTCTGACTGGAACCAAATACATCATGCATAACGATGCGTGCACGCTCTCACTACTATGATACCGGTTTGACCTGGACCAAATAGGCAAATAGACCGTTATTCACGCTTGCGCCCATTCTGCATTCGGTTTTAGCTAATACACCTCAACCTCGCTTTTGCCCCTACCGTATATATTGTCCTAAACATGTATGCATATTTATTTCAAAATATAATACCAGCAAATAAGTGCCTCAGATTGACGGATCAAATCGCCACTCCTTAACAAGTAATAGAATAACAGTTACTGCGCGGCCAGCACAGCAAGACAATTTTGATTTTCTGAGGGATTGTCCGTTGAAGTACTTTTCTACCACATTCTAAGGAGTTCGAGCCTAAGTAAGTAGATCTAAGTAGGCACTAAATTTCCTTTACATTGTGTTTCAAGAGGCGGTTTTTTCACTTTAAGTACAAAACTGGAAATGTTTTTCAAGGGAACTCTTTACCCTATAACAAAATTTACGGCTCATCCAAATCAAAAGTGTTTGCAGACAATAAATCTAATGTTGTTCTAGTGATGCTATTCATCTTTGAAAGCATAGAAAACATTGTGGAAAAAGGAGACAATGCTGGTAGCCAGCATTTTCTCCTTTTCCCACAGTGTTTTTGAATGTCTTCTTTCCGAGGTTTGTTGAAAGTGGAGATTGTGTGCTAAAGGTTAACTCTTTCATTGACGTTGCAACATACATAACTTTTGCAAACAGCATAGTTCAAGATCAGACTTCATAGAACATGGAGTCCGGTCTTGGAACTGAACCTCACGCTAACTGATATTACATACGACCCGCAAAATAGCCTTCAGCTGCAGCAGAAAAGAGTCGAAATGATTAATTCAACAGCAAAAGAGGAAGTTAAAATCCTGTAGTCAGTTTGACCTGCTTCTACATATATTTGAGTCATGCTCGTGTGAAAAGGGGGTTTAATGTATCTCTGCGATGCATTATAACAAGCAAGTCATCGCACAGTCGTAGATCCATAAAATCCATCTTGTCTAAGAATGGATTGAATCCTGAGGTACAAGGGTCCTTAGACATGCAGAAGGTTTACTAAGAGCACAAAGTATTGACCAGGTCAGCCTGCACCGGCTGACCTGAGTCGATGATTTTTAACATATGCATTAAATCTCCTTTTCACATAGCATGGTTCATCTATTTGCTATGTGAATACTGTTCTGCCTAACCCTGTAGCTAAGTCAGTAACGTACAGGTGGTTGCTGGTTCGAATATCCTGCTTGGTCGATCTCTTTACAAGGATTGATAATCTTTTACAAAGGGGCCTATTGGGATTAAGGCTACGTAATGCCATTGAAAACTGTTTGAACCATGCTCTGTGCAAAGGGGGCTTAATGCATCTGCGAAAAGTTAACATGATCGACCCAAGTCAGCCTGCGCAGTCTGCTCAGACTGACCTGGGCCGAAACTTTCCGCTATTGGTAAATTTTCTGTTTGTCCAAGGACCAGTCTACCTCATGATTGAGTCTGTTGTGAAAAACATGTGGCTATCATTGATCCATAATAATGTGATGTCTTGCTTGGTGTGATGTATCACGGAGATGAATTAAGTCCCCTTTTGCTAGAGCATGGCTCATTTTTTTCATACATTTGTCGTTTTCCTTTACTGATGGTTTTCCAGTCATGCTAAAAAGGTGAAAGGCCCACTTAATAAGACATTGGCATAGAAATATGTTTATATTGGAGTTTAACGCTGTTTTAACAGCTTAAGTCATATCACGGCGGTCAGTGCACCTACGCATGTTTCCTGGCTTTCTCACATCAGCACTGACACTATTTTCTTTCAGTGTCACTGACTACTTTTTCCACATGAATAAGAGTTTAGAGGCGAAAAATCGCCGGAGAGAAAGTTTGCCTCGAACTCACAACTACCAGGTCACGCGTCAGATATGCTAACCACTGAGCTTCCCTGGCGGGCTCTGGATTGGCAGGACAAGTTTGACTTTCCTTGCCCTTGCTAACTCGAAAAACTAATTACATAATACATGTGCATGCATTACATGCAATGGGATTTTTTTTTCATTACACCATAATACATCTTCGCAAGCCAAATTAAGGTGACGATCACTACGTGGATCTTACCCCTTGGCTGATTGAGTCGAAATTTGTTAGCATGGCGATATGCGTAATGATTGGTTGCAGTCAGGACTGAAAGCACCAATCAAATAGTGTGTTATATTTGCTATCTAATGTCGGTATTTTTAAGGTAAATAAAAATGGTGATCACTGGAGAACATTGTCGGATATGCTAGGGAATTATTACCAAATACAGACGTACACTATTACTAGGATAAACTCCAACATCAGAAATGCTGATAGAGTTACGTAACGCGACGTTTGATTGGTTTTTGATGATGTAAATCTAGGGATGGTAACAATCAAAATCCAGTAGGTTGCGCATTGCCGTGCTAACAAATTTCTACTCGATCAGCCAAGGTAGTAAGATCCACGTAGTGACTGTCACCTTGGCTTGCGAAGATGATCATAATATGTTCCACAAATCCGCTTTTCAGGACTTTGAGTCCTTTGATTCAAATACAAAACCTCTCAGATATTGAGCATTCTGGGTACAGAACTGGACTACTTTTCAAGGAGGCAATCAATGCAACAAATTTCAAAATAAAATATACCTTTACTCACTAAAACCTACCTTGTATGATTCATCCAGCCATAGTTAGCTAATATATGACCTACGCACAAGCCATTTGTAAACAAAGCCTTTATAAGCTTGAGAAAAAGCCTCGGTATAAGCATAGCGAGGCAAGACATTATTTTTATTGTCAGTCTGTTGTACAAATCCCGTTTTTTTTTTTTTGTCTGTATTTATAAAGTGGCGACAGAGATTTGCACTATATTTTAAAGTTGGTATTTTAAAAAAAAAATTTCTCCATTTGAAATCATTTTCTTTTTTGATATATTTGTAGTGAAAAATTTGCTTTATTTTCAAGACGTATTAATATTATTTATCGCCATTCTCCACCAGCACTTTTTAAGTGGCAATTCACACACCGCATATTAATATTTGTCTCGTAAAGCACTGTGATGCTACATGGCAGACAGGTCACATCTTCAAAGCATACTGACATGTGCAGAGAATGGCTGACATTGACCCAGGGATGACCCTGAAAAAAATAGTTCCTTCTGAGGGTGAAAGGGTTTGGTATGATTAACCCACCACATGTAAATGATTGCCATGATTTTGCTCTAAGTATAGAGTTGTTCAAAATAATTGACCTTGTAATAGTCATGTAAATGTTCTCTTTCAAGGTCAGTATATGTTGCTTTAACCCTTTACCAAATGACAAAATTTTAGACTGGTCCAAATTGAAACCAATTGCAAACGAGAGATTAAATGTGGCTCAAATAATGGCACTTGTCTGGGGAAGGGTAGAAAACATTGTGGGAAAAGGAGAAAATGCTGGTTATCAGCATTTTCTCCTTTTCCCCACAATGTTTTCAAAAGACTTCTTTCTCAGGGTCGTTAAAATTCGGGATTGTGTGGTAAAGAGTTAACTCTTTACCAGACAGCAAGATCTTAGACTTGTCCAAATCCAGAGAATTTGCAGACGACAAAATTTAATGTTGTCAATTGTTGGATTTGTTCTTGGAAGTATAGGAAACATAGTGGGAAAGGAGAAAATGCTGGTTATCAGCCATTTCTTCTTTTCCAACAATGTTTTTAAAAGCATTCTCGCTTCAGAGTTGTTATATCACAGGATTGTGTGGTCAAAGTTTAACACTAATTCTCAAGCCGGAATGTTAATGATTCTGTGGAAAAAGGTTTTTGAAAACACTGTTAGAAAAGGAGAAAATGCTGTTAACCAGCATTTTATCCTTTTCCTCAATCTTTTCTATCTTTTCCAAGGCCAATTCCATCATTTGAGCCACAGTAATTTTGTCATGTGCAAATGCTTTCTATTTGGACAAGTCTTAAATGCAGTCTGGGTCAGTGCCTTTTTTAACTCTTTACTAAATGACAAAAATGTAAACTCGTCCAAATTGAAGGCATGTGCAGACAACAATTTAAATGTGGTTCAAATGATAGAGTTTCTCTTTGAAAGGGTAGAAAGCATTGTGGGAAAAGGAGAAAATGCTGGTTACCAGCATTTTCTCTTTTTCCCACAATGTTTTCAAAAGGCTTCTTTCTCAGGGTGGTTAAAACTCGGATTGTGTGGTAAAGGGTTAAACTTTTTTCCACGCTGTACTCAGCGGAGTATGAAATTTGAAAGTAATACCGAACTGAGTTGATTCACGTAACAGAGCGACTTTTGAACATTTCGAACTTCTCTTGCCTTCATCATTTTGAATGAAAAGTCTTTATTTCTCACTGTCTGACTTGCTGAAGCAATAAAGAAATTGAAAGTTTGAGTACAGTATCAGTTGAGCATGACCTCAAGTTTCATAAGCACGGACCAGTGTCCATTTTAGAATGCGTGGTTGCGGGATTCACGCTGACATTTTTCAGATCCCATGTAAATTTAGGCCCAAAGCATGACAGTCCCGTGTAAAAGGTAAACTTTGAAAAAATCCAATAATAAAGAATTTACTCTTGCCTTGTAGAAAATATTGCTGTTTTTTTTTAATAAAACGGCAACATTGCTGAAGCTGTTTTCGCTACAGTGCAATCATGTTACTATGCCCATTATTAAGCATCAGTAACCTCTCTGCAGGGGGGATGGGTCAGACTGACCTACTTCCAAAATGGCCCATTTTACCAAAACAGCAATCTCCGAGCAGAGTTGTCGTTCGGTACTCTCACCATATATCTCTGCAACGGGCTAAATGACAAGAATCTTGTCAAACCGAGGAAAACATGTTTTGTTACTGTTTAACTGTTTCATGTATAACATAATAAAATTGACAAAGGAAATATGATTCTGGATAAATTATAGGTGCATTCAAACTGATGAATTTACCTGTATACAATGGAACTGTTTTTTCAAGCTGCTTTACTGATCAGAATCTTGCGCCAATTGTAAAAAAAAAAAATGGCTGCGCCCAAGAATGATAACAAACAAAATTAAAAAACAGGTTATCGTCCTTTAAAAGACATTTAAGCTTTTCAGAAAATCCCTCTTTTCACATTTCCTACCACTAAGTCTGATTGGCCATATGCTGTTTGAACAGCACACAAAACAATCGATTGGTCTTTCTTTCACCGGTGTTTGTGTCGCCATTTTGAGTTATGGTCATGTGACGAAAATATCACGTGATGACGGACTACTTTCTGAGCCAACTACAGAGGTGAATGGGAATGATCCGTAGTGCAAGAGAGTGCCAAAACAGCTCACTTTACCAACACGGTCCACTTTTCTGGGTACTGTTAAAAAATTGTAAACCCCCCCCCTTTTTTTTTTTGAAAATCCCACCTATTTTTTAGAGGCAGGGGAGAAAATCGTCCCTCAATTTCAGTTTCTAGAATAGACACTGGAGACTCAAATCTTTGATGCCAATATGATGCTATGCTACTCCGTCTATTATGTTTGGAATTTTGTGGGAAAAAAGAAAAAAAAAAACGGCTAATGAAGTACAGTAAACCTTGTCATAGCAGCCACCTCTTTTTAGCAAGCAACCTGCTTTGAAGGATTTAGCAACTATCAATTGACTTCACAAAGATGACAATAATGTTGAATTATACCTGTAGTAAGTAAGCACCTGTCCTAGGCAAGCACATTTTTAGTGTCCCTTAGGTGCATGCATAGACCTTTACTACACTACAGAATTTTGGACCCATCCATATTGAAAGCATTTTGTAGAGGAGAAACTAAAGATGGTTCATATGATGAGATGTGTTTTTTATAAAGTAGAAAACATTGCGGAACAAAGAAAAAATGCTGGTTACCAGCATTTTCCCGTTTTCCCACAATATTTTCAAAAGCCTCTTTCCTAACGTACGTTGAGACTCGGATTTGTGTGGTAAAGAGTTAATACAAGTTTGACTGTTCTTGAAATTGCTGTTTTGTTTATATGGGGCTGTAGGGATATTAACTCTGTACAAAACAATTCTGAGTTTTAAGGAACCTGACAAAGAATTAAGTCTTTATGAAATGACAAAATTTTAGACTGGTCCAAATTGAAAGCATTTGCAGACGACAACTCAAATGACTAAGTTTGGCCTTGATAGGGTAGAAAACATTGTGGGAAAGGGAGAAAATGCTGTTTACCAGCATTTTCTCCTTTTCCCACAATGTTTTCAAAAGCCCTATTTCTCAGGGTAGTAAAAACTCGGGTTTATGTGGTAAAGGGTTGAGGTTTTTTGTTAGTGTGCCCATAACATTATCAGATGCTTTTGAAGACAGCATAGATCAAAATCAGACTGTTCAGAGCTTGCACGTTGATTTTGGAACTATGGTTTCCCTTTTTCTCCAATTAGATATTCTGACAGAACAAACAGTGCAATATCTGATCTTTATTTACTGACAGAAAATATCCTTTTCATTTGTCATGCTCTGTAAAAAGGGATTTACATGCATCTACAAAAAGTGCTGATTCATATCAGCCTGCGCAGTCCATGCAGGCTGACATGAATCAAAACTTTTTGCTATTCATAGGTTTTCTGTATGTCCAAGGACCAGACTATGTCATGATTCAGTCTGTTGTTAGACAAAATGGAATTTTATAGGTCCATGATGATATGATGACTTGCTTGGTATAATGTGTTATGAATATGCATTAGACCCTGTTTTATCAGAGTGCTGCTCATTCATTTTATATTCCAAGAGCTAAAATTGACTCAATTTGTTGTTCATGAATAATTCATGCTCAAAGAGAGAAACAAAGAGCTATTACTTTTCATGAGAGAATCATGAAGAACTAATTAGCTGACTCTCTCATGTGGACATTGTTTGGAATCTCTCTTACAGACTGCTTCCTAAACATCGTGACAAATGTAACTAATGACCAATCCTTTGCAAAACAATTACATACAAAGACCTACAGAAAAAAAAGCTTTTTTAAAACATTGTGGTAACAGGAGAAAATGTTGGTAACCAGCATCTTCTCCTTTTTCAGCAATGTTTTCTACCCTTTCAAAAACAAATAATGTTATTTTAGCCATAATTGGTCATCTGCAAATGCTTTCAATATGGACAAGTGTAAATATTCATGGTGTGGCGAAGTGTTAACTCTTTACCAAATGACAAAATTTTAGACCAGTCCAAATTGAAAGCATGTGCAGGCGACAAAATAAATGTAACTCAAAAATTGAAATTTGTTTTGGGAAGGCTAGAAAACATTGTGGGAAAAGGAGAAAATGCTGGTTACCAGCATTTTCTCCTTTTCCCACAATGTTTTCAAAAGGCTTCTTTCTCAGGGTCGTTAAAAGTCGGGATTGTGTGGTAAAGGGTTAAGAGGAAATAAACTCATTTTCTTATACAGACATATTTTTTAATCTTCTGTTAAAGTAGCAACAGCTGCCAAAACTAAACAAAGCAGCTATTAAAATGCATATAAATTTCAATCATATTATTTGAAAATATGGAAATTAATGTACAGACGACAATCTGTTACTGTACCGTCTGTCCAAGTGTCCGACGCTGACAGAGAAATTAACTTCAAAACTAAATTAAAATTTGCCAGGTCACTCTTTCTTTTGTTTGCTTTTTGCCTGATTTTAAAATTATTTTTTCTGCCAACGACTTGCACTTGGACCAACCACACAATAGCAGATTGTCATCTTTATAATATTTTCCATGCTTTTGAATGGTATGTTTTAAATTTATATGCAATTTAGTACCTGCATAATTGTCTTTTTGGCCACTATTGGTCCTTTAACCCTTTCTCCAACAACAAATTCTTCCAAATTAACCCTTTCCCAAACGACAAATTTTGGACTGCTCCAAATTGAAAGAGTGAAAGAGTTTGCAGACGACAATTTTAAATTTGATGAAAATGGCAGAAAGGTCTCAAAAAGGATAGAAAACGCTGTGGGAAAAGGAGAAATTGCTTGTTACGAGCAATTTCTCCTTTTCCCACAGTGTTTTGTACTGCAGACACGTGAAAACCAGGCCTTGTTTGGGAAAGGGTTAAAAGCATCTGCAGACACAAATTTGAAAGCGGTACAAATAAACTTAAGGTTTTTTTGACAGGATAGAAAACATTGTGGGAAAAGAAGAAAATGCTGGTTACCAGCATTTTCTCTTTTTCCCACAATGTTTCCAAAAGGCCTCTTTCTCAGGGACGTGAAAACATGGAATTGTTTGGTAAAGGGTTAAAGATTGTCTATACTCTCACAAAGTAAATAAGTCAATTCTAACTGATGTCTGACATTGTTGATCATTCTAATCCATCAGAATGGAGGTTACTCGTCGCATCTATAGGTTGCTCATGGCAACCCTAGTTACAACTGTAAAGGCAGATTATATAAACCGGGGACCAATGTAGATTTTTTTTGTTGTGAAACAAAATTTCTTGTAAGCACTGATAAATACCATTGAATAAATTTTCTTTGAAACCAGAAAGAAACTAGATGGTTACATTCTGGTAACCCTCACTAAACAATCCTGTGTTTTAACAACCTAAAGGAACAAACCTTTTGAAAACTGTTTTGGAAAAACAGAAGATGCTGGTAACCAGCATTTTTTCCCACAATGTTTATTTCTGTTCCAAACACAGACCTGATCATGTGATACAAAGAATCTGATATTAGTTGGCTTTTGAGATAAAATTTTATTAAACTTTTCTGTGAAAATGTTATTTAGCTTGATTCCCCAGAGGCTCGTATTATCTCAGACTGGTTCATCCCTTTTACCATACAACCCTGACTTTTAATGACCCTGAAAGAGAAGGCTTTTGAAAACATTCTATGAAAAGGAGAAAATGCTGGTGACTAGCATTTTCTCCTTGTCCCACAATGTTTTCTATTCCATTAAAGACAAAAATCATCATTTTAGCAACATTTGATTTTTCATCTGCAAATGCTTTCAATATGGGCAAGTCTAAAAATTTGTCATCTGGTAAAGAGATAATAAAATTAATCCTCAAATACCAACTTCGGGCAGATCCTAGATAAATCATCTAGAACCATAATTTTGTCCATTACAGGTGTATTGATATTTTATTTCCTTTGATTGATAATTTAATTCAATGTTTTTTTTTTTGTAGGCTAAAAGGATGCATCAAGACAAGAGAGGATCAAGCCATGAGTCAACACATGCTACTTCATAGATGATTAAAATGCTTTTACCGTATGGTTGGAAATACAGAGTTAATCAAATACACATATTTTTTTTTATGACCTATATAGCGGGAAACACAGCTACTTTGATATACATGTACAGATATTCTTTTAAGGCATACAAGTACTGGTGAATGATAAAAAGGAGATTTTAAACAATGCTGTCATCTTGGTTTCTACTGCTGACCTTGAACTTTGACCTCGTGTCATCTAATTTTAACCTCCAAGATTTCCAGTATGATGCTGATAAGAGTCTTGCACAAGTTGCTGTGGATATTACAACTGGAAATGTGTATCTAGGAGGGGAAGATATTTTGATATCTATGGACCAAGATTTGTTGGTAAAAGATGTTGAAATTGTCGGACCTGCGTTTGACAGTGAAGAGTGTTATGCTGATCCAGAACCATGTTCAGTGTCCAGATCCTATACATCTAATATCATAAATATCCTAGAGGTAAATACCATACATAGCTACTTGCTGGCTTGTGGCACTGTAGGACAAGGTGTGTGCAAAGTTCACTATCTATCAGCGTTAAAGAAAACTTTCTCATTTAATCTCACAAACAGTGCATCCTTTGTTGGAAGTAAAAAATCTTCAGTTGCCTTGTTTGGAAAACCTCCATACGGTTATAATACTGACAACAGAATGCTTTATGTTGCCATGGCAACCTATGACAGGACATCTGAAATGTTTATGCCATATGTAATATCAACAAGAGAAATATCCATAAATGAAACAAGTAGTAGTATTCAATATTTGCTTGATAATTCACTTCAGAAAAGCTTTATCAAACCTCACTCATTTACAATTGCCAAGAAATTTCAAGTAGAATATTTGTATAGTTTTGAGCATAATGGATACATTTATTATGTTTCTATTCAACCGGTGGATGCAGCACATTCAGGTTACTTCACACGTGTTGTACAGTTCTGTACAGATGACCGGGTTTATAACACATACATAGAAACTGCTATAAGCTGTTTTAGAGGATCAGGAAATAAAACTGATGAGCGAATAGAATACACGCTAGCAACTGCTGCCTATCTTGCACGGCAAGGAGATGAAGCCGATGATATTCTTGCCATTAGTTTTGGGAAACCATACACATCTCCCAACACCCCAAGTCCAGAATATGGAAGCGTGGTGTGTAATTATTCAATGAAATCACTACGAGAACATTTCCTCAATTTAAGGCATCGGTGTTCCAATGGAGGCAACGGGGAGTACCCATGGTGGATATATGGCTCAACGCAAGTTTGTAGTATTTCAAAACCAGAGGTAACTTTTTATCCCTTTACCAAATTGTCGTTGCATTTATGACCCTGAAGAAAAAAGGCTTTGAAAATGTTGTGAGAAAAGAAGAAAATGCTGATTACCAATATTTTCTTCCTCTCCTATGAAAGTTTTTGTCCATCAAGATACAAATTCTATAGTTGGAGCCACTTCTGATTTGTTGTCTGCAAATGCTCTCAATATGGTTCATTCTTTTTGTCGAGCCTGCTCTGTGGTGAGCGAGACATAATTGCCACAGTGTCACTTCGGTGTATGTGCGCTAGTGCATGTGTCCGCCAGAATTTGTCCAGACCATAACTTCTACATTTGCGGATGGATTTCAAAATAATTTGGCACAACTGTTCTCCTTTTTGCCATTTGAAAAAAATTGTTCTGGTAGGTCCAAGGTCAAGGTCACACTTGAAGGTCAAATGATAAAATTGTCATACATGGTGCTTGTCTGAGCTACAACTTCTACATGTATGGATGCATTTCAAAATGATTTGGCACATTTGTTCTCCTTTACCAGTAGAGATCCCATTTGAATCATTTGTTCAGGTAGGTCAAATGTCAAGGTCACACTTGAAAGTCAAATGATCTTATTGTCATGTGTGGAGCTTCTCCAAGCCATGATTGCTATTTTTATGGATGCATTAGGTCTAAGGTCAAAGTTACCCATAAAGGTCAAATGGTAAGATTGTCATACATGGAGCTTGTCCGAGCTATAACTGCTACACTTATCAATTGATTTAAAAATAATTTTAGACAACTGTTCTCCTTTACCAGTAGAAGAGTCATTTGAATCATTTATTCAGGTAGATCCAAGGTCAAGGTCACACTTGAAGCCAAATGATAAAATTGTCAGTAATGGAGCATGTCCGAGCCATAAATTCTACATTTTAGATGCATTTCAGAATTATTGGGCACAATTATTCTCTTTCAGGAGTAGATGTGCCATTTGAAATATGTGATCATGTAGGTCCAAGGTCAAGGTCACACATTAAGGTCAAACAATGAAGTTATGACAAATAGATCTTGTCAGAGCCATAACTTATACACATAGGGATGGATTTCAAAATAAATTTGCCCATTTGATTTCCTGTATTAGTAGATGTGCCATTTCTAAATTTGTTCAGGTAGGTCCAAGGTCAAGTTCACGCTTGATGGTCAAATCATAAAATTTTGACAACTTTTCTACTTAATGATTAGTAAGTGTCTCTATGAAGTGTTCACTTCAGTGGTTTTAAGGTCAAGGTCATATCTGAAGGTAATGAATTAGGCTTCTTCTTGTTCATAAATAGTTAATACTCCTATCCACATGCAAATTTGAAAACAAAGGTTAGATAGATGTACGTTGAGTGATTAGTTACTTTCTTTCCATTTGCAGCTTATGAGGTTCTTTACTAACTCCCACACGGCGGGCCGATCTATGTATTATGTTGTCTGGTATGAGTAACGATTTGACACTTTACCAGACAGCAAAATTTTGGACTTGTCCAACCTGAAAACATTTGCAGACTACACATTAAGTATGACTCAGATGACGAAATCTGTCTTGAAAGAGGTACAAAACATTGTGGAAAGAGGGGAAAATGCAGGTAACCAGCATTTTTTCCCTTAACTACAATGTTTTTCAAAGCAGTCTTTCTCAGTGTTGTCATTATACAGGAAGGTTTGGCCATGGGTTAAAACTTACTGTACCAAATTAACTCTTTACCACACAGTCCTGAGTTTTAACAACCCTAAGGAAATAGCCTTTTGAAAATCTTGTGGGAGAAGGAGAAAATGCTGGTAACCAGCATTTTCTCCTTTTCCTACAAGGTTTTCAACTCTTTCACAGACAATTAGATATACCATCATTTCAGCGAAATTTGACATGTCATCTGCAAATGCTTTTAATTTGGACCAGTCTTAACATTTGGTCATTTAGTGAAGAGTTAATGTAATGGGTATTTCAAGCCTTTTACCAAACAACAAAATTTTAGACCTAACCATATTGAAAGTGTTTGCAGATGTCATCTTAAATTGTTCTGAAATAGTTAAATTTGTTGTCAAAAGGGATGAAAGCAGTTTTGGAAAAGGAGAAAAGGCTGGTTACTAGAATTTTCTCCTTTTCCCCAGTGCAGTTTCAATGTCCTTTTTCTTCGTGTTCGTGAACCAGGTAGCACACAACTTGAGTAGGTTTTTGAAAACAGCTTTGGATCTTTTTTCTCTTTTCTCACATTGACCTTTTCATTAGGGTCATTAAAACACGGAATTGTGTAGTAAGTGGTTAACTTAAGACTTAAAAAAAGGGAAATTCTAGTAAAGGGTCATATGTCAGATGCCAAATAAATGTGAGCTGTGAATTTCTAGGCAGTCATAGTGAACCCTTTCCCAAACAAGCCCTGGTTTTCACGTGTCTGCAGTACAAGTCTTTTGAAAACACTGTGGGAAAAGGAGAAATTGCTCGTAACGAGCAATTTCTCCTTTTCCCACAGTGTTTTCTACCCTTTTGGAGAACTTTCCGCCATTTTCATCAAATTTAAAATTGTCGTCTGCAAACTCTTTCAGTTTGGAAGGATCTAAAATTTGTCATTTGGGAAAGGGTTAACCAAATACATGACAAACTGTACAATGTCATGTCAGTATATGTCAAAGTATCTAACTAAAGCTGGACATTAAGGGCATATTCCATTCACCTGCTCTGGCATGATGTATAGTGTTCTGGAATGTTCTGATGAAACGTGTGAAAGGAATATTTCAGCACATGTGCACTGTTCCGGAATCGTGTTCTGAATGGAGCTTTTTCGGAACATTGGTGCACTGATGGCTGTGATATGACCTAAGCTGTTAATGAGGTGTTAAACTCTAATACAAACAAAATTCAGCCATATTGTAACACTTGAGTATAGTGTATGTGTTCAGCAGGTTCACTGCGACCCGATTTGATTAGAACGGTCAGAACATGTTCTGGAGAACATAGTGTCATGTTCCAAAATACATGTACTCCATTTACCTAGAATATGTCCATAGTGTTTGGAGCAGCGAAAGGAATATGCACTAAATATCCATGGTCAGTCTGTGGGTTGCAAAGCAGGGTAGCCCAGTGGATAACATACAGGGCTTGAAACTAGGTGGTTGCTGGTTTGAATCCCCAGCTTGGCCTATTTCTCTATCAAGAGTAATGATAGTCTTTGAGACCTGATTGGAAGAATGGTGTGTGTTTAAGTGATTTTGATTTTTGTATTTCAGTACATAGAAAAATCATACTGTTCCTATGACACACATCAGGAGAAAACACGAGTGTCGGGATCGGTCGTTGATCCTTCCTCAGTGATGAGTGAAACAGCTGATTTGTGTGTAAACGAAATGATATCCACACTTGTATTAACATCTCAGGGCAAGCACCCTATTGCTGTGCTGGGTACCACTGATGGACAGTTAATGAAGGTATGGTATACTGGTTCCCTTGGCTTTTGATTATAAATTGCTTTGCTATAGGAGATATCCGTGGTTCTTTGCCTGTATACAAAATATACAAGTCATGGTATTATGCCCAGAATTACGTAGCAAGCAATTAGTTGTCCCTTAAAGTTGCGGAAAAAGGGACATAATTTGAAATAAGCGTAGAAAATGCATTTCAGCATGCTCTGTGAAAAGAGGTCTTAATGCATCTGGGAAAAGTATCGATTCAGGTCAGCCTGCGCAGTCCACGCAGGCTGACCTGGACCGAAACTTTTCACTATTGTTCACTTTTCTGTATATCCAAGGACCAGTGTATCTCATGATTAAGTCGATTATTTAAAAAATTTGGCTTTTATGGATTCATAATTATGTGATGACTTGCTCGGTATAATGCATTAGGGAGATGCATTAAGCCCTTTTTTGCCAGAGCATGGCCGTTTAATTTTTTTAGTGCATAATTACTGAAATGGACATTCTAAGTCGGTACCATACAGAGCTTCAGAGGGAGTAATTTTCATTTCAAAATTGAAAATATTAATTATTCTCCACTAAAACATACATGTATGTTATGGGTACTCATTAGAATCTTCTCATCAAGACGATTCTAATGAGTACCCACAACATAGGGTTTGGAGGAGAAATTATGGATTTACAATACTGTCACTCCCTCTTATCTGGAGCTCGGAGATTCATAGATGCAGATATTGCAATTTTTATGCTCTTTTTGTCAGAATATTTAATGCATAAAAAAAACCAGACAGTACAGATCCAAGATCAGACTGCACAGCCTTAGGGGCCTGATCTTGACTTACACTGTCTTCATAAGAAAATAAAACCTGGGTTTAGAGCATAAAGGGTTAACAGTAATTCTCAAATGGATTGGAAAGGGACATAGACCTTTCATTGTGCATTTGATGGCACTTTCTTGTCCAACTTGATCCAAAAATGTTCTGAAATTCCTTCCTTGGCAGAAGAGTGAAGAGAATGGGCAAAATTTCATTGACATGTGCAATTAATTTTTCCCTATAGCTTCTATTTTTACTATTTATTGATTGTGTGTTTTTCAAAGTATGTTTACCGTGATAATAAATTTCTAAACAGATACTGCTGGTATTAGTTGCTGTTACAGTAACTGGTAATATAATACCTGTGTGAGCTGTACTCTGTAAAAAGGTTAATGCGCTGTAATGCATCTGCAAAACTTACCAACGCACGGTCCGCACAGGCTGACCTGGATAAAACTCTCTGATATTAAACCTTTACCACACGGTCCCGACTTTTAATGACCCTGGGGAAGAAGCCTTTTGAAAACATTATGGGAAAAGGAGAAAATGCTGGTAACCAGCATTTTCTCCTTTTCTCATGAAGTTTTCTACCCAATCAAAGACAAATTCCATCATTTGAACAACATTTAAATTGTCATCTGCAAATGCTTTCATTTTGGACAAGTCTACGTTTTTGTCGTGTGGTAAAGAGTCAATCAATTTTCTGTGTGTGAGGACCAGTCTACCCTATGATTGTCAGTTGTAAGACAAAATGGATTTTGTGGATCAAGAATTATGAGATGGCATGCTTGGTATATCACATCAGGAAGAAGCCTTATATCCTATTTTGCCAGAGCTTGGTTCATATACAGGATACCTCTACAGGTGAAATAATTCACACCCTTTTCCACTCACTATATTGGCCAATTTAACCCTTTACCAAACAATCCTTGGTTTTCACAACCCTGGGAAAGACAGCTTTTGAAAATATTGTGGGAAAAGGAGAAAATGCTGGTAGCCAGCATTTTCTCCTTTTCCCACAATGTTTTCTACCCAATCGAAGACAAATTCCATTATTTGAGTTACATTTAAATTGTCGTCTGCAAATGCTTTCAATTTGGACAGGTCTGCATCTTTGTCGTTTGGTAAAGTGATACTCTAAGGTAAACTGACATGTTTGAAAAACAGGTACCATGACCAAATTAAAATCATTTGCTGACAAAAAGATTGGTGCAACTCCAATATTGAAATTTGTTTTTTGATGGATAGAGAACATTGTGAGAAAAAGAGAGAATGCTAGTTACCAGCATTTTTCTCTTTTTTTCCACAATGTTTTCAAAAGACCTCTTCCTTGAGGTCATGAAAATTCAGGGTTGTGTGGTAAAGGATTAATTCTTTACCAAACACTCCAGGGATTTAACTACCTTTGAAAGGTAGTTTCTCTATCTTTTAAAGACATTGTAGGAAAATGAGAAAGGGCATTTTTTTACTTTTTCTCACACAATGTTTTTTACCCATTCCAAAAACAACTTTAATCATTACAGCCACTTTCTGTTGTCGCCCTACAAAAGCTTTCAAATATGTTGGCTGTAAAATTTTGTTGTTTGGTAAAGAGATGATACCATTGTCAAGACAATTTCAGTTATATTGCAGTGGCTGGCTCACGTATCCATGCTTTCCTGAGTTACTTACTGGCTAATTTCCCACCACTTCCTTTCCAGACACTGGCTGCTTTTTGCCCCAAATTTTAACATCTGGTAGCAGAAGGTGAAGAACCCAGATCAGACTGCCTAGATCTACTTTAACAACTTTTAGCGGCCTTTGCAGCTTGTATAGTTATGATCAGTCTACACAAAACATGCAACCTGATCACTGACCAACAAAATTTGCTTTGCATAGATAGTCTGAACAAGAGGGACCTTGAAATTGAAATTATTTAGATATTATTTGTAGACTGAAATGTCTGTTGGGTTAACCCTTTACCACACAATCCTGACTTTTAACAACCCTGCCAGAAAAACCAGAGAAGTCTTATGAAAACATTGCGGGGAAAAGGAGAAAATGCTGGTAACCAGCATTTTCTCCTTTTCTCACAATGTTTTCTGCTCTATCAAAG
This sequence comes from Tridacna gigas, assembly GCA_945859785.2. Lineage (NCBI taxonomy): Eukaryota > Metazoa > Mollusca > Bivalvia > Cardiida > Cardiidae > Tridacna > Tridacna gigas. The sequence continues at coordinate 60,215,068 of OX244036.2, forward strand.
ACAGAAATTATCACTTTAGCAGCATTTAATGTCGTCTGTAAATGCTTTCTATTAGGACCATTCCAAAATTTTGTTGTTTGGTAAAGAGTTAACCCTTTCCCAAACAAGCCCTGGTTTTCACATGTCTGCAGTACAAGTCTTTTGAAAACACTGGGAAAAGGAGAAATTGCTCGTAACGAGGAATTTCTCCTTTTCCCACAGTGTTTTCTACCCTTTTTTGAGAACTTTCTGCCATTTTCATCAAATTTAAAATTGTCGTCTGCAAACTCTTTCAATTTGGACCAGTCTAAAATTTGTCGTTTGGGAAAGGGTTAAAAAACAAGTGCACCAAATACAGGTGCCAACGTTTAGCTGCAGTTGCTGTTAGTGAAAATTCTATGTTGGAAAGGGGCATAACTGTCTCAAAAATGTTTTGATGTTGATCTTGCCTTGTTGTATAGGTTCCACTTTTGACAGTTAACAACTAGTCCAAGTTTGAAGTACATATCTACAGTAATGACAGAGTCAAAGTTTTTGCACCACGATGACGTAGACAATGATGACATGACTATGACGGTATCTTGATGTTTTCTTTGAAAACAGCTGAGCTAAAGATGCAGTTTCAAAGACATAACAAGTTACATGTCTAAAATTTTGTCATTTTGTAAAGACCCGACTCTTTACCACATAATCCTGACTTTTAACGACCCTGAGAAAAAAGACTTTTGAAAACATTGTTGGAAAAGAAGAAAATGCTGGTTACCAGGGATTGTGTGGTAAAGCGTTAAGTCTTTCCCACAATGTTTTCCATCCTTCTCAAATCAATTTTTGATTTTTGAATCACCTTAATTTTGTCGTTTGCAAATGCTTTCAATTTGGACCATTCTAAAATTTTGTTGTTTGGTAAAGAGTTAAACACCTATTAACTCTTTACTTCACAATCCTGAGTTTTAACAACCTGAAGGAGAAGGCATTTAAAAACATGGTGGGAAAAGGAGGAAATGCTGGTAACCAGCATTTTCTCCTTTTTATACGCCCGTCAAAGACGGGACGTATTATGGGATCACCCGTGGCGGGCGGGCGGCGTCCAGTTCTTTGTCCGGAGCATATCTCCAAAACTATACTACCTACGGTTATGAAATTTCATGAGTGGATAGATCTCATCAAGGGGGAGTGCAGTGCACAGGAATCATAACTCTTGCTTCCTTAATTTTTGAGTTATTGCCCTTTCTTGTTTTTCATACTTGAATTTTGTCCGGTGAATATCTCCAAAACTATACTACCTACGGTTATGAAATTTCATGAGTGGATAGATCTCATCAAGGGGGAGTGCAGTGCACAGGAATCACAACTCTTGCTTCCTTAATTTTTGAGTTATTGCCCTTTCTTGTTTTTCATACTTGAATTTTGTCCGGTGAATATCTCCAATACTATACTACCTAGGGTTATGAAATTTCATGAGTGGATAGATCTCATCAAGGGGGAGTGCAGTGCACAGGAATCACAACTCTTGCTTCCTTAATTTTTGAGTTATTGCCCTTTCTTGTTTTTCATACTTGAATTTTGTCCGGTGAATATCTCCAATACTATACTACCTAGGGTTATGAAATTTCATGAGTGGATAGATCTCATCAAGGGGGAGTGCAGTGCACAGGAATAATAACTCTTGCTTCCTTAATTTTTGAGTTATTGCCCTTTGTTGTTTTTCATACTTGAATTTTGTCCGGAGCATATCTCCAAAACTATACTACCCACGGTTATGAAATTTCATGAGTGGATAGATCTCATCAAGGGGGAGTGCAGTGCACAGGAATCATAACTCTTGCTTCCTTAATTTTTGAGTTATTGCCCTTTCTTGTTTTTCATACTTGAATTTTGTCCGGTGAATATCTCCAATACTATACTACCTAGGGTTATGAAATTTCATGAGTGGATAGATCTCATCAAGGGGGAGTGCAGTGCACAGGAATCATAACTATTGCTTCCTTAATTTTTGAGTTATTGCCCTTTCTTGTTTTTCATACTTGAATTTTGTCCGGTGAATATCTCCAATACTATACTACCTACGGTTATGAAATTTCATGAGTGGATAGATCTCATCAAGGGGGAGTGCAGTGCACAGGAATCATAACTCTTGCTTCCTTAATTTTTGAGTTATTGCCCTTTCTTGTTTTTCATACTTGAATTTTGTCCGGTGAATATCTCCAATACTATACTACCTAGGGTTATGAAATTTCATGAGTGGATAGATCTCATCAAGGGGGAGTGCAGTGCACAGGAATCATAACTCTTGCTTCCTTAATTTTTGAGTTATTGCCCTTTCTTGTTTTTCATACTTGAATTTTGTCCGGAGCATATCTCCAAAACTATACTACCTACGGTTATGAAATTTCATAAGTGGATAGATCTCATCAAGGGGGAGTGCAGTGCACAGGAATCATAACTCTTGCTTCCTTAATTTTTGAGTTATTGCCCTTTCTTGTTTTTCATACTTGAATTTTGTCCGGTGAATATCTCCAATACTATACTACCTAGGGTTATGAAATTTCATGAGTGGATAGATCTCATCAAGGGGGAGTGCAGTGCACAGGAATCATAACTCTTGCTTCCTCAATTTTTCAGTTATTGCCCTTTCTTCTTTTTCATACTTGCATTTTCTCCGGTGAATATCTCCAAAACCATACTACCTAGGGTTATGAAATTTCATGCCTGCATACATCTCATTAAGGGGGAGTGCAGTGCACAGGAATCATAACTCTTCCTTCCTTAATTTTTGACTTATTTTCATACTTGAATTTTGTCTCGAGCATATCTCCAAAACTATACTACCTATGGCTATGAAATTTCATGCGTAGATAGATCTCATCAACTGGGAGGGCAGTGCACATGAACCATAACTCTTGCTTAATTTTTGACTTATTGCTCTTTCTTTATTTTGAAACTTTAATTTTGTCCAGTGCATATCTTCAGAACTATACTAGCTAAGGATATGAAATTTCATGCGTGGATACATTCCATCAACGGGAAGTGCTGTGCATATAAATTTCAACTCTTGCTTGCTTAATTTTTCAGTTATTGCCCTTTCTTGTTTTTTTTCGAACTTGAATTTTGTATGATGCATATCTCTCAAACTATACTACCTCGGGTTATGAAATTTTAGGGCTGGATACATCTCATCAAGGGGTAGTGCAGTGCACATGAAATATAAATTGCTTATTTTTTATGCACCCTTTCAAGACAGGATGTATTATGGGATCAGCCATGGTGTACAGGCATCCAGGTAGCATAACTTACACATCTTAAAACCTATTAACTTTAAATTTGACAGTTGTGTTTGTTGTAATCATATGGGGTGCAGTGTACACAAAGAATAAATCTTCCTTCCTTATGAGTAATTGCCCTTTCTTCTTTTTCATACTTAAATTTTGTCAGCAGCATATCTCTCTTACTACACTACCTATGTATATGAAATTTCAGTGATGCATACATCTCAGATTATTAGAAACATAACTATTGCTTCCTTAACTTTTTCTTATTGTCCTTAGTCATTTTTCAGGCTTAAATTCAACATTATCGTATCTATGGATATCAACATAAAGTGTATAAACAAGAGTTCCATCAACACAAATACACTGCCATTATCTTCAATCAACAGTAAAAAAAATATTCTGCACTACTATTTTTCTATACCTCCCCTTTATCATTATTATGCCCCAACTTTACAACTTGGGGTAAGACGGGCGTATCTTGCGACAATTTGCCGCTCTTGTTCCTAGTGTTTTCCAACCTATGGAATACATAAATCACCATTTAAGCTTCATTTAAATTGTTGTCTGCTTATGCTTTCAATATGGTCCAGGCTAGAATTTTGTCATTTGGTAGACTTAAACAGACAAACGTTATATTGTACCTTTATGATTTATGTCTACTTAGGCAAGCCTGAAAGCTGGAACCTGTGATGGAAACAAACCTTATATGAGATACAACCTAAGTGCGGAGAGGATAGAGAGAGATATTGACCTTGATAGAACACGGGAACATGTCTATGTGTTATCTGGAACAAAGGTTTGCCCTTGACACAATAGTCTCGTATTTTAATAACCTATAGTTAAAAGGCTCTTGAAAACATTGTTGGAAAAGGAGAAACTGCTGGTAACCAACGTTTGCTCTATTTCCCACAATATTTTCAACCTGTTCAAAGAAAAATTGCATCATTTGAGACACATCTAATTCCTCCTCAGCAGATGCTTTGAATTTTGACAGGACTAAAATTTTGTCATCTGGTAAAGTGTAAAACTTCAGCAAAAAGTTTTTTTCCAATTCTCCAGTATCTTCAGCTCACAGTTACAAGAAACGAACTTGCAGCAGTTGTTTTTTTTTTTCAGAGCCTAAGTTGTTACCAGAATGACAATTTTAGACTGGTCCACATTGAAAGCATTTCCAAACAACAAATGCTGTTCAAATGATAGGACTTGTATGCCAAAGGGTAGAAAACATTGTTGGGATAGGAGGAAATTCCCGCTGCCCCTGCCAACAATTTTTAGCTCTACTGGCTGGAAGCCAGCAGAGCTTATGTCATGGCGGGGTTTCCGTCGTCCGTCCGTCCGTCTGTCCGTCCGTCTGTCCGTCCGTTAGTCTTTTTCTTGTTTACGCGATAAAGTCTGCATTTGTTGCCGGATTTTCATGAAACTTGCACAGTTTGTTTATCTCATCAATAGCTTCAACCCTATTGAATTTGAAAAAAATCCAACAAACAGTATGGGAAAAGTAGCCATTTCAAGTTGAAAATTTCCAGTTCTTGTTTACGCGATAAAGTCTGCAAATAATTTCAGATTTTCGTGAAACTTGCACAGTTTGTTTATTTCATCAATAGCTTCAACCCTATCGACTTTGAAAAAAATCCAACAAATAGTATGGGAAAAGTAGCCATTTAAAGTTGAAAATTTAAATTTTCTGTTCTTGTTTACGCAATAAAGTCTGTATTTCTGGTCAGATTTTCATGAAAATCACACAGTTTGTTTATCTCATCAGTAGCTTCAACCCTATTGATTTTGAAAAAAAAATCGAAGAAACAATGTGGGAAAAGTAGCCATTTCATGTTGAAAATTTCCAATTCTTGTTTACATGATAAAAGTCTGCATTTGTAATCAGATTTTTGTGAAATTCACCCAGTTGTTTTGTCTCATCAACAGCTTGAATCCTATTGATTTTGAAAAAAAATCCAAGAAACAATGTGGGAAAAGTAGCCATTTTTTTTTTGTTGAAAATTTACATTTCCTGTTTAAGGGATTAAGCTTGTAGTTTGGGTTGGATTTTGGTCCCTGCCAGTAGAGCATATTCAGGCCCTTCAGGGCCTTCTAGTTAATCTCCATTCCTGTGATGTGATCATCTGTGCAGTCAGACACACATAATTCCATTTTTTTTTCTACAAGGCAAAGGTTGGATGCCATCCATGTATTATATCTGAAAAAATTGTCAGAATGATATTGAGCAGTTTCATCATGGTCACATAGAAAGCAAGGTCTTGTTTCATAGTCTTTACCAAAAATTAAGATTTTCTTAAAAATTTCATTTTAACCCATTACAACACAATCCTGACTTTTAACGACCCTGAGATAGAGGCCTTTTGCAGTCTGCAAAAGCTTTCAGTTTGGACTGACCTAAAATTTTGTCATTTGGTAAAGAATTAAGCATTTAATAGCTACCAATAGCAAAATATTTCTGCACAGGTTAGCCTTCACAGACTGTACAGGCTGACCTGGGCTGATACTTTATGCAGATGCATCAAACGCCTTTTTAGCTCACCTGAGCATGAAGTAATCAAGGTGAGCTTTTGTGATTGTGTGGTGTCTGTCGTGCCTCATCAGGCCTCAACTTTGTGTATGCGCTAGAGCCATATTTTCAGTCTGATACTCGTGAAATTTGGTCAGATTATTTGTCTTGATATTTCAGATGAGTTTAAGAATGGGTTATGACAGGTCAAAAATTATGGCACCAGTCAAATCTTTTAAAAACCTTGTGAATGCTCTAGAGGCCACATTTTCAGTTCAATACTCATGAAAGCCGGTCAGAATATTTGCCATGGTAATGTCTCAGACGAGTTTGGAAATGGGTCTTGTCAGCCAAAGAACTAGGTCACCAGGTCAAATATTTGCAGAACCTTGAGTATGCTCTACAGGCCATATTTTCAGTTTGATACCAATGAAAGCGGTTCAGAATCTTTGTTTTGATGATATCTCAACTTTGGTAAAAAGTTAGGTCACCAGGTCAGATCTTTGCAGAACCTTGTATACACTCTAGAGGCCACATTTTTAGTTTGGTACTCATGAAAGTTAGAATGTTTGTCTTGATGATTTCTCATACAAATTTGAAAATGGGTCACAGTGAGGCAAAAATCTTAGTCACCAGATCAAATCTTTGAAAAACCTTATGTACACTCTAGAGGCCACCTTTTTATTTCGATATCCATGAAAGATAGTCAGAATGATTGTCCTGATGATACCTCTGAAGAGTTTGAAAATGGATTTCTGGTATGTTGGGCCACAAATTAGGTCAGGTCAAATCTCTGAAAAAACCTTGTGTACACTCAAGAGGCCACTTTTTTGAGCTCACCGGAGTATGAAGTGCTAAAGAGGAGCTTTTGTGATCATGCTGTGTTCCTTGTGTGTAGTCTGTCGTCAACTTTTACCTTGTGTACGCTCTACAGGCCACATTTTCAATCTGATACGCACAAAACTTTGTCAGAATGTTTATGATGATGATTTCTTGGATGGGGATAAAATTGGGTCACATGGGGTTATAAACTAAGTCACTAGGTTGATTCTTAGAAAAACCTTGTGTACCCCCTAGAGGCCACATCTTTAATCCAGTACTTATACAAGTTGGTCAGAATGTTTTGCTTGATAATATCTTGAATGAATGTGAATATGATTCTCATTAGGTCAAAAACTTGGTTGCTGGGTCAAATCTTTAAAAAATCCTTGCATATGCTCTAGAGACCAAATTTTCAGTTCAATACACATAAAAGTTGGTCAGAGTGTTTTTCTAGATTGTATCTCAGATAACTTTGAAAGTGGGATCAGATGCAGTGAAAAACTAGGTCACTAGGTCAAATCATAGAAATACCTTTTGTACACTTTAGAGGCCACATTTTCAGTCCAATACTCATGAGACTTGATCAGAATGTTTGTCTTGATGACATTTCCGACAAATTTGAAAATGGGGTCAAACAGGGTCAAAACCTAGGTTACCAGGTCAAATCTAGGTAAAACCTTGTGTACATGCTAGGGGCCACATTTTCTGTTCGTTACTCATGAAAGTTGGTCAGAATGTTTGTCTTGATGATATAATGGATGAGATTCTGTGTCCAATACTCTTGAAAGGTGGTTAGAGTGTTTGTCTTGATAGTATTTACATTGAGTTTGAAAATTGGCCAAGTTGGACCATCATTGAGTACATTATTGAGGCAAATTCTGGAAAAAGCATGTGTACAACCCTAGAGGTCACATTTTCAGTCCAAAACTTGTTAGAATGTGTGTCATAATATCTCGGAAGAGATTGGAAATGGGTCAAGTTTGGTCAAAAGGCACAAGTGAGCTGTTTTAGGGCCATCAAGGCCCTCTTGTTCACAGAGTATGGCTTAACCCTTTACACAATCCTGACTTTTAACGACCCTGAGAAAAAAGCCTTTTGAAAACATTGTGGGGAAAGGAGAAAATGCTGGTAACCAGCATTTTCTCCTTTTTCCACAATGTTTTGTACCCTTCCCAAAACAAATTTCAATTTTTGAGTTACACTGATTTTTTTGTCTGCTAAAGCTTTCAATTTGGACCGGCCTAAACTTTTGCTGTTTTCTTCAGATTTAACCCTTTCCCAAACAACAAATTTTAGCCACTTCCAAATTGAAAGCATCTGCAGACGACAAATTTGAAAGTGGTACAAATGAACTTAAGGTTTTTTGACAGGGTAGAAAACATTGTGGGAAAAGGAGAAAATGCTGGTTACCAGCATTTTCTCCTTTTCCCACAATGTTTTCAAAAGGCCTCTTCCTCAGGGACGTGAAAACACAGGATTGTCTGGTAAAAAGGTTAAATGTATAAATTTGTATCCTTGTTTGCTTTTTAACAGGTGACAAAGTTCCCATTGCAATCATGTTCTGTATACAGTGAGTGTTCATCATGTGTTAGTTCCGGCGATCCTTTAGGTTGTGGCTGGTGTGAAAACAGATGTACCCAGAGAGATGAATGTACTGATCCAAATACAAAGTGGTCACACAACACTTGTAAACCATATATCAAGGAGGTTAGGATATTTTGTTTTCTGTTTTTTAGCTCCACTGGCTGAGGGCCAGAGATCTTATGTCATTTCCTTGTGTCTGTCGTGCGTTAGTGTGTTAACTCTTATTTCAAACATCTTCTTCTCTGAAACTACTCATCCAGTTTTTACCAAACTCAGAAATGATCCTGCCATAAAAAAATTTGAATCCTGTAAAAAACTCTGCAACAAAACTGAAAATATTGAAAATCTTTGAAAATCCCCTAGTCAGAAACCATGAGGTCTAGGGCTACTGAATTTGGTATGTAGCTTCATCTAATAGACCTCTACCAGGACACTTCAAATTATAGCCCAGGGGTCAAAATTGGCCCTGGCTTACGGGCCACAAGTTTTATATGGGCTTATGTAGTGAAAACTATACAAATCTTGTCATTCCTAACCATAAGGCCTAGGGGTACCTTTTTTCGGCATGAAGGTTCATCTAATGACCTCTTCCAAGATTGTTCAAGTTATAGCCCTGGGGTCAAAATTGGCCCTGCCCAAGGGGTCACAAGTTATACACATAATGAAAATCTGCTTCTTCCTGATCGTAAGACCTAGGTCTCCCAAACTTTGCATGTAGCTTTATCTATTGACCCTTTACCAACAGTGTTCAAATTTTAGCCCTGGGGCCAAATTTGGTGCCACTTGGCAGTCAAAAGTTTTACATGGGTTTTACATAGTAAATACTGAAAAATTGTTCTTTTCCTAACCTCTGCTGCTCAGGGGCTACCAAATTTTCCATGTATACTTACCATGTGGACCTCTATTATTATAGCCTTAGTTTGTATTTATATATTTACATTGGTGTGATACACAGGGCCGTCATGGCCCTCTTGTTTAACTCTTCTGGTCAAAGGCAATGTGAGGGAAAAGTAGCCATTTCAAGTTGAATGAGCTTTTGGCTCATCAGATAAATTCTTCTGCCTTGCCCAATAAACTTAACTTATCCGAGACACCAACCATCTATTCTCTATTTACATACCAGTCTCCATAGTCAAGGTCAAAGAAGGGATTCAGAGGTCAGATCCTCTGGACTAATGCCTGCTCCATGTTTCTCGAATACATTCATCAGATTCTGTCTCATCTCATTAGATATACATGTTCCTGAGGAACTTTAAAGCAAAATTTCAATGCATAAAATCTTTTCAAACTACACTTTTGCGGGCAAACAAGATAAATACCATTGGAAAACTACTTTTACTCTCTGAACAGTTTTTAATGCTACTCTGGGTAGGAAAATATAGTGGTAAAACAGCTGACAAAGACCAGACTATTAGCCGTGTAGAGGTTTTCTGCTCTGCAAAGAAAGGTTCTATTACACCATTTGGTGATTTTTTGCTGTCATTTTTCATCAAAATGCAGTTAGTGTCATTGTTTATAGAAAAATTTATTATGGTCAATTTCTTGCAGTTTTTCCAATGAAATCCTAGTAATTTTTATGCCTTAACCCTGCACCCCACAATCCGGAGTTTTAACAACCCTGAGGAAGAAACCTTTTGAAAACTGTGGAAAAAGGAGAAAATGCTGGTAACGAGCATTTTCTCCTTTTCCTACAATGTTTTCTACCCTTCCCAACACATATTTCAATTTTTGAGTTACATTGAATTTGTTGTCTGCAAATGCTTTCAATTTGGATGACTCTTAAATTTTGTCGTTTGGTATACCCCACAATCCCGAGTTTTAACGACCCTGAGGAAGACGCTTTTAAAAACAGTGTGGGAAAAGGAGAAAATGCTGGTAACCAGCATTTTCTTCTTTTCCCACATTGTTTTCTACTGTATCAAATGATGGAATTTGTCTTTGGTAGAGTAGAAAACATTGTGGGAAAAGCAGAAAATGCTGGTTACCCGCAGTTTCTCGGTTTCCCACTACAATTTCAAAATGCTTTTTCGTCAGAGATGTTAAAACTTGGGAATGTGTGGTAAAGGGTTAAAGACCTTGAGGAAAAGGGTTTTTGAAGACATGGTTAGGAAAAGATAAAATGCTAATAACCATTTTTTTTCCCAAACAATATTTTTTACCCTCTTCAACAAATCTTCCATCATTTTAGCCACATAATTTGGTGTCTGTAAGATCTTTGAATTTGGCCATGTCTACAAATGTGTCATATGATTAACCCTTTTAGCTCACAAAGTCACAATGACATTTTTCAACGACCCTGAAAGAAAAGGCTTTAGAAAACATAGTGGGAAAAGGAGAAAATGCCGGTAACCAGCATTTTTTTCCATTTCCCACAATGTTTTATAGCCTACAAAAGTCAGAAATCAATATATTAGCAATATTTCATTTGTGACCTGCAAATGCTTTCAAAATTGGTCCAGTCCAAAATTTTGTTGTCTGGTGCAGAGTTAAGAGTTAACTCTTTATTATATATGTAAAGATGATCTGAGTAATATATGGGCGTTATCTAACTTCACAATACAACTCGTCGGAAATGTTTTCTGTATCAGCCTAGTACCGTGTGTACAGCGTAATTGTGTACAAGGACTACTTAGAACTGTGAATAATGTTCAGGACTTTCAACCATTTACGTTTGAAGCTAGTATGACAATGCTTGCATGACAAAGTACAGAAACCCCATTTATCAGTGTATTTATAGATACTTCGACTGTTATTTGTCATCTACTTTTTTCAAAAATCATTTTTTGTGCAGAACTTGATTTTGTCCGATATCAATGCCCATTTCATAAATGTGTTGTTTCGGAAGGGTATTTCCAAATGCTACTGTACAGTGCACTTGTGATTTCAGCATCGCGATTAATAATCCCAAGCTTGACTCGCATCCTGCATTGAAATGAAATAAAATGTACTGTTCTTGACAATGACAGTGAATAACAACCAATGACTATCTTTTCACTGTTTAAGAAATAGTTTTTAAGGCACTGTTGTAGTTTATTTCTTGTAGCGGCTCGAACAGCAACCGCCATTTTTAAATGCATTCTGATCTATGCAGACTTACCATTATCTATGTATATTCATCAGCCATTCATAAATATTGTGCATATATGTACAATGAAATGTAGTTCTCGGATTTTTTGGTTATTCCTATTGATTTTGTGGTGTTTCTTTGCAGTTATAGTGGTGAGGTATATAATAAAAGGAATATTACAACAGTCTGCATTTCTGCATGGTCGGATCATGTCTCGTTGCGTGTATAAAGAAATGGGCATTGGATTCGACCTTCGGTCTTGACCGGTACGCATCTCTTTACACATGCAACTCGACATGATCCGACCACGCAGAAATGTACTGTTGTAATATTCCATATTTACCACATAACAAAGTGGTAGATTTGAAAGCATTTACACAGGACAAATTTTTATGTGGATCAAATGATAAAATTTGTTTTAGAAATGCTAGAAAACATTGTGGAAAAAGGAAAAAAAAAATGCTGGTAAAGTCATCTTCTGCAATTTTGATTTTGGAATTAATGAGTAAACATTGTCCAATTACAGTTTATGCCGAGGTCAGGACCTACTGCAGGTGGAACTCAACTGACTATCATAGGTGACAATTTCGGATATAAAATACCAGTCATTAGGATGGGGGACTCGTCAGCCCAATGTACAGCGGATGTGTTTAACAACACTGTGTACGTAAAAATTTTATCAAGTTTTTCCCTTTGATCAAGGATTCAAGTTGTTAACCCTTTACCAAACAATCCCGAGTTTTAACAACCCAATGGATAAAGGCCGTTGAAAACATTGTAGGAAAAAGTAAAAATGCTGGTAATATGATATGTCTTTGAAAGAACTGAAAACATTTTGGGAATAGGATAAAATGCTGGTAAGCAGCATTCTTTACTTTTTCCACAATGTTTTCTACCCATTCTTGTAGAAAATCATATCAGTTATTCCAAATTTAATTTGTTGTCTGCATATGCTTTCAATTTGGACCAGTGTAAAATCTTGTGGTTCAGTAAAGAGTTTATTTTTCACCAGACAGCAATATCTTAGTCAAGTGTAAAAAAAAAAAAAGATTAGATGTGTGTTTTCATTAAAAGGGGAGAAAACATTGTGGGAAAGAGAGAAAATATTGGTATAACCTTCATTTTTAGCTCCACTGGCTGAAGGCCAGCAGGCTTATGTCATGGCCTGGTGTCCGTAGTGCGTCTGTCCATCCATCCTAGCGTCCATCCGCCCGTGAATCCGTCTGTCCATCGAAAACTTAACCTGCGAACTTAACATTTTCCTGTTACTTCATGTAGGTAAATGGTTATGTAAGTTATGCTCTGGACAAGCAAGAAATGCTATAAAAATAATGAAAATCAAAGGGGAAATAACTCAAAGTTCATGCTAGGAAGAGTTATGGTTCTTGTGCACTGCACTCCGTAATTTTTCAACAATCATGCATTCCAAATTTGAAGATGTTCAGACTGGAGATGACAAAGTTATGCTCTGGCCGGAAACATTCATGCCTATTTCAATCACTTACATGATTTCTGCTGCACTACTATTTTCCTCTACCTGGCCTTTACGATTATTATCCCCCTCAACAACTGGCGGTGGGACGGGCGTATCTTGTGACAATTTGCCGCTCTTGTTCCAAAATGTTTACTACATTTCATAGACAAACCCTGTCAGTTGAGCTTCATTTTTACCGTCATTTGCAAATGCTTTCAGTTGGTACAAGTCTTTACTTCTGTCACTTAGCAAAGAGGTAACTCTTTAAGGAATTAAGAAATCACAGATCTACCCAAATTGAATGGGGAAGCAGACAACAAAATGGATGTAACTGAAATAATGGTATTTTTCTTTAACAGGGTAGAAAACATTGTAGAAAATAGAGAAAATGCTGAATTCCCACAGTGTTTAAAAGGTTTTTTTCTTCGGTTCTTTAAAATGTGGGATGTTGTGGTAAAGAGTTAACCCTATGCCAAAAAGTCCCAAGTTTAACAACCCTGAAAAATTTGACTTTTAAAAACATTGTTGGAAAAGGAGAAAATGCTTGTTACCAGCATTTTCTACTTTTCCCACATTTTCTTACCTTTCAAATACAAATAAAATCATTTGAGCTACATTTAAGTTGTTGTCTGCAAATACTTTCAATTTGAACCAGTCTGAAATATTGTCGTCTGGTAAAGAGTTAAACAGACAACAGACATACATATGAGCCATGCTGTGTGAAAAGGAGGCTTAATGCATCTGCGAAAAGTATCAACCCAGATCAGCCTGCGCAGTCCTTGCAGGCTGACCTGAGCTGAAACTTTTTGCTATTGGTCAATTTTCCTGTGGACCAATCTACCTCATGATTCAGTCGGGTGTTAAAAAAAAAGCGGCTAATATGGATCCATCTTTATGTGATGACTTTCATGGTAGCATGCATCACGTAGATGTTTTCAGCCCCCTTTTTGCCAGAGCATGTCTCATGTACATTGCTCTTACTCTATTTCCTTTCAGGATTATCTGTAAATCATTTGAAACAGACATCGAAGGAAATTTTACAGTAGTTGTTGATGTAAAGGATCTATCCGAAGATGTTTTAAACTATGAGGTAGAAGGTATTGCGAGATCAACTGAGAAGTTCCAATACCTGGTAAGTCATTGGGGAAAAGTAGTATTTGTTTGTTTGGTATTTAACTTTGTTTTCAACAATATTTTAATTATACTTTAGAGGACAGTGCACCTATGCATGCATTCCTGGATTTTTTTTTTTTTTAATGAGTACTTTGCACAATATTTTTCCAAAGCCACTGGCGGCTTTCCAACATTACCATTTTAGAAGCAGTGATCAGGGGTGAGAGAGAAATTAACTCTTTACCCCACAATCTTGAGTTTTAACAACCCTGGAGAAAAAAGCCTTTTGAAAAAATTGTGGAAAAAGGAGAAAGTGCTGGTTACCAGCATTTTCTCCTTTTCCCGAAATGTTTTCAACCCTTCCCTAATCAAATTTCAATTTTTGAGTCATGCTTTGAATTTGGGCTAGTCTAAAATTTTGTCATTTGGTAAAGAATTATTTTGGAAATGTTTTCTCTTCCTGCAAGTTTATGGGACAGTTGTCCTCTCTTGGAATAATCTTTGGCAGAACTCTGCCATAATTATATTCATATTTGAACCATGCTCTTTGAAATGGAGGTTTATGCATCTTCAAAGAGTATCGACTCAGGTCAGCCTATGCAGTCCCTGCAGGCTGACCTGGATCAAAGCCTTTTTGCCGTCAATTTTCTGCGTGTCAAAGGACCAGTCTACTTAATGAGTGAGTCGGATTTTAGACAAAATTTATTTTATGGATCCATAATTATGTGATGGCTTGCTTGGTATAATGCATCACGGCGATGCATTAAACCCCCTTTTACCAGAGCAGGACTCAATCATTTTCTGAATTGCAGATGTTTATGATTCTAAGACCATGAAAAAATGCCAATGTAGTTATTTTTTTTTCTCAATCTTCACTATTTCAGACACCAGCTTTAACAGATGTTTACCCACTGCTTGGACCAGAATCTGGAGGGACCAATGTTACTTTGATTGGAAAGAATTTTGAAATTGGCTTAAAGATAGACATAGACATTGGGAGAAATCCATGTGCAATTTTGAGGTAATTTTGACCCTAGTAACTTATGGTATATACCCTTGTAGTGCTTAACTCACAATCCCGACTTTTAACGACCCTGAGAAAGAAGACTTTTGAAAACATTTTGGGAAAAGGAGAAAATGCTGGTAACCAGCATTTTCTCCTTTTCCCCACAATGTTTTCTACCTTTCCCAAAACAAATTTCAATTTTTGAGTCACATTTAATTTGTCATCTGCAATTGCTTTCAGTTTGGACTAGTCTGAAATTTTGTCATTTAGTAAAGAGTTAACTCAGAATTAATTGCTTATGCAAAGAGAACAAGGTCACTTTGTGTGCTTCTTTGCCTGATATTATGACAAAAACAACTTTAACCCTTTACCAGACAACAAAATTTTAGACCCGTCCAAATTGAAAGCATTTGCAGACGACAAATTCATTGTGGCTCAAATGGTGCAATTTTTCTTTGATAGGGTAGAAAACGTTGTGGGAAAAGGAGCAAATGCTGGTTACCAGCATTTTCTCCTTTTCCAACGTTTTCAAAAGGCTTCATTCCCAGGGTCGTTAATAGGTGGAATTGTGCGGTAAAGGGTTAGAATTGCATTTCTGCATATCTGCCACTTAATCTGAATGTCCATTTCATTTGAGTCATGCTCTGGCAAAAGGGGGTTAATGCATCTCTGTGATGTATTGAACCATGCGAGTCATCACATTATGGAGGACCCATAACATCCATTGTGTGGAACAATCCTGTGGTAGAATGTTCCTTAGACATGCCGAATATTTACTAAAGGCAAAAATTTCAGCTCAGGTCAGAATGTGGGGACTGCGCAGGATTACCTGGGTCAATACTTCTTGCAGATGCATTAAATCTCCTTTTCACAGAGTGTGGTTCATTTATTTAATGCAAGGGTTTACATATGCTCTCAAGAAACCAGTATGCCAAATGTTATGACAACTGTCCTGGCTAAAAAACTGATCACAGGAATTAAAGATTCAAAATCTCAGAGAAGGCAAATATGTTGAAATGCATGTGTACTGAGTAAGCACCTCAACTAAGCAAACACTTTATAAGGTCCAATGCAAAGGGGATTGGCATTCTTCAGTTATTTCCCTTGATTTCTCACTGGTGCTACATTGTCCTGAGAAGGGGATTACTTGGTTTTTATCCTTGATTTTCTTGCACTACTCAGATATGTTCTTGAGACAATACCTCAATTACCGTATTGTGTCTTATTGACACTCCCTCTCCAGGCTTTTTTTCTCATGAAAAATGGGCTTACCAGACGTCCAATCCATTGATAAAGTTGAAATAAATCAGCTGGAATAAAGTTACAGTAACAACATAATCCTTATTACTTCACAAATCAATGTTATTAACACCTGACTATCCGAATATATATACTTTTTCAATAACGTTATAAACTTCCTGCAACAAAATTTGTCAACTCAGAAAAACTGTAAGAAGGTCAAAGTGTCAAAGACCAATGTCCCATATCAATTGTGAATGCTGTTTTATGTCCAAATGAATCATGATTGGTGATAAAATTGATATGCTGCATTGATACAGCGGGATTTTCAAATGGTGATTGCGTGGCAGTCGGTAGTGACATAAACCTGGACGGTAATGTTATCGTCATCCTTGGACTATTCTATGTTGTTTTACCTCTGTCAATCACCCCCTTTCGGAAAATGGGGGCGTTAAAAAGAGACAATACGATAAATCTGGTTTGATTGCTTTACAAAGTTGTCTTCATGCATTTCTCTGATGACTGAGAATAGAATTTTCTCTAAAATGACATGGGAACCTTAGATATATATCATAATTCAAATTATAGTTATCGCAACATCCTTGAGGGATTCAAGGATAAAAACGAAGGAATACAGGTAAAAGGATATAGTGGCAGCCTTTTGTTGATCTTCGTATCAACAACAGGTAACACCCAATGCTACAAAGCAAAAATCTGCCCTGTTTGAAACTAAATGAGATAATGTGAGACTTGGAATTCTTAGTGTGATATTATTCATGCAAAGGGATAGTCTGTATTGAAAAAGATTAAATTCTTCAGTTAGTTTGATAAGTTAATCCTGGTTAGAATAATCTTTGTCATAAAAATTCAAGCCGAAGATAGAACAACTCCATTGTTAGTTTGGCCGGTTTCAAAGAAAATGAGTTATTGTCATAGCCCTGGCATCATTGTCTGCATCCTTATTGCGCAAAAATTGTGGCAGTTTGTAATATTTCTATTATCACTGAAGATATTTGCTTCAAACTTGTACAAGTTGTTAATTATCAAAAAGGGAACCAATACAACAAGAGCAGGTACCCATCAATGTATTTTTGACAGAGTTATGTCCCTTTTTCAACGTAGGATTTTCACTGAAAATCAAGCATCTGCAGCCGAGTGTTGGCACCCGCATGTGGTGCTTTTGTTTTAAAACAGACATCAAGGCATTTTGTTATGTGCTGATTGATGGAGTTGGTGCACATGACAGCTAATAGCTGCCATCGATAAACTGGATGTTGCCAGCTCTTTATTGGATAGTTACAGGAATGACCTGCAAAGGTGCTTGTTTAATACAGACTGGACTGTTCATTGAGCAAACTTGATATATATTAACCCTTTACCAGACGACAAAATTATAGCCTTCTCCAAATTGAAAGCATTTGCAGGCGACAATTTCAATGTGGCTCACATGGTACAACTTTTCTTTGATAAGGTAGAAAACATTGTGGGAAAAGGAGAAAATGCTGTTTACCAGCATTTTCTCCTTTTCCCACAATGTTTTCAAAAGGCTTCTTTCCCAGGGGCGTCAAAAGGCGTCATTGTGCAGTAGGGGTTAATGATATAATTTGTGTGAGATTTTGCCATAGTTATTTTGAATATTTCAAAATGAAAATGTGAACCTAACTTTGATCGAGCATAGCAATCATGTCTCGATACAGGTTTTATTCAATTTCTATGGGGAGACTTTCAGTCAGCTCTTTACTATACCTGTACATACTAATTTTATGCTGTGTAAAATTTGGTACCAGCCAAACAATGGAGATATATCTTAACTCTTTACAACACAATCTCAACTTTTAATGACCCAGGAAAATTAGACTTTTGAAAACATCAAGGGAAATGGAGAAAATGCTGGTTACAAATGCTGGTAACCAGCATTATCTCCTTTTCCCCCGATGTTTTCTGCTCTAACAGAGACAGAAATCATCATTTGAGCCGCATTTATTATGTTCTGCAAATGCTTTCAATTTGGTCGAGTCCAAAATTTTGTTGTTTTGTAAAGAGTAAGGGAAGGGGTAATCCTTTCAGAGCCATAGGTGAAAAATACGCCTTTTCTGCAGATGACATAGATCCAGATCAGACTGAACAGAATGTGTAGTCTGACTTTGGATCTGTATTGTCTGCTTGTTTGGTCAAGTGATTTGGATACAAATCTTTTTGAGTTTTACTGGATTTGATTTACAAAATGAATTTTATTGTTCCATAATTATGTGATGACTGCTTGGTATAACTTTGTTGCATTAAAACCCCTTTTACCAGAGCATAGCTCATTTGTTGCTGAACAAGTTAATGGCTTCCTCGAGAAAACTCTCAGGCAAGAGGACCAGTCGCATTTCAAAATAAACTGCTGCTTCTCCTTTGATGTTTAACTCTTTACCAAACGACGAAATTTGGACTTGACTAAATTGAAAGCATTTGCAGACAACATGTAGCTCAAATGATGGTTTCTATCTTTGACATGGCAGAAAACATTGTGGGGAAAAAGGAGAAAATGCTGGTTACCAGCATTTTCTTCTTTTCCCCTCAATGTTTTCAAAAGCCCTCTTCTTCGGGGTCATTAAAAGTTGGGACTGTCTGATAAAGGCTTAAAAATTTGTGTGATGTAAGGAGGTAAGAAGTTATATTGTTCATTCATGAATAAACATTTAGGATGTTGAGCAAATGGCTCCAGTATTTTTAACTGTATTTTTATTCTCTCTTTGCCAGCATCAACATGACAGTCATAATTTGCTCAAGCGGGTCTGCACCTGGTCTTCTAGGCACTGGCAGGAGAAAAAGAGCAGTGCGTAAACATTATGTTAGATTAAAAATAGACGGAGCCACCATGATTAGCAAAGAGCCTTATTGGTACATGAAGGATTCAACAATAAGCAGCATCAAGCCAAGTAATACAATCTATCATGGTGGGACTGTTGTGATGGTCACGGGTACGAATCTCGATATTGTCCAGGATCCAAAGATAGGTGTAAAATTTCCAGATCGGAAGGATGAAGTGTTGGAGGTTAGTAGCCCAATTTTGGTCAAGATGACCTAATTTGTCAAATTTATGGTCACATGATTGCATTTTGAATGCATTTTCTCCTTTTACCATATAACTTCTTCCCTTCTTTAGACAAAACGCAGTATTTTAGTCCCAGTTCTTCTAATATGGACAATTCAACAACTTTAAGTGCAGAAGGTAGTACTGTTAACTCTTTACCGAACGACAAAATTTTAGACTAGTCCAAATTGAAAGCAATTGCAGATGACATAATAAATGTGACTGAAAAATCAAAATCTGTTTTTGGAAGGATAGAAAACATTGCGGGAAAAGGAGAAAATGGTGGTTACCAGCATTTTCTCCTTTTCCCACAATGTTTTCAAAAGAATTCTTTGCTCAGGGTTGTCAAGAGTCGGGATTGTGTTGGAAAGAGTTAAGTATCCTTGAATGTGATTTTAGTTTTTGACGGGTTTCATCTGAGTACAGAGATGCAAAAAATAGGAGAAAGCTCCCCATAGACTTCGTTCACATGTTTAACCCTTTACCGCGCAATGCCGCCCAGCAAAGAAGCCTTTTGAAAATTTTGTGGGAGAAGGAGAAATGCTGGTAACCAGCATTTTCTCCTTTTTCCCACAATGTTTTCTACCCTATCAAAGAAAAATTGCACCAATTGAGCCACGTTGAAATTGTCATCTGCAAATGCTCTCAATTTGGACAAGGCTAAAAATTTGTTGTCTGGTAAAGGATTAATCCCTCAAAGGGTCATAGATTTCTAATCTGTTTCAGGATTGTACTCCAGAGGGTGTTGCTAAACTGATCTGCTATATGCCAGACGTAAGTCGTTTTTCGGGAAGGTTTGACCAGCAAAAAGCTCAACAACTGAATTTGTTTTTTATCATGGATGGTATCAAAGAACTGCGGAACTTGCCAACTGAAAGCCCCAGTTTGAGTCGAGTCTATTACTTCAAGGATCCAGTTGTTAACAAGTTTGAGGAAGAGGATAATTTGAAAACCTTTAACATAGATGTTGACGAATATCTGGAAATAAGGGTAAATTGCTTTCGTTTCGATAATGATGAATTTTAACCCTTTACCACACAATGCCGCCTTTTAACACCCCTGGGAAAGAAGCCTTTTGAAAACATTGTGAGATAAGGAGAAAATGCTGGTAACCAGCATTTTCTCCTTTTCCCACAATGTTTTCTACCCTATCAAGAGAAAATTGCACCATTTGAGCCATATTGAAATCGTCGTCTGCAAATGCTTTGAATTTGGGCATGGCAAAAATCTTGCTGTCTTGTAAAAAGGTAAAAGGAACTGATGTGCAGCCAAGCCAGGTGGTGCAGTTGGTAGTATACAGAATTTGAGACCCGTCGTGAACCCCCAACTTGACCAATTTCTTTCCGGGGATTGATCATAGCGGCTAAGCCATTGCAATAGGATTCATTCCTCTCTTGCTGCTGATCATTGTTTCTACGATGGTTTCATTAGAAAGCAGGCAGTTGCTTTGGAAGAATGTTGCACAAAGACCTGGTAAAAGGAACTGCATTAAAGCATAGGTGCAATGACCACTGAATAATGCAGGAAACATTCTTAAGAATGGATGGTGAGTAAGACTAATTCTGCTTGACTAAACCATTTAGTTTAGCCAACTTTTGATTGGCTAAACCATTTAGTTTAGCCAATCAAAAGTTGCATTTCTTTCAAGTTCAAAAAACCTTGGTGAATAAGACTAAGAATGTACAATACCTAACAATGGTTGGTGAATATTTACCAAGGAGAGCATAGATAGGTGCACTGGCCACCATATCACTGAAATAATGTTGAAAATGGCATTTAACACCATACAAACAGACAAACTAAGTTGGAAAAAATAAAGCATTGCCTTAACCATAACTCCTGTAAAGCAGATAACCAAAAGATGTTTCACAGCAGGATAGAGAATCATAAGGTTGAGTGCACAGTGTGACAGAATTGTTACTCAGATTTCTTTAATTTTGAAGTATTTCAAATAATCTCCCCTTGAAATGTAAAGAAAAATATGGCTATACTGGCCAGTATCTTCTATGCTGTCAGGCAGGTAGATTTATCAAAAGGTATTTCAGAGGTGTGTTTGGGCCAATAGAATGGGTTGCAGAGTGAAACAACATAGACTCCTTTCCAACACAAACATATTGTAGACTTGACCGAATTGAACACATTTTAGACCAATGATTAAATGCTGCTCATGTGATAAGATTTGTCTTTGACAGGGTAGAAACATTATGGGAAAAGGAGCAAATGCTGGTGACCAAAATTTTCTCCTTTTCCCTCAGTGTTTTTTCAAAAGGTCTTTTCCCCATGGTATTGTATTCAAGTGGTCATGGTATATTCAAGTATTCGTTTAGAAATTCTAGAATTTTGTTTCAGTGTCCGAAACATTGATGTCCAGTTACTTGTAAGATTGTAGCCAGATGTTGATCTACTAGTATCAAATCAAACATTTACATCCAAACAATTACGCTTACTAGTTTTCTAACCTTCAGAAAGAGAAAGGATCTCAGCGAATGCAAAATCAGTCAAGTGCCTCTGAATATTGTACTTCACTCATGACAATTACTTTTTCGTCTGCCATTTTTTAAGAGAAGGAGCAAGATCAAAGTATGTTATGTATCAAAAGTTTGGCCATTGCATGTGTCATAAAATTGAGTTTAAGGTACTTGAAATAAAAAAGCCATGATGTGGAAAATTGTGTTTTCAGTCCAGGATTAAAAAATAGTTAAATTGCAACATGTTTTCTTGTGCAGTAAATTTACCTATGACAACAGCAAAAATATCAAACATTTGCAATTAATCATTGGCAAAGTTAATTGTATCTCATTAACATTAACCCTTTACCAGACGACAAAATTTTAGCCTTGTCCAAATTGAAAGCATTTGCAGACGACAATTTCAGTGTGGCTCAAATGGTGCAATTTTTCTTTGGTAGGGTAGAAAACATTGTGGGAAAAGGAGAAAATGCTGGTTACCACAATGTTTTCAAAAGGCTTCTTTCCCGGGGGCGTCAAAAGGCGGCATTGTGCGGTAAAGGGTTAATAATCCAGTGATATTTTTGATGGCCGTCTAAGGTCTTATGTGATTAACCCTTTACCAAACGACAAAATTTTGGACTGGACCAAATTGAAAGCATTTGCAGATGACAAAATAAATGTAGTTCAAATGATGATTTTTTGTCTTTGATAGGATAGAAAACATTTTGGGGAAAAGGAGAAAATGCTGGTTACCAGCATTTTCTCCTTTTCCCACAATGTTTTCAAAAGCCTTCTTTTTCAGGGTCGTTAAAACTTGGGATTGTGTGGTGAAGGGTTTAGAGGTGTTCAAGACCATTGGACTTGTGTAATCAGCACATTGATAAATACATGGTTGAGTGCCAAGCACGGGATCTTATTGTTGCTTGAAAACTTTTTTTCTGTAATGGACAGATCCCACCCGTAGAAAGAACAGCAACTCTAGCTTTCTTAGTTTTGAAATTATTCCCCTGGAAATGAGAAAAACATGCTTGAATGGGCCACTGGATACTCTGTGGGATAATCAAATAAAAAAGTTCAAGGGGATAGAGATTTTCATGACGAAACAAAACAGAACCTTTTGACATGCCAATCAAAAAATAGTGCAAGCTACCCAGGTCACTTTCTGTACGAATGACTTTCAAACAATTCACTATGATGATGCAAAGAGTTAAGCAGACTGTCATGAGACAGCTCTAGTTTAAGTATTTGCTTATTATACCCCCCATCTACAAAGTATAGTGGGGTATACTGGTTTCACCATGCCTGTCTGTCTGTCCATCCATATGTGCGTCCATCTGTCTGTCAGTCAATCCGTCAGTCTGTCAGTCCATCCATCTTTTTGTTTCTGTGCTCTAATTTAAAAGCTGTTTGACCTAGGACCCTGAAACTTTATAAAAGTGTTGCTCATGGGGGGGGGGGGGGGGGGGGTGTCACATGGGTCAAAGGTCAAGGCCACAGGTGAACTTTGTTTGAAAATTGGTTCTGTGCTCTAACTAAAAAACTGTTTGACCAAGCTAGGAACCTGAAACTTTATACAAGTATTCTTCATGATCCTAGGAGGTGCCCTATCGTTTTTGGGTCACGTGAGTCAAAGGTCAAGGTCGCAGGTGAACTTTATTTTGAAAATCATTTCCATGCTGTGATTGTGCTGATTCAGTGATAGGATGTTGGTGGGGGATATTTGTCTGCTTTGTGACAATTTTATTTCAATTTCATTATTGATGCATTCAAATTTTATTTTTAGCTCAGCAGTTTTCAAAGAAAACACCAGGGTATTTTTATAGCCCTAGCCTTGCCTTAGTCTGCATCGTCGTTTTTGTTGTCATGCAAAAGATTTTATAATGTGTCTATTATCACTGAAGATATTTGCCTTAAACTCTGACAAGTTATTTTAAAACTATCAAAAGGGGAACCCATACAACAAGGATGGGTAACCATTAAAGAAAGAAGTATTTTGAAAACATTATGGAAAAAGATGAAAATGCTGGTAACCAGCATTTTCTCCTATTCCCACAATGCTTTCCACCCTGTCTCAGTCTTTGTTGTTGTCTTTGTTGTCATGCAAAAAATTTTATAATGTCTCTTATTACAGAAGATATTTGCTTTAAACTCTGACAAGTTACTTTAAAACTATTAAAATGGGAACCCATACAACAAGGGCCGGTAACCATTAACCCTTTTACCGCACAGTGCCGCCTTTTAACGGTCCAGGGAAAGAAGCCTTGTGAAAACATTGTGGGAAAAGGAGAAAATGCTGGTAACCAGCATTTTCTCCTTTTCCCACAATGTTTTTTACCCAGTCAAAGAAAAATTGCACCATTTTAGTGACGTTGAAATTGTCATCTGCAAATGTTTTCAACTTGGACATGGCTAAAATTTTCTCGTCTGGTAAAAGGTAAAAGTATTTTGACTCAGTTATGCCCCTTTTTTGACTGACAAGTTTCGCTGAAAATCAAGCAACTGCAGCCAAGCATTGGCACCTGCATGCAATCATCTTGTTGTTTTTTCTGTTCAGGGAAAGTATCTGAACAGAGGAGTAAGAAAGTTGGATTATAAAGTAACAATAGGAGAGAAGAACTGTAATGTAACAGCACCCAGAGATAGTGTTCTGTTGTGTTACCCAGATAAACCAGCCACTGTGCAGACAAATGAAGAAGAACAGACAGTAAAGGTAGGTTTTTAGCTCCACTGGCCGAAGGCCAGCGGGCTTATGTCATGGCCCGGTGTCCGTCGTGCGTCCGTCCGGTCGTCCGTCCGTCCGTCCGTGCGTTAACTTTTATTTCAAACATCTTCTCTGAAACTACCCATCCGATTTTCACGAAACTTCACAGAAATGATCCTGACATGGTCCTCTTCAGAATTTCTTGAAAGAATTTGATTCCTTCAAAAACTCTGGTTGCCATGGCAACAAAACTGAAAAATATTGGAAATCTTTAAAAATCTTCTTGTCTGAAACCATAAGGCATAGGGCTACCAAATTTGGCATGTAGCTTTATGTAGTAGACCTCTATCAAGTTTCTTCAAATTATAGCCCTGGGGTCAAAATTGGCTCTGCCCCAGGGGTCACAAGTTTTACATAGGCTTATATAGAGAAAACTTTAAAAATCTTCTTGTCTGAAACCATAAGGCATAGGGCTACCAAATTTGGCATGTAGCTTTATGTAGTAGACCTCTATCATGTTTCTTGAAATTATAGCCCTGGGGTCAAAATTGGCTCTTCCCCAGGGGTCACAAGTTTTACATAGGCTTATATAGAGAAAACTTTAAAAATCTTCTTGTCTGAAACCATAAGGCATAGGGCTACCAAATTTGGCATGTAACTTTATGTAGTAGACCTCTATCATGTTTCTTGAAATTATAGCCCTGGGGTCAAAATTGGCTCTTCCCCAGGGGTCACAAGTTTTATACATAGGCTTATATAGAGAAAACTTTAAATATCTTCTTGTCTGAAACCATAAGGCCTAGAGCTACCAAATTTGGCATTTAGCTTGATCTAGTTGGAGTCTACCAAAAGTGTCCAAAGTATAGTCCTGGGGTCAATTTGGCCTCATACTTGGAGGGGGGGGGGGGGTTCACAAGATTTACATAGGCTTACATAGGGAAAACTTTTAAATCTTGGTGTACATAGCCATAAGGCTTAGGCTACCAAATTTTGCATATAATTATAGCATTATTTAGTGGACAGTTACAAAGAGGGCCCAAGTTACAGCTCTAGGATCAAGTTTGGCCCTGCACCAGGGATCACAAGTTTTACATGGGTTTATGGAGTGAAAAGTTCAGAAACCATCTTGTTATCAGCCATAAGGCCAAGAACTCCCACATTTGGCATGGTATTCTTCTAATACAATATTCCCCATTTAGTCAGACTGTAGCCATGAGGTCAAAGTTTTATAAGGGCTTATATAGTGAAGACTTTTCTTCGTGGTTTATATTTATAAGCCAGTGGAGCGATACAGGGCCATCATGGCCCTCTTGTTTGTGAGTGCAAGCTTCTTCTGTCTCCCACTTTTGTGAACTGCCTTATAACATTGTAAACCTAGACATGACAAAATATTAGACTCTTTGGTAATGAAGCATTTTGAGATGACACATAGAATGTGACTAGAATGAAGACATTTGTCTTTGAAAGGGTTTAACCCTTTACCGCACAATGCCGCTTTTTGATGCCCATGGGAAAAAAACGTTCTGAAAACATTGTGGGAAAAGGAGAAAATGCTGGTAACCAGCATTTTCTCCTTTTCCCACAATGTTTTCTAACCTATCAAAGAAAAGTTGCACCATTTGAGTCAAACTGAAATTGTCGTCTGCAGATGCTTTCAGTTTGGACATAGCTAAAATTTTGTCGTCTTGTAAAGGGTTAAAACATTGTAAGAATAGTGAAAATTCCTGAGGGTTGTTAAAATATGGGATCATTTGATAGCTCTTTACCAAACGACAAAATTTTAGACTAGTCAAAATTGAAAGCATTTGCAGACGACAAAATAAATGTAGCTCAAATAATGATTTCTTTCCTTGATTGGGTAGAAAACATTGTGGGAAAAGGAGAAAATGCTGGTTACCAGCATTTTCTCCTTTTCCCACAGTGTTTTCAAAACCCTTCTTCTTCAGGGTCATTAAAACTCGGGATTGTGTGGTAAAGAGTTAAAGGGCTAAATGGAAGTGGACCAAAAATTGCATATTTAATAATTTATCAACCTTTTTATTTATTTCAAGGTACATGTAGGTAAACACATTGAAGTGGAAGTTGGCAGACTTGTTTATACAGCAAACCCTGTTGTTGGTGCCAAACCAAATATTGGAATCCTTGTTCTTGGTGTTATACTTGTTCTCATTATTGCCGCCATTGTTGTTTTGGTCATCGTTCTGAGGAAGAAGAGAAGATGCTGTTTTAGAGACAAATTGGAGGTTCAGTTTAGATATGTTCAAGGCGAGGATGGAAACATATATGATGCAGAAGGGCGCCGATTACTGGAACAAAATAGGCAGAACGGTTTGTGGTTATTTATCAGTATATTTATAGACCAAGCCATGGTCCTCCATGGCGAAGTGGTTTGATTTGTAATAAGGGAGACCAATCTTGCTGACAGCTTTGGTGACCATAGATGGTCCTTAAGCAAGGTAATGCAGAATTGTTAACCTTTTACCACCACAGAATTATAGACCTGTCCAAATTGAAAGCATTTGACAACAATTTTGTGATTTCTCTTTGATAGGGTAGAAAACATTGTGGGAAAAGGAGAAAATGCTGGTAACCAGCATTTTCTCCTTTTCCCCACAATGTTTTCAAAAGGCTTCTTCCTCAGGGTCGTTAAAAGTCGGCATAGTGTGGTAAATGATATTGTTTAGTTACTGTTGAAAGTGGTATAAATCACAAAGATTCACAAACAAATTTGTCTTGAGGGCCCATTTTGAATTTATTCATTAGAACTGATTATGTTGGAAAAGGAGCGATTGCTTATGAGAATCAACAGGTTTTTTTTCCCATTTTCAAAACTTTGCTTTAACTCTTTACCAAACCTTAACATTTTGGACTCG
This sequence comes from Tridacna gigas, assembly GCA_945859785.2. NCBI lineage: Eukaryota > Metazoa > Mollusca > Bivalvia > Cardiida > Cardiidae > Tridacna > Tridacna gigas. Next base: position 60,242,227 of record OX244036.2, read on the forward strand.
ACCAAATTGACAGCATTTGCAGACAACAAAATAAATCTAGGTCAAATGATGATTTCTGTCTTTGACAAGGTAGAAAAGATGGTGGAAAAAGGAGAAAATGCTGGTTACCAGCATTTTCTGCTTTTCCCACCATGTTTTCAAAAGCTTTTTTCTTCAGTGTCGTTAAAACTCAGGATTGTGTGGTAAACCATTAATGATGTTAAAAAGTTTTACATGGTCATAGTAAACTTGTAAAATCTACTGAAACTGAGATGAATTGAACAGTCCTAATAAAGTTTAGGCCAGCCTGTGTAGCTCAGTGGTTAGCGTATCTGACTCGTGACCTGGATGTTGCAAGTTGGATACCCGGTTGAGGCAAACTTTCTTTCTGGCGATTTTTCACCTCTCATCTCTGATGTATATGAGAAAGGTGGTCTCTCGCATTTTCTCCTTCTCCCACAAGGTTTTCTACACTTCCACATACAGTTATGATGCATTTAGTTTGTCTCTTGCAAATGCTTTCAATTTGGACAAGTCTTAACTTTTATCCTTTGTTAAAGTGTGAAGATCTCCGAATATTCTGTACAGGAATGAGTTTAACCCTTTACCACACAATGCCGTCTTTTAACAACCCTGATGGAGAAGGCTTTTGAAAACATTGTGGGAAAAGGAGAAAATACTGGTAACCAGCATTTTTTCATATTCCCATGTTTTTTATCCTTCCAAAAACAATTTTCAGTTTTTGAGTAATATTTATTTTGTCATCTGCAAATGCTTTCAGTTTGGAAATGTCTAAAATATTTCATTGTGGTAAAGGTTAAACAAATGCTGGACTAAGCATCTGTTGCATCCTGACTTATTTAGAGTTACCGGTACCATATATTATTTCGCTTTCAGCCTATGCAGAACAAGGCCAGGCAGCCATGGCAGCAGGGGCCTCTCCTTTAAGTCTTGGTAAATGTATTTTTGTTATCTTTGTCACTTGTAATAATTTGACCCAATAACAGGGCACCATATATTTTCAGCTCACCTGAGCACAGAGTGCTTAAGGTGAGCTTTTGTGATCTTGCAGTGTCCGTCATTCATCATGCCACATTCATCCTCCATCATCCATCATTAATGTTTGAGTGCAAACATACAAAACTTGGTCAAAATATTTGTCTTAATGAAATCTAGGACCTGTTTGAAATTGGGTCATATCGGGTAAAAAAAATCGGTCAAATCTTAGAAAATCTTGTGTGCACCCTAGAGGCCATGTTTTCAGCTAGACACTCATGAAAAATTATCAGAATGTTGTTCTTGGTAATATCTTGGACATGTTTAAAACTGGGTCACACAGGGTCAAAAAGTAGGTTATGCAGGGTCAAAAAGTAGGTCACTGGGCAAAATCTTAAGAAATCCTTGTTTGCTCTTTAGAGGCCACATTTTCAGCTGGATACTCAGAAAAAAATTTTAAGAATTTTTGTCTTGTTGATATTTCTGACATTTTGAAAGTGGGTCAAGCGGGTCAAGAAGTATGTCACCGGGCAGAATCTTAAAAACTTCTGTGCACTCTAGAGGCCACCACATTTTAAGCTGAATACACATGAAACTCAGTCAGAATGTTTGTCTTGATGATATCTCAGACGAGTGTGAAATTGAGTCACCTGGGGTCAAAAAGTAGGTCGCTGGGACAAATCTCTGAAAACCTTGTACATTTGCACGGTAGAGGTCACATTTCCAGTCTGATAACTCATGAAACCCTGTCAGAATGTTTGTCTTGCTTTATCTTGGACATGTTTGAAATTGGGTCACCTAGGGTTAAAAAGTAGGTCACTGGGCCAAATCTTAGAAAAACCTTGTGTGCACTCTAGAGGCTGAATTTTCAGTCTGATACTCATGAAAGATGGTCAGCATGTTAGACTTGATGACAACTTGAACAAGTTCAAAATTGGGTAACATAGGGTCAAAAAGTAGATCACTGGGCCTATTCTTAGAAAAACCTTTTTCGCTCTCTGGAGGCCAAATTTTCAGACCAATCCTCAAATTGGCCAGAATGTTTGTCTTGATGATATCCTGGACAAATTTGAAATGGGCCATATAGGGTCAAAAATTAGGTCACTGGGCCAAATCCCAGAAAAATTTTGTGTGCACTCAAGAAGCCACATTTTCAGTCTGATACTCATGAAACATTGTCAGAATGTTTGTTTTGGTGATATCTCTGACAAGTTCGCAAATAGGTCAAGTCAGTCAAAAAGTAGGTCAGGAACTCTCATGCATTTTACTTCATTACAACCAGGATCTCTTCAGCTTTACCAATCCAAAATGAAATTACTCAGGTGAGCGCTTTGTGGCCAATGGCCCTCTTGTTATTGTCATCCATTAGTTGGTCACATTACCGCAGAAGTGCGAAAATTGTTGTTGAATTTTACACTTCTGATAAAAGTTTCAAACTCATGTAAACCCTTTTTTTCCTTTTTTATATGTATAAAATAATAAAAGCAAAGAAATTTGTCTTCATGAACACAGCGTCTTTCCTAGGGTAAACATCAGGTTTTATGATACAGTTAACATCATTCATGATGTCATTGTTACAGCTTCATAATTTACATGATGTATAAGAAAGGTCTACATGGTTCTTGATTTTTACTTACAGTGAAAAAGATGTTAACAGTATGTGTGTTACTTCAAGGAAAATATTCAGTTCATTTTGACATGGATTGCAGAGCTCCAGATAGAGGGAGTGATTTTGATTTCAAAATTGAAAAGATTAATTATTCTCCACTAAACCGTATGTTATGGGTACTCATTAGAATCGTCTCATCGAGACGATTCTGATGTGTACCCACAACATAGGATTTGGAAGAGAAATAATGGATTTAGAATACCATAACTCCCTCTTATCTGGAGCTCTGTATTGTAAAAGAGTAACAGGATAAACAGAACAGATGGTTGGTGTCTTTGATTGGGAAAGTTTATCGGGCAAGGTCTAGGAATGTTATCCAATTCACCTTCCACTTACCGGATAAAATTCCTGCGCCTTGCCCGATAAACTTTCCCAATCCAAGACACTAACCATATATTCTCTGTTTACCACACAACATTTCAGTGTAGTCCAAAGTGAAAGCATTTTCAGACAAGAAATTGAATGTGGCTCAACTCAAGAGAGATGAAGTCATTCACTCATTTACAACATCTTTATTCTGGTATTTATGCATGTACTACGTACAAACATGGCAAGCAATGTAAATTTACTATTTGGGTGGGCTATGCTTTTTCTTCTTGAAAAAGGCTTTTGACCTAAAAATTGAAAGTTGAGAATTTATGTGTTATGATGAATTTTTTATTCCCTACAGAATTCCTCAGTGTAATGTTAAAACTTACAATTATCATGAGCCATGCTCTGGCAAAAAGGGGCTCAATGCATCTCTATTATACACCATACCTAGCAAGTCATCACATAATTATGGATCCATAAAATCCATTTCGCAGAATAAACAACTGAATCATGAGGTACACTGGTCCTTTGACATGTAGAAAATTGACCAGTAGCAAAAAGTTTCAACCACGGTCAGCCTGCATGGCCTGCACATTGGTTGACACTTTTTGCAGATGTATTAGGCCCCCTTTTCACAGAGCATGGTTCTCTCATTTCTTACCAGCCAGACACAGTTAAAAATGAAGATTTTTATCTGTGTACTGATTGTTTTTGTAGACACACTGAATAGCGTTGCAGCTTTCTTTTGTCATAGAACTTAAAAAAGATTCAGTTTTGATAGAAAGGCTTAATTCCGTAGCTTATTAGGCCCCTACATATTGAAAACATTTGCTGATGAAAAGAGAGATTCAAATGATATGATTTATCATAGATAGAGTAGCAGATATTGATTGAAAAGAAGAATTTTTCTTGTTCCAACAATGTTTTCAAAAGTGTTCTTCCTCAGGGTTGTAAAAACAGGGAATTGTTAAAGAAAGTGTTAAGAAACTTTGGTTCTTTATTAATCCTTTACCACACAATCCAGACTTTTAACGACCCTTAGGAAGAAGCCTTTTGAAAACATTGTGGGAAAAGGAGAAAATGCTGGTAACCAGCATTTTCTCCTTTTCCCACAATGTTTTCTACTCTTCCCAAGACAAATTTCAATTTTTGAGTTACATTTGTTTCGTTTTCTGCAAAAGCTTTCAATTTGGACTAGTCTAAAATTTTGTTGTTTGGTAAAGAGTTCAGCATGTCATTTACATATTCCAGGCATTGATGAAGAGACCAAACTTCTCCTACAAGACCAGCATTTACTTATAGACAGAGAATACTTACAGATGGCAGAGCTACTAGGAGCTGGTATGTTGTCTGCTTGTTAACTTTATGAATAATTCATTAGCCCAGCTATTTTTAACCCTTAGGCTGCTAAGCACGACTCACTGACCTTTAGTGGACAGTGTGGATCAAGATCAGACTGCACAGAACATGCAGTCTGATCTTGGATCTACACTGTCCAATAAGGAGATATTTTCCCCCAAAAAATAAGTTTGAAATTGCAATATCTTGTTTTTTTTTTTACTATTGCTTGATTTTCATTTGATTTATTCAGAAGGATAAAGGTTAACCCTTTACCAGACGACAAAATTATAGCCTTGTCCAAATTGAAAGCATTTGCAGACGACAATTTCAATGTGGCTCAAATGGTGCAACTTTTCTTTGATAGGGTAGAAAACATCATGGGAAAAGGAGAAAATGCTGGTTACCAGCATTTTCTCCTTTTCCCACAATGTTTTCAAAAGGCTTCTTTCCCAGGGGCGTCAAAAGGCATCATTGTGCAGTAAAGGGTTAAAGAAACCAACATTGTATTATGATAGCCCTGCTGTCTGCCTCATGCAAACTTTGATATTTTCTCATATTTCTGTTTGCAACTGAAGATGTTTAATACTTGAGCTATTTGACAATTATAAAAAGGGGACCCCAGACCAGAGGGATAGGTTACCTTCAAAGTATTTTTGACACAGTCATGCCTTTTTTCATACCCCCGCAAAACGAATGTTTTCGGGGGTATACTGGAATCAGCCTGTCCGTCCGTCCGTGTGTCCGTCTGTGTACAAAATACTACTAATTTTGTGTCGCAAACTCCTCCTCCAGTTTTCTTTCAATTGTATTGAAACTTTGCACGTACATTCATCATATATTGAAGGTTCGCAAGACGCAATTTTCAAGTGTCAACTCCTCCTGCTTCATGAATTATCTCCCCTTGAACTTGACACTTTTTTTTCTCTTAACATCCATCTCTGTATGAAATACTAGTAATTTTGTGTCACGAACTCCCACAAAAGTTTTTCTGCAATCATTTTAAAACTTTGCACATACATTGATCATATATTGAAGGTTTTTAAAATGCAATTTAAAGCCTTATGCATCCATTCTAAAACTCCTTCACATGGCAGTTTATATATAATTATGAAGATAGACACCATTATCTGTTCCTTACCAACATTTTTAATTAAATGAGTACATTCCTGAAAAAAAAACATTGGTCTTGTTGGGGTAGTAAGTCACATCCTGTGACAAGTTCTAGTTTTTTCAAAAAGCACCTTCGGCTGAGAACTGGCACCTGCATGTGGTGAGTGTTTGGTAAAGAGTAAAAGGAAAGTATTACGTGATTTGCTTTGTCTTCTGCAAAGTTTTTAGCTAAACTGGCCAAAGGGCAGTGAGCTTATTTCATGGCCCAGTATCCATCGTGCGTCCGTTTGATAACTTTTATAACATCTTCTTCCTTGAAACTACCCATCCAATTTTGATGAAACTTCACAGAAATGTTCTTGCATTGGTCTTCTTCAGAATTTCTTCAAAGAAATGATTCCCATAAAAACTCTGGTTTCCATGGCACCAAACTAAAAAGATATTGAAAATCTTTAAAAGTCTTCTTGTTGGAAACCATGAGGCCTAAGGTTACCAAATTTGGGTTGTACCTTCAGCTCTTAAGACTCTTTCCAGAGTTTAACTCTTTACCACACAATCCCGACTTTTAACAACCCTGAGAAAGAAGCCTTTTGAAAATATTGTGGGAAAAGGAGAAAATGCTGGTAACCAGCATTTTCTCCTTTTCCCACAATGTTTTCTACCCTTTCCAAAACAAATGTCAATTTTTCAGTCACATTTATTTTGTTGTCTGCAACTGCTTTCAATTTGGACCAGTCTAAAATTTTGTCATTTGGTAAAGAGTTAAGGTACATTTAAATTGTGGTCTGCTAATGATTTCAGTTTTGTAAAGTAAACATCTTGGTATCCTCTAAAGAGTTAGTTGTGCATTTTTCAGGTTTTCCGACCAACCATGTGACCAGTGAACTGTTGCCTGTATTTGTTACTCTATTCTATGTTGTCAAATATGTAGTTAACCCTTTGCCACACAATTCTAGGTTTTTAAAGACTTAGGAGGAAGGCTTTTGAAAATATTGTGAGAAAAAGAAAAATGCTGTTTACCATCATTTTCTCTTTTTCCCCACAATGTTTCCTGCCCTTTCAGGGATACTTGTCAGCATCTTAGCCACAATTGACTTTGTTGTCTGCAAATGTTATGGATTTGGGAGGGTAAAGATTCTTGTTGTATTTTAACCCTTTACCAAACAGTCCCATGTTTATAAGACCTCGAGGTAGAGGCCTTTTGAAAACATTTTTAAAAAAAGTAGAAAATCCTGGTTTCCAGCATGTTCTGCTTTTCTCACATTGTTTTCAACCCTGTCAAAGAACTTAAGTTTATATGTACTACATTCAGTATTGTCATCAGCACATGCTTTGAATTTCGAAGTCTAAAATATGTCATTTGAGAAAGGACTAAAGACTTGATGACTCAGGGCTATTGAGCTTTGTTGTTGAAAAAAAAAATGAATTTTTACTTACAGGCCATTTTGGCAGTGTGTACAAAGGATTTCTGACTTTCCCAGATATAAAAGGGGACCAACTGGTGGCCGTTAAAACTCTTCATCGTAAGTTACTACTTTGATCATTTTACTTCTGTATTAACAAAACCCTAATTCATGACCAAACCACCCCCAGTTAAAACTGCCCTCTGAAATAAGCTTTTGAAAACATTAATATTTTAAAAGGAGAAAATGCTGGTGACTAGCATTTTCTCTTTTTCCCACAATAATTTCTATCCCATCAAAGAACTTGAGCTTGTTTGTACCACTTTTCAAGTTGTGGTCAGCAGATATATTGAATTTGGGTGAATCTACAATTTCTTGTTTTGGAAAGGGTAAGTGAATCTAAGACAAACTATTACATTTATTTCTTCATGAAAGAGTTGCAGAACAGGTTGATAGGAATTTTACTATCTGTTGTTATATCCTGGGTCCACCAACCATTCTTAAGAACGTTCTTTGTCTTATTATTCAGAATTTTCCAAATTTGAAAGTAACACGCCTTCTGATTGGCTAAATGGTTTAGCCAATCAGAAGGCGTGTTACTTTCAAATTTGCAAAATCTTGGAGAATAAGTCTGAGAACGTTCTTAAGAATGGTTGGTGAATATGGACCCTGAACTCTTTGAAGCTGTGTAGAACCAGATTTTTTATCCCAGTCCCCCCTCCCCATTTCTTTAGAAGAAGCTGTTTTTTTGTGACTGTTTACTCTAAGTTTCGGAGAAAAAACAAAAATATGACATAATTTGTTTTCAACTGCTGGGATCCAAATGTGCAATTGTCAAAACCACATTCATGTGACTCACGGACTGGGCCATCAGCATATATTACCACCATCTTGTGGGTTTTAATAGTGGCTTGCATTTATTGTCTAGTGTGTTTAATATGTATTTTTCCCTGCAACTGTGGCTTGGCAGTCACAAAGGCAATAAGAAATTTTATTAAAAATATCAAATGTTGGGACAGCTTCATTTTTTAAACGTATATATTATTATTTGTGTATAACATGGTTGTTATGTCTGTCACAGACTTCATTCCAGTTTTTTTGAGTTAATTCTTTATAATTAATTACACATCTAGGCAAATTGGTTACAATGTCCATGTATATTTCAGAAAACAGTCCAAGAGAAATTGATGTCAAGGCATTTTTGAAAGAGGCTCTGATCATGAAAGACTTCAAACATTCTAATGTCCTCAGTTTGATTGGTAAGTAATGGAACTGTCATTATTGAACTTTTATGTGGAAAGTTTTATTTGTAGTTTATTTTTTCCCCTTCTCTGGCTCTTTTCCAAACAACAATATTGCAGTATTTTCTGTATTGACATTATATGCAGACGACAGACTAACTCTTTACTACACGACAAAAAGGTAGACTTGTCCGAATTGAAAGCATTTGCAGATGACAATTCAAATGTGAATCTAATGATGGAAGTTGTCTTTGATAGGGTAGAAAACATTGTGGGAAAAGGAGAAAATGCTGGTTACCAGCATTTTCTCCTTTTCCCACAATGTTTTCTAAAGGCTTCTTCTTCATGGTAGTTAAAACTCAGGATTGAGTGGTAAAGAGTTAAAAAGGACTGATTTGCTCTTAGCAGGTTAAGAAACATCACAGATAAAGGGGAAAATGCTGGTAAACAGATATTTCTATTTTTTGCCATCATGTTTTCAAAAGCTTTCCTTTGGGTCATTGAAACATGTGATTGACTGGTAAAATATTAAGCACAGACAGAGATCAAGATCAAAGAGAGTTACTGCATTACAAATAATTATCTCTTCCCTAAAACCTATGCTGTGGGTACACATTAGAATTTTTTCATTCAGACAAGTTTCAGGAGTTCCCACACTGGTTACAAGCATTTTTTCCTTTTCCCACAATGTTTTTAAAAGTCTTCCTGATTAACCCTTTACCACACAATCAAGAGTTTTAACGACCTTGAAGAAAATGCCTATTTAAAACCATGTGAGAAAAGGAGAAAATGCTGGTAACCAGCATTTTCTGCTTTTCCCACAATGTTTCCTTTCCCAAAACAAATTTGAATTTTTGAGTCAAGTTTATTTTGTTGTCTGCAAATGCTTTGAAGTTGGACTAGTCTGAAATTTTGATGTTTGGTAAAGAGTTTAGGTTATGAGAATAAAAGCAATTATTTCATGCTTTCCAGTAGGATATCGAGAAATAGCGGTGAAAATATTTTTCGATATTACACGGGCACGACCAGTGAGAATAACGATTTTATTTTTTTTTATGGAAGTCTTGACAAAAAAAGGCGTTAGAAGCATGAAATAAATAGAATATTGGTTTTTTTCGGTGAAAGATCGAAATTTATTTCATCTCGTGAACATCATCGGTAATATTTTCACTCGTGGCGCTGAAAATACTACTGATGATGTTCAGGAGATGAAATAAATTTCGATCTTTCACCGAAAAAAACAAATATCCTCTATTTGTTTAGTGAACGGTAAATGTGATGAAACAGTATGGAAGTAATTTTACAGGTATATGTTTGGGTATGGACGATATGCCTCTTGTAGTGTTACCTTATATGAAACATGGAGATCTGCTGACCTACATCAGAGACGAGAAAAATGTAAGTATGCTTTGTACTTGTAGGTAATTCACACCCAGTTACATGTGACCCTGAGATAAAAGGCTTTTGAAAACACACTGAGAAAATGAGAAAATGCTGGTAACTAGTATTTTCTCCTTTTCCCATAATTTTTTCTTCCTTTTCAAGGACAAATCCTATCATTTGGAAAAAAAGAAAGAAAAAAAAAAAAGATTTCAGTTGCTGCCTGTAAATTCTTCTATATGGATGAGTCTGAAATTTTGCCTTGTGGGAGAGGTTTAACCCTTTACCACACAATAGTATGAACCTGGGAAAGAAGCCTTTTGGAAACATTGTGGGAAAAGGAGAAAATGCTGGTAACCAGCATTTTCTCCTTTTCCCACAATGTTTTCAGCCCTTCCCGAAACAAATTTCAATTTTTCAGTCACATTTATTTTGTTGTCTGCAACTGCTTTCAATTTGGACCAGTCTAAAATTTTGTTGTTTGGTAAAGGGTTAACTCTATATCATATGGTAAGTCTAAGGCTTAAAAGCGGGTACAGGTGTCAAATTAATGTGACTCAAAAAAAGAGGATTTTGTTTAACCCTTTCCCAAACAAGCCCTGGTTTTCACGTGTCTGCAGTACAAATCTTTTGAAAACACTGGGGGAAAAGGAGAAATTGCTCGTAACGAGCAATTTCTCCTTTTCCCATTGTGTTTTCTACCCTTTTTGAGAACTTTCAGCCATTTTCATCAAATTTAAAATTGTCGTCTGCAAACTCTTTCGATTTGGACCAGTCCAAAATTTGTCGTTTGGGAAAGAGTTAATGTGGTAGAAAACATTGTGAGCAAAGGAGAAAATGCTGGTAACCAGCAAATTAGCCTTTTCCTACATTGTTTTTAAAAATTATTTCCCTAGGGTTGATAAATCAGAGGGTTTTTATGGTAAAGGGTTGAACTGACTGACACAATTTTGCAGTGGACAACTTTGAAAACAGTCTTGTCAAATAGTGATAATAAATTATTCCGACCAAAGGACCTATTGCTTGCTATGAGCAATTTCTCCTCATACCACAATATTTTCATTAGTGGTATGCTTCAGGAGATAAAAGTTTTCTCCTAGTGGAGATAGGTGAAATAGAGAGGGAACAGAAGAGAGAGATAGAAAGACAGACAGATAGATAGACTGACAGACTAGCAGAGACAGATAGAGACACAGAGTGCTTTTGAATGTCATTAACGATACAGTAATTTATTATACCCCCGCAAAACGAATGTTTTCGGGGGTATACTGGAATCAGCCTATCTGTCTGTCCGTCCATGTGTCCATGTGTCCGTCTGCGTACAAAATACTAGCAATTTTGTGTCGCAAACTCCTCCTAGAGTTTTCCTTCAATTGCATTGAAACTTTGCACATATATTAATCATATATTGAAGATTTGCAAGACATTATTTTCAAGTGTCAACTCCCCCTGGTTGAGGAATTATCTCCCCTTGAACTTGACACTTTTTTTCTGTCAAAGCGCTGGCAGGGGTATTAAGTCACATTCAGTGACAGCTCTAGTTTTCATTACACCAAGAATGGAAAAGCTGAAAAACCTAGTGTTAAATTTAGATATCTGCTGGAATAGTTGCTCATTTGAAAGCAGAGATTGTTCATGCAGTCAGTCAGAATTGCTGATTGCTTATACAGTCAGTCAGCGTTACGGGTTTTCGAAGAGAGTAAGGTCATTAATACATACCAGTTGACAATCTGATAATGTGTGTATTTTTTCTTTTAATGCGTCTTAGAAGTTTTTGTGTGCCGTTTTTAAACTCATTAGCAAACAATAAAAGTTCAGACTTATCCTATTTGATAGCATTATTAGACAACAACTCAAACATGGATCAAATGATTGGATTTGTCTTTGAAAGGGTAGAAAACATTGTGGGAAAAGAAGAAAATGCTGGTTACTAGCATTTACTTCTTTTCCCACAGTATTGTGAAAAGCCTGTTTTTCATCAGTGTAATTAAAGATCGAGATTGTTTTATGACAGGGTGAAAATTATACGACTGTACTAATAGTTTTAACCCTTTCCCAGTCGACAAATTTTGAACTGGTCCAAATTGAAAGAGTTTGCAGACGACAGTTTTAAATTTGATGAAAATGGCAGAAAGTTGTTAAAAAGTGTAGAAAACACTTTTCAAAAGACTTGTACTGCAGACACGTGAAAACCAGGGCTTGTTTGGGAAAGGGTTAACTGATATCCTATTCCCATTCAAATTCTAATGATCTACATTTTTAGTTTTGCTTTTTTTGAAGAGTTATTGTCATAGTCCTGGCATCATTGTTGACATCATGTTGTTGTTGTCTTCGTTTGCGTCTTCCTGCGAAAACTTGGGCATTTTATGATATCTCTCTCATTATTGAAGATATTTACTTCAAACTCTGACTACTTAACTATCAAAATGGGAAACCATACAACAGGGGCAGGTAACCATCAAAAATATTTCTGACACAGTTATGCCCCTTTTTTTTTTTGACTTTTACTTTTCACTAAAAGCAACAGTTACTGCAGCCAGGCATGTTGCACTCAGAATAAGTTTTGTAAACACTTACATGTACATGTATGTTGAGTAACAGTTTACTGCTTAGTGTGTATGTATTGTGCATGCTCTCTTCATATTCTGTCAACCTCTGACCTTTTCATATACATGAAACTCTGCCATGTTTGGTTTGCTCGTATTTGTCATTTCACTTCTTCCACCTACTATTTACCCTCTCAGTTTCTACAAGCTGAAAAATAGGGAATAATACTTTTAGCAAATGACAGATTTTAGACTTGTACGAATTGAAACAATTTGCAGACAACAAAAATGAAAATAAATGTGACTCAAATATTGAAATTTGTTTATGGAAAGGTAGAAACCAATTAGGGAATATAAGAAAATGTTTCTTCTTTTTCCACAATATTTTTGATAATCTTCTTTTTTTAGGGTTGTTAAGACTCAGGATTCTGTGGTAAAGGGTTAACACAGGACTTACTTACTCATAGACAGGGATGGATAAAAACACTTTAACCCTTTAAAACAGAGCAAGTTTTAGACTCTTCCAAATTCAAAGTATCTGTAGACAACAAATTTGAAATTGGTATAAATGAGCTCAAGCCCTCTATCAAGGTAGAAAACACTGTGGGAAAAGGAGAAAATGCTGTTTACCAGCATTTTCTCATTTTCCCACAATGTTTTCCAAAGGCTTCTTTCTTAGGGTTGTTAAAACTCAGGATTGTGTGGTAAAGGTTTAACAAATAATCAAGAATTTTAATGCCTGTGGGGAAGGTGTTTGAAAACATTGTGGGAAAAGGGGAAATGCTGGTAAACAGCATTTTACCCACAATGCTTTCCACCTTTTCGAAGACAAAGTCCACCATTTGAGCCACATTTGATTTTTCTGTCTCCCAGTGCTTTCTTATTTGATAAGTCTAAAATTTGTTGTGTGTTAAAGAAAAAAAACCCAGCTTTTTAACTTTATAGCAAAACACTGGAATGCAGTTTTTTCTGTTTTGCATGACCTTTTACTAGACATCAGTCTTCCTGTGTATTTTCCCTCACAGAATCCTACAATTAAAGATCTGATTTTGTTTGGAATTGACATAGCAGATGGCATGGCCTATCTATCAAGTCTTAAGTTTGTTCATCGTGACCTTGCCTGTAGAAACTGCATGTAAGTATTGGATGTTAATTAACCTCTCACTGTGACTCAAATCATGAGAGCTGCTCTTGCAAAAGGGGGTTTGAATGCAGATCATGATGCATTACACCAAGCAAGACATCACATAATTATGGATCCATAAAATCCAATTTGTCTAACAACCAACTGAATCATGAGGTAGACTGGGTCCTTGGACAGCAGAAAACTCACAAAAAAAAAAACATTTCAATCCATGTTAGGCTGACCTGGGTCGATACTTTTTGCAGATGCATTAAACACCCTTTTCACAGAGTATGACTCGTATATATATAAGGAATATTATGTGGTAGTAACTCTCCTTACACTTATATTTGATTCTGGCTATCAGGGAAAATCCAATGTCGTGCAAGGCTCAAGGCATTTTCTCCTTTCCCCACATTGTTTTTTACCCATATATAAACACTTCTAATTAGTGAAGCCACATTTAACCCTGTACCACGCTATCCAGAGTTGGAAAGACTTTTGAAAACATTTTGGGAAAAGCAGAAAATGCTAGTGATCAGCATGTTCTCCTTTTCCTTCATTGATTTTCTCACCTTCCAAAGACAATTTCAACATTTGGGCGGCTTTTTAATTCGTTTTCTGCAAATGCTTCAAATTGGAGCAGTGTAAAAAATTGATGTTTGCAGATGCTTTTAATTTGGATGGGTCTGTGAATTTGTTCTTTGATAAAGGATAAAGGCATTGTTTTGAAAAGGAGTATTTGTTTGAAGCTGGCAATGGAACCATTGTAAAATTGCTCAACTGTACAGTTGTGAAAAGCTATAACTGTATGGCACTGGCAACCATAGCTTCAGAGTTCTGATTCTGTACTCACATTTTGCAGACTAACATGTTTAGGTATTTTGGTCATTTTCTTAAGCATCCATTCATACTTTCATTCCTAGACTCTTTTTAGATTTAGAAAGTAAGGCAATTTTTGATTGGCTGAACTACTTGGTTTAGCCAATCAGAAGTTGTGTTACTTTCAAATTTTGAAAATGCGTAAGAATTAGACTGAGAATCTTCTTAAGAATGGTTGGTGAATACGGGCCCTGTTAAGTTTCCTTACTTTGAGAACTTACTGTCTTAGTATAGCCCAATGAAAACATGCACTGCCAGAAAGCCCAGAGTTCTGAGATAGAAACTTAGTTTTGGCCACAATTCTCTCCTTGGATTTGTTACAGTCATCTCAATAAGATTTGTTTATTTATAACCTCATGACAATTGTTACAACGTTATGTGGGAAAGCAGCCAATTACTCGGAGAGGGTCTTTTGTTCATTCCTCAATACTGGTCAACAAACTCTGGGAATACATATATGGATGCATATGCTGCAATGGTCTTTCTATGTGAATAAAATACATATGTACTATTGAATCCGCATTAGTTTGTTACCATGTATTCCTGTGGACTACAAACCTAGAGGAAGAGAGCTTTTCGTAGAAAATGCTGGTAACTAACTTTTCTTCTTTTCCCACAATGTTTTCTGCCATTTCAAACACAAAGTCATCATTTTAGCTGCATCTAGAATGTTGCTTTCAGTATTTTTGAAAAAGAGTTTTTGAGTCTAAAACTGGCTTGTCTGGTAAAGAGTTAAACACTAAACAAACAAAGGAAAGCCTTGTACCGTAAGTGGGTAATTAAAGCTAAAACTAAGGATGTGTACTGATTAAGAACTATTTATAATGGAGGAAAAATTAATACATGGTAAATACTGAATACAGGTTAGATGAAGATTTCCGTGCCAAGGTTGCAGATTTCGGTCTGTCTCGTGACATTTACGAGAAAGACTACTACGCAAGTGAGAACAAGAAAACCATGTTACCGGTGAAATGGATGGCTTTAGAGTGCCTAGAGAAAGGGAAATACTCTACCAAGTCAGATGTGGTAAGTTGATGTTTCTTTTCATAACTAGCAGGCACATAGCCAGGTGAAATTGAGGAAGCCTAGACTTCAATATTAATTATGATGGTGCCAAATAAACAAAAGCACTCTCTCAAACAGGGAAAGAGACAAAATTTAAATCTAAATTCAGTGGTGTTTTTGCCAGAATATTTCACTAAATAGCAGACAATGATGTTCCTAGATCATTGTAGATTATAGACTGTACTTTGTATACTGTTCACAAAATGTGGTATTCTTCATCTAATTTGTCTATGAAAACTACAAAAAATAATCTGAGCCTTTTGAGTGTAAGCATTATTTGTGCTCAAGAGAAAAACAAAAGAAAGAAAAAGGAAATCATAAAAATTAGACTTCATCTCTGCTACATTCATACTTGCCAAACCAGCTAGTTTTGTTGTACAAAGTTTACCTTTCACCAACCATTCTTTAGAACCTTCTTAGTCTTATTCTCCAAGATTATCTACATTTGAAAATAACACAACATCTGATTGGCTTAACCAAATGATTTAGCCAATCAGAAGTTGTGTACTTTCAAATTCAGAAAGTTTTGCACAATAAGACGAAGAAAGCTCTTAAGAATGGCTTATGAATATGGACCCTGATCTTGTTTGGTAAATTTAATGGTCTTATTGAGTGGATATCGAAATATTTGAAAAAGTAGAGCTCAGATCATACTGTGTGTTATGTGCAGTCTGATCTTGATTTCAATTACAAGCTGACACACAAAGTTGTCATCAGGATTCAAAGCTTTACATCTCTACCAGATATCAAAGTTTTAGACTTGTGCCTGTAGAAGGCATTAACAAAGTAACTGTGACTGAATGAGGGAATTAATCTTTGACAGCACTGAAAACATTGTGGGGGAGGGGGGGTGGGGAATGCTAGTAGCCAAGATTTTCTTGTTTTCGCAAAAGGTTTTTAATAGCCTTCCGAGATGGATTTTAAAGAACAAGAAAAGCTGTTGTAGCTGCCACCTGTCTTCAGCAAGCAAGCTTTATAAACAAGCATATGTTGAGTTCCTGGAGAAGGAAAATATATGAACCATGCTCTGTGAAATGGGGACTTAATGCATCTGCAAAAAGTATCAACGCAGGTCAGCTTGCACAGTCCATGCAGGCTGACCTGGGCTGAAACTTTTTGCTATTGTCTAAGGACCAGTTTACTACATGATTCAGCTGGTTGTTTGACAAAATGGATTTTATAGATCCATAATTATGTGATGACTCGCTTGGTACCATGCATTACGGAGATGCATTGAGCCCCCTTTTGCCAGAGTGTAGTTCATATTGAAAAGTACCTGTGCTGAGCAAGCACCTGTCTCAAGCAAGCACATTTTGAGGGTCCCTTCGTGGCTTGTCTCACCCTTTACCACACAGTCCTGACTTTTAACGACCCTGAGAACAAAGCCAGTTGAAAACATTGTGGGAAAAGGAGAAAATGCTGGTAACCAGCATTTTCTCCTTTTCCCACAATGTTTTAAACCCGTCCCAAAACAAATTTCAATTTTTCATTCACATTTGTTTTGTCATCGGCAAATGCTTTCAGTTTGGACTAGTCTGTAATTTTGTTGTGTGGTAAAGAGTTAACCCTTTAGTACTGAATCCCAAGTATTAACAACCCTGAGGAAGAAGCCTTTTGAAAACATAGTGAGTAAAGGAGAAAATGCTGGTCACCAGCATTTTCTCCTTTTCACCCACGATGTTTTTTACTACATGAAGTTGGGTCACATTTAAATTTTGATCTGAAAATGCTTTCAATTTGGACATATGTAAATTTTTGTCGTGTGGTAAAGAGTTAAATATATGTATGATAGTATAGTGTTTTGTAACACAGGAGACATCGTGAAGCTACAATGTCAAGAGAATGAAAAGTACACTAAAATATGCAGACATCAAATTAAATGTGGCTGAAATTTTGCAAATAATTGCCAATGTAAAGGTAGAAAATGGTGTTGGGAAATGAGCCTTACCAGCATTTTCTCTCTTTCCTAGTGTTTTTAAAAGCCCTCTTGAAGGTTGTGAAAGTCTGCATCATTTAGTAAAATGTCAATAAAACTTTATTTACAATTGTAGTGGTCCTTTGGAATTGTTTTGTGGGAGTTAATGACCAGAGGTGTGAATCCCTATCCAGAGGTGGACAACTGGGATATCGTTAGATATCTAAAACAAGGACGGAGGATGCCACAGCCCCAGTACTCCCCAGATCATTTGTAAGCACTCTGTCTTCTATGTTGTCACTTTACCCTTTAACTCTTTACGGAATGACAAAATTTTAGACTAGTCCGAATTGAAAGAATTTGCACACAACAAAATAATCTGACTCAGAAATTGAAATTTGTTTTTAGAAGGATAAAAAATTGTGGGAAAAGGAGAAAATGCTGGTTACCAGCATTTTCTCCTTTTCCTACGATGTTTTCAAAAGGCCTTTTTTTCAGGGTCGTTAAAACTTGGGATTGTGTGGTAAAGGGTTAACTGTTTGCCAAATGACAAAGTGTTAGACTTGTCAGAATTGAAAGCATTTGCAGATGAGAAATAAGAGGTTACCTAAAAGACGTGATTTGTCTGTGAAAGGGTCAAAAACATGGAAAATACAGAAATTACTGGTTACTAGCATTTCCTCCTTTTCCAACATTGTTTTAAAAAGCTTCATACCTCAGGGTCATTGAAACATGGTATTGCTTGGTTAAGGAATAAGGGTTAGCTCTTTACCAAATGGCAAAGTTTCAGACTTGTCTGAACTGAAAGCATGGATGTGACTCATGAAATTTGCTTTTTGAAGGTAAGAAAACATCGTGGCAAAAAGTACCAGTACAAGGCAAGGGCTTTGGAATGTCTTGCCATACTCATATATGACCAAGCACCTGGAGAAAGCATCGAACCAGGGACCTCCAAATATGAATCCTACATTGTTATCTCTGGGACACACAGGAGCCCAGGTTACCTATTCAGGGAAAAAACGCTCATCCACATGCCCATGGTGACTAGAAATTTGGCTGGGCGAGCGGAAAGTGCCTGTCAGGGCCCAGGTAGAGATAAAAAAAAAAAAGGACTACATTTCATATCTATTAAATTTTCGGACAGAATAGCAACCAGAGTCAGGTTTCTGTCTAGTGTATTATTCTAATCCAACCACATTCACACATTCCTGTGTCTAATATTGTGTCCTTTATGGTATTCCGACCATTCCAACTGTCCTTTTTTCTATAGGATGTTTTCTCTCATTTGGCTGATGCTGGGCCCCAAAATTTTGGACTGGGCCCCTGGATTTTTTAAGTTAGGGACCCAGTTGACCCCTATAGGCAAAAAGTTAGTTGTTTCCTTGCTATAGAAAGCATTTGCAAGCAACAAATTATGATGATATTCATCATGAATGATATTCATCCATTTGTCTGTCACTGCTGATCACTGTTTTGTCAGTGTTCATGTGGGAAAGAAGCTAGCAGCTTTGAAAGAGATTTATCAGCAATGATTTTTTTTAACTGCCAAACAATCCTGTATTTTAATAACACCAAAGAAAAAGGTTTGGAAGACAGTGTGGGAAGAGGTAGTCGCCAGCATTTTTGTCATTTTCTCAAAGTGTTTTCTATTCAGTTTGAGAACTTCAGACTTGTATCAACCTCCAAATTGTCATCTGCAAACACTTTCAATTTCGAGGTTCTAAAATATTTTGTTTGGTTAAGGTTAAACCTGGAGCTCAAGAGTTGATAAAAGAAATGTACATGAAAGTCAAATGTTTGTACTTAACTCATAGCAGACAAGAAACTTAACCCTTTCCCAAATTATAAATTTTGGACTGGTCCAGATTGAAGGAGTTTGCAGACGACAATTTTAAATTTGATGAAAATGGCAGAAAGGTCTCAAAAAGGGTTGAAAACACTGTGGGAAAAGGAGAAATTGCTCGTTGTGAGCAATTTCTCCTTTTCCCACAGTGTTTTCAAAAGACTTGTACTGCAGACACAGGAAAACCAGGGCTTGTTTGGGAAAGGGTTAAGACTCATCAAAATTTAAAGGATTTGCAGACATTAAAATTAACATACTGGTGACTCAGATGGTGTGATTTGTCTGTGAAATCGATTGAAAACATTGTGGGAAAACGTAACCAGCATTTTCTCCTACCAAAAATGTTTACAAAAGTCTTTTTCTTCAGGGTCACGAAAACTCCGGATTTTGTGGTATAGAATTGTTGGTGCATATATTGCTCTTTCACTACAGGTACAAAACAATGTGGAAATGCTGGCATTTTCTCCTTTACCTACAATTTTTTCTCAAGTTATTTATGTTGGAGACGATAAAACTAGTATTGTTAGATTAGCATTTCATGTACATCATTCTTTCACTACAGACGGAAAATAATGTGAACAGGATAGAATGTTGGCTACCAGTGTTTTCTCCTTTTCCCACAGTGTTTTCAACGTTTTTTTTTTTTTTTTTGTAAGCCCGCCCGGGTAGCTCAGTGGTTAGCGTGTGGTTGCGAGTTTGATACCCGGTTGAGGCAAACTTTCTTTCCGGCGATTTTTCACCTCTCACCTGTGAGAAAAGTAGTCAGTGGCTTTGGAAAGAAAGTTGTGTCAGTACTGGTGTACTCGAAACACATAGGTGTGTCACTGACCGCCATGATATGACCTAAGCTGTTAAAATGGTGTTAAACTCCAATACAAACCAAACACACCAAATTTTTGTAAGGTTCATCGAAACTTGGAAATGTCCCCCAAAACATTTTGGAAAGTGTTTTGTGTCAGGGATGTCAAAACTCCCATGGTGAAAGGAGAAACATGCGTCATTATTTCACTGCAGATACAAAATAATGTGGAAATGCTGGCTTCCAAATCCAAAAGATCGTCCAAGTTTTAATGAGATAGGCAGAGAGATGAAGGATATGATGACAATGCTGGAACATGCCATGAAACAGGGCTCAGAACAGATGGACATACAGACTACCTATGTCAACATGGATAATTGTACAGGTAAGCATTGTTTCTTTGACCCTTTCAATGACCTCAGAATAGAAGCCTTTTGAAAACATTGTGGGAAAAGGGAGAAAATGCTGGTAACCAGCATTTTCTCCTTTTCCCACAATGTTTTATACCCTATCAAAGAAGACTTGCACCATTCTAGCCACATTGAAATTGTCGTCTGCAAATGCTTTCAATTTGGACAAGGCTGAAATTTTGTCGTCTGGTAAAGGGTTAACTCTTAACCACTGAATCCGGATGTTAAACAGCTGTAAGAAAGGAAGCCTGTGGTAAGTATAAGTATGATCTTAAATATCAAAACTGAGCCCCATAGGCCTCCAATGCTCCTGCAATAACTGACAACTTCTGAAAACATTGTGGGAAAAGGAGTAATAGCTTGTAATAAGCATTTGCTCCTTTTCCTTCAATATTTTTGTTATTGCTGAAAAATATTAATTTCATATACCACAAATGTTTGTCCTTTGTCTAAGGTTATCTATAGATTATCTACAGATGATCACATCTCAGATGAGTTAACTCTTTATCAAATGACAAAAATTTAGACTCGTCCAAATTTAAAGAATTTGCAGATGACAAAACTAAAGTGACTCAAAAATTGAAATTTTTTTGGGAGAGGTAGAAAACATTGTGGGAAAAGGAGAAAATGCTGGTTACCAGCATTTTGTCCTTTTCCCACAATGTTTTGAAGAGAGACTCTTCCTCAGGGTTGTTAAAAGTCGGGATTGTGTGGTAAAGGGTTAATGCTACATGATTGTATTCACCAACCGTTGTTAAGAACATTCTTTGTCTTATCCTCATGAATTTTCTAAATTTGAAAAGTAATAAAACTTTTGATTGGCCAAACCAAATTGTGTTACTTTCATAACCTAATACTCAAGAATGAACTCAAGCATGGTTGGTGAATAAGATTCCACACCCAGGATCTCCCATGTCAGATGATCTCCGAATATTGCAGAGCATGAACAAAGTAGAAAGTGACAAACAGTGAATTTTTTATTTTTCCCGTCAGATTATCACTACACAGATGAGTTAATGCCACCTGGTTCCCCAGTATCAGATGACGAGTCTGACGCACAATCCCCGACATCCACAACCGCACCTACGTCCCATGACCCTCCTACCTCTCAGCCGTCAACATCGTCCAGGTCATCAGCCAAAGCACCAGGATTAGTGAGACAATCGGCAATAGAATCCGTTAGAGGGGCTGAAGGTATTCTACACAAATGTTTAAATCGTCAAACAAAACAATTTTGGACAAAACTAAATTGAAAGCGTTTCCAGATGACAGATTGTATCTAGCTAAAATGATGATTTCTGTCATTGATGGGATAGAAAACATTGTGGGAAAAGAAGAAAACTCTGGTAACCAGCATTTTCCCCTTTCCCAACAATGTTTTTAAAAGTGTTCTTTCTGTGGGACGTAAAAACTTGGGATTGTGTGGTAAATGGTTGAAGAATTACTAGATAAGATCATGTGTACATTTGGAGTAAGACTGAATCCTTATGGTGCCAAAGTTGGAAAATAGAAACTTTGCATTTTAAGTCCAAAGGATCAAGGCTCTCTCTACATTGAATGATATTCATTGACACAGTTGGGCAACTTCTTCCACCCCCACCCCCTCTTCCTCATCTGCAAGGGGTATGAACTCGGTATATTCAGTCTGTAGGAAACATCTACATATTGCTGATTT
This sequence comes from Tridacna gigas, assembly GCA_945859785.2. Classification (NCBI taxonomy): domain Eukaryota; kingdom Metazoa; phylum Mollusca; class Bivalvia; order Cardiida; family Cardiidae; genus Tridacna; species Tridacna gigas. The sequence goes on from OX244036.2 coordinate 60,263,916, forward strand.
AACCTTGAACCCTTTACCATAAAATCTAGAGTTTTAACAATCTTTATGATAAGGTTTTTTGAAAACATTTTGGGAAAAAAAGGAGAAAATGCTGATGACCAGCATTTTCTCTGTTTCCCTGCAAGATTTTCTTCACTTTCAGAGACAGTTCTGATCATTTGAGCTATTTTTAATTTGTCATCTGCAAATGCTTTTAATTTGGAGAGGTCTTGAATTTTGTTGTCTGGTAAAGCATTAAACAGTTTAACCTTTTACCAAATGGCAAAATTTTAAACTTGTCCAAATTCAAAGCATTTGCAGACTACTATTTAAATGTAATTCAAATGATGGAACTTGTCCTTGATAGGGTAGAAAACATTGTGGGAAATGGAGAAAATGCTGGTTACCAGCATTTTCTCCTTTTCTCCTAATTTTTTCAAAAGGCCTCTTTCCACTGGTCATTAAAAAGCTGTATTGTGCAGTAACGGGTTATGCTATGAAAAAGAAAGGTTAATACCAGCAGAGCTCCAGATAGAGGGAGTGATTTTGATTTCAAAACTGAAAATATCATTTATTCTGAACTAAACCCTATGTTATGGGTATTTATTAGAATCGTCTCATCGATTACCCACAACATAGAGTTTGTGAAGAGAAATAATGGATTTAGAATACCATCACTTCCTCTTATCTGGAGCTCTGATACCAGTATGTTTTGTACAAACAACTAGCTGTACTCATCATCCCCTTTCTTTTTTTTGTTTCCTTCCAAATTTCTGTAGGCAATTTAGCAGCAAAGAATGCAGCTTCGGATGAAAAGCATGCCAAGAAGAAACCCCCGCATCTACCCAACTTGGATATCCCAACAAGTGCGGAGAAAAGTGTAGATCCCAGTGAGATGCCCGCAGGTTATGACCTAGTCCCAGAAGGAGAACATTTGAAGAAAAAACTAGATAATGCCAAGGAATCATTGGCTTAGCTGTTTTGAAGCATGACATTTCAGGCCATATGGAACCAGTAATTTTTGTTTTAATCTTTTTATATGCTCTTAATTTCTTTATCAGACAACATGATTTTAATTGTGTCTAAATTGAAAGTATTTGCAGATGACAAGTTCAGTTAGGCTCATTTAAATGGACTTGTCTCTAAACAGTAGAAAATATTTTTTGAAAAAGTGAAAATGCTGGTTACTGGCATTTTCCCCTTTTCTCACAATGTTTTCAAAAGGCTTTTCCCTTAGTCGTTAAAACAGGCTTGCTATTTACAAAAAAAATTCAGTTTTGTGAGCTTGAGAAAGGTTTTTTGAAGACATTGTGGAAAAAGGAAAAAATGCTGTAAACACTTTCAGCATGGATTTATTTGAGCCATGCTCTGGCAAAAGGGGGCTTAATGCATCTCCGTGATGCATTGTACTAGTCAAGCCATCGCTTAATTATGGATCCATAATGACCACTTCTTTTGACAACCGATTTGATCATGGGGTAGTCTGGTCACTGGACATACAGAAAATTGACCAGTAGCAAAAAGTTTCGGCCCAGGTCAGCCGCTGACTGTGCAGATTGAACTGAATCAATACTTTTTGCAGATACATTAAGCCCCCTTTTCACAGAGCATGGTCCATATAAATTTTTGTCATATTGTAAAGACTTAAGTGTTTGAAGTACATGTAGATATATTTTTTGTATAATAGGTACAAATCTATTTTTCAATGGGGAACACAAATAGGACAGATAAGCTTTAATTGATTTTTTTTTCAAATTTCTCTTTTTTTCTTGGATTTTTTTTTTTTTTGATACTTCAAACTTTTGTAACTGTGTTCAGTAGACTTACATTGGAAAATTGTGAATATACTATGAGGCCTAGAGTCTTGATGGTTTATACATTGTATGCAGCATCATGTATTGGTCGAGTACCAACGTCATTAAATTTAATACGTTCTTGAGGTCAAAGAAGTGACAAGCATGCCATGGAATCCACATATCTAACAAAGAGCCTTTAGTTTTGAAATTAAAACAAGATATTTGTTAGAAACCACTAGGCTTACAGTGTTGATATTTGAGCGTTAGTATCAACTTTTGGTCTTCAAAACTGTTTGTCTTTGATCAAAGACAATTTTGCCAGAGGGAGGGGAGGGGGGGTGTTAAGACCTAATTTACTTGGAGCTAAGCATGAAAAGCTGTTGTAAGGTGAAAAGTTTTCTTTATTTGGTAAGGAGGCATTGTCTTTTGGTCTCTATTTCAAAGTTGTTTAACTCTTTACCAAATGCCAAAATTTAAGACTTGTTCGAATTGAAAGCATTTGCAGACAACAAAATAAATATGACTTAAAAATTGAAATTTGTTTTTGGAATGGTAGAAAACATTGTAGGAAAAGGAGAAAATGCTGGTTACCAGTTTTCTCCCACAATGTTTTCAAAAGTCTTTTTCCTTTGGGTTGTAAAAAGTCAGGATTGTATGGTAGATGGTTAAATTGTTTCCTTATGGTAAACAATGGGTGCCTGTTTTACATAGGACTAGTTACATGTGACATAAACTTTAAAGTGCTTTTTCCACTTCCAGTTGTCCTTTGCGACTAGTGTAGATCATAGATCAGACTGCAAAAAATGTGCAGTCTGATCCTTTTTCTAAACTGTTTGCCTTGCTTAGACATTTTGGGCCAAAGCAACCTTGAAAGTGCAATCATTGTGACCTAACTTAAAGAATGATTATGTCTCTTCAGTTGAGTTCTACATATTCTGTTTTCTGCAAATGCTTTCTATGTTGATAAATCTTAATTTTTGCTGAGTGATAAAGAGTCAAAATTTATGCATGTATAGTCAGTTTTGGAGTGGTAAACAAAATTATTTGAGCCATGCTCTGTGAAAAAGAGGCTTAAAGCATCTGCGAAAGGTATCTACCCAGGTCAGCTGGCGCAGTCTGCACAGGCTGACCTGGGCCGAAACTTTTCACTATTGGTCAATTTTCTGTATGTCAAAGGAGCAGTTGGTTGTTAGACATAATGGACTGTAGAGATCAGTAATTGTGTGATAACTTGCTTGGTATCATGCATCACAGACATGCATAAAGCCCCCTTTTGCCAGAGCATGGTTCATTTAAATTTAGTCCATGGTTTTAAAAAAATGGCATTTATTTCACTTTTTTTTTTTTTTAATGAAAAAATGGACTTTTTGTATTCATTTTATGTCCTTGATTATTTTTTCTGTAGGTATAATTATGCTAACATTGTCTAATTTCAAATACAAATTAACAAGTTGTACATTTCTTGTAATGGCCAATTAATGATTTAATTAATCCAAATGTTTAATATATTAACCTTTTACCACATGGTATTTAGACTCGTCCATATTGGGGGAATTTATAGATGAAAATTCAGATATTTCTCATATAATAGTGTTTGTCCCTGAATAGGTAGAAAACACTGGGGGAAAAGGAGAAAATACTGGTTACCAGCATGATCTCCATTCCCCTGAATTTTTTCGAAAGCCTTCTTTCTCAGGGTCTGTAAAACTCAGGATTGTGTTGTAAGGGGTTCAGCATGTTGACAAACACCTGTTTTCCGCTTACTTCAGTTAACTGTTTACCAAACAAATTCATTGCTTGATTGACCCTGAAAAATAATGCTTTTTAATTCTTTACCACAGAACGAAACTTTAGACTTGCCCAAATCAAAAGCAGTTGCAGACAATAATTCAAAGGTGGCCCAAGTGATAAATTGAGTTGAAAATATTGTGGGAAAAGGAGAAAATGATGGTTACCAGTATTTTCTCCTTTTCCCCCAATGTTTTCAAAAGCTTTCTTTTTCAGGGTAGTTAAAACTATGGATTGTGTGCTGAAGGGTTAAAACATTCTGGGTATAGGAAATAATCCTGGTGACCAGCATTTTCTTTTTCTGTTCTTACAATATTTTGTAGCCTTTCAAAGACATAACATATGAATTGAGATACATTTAATTTGTCATTTGCAAATGCCTTAAAGATGGATATGATAAATAAAAATTTGTAGAGTGCTAAAGAATTAACCCATTTACCACACAATCCTAACTTTAAACGACCCTGAAGAAGACAACTTTTTAAAACATTATGGGAAAAGAAGAAAATGCTGGTTACCAGCATTTTCTCCTTTTCCCACGATGTTTTCTACTCGTTCAAACCAGACTTTAATGTTTGGGTCACATATATTTTGTCATCTGCAAATGCTTTCAATTTGGACAAGTCCAACATTTTGTCGTTTGGTAAAGAAGTAATGGAATATACACACAGACACTCACACACAAAATCAGTTATACTCATATAGCATCAAGTACTTCTACACAGATACTTAAGTGCAATAACTACATATTATTTTCAGTCACATTCTAAAGGTGGTGTTACAGTATGAGGAATTGAGGGAACATACTATTAACTATGCAAAAAACTCATATGTGCACAAAGAGGCGCCAGAAAAAAAAAAAACCAGTTTGTTCTTTGAGGGCTTAAAGATAACCAACTGAAAACACCGATTGATTGATTGAATGAATGGTGTTTTACACAGCTTTCAACATTATTTCAGTCATATCACGGCAAAAGCTCACAATGTTTATGTATTTCCTGGGTTTCACCAGTACTAGGCTAGGGCTCTGAAGTGTCATACCCAAGGACACTCCCACAAAAAGCCAGTGTATCCAGGGAGGCTCTGTTATGTCCAAGGGGCTTATGATGTATAAAGACACATATTCTAGATACTACATTTACTCTCTAACTAAGAATCTACAATCACACATGATACATGGCTATATATATGGGTAATATAATATATACAGTTTACTCCATACACTAAAGGCTCGAACATGGAGCCTCCTGTTCAGGAGTCCTACGCTTTACTACTGCACCATGCAGGACCCCCAACTGAAAATAAATATGAAACAACACCAGAATAATATATATGATTAATAACATGTTAACCAACTGGGGTGAGTGTAAAAATATTATCAGAGAATGTTAATGTTCTCACTACAAGCCTGTAATGGTTTTACTTGATCCCTGCTTGCGTTCTGAATATATTTGAGCCATGCTCTGGCAATGGGCTCAATGCATCTTCGTGATGCATGATACCAAGCAATTCATCACAGTCCATTTTGTCTAACAATCGACGTCGACTGAAACATGAGTAAATTGGTCCTTGGACATGCAGAAAATTGAAAAGTAGCAAAAAGTTTCGGTCCATGTCAGCCTCTGTGGACTGCATAGGCTGACCTAGATTGATACTTCTTGCAGATGCATTAAGCCCCCTTTTCACAGTGCATGGCTCATTTGTAAGTTTTCGATGACTTGCCATAATTTCTGATAGTAACTAGTAAAGTACTGATTGATAAACTAATGTGCTGCAGTTTTCAGCTAAATATGCTTTCCACATTGAAAATGCCACGAAGATGATGAATAAGAATACTCATGATGATAGGTGTAGGAAGTGTTTTTCACAACAATTTAAAACAATAATGTAAGAAATTTTGAGATGAAAGAAGATATTTTGAAATGAGAGCTCCTGACCTCTACATTAGCAGCATGTCTGAGGTATTTAGCTATAGTTCAAATAAGGTCTTAACTCTAAACCCTTTACCGCACAATGCCGCCTTTTAACAACCTTGGAAAGAAGCTTTTTGAAAATATTGTGGGAAAAGGAGAAAATGCTGGTAACCAGCATTTTCTCCTTTTCTCACAATGTTTTCTACCGTATGATGGACAAATTTTATGTTTTGAGTAACATTTGATTTGTCGTCTGCAGATGCTTTCAATTTGGGCCAGGCTAAAATTTTATCGTCTGGTAAAGGGTTAAACAACAAATTCTAGACTCTTCAAAACTGGTAGCTTCTGCAGATGATAATTTCTAGAGAGATTCAAATGAACCGAAGTTCTTTGACAGGGTAGATAACACTGTGGGAAAAGGGGGAAAAAAAGCTGGCTACCAGTATTTTCTCCATTTACCTCAATGTTTTCCTCAATGTTTCAAAAGCCTTCTCCATCAGGGTGGTTAAAACTCAGGATTGTGTGGTAAAGGGTTGAACATATCTAGTTTTTCTTTCTGAACTTTTTGACAGTTAACCCTTTACCACACAATCCCAAGTTTTAAGAACCATGAGAAAGAAAGCTTCTTGAAAACATTGTTGGAAAAGGAGAAAATGCTGGTAACCAGCATTTTCTCCTTTTCCCACAATTTTTTCTACACAGTCAGATGGAATTTTCATCATGTGAACCACCTTTAATTTGTGGTATGCAAAATTTAATGCTTTGAATTTGGACAAGTCAAAAATTTTGTTGTGGGGTAAATAGTTGAAGGGTAGAATTAGCTATACATGTAGTTGTTTTGATATGATAGTAAATGGCTAGTACCTTACTGTATTACTACTTGAAATCCATTTCACTATTTCTTGTTTTAACTCTTTACCACACAACAAACATGTAGACTTTTCCAAATTGAAAGCATTTGCAGACGACAATTTCACTGTGGCTAAAATGATGAAATTTGCCTTTGATAGGGAAGAAAACATTGTGGGAAAAGGAGAAAATGCTGATTACCAGCATTTTCTCCTTTTCCCTCGATGTTTTTAAAAGGCTTTTTCCTCAGGGTCGTGAAAAGTCGAGATTGTGTGGGAAAGGGTTAACCCCCAATGACACGATTCCAAGTTTTAATGACCCTGTGAATGAAGACTTTTGACAACGCTGTGGTAAAAGGAGGAACTGTTATTTTCTCCTTTTCCCTTAATGTTTTCTACCCCTTAAATTGCAAATCCCATCATTGGGAACTCATTTAACTCTTTCACTACTAATAACGACTTGACTTCCTTTTGCGGACAGTGTAGATCAAGATCAGACTGCACAGAACGTGCAGTCTGATCTTGATCTACACTGTCCGCTACTCTGTTTTTAAACTATGACGAAAGTCGTTTTCAATAGAAGTGGTAATCTGTTTTTAGAGCTCGGGGAAAAAAATTGGAATTTCAGGAGTTAGTAGTGAAAGAGTTAATGGTCCTCTGAAAGTGCTATCATTTTGGATAAGTCTACACATGTTTCATCTGGTAAAGGGTGAAAGCTTTGTATGGCAAGTTTTGTAGCAGCAGTTAACAGTTACAGACCAAAAAAAGTTGTGCATACTTTGTGAAAATACTTTTTCCTCATTTGTATTTAAATCTTTACCATTCAACAAAATATTAGACCTGTCCAAACTGAAAGCATTTGCAGACGACAATTTAGATGTGGCTGAAATGAGAGAATTTGATGGTTGAAAACATTGTGGGAAAAGGAGAAAATGCCGGTTACCAGCATTTTTTTCCTTTTCCTGCAATGTTTTCAGAAGGCTTCTTTCTCAGGGTCATTTAAACTAGATATCTTTTGATAAAGAGTTAACACCCTACCATCTGCAGATTGCTTTTTTCTATCTTGCAGCAAACCAACTATGGAACTATTGTAGCAAAAGGAAAAAATTACTTGTTTTTCAGTTTTGCCCATTTGCGAAAATGTTTTAATATGTATTTAGGAAGTAGAATTTATGATCATAATTCTTAATTTATTGGAATGTTTAAAATGAAAAAAATATTTATTGCAAATTTGTTTCAGGATGGATGTGTTAATAGGAGAAAATGCTGTAGACCAGCATTTTGTCCTTTTCCCACACTTTTTTCAACCCCTTAACCCTTTACCAAACAATCACATGGGCCATGCTGTATGAAAAGGGGGCTAATGCATCTGCAAATAGTATTGATCCAGGTCAGCCCACATGGTCCTTAACCCTTTACCACACAATCCTGACTTTTAACGATTCTAGGAAAGAAGCCTTTTGAAAACATTGTGGGAAAAGGAGAAAATGCTGGTAACCAGCATTTTTTCCTTTTCCTACAATGTTTTCTACCTTTTCCAAAACAAATTTCAGTTCTTCAGTTACATTTGTTGTCTGCAAATGCTTTCAATTTGGACTAGTCTAAAATTTTGTCGTTTGGTGAAGAGTTAAAGGCTAACCTGGGCCAAAACTTTTTTGCTTCTGGTAAATGGACCAGTCTACCTCATGATTCAGTCGGTTGTTAGACAAAATGGATTTTATGAATCCATAATAATGTGGTGACTTGCTTGATATCATAGATCGCAGAGATGCATTAAGCCACCTTTTGCCAAAGCATTGCTCACATGTATAAATGACCCTGAGTAAAGACGCTTTTGAGAAAATTGTGGGAAAAGAAGAAAATGCTGGTTACCAGCATTTTCTCCTTTACATATATTTTTTCAAATAACTACATTAACTCTGTTGTCTGCAAATGGTTTTTAATTTGACAAGTGTAAAATTTTGTCATGTGATATAGAAGTAAAATAGAAGTCCTGTCATTTGAGACAAATTTTATTTATCGTCTGCAAATGCTTTCTGAATGGACAAGTCTAACATTTAGTTATTTGATAAACAGTTAGATATGTGCACAAGACCATACTGCTCCAAAAGTTTGGGGTGGGTTTTTTGTTTTTTCTTTTTGTACAGAAGAATTTATTACATTTAAATAGTCAACTAAACCTATGCACATTTACAGTGCCTTGAATTCTGCCTTAGATAATGTTGTAATTAATATTTTCTACAATCTTAAAAAATTTTAATGATTCTATTTGTATGTTGTTGCTGATGAATGTTATGTTCTGATTTTCATTTTAAAAATTTTTCTAATTTGAGCCATGCTCTGTGAAAATGGGGCTTAATGCATCTGCAAAAAGTATCCGCCAAGGTCAGCCTGCGCGGCGGACTGCGCAGGCTGACCTGGGCCGAAACTTTTTGTAATTGGTTAATTTTCTGTATGCCAAAGGATCTTTTTACGTCATGATTTTGTCAGTTGTTTAACCCTTTTCCAAATGACAAATTTTGGACTGGTCCAAATTGAGAGAGTTTGCAGACGACAATTTTAAATTTGATGAAAATGGCAGAAAGGTCTCAAAAAGGGTAGAAAACACTGTGGGAAAAGGAGGAATTGCTCGTTACGAGCAATTTCTCCTTTTCCCACAGTGTTTTCAAAAGACTTGTACTGCAGACACGTGTAAACCAGGGCTTGTTTGGGAAAGGGTTAAAAAAAGTGGCCTTTATGGATCCATAATTATGTCATAGTTTGATGGATATCATAGGTCACGGAGACACATGAAGCCCCCTTTTCATAGAGCATGGCTCATTTGTTTTAACCATCTCTAGATCTTACTCACTGAACACAAAGTGCTCAACATGAGCTTTTATGAACGTGCTCTGTTTGTTGTGCTCTGTGCATCGCTCAGACATCAACAATTACCAAGGGGCCATGTTGGTGGCCCAGTACTCATTAAAATTGGTCAGAATCTTTATCTTGATGAAATCTTGCCCAATACAGGAAATGGGTCAAGTCTGGTGAAAAAGTAGCCCACCAGGACAAATCTAAGAAAAACCTTGTTTGCACTTTAGAGGCCACATTGGTGGCTGAATACACGTGAAAATTAGAATGTTTGTCTTGATGATGTCCCAGACAAGTCCAAAAATGTGTCACTTTGGTAGTAAAGGTAGGTCACTAGGACAAATCTTTCAAATCCATGTGTGCCGAGCCCTGCAGCTCAGTCAGTAGCGTACAGGACTTGAGAGCAGGAGGTCGCTGGTTTTATCCCCGGCTTGGCCAATTTCTTTCCGAGGATGGATCGTAGTCATTGCGACAGGATTCATTCCTCTCTCACCGCTGACCATTGTTTTGATGATGGTTATGTGGGAAAGCAGCCAGTGGTTTGGAAAGAATATTGTGCGGAGTACTGGTAAAAGGAAACTCCAGGAAAGCATGGATAGGTGCACTGGCCGCCGCGATATAACTGAAATAATGTTGAAAACGGCATTAAACACCATACAATTAATCAATTAAATCCATGTATGCACCCTTGAGGCCATTATTTCAGCTTAACACTTATGAAAGTTGGTTAGAATTTTTGTCTTTATGGTATCTCCGACATGTCTGAAAATCGTAATGTCGGCACAAAAAGTACGGGTAGGTCACTGGGACAAATCTTAGATAAACCATGGGTGCACTCTAGAGGCCACATTCTCTGTTCATTGCTCAGAATTTTATGTCTTGATGATATCTTTGGCAAGTGCAAAAATGGGCCATTTCTGCTTGACGAAAAATTGGCTCGCTGGGATTTATCTGACAAAAACCTTGTGCCCACTATAGAGGCCACATTCTGGTTCATTACTCATGAAAATTGGAGATAATGTTTGTCTCGATGATATCTTGAATAAGTGGATAAATGGGTAACATTGGGTCAGAAATTACATCTTTGGGACAAATCTGAGACAAACATTGTGTAAGCACTTTAGGGCCAATGGTCCTCTTATTTCTCTGTCTGTTAGAAAGATCAAAGACTGTGTTTCCACTAGGTTTATGTAACAATCAAAAGGTTTTTTTTTTTTTTCCAAACTTACCAAGAATGAACCCTTTACCACACAATCTCGAGTTTAAATGACCCTGAAGAGGAAGCCTTTTGAAAACATTGTGGGAAAAGGAGAAAATGCTGGTAACCAACATTTTCTCCTTTTCCCACAATGTTTTTTACCATTCCCAAAGCAAAGTTCAACGTTGAGTCAAATTGAAAATTCTCTTCACATGCTTTCAATTTGGACTAATCTAAAATGTTGAGTGTTTGGTAAAGGGTTAGTACATATGACACAAAGAGCAACCTGTAACTCGGAAAGAAATTATCGTATTTTTCCTGATATTGATAAAATGGTAAAGAAAGGAGCAATTGCTTTTTACAGATAGATTCTCCTTTTCCTTGCACAATGTTTTCATATGCTGTATTCTGTTGGTGCATAGGAGCTCATGCTATATTGTAAAACTTACCTGTGCAGACATTTTGTAGCTTGCATGATGTTCAGCTTTTAAAAGTAAGCCAGTAGCTGTTATCACAACAAAGAATGGCCAACTGTTGATAAAAAAACCTGTGTTGTGGATTTACAAATGATTAGTTAAAACACTGACTAAATGAATGCTTTTTTGAATTGCATTCCATTCACTTTATGAATTACTTTGTATGCATGTGTAGGGCTGAAACGAGTACCCAAGTATCCGCAGGTAGGGTACAGAATAGTCAGTACCTGGGTATACATTCATTACCCGTTACCTGATGTTGAACTTTATGTTTTGGAGTGACTTACGGTTACCAGTATTTTCTCCTCTGTAAAATTGTTTTCAAAAGGCTGCTTTCTCATTGTCGTTAATATTTGGGATTGTGTAGTAAAGAGTTAACAAACTCGAAAACGCAGTACAACATACCATCGAGTGTTCGAAGCTTTACAGTCTTTAGACTTTCCTTGCCTGACTTTGGGGTTAAATTTTGATATGGATACCTCTACCTCATAGTTATGTTTCCTTATTTACACCTGTTCAGCTCTCTATTCTATCTCACATACTGATAAGTTGAATTTAGTCTTTTATTTTTATGAAAGTAAATACTTCTATGTACCATGCAATATTATCTTTGAAGCGTCTGCTTTCACTTTTTTGAAAAGAGGGAGACAACCAAAGGATTTTTTATCACTGTGTTACGTTTTGGTGTTGGCATCCACAGGTAATTGTCCGAATGGTATCCTGGGTCCGTATTCACCAACCATTCTTAAGAACGTTCTTGGACTTATTCTTCAAAATTTTCCAAATTTGAAAGTAACATACCTTCTGATTGGCTAAACCATATTCTTCAAAATTTTCCAAATTTGAAAGTAACACACCTTCTGATTGGCTAAACCATATGGTTTAGCCAATCAGAAGGTGTGTTACTTGCAAATTTGGAAAATTTTGAAGAGTAAGTCCAAGAACGTTCTTAAGAATGGTTGGTGAATACGGACCCTGGAACATAATTGGTACTCGTTTCAGCCATGACACCATGAAAGGAAAAACGATAATGTCATACTAAATCATAACTCTGTATTGTTATAATATCTGTTATATGAAAAAAACATTTAAATCCAAGATTTTTTCCGACGTATGTGATAATCCTGCAACATTCTTTACATAATGGAATGGTCAGTTTACCCTTTACCCAACAATCCTAGGTTTTAACCCTGTACCAGATCACAAATTTTTAGACTTGTCTGAATTGAAAGCATTGGCAGGCGACAATTTCAATGTGGCTTTAATGGTGCAAGTTTTCTTTTATAGGGTAGAAAATATTATGGGAAAAGGAGAAAATGCTGGTAACCAGCATTTTCTCCTTTTCCCACAATGTTTTCAAAAGGCCTTTTTCCCAGGGTCGTTAACAGGTGTCATTGTGCAGAAGAGGGTTAAAAGGAAGACTAAATTAAAAAGGTTGGAAAAGAAGAAAGATGCTGGTGACCAGCATTTTCTCCTTTTTTTCAACAATGTTTTCTACACTTTCAAAGACAAATTCAATTATTTTAGCCCTATTTAATTTGATGACTGCAGACATTTTGCATTTTGAAAAGTCTGACAATTGTCTCATCTGGTATGGGTTTAATACTTAACTCTTCATCAAAATGAAACTTATGACTCTTCCAGAATAAATGCATTTGCAAATGACAAATTAAATGCGGCTCGAATGATAAGATTTATCTCCAAAATTGTAGAAAACATTTAGGATAAGAGAGCAAATGCAGGGTACCTGCATTTTCTCCTTTTTCCCATAATCTTTTCAAAAGCAGTTTTTCTTCAGGGCAGTTAAAACATGGGATAGTTGGATAAAGTGTTAAGATTTTTATTCATCCATTGCTCATCCATGATAGTATATCAATATGGTGCAAATAGTCAAAGTAATATATATATATGATAAAGTCTAGTTAAGCTTTAAATGAGGCCATGCTCTGTGAAACGGGGGCTTAATGCATCTGCAAAAAGAATCGATCCAGGGCAGCCTGTGCAATTTGCGCAGGCTGACCAGAGCCGAAACTTTTCGCTATTGGTCAATTTTCTGTATGTTCAAGGACCAGTCTACCTCATGATTAAGTTGGTGGTTAAAAAAAATAGCTATTATGGATCCATAAGTATGTGACGGCTGCCTTGGCACCATGGATCACAGAGATGCATTAACCCTTTACCGCACAATGCCGCCTTTTAATGCCCCTGGGAAAGAAGCCTTTTGAAAACATTGTGGGAAAAGGAGAAAATGCTGGTAACCAGCATTTTCTCCTTTTCCCACAATGTTTTCTACCCTATTAAAAAAAAAAAATATTCCATTTGAGCCACATTGAAATTGTCGTCTGCAAATGCTTTCAATTTGGACAATGCTAAAATTTTGCCGTCTGGTAAAGGGTTAAACCCTTTTGCCAGAGCATGGCTCAGATGTATTAGTCATTTTATGTCCAGTTTTATATTTCTGATTATATTCTCTATATTCTATGATTTTAAGTTTTAAGCATATATGCCATCTTTTGTATGTTTTTAAATGTACAATGTACACATTCCTACTACTGTTTAATAAACATTCCAACTATATATACACATGTTTTGTAGTCAATGTTTAACCCTTTCCCTCACAATCCCAACTTTTAATGATTCTAAAGAAGGAAGCTTTTGAAAACATTGTGGGAAAAGGAGAAAATGCTGGTAACCAGCATTTTCTCCTTTTCCCACAATGTTTTCTACCCTTCCCAAAACAAATTTCAGTTTTTGAGTCACATTTATTTTGTTGTCTGCAACTCCTTTCAATTTGGACAAGTCTAAATTTTTTTGTTTGGTAAAGAGTTAAGCCTATACCATACAGTCCAAAGTTTTAACAACACTGAGCTGGAAGGCTCTTGAAAACATTGTTGGTAAAGGAGAAAATGCTTAACTAGCATTTTCTCCTTTACGCACAATATTTTCTACCCTAACCTAAAAGCTCATTTGTACCAGTTCTGAATTTGTCTTCTGCAGATGTTTTGAATTAAGAGGAATCTAATATTTGTTGTTTAGGAAAGGGTTAGGCCAGTGAGAATGCACTAATGTGTCTTGGTCAGTATTCACCTACCGTTCTTAAGAACATTTCTAGTCTTATTCTCTGTATGTGCATGCATTAGTATGTCGGTGTATGTGCATGTACTAGTTTGTTGGTGTGTGCATTAGTGTGCGAGTCCGTCCGGATTTGTCAAGACCAGAACTTCTACATTTACAAATTATGGATTGATTGAATTGAGTGATTGAATGGTTTTTTACGCCGCTTTCAACATGATTTCAGTCATATCAGGGTGAAAGCTTACATGTTCATGCATCTCCTGGGTTTCACCAGTACTAGGCTAGAGCACTTAAGTGTCTTGCCCAAGGATACCCCCACGAAAAAATTAGTGGATCCAGGGAGGCTTCATCCTGGGGCCTCCAGGTCACGAGTCCTTCACTTTACCACTGAGCCACTCAGGAACGCTCACAAATTATGAATGGATTTCAAAATAATTTGGCATGATTGCTGTCCTTCGTGAGTAGAAGTGTCATTTGAAACATCTGTTCAGGTAGGTCCAAGGTCAAGGTCACGCTTGAAGGTCGAATGTCAAAATTGTCATAAATAGTGCTTCCCCGAGCCATAACTTCTATATTCAATGGCTCTTGAGCATTGCATTTGTAAAAGCTTCACACTTTCAATTGTGAGTGACAATTTTTAGTCCACTCGCGCGAACAAATTGTCACAATCGGTCGCACCCAAAAAGTGAAAAGGGCTTCACTCCGTCGTTGGCCAACAAATTCATACAAATGGACCATTTGACTTTAAATGGTATCTGCTATGTAGATGACACTTCGAAATGGAAAAAAAAGGAGTATTTTGGAATTATTTTAACACACAGCGGACGACAGAGATTCAAGAAATTTCTGTGCACTCATGAAACTCGGGGCAGGGGGCGCTGTAAGCGCGCTGACAGTATATATGAGCAGCGCGCTGGAAAAAAGGGGATTTAATGCATTTCCGACCGTGATGCTTTATACCAGTCATTGCCTAATTATGGATCCATAAAATCAATTTTGTCGAAAAACTGACTGAATTATAATGTAGAATGGTCCTTGGACATGCAGAAAATTTTCACATAACAAATTGTACGAAAATTATCTACCCATGCCAGCCGCAGACCGCACAGGTTGACATGGTCGATAATTTTTTTCAGATGCATTAAAACTCCTTTTCACAGAGTATGACTCATATGTACAGTCTAGCTTTTGGAATAGCGAAAAATTAATCATGCTTATACGGTCCCCAACAAAGCTTATCTTTCGTCCCCATAGAAGTGAAGAAGAACAACAGCATATCAAGCTATACATATCTTTTCTTATCTTGTAATTCTATCTTGCAGTTACCGCTGTGCACCATGGCGAGGGTTTTAAGATTTCTGGTTTTGCTTGCTTTCTGTAAATCGGTAGGTGTAAGCCTATTTGTTTAACCGTTTACAACACAAACCCGACTTTTAACCCTGAGAAAGAAAGCTTTTGTAAACATTTTGGGAAAAGGAGAAAATGCTGGTAACCTTTTCCCACAATGTTTTCTACCCTTCCAAGGGCAAATTTCTATTTTTGAGTCAATTTTGTTTGGTTGTCTCTATAAGTTTTCATTTTGGCCAAGTCTAAAGTTTTGTCGTTTGGTAAAATGTTAATGATTGTTGCTCATGTCCTGTGTTTGTGACTATTTTTGACTAGCGAAGCTAGTCAATAGGCATCAAGATTGACCTAGATTCAAAACCCCACAGTTGCCAAATACTGCCACACAGAAAATACTTCTTTCTGTAAGATATCTTCATTCTGTTATATATGACAATTTAGACATAAACCACTAAATCTCTACCTCTCCGATTTGAACATGTCGTCTTACAAAGTATTAAACTGAACAAGATGTCATTTATAAGGTACAAGATCTTTGCTTATATGTAAATTGAGTGACCTATGCAAAGCAGAAAATCACTTATTCCTACACAACTGTAACATTATGAATGAATCTATTAATAGATACACCTAGGTTAACTTGTAGTAAATTCCAGCTATATCAACCCCCACTGGACAGGGAACCCTTATCATTCCTTCAGTCATTCATTATTTAGATCATTGTGTACAGTTGAACTATAATGTTAAACTGTTATTCTATTAACCTTTTACCAAACAATCCCAAGTTTTAACGATACTGGGGAAGGGTCCCTTTGTAAACATTGTGGGAAAAGGAGAAACTGCTGGTAACCATCATTTTCTCCTTTTCCCACATTGTTTTCTGCCCTTCTGGAATCATGTTTCATCAGTTCAGCCACATTTAATTCATGGTCTGCAACAGCTTTGAATTTGGACGGATGTAAAAATTTTCGTTTTGTAAGGAGAGTTAAACAGTTAACTACATCTTGTGCTATTAGATATTGACTAATTGACTGCATGGTGTTTAACGCCGTTTTCAGCATTATTTCAGTGATATTGCGGCGGCCAGGGCACCTGTCCATTCTTTCCTCAAGTTTCTTTTACCAGCACTACCGTGACTCAATGACCTTTTGCATACAGTGTGTGCAGTCTGATCTTGGATCTACATTGTACGATAAGAGGATAGATTTTCTCCAAAGTGTAACTGTGAAATAGCAGTAGCAATATTCAGATGTTTACCATCAGCTTGAAAGTTTCATTCAACAGTTTTTAGCAGGTTAATGGTTAAACTGGATTACAGTTAACCAATAGCACATATAGCCCCAGCAGTTCAGTGGGTAGCATACAGGACTTGAGAACAGGAGGTCGCTGGTTTGATCCTCAACAAATTTCTTTCTGAGGATTGATGATTGTCATTGCGGCAGGATTCATTTCTTGCTCACGTTTCGACGATGGTTATGTGGGAAAGGAGCCAGTGGCTTGGAAAGAATATTGTGCGGAGTACTGGTAAAAGAAACTCCACGAAAGCATGGATATGAGCACTGGCCACCGCTACATAACTGAAATAATGTTGAAAACAGGGTTAATAAACACCATACAATCAATCAATCAATCAATCAGTCAAACGATCAAATTCGCTAGTCTGTCAGTACCTTCAGCACTTTGATTATACTACATGTACTGTATCTAACTCTTTGCCGAGCCCGGTAGCCAAATTGGTAACGTACCGTGCTTGATGACAAGTGGTCGCCGGTTCGAATCCTCAGCTCGGCTAATTTCTTTCCGAGGATTAATGATAGAGTCACCGGGATTCACTCTACTGTCAACGCTGATCACTGCTTCGACAATGGTTGTATGGGAGAGCAGTCAGTGGCTTTGGAAGAATATTGCGTTAAACGCCATAAAATGCAAATAAGGAAACGTCAATTTCAGCTACTTTGTTGGCCAATCAAATTTTGAATCAGGTTTGTCCCTCGTGACTCTGATTTTTGTCGTTTCATTGGACAACTGTTTTTATTCAGTAGCAAAAATATTGTATCGATATTTCATCATCTAGAAATAAAGCTGTGCTTCATGGGAATTGGGTACGAGCGTAAGGAATGCATTGTCTTGTCCTCCATTTCCCCGCAAGGTATTCCAAAACTATGAGAGCTGCATGGGTGTACTAAAGTCGTATCGATATGGATGACAACATAAATACTTTTTTTGGCTCGGCTGTTTTCGAAGCAATAGTCGAGGTATTGTCGTCGCTATGTCGTCGTCTGCGTTTACAATTTCGTCTTCGTGCGAATTTTTTGACACTTTTTGATGTCTCTGTCATTACTGAAGATGTTTACTTTAAATTCGGGATATTTGTCTACCATCAAAAGGGTAACCGTTCCGGAAGGACATGTAACCCTTAAACTATTTTTGGCACAGTTATGTACCTTTTTCGACTTCGAATTTTAACTGAAATAGCAACTGTAGGCGAGCCCAGGGTCCATATTCACCAACCATTCTTAAGAACGTTCTTAGACTTATTCGTCAAGATTTTCCGAGTTTGAAAGTAACACAACTTCTGATTGGCTAAACCATATATGGTTTAGCCAATCAGAAGGTGTGTTACTTTCAAATTTGGAAAATTTTGAAGAACAAGACCAAGAATGTTCTTAAGAATGGTTGGTGAATACGGACCCTGGTACCCGCACGTTGTACCCTTGTTTGTCGTTATTTGTACAGATATCGGCTGACATTCCAGACAGTATAGCAGATTCTTTGCTTTCGCTTTTGACTGAAGAGAAGGCATTGAGAGCACAGCTTGAAAACGAGGTCACTGCTCTGGAACAAGAACTAAACGAGGTCAAAGCACTCAGACAAGATGGTACAGTATCCCTGTTTGACTTTGGTCTCTTTGCCCTCAGGTGATTGTGTTGTGGTAAACTTCCTCTTCTATAACCTAATATATTTGGCAAATAGGGGTTTAATGCATATCTGTGATGTTTCATACCAAGCAAGTCATCACATAATTTTGGATCTACAAAATTCATTTTGTCCAACAACCGACTGCATCATGAGGTAGAATATTCCTTGGACATGCAGAAATGTACAAACAGCAAAAAGCTTCGACCCATGTCAGCCTGCGCGGACTGCGCAGGCTGACATGGATCGATACTTTTTGCAGATGCATTCAGCCTCCTTTACACAGAGCATGGCTAAATTATAAGACAATCACCTGTGTCTTTGCCGTATAAATTCTCACCGAATGTAACAATGACGCATTTATAGCAGGAAAACGAGAGAACATGTGTTACCTATACTAATTTTTTGTCGGTCCTGACTTTAGTGAAATCAAGACAGGCATTACATTGATTGAATTTGCGTTTATTTATCTACACCACCGGTGGTCCATATGGGTGACGCCCCCCTGAAGGTTGTTAGTTTTGTTACGGGGGATAGTGCAAGATACAGGACGAAACCCATCCCAACTTACGCCAGGTTCTTTTACGTGCTTGGTGTATAGCACGTTGGTTTAACGTCTCATTCGAAAGACTATTAGTAATTTTAGATGGCCAGCCGTGGGGCTCGAACCCACACCTCGAGTGACCCAAGACTTGACGGTTACAAGTCCAACTCTCTACCACCTCAACTATGCAAGCTGGTCCTGGGCATTACATGAACAAAGGGAATACACTATATATCATTTAAATTCCATGCATCATTTTTTTCATGTATTATTGGATTTGTCCACAAAACATTTCGATGAGAGAGAGAGCCAGCTAACAAATGGATGATTGACACCAATGACACCAAAGCGTGTGTCCATAAAGATTAGTCTCCGTCCAGTCTTTGAATTGCACAACAGAATGTTAGACTTTTTCATAGGGTATAACTGCAGTTTTGACTATAGACCAGACATGCATCAAAACATGATGCATTTGAAGTACTGAAGTTAGCTATATCCCAGGATGTGTACCTTGTTAAATTATATCCGAACAGTTTGA
This sequence comes from Tridacna gigas, assembly GCA_945859785.2. NCBI lineage: Eukaryota > Metazoa > Mollusca > Bivalvia > Cardiida > Cardiidae > Tridacna > Tridacna gigas. The sequence goes on from OX244036.2 coordinate 60,283,184, forward strand.
CATGAACTGGTTATCACGAACAGTTTTTATCATAAATGAACAGGGTCGAGAGTTAGGTTGTGTAAATTGTATATGAATCATGTTCTGTGAAAAGTAGGTTTAACGCATCTGCAAAAAGTATCAACCCATGTCAGCTTGCACAGTCCGCGGAGGCTGAGATGGATCGAAACTTTTTGCCAAATTTTCTGCATACTATTTGTAAATTGCGGAGATCCATTAAACCCTTTTTACCAGAGCGCTGCTCATATGTACTCACCTGCAAGTGACACCGGACTAACCGAAACGCTATGCTGAATAGCTGCGCTGTGCTCGTTAAGAGTAATTTCTGTTTTGACGTAATGCCCTTAAAAGTGATCTGCAACAAAGGAATTAGAACATGTGCAGGAGGTTAGAACTTTCACACTTTAATTACAGCTACATGTGGTTGTCCCCTGTCGATGGCGCCTATTGCCTTTTCAGCAGTGCTGACAACTGATATTACAACGTTTGGCGTTGGACAAATAATTGTCTTTGATCAGGTAGGGGTTAATGACGAGTAAATGTTGATCTCTCTCTCTCTCTCTCTCTCTCTCTCTCTCTCTCCGGAATGCAACCAAGACCTCCGGTCTATGAATGATATCCTTAACTGATTAAAATATTACAAAGTTTTGATTACAATATCGCAGTAACAGTATTACATGAAGCTACAAAAATTTTATTCTGCTGTTAAGATGAGCCATGCTCATGCAATCGCGCAGGCTGACCTGGGCCGAAACTTTTCGCTAATTGTCAATTTTCCGCATGTCCAAGGACCAGTTTACCGTATGATTAAGTCGGTTGTTAAACAAGTCACCAAATAATTGTGGATCCATAGCAAGGTGGGTAAACTATAAAACGGAGCCGCTGGCTCCGCCGCTAAAATGTTGTGTTGGTCTTCCGGGACACCTGTGACCCGAAGTTGAAGCTCGTAAACAACCCGTATGTCAGGTAGGTGCTCGTTATTTTCATGTATTTCTCTTCTTTGAACGGTATTAATGAGAAAGGACTCAAAGTCCTGGAAAGCGGATTTGTGGAGTAGCATAAAGCTGTAATAAAAAATAACGAATTTCAAAATAAAATACACGTTTACTCACTTAAACCTACCTTGTACGATTCATCCAGCCATGGTGAGATAGTATATAACCTATTCACCAGCCGTTTATAACATAGCCCCTATAAGCTTGCGAAAAAGCCCCGGGGTAAGCCCAGCAAGGTGGGGACCTTATTTTTGTTGTCAGTCTTTTGCACAAATCGGTTTTTGCCCAGGTCTATATTTTGAAACTGTCCACAGAGATTTGCAGTAAACAATTGGTGCTTGTTTTTAAAAAAAAAAAAAATAGTATTTTCCCCGTTTGAAATCATTTTGTTTTATTGAGAAATTTGTAGCGAAAATCTGGCTTGATTTTTACACAGACGTTTTATATATTGCCATTTTCCGCCAGCACTTTTTAAGCGGCAATTTACGCACAGCGTATTAATATTTGTCCTTTACCGGATTATGATGCGTCATAGCAGACCGGTCAAATCTTCGAAGAATATTGACATGCGCAGACAACGCTCCGTAACGCTGAAAAATATAAATGATATATAGCCTATATAAGCACGCCACTGACAACGTTGTTTCAAATAGCTTTTCCACAAACCTTATGATACGTAAAACCTTTGCAAAAAGTTGCCAAGTAGTAATATAATAATTTCGCAGCTTACTGAACAAACTTATGTCTACAACTTCAGAGCCACACTACATAAACGGAGCCAGATGTGTTTTGAGCAATCTTTCTGTGATTTTACTCAGTGACACGACGGGGGACATTGTGGTTGTTTATCTATGACCTAGACACAATTAAAACAGCAACGCTCAGGACAAACAGTTTCAATAAGCAATCTGTTTAAGAGAAACACCAACTGTCTTGTGTCGCCATCCGAAAGTTTCCTCTAGGAAGAAAGCGTTTCACATACAATCCTGAGGGCTTTGCTCAGTATCCTATGCGTATTTCAACAGTAAAATATATTAGCGGTCGAATAGCATCCCATTTTTTCTTGTTAATAACATTAAAAGAAGAGAAATAAATGAAAATACCGAGCACCTCCCTGACAAACAGGTTGTATACAAGCTACAACTTCGGAGCCACAGGTGTCTCGGAAGACCAACACAACATTTTTGCGGCAGAGCCAGAAGATCCGTTTTGTAGATTACCCACCGTGCATAGAGCCCATTTGTCTAACAGCCAACTGATTCATGGGATAGACAGGTCCTTTATCAAAAAGTTTTGACCCATATCAGCCTATACGGACTCTGCAGGCTGACACGGTTCTATACATTTATCAGATGCATTAATCTTTCTTTTCACAGAGCATGGATTATTTATATTTTTAGGTTGATTTAAACGTAGGAAACGGATATGACGTCAGACACGGGATATTTGTGGCGCCTGTCGGGGGCGTGTACGATTTCACCGCTGCGTCACTTATAGCAGGTGGTTACCATCTGGGTATCGAAATGGTGCATGACAATGTTGTGGTTGCCAAAACCCACAGTGGAGACAGTAGTTATTATACCATGGGGACAATGGTGGCAGCCTTAAAATTGAAGAAAGGTAATATGAAGCAAAACATAATATGAGCCATGCTCTGGCAAAAGTCATTCATGATACCAGGCAATTCACCACAGCATTATACATCCTTAAAATCCGTTTTGTATAATAACTGACTGAATCATGAGACAGACTGGTCCATTGACATGCAGAAAACTGACTAAAAGCAAAAAGTTTCGGCCCAGGTCAACCTGCGCGGACTGCGCGGACCTTTTGCAAATGCATTACACAGAGCATAGCTCATATCTTTAAAAAAAGATATACTTGCTGTATCAGGGGAGGTTACCAATCTAATTTTATTCATTTGGGTATAATAATACCAAGAAGTAGGTTAAAGCCAGTGTACTCAGCTACGCCGAAAAAGACCTTACATCACAGTGGGGAAAACATGCGTTATGTCAGCTACAAAAAATTCATACGCTATTCATCGATGATATTGAGTTCACAGTCGGCAGAGTTAATAATAGTCAGTGACTTTATGGGAGATCCAATAATTGGTGCTTTGGAATAGAACACATTTATTACAGTAACTATTTCTTGTACTAGATAACTCTCCATAAGTATTTATAACGACAGACATCTTCTTGTGAAATGTTTTTAATTAAACGTGTCGAGTGCTCTTTGTAATGATTCATGTATATGGTCAGGACTTATGTTGACGTTATTGGGTACGAGCATACTGTAAAGCGGTATTGTGCATCTATCTATTTAAAGTTAGATGTATTGGCTTGATAAATTTCGTTAGTTGTAAAAGTTTCCCACGTTTTTTAAGTGACGCAATGGCAACTTATTTGTCGTAAAGACTGGACTTTTCCGCTACTTTTCTTCGACGTACAAATCATAATTCTAAATGTATAGTTTGACCCTCACTCATCACGGGATTTGATCCCATGTCCTTTGACGTGAGAGGCCGATACTCTGTCCCTGCACTACTTTCACACAAAGTCGTGGTACTGTTGGGGTTTCGCAGCACTGTCATGAAGGCTGTGGATATGCAATCAGGGCAGACCGTCGTACATTCCTGTCAGCAATGCGTGATACGTGGGAGTGTCCTTATGCAAGGCAAGGCAGAACCCTAGCCTAGTACTGGTGAAACCCAGGAAATATATTGTCGAATCTGTCTTTGTATTGGACAACCCACTGCATTAAGAGACCATTGCTTTGATTCTTCATCTCTTGTTTTACAAGTATCAATTCAATTTAAACTGCATTAAAAGACCACTCACTCCAAAAGGCCACTTTTTTTACTTCCCTTCAGTTGTCTTTAAATACAAGACTCGTAGTAACCCTAATCCTGCTGAATAACTTAAATGAAATTTTCAAGCCGATGGTAAAAACCAATATGTAGGTAATTCAAAGTTATGGAGGTTGGGAAAATATCTCCTGATCGGACAGTGTAGATCCAATATAAGAGTGCAAGTTCTGTGCAGTCTGATCTTGATCTACACTGTCAGCAAAAGGTTCATGGGTCGCGATTAGCAGCCTTGGGATTAAATAACAATCTGAGTTTAATTTTAAAGCATTGTCCAACTTTCAGAGAAGACAATTTCTAATTGGCTAAACCAAATGACTGGCTAAACAAATTGGTTTAGCAAATCAGAAATTGTGTTACTTTCTAAATATAGAGTTAGAGTAAGATTGCTTTTAGAAAAGGCTAGTGGATAAAGACATACGTTTGACAGTACTGTTGAGAACGGTTTATAACATCGTCACAATCCTTTTGATTTCAGGTGACGAGGTTTTCGTACGACATGGATCTGTCAGCGACAGTAACAGGATTTATGGACAATCTCACACTTCGTTTTCCGGTTACCTGATTGAAGAAGCAATTTAATGGGGAACTCCGCGAAATGAAATGTATTCGGGCAATTACAATTTTTAATTATTGTGTCTCTTCTTTCGTTCTGCTATTGACCATTCTTTTCATCTTTTTCCGCTAGTAGGCATTTTTCAAATACAGAGCTATCTGGGCATCCTGGGTACTGGGTACTTTTCAAGACAGCAATCGATGCAGCACATTGCAAAATAGAATAAACATTTACTCAATAAAACGCTGCCAGGCACAATTAGTCTTGCCATGGTTAGCTAGCATATAACCTATTCACGATAGGGTCATCATTTTTGTTGTCAAAGTCTGTTTCACCCATATTGCTCTCACTCGATAAACTTTTCACTATCCGTTTCTATTATTGTTTGTTTGGGTTCCCCCAGCCGGGTAGGGGGCATAGAAAAAATCCCGGCTGCAGTCCTGCAGAGTGGTACAACCCCACCGAATGGGACCTGCCTGTTTGCCGTGGGCTACGACCCGTGTCGCCTGACGACGGGAGCCTGGTGGTTGGGTGGACCCAGAGTCTGGCAATTTTGTACTCTGTTTTAGCAACACATTACTTTGGCCCTTAGTTGAGGTGAACGGGAGGTCAGGAAGACTCGTCCTTATCAATCGGCTGGTTATGCCAAGCTCCTGAGCATTTTTTCATCATAATTGTTTTCCATTACAGTTATTGACTGTTTCATGATTAACAACTTTTTTCTGTCAGCCTTTTCCTTTAATGTCCCTTTTGCTCAGGAAAGCGGTGGCTCATGGGTGAAGCAGGTGAAAGTTTTCGTGTTTATTTGACAATTGTAACCTCCCAACGTTGATCTAAGCTTGGTACAGTCTTCTGCTGGAATGCACTTGTCCAGTCTAGCTCTTTCACTTTGAGTATATCACTGATGTAGCCCTGTCATGGTCTGAGTTGGTTTCCCCAGACCGTGTCCCCTTATTTGGCTCCGCTGTGGGTGGGGAGCATCGGTGACAAATACCAAAACAGCATCATGGCATCCCAGAAGAAAGCCAAGCGTGCCCTTTTCTCTGATTCTGAATCTGAATGTCAAACACCTCACACTTCTTCAGCTCATTTTCCTCGTTTTCTTATCATTGAAGCAGAGGATTCCTCTAATTCTATCACTCGGCTCTCTCCTTTCATTATTAAAAAGCAGATTTCTAGTATTCTCGGGACTGCTTAATCTGTTAAACGTTAGAAAAATGAAAACCTGATTGTCGAGTGTTTTACTAAGCAGCAGGCTACAAATCTTTTTTCTAATAAACCTTTCTTCAACAAACATGTCAAAATCTATCCCCATAAAACTCTTAATACCTGCAAAGGAGTATTCCGATGCAGGGAGCTTTCCTACTGTGATTCTGATGAAATTCTGTCCAATCTCAAGCCACAAGGTGTAAGTGTCTCCAGAAATGGTACTAGAAGAGACACCAACATCTACATTCTTACCTTTGCTTCTCCAAATCTTCCTTCTAGCATTAAAATTGGTTTTCTGAATGTTAAGGTCGATGTGTATGTGCCAAATCCCCTACGCTGTTTAAAGGGTCACCATTATGTCAATCACGAAACCAAATGCCCGAATCTTCCTGTCTGTCCAAATGCTCTTTTGAAGGACCTGACCACAATGTTGACACCTGCAGTAACCCTCCTCTTTGTCGTAACTGCAAATCCTCTCATCCATCTTCCTCCAAGGACTGTCCCACTTGGAAGGATGAGAAGTACAAGCAAAACCTCAGTTTAATTGAGGCTCGCAAAGAGGTTGAAAATAGCAGGAGGGACCAGTTGGAGTCGAGCGACAGACAAAGTTATTCAGGCATTGTCTCCCCAACTCATGCAAAAGACAGTTGTCCTACCTGCGAACTTCTTGCGAAGAAACTACTAAACCTTCTTCATCACAATCATCACACATTCAGAAAGTCCGACCTGTCAATTTAACCGATGCTGTTGCTTCTCAGCAGCAGAAGTTAAAATCTTCTAGTACTTCTTCGGCTTCTGTGGCTTATTTGAAGCCACAGAGGTCCAACTCTAATTCTATAAATCATCTGCTGCCCCTTGAAGGCAGCCAAAACCCAAGCCTTCTGTAGAGGATGTACCTCTACCTCAGATCCCAACCACTAATCGGTTTCAGGATCTAGAGGTTGACCAAGATCTAGAGGGCAATGCCTCAGGTTCGGAGGAATCTCACCCTGACCATGAGTCGAACAAGGACACTTCTCGCCCTGACACCAAAGTCGTTAAATCTTAATCAGTATGTATCTTTTAAAGTACCCTGTATTACTTTTATTAACTATGGTACTCTCATGTACAATGGCTGACACAATAATTCAATAGTATTTTCGAGGTCTGAGATCAAACTTTGACGAAATATCCCTCTTATTAATGATCCGTGTAGCAGTATGCCTTCAAGAAACCTTTACGAAGGAAGATGACTCAGTTTCCTTCAAATATCGTTCTATATATAACAAAGTCTTCACCGAAGGTCATAAAGCTCAAGGTGGAGTCTCAATCATTGGGAACAATAATGTTCCACACAAACACTTTCCCCTAGATACAAGTCTACAAGCTATTGCAGTAAAATTGTCCCTGCACAGCACAGTCACACTCTCAATATACCTTCCACCTCGCGTATCCATAGAAGAGAACAAACTTAACCATCTCATTTCTCAATTACCCACACCTTTTATTGTAGCTGGTGATTTTAATGGTCACAATACCACCTGGGGCTGTGATGATACCAACCGGAAGGGTCTTCAACTGGAAAACTTCATCTCTAACAACTCTCTTTCACTTTTGAATGACACCAAATCAAAAACATATTTACATCCTGGCACTGGCACATATCTTCTCTTGATCTTTCTGTATGCAGTCAAGTCATACTTCCTTATTTTGAATGGAAAGTTGGGGATGATCTATGCGGTAGTGACCACTTTCAAAACTTCATTTCATCAACACAACCATCATCATTTGAATGTTCAAAGAAATGGAAACTTTCCAAAGCTAATTGGGAAAAATTCCAAGTTTGTGTGAGCAAACAATTACTCGAGATCAATTTAAGGATTGTGAAGACCCACCAAACTCTTAACATCTTTACCCTTTGATGATGTTAAGCAGTCGGTCCCTCAGGCTTCGACAAAACCCCAAAAACCACCTAAGCCCTGGCTAACTGATGAATATAAACTGACAATTAATGCGAGAAAAGGGGCTCTCCAGAAGTTCAATCTGAGACCCACCTCAGAAAATCTTTCCAATTACAGTATTTCAAGGCCAAGAGCACGTCTTGCCATCAAGAACAGTAAGCGGAAGTCTTGGAGACAGTATGTCTCCAAACTGAATAGCAGGACTTCATCTAAAAAGGCCTGGAACATGATCCGTAAAATAAATGGCAAAGGTTCTTCACCTATCAACCACCTTAACATTAACAACCAAGAACTTGACACACCTCTTGATACTGCGAATGCATTAGCCAATACTTTTGCAAAGAAGTATTCCTCAGAGAACTATTCTGAAGAGTTCAGAGGAATAAGCCCCAAGAGTAAAAGAAGAACTGAATTTCGAATCAGATAACACAGAGTACTATAACAAATTATTTACCCTGAAAGAACTTCAGTCTGCTCTTAGCAGAGCCCATGATTCTTGTCCGGGCTCAGATAAAGTTCACTATGAATTTCTAGAATACTTGCCATTCACATCTCTTACCATTTTATTAGATATTTCTAATGATGTCTGGCAGTCTGGAGATTTCCCCTCTTCCTGGAGAGAGGCATTGGTTATTCCTATCCCCAAACCAAGAAAGAACTGTAGTGATCCCAGTAGTTACCGTCTATTAGCCCTTACTAGCTGTCTTTGTAAAACTTTTGAAAGGATGGTAAACACTCTACTTGTCTGGTTCTTGGAACGCCACAATCTTATTGTTGATGCTCTGAGTGGATTTAGCCACCAACGAAGTACAATTGATCACCTTGTCCACTTCGAAACCTTCATTTGAGAAACTTTTATTAAAAAACAGCATTTAGTGTCTTTGACTTTATGAAAGTGCTTATGATACCACTCGGAAATACGGGATTTTAAGGTACTTACACGACTTTGGTATTAGAGGCCGTCTTCCTCTTTTCTTTGCGGCCTTCATAAATGAACGGCTCTTTCGAGTCCATGTTGGAAACACCTATCAAGTGCTCGAGAGCAGGAAATGGGTTGTATTTAATCTGTAACTCTTTCTAGCATTAAAATCAATAACGTTGTGAAAGCTATAAACCAAGGAATTGACTGTCCCTATATGTAGACGACTTTGTCGTATGTCTCAAGGCTAGAAATATGAATATTATAGAGACACAACTACAACATTTCAATAACTCCAGTCTTGGTCCAATGAAAACGATTTCAAATTTCCTAAATCTAAAACAAAGTGTATGCACTTTTGGAACCTTCGCTGTCACCATCCAAACACTGATCTCTTCCTGAATAAAATAAGCATTGATGTTGTCCCTGAATTTAAATTTCTCGGGGTCACGTTTGAATCAAAACTTGCTTTTATTATTTTATTATTTTTATGTACTAAAAAAGAAATGTAAAAAGGCCGTTTATCTTCTCAAAGTCGTCGCCCATTCTGAATGGGAGCTGATCGAAAAGCTCTTCTTCGCCTTTATCGTTCTCTTTTCTGCTCCAAAATTGGACTATGGATCCATTGTGTACGGATCAGCTCGAAAGTCATACCTTAAAGTTCTTGATTCTATTCATAATGATGGCTTGCGTCTTGCCCTTGGAGCATTTAGAATTTCTCCGATTAATAGTCTCTGTGTCGAGGCTAACGAACTATATCTTTCCGCCAGAAGGCAAAAGTTGGCCGTTCAATACCTTTTAAAACTTAAATCTAACCCTTTTAATCCTACTCATAAGGTTGTTTTTAATCCTCAGTTTAAATGTCTGTTTGAGAGGAAACCCAATGCAATACCGCCTGTTGGTATTCACCTGGAACCTCACATAAGTAATCTTAATGTGGATCTGGATACCATTGCTCAATATAAAATTAAAGATATTCCACAATTGGAACAGCAGGGTTTCGTTTTGAACTTCGTTCTGATAAGAAATCAGAAACAGATCAAAGTATGTTTAGAGTCCGGTATAACGAGATCAAGAAACAGTTCTTCTCTTTCAAGCCTGTTTACACGGATGGGTCTAAAGATGGTGACACGGTTGCAGCTGCCCCTGTATACGTAGTTAAAAAAATGTCGCCTTTCTAATAAATCTCCTGTCTTTTCAGCAGAACTGAAAGCAATTGGCCCGGCCCTTGATCTTGTTGAGCAGTCTGACTCTACTCGCTCCATCATCTTTTCTGATTCATTATCGTCTTCAAGCTTTGTACAACCGGAAACGTGAGAATCCGTCTGTCTGTGATGTCTTTGAACGTATTTCATATTTGGTTGAGTCTAAAAGAATTATCTTCTGCTGGCTCCCTAGTCACATGGCCATAAGGGGCAATGAAAAGGCCGACATAACTGCCAAGTCGGCATTGTCCCTTCCCCAGTCTAACTTTAAAGTTTCATACACATATTTTAAACCTTCGTTTTAACCTATATCCAATCTTCTTGGCAATCACAATAGGATGCTGACATTTTTAACATGTTACTTTCAGTTAAACCGGTCGTACGTGAATGGTGCCCCGCGTACAGGTCCATTCGCCGAGAGGAGGTAATAGTTGCCCGCTGCAGAATTGGACACACACGTTTAACGTATTCTTGGCTGTTAACACGTGATGAGGCACCAGAGTGCATTCCCTGCAATGCACCCTTTCAGTTGAACACATTTTTCTTGACTGTGGATCTTCATCCAATTCGTTCCAAACACTTCAGCGTTGACAGTATGAGAGCTCTCTTTGATACTGTCAACATTGAGGCAATTATTAAGGAGATTGGACTCAATACAAAACTGTAATATTGTTTTTAAACTTTTTCTTCCTATTCAGACTATTTTATTCTTCTTACTGTATATCCATCTGATTTTATTTCCATTACATAATCATTTCATGGCACATATTTCATCATAAATTCATTACTCATATTTTTTAAGTTCTTTTTATGTCATTTCATCTCTTCAATATTTCATCTTGCATGATGAATGACCTTAGATATACATGAAGATAATGAGACGTGCTGGCATTTGCTAATACAAGATCCGTCTGTTTGAAAATCTGATCTGGATACAGTAAACAATAATTATCAATCAAACATTGAAATGGATAAATTTCATAATGATAAATTCCAGCAAAACTGTCGCCAATAACTGATCAAGGCATACCAGAAAGGTTGTCGATCTAATCAGGGATATTGCTTTTCTCAAGAAGATTGGACCGTATACAAAACTGTGATATTGTTTTAAAACCTTTTATTCCTATTCAGACTGTTTTATTCATATCACTGTTTATCTATTTTATTTCCATTACAGAATCATTTCATGACACATCTGTCCGCATATACTCATTACCAACATTTTTTAAATACCATTTTTACCTTTCATTACCCTTTTTATTTGCGCGCTAAATGACCCTAGATGTCGATGTGCCATAAAACACCATACATTCATTGTTTGCTTGGGATAACAGGTTTAAAATTACGTGCCGTGACGAGATAATTTATAAACCCAACTCGATAACGTTTATATTATCTCGTCACGGTTCGTGGTTTTAAACATGTATTCCCAAAAACAAACAATAATATCAACTGTTACTGAAAGGTTTATCGATTTAGAGTTATACCAGTTTTTCCCCTGTCTTTATTTAGAAGCTGTGAACAAAGATTTTCAGTAAACAATGGTATTTTCTAAGATAATTTTTCCCACTTGAAATTACTATATTTTTTAGAAATTTGGAGGGAAAATAGACTTCCTTTTCTACAGGCGTATTATCAAAAGCCATGTTCCTCCAACTACTTTTTTAGCGGAAGAGTTTTCAGTTTACGCACCGCGTATTAAAATTTATCCTGCACAGGATAGTGATGCCTCACAACAGACAGGTCATTCTTCAAAAAATTTGACATGCGCAGACGACGCCCTTCTCTTCTGGCTTTCCAAATTCAGGAAGCCTACTCTTGTTGAAAGAGAAGATCAAAACTCGGCACACAAAGTCCAGCATTCACTAGCCATTTGTAATTTCAGTCTTATTCTGGATTTAGAAAGTAAGAAAACTTCTTATTGGCTAAACCAAACGGTTAAGCCAATCAGAGGTTATGTTACTTCCAAATAAGACTAAAAATGTTCTTAACAATGGTAGGTGAATACTGACCCAGGTCCCGTATTCATCAATTACTCTAATTTGCATTCTAACTCCAATTCTTACGAATTTTCAATATTTCAAAGCCTCACGATTGCTGAATGGCTAAACCAAATGGTTTAGCCATTCAGGAGTTGAGTTAATTTCTAAATCAAGACTAAGACTAAAAGTACACTTGAAAATGCTTGGTGAATACAATTCCGGGTCTGCGCATTTACCAATAAATCTAATTTCAGTTCTAATCAGTAGTTCCAAGACTGGCTATTTGATTGGCTGAAACATTCGGCCTCAGCAAATCAGAAGGCTATTATTGGAGTTTAGAATTAGAATTGAGTTTATATTGCTGGTAAATACCGCCTCTTGTGTTGGATATACACCGTCTAATGTTTCCCTTAAATACTGTGGCGGCTAAAACAGCCTTAGATGTGACATTAGGTAATGTCCAAGGTAAATTTTATGAACTTCAAAGTAATGCAATTTCTGATTGGCTGAAGCATTTGGTTTAGCCAATTAGAAATCATGTTACTTTCTATATGTAGAGTAAGGCTAAGAATGTAATTTACAATGGTTGGTGATTACGACCAAGGTCTTATTTAATTTAGGAATGAAAGGATATTTATGAATGCAACACCATCACCCTTGGTGATTCTTATCATTACTAAACATTTAAAATTCTGATTGGTTCAGACATATTGTCTCAGCCAATGAGATTGTTATTCTGGTAATGTAGAAAAAGAATTTAATTCAGAATGGTTGGGGCATACTTTAGAAATAGTGCACGTCCTATTTGTTACCTCGGTTATCTATGCGATGTTTCTCACGGTGTTTCGGTGCTTTCCATGCTGTTTTAGTGCTGTTGTGCCTCTCGTGATTTTTCTTTTCTTTGTATCTGAATAGGGTTTAAGTGCCCCCGGGGTGCTTTGATGCATCCTGTGGAGCTTTGGTGCCTCACATGGCTTTATTAAGTCATGAAAACAGTGTCTTAGCGCAGTCTATGGTATATTAATTAATACTAAGGCATATTGATGCTTCTCATGGTGTTTCAGAACTTTTCATGGTATTTTCGTCCCTACCATGGTTTTCGGTGCCTTAATTGTGTTATTGTACACTCTTTGTCGTTTCAAATATGAGCCATGCTCCGGTGAAAGGGGGCTTAATGCCTCTCCGTAATGCATTATACCGAGAAACATCATCTAATTATGGATCCATAAAATTCATTTTGACAAACAACCGAGTAATGCATGTGGTAGAAATCATCCTTTGGCATGCAAAAAATTTAGAGACAGCGAAAAGTATCGACCCATGTCAGCCTGCGCAGTCTGCGCAGGCTGACATGGGTCGATACTTTTCGCAAATACATTAAGCCCTTTAATATCAGAGCATGGCTCACATGTAATGTATTCGTTCTTCTTGATGTTTCTTGATGTTGGCCATGGCTCTTTAGGCTTTCCATGGTGCTCTCGAGCATCTCATGACTTTGCGGTACCTTAAATAATGTTTTCGTTCCCTATGTTCTCCTCATGGTGTCCTGCTGTTTGATGGGTTAAGTGGTGTTTTTATGCTTACCACAATGCTTTGGTGCTTACCATAGTACATGTAAATAGGTTCCTTTTATAATTTTTAGGCCTTAAATGAAAAAATAGTGTCCCCTTTGTTTCTTCCCCTGGTACACTGGCGCTCTCTTTGGTAGTTTGATATGTCTCATTGTATTTAGTGCCTCCTTAGGTGTGTGTTGATGCTCTCGACGTTTTTTTTTTTTTTAATGTTCCCTATGATTTTTCTCTGCATGCAGTAGTGTTTAAGTACTTCCAACGATGTTTTGGCGGCATCGATTGGAGTTTTGATGAATCCAACTTTTTCATATTTCCTATGGTGTTTCAATGCCTGAAAAAGTGTTTTGATGCCTACAATGGTGTTTTGGTTGCATCTTATCAAGTTTTGATACATTCAACTTTTTGCGTCAATATACATTTTTAAACTCATGACGTTGTCAAACAACAGCTGACGTTTGAACGCGGCCTGACGGCAAAGAAACTTTTGACTCTTCCAAACTAAATTAACTGCATACGACAAATTTGAAAATGGTACTAATGGGCTGTAGTTCTCTGAAGTTCTCTGATAGAGTAGGAAACCTTGTGGGAAAAGGAGGAAATGCTGATTACCAACATTTTATCATTCCTCACAATGTTTTCAAAAGCCTTATTCCTCAGGAATAAAACTCGGGATTGTGTGGTAAAGGGTTGAACGAGGGGACTCTTCGAACATTTACATCAGATGATTTTAATTTCGTGGAATAGAGTAATACTTTTAACAGCATTTTAAGGTTTATTACGGCAAAAGCCTAGTTGTTCTTTTTAATCTTGGAGTTCACCAGCACTAGGCTGAAGCTTTGCATTGCATCGCCTGGGAACACTTCCTCATCAGCGCGTATTGAACCCAGGATTTTCTGCTTGTAAAACAAACGCCTTCATCACTGAATCAGAGTGTATAGTTAATCGTCGATAGAGTGTCACCTGGTTAAACCATTAGAACTCTAGGTAGAGCAGGTATAAACCATGCTTCGATAGTAGTTTATCTCGGTACGATAACGCAGAGTCCCGAGTTTTAACGGTCTTGAAGAGGGATGCTTTTGAAAACATTGTGGGAAAAGGAGAAAATGCTGGCAACCCAGCATTTTCTCCTTTTCCCACGATGTTTTCAACCCTTTCTGAGACGAATTTTGTTATTTGAGACAGACTTGATTTATCGCCTGCAACTGTTTTCGTTTGGTAACGAGTTAAGCGGTTACAAGTGATGACATAAATATACCTGAGTTACCCATTCTGTGTTTTTGTTTTCGACTTTTGTTTGTATACAAGTGACACTGGACCGCCGTTTAAGTATTCCCTGAGTATGCTTAACCCATTACCAGACGACAAAATTTTAGCCTTGTCCAAATTGAAAGCATTTGCAAACGACAATTTCAATGAGGCTCAAATTGTGCAATTTTTCTTTGATAGGGTAGAAAACAATGTGGGAAAAGGAGAAAATGTTGGTTTCCAGCATTTTCTCCTTTTCCAATAATGTTTTCAAAAGGCTTTATTCCCAGGGTCGTTAAAAGGCAGCATAGTGTGGTAAAGGGTTGAAGAGATATGCTATTTGACATTCGGAAAGGTGGAAACCGACATAAAATGCCAAAGTTTCGTACGCAGCACTACACGTTTGCAAATGTTATGTAGCGAATCCGAATAAAACCGGTCATTCCTTATGAGAAGGCCCCTAAATCGTCAAAACTTTTTTCTTATCTATGGGTCTGCCTAGGTCATCAGAGGTCTGATATTAGACAAAATATTTCACATACACATACTCTTCGTCGCGTTTGTAGGGAAAAAATGAAAATTTTACTCTGTATAGCACTGTACATTTTCGTTTCCACGGTAACGGAGAGGGTACTTTCTCAAGATGTACCTGTGGACATCACGCATTCTTTACTGACATTGTTGACGGAAGAGAAACAGCTGAGAATTAAACTGGAAAAACAGCTTACAACAATCGGCGGGGAAATTACAACGTTAAAGAACTTAGAAGCCAATGGTGGGTGACTTCTTTGAAAGGTAGAAGACAAACATTCTTGAAATTAACCTTTTACCAGACGATGGAAGTTTAGACTCGTTCAGAGTGAAAATATATGAGTCATGCTCAGTGAAAAGGAGGCTTGATGCATTTGCGAAAAGTATCGTCCACGTCAGACTGCGCAGTCCGCGCATTATTAAATCGGATGTTAAAAAAGTAAAAAAGTCGCTATTATGGATAGGTAAAATTTTATGTGATGGCTTGATCGGTATCATGCATGACGGAGATGCATTAAGCCAACTTTTGCCAGAGCATGGCTCATTATCAGATGACAAAGTCAGTGTGGTTTAGACAATCTTATTTTTCTGTGTAACGACAGGAAACATTGCAGGAAAAGAAGAAAGTACTGTTAAAACTCTGTTTTGTGTGGTAAATGATTAGCTCTTTACCACACCATTCCGACTTTTAACGACCCCGTCTTTTTGTAAAGAGTAATTTAATATACATTTCCATAAGTCGCAAAAAAGAAGAAGGAAAAAGGTGTAGTAAAAGCTCGTATTTTCGTTGAGCGTTTAAATGTTATATTCAGAGACATTTAATGGTTTAGACACCATAATTTAAAACGGACATTAGAGTTAGCAAAAGCGTGATTCTATCTGATGTCCTTCTGCACTACTACTTTTTTGTGTTTGTTGTGAACCCTTTACCACTAAATCCCGATTTTAACGACCCCGAAGAAAAAGCCTCTTGAAAACATTGTGGGAAAAGGAGAAAATGCTGGTAACCAACATTTTCTCCTTTTCCAACAATATTTTCTTCCCATATCAAATTTCAATTTTTGAGTCACATTTTTTTTTTTTTTTTTGTCGTCTGCAAATGCTTTCAATTTGGATAAGTCTGACATTTTGTCGTTTGGTAAAGAGTTAAGGCACATACATACCTACACAGATATCCACGAAGGCTGTATCATCACACCTTCCCGAGTTAAAATGTTCCTGAGGAGACAGCCTTTTGAAAACATTGTGGGAAAAGGAGAAAATGCTGGTAACCAACGTTTTCTCCTTTTCCCACAATGATTTCCTACCCTTTCGAAATTAAATAAACTGAGTTACATTCATTTTGTCGTCTGCAAAGGTTTTTAATTTGAAGCAATCTTGAATTTGTCGTTTGATAAGAGCTTATTAACGAGAGAGAGGCGATAAAGTCTACAATGTGTTTATAACTGAAATGTGCTTATCAATGACAGTGAATGAACGTTTGGTTGTGCAATCTATTTACAGTAACTTGTGGTTGCCCCTGGCATCAAAATCCTGTGGCTTTTACAGCAACGCTGACTAATGACATCACGAATCTTGGAGTTCAGCAACAAATTCCATTTGACAAGGTGAGGCCTCCTCCCTCCCTCCCTGCCTCTCTCTCTCTCTTTAAACAGTCAGTGGCTTTGAAAGAATGTTGTGCAAACCACTAGTGAAAGAAACTCCTCGAAAGCATAGATAGTAGCACTGACCGCCGCGATATTACTGAAATAATGTTGAAAAATGCACAAAACACAAAAAAGCCAACCAGTACGTATTAATTTCTATGCATGTCGGTTACTTACGATGAATAGGTTAAAGCGACTTTAAACCAGTTTAAGTGTTGCAGGACTTTTCTAAGAAAATGTTATTAAAAGACCGCTAATTTTCATTCACGTGCAGTGGTTGGGTTAGAATTAAATCATAGACAGAAATACGTGTAGAAAGCACAAAGAATTACCGCGTTATTTGTATTTTTACAGTGAAATTTCTATTAGGTAGATAACAGTAAAGCACTTATTGCGTAACAAAGTTTATGACACCTGTCATGGTGGGCTTCCAGCCCCCTATTTCCGGGAAATTACGAAGTGTTCCGTGTCCATGTAAAATTAATTTAATCATCTATTATACTACATGTATTTCACAGGTAATTACGAATGTTGGCGGAGGTTACGACACACGTCACGGAGAGTTCCGGGCGCCAGTTTCGGGAACTTACGAGTTTTCCGTATCCATGTTAATGAAAGCGGGACAGTGGAGCGGCGTTGAAATCGTGAAAGGCACGTATTTTTTGTTGTGTACTATTTAGTGAATCAGTGAAATATATGCTCTTAAATATACTATAGTAAAATTAGTGTTGCACCCCCTGTGTTTTTAACGTGTTTAATTTTCTGGCGTGAATGATATGAAATGGGTTGGAAATTAGAATCTGGCTGCTGTATACAAGAACAAACAAGTCTGTTGTCTCTGAAATGGAATGAACTGAGGTATCCCTTAACCTCATGGCAGCAGCAACTGATCGAGCTGTTTCAACCTCTCGTGAGAGGTGCGAGACAAAGACTGCAAGCTGTTTTGCATGCCCCGGGCGGAAGTACGCAATAATGCCTGATTTTGTGTGTCCATTCTCTGCAGGTCACTTTCAACCTGTCGTAAGTTTTGTTTCGACATTAAATTCCGTGTTTTAACCAAACTTAAACGCTTCTCGTTTTTCTTAAATTTGAAAGCAACATCTAGGCAAAAGATTCCCACTTACCATGAGGTCAAGGGATACCTCAGTTCAGTTCATTTTATGGGCAAAAGACGAGTCTGTTGGTATATGCAGCAGCCGAATTCTAATTTCGACCCAATCACGTCAGAAAATCAAACCCGGTAAAAAGCACAGGGGGTGCAACACTAATTTTACTACGTATAGTTTGACAAGAATTGCGAGTTTAGATAAATTTTTTCCTTTCATAGGTACCTTCGTTTTCGATGTTAAACCGCAATTGCGGATTTGCTTATCTTTAACGCGTTTGAGTAAGTAGTTCCATGTTCGGTCAACGCTCTGTAATCGTACGCCTAAAACATTACAGAATTGCGAGTTTTATAATTTTTAGATGAAAAGAAAATAATTATCTGCAAATTTCTTTGGAACTGTTTCAAGTCTGTTTTGTACACACCTGTCAAAGAAGCTGATAGGCTTCATGTAAATTTCAATTGCACTAGAACACGCAGGCCTTTATTTTAAAAACATCTTGTGAAATCATTACAGGTGAAAGATATCTCCATATCGGACAGTGTAGATCCAAGATCAGACTGCACGTTTCGTGCAGTCTGATCTTGATCTGCACTGTACGCAAAAGGTCCTTGAGTCGCGCTTAGCAGCCTGGGGGTTAATATTGACCCTTAAGCTGCTAAGCGCGACTCAAGGACCTTTTGTGGACAGTGTAGATCACAGAACGTGCAGTCTGATCTTGGATCTACACCGTCCGATAGGGAGATATAAAAAAATACCATTTAAAAAGCAAAATCTTGGCTTTTACTATCGGCTTGAAAGTCTCATTTCATTTATTTAGCATGACAATGGTTAACACCGTTACGTTCTTCAGCAGCTTTCTTTCATTCTGCAGTCTGCTGTTTTGAAAGCAAAGTGGTATTTAGAAAAAACTCTTCGTTATAAACAAATTCTTCAGGAAATAATCGGACAGTGTAGATCAAAGATCACAGTCTGTGCAGTCTGGGATTTGATCTACACTGTCTGCAAAAAAAAAAAAAAAAAACGCATATCTATATCTAGCTAATCAATGAAAAGGTTGGTCAATTTTTCTTATAGATGGAGTTCCGATTGCCAAAATCCGCAGTGGTGACAGCTCAGAATGGTCTATGTCCGCTACTGTAGTGACCACAGAAATGGCCGCCGGTCAAGATGTTTGGGTACAACACGTGTCGGAGTCCGACAGTAACGTCTTGTATGGTCAAACGTTCTCAACCTTCTCAGGACACTTGATACAGCCATGAAACATGATATGCTAGATTGAAATATGTATTAAATAGCATTTATCGCAAAATGTCGACTTTTAGAAGAGATCGATGTGAGTCCGCTACGAGATAATAAAAATTTGAGGGAGAATGGGCCGGAGAGAAAGAGAGCGAGCGAGCGAGAGCGAGAGTGCGTAGATTGGTTATCTCCCCTGATACAGCAAGCGTGTAGGGATAGGTATACGCTTTGAAAAACGGGCATTATTCTGCCCGTCTATTTTTAGAATAGCGATATCGCGAGACTAAAGAGATTCAGGGGAGACCACTCTCGCTTCCTGTACATTAGATTTTTTGAATTTTTGACCACTGAAATAAGTGAATATATGGCATCACATTTTGGTTTTAATTTTTGCTAAAATTCCTTTAGTTTCGGTTACTAATTTCAAATTGTGCAAAAAATCCGCTATGTTAGATAAACTGCCAAACTCGAAATGTGTAAGATGCTCCTATTGGCTATCCAATGATATTCATGTAACCTATTGAAAACTAATATCACAATAGTCTGTACCAGTTGTAGTATGAACATACTACAACTGGTACAGACTATTGTGATATTAGAGAGTGCAGCAAGGCGATAGAAAGTTGCCAGCAGCGTATAATGTGTTGATAACTGAACTGTCCATATATAAATCGCATTTCGTCCGAAATGGACATTGTTTTATTTAGTCATAGTGTAATATCAAAGAAGTAGACGGTCTAGATTCAAGATCAGAATGCATGTTCTGTGCTCCCTGATCTTGATCCCCAGTGTCCGCAAAAACCCTTTAAATCGTGCTTAGCAGCCAAAGGCTTAACGGATAACTGATTTTGAAAAAAAAAAAAAAAAAAATGAAGATCTTACCTTAACTCTTGACCAAACAATTCCGGGTTTTCACGACCGTGAGAAAGAAGCCTTTTGAAAACACTGTGGGAAAAGGAGAAAATGCTGGTAACCAGCATTTTCTCCGTTTCTCACAATGTTTTCTACCCTTCCCAAAACAAATTTCAATTTTTGAGTTACATCTAATTTGTCGTCTGCAAATGCTTTCAATTTGGACGAGTCTAAATTTTTGTCGTTTGGTAAAGAGATAACAATGTCATTATAAAGCAAAACCAAGCGTTTTTGTTTGTTTCAAGAAATTTTAATTTGATAAGTCTATTTGATCAGGTATCTCATAAATGAACCATGCTCTGAGAAAAGGTCGTTTACAGCATCTGCAAAAAGTTTCGAGCCAGGTCAGCCTGCGCATTCCGCGCAGGCTGACCTGGCTCGAAACTTTTTGCAGTTGGTCAATTTTCTCCATGTCAAAAGACCATTTTACATCATGATCCAGCCAGGTTTTGGACAAATCAATTCTCACATTATGCGACGACTTGCTTGGTATGTTTCATTACGAGATGCATCAACGCCCTCTGTCTTTCTAGAGCGCCGCTCATTTTCATAGGATTTGTATCATCACTATTCTTATTCCGTCCACTCCCGCAACAGTTTAAGTATATCGTTGCAGGAATGTTTTTCCAATTTAAACAAATCCAAAGTTTCACCACAGAAGATTTTTCAAGACAAACATAATCATGAAGGCAGTGCACAAAGAAATGGTAAGCCGGGAAGCCACAGAAGAACAATTTTTCTAGAAGACATGGTACAACAGTAGCATTAAAGGCAGATGGTTCCTACCACAAGCCTTTGAAGCTCCATTAGTCAAGGCTACCAAGAGACACCGAAATTTTCAGTGCTCGATGATCATTGAATACCCTTACTAAAAATGGCACATTTGTACATCGCCTCAGTATCTTATATAGTTATGATATAAAATATAGAGACGAGGCGCCTGGGTGCTATTTTTAGTAACGGTGTTTGATGATCGAGCAATGAAAATGTTCGTGTTCTGTGATACACCAATGGAACGTCAGTGGCCTGCCTGTGTTCCTAGAAACATACACGCGGTACTTCTATACAAAACCAATTGTTCATCAGTTTATACAACGTCAACAACACAAAAAAGAAAATCAAACAAAACTACATTTGATAAGCCATTCATTTTTTTAAGAAGTCTAATTTCCATGCAAAAGAGGCGTAATTACATGTTAAAAATATTCATAACAAAATGGAAACATCAACTCAATTTTTTCAACGACAAAATTGTGGCCTTTTAAAATTATTTTTTCATTGTAAATGACACACAAACGTATTGTAATTTCTATCGAATTTGGGTCCGCTTACAATGACATTTAACAAACAGTGCAGATCCATGGACGAACTGTACGCTATCTCCTTTTTATACTTTTAAGTCTTTTATTCACATGACTACCCTAATTTTCAGTGTAGTACAGCCATTACAGATTTTCTTATCTTACACAACGTTTGAAATATGAAAATAGTGCTGTATTAGGTGAAAGTTGTGTAACCATACACCTCAACTCTAAAACATTGTTTATCTAAATAATAATAATAATAATGATAAGTTTCTTTGGAACTAATGTTCGTCTGTGATGTACACACTTGTCAAAGAAGCCAATAGGCGTCAAGCAAATTTCAGTACACATGTAAATGTAGACCTTTGGTTTTAGAACATCATGAATTTCTTGTCTGAAACAGTTTGACCTGGAACGAGTCTTAAAATTATGTCGTTTGGTAAAGAGTTAAGTAAATGTCCGACAAAGAAAGTCCATTTAGCTCCTTCAATAGTGACCATTGGGATGTTGGCAACAGAATATTTATGAGGACTGCAGGGTAGGTGCGGATAAAACATTGTTCATGCTCAACTGACGGAGCATGAAATTTCAAAATTATACAGAATTGATTTTGATACACCTCACAGAGCAACTTTTGTTGTTCACCTTTTAAACTTCTTTTTCCCTCTTCTTATTGAATAAAAGTCAGCCATGCTCTGTGAATAGAGGGCTTAATGCATTTGCAAAAGTATCGACCCAGGTCAGCCTGCGCAGTCCGCGCAGGCTGACCTGGGCCGAAACTTTTTGCGTTTGGTCAATTTCCTGCATGTCAAATGGACCAGCATATCTCATGATTCAGTAGTCTGTTATAAAAAAAAAACAAAAACGTATTTTAGAGATGTATAATACTGTAATGACTTGCTTGGTATCATGCATCACGGAGATGCATTAAGCCCCCTTTTGAAAGAGCGTGGTTCAAGTCTTTGTTTCTCATTACCGCACTTGCAGAAGCACTAATTAAACTGAAAGTTTGGGTACAAACTCGGCTGAGTATGGACTCAAGTTTCATAAGCACAGGCCCCGGTTGATTTTCTAAGTGTTTCAACTTTTGCTGCCTGGATTGGAATGATTTTGTGACCTTTGAACGGCTAAATACATGAGCATGCCCTGGCAAGAGAGCCAAATGCATCTCGGACCTCCACGATGCATTATACCAAAGAAGACATCACATAATTATGGATCCGCTACAATCTATTTCGTTTGACCAATAGTAATAGAGTTTCGGTCCATGTCAGCCTGCGACGGCGCAGGCTGACATGGTCCGAAACTCTTTACTTTTGATAGTTTTAAACAGATGTATTAAGCCCCCTTTTCACAGAGCATAGCTCAAATGAAATGGACATTCTCAGCCGATATTGAAGATGCAGATACTGCAAAATCAAAGCTGTTTTTTTTTTTGTTTGTTTTGTTTTGTTTTGTTTTTTCGTAGAATAAAGAAGCTGACAGTGCAGATCCAAGAACGTGCAGTCTGATCTTGATCTACATTGTATGCATTAGTATGCACTGCAAGGACCAATAACTGCACCGTGAGATCACAAAAAATACAATAAAAGGCTAGACAGGAAGCAATTTATATACAGGTCTAATACTGTCTTCGGTAAAAGAGGTTAACAACTGCAGACAAACAAAAAAATTTGAAGTACAGGGTTAACAAAACAACATATATGTTGGAATCAGAACAATAAAACGCCATAGCTGGTATGCATGGATCCTATTCAATCTGTCAAATTCGAAATTTCTCCGGAGAGGGCCCTAGTTGACTGAGATTTCTCTCTCACGAATCATTTTTAATAGCTTTCTTGGGTTTATTCTCAAGAGTTTTCTAAATTTCAAAGTTAGGCAACTTCTAATTGGCTAAACCACTTGGTTTAGCCCATCAAAAATTTTGTTTCTTTCTAAATACGGAGTAACACTGAGAATGCGGTTAGAATGGTTGGTTAATGGTGGGAAATTTCATTTTACAAAAGGAATTTCGAATTGGTGAGGAAATCAGATCCATTCTACCAGTGTAAATGAGAGAAAAAAAAAAACGCTGAAATCGAAATGATGGGACTTAGATAAAGGTAAAACAAGACAGACAAATCCTTTGGTTTGTTTTACAGAAAACAATGAATTTGTAAAAGGAAATAAACATTTTATAGAACTTGATACAGAAATATACAATACTCCGTGAAAGGTGAATTACTTTAAGTTTCGACAGCGAAAGATATGTTCATCTCTAAATTAACAAAAACAACTTTCGGAAAAAATATAAATAAATAAAGTCTAAAAATATTTTTTTTTTTTTTTTTGAATCTTATTTTCGGTGTTTCAAATGTATCCAAGATAGGGTATCTTTGATTAGGTTCGTGGGGCGTTCCCCACCCCCAGCACTGTCTTGTAAGATCCTATGCCATATTTCCCAACTGAAATATAAACGGAAAACAAAGGTAAATACTCTAGCAATGTTTGTTCAAAGGGTAATATATACATGTATATATATATTTTTTTTTTTTTTTTTATTTCCATTTTCTTTCCATTTCCAAAAGGGGAAAGACACGAGTTACCATTTCTAAATATCGTATTAATTTTAAATTGAAGGCCAGTCAGAGGGCTAGTTAAAAACTGAACTTAGGATACCAGGGTTGCGTTTCAATAAACTGCGTAGATTTACGCAGTTTATTTGGGATTGTATAAATAATGTTCTGCGCAAAGTGGGAATCAGGACAATTTTAGAATCGTCCTGTGCGAAGTGGGAATTCTCACTTTGTTACGCAAAGTGGGAATTCTCACTTTGTTACGCAAAGTGGGAATTCTCACTTTGCGTAGTACCATTCTATCATTGCTCCTGCGCAAAGCAGGAATATTGTACAAATTGAGAATCTCACGACTTTGTAGTGTACGGTACTGTTACGCTCGGTTAGTTTTAACGGAACTCTTCAAATTGAAGGCTCGTTTAGACTTACCAGCATTTTCTCCTTTTCCTACTATGCTTTCGAAAACCTTCCTTGTTAAGATCGTTAAAACTGTGGATTGTGTGGTAAAGAGTTAAATGAAGTGTGGACAAGATTATTCTTATGACGACAACAACAACAACAACAACAATAATAATAATAATAATGATAATAATAATAGGTAAATCTAACGCAATAGCTCTAAATGCTCGCCATCATTAATAAGTTGTGGCAAAACTTAATCTAGAAAAATAACTAAACCTAAATTCTTGCAAGAGTATGATGTAAAAGAGAGGAAATAGCCTGCACTTGTAATAGAAGAACTCGCTTTTTGCATGATACACAAGGCTATATGCGGAAGGAAAGAAAAGCACTCCAGTTTTGGTGTTCAGTTATTTATGTAACCTATCTAAAAGATATGCGACCGAACGTGTAGATCGGAAAGAATAAATCTTATTACGAGCGGTATTCTGGCCAAATTACTCTTGAAAAATCTTATCAGATCTAAATAAAGAAAAAAATCACACTGTCTGGTATGATCGATTGAAAATCATTTGGTTAATTTGTAAAATCACAAAATCATTCAAACGTACATTAGTAGATCTATTAAATGAGTAAAATATCCCGTTCGGTACAAATTTGAGTCGTGCTTTGTGAAAAGGGGGTCTAACGCATGTGCAAAAAGTAATTGACCCATGAAAGCATGCGCGGTCCGCGCAGGGTGACATGAGCCGAATCTTTTTGCTATTGGTAAATTTGTGCATGTCCAAGGACCTTTCTACATATAGATTTAGTCAGTTGTCATACTAAATGAATTTTATGGATCCATAATCATGTGATGACTTGCTTGGTATAATGTATCACGGGGATACATTAAACCCCCTTTATACAGAGGATGGCTCTTTTCCCAGGCTGACCTGGGTCGATACTTTTTGCAGATGCATTGAGTCCCGTTTTCACAGATTTTGGCTCAAATGCTTAAACGCTGTATATCACTTTTCAATAAACAAGAAGCAAAATGTTAAGTCATCTCTGAAACGAACCAACATAGAAAGCACAGAAAATGATACTCTTTTCCAAATTGACACAGAAATGATTACATTGTTCGCACCTGTGATTTTACCACAGTATACATTCGGAATTATTAAAGGGAGAAGACTCAAGTTACCGTTTTTTTTTTAAATATCGTATTAATTTTGAAGTCAAAGCCCAATCAGAGGGCTAGTTAAGAACCGAACTTAGGATACCAGGACTGCGTTTCAATAAACTGCGTAATTTTACGCAAACTGTATGGGATTGTATATATACATACGATCCCTGCTTTACTCACAGAAGTGACCTTGTGTAAATTTATACCAATATTTACTTAAATCTTAAATTTATGTAGTCTAGTGAAACTTGTTTTCAAATTTGATGCTTGTTCACCTAAACTGCTTACGCAAATTTGGTGCATAAGCAGTTTAGTGAAAGGTAGCCCTGGTGAACACAGAGTACGCCAAATTGCGCACTAGGACAAGTGCCCCCAAGGACTCTAGCCACATGGACAATAGCCCACCGCTTACTGTAGTTAGAAAGACAGCCATTTGCGCGGAAAAGAGCTTGTGATTTTGTTTATAAATGCGAAATGGTATATTTACAGTCCCACATGTCTGACATCATAATGAATCAAAGCGATGAAAGCGCGGTTGAGGTAGGGTGCGTTTAATCCTTCTCAAATTGAAATCTAACTGTTGTACCAAATAATAAGCACGTAGTGCTACTAGAAAGAATTGAATAAAAGCAAGCAGACATTCAAAGAGCTGAGGAGTATCTCTCCTATAAATCTCAGAGCAAACTAACAAATTTCTCTTTTTTGTGTGTGAGGGGAGGGAAGTTCAATAGAATGTCAAAATGAAACGACGTGAGAAGTATTATTAAGCAATATCTAGACAAATAAAGCAGTCCTATTCAAAGAAATTAGCACAAGAGTTCTCATGATGCTTCTAAGCTTTCCATTGCACTTGTTGACGCTTCTTGATGCTATTTGGTGGAGCTGATATATAAATGCGTATACCTACGCATGCCTCTTTGTAGTCTGTTCAAACACTCCTTTTTTAAATTGTGTAATGATAATAGTGTATTTTTTTTTACATATTTATCGTCCAAGTCGTGTTAAGTTCCCCAATTGTTAACGTTTTCTGTCATGCCTTGATGCAAAAGTGAATAAAATGCTTTCTCAATAGTACTATTTTTCCAGGTAATGATTTTGCAATGTTAGGTACCCCAGAATCAGATTTTTTAGGTTCAATTTCCCTTATGGTAAATCTGAGCTGGGATGCTTCATACCCCACCTCAAAAATGTGATCAATGATTTAGTCAACTGAAATTTTGTTTTTGCTGGTATCACATTCTACTGGGCTCAATATAAAGAGATATATAAGCGCACTTAACTTGAGATCATGGCTTTGCAAATCACATCAGTTGTGTCACAAGTAATTTTTTTTATCATGAAAACTGGGGTGAATGGAATCAAAATTTGGAGTAGAGATCAATACATACAATGCCCTTATACTAGTAATGCTTTAGTAGCATATAGTTTCGTGGATATTGAAGGATCTGACGAAAAAGTTTATAAAATATTAAGTAGTGGCTACAATGACCCAATGTAATGTAGCGTATCGTTTATAAGACTTACTTAAGTTTTATTCTATATATTTCTATCGGAAAACCGTTTGCTTTAACCCTTACCAAGAGACACACTGTCGACGTTAAACTGGTTATTCTTATTTTACAGGAGTGTTTTCAAAGTTATCTGCAGTAAAGCCGCGTTAAAGGGTAATCACTTAAAGCAAAAGCATTATTCACGAAATCGACGTGAGACATAAACAAGAATACTGCTGATAAGCACCTACATGTACATCTAAAACTAAAAAGCTCCGGCGACCAAGCGTAAGGAAACAAAGCAGTGCTCTACCTATTTTGGTACAAAACGGCGTGCTCGTGGCATGATACGGTTGTCAGCAAATAAATACTTCCAAACTGAAAATAGTTCACAGCCAAACCAAAGTTCAAAACCAAAGAACATACATTAGAAATATAGTGCTTGTTTGTAAATATACTTTATTTGACTACGACAAGCGTTACGTCCCCATTATATGAAGTAAAACTTGTTATTATACAATGCTGTGGTCTGGTTGTCTGAAGTTTATCTCAGGATGATGTGCTTTTCCGCCGAGGCTCGTATTCACCAATTACTGTAATCTGTATTCATCGTATAGTTTTAGTTTTGAATTTAAAATGTAATACATTTTGTGATTGGCTAACCATTTGAGCGGCGCTCTGGTAAAAACGGGTTTAATGCATCCCCGTGATGTATTATGCCAAGCAAGTTATCATGTAATTATGGATCCATAAAATCCATTTTGTTTAGCAATCGACAGGATCCGGAGGTTGAATGGTCATTTGACATGCAGAAAATTGATCAATAGCAAAAAGTTTCGACCCAGACTGCGCAGGCTGACATTGGTCGATATTTTCTGCAAATGCATTAAGGCCCCTCTACACATAGTCTGGTACCCCACCGTACTACAAGAGTACGTCAGGCAAAGCGCAATAATGGCGGCCCCCGTTGGTAATATGAAGTGGAGAAGTGATATTGTTATTTCACATGATCAAATCAGATCATAGGCTGAACTCAAAACAGATCGCTTGCAATAAAGTCATGTCAGTGATTTTTTCTACATATCGTTCTCATTTAGCGAGAAAAACTACATATCAGAAATGCTTTAAGTATCCGAAATGTCAATGGACCTATACAACGTCTGAAAACAGGGCTACTTTTAAAATGATCCATAGTCAAATTTATATTCAAACCATACCCCAGTAGCACGTTTTAGATTCGGTAATGTATTTTTTGTACAAAATTGACCTCATTTTATTAACTGATCAATCTGGATCACATGAAATTTGGAAAAACGGGGAAGCATGTAGTGGTACGCTTGCGGACACCTAGGAGGCCGCCATTATTGCGCTTTGCCTGACCCGATAACGTAGTGGCAGGGGCAGGTAATCCAGACTACTCTACACAGAGCTTGGTTCATTTGGTTTATTAACCAATCAAAAATTACGTTACACTCATATATATATAAAATTACAATACAATTACAATATTAGAGTAAGAATTCGGTTAAGACTGGTTGGTGAATATGGCCCGTAACGATAACCCGTTAACTCTCGCAGAAGACTTTATGCGTCTAGCGACAGATCTCTTTTGAAACCATTACCTGAATAAATCGTAATGTGAAGAATACGTGTGTGTACATCGTACTGAAGCTATTTTTAGAAGAACATAATGAGGACGTTTCCGATCGCCATGGTCGTGTATGTGTGAAAGTGAATTTAAGTACAAAGGATTTAAATAAGAGCCATGCTCTGCGAAAAGTAGGTTGAATGCATCTCTATCATGCATTATACCAAGTAAGCCATTACCTAATTATGGATCCATAAAATCAATTTTGTCGAACAACAAACTGAATTATGGGGTAGAGTGGCCCTTGGATATACAGAAAATTGACGAAAAGGCAAAAAGTTTCGACCAGGTCAGCCTGCGCAGTCCGCGCAGGCTGACCTGGGTCGATACTTTTTGCCGATGCATTAATCCCCCTTTTCACAGGGCATGGTTCAACTGTATATGTGCAAGACTATATAATTTTGCAGACAAAGTGATAAATAAAAAGTTATAGATACATCAAATGACCCGTAAATGCATGTAAGATGAGTAAACTTTCAACTGGTATACTTACAACTGGTTGGCTTTGGTCTCTCGATCAGCCAGTACCGGAAGCCCTCTCTTGCTCTCTCATTGAAGGCGCTTCGCAGTCGT
The DNA here is from genome assembly GCA_945859785.2 of Tridacna gigas. Taxonomy (NCBI): domain Eukaryota; kingdom Metazoa; phylum Mollusca; class Bivalvia; order Cardiida; family Cardiidae; genus Tridacna; species Tridacna gigas. The sequence goes on from OX244036.2 coordinate 60,312,249, forward strand.
TCCCGACTGACACTGTTCCGTGGACGGCTGTACATGTAATCTCCGGGCATGTTGCCTTGTAAAGCATCTGCAACATAGTCGTCAAAGCTCATATCTCGCTGGCTTAGTCGCGCTACTGGATTGCTTGTGAATTTCGGATCTGCAAGGACACGTGACCTCAAGAATGGCTCTTGATTGGTTCGTGCTTTGACCCAGCCACCATGATTAGTAACCATGAAAGAATCACAAGCATTAGGTATCCAGATTTTGCAGAAGCAATTAAGCCATGAGAAATGATGCACTGCAAACAAGCTGAAATAGTCTTTATAGTATATGATAGAGAGATATATTATAATGATATGAGCCATGCTCTGTGAAAAAGGGGACTTAATGAATCTGCAAAAAGTATAGATCCAGGTCAGCCTGCACAGTCCGGGCAGGCTGATCTGGGTCAAGACATTTTGCTATTGGTCAATTTTCTGCATGTCAAAGGACCACTGTACCTCATGATTCAGTAGATTGTTATACAAAATGGATTTCTAGAATCCATAAATATATGATAACTTGCTTCGTATCATGGATCCCGAAGGTGCATTTAACCCCCTTTGCCAGAGTATGGCTCATACGATTAGACTGTCACACGAAATACAAGAGAACACAAAATGAACAACAGATAAAAAGCGACTTTGCGAAGTAGTTGAAAAATATTTGCGTACTTTTAGAATTTTGATAGGTAAGAGATTGTTTTCAATAACTTTTTTTTTTCTGGACATCCATTCTGATTGAAGTATGAAATACATTTGTAAACGATCGACAAACACCGAAATTACTAACATAATTACCTTTGTCTTTCGCCATTAAAAATTTCGAAAAAAAAAAACCCTTAAAAACACTCTTCAAGATTATAAAGGTGAATAGAGAAAAGAAAATATTTTTTATAACAATAAAATGAACATAAAATATTTATAAATTTTCTCCAAGCCTACACATTGTGTCATTTTCATACTCTGGTTGAAAAAGGAATACACAAATACTTCCATGTCGTTATGTGCAAAAAGAAGAATTATACACTAAGAGAAGAGTAGAACATCCTGAAAGAAAGAATGTAATTTTTTACCAAATTTTCTTAATATGACATGTCATTGTCACACTTACTTTGGTTGAAAAAGAATGCATGTATACTTCCATGTGATTATGTAAACAAGACAACTGCACACAATAAGATAACTGAAACATTATAAAAGACCGACAACTGCAAGCAGATATTGAACTTCTTTATTAACCCTCGGCTGCTAAGCGTGACTCGACGACCTTTTGCGGACAGTGTAGATCAAGATCAGACTGCACAGAACGTGCAGTCTGATCTTGGATCTACACTATCCGATAAGGAGATATTTACCCCCCCCCCAAAAAAAAAAACAACTTTGAATTAACATTACTTGGGTTTCTACTATCGGCTGGCAAGTTTCATTTCACTCAGCAGCCTAAGGGTTGATGGTGCATTAGTACGAACCCAAGGAAGCGAAAGCGTGTGATGTGCAAGACAATATGGACCATGCTATGTGAAAAAGGGGTTTATTGCGTCTGCAAAAAGTATCGACCCACGTCAGCCTGCGCAGTCCGCGCAGGTTGACCTGTGTCGAAACTTTTTTTGCTGTTGGTCAATTTTCTGGATATCCAAGGACAATTCTACCTCAGGATTCACTCGATTGTTCGACAAAATGGATTTATGTATCCATAATTGTGTAATGACTACCTTGGTAAATTGGATCACGGAGATGTATTAAACCCCTTTTTGGCAGAGCATGGTTCATTTACAGAGTGGTTTATGTACAATGTACTTTTGGTGTGATGTTTTAGGGGATGTAATTGTTTTCTTTCCCTGTACCATCTTTTTATTCTTTGAAAGCCAATGAAGGAATATAGAGAGGTTGAGAAGTTTATTACAAAAAGCCATTTTGTTACAAAATTGGCTCAGGGTTTTCCCTAGATTTTCTGGAGTGGGAGTCATTTGACCCCTTTAAAATGAATCAAAGAAGGCTCACTTACAAATTTTGGGGGTCATCTGGAAAATTTGGGGGTCCAAACTGAAAGAAACAGGGGGTCATGGAAAACCCTTTTGGTTGAACAGTGTTTTGTTTAAAAACAATTTTTCTTCGAAAATCGAAACCCGAACAACTAGCTTACAAACTAAGAACTTTAACCCTTTACCAGACGACAAAATTTTAGCCTTGTCCAAACTGAAAGCATTTGCAGTCGACAATTTCAATGTGGCTGAAATGGTGCAATTTTTCTTTGATAGGGTAGAAAACATTGTGGGAAAAGGAGAAAATGCTGGTTACCAGCATTTTCTCCTTTTCCCACAATGTTTTCAAAAGGCTCCTTTGCCAGGGGCGTCAAAAGGCGGCATTGTGCGGTAAAGGGTTAATATTGAAATAGTAATCTGATTATAGTCGTGCACCCTTTGTGAATTCAGAGTTGCAGTTCAGCTACATAGCAATTACAGTTAAGCGCACATTGTTAGTGAAGCCATACTTACCTAACGTTATGGGTTTTCCTATACTTGCCGGGTTTTCTAAGGATCTAAACTGTACTGCCTGAAAATGATAAAACGCTAAATTACATGGCTTCAAATTCGCAAAGCGTTCTGCAAAAGACAGGATTGTATTCACCAACCATTATGCGTATTGCTTAACTCTGTATCACACAATCCCGGGTTTTAGCAAACCCTGAGCGAGAGGCCTTTTGAAAATATTGCTGGAAAAGGAGAAAATGCTGGCACCGGGGATTTCCTCCTGTTCCAACAATGTTTTCTTCCCTGTAAAAGAAAAATTTCCTGTTCTGTGTAGCTTCTAATTTGTCATCTGCAAATGCTTTCAATTTGGACAAGTCTAAAAGTTTGTCGTTTGATAAAGAGTTAATGTATATTCCTAAACAAGCCGTCTGATTGGTTTAGACAGACGACCTCAGCCAATCAGACAGCTAGCTTTGGAACACAGAATTTGAATTCAATTCATAATAGTCGGTGAACACTGTTCCTGATTCTGAACTGAAATGTTAACCATCTGATAAACTGTTTTAACCCTTTACCAAACAATCCCGAGTTTTAACGACCTTGCAGAAGAAGGCCTTTGAAAGCATTGTGGGCAAATAGGGGATATGCTGGTGGCCAGCATTTTCTCCTTTTGCCACTAATATTTTCTCCCTTTTCAAAGACACCTTTTTTTTTCATTTGTGTCATATGAAGTTTATAGTCTGCAAATGCTTTCTGTAGGGAAGAGTCTAAAACTTTTGTGGTAAAGAGTTAACTCTTTATCACACGATTTCAAGTTTGAAGACTCTGAGAAAGAAAGCTTTTGAAAACATTATGGGAAAAGAAGAAAATGCTGGTAACCAGCATTTTCTCCTTTTCCCACAATATCTTCTAGTCTGTCACAGCCAAATCTAGCCACATTTATGTTGTCGTCTGCAAATGCTTTCAATTTGGACCACTCCGAATTTTTGTTGTCTGGTAAAGAGTTCAACTCGGGTTAGAATGCTAGCCTTGCATTTTTTTTTTATAGAACGAACCACGGAAAGGCCTTCTAATACCAGCCTTAAGCGATTGCCCCCTTCTCTCACAAAGTTTTTTTTTTTTATCTTTTTTTTTACAGTAGTTGCGAAAACTCCTGAAAACTTGCATGTTTTATATCATATCACAGTAGGCTGTCTTTGAAATCTGGGGTAAACGTCATTGAAACTTTGATGAATTCAAATATAAAAATTCAATTAAATAAGATCTATTGTGCCATAAAGGTACGAGCATCAATGAATAGTTATAGTTAAATGAATCCAGATTTTTATTTGTATTGTGTTTAACGCCGTTTTCAACAGATATTTCGGTCACATCGCATGCACCTATCCATGCTTTCTAGGAGTTTCTTTTACCCGTGCATCGCACAACAATATTCCCCAAAGAGATTTTGGCAGGGTTTGTAATCGACCATTGACCCCACTATTTCAAGCCAAGTACAATACTGATTCTTAGTCTTACAAGTCTCATGGCCTACGACTTGAGCCATTCAGGCATTCGGCAAACCTCGTTGATCGTTAAATGTAGTTACGGAATATGCCGAGTTGTGACGAGTACTGTTCGAATTAACCCAAAATCGAAGTCGGCAATTCTACCATTTGAGCTGTTGGGACAACCAAATTTTTGGTAACTGTTATAATCACTTTTATAATTACATCGTAATGCATGTATGTCTCCATATGGAATCAGTCATTAATACGAGTGAATCAGATCTATCTACAAATAAAATGGAAAATCATTGAAATTAAAAAAAAAAAAATGATAATACGTGTTAATCAGTAACTGTTAATTTCAATAAACCAATTCCGTATTTTCAAAACCCTGAGATAAAAGGTGCAAGAAAAAATTGTGGGAAAAGCATTTTCTCCTTTTCCCACATTTTTTCCTATCTTCTCAAAACAAATCTGGTCCTTTGAGTCACATTTTCTGGTCGTCTGCAAATGCTTTCAATTTCAAAAAGTCTATGATTTGTCGTCTGGTGAAGAGTTAATCCAAGACAAACAAATGTTAGTCAGGATACACACCGTGGGACCTACCCTCTGCTTCATTTTTGTCCAATGGTCTGTGTTACCCCGGGGCTGTGAGACTGGGTCATACCGGGACCAAAAGGTCATTCTGAAAGTACAAAAATATTGTATCAGAATTATAAACACATAGGCCTCTGAAACTCCATTGGTCTAGATACCGAAATTTTTATTGCTCGATCATCGAACACCGTTACTAAGAATAGCACCTAGGCGCATCGTCTCTATATTGTATATAATTGTACACGATATAGAGGCGATACGACAATGTTCTATTTTTAGTAACAATAGCACATATAGCACCTAGGCGCATCATCTCTATATCGTATTTAATTGTATACGATATAGAGACGATACGACAATGTTCTATTTTTAGTAACAATACAACATATAGCAGCTAGGCACATCATCTCTATATCGTATATAATTGTATACGATATAGAGGCGATGCGCAAAGTGTGCTATCCTTATTAACGGTGTGCGATGATCGACCAATGAAAATTTCAGTGTTTCGTGATAGACCAATGGGTTTTCAAAGGCTAATGGCCAAAATCATATCATCTTAACCATTTGCTATACGATTTTGGATGCGTATTCACCAACCATTCTAAAATTGCATTCTTAATCTTATTCTGACATTAGAAACAATAAATCAGTTTCCGATTGGATAGACCATTTGGTTTAGCCAATCAGAAATCGCCTTACTTTTAAATTTAGAAGTTCTCGAGAATCACACTAAGAATCTTATTGAGAATGGCTGGTGAATACGGGCTCCGATTCTTCACGACCCTGATGGAGATGACTTTTGAAAACATTGTGGGTGGTTATCAGCATTATCACCTTTTACCATTTTTTTTTTTTTGTCCGTTCACAGACAAATCCTATAATTTGAATCAAATATGGAGTGCAACACACGAAAAGGGGCCTTCGGACATATGCGTAAAAGTGTGTCGTCCCAGATTAGCCTGTGTAGTCTATGACTAATCCGAGACGACAATTCACGTTTTTGTGCGATTTTTCTGTTTCACGAAAGTCTATTGTATGATAAAATCTGATGTAGTCGCGGACTGCGCAGGCTAATCCGAGACGACACTTTGCGCAAATGTCCGAAGGTCCCATTTCTCATGTTGCGGGCTATGTAATATGTCGTTTGTAAACGTTTTAAAGATGGACTAGTCTACATATTTCTTCCTAATGTTAATAACGCATGGTGTCGTTTGATGAATGGGTAAAACTGCGTGCATTTCTTTTATATGAAAATATTATAGCTATATACCCCAAAGTCTGAATGGACAGGTCCAGGTTGTGTGTACATATAGACGTCCGCATTGTATTCGGTTTTATCCCTTTCTCAAACGACAAATTTTGGACTAGTCCAAATTGAAAGAGTTTGCAGACGACAATTTTAAATTTGATGAAAATGGCAGAAAGGTCTCAAAACGGGTAGAAAACACTGTGGGAAAAGGAGAAATTGCTCGTTACGAGCAATTTCTCCTTTTCCCACAGTGTTTTTAAAAGACTTGTACTGCAGACACGTGAAAACCAGGACTTGTTTGGGAAAGGGTTATCCGATACACAGCTCTTTACATACGCAACCCGACTGGTCACATCCAACCACACAGACACGCAGACTATTGTAAAATTCCATTTTTTTCAGAAAGCACTAAAAATTTACTTTCGAAAAGAAGGGTGGTTTGAATACATAAATACAGAAAAATAATTTAATACCCTGTGTATTTTCCTTGTCGTTACAAAATACTTCCGTAAAGTTATGTAAGATTAAAGAGAATATCTAGTTATCCCTTTACCGCACAATTCCGCCTTTTAACGCCCCTGGGAAAGACGTCTTTTGAAACATTGTGGGAAAAGGAGAACATGCTGGTAACCAGCATTTTCTCCTTGTCCCACCATGTTTTCTACCCTATCCAATACATACATCACCATTTAAGCTACACTTAATTTGTCGTCTGCAAATGCTTTCAATTTGGTCCAGTCTAAAATTTTGCCGTTTGGTAAAGAGATAAACACAACAAGTGCTATATAATATTTAAGAAAAAGAAAAAAAGACAAAAAAGGCATAGATCTAAGCAATAACTGAAAATGTACAACATATAGACTCTTGAAGTCCGTGCTCGAATTTAACTACATAATTCCAGATATGTATGAGCTATGCTCTGTGTAAAAGGGGTTTAGTGCATCTTCAAAAAGTATCGTTCCATGTCAGCCTGCGCAGTCTGCACTGGCTGACCTGGGTCGAAACTTTCTGCCTTTGGCACATTGTCTTGGTGTACGAGGACCATTCTCTATTTAATATTCAGTGGGTAATTTGAAAAAAAAAAAAAAAGGGGGGATTTTATGTATCCATATGTAATTATGTAATGCTTGCTTGGGATATGAATCACGGGGATGCATGAAAACCTCTTTTGCCAAAGTGTCCCACATTTTTGTGATCAAACGCCTATTCTTATTTAAAAGCAAATTCAATGGCATTTTACAGTGAATAAAACGCAGTGTTGGATAAATACAAAGATAAATCTATCGTCAATAGATCATACAGAGTACAACTGCACTTTAGCGGATACCTAAATAACAGTTTTGATGACTTTATTGTAAATTAGGTTAAGCGCTTGATTACTACGTGAGGGCTGCTGCCCCAACATCCCTGCTTATTTTTAGGTTAAAAGTTCCCTGTTCATATGAATCGGTGACAAACAGATCTACAGTAGAGAATGTACAGACGTTATTGACAAATGGCGGAAGTGTGTCCGCTGAAGTGCATTCTTATAGCCGGTTCGTTTGGGCCAACGGTAGAGCTGCCAGAATTGGAGGAGATATTCCGGTGCGTTCGATTGGGCGTCTTCCGCTTTTAGAAGCTCTGCCGTCTCTTCCACTCGATATTTGGAAGAGCCGGCAGAGATTCGAAACAAAATGGCGGAAGCGGCCAACGAAACGCGAGTTGAAGAATGGTTTCTTTTCAGTTGACATTTGTTTTTTTGTTGTCATGTGCAAATATTCGTGTTTTTACTTGCGGAAAAGATTGCTCTTGCTCAGTATCCAATTTGCGGTGGTAAATATACGGTAAATACTGATTAATTCCTCCGCATGTCTTGAATCGCCCTCAGAATTTTTAGGGGCGAAATGTCTTGGGTTCGAAACGTTCTAATATTTCTCGAATTGGTATAAAAAAGTATATATATTTTTATCACTTATTCGACTTACACTGATGAATACAAAGCTGCTATTTTGGGGATTGTTCAAGGCCTGTTTAGACAGAAGAAGCTAGCGTCATTCTCATCAAATAGCCATTCTTCTACAAACAACAGCAGTTTGTTCTAAAAAGCCGCCATGTTGAATGATTCTAAATTCGTTCGATTGGCTTTCTATTCTAATCGCTTCTGTGAATAGCATTCTCTTCTTAGCAGAGCCCAAACGAACCGGCTATTAAAGTCATGGGCCATATCTACCACCCATCCTAGATTAACTCTTAACCCTTTCCCAAACGACAAATTTTGGACTGGTCCAAATTGAAAGAGTTTGCAGACGACAATTTTAAATTTGATGAAAATGGCAGAAAGGTCTCAAAAAGGGTAGAAAATACTGTGGGAAAAGGAGAAATTGCTCATTACGAGCAATTTCTCCTTTTCCCACAGTGTTTTCAAAAGACTTGTACTGCAGACACGTGAAAACCAGGGCTTGTTTGGGAAAGGGTTAAACTGCTAAGTGCGTCTCATCGACCTTTTGCGGACAGTGTAGATCCAAGATCAGACTGCACAGAACGTGCAATCTGATCTTGGATCTACACTATCCGATAAGGAGAGATTCTTCTCCAAAATAATAAGTTTAAAATAACATTATTCGTGTTTTTACTATCGGCTTGAAAGTTTTATTTAACCCTTTACCACACAATCCCGTGTTTTAACGACCCGACGAAAGAAGCCTTTTGAAAACGCTGCGGGAAAAGGTGAAAATGCTGGTAACCAGCATTTTCTCCTTTTCCCACAACGTTTTCTATCCTATCCATGACAGAAATCACCATTTGAGCTACATTTAATTTGTCCTCTGCAAATCCTTTCAGTTTGGACCAGTCTAAAATGTTGTCATTTGGTAAAGAGTTAACTTTTCTAGCACTATAAGAGTTAAACTGCAAGACTAACCAACGGACTGGCTGAGACAGAGTGGGAAATGATAACAAATAAAAAATAATAATAAAATAGATAATAATAATAATAATAATAAATAAATAAATAAATAAATAGATAAATAAATAAATAATAATAATAACAATGGCATTTCTGAACGAAGACTAAATCTAGAAATTTTTAGTCTGTCTTTTATAAATGTTCGCTACAATGTTTAACCGTTTGGCAAACAGTTACGCGTAAGAATAGAGGCAAACTCACTCATCAGAAGTGCAGTGCTGACCACATTCTGTCGCCATTTGGCCCAAATCACGAATGAGGTCCTGTCTCTTTCGCTCTGCATTTAATGTAGAAGTTAGCGGGATTGGTACATATAGACCAATTTCATCAAATCGCAATTGAAACTCATTTAAATCAAACATTTCTGTGTCCTATTAAATATGCCTGCTAGATACACTGTAAGCAACAAGTCTATTCTCGTAGATTTGACGTCCATTTATGACGTCACGTATCCTTAGTGATCATGTGAATAGTAGATCTACTTAACGTCAAACGTTTCTATGACGTCGATTACGATGGATGATAAGCACGGTATATTCCTTCGCCGGAAATAAACAGCTAATTGAAGACAGAAAATATATCCTGCGTGATCTGTAGACAATATGGATCTTGTTCTCGTCATTCGTTCTTTCCAACATGTATTTCGCAAAACAGGGAACCATCCATGATATAAACTGGATGGTTACTATTGGGTCATATCGGACAGGTCGGGTCACATCGGACACTTCATCGGGTGATTTCGGACATGGTGGGACATTGAGACATGTCATTTAGTGGGAGTTCTTGTTAGTAAAAATGCAGCATCACTGACCGTTCAAAGTTTATCCTTCGATCGCCAGGCGCAATTATACTCAAAAACCATTTTGAGTATTTATTTTATCAATTAGAATAAAAATGACCGTAGTTATGTCTGACATCGCAATTATGACTTTTGAAAGAAAAACAAAATGCGATCATACTTTTTCAAATGCTGGGTTGACACAACGTTTAAGACTCAACTCAGCAAAATAAACGGACCTAGCTCAGTAAACAGACCTAACCCTTATCCTGCTAAATAAAAAAAAAAATGAAACTTTCAAGACGATAGTACAACCCTAATTTTCCTATTTCAAAAGTATTTTTGGAGGAAAGATATCTCTTTGTCGGATAGTGTAGATCCAAGATCAGACTGCACGTTCTGTGCAGTCTGATCTTGATCTACGCTGTCCGCAAAAGGTCAATGAGTCGCGTTTAGAAGCCTATGGGTTAATTCCATTATTTTGCTGAGTTGAGTTATGCAAACTCAAGATTTGAGAATGTTATATCTGTTAATGTTAGTGAAACGCGTCTCAAATAACAAATTCAACCTAAGTTGGAAAATGAGTCGATTAGTAGATTTGAGCAAAATAAGAGGCTTAACTCTTTACCACACAATCCCGACTTTTAACGACCCTGAGGAAAAAGCCATTGGAAAACATTGTGAGAAAAGGAGAAAATGCTGGTAACCAGCATTTTTTCCTTTTCCCACAATGTTTTCTACTCTTCCCAAATCAAATTTCAACTTTTGAGTAACACTAATTTTCTCGTCTGCTAAAGCTTTCAATATGAACTGGTCTAAAATTTTGCCGTTTGGTAAAGAGTTAAGTTTCCTCGTGAAAACCGGACCTGGTTCCGTATTCACCAACCATTCTTAAGAACGTTCTTTGTCTTATTTTACAATATTTTCTAAATTTGATAGTAACACAACTTCCGATTGGCTAAACCATTTGGTTTAGCCAATCAGAGGTTATGTTACATTCAAATCTAGAAAATCTTGAAAGATAAGACTGAGAACGTTCTTAAGAATAGTAGGTGAATACGGGCTCTGGTTCCCTAGTTTAACACGAAGGGTTTATATTGTGCTAGATAAACGACATGTACTTTCTTAATTAGGGAAACTGACCGAAACATAACAATTTTAATATTGCTTTAGCCAGAATATTTTGCAAATCAGCGGCCATTCTACAATCAAGATTAGAATGCACTTTCTGTGCAGCCTGATCTTGATCTACACTGTCTGCAAAAGGCAGTCTCTGATCTCAATCCACAACTTACACAAGTCTGGTCGAGGCTGAATAACGATCTTTCATTTGAGTTTATTATTTCACCACTTCTGTTCCTGTTGTTGATGATACAGACAAATTTTTCCTAAAGACCATCTGTGGTAAGCAACAATTGCATGCAAATGGCAACTTTAAACAATTTTGCAGGTGGTGAAGATCAGGATCAGACTGTACAGTAGGTAAAGTCTGATTTTGGATCTACACCACCCGCTGTCTAATTGCGAACAAAATCATCCTTAACTTGCCCTGGAAATCCTCTTTAAGAAAGAAACAATCGATTTAGAAGGTTGGCAGCAAAAGAGCTAACCCTTAATCTGCTACGCGCGACTCGCTGAACTTTGCTGACAATGTAGATCAAGATCAGACTGCACAGAACGTCTGATCTTGGATCTACGCTGTCCGATAAGAAGATTTTTCTTCCAAAAAATAAGTTAGAAATAACATTATTCGTGTTTTTACTTTTATTATACATTTATTATACATTATTTGTCTAATTAAAACAAATTTTATAACGTTGAAAGTAACGCAATTTCTGAATGGCTAAATGGAATGGTTTAGCCTATCAGAAACCGCGTTACTTTCAAAATCTACAGTTAGACCAAGGATATAATCATATTGGTTGGTGAAGACGGGCCCAGGAAAGAAATGAGAAAATGAGCTTTCATCTTGTTTGTCAGAAATGTTGAAAGTGGCATAAACCCCATTCGTATTAACAGACAAACAATGTATAGCATGGATAAATGTTTCACGACCTCTCGCACGGAACTGTCATTACTCTCCTTTCCTTAACACCTTTTTTGTCCTTTATTTTATTCTAAAGATATTTCACTTTGACTATAAAACGGCTGTGCGATAGAATTAACCCTTTACCAAACGACAAAATGCTACACTCGTCCAAATTGAAAGCATTTGCAGATGACAATTTCAGTGTGGCTCAAATGGAGAAAATTGTCTATGGAAGGGTAGAAAACATTGTGGGAAAAGGAGAAAATGCTGGTTACCAACATTTTCTCCTTTTCCCACAATGTTTTCAAAAGGCTTTTTTTTTTTTTTTTAAGGATCGTTAAAACTCCGGATTGTGTGGTAAAGAGTTAAGACTTTTCCTAGAATTCCCGATTTTTTGAATCTCGACTTAGAATCTGTTTTCTTTTTTTTTTTCGAAAACATGATTGAAAAGGTGAAAAATGTTGACAAACAGCACTGCCTCTCCTTTCCATAGTTTTCTAACCTTTCATAGACAACCCCAAAGATTTGGACCACATCTTATTTGTTGTCTGCAGGTCCTTTCAATTTCGACAAATCTAAAACATTTAAGTCTGCTAAAATTAACAAACAATATACCTTTTCATGTCATCGTATGTTAAAGTGGACGTCATTTTTCTCGGTATATCCAAAAACCTTTTTTTTTTTTAAATTAATATTATTTCTTATATACAGCAATTAAAAATCTCACAAAAAATAATAAAAGCACAAAAAAATCATTAAAGATAAATCATTGCACTTATTAATCCCTCTTAGCAACAGAATTAATTCCTTGTTTAATAAATTACTAATCAATTAATCGCCATATTTCGTCCTTTGTATCGCAATTTCAACATGTATCGTCTCCGTGTAAGACACTTATGATACGATCTAGATACATTTTCAGCCTTGCTCTGTGAAAAGGGGGGCTTAACGCATCTGCAAAAAGTATCGACCCAGGTCAGCCTGCGCAGTCCGCGCAGGCTGACCTGTATCGAAACTTTTTGCTTTTGGTAAATTTTGTGCATATGAAAGGACCATTCTACCTCATAATTCGGTCGGTTTTTAGACAATGGATTTTTATGGACCCGTAATTATGTGACGACTTGCTCGTTATAATAGATCCTGGAGATTAATTTAGCCCCCTTTTCCCGGGGCACGGCTCTTTTTTTTTCAAATGTAAATTACAACGACCCAAATTAATCCTTTACCACACAATCCTATATTTAATGACTATAAAGAAGTAGGCTTTTGAAAACATTGTGGGAAAAGGAGAAAATGCTGGTAAACAGCATTTTCTCCTTTTCCCACAACATTTTCTTCCCTTTCAAAGAGTAAATCAAACATTTGAGCTACATTTAATTTGTCGTCTGCAAACGATTTATAATTCGACTCGTCTAAAATTTTTCTCGTCTGGTAAAGAGTTAAATACTATGTAAAACTTAAGCAGATTTTTGACTCGTATTGTTCTAACTCTTTACCAAACGACAAAATTTAAGACATGTTCAAATTGAAAGCATTTGCAGACGACAAATTGAAAATGACTCAAATGATGGAACTTTCTGTAAAAGGCTATAAAATACGGTTGGAAAAGGAGAAATTGCTGGTTATAATTATGGTTACCAATTTTTTCCCCTTTTTCTACAATGTTTTCAAAAGCCGTCTACCCCAGGATTATCAGAACACGCGATTATTTGGTTAAGTATTAACCTTATAATCCTTCACTAAACAGTTATGAGTTTAAACAGTCCTGAAAAAAGGAGAAAATGCTGGTAACCAGCATTTTGTCCTTTTCTTATAACGTTTTCTACCCTTTCAAAGACAATGATTGATTGATTGTATGGTGTTTAACGCCGTTTTCAACATTATTTCAGTTATATCGCGGCGGCCAATGCACCTATCTATGCTTTCCTGGAGTTTCTGTTACCAGTACTATGCACAATATTCTTTCCAAGCCTCTGGCTGACCTTTCAAAGACAAGCTTTAGATTTTGAGTTGCATTTACTCTGTCGTCTGCAAATGCTTTCAATTTGGACTAGTATTAAATTTTTGCCGTCTGGTAAAGAGTTAACTCTTTATCACAGTTTGAGAAAGAAGCCTTTTGAAAACATTGTGGGAAATGGAGAAAATGCTGGTAACGAGCATTTTCTCCTTTTCCCACAATGTTTTCTACCCTTCCCAAAACAAATTTCAATTCTTGGGTCACGTTTACTCTGTCGTCTGCAAATGCTTTCAATTTAGACCAGTATTAGTTTTTTGTCGTCTAGTAAAGAGTTTAACCCTTTCCCAAACAAGCCCTGGTTTTCACGTGTCTGCAGTACAAGTCTTTTGAAAACACTGTGGAAAAAGGAGAAATTGCTCGTAACGAGCAATTTCTCCTTTTCCCACAGTGTTTTCTACCCTTTTTGAGACCTTTCTGCCATTTTCGTCAAATTTAAAATTGTCGTCTGCAAACTCTTTCAATTTGGACCAGTCCAAAATTTGTCGTTTGGGAAAGAGTTAAAGCGCTTAACCCTGTATCAAGTAGTCCTGGTTTATACAACCTGGTGAGGAAGATTGTTTATGATTTTTTTTTTCAAGATTTTATTTGTTAGGCTACTTATGCATACAAAATGCATTTTGTATCATACACATTCATGTTACAAATTTAAAAGTCATTTCAAAAATAAGTATTAATAGTCAAATGCCATAACATGACATGCTAAAGAACATAGGAAAGTGGAGAATTAACTTGGACAATTTAAGTTTTTAATCACAGTGTAATATCGTAGACGTTTTCCTTGCCGATGGCAATCGTTAGACTTGCTTCAGCATTGATCAAACGGTCAATTACGGAAGCAACTCTACCGACCAGCCGTATTACTACACAGTGTGTGTTTTTTTTTTGTTAAATACTTAATCACTTACTAAACGATCCCGTGTTCTAACGACCCTGAAGAAGTAACCTTTTGAAACCGTTGTGTGAAAAGGAGACAAAGCTGGTGACAAGCTTTTTCTCCCTTTCCCACAATGCTCCCTGCTTATTCAGAGACCAGACATTATCCTTATACTAGCAGCCGAAGTAAGTTTGTCGTCTTTAACTGATTTGTATTTGGATAAAAATAGAATTGTGTTTGGGCATCGAGGAAAAAGAAGGAAATGCTGGTCACCAGCCTTTCATATTTTCATTAATATGGACACTTCTATAGAAAATTATGTCACCAAACGAAACGATTCAAACCCTATCTTTGCTCAACGTATTTGCAGCGGACAAATTAAATGTAGCTCCAAGTATGGGATTTGTCTCCGATTGGAGAGATAACATTGTGGGGCAAGGAGAAATTGCTAGTTACCTAAGCGTTTTCTTTTACAGTTTTAATACATATTATGACGGCAAAGCATTACAGGTGGGTCTATATATTACTAAAATATCTTCCCATTACTTGTTCTACAACTGGAACTATGTTTTGTGACGCGGATTAAGACATTAGACAATGGGCAATGTGGTGTTGTATTGTCTATGTGGATATCAAATAACGAATTAGTATTCTTACCCCCGGTCATATTTCAATATCGAATAGTTTACATTTCAGTAAATCTGTGAATCTTTCACCAAACAATCACGAGTTTTCGCGGCCCTGAAGAAGATAGCTTTTGAAAACATTGTGGAAAAAGGAGAAAATGCTTGTAACCAGCATTTTCTCCTTTTCCTACAAATGTTTTCTACCCTTGCAAATACAAATTTCATCGTTTTAGCCACATGTAATTTGTCGTCTGCCACTGCTTTGAAATTGGACAAGTACATGTATAAAACCTTGTCGTTTGGTCGACTTTAATCCCACTTTACTTTGAAAGGTCATTCTTTCTTTCCTCTTTTCTTTCTTCTCGATCAAAATCCATTATCTGACAACGACATTATTACCATTAGAGGAAAATATTTTAGTTTACGGTAAAAGTCTTTAATATCGCATTTCCTCCTTTTCCCACCATGATTTTAAAGGTCTGCTTTCCCAGGGTCATTAACCCTTTGCCACACCGTCCCAACTTTTAACGACCCTGAGGAAGAAGGCTTATGTAGACACTGTGGAAAAGGGAGAAATGCTGGAAACCAGCATTTTCTCCATTTCCAACAATGTTTTCTACTCTTCCAAGGACAATTTTCAAGTTTTGGGTCACAGTTATTTTGTCGTCTGCAAATGCTCTCAATTTGAACAAATCTAAAATTATGTCGTTTGGTATAGAGTTAAAATACGTGACTCTTTGCTAGATGGTTAACCCTTTCCCAAACGACAAATTTTGGACTGGTCCAAATTGAAAGAGTTTGCAGACGACAATTTTAAATTTGATGAAAATGGCAGGAAGTTCTCAAAAAGGGTAGAAAACACTGTGGGAAAAGGAGAAATTGCTCGTTACGAGCAATTTCTCCTTTTCCCACAGTGTTTTCAAAAGACTTGTACTGCAGACACGTGAAAACCAGAGCTTGTTTGGGAAAGGGTTAAATAATTAAGATTTTAGACTGGTCCAAACTTACAAGATTTGCAGACGACAAACTTAATGTTGCTCAACTGATGGCTTTTGTCTGTGGAAGGGTAGCCAACACTGTGGGTAAAGGAGAAAATTCTGATTACCAGCAATTGCTTCTTTTCCCACAAATGTTTTCAGAGGCCTACTTCTCCAGGATCGTTAAAACAGGGATTGTTTGGTAAAAAGTTCAACACAACGCAAGTGAAAGGAAAAAAACGATTTAGAAGAAAACTGTTGCATGTGGTATTTAGAGTAAGCTCATTTAGCGCTCTATTACACTTATACAGCGATACCGTTTTCATATAATACTCAATAATTTCCTTTTAACCCTTTACTACACCATCCCGACTTTCGACAACCCTGAGGAAGAAACCGTTTGAAAACATTGTACGAAAAGGATAAAAAATGCTGGTAAACAGCACATTGTGCATATCATTTGTGCAGTCTGATCTTAATCTATACTATTCGGTAAATCGCCCCTGAACCGCTCTTAGCTGGCGAAGTGATAAAAGGAGCGTGTATTTACTGTATCAAATATCAAGCACTATCGTACTTCGTACTGTTTACTTTGATTCAGTGAGATAATTTATTATCATTAAAGAAAATCCTTAGGCTGCTAAGCGCGACTCAAAGACCTTTTGCGGACAATGTAGATCAAGATCAGACTGCACAGAACGTGCAGTCTGATCTTGGATCTACACTGTCCGTTAAGGAGGTATTTTTTCACCCAAAAATATCTTTTGAAATCGCGAAATTTGGGCTTTGACCATCGATTTGAAAGTTTTTATTCATTTAGCCTTTCACTTAACTCTTTACCACACAGTCCCGATCTTTTTAAACGACCCTAGAAGAAAAGGCTTTTGAAAACATTGTGGTTACCAGCATTTTCTCCTTTTCACACAATGTTTTCTACCTTACCAAAGGCAGAAAACATCATTCGAGATTCATTTAGTATGTCGTTTGCAAATTCTTTCAATTTGGTCAAGTCCAAAATTCTGTCGTTTGGTAAAGAGTTAATCAGCTGTCTAGTCCTGCAGTAAAGACTGTTGAGAAATAGTTCATGTAATTGGAAGAAGGAGCCATTGCTAATTACAAGCATCTGCTCCTTTTCACACACTATTTCCAATATCACCCAAACACGTTTTCCATTCCGTCGAACATTTTCCCTTGTGTTAATTGCATTCGTTCATAGTGCTTAAGTACAGTCCAACATGTATTACGTAAGCACCCAAGGAAAACTCAAAATATGCTCACTTAACTCTTTACCAAACGACAAAATTTAGGACTCGACCAAATTGAAAGCATTTGCAGACGACAAATTTAACGTAGTGCAAATAATGATTTCTGTCTTTGATAGGACAGAAAACATTGTGGGGAAAAGGAGAAAATGCTGGTTACCAGCATTTTCTCCTTTTCCCACAATGTTTTCAAAAGCCTTCTTCATCAGGGTCGTTAAAACTCGGGATTGTGTGGTAAAAAATTAAGACAGGCACTTGCTTAAAACAGCTGAGCCACGCTCTGTGGAAAAGGGGGCTTAATGCATCTGCAAAAAAGTATCGACGCTTGTTAGCCTGCACAGACCTGGCTCGAAACTTTTTTGCTTTTGGTTCATTTTCTACGTGTCCAAGGACCATTCCACCTCATGATTTAATCGGTTGTAAACCCTTTCAGCGCCATAGGCGAAAACAGGGACTTTTGCGGACGGCATAGCTCAAGATCAGACTGCACAGAACGTGCAGTCTGATCTTTGATCTATGCCCTCCGCTTGTTTGGTCATGCCTATATGATAAAAGTCTTCTTGAGACTCAGTGTATTGTATTTACAGCCATCAAAAGAAGCCAAGTTTGTTTATTTGGCGCCGAAAGAGTTAAACGAGTTGATTTTATGAATCCATAATTATGTAATGACTTGCTTAGTACAGTGCATTACGGAGATTTATTAAACCCCCTTTCTCTAGAGAATGGTTCAGTTACATTTCAACATATTTAACTTATTTGGGAACTCAACATTTGGTTGCTTAACCCTTTCCCAAACGACAAATTTTAGACCCTTCCAAACTGAAAGTGTTTGCAGACGACAATTTTAAATTTGATGAAAATGGCAGAAAGGTCTCAAAAAGGGTAGAAAACACTGTGGGAAAAGGAGAAATTGCTCGTTACGAGCAATTTCTCCTTTTCCCACAGTGTTTTCAAAAGACTTGTACTGCAGACACATGAAAACCAGGGCTTGTTTGGGAAAGGGTTAATACACGCGGGATGCTTAAAGGACAACTAGCTGCCAAAAGTAAACAACTTGGCTGTCAAAATGCAGACAAATTTAAGTCCTACCATTTGAAAGTGTGGATATAATTACGAGTTTGATAATGTGTTACAGTGGCAGTTAGTGGACCTTTAACAGAGGTGGTCACTGACAGACAGGTTTTATTGTATTTAGAAAAGGTATATTATAAATACATGTATATCACGGGCATTGAGACATGAATGTACTTTAAAACAATTGTCTCGTCCATAGAGAAGGGTTGTAAAGCATATGATGGTGGGCGGCAAACTGTCTTTTTTAACCCCTAGGCTGCACAGAACGTGCAGTCTGATCATGAATCTACACTGTCCGATAAGGAGATATCTTTCCTCCAAAAATACCTTTGAAATAGGACAATTTTGGAAATATCGTTTTTTTTTTTCATTTCTTTTATCTCGCAGGAGAAGGGAAAATCTTAAACACAAGTGTATTAATTAAGTAGTCCCATACACTCAACTAGCCAGAATGGTTTACTGAAATATTTTAATATCATAGAATTTAGTTCTATTTATGCATGGGCAATTTAACAAATACCCTCTTCTACTTATTATTAGGCCTGTCAGTCAAGACTTGCGGTATAAACCGAACGTGATAATGTAGACATCCATCTGGATCGTTCGATATTCAGAAAGGGGTGGGACAAATGAATTATCGGATAATTATCGATTAGTTCTCTGCGGTTTTGAACCGTAAATTAAATTACAATGCATCCATGCTGCTGTGTTTATGTTTTCAATAACATGGATGATGGAGTGAGCCAGCATTGGTAAACAAATACAAGTTATCGCGTTCGCATTATACATGTATATCTTTACATTCGTGGGATAAACATTTTCAAAAGAGTAAAGTATGGTCTTCTTGGTCGATAAAAGCTACCCTAGACTATTTCTTTAACACTTACAGCGCAATAGGCGAAAACATGGGCTTATGCGGACGGCATAGATCAAGATCAGTTTGCACAGAACGTGCAGTCTGATCTTGAATGTATACTGTCCGCTTTTTGAGTCAAACCCATAAGCTACAAATCTGTCCGAGCGTCGAAGGGTTTCATTTTCAGCTGTCGAAAGAGGTAGGGTTAATTTATATAAAAGGCGCTGAAAAGATTATGTGAACCATAACACTTTTTTAATTCTTTCCCAGACAATCCTGTGTTTTATCGACTCCGAGGAAGATGGCTGTTTGGAAACATTGTAGGAAAATGAGAAAATGCTGGTAACCATCATTTTCTCCTTGTCCAACAATATTTCCTACCCGCTTTCTAAAATGTATTCATCATTACATTTAAGTCATATTTAATTTGTCGGCTGCACACGCTTTGAGTTTCGGTAAGTGTCAAATTTTGTCGTCTGACACAGAGTTAACTCTTTTACCACACGACAGAATTTCAGACTTGTCCAAATTCAAAGCATTTGCAGACGACAAATTAGATACGGCTCATGTGGTGAGATTTTATCTCTAAAAGGGTAGAAAACATTGTGGGAAAAGGAGAAAATGCTGGTAACCAGCATTTGCTCCTTTTCCCACAATGTTTTCAAGGTATATTTTCTTTAGGTTTGTTAAAAAATCGAAATTTAGTATAATGTAGTATAGGGTTATCTGTGTCACATGCGCATCGTTTGAGTGAATCACAATCGCTTTGATATAACTTATTGTTGTTAGAAAGACGTGAAAACGGAAGTACGGAGTGAGAACTAACTATGGGATATAAATCGGTGTGTATCTTGTATGTTTTTGTCGTGTTAATATCGACAGAATGTGTCGCCAGTAAGAAATTAAATGTGTTATTTCTCGTATCGGACGACATGAGACCACAGCTGGGCTGTTATGAAGGGAAAGACTTTCCGTCGCCCGTGTATCCTAAAACGCATACACCAAACCTGGATGGTCTTGCCAAGAGAAGTCTTCTGCTAAAGAAGGCCTATGTGCAGGAAGCTGTCTGCTCGCCTAGTCGTACCGCTCTGCTGACAGGAAGACGGCCCGATACTTCACACGTATACGATCTCATACACTACTTCCGGAAGGTTGGGGGTAATTTCACTACACTTCCGCAATATTTTAAACAAAATGGATACGATACTATAGGAATGGGGAAGATATTCCACCCAGGTCAGGCGTCTGGCGGAGATGACCCTATTTCGTGGTCAGAGCCCTATTTCCATGGCAAAAATAACTTCGAGAGCGGTCAGCACAGTTGGCAAGCGATACCGGATGCACTGCTTACAGATAAGCCATTAGTTGACCAGCAACTGTTAAAACACGGAGTTGCAACTCTACGGCGAGTTGCTCAAAGTGATCGGCCATTCTTTGTTGCTGTAGGGTTCCATAAACCTCACCTACCGTTTGTTTTCCCCGAGTCTTTCCTTCAGTATTATCCTGCAGGAAGTATTAAACTTCCGCCAAATCCATACGCACCGGTCAATATGCCGGAAGCTGCGTGGTATGATTTTAGTGGTCTGCGAAAATACGCAGATATCAAAGCGTTAAATTCTTCTGGTGGTATAAATACAACGTTCCCAAACTCAACAGTCCTAGACCTTCGACGGGCGTATTATTCTGCTTTGTCCTACACTGATTCATTGGTTGGAGGGCTTTTAAAGGAACTTGACGTTCTTGGACTTTCTAAAAACACCATTGTCTCTTTTTGGGGTGATCACGGCTGGCAACTTGGGGAACACGGTGAATGGTGCAAACAGACCAACTTCGAACTGGCCACTCATGCGCCAATGATGATCCATATCCCAGGGTTGACTGATGGAGGCATCGTAACAGAACAATTAACAGAATTTGTCGATCTTTTCCCAACTCTGGTGGATGCCGCTGGTCTCCCTTCTCTCGATCTCTGTCCGAAGGACTCAACAAAGATAGAGCTTTGCCGAGAGGGAACCAGCCTTATTCCACTCATCAAGAACCCTAATGTACCTCTGAAGACTGCAGCGTTCTCCCAGTATCCACGAAACATTCGACCGAAAGGGGTGGACGTCCCTATTAAGACTATGGGCTACACGTTGCGGACAGTGCAATATCGATATACAGAGTGGGCTGAATTCGACTACTCTCCTTCGTACAAGCCTCACTGGGACAAACTGCACGGGGTCGAATTATATGACCATTACGCTGACCCCGAGGAGAATTATAATCGTGCCCTGGACCAGGCGTATCAATCCATCTGTAAACAGTTATCAACCATGCTGCACAACGGCTGGCGGAACGCGACGCTGGCATAATAACAAGTTGGCTTCTAAAAGAAGTCAGGAGAGGTCAGCATCAATGTTTTCAAATAGTTTATTGGCTTTTAATTTCAATATATGTTGATACATGTAAACAAAAAAAATAAGGCATTAAGTGATTACCGCTGCGTTGAAGCCTCTCGTGCATTACATAATAGTCACGTGACCTTCTTCCCGGGTTTTCAAGTCACGCGATCTTTTCCCGCGGTGTTCTTTATCTTATTTTTAACGATTTTTTCTTTTTGTTTTTGCTTAGATTGATTTATGTAATGAAAAATTACAGTTTTGTAATTTGCAATCAAATTAATATTACAAATCTTTTCGGAAATCCGTGATATGAAAAACAAAACACGTCTATTTCCTATTTCATTTTTTAAAAATTTTCTTTTTTATTTTGATTTTATTTATAAAACCATGACGAAACAGACTGCGTATCAGAACAATTTCGCAAAAAGACTGAATTGAAACAGCAATTTCTGAGACAGTCTGCCTTTTAAACTTACCACTGTTGGAGAGGTCTGATGACCTCTCCAATGATGCAGGCTATTTTTAGACAAACATCGAACTGGTTCTATTTTTAGACATGCACCGACCTATTACAAGTGTCACAATAGACAAAGATTTGAATGAAATGGAAAAAAAATTACATCTATTCTCTGGCCTTTTTTTAACAAAAAAAAAAAAAAAAAGACACAAAAAAGAGATATTGAAAGGAACTGGAAATGTTTTACTTTTGAGTGTATTGAAAAACACTGTGAGAAAAGGAGAAATTGAACAATTCCTATTGAAATGGTGAGACGTGTCAATGAATTTGAAAGGGTTGAAAACATTGAAAGTTGTTGAAAACGTTGTGGGAAAAGGAGAAAATGCCGGTTACCTGCATTTTCTCCTATTCCCACAATGTTTTCAAAAGCCTTTTTGCTCAGGGTTGTTAAAATTCGGGATTAATTTGGTAAAGAGTATATTTTGCAAGTCCCATCAAAAAAAGGGGTTAGAAGCATGAAATAAATACAATATTTGTCCTTTTCGGTGAAAGATAGAAATTTATTTCATTTCGTGATAATCATACGGTTATATTTTCACTTGTAGCTGCACCGTTCGTGAAAATATTACCGATGATGTTCACTTGATGAAATAAATTTCGATTTTTCACCGAAAAAAAAATATCCTCTATATGAGCCTTGCTCTGTAAAAAGGAGGCTTAATGCATCTGCGAAAAGTATCGATCCAGGCCAGCCTGCTCAGTCCGCGCAGGCTGACCTGGGCCGAAACTTTTCACAATAGGTCAATTTTCTGCATGTCTAAGAATCAGTGTACCTCATGATTCAGTTGGTTGTTAGACAAAAAAAAATTTACGGATCTATATGTGTGTAATGAGATGCTTGGTATCATGTATCACGGAGATGCATTAAGCCCCCTTTTGCTAGAGCACGGCCCATATGTATTGCATGTACTATAAGCTCTGTCTGCGCAAGAGGCAATCTTAGTTCTTTATTGCATAGAACGCGCGGTCTGATCGTGTATCTACACCTCGCTGTATTTGATCATAACCTATGACGTAAAAGTTTCTACAGCAGAAGTGGGATTGTAGTTGAGCCCTTCGAAAAGAACAGGTTGAAGGAAAGTACAATTTTTTAAAACTATTTTATACATTGAAGGGTAAAACAATTTTTTAAAACTATTTTTATATATCGAAAGGGTAAAACATTTTTTAAAACTATTTTATACATCGAAAGAGTTAAAGCTACTACTGGTTATGTAATTATTACTATTCTTATTTTTTGTTTATTTGTTTGTTGTTTGTGTGGAAAAGTAAATAATAAAATGGGTATATTTTGTTATAAACGACGTTCAGCATCTTGCTCAACTCCAATGGCTAGAATCAGGCAGTATCAATATGCTGTACCATGGCCTCATTTCTCAAACATTGATTGATTGAATGGTGTTTTACGCCGCCTTTAAGACTATTCCAGTCATATCTCGGCAACAGCTCTCGTGTCCATGTATGTCATGAGTTTCACCAGTACTAGGCTGGGGCTCTGAAGTGCCTTTTCCAAGGAAACTCCAACGAAAAAACCTATGCTTCCAGTGAGTCTCGAGCCTGGGGCCTCCATGCTATGAGTCCTACACTTTAACACTGAGCCACGCAGGCCCAATTTCCTGACTATAAATTACAGTTAACTCATAGAGTGCACAGAACAATATCTGCTGCTTTTGAGGCTAGAGTAAATCAAGATCAGAATACACAGAAGCACGTTCACAAGCTTTTTGCGGACGGCGTAGGTCAAGATCAGACTGCACAGAACGTGTAGTCTGATCTTGAACTACACTGTCAGCTAGTTTGTGAGATATTCTAAACAATGCGGTGTAGAAATGACAGAGTATATGTATTTATCTGTTTTTACTGACAGAAAATGTCCATAGATTTAATTGTCACCGCATTTTAGCTGTAGTGACAAGCTATAATCAGTTTTATATCGAAGTATCAGACCCCCATAAGCCATTTTAAATGTCATTTTCACCATACACTCGTCACAACTCGGCCGATTCCGTACCTACATTTAGCATCGTCTGTATAAGGGAGGCTTCCATTTTGAACTACCAATCACATGATCTTAAACATGGCGGCGCCCCTGTAGATCGCTTAGCAACGACATGAACAACCACTGTGAAGTTATTCACTTCTATCGATCTGTCGATGAAAGTTCCTAACGGAATTGATAAACCACGCTAAAAATTGAATGTACAAACTGTTTGCCGACTGAAACACTCTTAGAAAGATAACGATTGAAAATTTACTCATGCGTTCTTTCTAAAGAGGAGCCTTACAATTTCAATAACGGTAAAGCGGTGTGCTTCCGGAGATGTGCGAAATGTACCGTGTAGGTGCATATCAAGCTACGTGATACAGCCGAGGGACCTGATCAACGGATCACCCAACGTTTGCCAAATGTATACTATAGCTCTAGTGAATTGGTCCCCGTTGTAGATATGCATATTACAACTGGCACAGGCTATTGTGTCGTTGCTTTTCATGGGGCTACATGTACATCACAGGATAGCCAATCAGAGCAGCTTACAGATTTCCAGTTTGGCTGTACAGGTAACATTGCTATTGTTTGCACATTTGACAATGATAATTGAAACTAAAAGAATATTAGCAGATATAAACATTACAAGGTGATACCAAAAATACAATTCACTTATTCGTGAGGTCAAAAATATCGGAAAATCTGCTGCTCAGGAAGTGAGTGTGACCTCCCCTGAATCTCTATTGCATTCGGCATACCTCGGGTGATCCGGTGATCAAATCCCTCGGCTGTATCACGTAGCTTGATATGCACCTACACGGTACATTTCGCACATCTCCGGAATCCCACCGTTTTACCGCTATTGAAATTGTAAGGCTCCTGTTAAAAAAGAAAGCATGAGTCAATTTTCTATCGTTATCTTTCTAAGAATATTTCAGTCGAAAAGCAGTTTCTGCATTAAATTTTCAGCGTGGTTTATCAATTCCGTTGGGAGCTTTCATCGACAGATCGATAGATGTGAATAACTTAAACCGTGGTTGTTCATGTCGTTGCTGAGCGATTGACAGTGGCGCCGCCATGTTTAAGATCATGTGATTGGTAGTTCAAAATGGAAGCCTCCTTCATACGGACGAGGTTAGATGTAGGTACGGAATCGGCAGAGTTGTGACGAGTTTCTCTATTGGCTGTTCTAAAAATAGACGGGCAGAATTCTGCCCGTTTTTCGTAGCTTGGACCGATCCCTATACGCTTGTCATTTTCAATACCGACATTATTTTAGACTTGTCCTGTTCGAAAGCATTTGCAGAAGACAAATTACACGTGGTTTAAATGATAGGATTTTTTTTTCTTATTTAGTAAAGAAGACATTGCTGAAAAGGAATAAATGCGCGTTTCCAGCATTTTCTTCTCTTCCCAACGTGAGTGTTTTCAAAATCTTAAAACTCTCTCCCTCGGGTCCGTTTAAATTCGGGACTGTTTTGAAAAATATCAAATTTCTCACTATATATGTAATATGAGCCATGCTCTTGGAAAAGAGGACTTAATGCATCTGCGCAGGCTGACCAGGGCCGAAACTTTTCGCTATTAGTCAGTATATTCTGTATATCCAAGGACCAGTCTACCTCATTATTAAGTCGGTTGTTAAAAAATGTGGCTATCAAGGATCCATGATCATGAGATGACTTGCTTAGTATCATGCATCACGGAGATGCATTAAGTCCCCTTTTGCCAGAGATCGGTCCATATGTGTGTGACTGCAGATCTCGGACATATAAAATAAACTGTGACCAGTCCTAGCCAACTAATAGTTGATCGATTGATTGTATAGTTTTTGACTCCATTTTCGACGTTATTCCAGTTATATTGCCGCTTTCCTGGAGTTTCTTATACAAGTATTACATGCAATATTATTCCTACTGGCTCCTTTCCCACATAACCATCGTCGAAACAATAATCAGCCTTGGAAGAAGAATAAATGAATGACTATCAGCAATCCTCGGAAAGAAAGTGTCCGGACGGGGAATTCGAACCAGCGAGCTCCTATTCTCAAGTTCTGTACGCTACCGACTGCGCTTCCGGGGCTCGGCAATCCAACTGACCAACTTTGAGAACAAAATAGTTGTCAGGGGAGCTAACTCCTACGATATTATTTAAATAGTATCTCTAGTCATTCTTCTTTTTTACCCCCCCCCCCCCCATTAGCCTGCCAAGCGCGCCTCACTGACCTTTTGCGGACAGCGTAGATCAAGATCAGACTCCACAGAACGTGCAGTCTGATCTTTGACCTACACTGTCCGATAAGGAGAAATCTTTCCTCCAAAAAATATTTTTGAAATAGGAAATATTGGGTTTATACTACCAACTTGAAAGTTGTATTTCTTTTATTCAACAAGATAAGGGTTAAATCTTTATACATGCCAATAACCCATAGTTTAACACTTAGGCTGCTAATCTCGACTTAAGGACCTTTTGCGGACCGTGTAGATCAAGATCAGGCAGCACAGAACATGCAGTCTGACCTTGGATCAAAACTGTTCGATAAGAAGATATTTTCCCCTGATAAAATACCTTTGAAATAGCAAAATGATGGGTTTTACTGTCGGCTTCAAAGTTTCATTTCACTTATTTAGGAGGATAAGGGTTAAAAAAGATATTTTCATATTGGTCTACCATCAGTTTGTCTCAGGAAGTAACGGTTAAACCTCTAACATACAATCCCGACTTTTAACGACCCCGAGAAAGAAACCCTTTTGTTTTCAAAAGGCTTCTTCCTCGGGGTCGTGAACCCTTTATCACACAATCCCGAGTTTTAACGACCCTGAGAAAGAAGCCTTTTGAAAATATTGTGGGAAAAGGAGAAAATGCTGATGATCAGCATTTTCTCCTTTTCCCACAGTATTTTCTACCTTATCAAGGACAAATCTCCTTGATTCAAGCCACATTTAAAGTTTCGTCTGCAAATGCTTTGAATTTGGACAAGCTTAAGGTTTTTGTCATGTGGTCAAGAGTTTAAACACGGTATTGTTCAGCGGATCTGCGACATTTCGTCGAAACCCACGTTCATCGAAAACGATCCCTAGCCCTGATCCTTACCCTAACCCAGACGAATTGTGGCTCAAATCTTCCTCCCAGACAGAGCTTTTCATGAAATAAATCTAGGAATTTAGCAATCGGTATTTTAAAACATACATGGACTTCGACGAAACACCCTTTCGATGAAATGTCGTGCACCGTTGTTGAGCAATGGGCTAAGGGTGTCATAAGTACAATTCAAATCCAGATTTTACCGGATTATCTTAACCCTTTCCCAAACGACAAATTTTGGATTGGTCCAAATTGAAAGAGTTTGCAGACGACAATTTTAAATTTGATGAAAATGGCAGAAAGGTCTCAAAAAGGGTAGAAAACACTGTGGGAAAAGGAGAAATTGCTCGTTACGAGCAATTTCTCCTTTTCCCACAGTGTTTTCAAAAGACTTGTACTGCAGACACGTGAAAACTATGGCTTGTTTGGGAAAGGGTTAATACAATGTACATGTATTTGTAATATCAAGACCTGCACTTTTACCGAACGATACCTTTTTTTTTTTTTTTAAAGATCCTGAGAAAGGGGGCTTTTGAGAACATTGTGGTAACCAACAATTCTGTTGCAATGACTGTCGTCAATCCTCGGAAAGAGATTGCCCGAGTCGGAGATCGAACCAGCGATCCCCTGTTCTCAAGTCTTGGACGCTACCGATTGAGCTACCGAGGCTCGGCAAAGTGTGACTTAAACGATAGAATTTGTTTTTGAAAGGATAGAAAACATTGTGGGAAAAGGAAAAGTGCTAGTTACCACCATTATCTCCTTTTATTTCCATGGTGATGTAAAAAACCTTATTCTTTATGGTCGTTAAAATTCGGGACGACAGACGTCAGACGACAAAATTTTAGACTGGTCCAAATTGAATTAGTAGATATATAAACGCTTGATCTGGGACATTTCCCTTATGCCTTCTCATCCCTTACGCATCTCAACTCGCCTTACGCATCTCAACTCGCCTTACGCATCTCAACTCGCCTTACGCATCTCAACTCGCCTTACGCATCTCAACTCGCCTTACGCATCTCAACTCGCCTTACGCAACTCAACTCGCCTTACGCATCTCAACTCGCCTTACGCAACTCAACTCGCCTTACGCAACTCAACTCGCCTTACGCATCTCAACTCGCCTTACGCAACTCAACTCGCCTTACGCAACACGATATGCCTTATCCAATATGCCTTGCATTACCAAAAATTTCATGTAACACGCTGCAAAATCACATGCTCATGAAATCAAAAACCAACGAACTCGTTTACGTCAGTCGCAAACCATTAGGTTAAGCATTCATAATTAAATCAAACAAACCTCTATCTTAATCATTTTACCTTAAATTCAATTTTTATATCATATCAATCCCTTATGTAGTAAATGAAAAATTTTCGAAAAAAAAAAAAAAAAAAAAAAAAAAAAAAAATTTTAAAAAATTTCATCATCACGCGTCATCGCATCAGCCGGACAAACTCATACATCAGTTAATCGCATCAGCCCAGACAAACTCATACATCAGATGATCGCATCAGCCAGACAAACTCATACATCAGTTAATCGCTTAACCTCCCATCAACCAACGCATCACGCAATGACAAACCGGTTTACGAACTAGTTGACAGCTTAAGATTTTAATAAAAAAAAAAAAATATTTTTTGATAGAAATAAAAAATTGAATTTTACTTTTAAAGTTTCAGCAACATAATAGGTTAAAGAACCGACAAAGATATATAAAATATGGAAGATTTTAAGAAAGAAGATGAAGCAAGTAAAATTGTAGAAAACAAATGGGAAATAGATCAATTCCTATCAAGAGCATCTATGGATATGGATCATAGTTATGAGTTATTTAAAGAAACAACAAACAGCGCATGTGGAGCATTTTCCGTTGAAGATGAAGAATACAAACAGGTGGAAAAAGTGATAAAAAAATATGAAGAATTAGAAAAATTCTATAAAGAAATAAATTGTTATACTTACTATCTAACTCATAGCATATACGGTGATGTAAGACAAGAATGGTTTGATGAAAATTGTGAATTTGGTGAAGAATGTTTCTATCTAAATCATCTAGTATCCAAAAGAGAAAACGGCTTAATAAACATTGATAGAACTGACGGAAAAGGAAGACTACCACCTAGAAATCCAGATTCTCCTAGATATGAAGATCCAGTTATTAGTAGCAGCGATGATGAAGATGAAGACAATAATCAACTTTCTGCAGGTGAAATGGAAGATAAGTTTAACGATGCTTATGATTATTTTGAAGAAGAAATCCTTGGCAGTATAAGTTTTCTTTTAAAAAAGAAAGGAGAAGAAATTTGGAAAAAAGTACAAAATCTTTTGTCAAAAAAGAACGAGAAAGATATAAAGAAAGAGAAAATCACAGTATTAGAACAACAAGAATTAGAACAACAGTTGAAAGCCTTAGCAAAAGAAGAAAGTGAGAAAATTATAGAAGGTATTATAAATGAAATAGAAGAATTTAAAATAGAATATTAAACAAAATAAAATATCTAACCCTTTTACTGGGTTAAATATTTAACTATTTTACAAATCCAGTTCTATCAATATTGATACATATGCATTTTTAGCATTCGGATTATTTCTCTTTGTTATAAAGTTAATAATATCACATTGATCTACTTCTAAAGGTTTAGGAAAAACCGTGCAGGAACAACCTTCTCCCTTCTTTTTTATTAAGGAGTAGTTATGCTGTTCAACTCCATTTATGACGATATTAACTTTCGATTCTTCTCTTAGAACACCGCTTCCTTTAACAACCATTAAACTCCCTCTTAAAATTCTACCAGGAGCACTCATACAGTACCCTCCAAGACTATGAGATTCTCCACTACTTCCATTACCAAAAGCAAACTCATAAGTACCTGCTTTTAAATCACCTTGTTCCTCTGCATGCACGCTTATTATAGGCTTAGGTCCTATGAGAGAAGGAAGTGATACTTTTGAATCAACATAAGACTTTGTCGTTAAGTCTCTTTCATCTACAGGATTTCCTGCATTTTTTATAGTAAAACCTTGAAAATCTATATCTGATATTGCCGTAAAACTTCCATCCGGATTTTTTACAATAGCTCCTCCATTGTCAGCATAATTTTTATTAACTGCTGAATCACGGTCTATAGGATTTGATATTCCTGTAAGCTGATGAGTGTTCATATCTATTTTACCAGTTGCTAAGAAAGTTCCATATTGGTTTTTTGTTAAAGCATTATTTCCCGCAGTTATTGCTTCAACAGCGGTGTCCACATAATGTTTATTCGCCACCTGACGAGTTTCTATTGGCGAACCAACATTGTTTATTCTAAATCCATCCATGGAAATGTCTCCTCTTGCTGTACCATCTTTTCCCAAAACAAAAGCATTTTCTGCTTCATCCACATATTTTTTACTACATGCTTCACCCGGTTCCTCTGGGTCTGCTATATTTTTTATTTTATTAAAACCCATATTTAAATATCCCTTCAAATGATATCCCCCATTTTCATCTAACAACCCTGCGTTTGTATCAACATAAGCCTTAGTAGCTACATCCTGTGGATTAACGGGATTACTAACTCTAGTTAGTGTGTTTCCATTCATATTTATAGAACCAGCAGCGGGGGTAGTTCCATCTTTACGTAAAAAATTATTTGAGATGTAAGCAAGTGATACACCATCACTACTTGTTTTTGCTTCATCCAATCTCCCAAATTTATCAACAGGCATTTTTAATATTGCTAAAAAAGTTTATTTAAAATATCTTGAAATTTATTACCTAAGCATAATTCTTTTAAAATGTACAAACATAAATGACCGCAAAATACTTCACCTGCTTGTTGTAATTGATCTGTATTATAGCGTATTGGACTTTTTAAATAATCTATAATTTCGAGAGGTGGTTGAATACCATAACTATCAAAATAAATTTTTTTCTTTCCATTTTTAAACCATGCAACCCAATGAGTACCAGGTCCTCCTGCATCATCAAGATTTAATATACCACATTCTTTATTTCTTACTTTTTTAGGTAAGGTATCTCTTAAAAATATTCCTCTAAAATTTTTTATTTTTAATTTTTTTGCTGCATCATCAAGCTCAAAATTGCTTAAAGGTTTATTTGGTAAAGTTATATTATCAATTAAAATATTTTCCATTTTTTATATACTTAAATATTCACAATAGCATTATTATCTACCCATGAATTAAACTCATCAGAATAACCTTTCCACTTTACGAGAGATTTCTTTTTACCTTTTTTAATAATCTTTTCTATCCTATACACCTCTTGACTCGTTTTTTGTAGTTCAGGCTCATAAAAACTACCTTTTATTTCTTCACCATTTAAATCTTCAATCTTATACGTTATAGGCGTTGTATGTTTTACTTCTATAACTGTAAAAATCTCTTCAGTCCATCTCGTAGTATAACCTTTTTCAAAAGTCTTTTTCTTTTTACTTATTCTTACTTTGTCTCCAACAGAAAACTTCGGTTTGATATCCTCCCTTACTTGATCATAATCAGGATACAATGTTTTCCAAACTTTAATTTCATTCTTCTTTTTACTCGCTTCAATTGGCGTCATCTTAATAGAAGAATGCCTCGTGTTGTTGTATTCCTTAACAAGATTTTGTAATACATCAATATATACATTTGTAGAGTGAGCAGAAAAATACTTCCACATTTTTTCTTTCATTGTTCTAATCCATCTCTCAACAACGCTTGATTTTTCTTCATTTTCAGTAGAATACAATTCAACCAAATCCTTAACATCTTTGTTATAAAACTCTTTACCTTTATCTACCCACATTTTCTCAGGCTTTCTTTCCTTAAAAATACTCTTCAGTGCAACAGAAACAGATTTTCCTGTTTTATCCTTTAATGGTATTAGCCATCCATATTTTGAAAAGATATCAATAACAGCAAGAAGAAATTTTACTCCACGATTAAATTTAGAGAATGCTTGCATATCTACTAAATCTGCTGCCCATATCCTATCGATACCATTTACTCTAACTCTCCTTTTCTTAAATTTTCTTTTTACAGGTTTATGTAATTCTTCTGCTAGCGAATTTTTTTTTTACTCACACCCATACCAAATCTTTTCTTGGTTCCTATCAATGAAGAAACTAGTCCTCTTTCCATTCTTTCCTTAATAGTAGGATTATAGATGTCTTTTAACTCTTTAAGCATATTAGCATCACACACATCATTACGTGTTTTAGTATCATTATGCTTAAGATAACATATATCATGATGATATGCCGCTTTGTCAACACGATTAACGGGCTTAGACCAATCTTTAGGTGTTAAGTCAGGATTTAATCTTTTCTTTAACTTAGTGCCTGGGCCCGTGAAGTTATGTCCAGGTAAGTGCATTTCGACGGGCAAGTTATTGATTGCTTTGTTTAACAATGAACCGCCTTCTTTTTGTTTAACAAATTGTGTTTTCACGGTACCACAAATAGCACATTTTCCTCGCACCATTTTTTTACCATTTTTACTTACTACACAATTTAAATCTGTTGTATCAGTTTTCTTTTTACATTTAACGCAATACATTTTTTATATTAAAATATAATTTTTAATATAAAATGGATATTGTTAATTTATCTTGGAATGAAACTTTAGCAAAAAGATTTAACCATCCCCTTTTACCTAGGAGCATCAGAGGTTTAGTAGTAGGCAAATCAGGATGTGGTAAAACTACGCTTTTACTTAACCTTTTGTTAAGACCTGATTGGCTAGATTATAGTAACTTATACGTTTTTGGTAAAAGTTTGTTTCAACCAGAATATCGAATACTTAAAAAAGCCTTTGAAGAAAAAATACCAAAAGAATACATATTAAGACTGTTTTCAATTAAAGATGAAGTTCAAAACCGTGATATTTCACCTACTGCTTTAGTTGAAGAATGGGCAAAAACAATTAAGGAAAAATCTGATATCAATTGTGAATTTTTTGAATATGCTAGTGATGTCCCCGACCCAAGAGATTTAAATGCTTCAAATAAAAACTTAATGATATTTGATGACTTACTTTTAGAAAGACAAAACAAGTGTGAAAACTATTATGTGCGGGGTAGACATAGTAATGCTGATTGTTTTTATCTAGCACAAAACTATTTTAGACTACCTCGTCAAACTATTAGAGAAAATGCAAACTTAATATGCTTGTTTAGACAAGACTTAAAAAATCTTAATCATATTTATAGTGATCATGTAGGAGATGATATGACTAAAACTGAGTTTATCAATTTTTGTAAAAAGTGTTGGGAACAGCCTCATGGATTCGTAGTGTTAGATTTAACTAAGAACCCTAATAATGGGAAATATAGATGTGGATTTGATAACGTTTATATACCAAGAGATTATAAAGATTATTATTAAAAAAATATATTTTCATTTTAAAATATATTTTACTAATTAATAAAATGGAAGTAGAATTACTTGAAAAGATAGTAAAAAACACTGATCATAAAACATCATTTCAAATTATCGTAAGCGATAATAAAACAGAGTTTAAAACAAGATTTACTCCTCCACTTCTATTAGAAAAAGATAAAGAATATGAAATAGCATTGGTTAACCTCGAAACTTATTATTCATTTCCTAATATTGATGCAAGCAATAACATTTTTGTTTATACACCAGATAATGGTACGTCATGGGTAAAAATAAAAATACCAGAAGGAAGTTATGATATAGTTGATATTAACGATGTAATTCAACAAGAAATGAGAAAAAAAGGTCATTATGATGCCGTTAATGAAGAATATTATATTAACATCTCAGCAAATACTAATACTTTAAAGTCTATTCTTGTTGTAGAAAATGGATATCAGATTGATTTTAATCAGCAAAATTCTATTGCCAAAGTATTAGGATTCTCTCGTGCTAAATATGAACAAGGATTTCACGAATCAGAAAATGTTGTAAATATTCTTAGTATTAATAGTTTACTAGTTAATATAGATTTAATTTCAGGCAGTTATGTTAACGGTTCACAAAGAAATACAATTTATAGTTTTTTTCCAAATGTACCGCCAGGATATAAAATTATAGAAAATCCAGTCAATCTAGTTTACCTTCCACTAACATTAAATGAAATACATAATCTTAATGTATCAATTACTGATCAAAATGGAACATTACTCAATCTAAGAGGGGAAAATTTAACAATTAGATTTCATATAAGAGAGGCGAGATAAATATAAAAATGACAAACTATATTAATGCAAAAATAAATATATCAGACGGGCAAAAGGAAAAAATTTTACATTCTTTTAAAAACAAAGCTCCGGCTAGTATTCGTTTAAAGCATGAGGATATTCATGGTAAAGATGTAATAGCATTAACCAAATCTCAAGTAAATAAACTTACAAAAGCATATAAAGCTGGTGAAGGAGCAACGTTTAGAATGTCGACAAAACAACTTAAACATAATATGAAAGTAGAAGGTGGATTTCTTGGAATGTTAGCGGGACTAGCATCAGCAGCATTACCAGCATTAGCAAGGACTGTTTTGCCGGCTTTAGGAGTTGGAGCACTATCTGGTTTAGCATCTTCTGGCGTTCAAAAAGCAATGGGAAATGGATTGTATCTTAAGAAAGGTGGCTGCGTCTGTCAAGTAGAAACTGATGGTGAAGGTTTATTTCTTGGTCCAGCAAAAGGTAAAGGATTGGGTTCCGTAGGCGATGGATTGTATTTAAAACGAGGTGGTAAAATTTATGATGGAAAAGGTCTTCTTTTAGGACCTAATAGCCCATTCGCAAATATTCCTATATTAGGAGCAATATTGTAAATTAAAAAATATGAATGTGCATAAATTTGGAAATGGAAAACATAAAATAGTTCAACCAAAAACTATTTTTTGGAAACCCGTAGAAGTTAAGTATCCGGCTAAAAAAGTTAATCCTGTTACATGGGATATTTTTACTCAACAACCGTTAGTAATAGAAGTAGGACAAACGATAACGATAGCCTTAGGTATGGGCTTCAATATGAGTAAAGGTTTTGTTTTAACCTCTCTATCTTATAATCTTAAACTTAATCGATTATCTATTACGAATGAAGTTACGTTAGAAGAAGTGGATGACATTGTTGCAACAATTACAAACAACTCTGATAAAATAAAAAAAATTAATGAAGGTGAATTTTTGTGTCGACTTTACTATTCTATTTAAAAATAAGTTGCCGTTAATAAAATGGAACTAAAAGAAAAGATTTATCCAGAGCTACCAGAAGCACGAAACATACCAAATGCACCAGTAATAACAGCAAGAGATAACGGTCAATCATTCAGGTTACAAAAGATATCAGAAATTCAGACTTTTTTAGAAAGTGAAGTTAGGGAAAGAGAGCAACTAAGTAAAAAATATATGAAGATTAGTAAGACTGTGGATAATGTAGAAGCTGGACTAACCGTTATAGCACTAGGCGCAGGAGCAGGAGGAATCGCTTTACTTTCAACCGTAGTAGCGATACCTGGGACTATAGTTCTAGAAGGTTGTGCTTTAGTTGTTGGTTTAGCTGCTTTAGTGGGTAAGTTTGTAGTTAGAAGAAGCAGAACAAAATCTGAAAAACATCTTCAGATTAAAATGCTAGCAGATTCGAAGTTAAATACATTACTTACGCATATATCAAAAGCGATAACAGACAACAAAATAGATCATTCAGAATTTACATTAATTATGGAAGAATTGGAAAAATACAAACAAATGAAGGAAGAAATTAGAAGTAAGACAAAGAAAAAAAGCAAGCTAGAGGAATCGGAGAGTTTAATAGAGAAGGGACGAATAGAAGCACGAGAAGAATTCCGGAGACTAGTAGAAAGAAACAGTGGCCATCATTAAGAATAAAACTAAAACCACCTAAGTTTAAATGTTCTTGTGCATGTGAGATAGATAATACAAATTAAAAAAAATTTTTACTTTTTAAAAAATGTCATTTTTGAAGATAAAAGACCCTTTAAAAAGGGAACAAACAGTAAAAGATTATCTTGCTACAATGAAAAGAATTCGTGATAATCAGCTTGCAGAGAGAACCGGTGATATTGAATTACAAACAGACCTTTCCAAGTTTTTTAGACCTATTACAGAAACGCAAAAAGCTTCAACAAAGGAGATTACAGAAGGACTTAAACCTATTAAAGAGGGAGTTCAACAATTACCAAGAACAATTACTGAGAGATTATCACCTATTAGGAAGGGGATTATTCAATTACCTGCTGCACTTTCTGAAGAACTGAAACCTAGTCTATTACCAGCTGCGGAACTTCCTTCTTATGATGAAGTTGTGAAAAAAGAAAAAAAAGAAGAAATTCAACATTTTGTTAAAGTTTTTAATGAAAAACATGCAGAAAGAAAATATGATTTTGATAGTACTTATAGAATAGTTTTTGATAAAAATTCTAGTACATTTAAATTTGGTAGAAAAGAAATTTTTTTAGACCCAAAAGATAATAACTTTTATTTAGATGAAGTTAATTTTCCTGCAACGGATGGCTTATGGGAATTGATTTTATCAAATGATCCAAAAAATTTTACTAAATCTGATTCTAAAGCTTATCAACATTTACTTTTTTTAAGTGATATTTTGTTTGTGGATAATGATCCAAAAAATCAATTAAAATTTTATGATACAAATAAATCAAAATGGAAAAAAGTAATTCAACCCATTGTTGATCACATCTTTAAAGAAAAAACTGGTAAAGGATTAAGAAAAAAGAAAAAAACAACCACAGTAATACCATCTGACCCTAACGCTCTATTAGAAAGATTTGATCTCTTAATGGCAAGTAAAGGCGCAGGTAATACAGGTGTGAGAAATGAGTTGGTAAGTATTTGCGATGAATTAAAAAGACAAAATGTTTTAAATGCAAAAACTTATAAAAAATTAATGTCTATACTATAAAAATGATTTCATCACAAAAGAGAGGATTTAAAAGAAATTATGCATATGGAGGAGCAGGAATGTTTGATAGTTTTGTTAATTTTCTTACAAAACTCTTTACAAGCAGTGCAGCTAAACAAATTGCATCTTCAGCAGTTGATGTTGGTAAAAGCGTAGCTAAGGAAGGAGCGAAGAAAGCATTGGAGGTTGGAAAGAGTGCCGCGGTTGATGCTGGTAAAAAGTTAGTTCAAAAGGCTTTAACACCAAAATCTAAAAAGATTATAGAAAAATATACACCAAAGCCTACTACTACAACTGCTCAACCTGTAATGCAAGATATTAGTAAGTTAATGGATGGTGGTGCTATTGCTATACAAGATTTAGTTAAAAAATTAAATAGTAAGGGTTCCGGAGTTAAAGTATTATAAATTTAAGTTAAGTTAAGTAAAATATTACATTAAATAAAAAAGAATGACGAATCTAAAATTTAATTTAACACATTATGAAAAATACAATACAAAAAGGGTTAGTATCCTTTATGCTAATTTTAAACTTGATGAAGATTGTGAAGTAATAGATAGCAGTGATACAAAATATGGCTATGATAAAGCTGTTTTAAAATTGTCACCAGAAAAAGTTGATATCATTAAGGAATTTGAAGTAGATGTAAATCAATATTTAGAAAAAAATAATATGCCTAAGGTAACCATTATTTATGGAAATAGAATTTATCCAAAAATGAAAAAAAACTTTTCAGTAAAAAAAATTGTAAATATTAAACTTAAGGGTGTGTATATAGATGATGAAAACAAGTCATTCCCTCAACTATGGGCAAATTAATTAAACAATTATAATTTGACTTAAAAATTATAATTGTATATAATAAAATGGATATTTTAAATATTAAAGCACCAATTTTAAAAGACGACAGTATTGATGAATATGAATATTATGAATATCTACCTATTACAGGGACTAATCTTAACAATTCTGGAGGAAATATTAGGATTGATATTGAAACTCAAGATATTTTTTATCATCCTTCTGAATCGTATCTACTAATTGAAGGAAGATTGCTAAAAACAGATGATAATCCTTATACAGTAGTAGGAGCAAATTTAGATGAAGTTACCTTAACAAATAATGGATTGATGTATCTGTTCAAAAATATAAGATACCAACTTAGCGGGCAAGAGATTGAAACAATTAATTATCCTGGTCAGACTACATCAATGCTCGGATTGTTAAAGTACCCAGATGATTTTTCTAGATCTCAAGGGTTAAACCAACTATGGCAAAAAGATAACAATAATGTTGCAAATATTGCAAATAATTCTGGTTTTGCAGTCAGAAGACAGTATATTTTTAGTTCAAATCCAGTTGGAACATTTAGTTTTAAGATACCAATGAAACATATATTCGGCTTTTGTGAAGATTACAACAAAATTTTATATGGAATGAAACAAACACTAACCTTAACAAGAAACGATGATAATGACGCAATTTTTAGATTGGCTACTGTTGCAGCTGCAGGGGGTAATCCTGCTAGACATGAACCTGGTAAGGTTGTATTAACTAAAGTTTCTTGGTTTATGCCTCATGTAACGCCAGAAGATGGAAACAAGTTGGAACTTTTTAAATTTATCGAGAAGAAAGAAAAATTCCCAGTTGGATATAGAATGATACAAAGCGATAGTATTGCAGTTCCACGAGCAACAGGATTTACTTGGAGACTTTCATCTAAATCATCTCCTGAGGTACCACGTTTCTTAATTATTGGTTTTCAATCAGGAAAAAGCGGTTTACAAGAACAAAACCCTGCTATATTTGATAGCATAAATATTAAAAATATTTATGTTATGTTAGGATCCAGAAAATTTCCTGCATATGATTATGATATAAATTTTACTAATAATCAAATTGGTAGAATATATGGTGAAGCCGCTTCATTTAGAAAAAAGTTTTTTAACATGGATGAATTAGTATCAAACCCTAGTATTAATCCTTTTGAATTTAAATTTCTTTTTCCTTTGTTTGTGTTTGATTTATCAAAACAAAGTGAAAGGCTAAAGTATTCTGTAACTGATATTCATGTTAAAGCAACATTCAATCCTGCTGTTCCAGCAAATACTATCGCATATGCTGTTTTACTTAGTGACAGACTAATCAACTTCCAGAGTGATGGGAATAAAATGAGTGTAGTGTATTAAGTAAATCTTTACTGAAATAAAATATGAAAAAGGTTGCTGATTTTAAGAAAATATTAACAGATAACAATATTAAGTGGTATTCCTATTGGAACAAGAAAAAGTACATTGATGTGTTAAAAGAGCATGGTTTATATCCTGAAGAGGAAGAAAAAAAATTTTTTAAAAAAATTCCTAATTATGAAAGATTAAAGGATATAGCTAAAAATCCGAGGAAAGTTACCTTAAAGGATGTTGAAACAGAAGAGGTAAAAGAGTTTCCATCAATTTATAAGGCTGGTAAGTTTATTGATAAATGTCCACAAACGATTGAAAACTGGAATGGTAGAGTATGGAATAATAAATATAGAATTGATATTCTTTAATTTTATTATTTATGAAAAAAAATAATAAAATTTGACTTAAGAAAAGAATTTAATATTTAAAAAAAAAAATGGATCGTCAGTTAGATGAACTTACTGTACCTGGATTGAAAAATCTAGCAAGGGAAAGGGGATTAAGAGGATACTCAAGGCTTAGGCGTAATGAATTAATAACTCTTTTGAATAATACGGGACCCTCAATGTTAGATAGAGACCTAGTTACTATTGATGCGCCAATATTACAACCAACACCCTATATACCACCACCACCAATCAGACAACAAACTACTTCAGTTAATGATTTGATAAGGAGTTTAGAAAATGTAAGAGTAGAACAACCAAGTATATCACCTGAACTTAATGCTTTAAAAAATAAATTAAAAAGTTTATATGATGAAGAAAGAGAGAAACAAATAATTTTATATGAAAATAGGTCTGCCTTAAAAGATTATGCAACTGAACATAAAATAGATAGTATACCTGTTGAGACATTACAAGAGTTTTTAATGTTAACAAAACCGACAATTGAAGATCTTTTAAGAAGCATGCATAGTCATAAAGTAAAATTAAATCTTCAATGTTTTATGGAAAGAGGAGAGGGTAATAATAGACAAATAGTAAAAGCAAATTTTTCTTCTGGTATTTATGAGATTTTTTTAGAAGGAACTAATGTAGGAGAAGTATATGAAAAAATGATGGAAAGAATTTTAGAAAATTTTTATAATTTTATTACAAATGGTAGTGGTTGGAAATTTAATAGTGTGGTTCATTTAAAGTTACATAGTGTTATTTATGAACCATTAAGAGCAAGTGGATGGATTGATTTACCTAAGTGGATTGCTAACAAAAAGGCTTGTATTAATATAAAAAGTGAGAATGATGAATGTTTTATAGATTGTATTTTGAGATATTTAAATCCAACAGATAATCACCCAGAAAGAGTTGATAAAGATTTAAAATCAAAGAAAAATAGCTTAAATATGAAAGGAATAAAATTTCCTGTTTCTTTACAGGATATAGATAAGTTTGAAAGACAGAATCCGACAATTAGCGTTAATGTTTTTGGGATAGTAAAAGGTAAGGAAAAAATCAAACGTATTAGAGTTATAAAAAGTTTAAAAGAAAATCATATAAATTTGTTATATATTGAAGAAAAAAAAGAAAAATCACATTATGTTTTAATAAAAAATATTAATGCTTTACTGAGAACTCAAGCGGCTTCTAATCATAATGTAAAGTATTGTATGCTTTGTATGAATCATTTTGGTAGTGAAAAACTTTTAGAAAAACATAAGGAGCGTTGTGAAGATCATGATGGAGTTGATATAATATTGCCAAAGTTTGATCCTGAAAATCCAGAAAAAATTTTAATAAAGTTTGAAAACTATTGTAGAAAAATTATGGTACCTTCTATAGTTATTGCTGATTTTGAATGTATATTACAAAAAATAGAATCACAACAAAAAAGTAATACTATTGAAATACAAAAACATATACCTGTAAGTTATAACTATTTAATTTGTCCTTTCGATGATAAAATTATGAAACCAAAATTAAGAGGATATGTAGGAGAAGATGCAGAAAAACATTTTATAGATACTTTAACAAAGGATACTAAACAACTTTTAAAAGAATTTTATGAAAATGAAGTAGAAATGGAAATTTTAACAGAAGATAAAGTTAGAAAACATAAAAATGAAGTAAAATGTTGGATATGTGGTGGTAAATTTACTCATGAAAATTATAAAGTAAGAGATCATTGTCATTTTACTGGTAATTATAGAGGTGCCGCACATAATGAATGTAATCTTAAAGCAAAAGTTCCTGATTTTATACCTGTTATCTTTCATAATTTATCTGGTTATGATTCTCATATTTTTATTAAGTATCTTGGTAAAACTAGTGGCAGAATTGAATGTTTACCTAACACAGAAGAAAAATATATTAGTTTTACAAAAAATCTAAAGGTAGGAGATGAAAATATTAAATTAAGATTTCTTGATAGTTTTAAGTTTTTAGCTAGTAGTTTAGAAAAAATTGTAGAAAATTTAAAAGATAAAAATTTTAAAAATTTAAAGTATTATTTAGAAAATCATCGTGGTGGTTATACAGAAGAAAAATTAAAATTGTTAAGTAGAAAGGGTATCTTTCCTTATGAATGGATGGATAGTTTTGATAAGTTAAAAGAAACACAACTACCACCTATAGAAGAATTTTATTCAAACTTAAATGGAGAAGGAATTGAAGAAAAAGATTTGGCACACGCGTTAAAAGTTTGGGATGTTTTTGGTTGCAAAACTATGTCTGATTATTTACAACTATACAATGAAACAGATGTTGTACTTTTAGCCGATGTTATGGAAAACTTTAGATTTTCTATGCTTAAAGAATTTGATTTAGACCCTGCTTGGTATTATACTTTACCTGGATTTGGATGGGATGCTATGCTTAAGGTAAGCGAAATAAAATTAGAAAAACTTACTGATATTAATATGCTTAACTTTTTTGAAGCATCAAAAAGGGGTGGTGTTTGCACAACAAGTATAAGACATTTTGAAGCAAACAATAAGTATATGGGTGATGAGTATGATTCAACTAAACCTAGTATATATGGGTTTTACATTGATAAAAACAGTCTTTATCCTTGGGCTATGAGTAAGCCTTTACCAGTAGGCGGTTTTAAATGGATGACAGAAGAAGAATTAAATAACTGGGAAAAATATCCGTGTACCCTGGAGGTTGATTTGGAGTATCCTAAAGAGTTACATGATTTGCATAATGAAATGCCTTTAGCAGTAGAAAAATTAAAAGTTAGTAAAGTAGAAAAGTTAATACCAAACTTATATGATAAAGAAAAATATTTACTTCATTATGAAGATTTAAAGACTTATCAGAGATTAGGATTAAAAATTAAAAAAATACATCAAGGAATTAAATATCGAGAGAGTACCGCTATTAAAAAATATGTTGATAAGTGCGTAAATTTAAGAACACAAGCAAAAAAGGATAAAAATAAATTTTTAGATAATTTATGGAAGTTAGCAATGAATTCTGTTTTTGGTAAAACCATGGAAAATATAAGAAATAGAGTAAACATAGAATTAGTTAATGGTGAAAATAGTGAACGTTTTAAAAAGTTAACAGCAAAACATAACTTTCATAATCATACTATATTTGATGAAAATTTGGTTGCTGTTCATATGAAAAAAACATGGATTAAATATGATAAACCAATTTATTTAGGAGTAAGTATACTTGATATTAGCAAAACAACTATGTTAGAAGATTATTATAACTATTTTAAAAATAAATTTGGTGAAGATAAAGTATTTATGTGCTATACTGATACTGATAGTTATGTTTTAAAAATAGAAACTGAAGATTTGTATGAAGATTTAAAAGAGGATGCCGATGATTTGTTTGACTTTAGTAATTATCCAAAAAATCATCCATTGTATAGTGATAAAAATTGTAATGTGTTAGGTAAATTTAAGGATGAAATGGAAGGAAATCTTTTAACAGGATTTGTTAGTCCTGGAGCAAAAACTTATGCTATGAAAAAATTTATCTTAAAAAAGGATAAAGAAGGTAATGCAGTAACCGATAAAGATGGTAAATTTATTTATATTATGCCTATAGAAGCTAAAGATAAAGATGGTAAACAAATTTATAAAACAAATGAGAAAGCAGAAACTAAAAAATGTAAAGGAGTTAAAAAGTCTGTGATTAAAAATGAACTAAAAT
Organism: Tridacna gigas; assembly: GCA_945859785.2. Classification (NCBI taxonomy): domain Eukaryota; kingdom Metazoa; phylum Mollusca; class Bivalvia; order Cardiida; family Cardiidae; genus Tridacna; species Tridacna gigas. The sequence goes on from OX244036.2 coordinate 60,355,683, forward strand.
TTAAAACTTATAAAGATTGTTTGGATACTGAAAATGATTTTTGTGTAACTATGGGAGGAATAAAAAGTAAACTTCATGAAATAACTACTATAAAAATGAAGAAAATAGCTTTAAGTTTTGAAGATGATAAAAAAGGTTTGATACTGAGGGATGGAAGTTATAGAACATTATCATATGGACATTATAGATTACAAGGATTAACAGAAGAAGAAAGAGAAATGTATGAAGCACAGGGGGCAAGACCAAAAACAAAATAAAATATTTAATCTAGTAAAAAGATTAAATATTTATCTAATTAGAAAATCATCTAAAGTTGTTAGTGGTTCAAGTTTATCAATTAGTTCTATTCTAGAAAGTTTAGACCTGCCTTTTAAATTTTTATTTCGTGCTAAAATTTTTAGTTTTGTATCACCATAACACTCTAACTTATCTCTTATTGATCCATTCCACTTTTGTTTAAATTTTTCTTTTTCAATACAATTAATACATTTACCCCCCTCACCAGCTATTTTTTCCCCGCAACTATTGCATGGTGGTGTTAAACATTTTCCACAAATAAATTTACTACAATCATTACCTATACAAGTGACATCATAAGGTATACCAGAAATGTAATTATAATCACTTTTTCCACATTCTTTACATTTTAAATCATAACATGTTTTACATGTGATATATAAAACATCTTTTCTACTCCACCTACAAGTACAAGGTCCCTTATTACTTCTACACCAACCAAATGGTCTATCATCATATCTACATTCACCGCACTCATATATCCATTCATCTCGTACATTTTCTACCTTTTTTTCTAATATGCTATTACAACAAACACAATTAGTTAATAAGATGCTATCATTTTTTAAATTACTAGGCTTTGCTTTAATTTCCATTTTTCATATAGTTAACTGGTTCTGATAACTTAAAAATCAAATTCAATTTTTTATTTCTATCAAAGGAATAAAAAATATTTAACAATGTTTAGGAATTAAGTAATCTTTTAATGAACATACTTTTTTGCTTTTTATTGTTATTTCCTCTTTAACATTATTTATTAGTTGTAAAAACATCTCAACTACTTCAGTTTGGTATTTTTCATGTATACCTGAACACAGAACTCCTCCTGATTGAAAAACTGAAATTGTTATTTTTCTCTTTGTTGTGTTTTCTATAGATAGTTTGTTATGTATGTCAATATTTAAACTACTAAAAATAGAAATGAAATGTTCATATGTAATTTCATTTTCTTCTGATAAAAACTTTCTGTTTTCTTCATCTCTTTTTATGGTAAATTTATAAACAGGCATATCTTTTATTGTTTCAATTGGGAATAAAAATTGTTTTCCTACAAATCCTCCTATACAAGGACATATTACACCATTAATTTTAGATAAAATTATTTTGCTTAGTTTTTCTCTATCTATATTAATCCCAAGCTTAATATATATATTTCTCATAACAGACACAAGGTAAATTTTAAAATCATCTACATGATGATCACTAATTATATGCCAAATAAAAATCAATGCTGTTTTACAATCTTCTAAAGATTTACAACCAGTTATTTGTATAACTCCGTTTTTAAACAATTTAAGGTTTAAGCTTTTGTTGTCATAAACGAAAGAAAAAGAAATAAAGTTTAAAAAGTTTTTTTGTTTTTGTGTCTTGTTGCTTTTTTGGTTCTTTTTATGACCTTTTTCGTTGCATCTATATCTCAAATGAACTAAAGGATCTAAAATTTCCACTTCATTAAATAATTGCATTAAATTTAAGTCCTTTAAATTTGTGTATGCGATAAAAGTGTGTGTTGAAACTTTTGTTTGGTAATTATCCATAATCATAAAACAAATAAAAAATTAAATAATTTTTTTATTATTTTTTTTATTTAACGTAATAATAAAAATTTTTATTTGTTAATAAACAAATAAAAATAAAATTTTTTAATTTTTTTATTTTTTAATTTTTATTTTTTTTAATTACCATGTTGCAAATACCAAAAATTAAGTCAAGATTATCTATTATATCTATTCTTTTATCTAAATGTTCTTTATTAGTTTTATCCTCTTCATTTTCATAAAAAAACTTGGCTTTTTCTTTTATTGATTTACAGTTATTATTAATAGAATCTATTATAAATTTTTTCCTTTGTTCATTTTTATTTTTTCCTTTCTTCATTTTAAATTTAAAATCATTTTTTCTACTTTTAATAACTTTAGCGACAAACTTAATAAGATTATTACTACAATTATTATCAATTTGATATAGTAGAAAATCTATTTGTTCGTCTAAATCTGTCAATAATTCTCGTATTGTAAAATCTTTAATATCATATTTAGGATCACGTTCAATACGCAATCTATCTTTATCTAAACTTGTTTTTTTTGTTGCTTCCATATTTTATATATCTTTGTCGGTTCTTTAACCTATTATGTTGCTGAAACTTTAAAAGTAAAATTCAATTTTTTATTTCTATCAAAAAATATTTTTTTTTTTTTATTAAAATCTTAAGCTGTCAACTAGTTCGTAAACCGGTTTGTCATTGCGTGATGCGTTGGTTGATGGGAGGTTAAGCGATTAACTGATGTATGAGTTTGTCTGGCTGATGCGATCATCTGATGTATGAGTTTGTCTGGGCTGATGCGATTAACTGATGTATGAGTTTGTCCGGCTGATGCGATGACGCGTGATGATGAAATTTTTTAAAATTAAATTTTTTTTTTTTTTTTTTTTTTTTTTTTTTTTCGAAAATTTTTCATTTACTACATAAGGGATTGATATGATATAAAAATTGAATTTAAGGTAAAATGATTAAGATAGAGGTTTGTTTGATTTAATTATGAATGCTTAACCTAATGGTTTGCGACTGACGTAAACGAGTTCGTTGGTTTTTGATTTCATGAGCATGTGATTTTGCAGCGTGTTACATGAAATTTTTGGTAATGCAAGGCATATTGGATAAGGCATATCGTGTTGCGTAAGGCGAGTTGAGTTGCGTAAGGCGAGTTGAGATGCGTAAGGCGAGTTGAGATGCGTAAGGCGAGTTGAGTTGCGTAAGGCGAGTTGAGTTGTGTAAGGCGAGTTGAGATGCGTAAGGCGAGTTGAGATGCGTAAGGCGAGTTGAGATGCGTAAGGCGAGTTGAGATGCGTAAGGGATGAGAAGGCATAAGGGAAATGTCCCAGATCAAGCGTTTATATATCTACTTGAATTCATTTGCAGACGACAAATTAAATGTGGCTCAAATGACGGAATTTTATCTTTGAAAGAGGAAAACATTGTTGGAAAAGGAGAAAATGCTGGCAACCAGCATTTTCTCCTTTTTCCACAATATTTTCCACCCTACCAAAACAAAATCCCATCGTCTGAGCGAATACGAATTTGTCATCTGCAAATGCTTTAAATTTGGGCGAATCTAAAATTTGGTCGTCTGGGAAAGAGTTAACTATGAAAAGAAACATGTCGTATTGCTCTGATACAGGTAGTTAAAACTCGGAAACGTTTTTTCAAATGGTTAATGGAAGGGGTAAAAAACACAATTTATTCATGGACAGACCTTCAGAAAGATGCACTGAAAAAGGGCGGAACGTGTCGAAAAACGAAATGTTCAAATTCTCATTTACATCTCAAAAATCAATTATTTTCGTATTTCTTTTCAAGCTAACTTTTAACAACTCATTGAACTTTCTTTTCCATCTGAATGTTTCCAGATAATGTGTGTGCAAGTTTCCCTTTCTTCTTTGTCTTCTATAGCCAAGCACCGACAGCTCAGTCAGTAGCGTACAGGACTTGAGAACAGGGGGTCGTTAGTTCGATTCCAGGCTCGGCCAATTTCTTACCGAGGATTGATGATAGTCAATGTGACAGGATTCATTCCTCTCTCACCGCTGTTTATTGTTTTGACGATGATTATGTGGGAAAGCAGCCAGTGGCTTGGAAAGAATATTGTGCGTAGTACTGGTAAAAGAAACTCCAGGAAAGCATGGAAAGGTACACTGGCCGCCGTGATATAACTGAAATAATGTTGTCAACGCCATACAATCAATAAAATCTGTCTTCTATATGTTGGAGGAACATTTAGAATCATTACCTTAAAATCTTTATCAAACGCCAAAATTTCAGACTTGTCCAAATTGAAAGTATTTGCAGACGACAAATTGAATGTACTGTAAATGAAAGAATTTGTCTTTGGAAGGGTACAAAATATTGTGGCAAAAGGAGAAAATGCTGCTTACCACATTGTTTTCAAATGCCTTCTCCTTCAAGGTTGTTAAAATTCGGGATTGTGTGGTAAAGGGTTAAATCTTTATCACACAATCCCGAGTTTTTAACGACCTTGAGAAAGGAAGTTTTTTGAAAACATTGTGGAAAAAGGAGAAAATGCTGGTAACCAGCATTTTCTCCTTTTCTCACAATATTTTTTGCCCCTTTTGAAACAAATCACATAATTTTAGCAACATTCGATTTGTTGTCTGCAGTTGCCTTGAATATGGTCGAGTCTAAAATTTTGTTCTTTCATAATTGATTAAAGATTTACCAGCCAACAAAATTTTATACTCGTTCAAACTGAAAACATTTGGACAAGTCTAGAAAGTTGTCGTTTGGTAAAACGCTGTAATATAAAATCACATTTCACATACCTAGAGTTCGAAGTGTTAACCCTTATCCTGCGAAATATGTGAAGTGAAACTTTCGAGCCGATTGTAAAAAGCCAAATTTTGCTATTGCAAAGGATATTTTCTGGAAGAAAAGATATCTTCTTATCGGACAGTGTAGATCCAAGATCAGACTGCACGTTCTGTGCAGTCTGATCTTGATCTACACTGTCCGCAAAAGGTCAGTGAGTCGCACTTAGCAGCCTAAGTTTTTAGGTATTTTTTGGAAGAAAAGATATCTTCTTATCGGACAGTGTAGATCCAAGATCAGACTGCACGTTCTGTGCAGTCTGATCTTGATCTACTTTGTCCGCAAAAGGTCAGTGAGTCGCGCCTAGCAGCCTAAGCGTTAATTACTTGTTCAGCTTTCCCTAAGTTTTTGTACTGATTTAAACTTATCAAGGATACATGAAAATATGCAGACGTGAATTCAAACGGTGACAGCTGGTGTCTGTACAAAGTCTTATTTTTTGACACGATCTCAATCACATCGTATCAATCAATTTCTTATACGACCGTCCGTTCGTTCGTTCGTTCGCTCGCTCACTCACTCACTCACTCACTCACTAAGTCTGTCTGTCTGTCTTTTTGTCTGTCTGTCTGTCTGCCTGCCTGCCTGCCTGCCTGCCTGCCTGTCTGTCTGTCTGTCTTTCTGTCTTCCTGTCTGTCTGTCTGTCTGTCTGTGTCTGTCTGTCTCACACATACACATTTCTACCACTGTCTTCCTTGGTACAAAAATTCGCTCGGCCAACAAGAGAAACAAGAGAGGGACAGAGAGAAAAAGAGACAGAAGGGAGGAACAGAGAAGGACAGAAAATAAAAAAGACAGACTTTTATTTATTCAGTCCCCTAGATTTTGGTTTAAGTTTTCCGATTCTCGAAATTATGATGTTCGTAATACATGTATGTGTTCTGTTCTTTTCGCAATCTCTTTTTTCTATTTCTACATCAATCACTCAAATAAAATGTATTGGAATTATTTTCAAATTTCATTCATAGATCTTTAAAACCGTTGGTTATACGATATATTTATTCAAACAAACTTATTTAAACCTATCACCTATACAAATATAAAAACTCCCTTGAACTTGCGAATAATGGACACTGAAAGGAATGCGGCAGATGGAAAATGGGTCAAGATGAGGAATTTCTCCAAGTGTCCCATCATTTCTTGCACATTAAATTAATTCACGATAAGCTCCTCCCATGGGAGGATACAGTAAACCACAGATCAGATTGCACATTGTGTACACTCTGGTTTTTGACATACAATAACACCGACTTCAAAAGCTTGTATTTCGTTTCTAAAGTCTGCCCAGGTTTTCAGTGTCCGATCTGTCATAGAAAATACACATGAGCGGCGCTCTGGGGACACGCAGAAAATTGGCCAATGACAAAAATGTTTCAACTCCGGTGAAACGCTATAGATATGGTGAAATCTAGACCTTCGAATGTGAAGAAAGAGTTAGTGGCTATCTCTTTACCAAACGACAAAATTTTATACTTGTCCAAATTGAAAGCATTTGCAGACGACAAAATAAATGTCAAAATGTCATTAAAAATTGAAAAATGTCTGGTGAAGGGTAGAAAACATTGTGGGAAAAGGAGAAAATGGTGGTAACCAGCATTTACTCCTTTTCTCCCACAATGTTTTCAAAAGCCACCTGATGGCCGTTAAAAGTCGGGATTCTGTGGAAAAGGGTAAACTAATTCAGTTTTTTTTTTCCCTTCGCAAGTACCCCAGAGAAAAACATTTTACACTTTTCTCGAAAGATATGAAGGCTTGTTACAAACATGCATTCCTTTTCTTACGATGCTTTTCATGTTTTTTTTTTTCCCCCAAAGACACCTTCCTTTTCTTCAGATATCCCTCACTTTTGTTACTTGCGCCTGTCTAAAAATAGCACTAAAGTGATTGTTTTTTATCCGATTGTCTACATGGCAATATTCTTCGAGGATATGACCTGTCTACTATGACGCATCACAAGTACTAATACGCGGTGTGTAAATTGTTGCTTAAAAAGTGCAGGCGGAAAATTGCAACAGATCATATGTCTGTGGAAATATCAAGCCAATTTTTCCCTACAAATTTCTTAAAAAACAAAACGATTTTAAACGGGGAAAATATTTTTTAAAATACAAATTTTTTACTACAAATCTCTGGAGACAGTTTCTAAATATAGGCATTGGGAAAACCGGGATTTTTGCAACAGACAGACAACAACTGAAGTTGGAGGGCTGAAATTGGTTGAAAATACTCCTAAAAGGGAAGAGGTACAATTCACATATACCCATATAAACATTTCACACAGACTAAAATGTTTTTTAAGCTATGCAAATAACGGGTATAAAAGCGAAAATCAATGCATTCCATGCTAGGCTAGACGTAACTGTCTAAAATTATCACCTATTTTTTTCCTTTTATGTTATTTTATTCCATTCGTTTCCTTTAGGTTAGATCTACAATCCTTGTCGATGATTTATTTTCACACCTGTCGATAATGTGTTGTAAATGGTATTGATTAGAACTCAGGGGTCACAGGTGTAATACATTGGCCTCCTTTTTCCCACCGCGTTTCCCGCCTTCATTTCATGGCTTCTTCTGGTATGCGGCTTTTTTTTATAAATTTCAAAATACTAAAATTATGCAGATAAGCGAGCAACGGGTCACTTGAGGATGTGGGTTCGATTCCCAGGGCTGGTCATCTAAAAATTACTTTTAGTCTTTCGGGCGAGACGTCAAACAGCGTTCCGTGTGACTATGCTATAGCACGTTAGAAAAACCAGGCGTAACTCAGAATGGGTTTCGTCCTGTATCTTGCACTATCCCCCGTAATATAACTAACGTCTAGGGGTGTCACTCATATGGGCAACCGATGGTGACGATAAATGAACCCAAAATTAACCAATTCTGTTTATACTGTAAAAGTTAGTAAAATACATGTGAGCCACGCTCTGTGAAAAAGGGGGCTTAATGCATTTGCAAAAAGTATCGACCCAGGTCAGCCTGCGCAGTCCGCGCAGGCTGACCTGGGCCGAAACCTTTTGCTTTTGGTAAATTTTTTGCTTGTCCAGATTCAGCTGGTTGTTAGACAAAATTGATTTTATGGGTGTATATTTATGTGATGACTTGCTTGGTATAATGCATCACGGAGATGCATTAAGCCCCCTTTTGCCAGAGCATGGCTCGTGTAGTTTACCCCTTTACCGCACGACAAAATGTTAGAGTTGTTAAACTGAAAGGATTTGCACACGACGTGAATTAGACGTGATTAAAATTCCGGTTTTTTTTTTTTGTATGGTTAGAAAATATTTTGAGAAATATTTTGAGAAAAGGAGAAAAAAAACTGGTAACTAGCATTCTCTTCTGTCGACACAATGATTTCAAATGCCTTTCTCCTAACGTCAATAAATGACAGGGCTGTTCGGTTAAAGGTTGAATGATAAATTATGCAATGTTTGAAATTAAGAAATTAAGAATGACACCCAGCTATCCAGCTATCCGTGCATCCGTCCGTCCGTCCGCATGTCTGTCTAATACATTTTATATCCATATTAGGGGGAAAAAAAACTAGCGCTCTCATTGCAGTGCTACAACTTTTTTTTTTTTTTGACTTTTGCCATTACTACAACAATCTCTATCATGAATTATTCTGTAAAGAAATGAAAACAAATATCCCCTTTTGTTACCGTGCTTTTTTGACAGTCGCTGGATCTATTGACTTGATAATATACTCTCCATTCTTCATAAAATGCTGAGAAAAAAAGCATTTGTTTCGAAAACGCTTATCTTTGAAGACAATTAGTACAAAAACTCGGCAATAAATAATTCTGCAAGAAAAAGAAAAGCATAAAAGATCTTTAAAATGATATATGGCGTGCAAGGTACTGGAATATGAATATTGAAACTCTCTTGGGGTTCAAAACGCAGAGAAATAATGAAAAATAATCATGCCTATTTTTCCCCTTGTTTTGCATCTTGTTGAAAATTTTCGATCAGATATGAGCCACGCTCTGGCAAAAGGGGGCTTAATGCATCTCCGTGATGCATGATACCAATCAGTCCATCACATAATTATGGATCCATAATAGCCACTTTCTAACAACTAACTTAATCACGAGGTAGAATGGTCCTCGGACATACAGAAATCTGACCAATAACGAAAAGTTTCGGCTCGGGTCAGTCTGCGCGAACTGCGCAGGCTGACCTGGGTCGATACTTTTCGCAGATGCAATAAGACCCCTTTTCACAGAGCTTGGTTCATCCATTCAAGACAAGACGTTGATCCAAACCATCGTTTGAAAAGCAGCAGTTAAAGCTAAAAATGGTGTGTCTGAAAATACATGTACATGTATACCGTACGGTTGTGGATTATAAAACTTATACAAAGAAATTACCAATAGATACAAGAGAAAAATGTTCCTATATCATATCAACTTGCGAAGGCGTGAATGTGCCAAGTGGTATCGATTAACAATAGCAACCCTTGTCTATTGGTGTCATCACTGGGACCGCAAATGGGCCGGCAGAGGCCCGAGAAATACTAGTAAACATCACCACAGTTCTGACCAATCGCAGTCTACTATTTATTCATTCGAGACTATTGCCAAAAATCAGGTTAAAAGCCAGCTTAAGTAGCCAGGAAAATCGAAAGAATTATTTTACGAGTCTTCAAGTAGAAGAGTCTATCGCACTGTGAGTAAAAGTAGACTGTCTCATATTGCTTTGAGGGGCTTCCAGAAGAAGAGAGGGAAGAGGCGGTAGGATGGAGATGACGGGGTCTAAATACCGGACACATTTTGTTGTATCTGCATCACGAGGGTTCCAACTGCGTGAAATCTTATAAATGTGGCCTTCTCATAAACTTCAACGTTTCATCGACTGTCTTCGTTCAAATGTTCATTTTATATTTTTAAAAACGTCAGTATTCTTTTAAATTCGATCAATCCAAGGTAACGTGTTGATGAGGCAAGCAAATTTTCGACAGCCAAATTAAGATGGGCGATATGATATTTGAAGCTACATGGAACTTTTCTCGACTTTAAGCGAAAAGCTTCTCTGACGCTCATAAAGGAGGTATGAATTCGTAAATTAATGCTGTTAAAGTCGCGGTAGATTCAAATATTATTTTTAGTTTTTAACTATAAAAATCCCAGGAGAGAACAAAGTACTCGTATACATGTAAGGGTAAGGAGTGTTTTTATACTTAACCCGTTACCAAACGACAAAATTTTAGACTGGCCTAAATTGAAAGCATTTGCAGACGACAAAATAAATGTAATTGAAAAATTGAAATTTGTTTTGGGAAGGGTAGAAAACATTGTGGGAAAAGGAGAAAATGCTGTTTACCAGCATTTTCTCCTTTTCCCATAATGTTTTCAAAAGGCTTCTTTCACAGGGTCGTTAAAAGTCGGGATCGTGTGGTAAAGAGTTAAATAATATCACCAAAAAGGCCTTTTTCTTTCAAGATTACTAAAATGCATTTGAAAATAACAACAGGAACAATAAAAACATTACAACCTTTTTCTCTTAGTAACCACCGGCTTTCGCATAAGTATATAGTAAAGAATATTTGCTTTACGGACAGTGTAGACAAAAAAATCGGCCTGCACTGACTGTACAGTCTGATATATCTGTGCAGGCGGCGACAGCTCACACATTCATTTACGTCCAAATAATTTTAAAAGCCCACAATTTTGTCGTTGAAAAAAATGGGTTGATGTGTATATTTTGTTATAAATATTTTTAACATGAAATTATGCCTCTTTTGCATGGAAATTAGACTTCTTAAAAAAATGAATGGCTTATCAAATACAGTTTGGTTTGATTTTCTTTTTTGGGTTGTTGACGTTGTATAAACTGATGAACAACTGGTTTTGTATAGAAGTACCGCGTGTATGTTTCTAGGAACACAGGCCACTGACGTTCCATTCCATGAATAGGCTAGGGCTCTGAAGTGCCTTGGCTAAGAACACTTCCATGAAAAACCCAGTGCTCCCGGTAAGGCTAGACCCCAAAGTTTCCAGGTTACTTTCCAAGTTACGAGTCCAACAATTTACCACCAAACCACGCAGGACCCCAAGCTAATTCATGACCAAACGACAAAATTTTTAACTTATCCAAATTGAAAGCAATTGCAGCCGACAAATTCAGTGGGCTTAAATAATTGAATTTGTTTTTAAAAGGTTAGAAAACATTGTGGGAAAAAGGAGAAAATGCTGGTTACCAGTGTTTTCAAAAGGGTCTTTCCACAGAGCTGGTAAAACTCAGGATATATGGTAAAGTGTTAACCCTTAGGCTGCTAAGCGCGACTCAAGGACCTTTTGGGGACAGTACAAATCAAGATCAGACTGCACAGAACGTGCAGTCTGATCTTGGATCTACACTGCCCGATAAAGAGATAACATCCCCCATCCCCCACCCCCACAAAAAACTATGAAATAAGGAAATTTTGGTTTTTACTATCGGCTTGAAAGTTTCATTTCATTTATTTAGCAGGATAAGGGTTAACTCTTTACCAAACGACAAAAGTTTAGACTAGTCCAAATTGAAAGCATTTGCAGACGACAAAATAAAATTGACTCAAAAATTGAAATTTGTTTTGGGAACAGTAGAAAACATTGTTGGAAAATGAGAAAATGCTGGTTACCAGCATTTTCTCCTTTTCCCACAATGTTTTCAAAAGGCTTCTTACTAAGGGTCGTTAAAAGTCGGGATTGTGTGGTAAAGGGTTAAAGGTTATTAAAACAAGCAATAAGAAACAGTTACTCACTCTGTAGTTCTCGGTCTTGGGGGCGGCAGATAGTCCATCTTAATCACACAAAAAGAAATATATAAAATAATGACACTTAAATAAGAATTAACCTAAATATGTAATTCTGTCAGACGTTCGATTTGGTTTAATTACCGATGTTTTCACTACAGTATGTCAATAAAACTCTGCCTGAAAGGAAAGGGGGTAATATACAACAATATACTTCAGAAATCGAACAAAGCTTTCCGATCAATTCCTATGCATTATTAATAATCGGGGCTTGATCCCCGCTTAATCTGTCGTCCACAGCAGATAAGAGAGAAAGTTTAACTAACCTTATTAGAGGTTTTACCCCGTCTAAATTCTTATACCACAAGGGCATGGATATATTTGTAATAATTACTGGTCTTTGCATCTTTTTCTCTACCTTTGGTTATAATAATAATAATGATGATAATAATAATAATATCTTTCTTTTGTGAAGGTTAAAACATTAAGACATATTTTTTCACAATGTTGCCTTCAAAATGAGTGGAACAGTAATAACAATAAAATAATAATAATAATAACATAAAAAATAAATGGTAATATTGATGACTGATACTAATTATTGTGGTGCTTGAAAATGAAGAAGATTAATTCATGGCAAAATAATAATGGAATCTGGAATCTAATCGTTAATCTGTTATGGTTGTTGTCGTCGTTGTTTGTGACATTGTTGTTGTTGTAGTTATTGTGGATACTTTGTTGCCACTGTTGTGGTTGTTGTCGATGTTGTGGTTGTTGTCGATGTTGTTGTGGTTGTGGTCGACATTGTTATGGTTGTCGACATTGCTGCTGTTGTTGTTGTCGACATTGTTATGGTTGTCGACATTGCTGCTGTTGTTGTTGTCGACATTGTTGTGGTTGTCGGCATTGCTGCTGTTGTTGTTGTCGACATTGTTATGGTTGTCGACATTGCTGCTGTTGTTGTTGTCGACATTGTTGTGGTTGTCGACATTGCTGCTGTTGTTGTTGTCGACATTGTTATGGTTGTCGACATTGCTGCTGTTGTTGTTGTCGACATTGTTGTGGTTGTCGACATTGTTGTGGTTGCTGTCGATATTGTTATCGGCAATGTTGTGGTTGTTGACATTATTGTGGTTGCTGTCGACACTGTTGTGGTTGTTGTCGACATAATTGTGGTTGTTGTCGACATTGTTGTGATTGCTGTAAACATCGTGGAGATTTTTGTCGACATTGTTGTGTTTGCTGTCGACATTGTTGTAGTTGTTTTCGACATCGTTGGTATTGTCAACATCGTTGTGGTTGTTGTCGACATCGTTGTGGTTATTGTCGACATTGTTGTGATTGCTGTGGATAATGTTGTAATTGCTGTCGACATTGTTGTGATTACTGTAAACATTGTTGTGGTTATTGTCAACACATTTATTATTGTTGTCGACATTGTCGTGGTTATTGTCGACATTGTTGTCAATGTTATCGACATTGTTGTGGTTATTGTTGACATTGTTGTGAATGTTATCGACATTGTTGTGGTTATTGTCGACATTGTTGTGAATGTTATCGAAATTGTTGTGGTTGTTGTCGACATTGTTGTGGTTGTTGTCGACATTGTTATGATTGTTGACTAATTATTTTTGTTGTTGTTGACATTGTTGTGGTTTTTCGAGAAATTTTTGTCGATATTGTTGTGGTTATTATTGACATTTTTGTGGTTATTGTCGTTGTCGTTGTTGTGGATACTTAAATTGTGTTCGTTGTTGTCGACTAGTTGTTGTTGTTTTCGACATTGTTCTGGTTGTGTTCGAGATTGTTAAGGCTGTTTTTGACATTTGTGTGATTGTTGTCGACATTGTTGTGGTTGTCAATGTTAGTGGTACGGTCTTGTTGGCGTTGTTGTCATTTTCGCAGTGGTAATTGTTGTTTTTGTTGTCATTCTTGCAGTTGTTATCGAGTTTTCGTTTACATTTTCATTGTCATTGTTGTGGTTGTAGGCATTGAAATTATATAGGCTATGCTCTATGAATAGGGGGCTTTATGCACATGCAAAAAGTATCGACCCAGGTCACAATTATGTGATGGCTTGATGGGTATAATACATCACGATGATGCATTAAGCCCCCCTTTGCCAGAGCGCCGCTCACTTTATGATACTAAAAGGATACACATGGATAGCAACCAACCTATGGCTTTTGGTACTTAAGCCTTATCCTGCTAAGTAAATAACATAACATTTTCAAGCTGTTAGCGAAAACCTGAATAATGCTATTTCGAACTTATTCTTTAGAGAAAAATATCTCCTTATCGGACAGTGTAGATCAAAGATCAGACTGCACGTTCTGTGCAGTCTGATCTTGATCTACACTGTCCGCAAAAGGTCAGATGGTTGAACGACTGATTATCTGAGAGTAGCAGCAGTGATGGTTATCAGTGTCTCCAAGCCCTTGTGGTAATTTTGCCAACTAACAAATGATTATCCAATAACGCAATGTTTTAAAAGGCAAACTAACCATTCATTAATATACTGTACATGTATTTTGTTTATTCTTTTGATAAGTTGTCGGCCAGATTTTTTGGAGGTTTTCTTTTGCTTTACAAATATCTCTAGACACGATCACTTATCCAAAGCAGAGACTCTATAAAAAAAAAAACCTCAGTATAAAGAGATTGTTCTTTCCCTGGGTGATAGAGGGTCTTGCGTGGCTTAGTGGTAAAGTGTAGGACCCGTGACCTGAAAGCCCCGGGTTCGAACCTCACTGGATCCAATGGGTTTTTCATGGGAGTGTCTTTGGGCAAGACACTTCAAAGCCCTCGCTAGTTCTGGTGAAACCCAGGAAATGCATGGATATGACAGCTGTCGCCGTGATATGACTGAAATAATGCTGAAAGCGGTGTAAAACACCATTCAGTCGATCAATCAATCAATCCTTGGGTGATAGACTGTAGAAACTGTTATTTTCAAGCATATGTCAGTCTGTAACAAATTTACAGAGTCTTTTTAACGTAAGGTAGCAAGGTACTCCAGTGCCATAGCGTAACACTGTTGAAACCTTGGGTTCGTATTCACCAACCATTATTAAGAACGTTCTTTGTCTTATTTTCCAAGATTTACCAAACTTTCAAATCTGGAAAAAATCTGAGGAATAAGACTAAGAATATTCTCAAGAATGGTTGTTGAATACCAATCCACTGGACATACATGTGAGCTGTCCCGCTAATATGACTGAAATCGTTTTGAAGCAGAGAAAAACACCAAATCAGTCATTAAAGTGAAGTAAGGTGTAATTGAAATCAACATGTGTGAAAACATTGTTGCAAAAGGAAAAGTGGTTCATTACAAACTATTTCTTCTTTTGTCACAATGTTTTAAAAAGCGATTCGATGCAAGACGTCGACCGCAAGAGGTAACAGGTTAAATCTAACAAAACTCAACTTTGTATTTTACCCTTTACCAAACAACGGACAGATTTAACGACCCTGGGGAAGAAGGTTTTTACAACATTTTGGGGAAAAAAGGAGAAAATGCTGGTAAATAGCATTTTATCCTTCTCCCACAATGTTTCCTACACTTTCAAAGGCAGGTTTCGTCATCAGTCATATTCAACCTCTCTTCGGCATTTTTTTCTTAATTTGAACGAGTGTAAAATAATATCACCTGATGTAGAGTTTAAAGGAAAATCCATGAGTCATGCTCTGTGAAAAAAAGGGGTTTAATGCATCTGCAGAAAGTATCGACTCATGTCAGCCTGCGCAGTCCGCGCAGGCTGACATGGGTCGAAACTTTGTGCCATGGGTCAATTTTCTGCATGTCTAAGGACCCCTCTACCTCAGGATTCAGTCGTTTGTTAGACAAAATGAATATCATAGACCCCAATTCATGTGATGATTTGCTTGAAAGCGCTGATTGCCAGTAGCGGAGTCGGTAGAGTACAGAACTTGAGGGGGGGGGGGGGGTCGCTGGTTCGATCCCCGGCTCAGCAAATTTCTTTCCGAGGTTTGATGATGGTCATTTCGACAGGATTCATTCCTCTCTCTCTTGCTGACCAATGTTTCGATAATGATTATGGTGGAAAGCAGCCAGTGGCTTGGAAAGAATATTGTGTGGAGCACTGGTAAAAGAAACTCCAGAAAAGAAAAGCATAGATAGGTGCACCGGCCGCAGAGACATAACTGAAAAAAATGTCGAAAACGGCGTTAAACACCATAGTTACAACCATTCAATCAATTGTTATAAGGCATTATGAAGAGATGCATTTAAACCCCTTTTTGCCAGAACATGGATCAAGGTAAACATCAATATGAATGAGTACATTTTGACTGTCAAAGACTGGTGTAGATGGCAATGTTATCATTTGTATTTTGTATGGGGTAAAAAAAGATAATTACATAATGTAGAGACATACGTAGACACATAATTAGTCCTTTGTCATGAGTACGTATAGACTTCATTGTTCGTTCTCTGGTATTATTCTCTCTTCCACTTTAAATCCCTTATTCAATCCTTTACCACACAGTTCCGAGATCTAACAAACCTGAAAAAAGAGGCTTTTGAAAACATTGTGGGAAAAGGAGAAAATGCTGGTAGCCAGCATTTTCTCCTCTTCCCACAATGTTTTCTATCGTTTTACAGCCAAAAAGCATAATACCAGCCACATTTAAATTGTCGTCTGCAAATGCTTTCAATTTGGAGGACTCCAAATTTTTGTCATTTGGTAGTGAGTTAAAACATGGCAGGTTACATTTCAAGCTCATAATCTCTCTACGTACGAATCACTTTAAAACTCTTACCACCTGAAGCCAAGCCCAGGTAGGTCAGTCGGTAGCGTACAGGACTTGAGAACAGGGGATCGCTGGTTCGATCCCCGGCTCGGCCATTTTCTTGGATTGATGATGGTAATTGCGACCTGATTCATTCTTCTTCCGCCGTTGGCCATTGTTCCGACAATAGTTATGTTGCAAAGCAGCCAGTAGCTTGGAAAGAATATTGTACAGAGTACTGGTAAAAGAAACTCCAGGAAAGCATAGATAGGTGCACTGGCCGCCACGATATAAATGAAATGATGTTAAAAACGGCGGTAAATACCATACAATCAATCAACCTACCACCTGAAACGAATCTGCAGCTGACGAATTTGAAAAATGCTTGTAATATAAAGGGAATGCATGGACGTAAATTAAGGTTTAACTCATATATAATTGAGCCATGCTCTGTGAAAAAGGGGCCTTAATGCACCCGAGAGAGAGAGAGAGTATCGACCCATGTCAGCCTTTGCAGTCCCTGCAGGCTGACATGAGTCGAAACTATTTGCCATTGGTCAGTTTTCTGCATGTTAAAGGCCCATTCTACCCTCAGATCCAGTCGATTGTTAGAGAAAATAGATCTTATGGATCCATAATGATGGCTTGCATGGTATAATGCATTAAGGAGATACATTAAGCCCCATTTTACCAGGGCACAGCTCAATTATATCAGTACACCAGTAAGAAGGTCAAGAGTTAGAGGATTAAGCTACGCGAAATATGGATCCCGGCATCGCATTCGGTAGCGTACAGGACTTGAAAAGAAGGGGTCCCTGGTTCGAATCCCTAGCTCGGCAGATTTCTTTCGGATTGATGATAGTCATTGCGACAGGGTTCATTCCTCTCTTGTCGCTGATTATTGTTTCAGCTATGGTTACGTGGGAAAGCAGCCAGCGGTTTTGGAAGAATATAGTGCAAAGTATAAGAAAAGACACTCCAGGAAAGCATGAATAGGTGAACTGGCCGCCGCGATATAATTGAAATAATGTTGAAAACGGCGTTAAATATACCTACTATACACACAAACAAGCAGACAAGAAAGAAAATCTCTTTTATTCATGCTGCGACCGGGTAGTAACAAGCGCGGTTGAAAGAGAGTTCAAATCGCAATATATAACAATACAATGTAAAAATATAAGCCCCACGTAATTCTAATTTAAACAACACCTTTAAATACGCATTGAATGTGTTATTTGAATTATTTAGATATGAGCCATGCTCTGTGAAAAGGGGGCTTAATGCATCTGCAAAAAGTATCGACTCAGGTCAGCCTGCGCATTCCGCGCAGGCTGACCTGGGTCGAAACTTTTTGCTTTTGGTCAATTCTCTGCATGTCAGAGAACCAATCTACCTCACGTCTCAGTCGATTGTTGGACAAACATGATTTTATGGATCCCTAATGATATGATGGCTTGCTTGGTATAATGCATCACGGGGATGCACGAAGCCCCCCTTTTCCAGAGCATGGCTCATTTGTTTTATATTTATGGCGAATGTCTATTGAAGTTGGGCTGTCAAAAACTTCGCCCTGTCAATGCAAAGCTGTGATATAGATAAACAACATGGGGAAAAAAAGGATCAAAGATCTTTGCCCCTGTCACTCGAACAAAAAGGTCTTGGTTCGAATCTTAAGAGGAGAGAAATGTTCGTTTGTTTGATGCTTAACCCTTTTTCACCCATCTTTAAACGACCCCGTGGAAAAAAGGATTTTGAATACATTGTCGGAAAAGGAGAAAATGCTGGTTAGCAGGAAAAGGATAAAATGCTGGTGACCAGCATTTTCTCCTTTTCCCATAGTGTTTTCTACCTATTCACCGACAAATCAGTTTTTTGAGCCAATTTCAATTTTTCGTCTGCAAATATTTTTTATTTGGACACGTGTAAAAATTTTGTCGTGTGGTAAAGAGTTAACTCTGTACCAGACTGCAAAATTTTAGACTTGCCTATTTTGAAAGCATTTGCAGACGTCAAATAAAATGTAGCTAAAACATGAAAAGAAGAAAATGTTGGATACCAGCATTTTCTCCTGTTCTCACAATGTTTACTAAAGCACCATATCTCAGGGTCGTTTCAAAAACAACACTTTTTCCTTTTAAAACAATGTTTTTAATTTTCATTTTTATTTATTTATTTATTTATTTATTTATTTATTCATTCATTTACTAATTTATTTATTTATTTATTTATTTATTTATTTATTTATTTTCTACCCTTTTAATCGTTTTACCTACGAAAGTATTCCGTGTTTTGATGACCCTGAGTAGGTGAGCTGTTGAAAACATCACGGGATGAGAAGAAAATGCTGGTAACCAGCATTTTCTCCTTTTCCAACAATACTTTCTCCTCCTTTAAAGACAAATTTCTTCATTTGAGAAACTTATTATTTGTCGTCTGCAAATGCTTTCAATTTGGACCAATCAGTAGAATTTTGTCGTATGGTAAAAAGTTAATGAAATTTAATGTTCAGCCATACTATGTCGAAATTACATTAGCACGAAAATAGATTTTGTAAAGTTTATCAGCAAGAAAAGGGATATCTATGAATAGAACAATTCATTACGGAAGCGGAGTGCGTAGGTCAATATCAGACTGCACAGACACGTAGGAGGTGACCCTTTACCACACAACCCCGACTTTTAACAACCCTGAGGAAGAAGACTTTTGAAAACATTGTGGGAAAAGGAGAAAATGCTGGTAACCAGCATTTTCTCCTTTTCCCACAATGTTTTCTACCCTTCCTAAAACAAATTTCAATTTTTCAGTCACCTTTATTTGCTCGTCTGCAAATGCTTTCAATTTGGACTGGTCTAAAATTTTGTTGTTTGGTAAAGAGTTAACCCGGTATCATACCAACTGTTTCTGACAAAGGAAATTACCAACACAAGGGTCAAAGAGCAAAGATATTTGAAGGACAAGAAAATGACCATATTAAATATATTATGATGAAAGGAACCGCGGTTTTCAAAACCTGTCCGGTTTACGGGTGTAAAATGTTATATCGGCCCGGTAATTGGGTGTAAAACTGATTTAGAAATCGATATGAAATAAATAGCGTAAAATTTTATACCATTGACCCTTTACCACACAATGCCGCCCTGTAACGACCCTGGGAAAGGAGCCTTTTGAAAACATTGTGGGAAAAGGAGAAAATGCTGGCGCCAGCATTTTCTCCTTTTCCCACAATGTTTTCTGTTCTATCAGAGAAATATTGCACCTTTTGAGCCACATTGAAATTGTCGTCTGCAAATGCTTTCAATTTGGACAAGGCTAAAATTTTGTCGTCTGGTAAAGGGTTAAACAAGTAAAATGGGAATTTGGTATATCAAACAGGCCTACATATTGCAACCACATGCACCGAGAGCCCTGTACCCAACCGGTTACGTACAGGGGTTGAAACAAGGGAGTTGTTGGCTTGGCTCTAAGCTCGATCCGAAATTCTTTCCGGGGATTGACGGTGGATTCAATCCCCTCTCGCCGCTGATCACGCCGAGCCCCGGTAGCGCAGTCGATAGCGTAGCTCTAGGACTTGAGAACAGAGGGGAGGGGTTCGAATCCCCAGCTCAGCAAATTTCTTTCGATGATTGATGTCAGTCATTTGCGACAGGATTCATTCCTCTCTAACCTTTGATCATTGTTTCGACAATGGTTATGTAAGAAAGCTGCCGGTAGCTTTGGGAGCATATTGTGCGAAGTACTGGTAACATTGTGTAGTTGCAACAAAATGATTATTTCGTGCGAACGACATACATGTATTTTATCGTGCTTATGTTGAACTATCTTGGGATATTTTTCTCCCCCCTGTTCCACCGAACCTCTACACAACATATCCCAGTCAGTAGCGTGCAGACCTTGAGAACAGGGGATCGCTGGTTCGAATCTCCAGCTCGTTGAATTTTTTCGAGGACTGGTGATAATTATTGCGACAAGATTCATTCCTGTGTTACTGCTGATCATTGTTTCGACGATGGCTATATGGGAAGGCAATCGGTGGCTTGGAAAGAATATTGTGTAATGCATTGGTAAACAAAAACTCCAGCAGGAAAGCATTGATAGAAGTAGTATAGGAGGGTAGACCTCGGACAAAACGCGTTTTGTCCGAGGTCTACCCTCCCTGGTCCCGGGTTAGACCGCCTAGGGAGGGCAATCCGGGGACAAAATGTGCAAAAGACCGGTCAAAACGTCAAACCGGAAGTAGATAGCCGCTTTTTCTGCCCCCCCCTCCTCACACCACTGCAAAAATGCGCGCGCAGAAGAGGAAACCGGAAGTAGAATTCCTAGCAGAGGGTGGTGTGCCGCCATGTTTTGTTCGGGCTGATCCTGCGTTTTGATTGGTCGAGACGTTTTCCCGCCAAAAATTTGAATTGAAAACGTGTGACACCACATCCTGGTTCGAAAAGAAGGTGTGCCACCATCTTCACTCGTTTTGATCTTTTTCTATCATCGTAGGACTTAGTCTTTTTCCGTCTTCATTCGCCTCAGGCTTTTCTCTATCACCGTTGGACTTAGCCTTTTTCCGTCTTTTATTCACCTCTGTAGGTCTTGGGTCTTTTTCTGCCATCGTTGGACTTAGGTTTTCTCTTCGTCTTTGTTCGGCTGAGAACTGTTCTTTTTTCTCTATCATCGTATTGGACTTAGTCTTTCTCCACGATATGGGTTATTTTCCCTCTTCAGCTTGGGCCGGGCAGAGATCAGCGTAGGACTTAGTCTTTTTTCCGTCTTCATTCATCTCAGGCTTTTCTCTATCACCGTGTCGGACTTTGGTTTTTTTCTCTATCATCGTTGGACTTAGTCTTTTTTCCGCGATATGGGCTATATTCCCACCTCACCCTGGTTCAGGCAAAAAGTATTATTGGATTTAGTCTTTTTCTGTCATCGTTGGACTTAGTCTTTTCTCAGTCGCCTTTGTTCGACTCTGTAGGACTTAGCCATTTCTCAGCTTTCGGTCGATTTAGGGCTTCCTCTCTATTAGGGTAAAGCTGGACTTAGTCTTTTCTCTATCTTCGATTAGGTGTTGTAGATAATTAGTAGATAGAATATCATATTCTATGTGAACGTGATGGTCTACCTACATGCTTCCGCTCACGTTCGCGCTCTTTCATTTTTAATGGAATTAACGTTAGCCAATCGTAGGACTCGTTACATTTTTTCTACATTCATATAGATATATTCTACCTACATGCTTTCGCCCATGGTCGCGCTCTTCATTCTGTTAATTCTGTATCAAAGTAGGTCAATCCTCCTGCCAGGTTATAAAAGCCGGCAGATTTCTCTATAGATCATTTCCACGATGAGGTTGTCCGAGCACTGTTCTCCATGGTGAGTCTTTTTCTCCTATGTTGGAAAGTACTTAGTGATACTTGTCCAAATACTGCTAATACCAAGTTGATGTGGGTTGTTTGATGGAAGTTCGGAAGGGAAGTGAAGGAAGTTGTAGTCTTTTCAGAAGATTATGAGTAGGCTAGCCAAGACCTAGAAAGTCTGCTTCTTCAAATTGTCCTTTTCAGACCTAACCAAGACCCAGAAAGTCTGCTTCTTCAAATTGTCAAATTGTCAAAGAAACAAAAAAGTCAAGTCCTATACATTTTATATCTTTATTTATGTACAATAATCATTACAATGCTTTGTAAATATGTTAAAATGTTATAGTGTTTTTAACGACTGTTAAACATTGTCTTGTCAGATAATCATTACAATGAAACTTTGACATATACAATGAAAGTACAGAAATATATACAATAATCATTACAATGAAATTTTTATTTAAAACATTTAAAAAACATTCTGTACAATAATCATTACAATGAACTGTTAGAAATTTTTATTTAAAACATTGAACTGTAGAAATAAATGAATCGTTTTTGAAACAGTTCTTTTGAAAACAGTTCTTTTGAAACAATTCTTTGAAACAGTTCTTTCGAAATGTTTTTCTGTTAAAAATTACAGACACAATTTTCTTTTTTTCTTCGGGATGTCAGGCTCACAATCACTCTTGCGTTTCTTTTCATTATTTCTCAGATCTGGACAACTTTTTGCGCTGTGATTTTTGGATTTCAAAATTTTCTTGTTTACAACATCGGATTTCCATCTACGTCTCAACTCGATATCTGAACAGATCTTTTTTCCTTCTCGTCGAATTTTCTTTTCTTCAGACCGTGAAGAAAGTTTCTTCCTTTTCGTCCTGCCAATCACTGAGGAGGACTTGTTGCTTTTCTTTTCTTCAGACCCTAAAGAACGTTTCTTGTTTTGAGCCTCTCCAGTCGTTGAAGAAGGTTTCCCTGAAGATTTTTGAACCCTCTGTTCGTTGATTTGATTGTTTCCAATCGCTGAAGATTTATCGCTGATTTTCTTTTCTTCAGACCCTGAAGAAATCTTGTTGATTTGATTGTTTCCAATCGCTGAAGATTTTTGGGCGTATTGAGACCTCTGTTTCTTGTTTTGGCCCTCTCCAGATAACTTTTCTGAAGAAAGTTTTCCTGAAGAGGTTTTCTTGTTTTTCTTCTTCTTCACAGGATGATCTATCTGAAGAAGTTCGCTGAATAGAAAAGTTTGTGGTGATTTATAGCCTGTATGTTTCTCTATCTGTTCTCTACAGGCTTCTATATCGCTGATAGTCGCGTCGAAAATCGTTATATTCCTAACTGGGTCCTCGACGGCATAATATGATTTCAGAGCGCCAACATGAAACATGTCTCCGATTCCAATAACGTCTTCTGGATATGGTGAAAAAATGACGGAATGAGTGTCTCGATTCACGGAGAAATAAACACATATCGGTGTCTTTCTTGGTTTCGGTGGTCTGGCCTCATGATTAAGAAAAACTCTGGTAATGCTGTAACCGTCTTTTTCATCAAAACGTTGGTAGGTTGGAAATGATCCCACATAGTTACCACCATAATACTTTGGTGGAACATTGCTAATCGCATAATCGTGGGTGTATGGGTTAACATACAGATACATTCTCCTTTCGGAGGGCGTTGTGCTTTGTAGGTCAAACTCACTCATTTTCTATCAACTGATCTGTTTGAACTCTTTCCGAAGAATGATGGAAATGTCAATCGTAACATCTCTTTATGTCCGTTCGGTCTGAAAAAGATATAAAAAGATAGCTTTCTTAAGTTTTGGGTCATTGCCTGGCTTACAACCAGTCATGGAAGCGGACATACTCGCATGCAGGCATAAAACAATGTCGAACAGTACAAGTGGGTCTAAAAGACTAGTCCCTTATTCGGATAGTACAAGCGACGGTGAGGTAATGCCGCCCATGTCGAAAAAGAGAAAAAAATTGTTGCCGGCGAAGAAAAGAAAAAGAATTCTAGTCTACCCAGACAGTAGTACCAACGATGAAAGTGATGATGAGAAATTTCCACCCAAAAAGAGAAAACGTTTACCATTGAAAGAAGAAGAAAATCCTACTGGACCATTTTTACCCAAGGAAGAAAAAAGTGAAGACAAAAAATCTTTGAAAGAGCAATATCAAAAGCCAAAACAGTCCTTTTCAGGACTAGCCAAGATCGATAAAAAATCTTTGAAAGAAGAAAACGATGAGAAATTTCCACCATCAACCTCAACGAAGGAAAAATCTGTACAAATGAATGTGGATTGTACCAGCGAAGACGAGAAATCTTCGAAAGAGCAACATCAAAAGCCAAAACAGTCCTTTTCAGGACTAACCAAGACCGATAAAAACTCATTGAAAGAAGAAAACGATGAGAAATTTCCACCGTCAACGAAGGAGAAATCTGTACAAATGAATGTGGATTGTACCAACGAAGACGAGAAATCTTTGAAAGAAGAAAACGATGAGAAATTTCCATCGTCAATCTCAACGAAGGAGAAATCTGAACAAATGAATGTGGCTTGTATCAGCGAAGACGAGAAATCTTTGAAAGAAGAAAGGGGAGACAGAAACTCTTTGGATATGAAAAGTCTATACGCCTTAAAAGAAGTGGGAAAAAAGAAGTCAAGAAAATTCAAAACAGAATCCCATGTACTGGAGGCATCTTTTAAGAAATTCGAAGAGCTACAACCCCTACAACTGACAGCCTTATTCGACGATGTTATCCAACAAATCGTTCAAAAGTTAAAGGCTGAATCGAGGGATATGATTAGAATTAGCATCAATCATCCCTCATTGAAAATGGGTATTTATATTCCCTTTCTATATGTGGAGGAGTTGGAGAGTCATACCATGTTGGACGAAATTGAAAAAGTTCTACAGTCGAATGAAGAATTCGTCTTGAACGATGGCCGCATGACATTCGATATCACACACACGATACCGCCAAGTGGAAGTGGTAAAAGACTTACGTCCACAGAACTATTAGATTCAAAGGTTTTTGCAAAAAAGAAACAATCGATTATTGAAATAACAATCATGATCATCTATGTTTTGCAAGAGCCGTTGTTGTGGGGATTTGTTACCATGCACGTGAAAACACCCAAGAATGGAACCGAAGATGGGATCTCATCAAAAGATCAAACAGATCACTTCAAAAGACTGAAGCCGAGAAATTGATGAATAAAGTTGGACTTTCATCGATACAACCTGTAGGTCTTGAAGAATACAAAAAAATTCAAGAGTTCCTGTATGAAAAAGGCTATGTCATTAAAGTTCACCAACAGCAGTCGAAAATGGAAAAAGTATTTGAACATCCAGAAGTGAAAGACGATAGTAAAATCATACATTTGTACTTTCATCAAAATCATTATGATTACATCAAATCCATCACAGGATTTCTTGATAGTGTTTATTATTGTGAGTTCTGTGACATACGTTACAAGAACCGGGAAGACCATGCTTGCTCAAAGATCTGTAAAGGTTGCTTTCGTACTGGAAAATGTCCATCAGAATCAAAAGAATATGTCTGCACCAAGTGTCATAGACGATTTTTCAGTGCAGCATGCTTGGAAAATCACAAAACACTTCAAGGCAAAGAGAAGAAAACCATTTGTGAATTAGTGAAACTTTGTTCAAAATGTGGAGGCCAGGTTTTTGACAGAAAGAAAAATCATCTCTGTAAGGGAAAGAAAAAGTGCCATCTCTGCAAGAAGATAGTTGACTTTTCTCATCGCTGTTTTATTCAGCCTTACCAGAGTAAGATGAAACACGACAGTGACGATGAGACGAGTTCTTCTCTAGTCAAAAAACCTTTGTTCATTTTCTTTGATTTCGAATGTCAGCAAGATACAGGGGTACATATTCCGAATTACTGTATTGCACACCGAGCCTGTGCTGAATGTATCGATAAGCCACTTGATTTTCATTGTTCCACATGCAGTGAATTCGAAGAAGGAAGAGAAGTTATTTTTCAAGGAAAAGAAACTTTGAGTCAATTTTGCAACTGGCTCTTTACAAAGCATCATAAAGGAATCATAGCTATCGCCCATAATCTCAAAGGGTATGATGGACAATTTATTCTCAATCATATTATCAACGTAGGAATGAAAGAACCAGAAGTAACCATGAATGGAAATAATATTTTGAAGTTAGAACTGAACGGTGTGTGTTTGATCGACTCCTTCAGTTTCATGAACTTTGGGTTGGCAAAATTTCCGACTACATTTGGACTTCAAGAAATGAAAAAAGGCTACTTTCCTCACTGGGCAAATACAGACGAATTCTGGGATTACGTCGGCCCATACCTGGACATGTCTTATTACAAACCCGACTCAATGTCTGAAGAGGCTCGATCAAAATTCATAGTCTGGTACAATGACAAAGTTCAAAACGGTGAGGAATTCAATTTTCAAAAAGAGATGGAGATGTACTGTCGATCGGATGTTGATATCTTAAGACGAGGGTGTGGTGAATTCAGAAAGTTGTTCATCGAACAGAGTGGAATTTGTCCATTTACAGAGTCGTTTACCATCGCTGGAGCCTGTAACAAGATTTGGCGAAAAGATTATTTACCAAAAGATCAGATAGCCATCATTTCATGCAAAGATCCAGTCAGACGTCGGTTTTCTATGAAAGCAGTGCGTTGGATTCAAAACATCGCTAGAGAAAAAGGGATTCATATTCAGCATGCCAGAAATGGTGGTGAATCTCGAATAGGGAGATACACCGTAGACGGATTTCACCGCCAATCAAACACTGTCTATGAATTCCTCGGGGATTTATTTCATGGTTGCCAGACATGTTTCAAGGATCGGAAATATATCAACCCTGTCAATGGAAAAACAATGGCTGAATTGTACAACAGTACTATCGAACGGTTAGAAACCATCAAAAGAATGGGATATAACATCGTGACCATATGGGAGCATGAATTCGACGCTAAGATGAAGAAGGATAAAGAATACAAAAAAAACATTGAAAGTCTATATCCGAACTGTGACCCTATCGAACCAAGAGAGGGTCTGGCTGGAGGTAGATGTAATGCAATAAAAATTGCCTATGATGTTGAGGAAAACAGTGAGAAGGAAATCAAGTACATTGACATTTGCTCTCTGTATCCTTACGTCTGCAAACATAAATTCTATCCTGTAGGCCATCCCACAATCTTGACTGCTGAGAGTATCGACGTGGAGAATATTCGTCAGTATGAAGGACTCATTAAATGTAAAGTTCTACCCCCAACGGATTTGTTTCATCCCGTTCTTCCAGTTCACTGTAACAACAAGATGATGTTTCCGCTTTGTATGAAATGTGCACAAGAAAGCTCAAACGTTTGTAATCATGACAGAGAAGAGAGAGCCTTGGTTGGAACTTGGGTTACATTCGAACTGTTCAAAGCTCTCGACTGTGGATATCAGTTAATGCAAGTGTATGAAATCTGGCATTTCGACTCTGTTTCGGACCAGTTCTTTAAAGGCTATGTGGACAATTTCTTGAAAATCAAGCAAGAAGCCAGTGGATATCCCGGTTGGTGTCAGACAGATTCAGAAAAGGAACAATTCATTCGTGAGTATGAGGAAGCCGAAGGGATTCGTCTCGATCCCAAATGTATTCAAAAAAATCCTGGCAAAAGATCGTTTGCTAAGATTATGCTGAACTGTCTTTGGGGAAAATTAGCACAGCGTGAAAACATGAGCAAGACGAAATACATCAGAGAACCATCTAAATATTTTGACTTGATTACCGACCCGAAATATACGGTAAAGCATGTGGAAATCTTTGACAATGAGTGTCCATTCATTTTGGTCAACTATGAAGAAAAGATGGACTTTGTCGAAACGCATGCGACAGCCAATGTTATTGTAGCATCCTACGTAACAGCTTATGCAAGGTTGGAACTGTACAGCATTCTTGAAAGATTGGAGGATAGAGTTCTGTATTTCGATACAGATAGTTGTATGTACATTCATGATCCTGAATTGTGGAACCCTCCCATCATTAACAGCAGACTAGGAAAATGGACCGACGAAGAGCCTGATTGCAGAATCACCCATTTCAGAGGATTAGGTCCCAAGAATTACGCTTATAAGATGAAAACAAAAGATGGAAAATAAAAAAGCAAATGTAAAGTCAAGGGAATTACTTTGGATCACAATACAAATCAGCTGGTGAATTTCGACAGCTATTCAAAATGTGCTTTGGATCGCACCGTAGAAATTAAAGTTCAGTATGACTGTAGAATCAAAAGACATAAAGACAGAACAGTGACCAGTGAACCACAGTCAAAAACGTTTCGCTCTGTATATACCAAAAGAGTCATTGTAAACGATACTGATACTGTCCCCTATGGCTATAAAAGTTTGAGGGTATAAATAAACTGAAAGAAAACAACATCGTGTTACATTGAAGTGAACGATCAAAGTAAGACGTTCTTTAAAAAACAGTTTTAAAAACAGTGAAAAAATCAAAAGTGAAAAAATCAAAAGTGAGAAATCATGTCAAGTGAAATGCTACCTTTACCGATAGAACTACGTGAAAAAGATTATAGAGATTTCAGCCATCAGCACACGCTCGATGAACAAGTACAGTTTGATATTAAATTCGCCTGTGTGAAACTTTGGATAAACAAATTGCATAAGGGAGTTGCAAAAGGAGAAACATCCTGCAAATTGTATAGAATGCACAGCTTTATTGTGATGATGGGGGATGATACAAATTTCGATCTTCCTCTCCAAGCTTATTTAGCAATTTGTCTGTTTAAAGACAACCATATTGCTAAACAGATGCGAACCACAAGTCGTTGGGTATTCATCATCGTAGGAAGAACAGAAGAAAGTTTTCTGAACGTCCTGAAGATGAAATCAGTTCTGTTTGACTTTTACTTACGTTACAAAAAAGGATCTATTCAAGACGGTGAGGAAACAGTGGAAACCTTGGAAGGCTATATTCTATTTGATAGAGATGTCACAGAAGAAATCGTATATTCAGCTCTCTCGACAAAAGATATTTCAAAACATGTTTTAAAACATGTTTTTCCATTTAGTGGAGTACGTGAATATAGCGAGATGGATAGCAAATTTCCATTGTTTTTAGGTCATGAACAATTACATAAAGTTATTGTGGAACATGAAGACAAGTGGAAAAATCGAGGTATCTGTGAATTCGCATTGTAAGAATTGTTTATTGTAAGAATTGTTTTGTCATTGTTGTAGTTTAAAAAACTATATTGTTAAAAACTTGTCTTGTAAATATGTTATAGTGTTAGAATGTTTGAAACGTTCCTGTTTTTTCATGATATTGTAAGTTGAATAAAGTTAAAAACTTTGAATAAAGAAAATAATGTTATTGTAAGTTGAATAAAGTTAAAAACTTTTGAATAAAGAAATGATCAAAAACAAAAGTCGTCTGTTTTTGATTCCTTCCCAAAAGAAAAGTTCAGACTTGGAAAATTAACAAGAATCCAGAAAAATCTCACAAAGAGAGAAAAGAACAGAGATGGGAAAATGTAGATAGAACATAACATTCTATATGAGATCATATAGTACATTATGTTCTATCTATAAGACCTACAGGAAATGTTCTATCTACAAGGCCTACAGAAAAAGTCTACATCCCAAGACAAATCCCCTCGACCGAAAGCTATAAATTGCTGGCGAACTTTCTCTCTATAATCATTCGACTTTCGATTCTCGAATAGTACGAATAAAACTCTTAATTAGTGCGAATAAAACAAACTGTTAACGGAAAATGGATTCCAACTTAGACCGAAGTGATCACGGAAGAATGGATTCCAGCTTAGACGTTTTAGTCGACTCCTTATCGCAAGAAAAACCCGTCCTAGACATCTCCCCACCACAGCCTGAAAACAGCAGAGATATTCTATCGATAGCTATGAATTCAACATTCATCGACCCGATGACAGGATCGGTTGATAAAATCGAAGAAGAAATAACTCAAATGATTTCAAACCAAAATTCTGTAATAACTCAGATTTTAGACGAAGTGAAGATTTTGAATAGAAATATGAATCAATTCAATAGAAACATTGAGACATTATGTCTACAAAATCAACAGAGTCGACAGAACCACCAGAGTCAACAAGATTCATCTGTAAGACAAGATTCATCTATAACGATTTCAGCCCAGGTTAACTTTGATAAAACCAGTTTTCAAAAGTTAACAGCTTCTATCGTCACTCCTGTAGAACATCAGTCAACTCATCAGACAACTCAGACAGAAGAACCCAAGCCAAGAAGAAGAGGAAGAAAACGAAAATCAGAGAAAGCAGAGAAAGACGATAACCAGCTTCACAAAAAACAACGATTCGATCCCAGCTCTGTAACCCCACCACTAGTAGAACCAAAAACGGGGTTGGGTAAATATGGAAAAAACATTGATAACTTCAAAGAATTCAACTTCCCGACGATCTTGAAAGAACCAGAAGAAAAGTTATCATCAGAAGAAAAGCTGTCATCAGAGGAAAGCTCTCAATAGAGGAAGACTCTCAATAGAGGAGAAAAACTTTGAAAGAGGTATACCAAAAAAATCGAAACAGTCCTTTTCAGGACTAACCAAAACCCTAGAAAATCTATCTTCAACAATTGTTAATAAGTAAGTCAAACCGCCTCCAAAACGTATAAAAGACGATACTATTTCCAGTACATTAATCATTCGGTTCCCGAATAGATGACAGCTAAAGAAATGGTGATGGACTATAGTATACAATTTCTACTTCTCTCGATGACAAAATGGTATCTGACAACCTTTCTACTGGCCATGATGCATGACTCCACTTTGCCTATGCATAAAATAAACAAAATAAGAAAGTTGATAGCAGATCGAAGAAGAGTTGTGAAGTGTCCTATCTGTCAGGCAAATTTTGGATACCGTCATTAGAGGAGGAAAAAATCCACAGCAAGAAAGAATCAAAGGAAAGCTGGCGATAGAGGAAAACTCTCAATAGAGGAGAAAAATCTTTGAAAGAGCTATACCAAAAAAATCGAAACAGTCCTTTTCAGGACTAACCAAGACCTTAGAAAATCTACCTTTAACAGTTGTCAATTTCGCAGATGCATTCTAGCGGATAAAAATTTCGAATAAAATTTTTTACAATTAAAAACTTTTGCAGAGAAAAACTTTTCGATTAAAAAATCTTGCAGAGAGAAAAACTTTTTTAGTGATAGAAAATTTTTCAAATAAAAAAAATCTTGCAGAGAAAAAATTTTTATCAATAAAAAAACTTTTTAAGTGATAGAAAAATTTTTACGATTAAAAAATTTCGGATAAAAATTTCGGATGAAAATTTCGGATAAAATTTTATACAATTAAAAATTTGCAGATTAAAACTAGGGTCGAATAAAACTAGGGACGAATAAGTCTAAGATTGTGTAAGTCTAGACGAAATGGTTTCCGGGAAATGGCGGAAAAAAACCCAGTAAACATACTTTCGTTACATTCCGTTACATTATCGGAAAATGACGTCATGTTTGATTTCCGGGAAAGCCATGTAGAGCATAAAGGGAGATAAATCTTGTCTGACTAATTCAACCATATTACAGTATATAGTCTATATCGTGAAGAAAGACTAAGTCCAATACGGTGATAGAGAATTGGCTAAGTCCTAAAGACGGTGGCACATCTCACAGAATAAAGACGGAGAAAAAAGACTAAGTCCTACAGGGATGAACGATGATCGATCAGCCTAAACAGTATAGATCAAGATCAGACTTGTCTCCATAGAAACCTATCGTGGAGAAAAAGACTAAGTTCAACACGGTGACCTTTGCCTGACGATTATAGAGAAAGATCAAAACGAGTGAAGATGGTGGCACACCTTCTTTTCGAACCAGGATGTGGTGTCACACGTTTTCAATTCAAATTTTTGGCGGGAAAACGTCTCGACCAATCAAAACGCAGGATCAGCCCGAGCAAAACATGGCGGCACACCACCCTCTGCTAGGAATTCTACTTCCGGTTTCCTCTTCTGTGCGCGCATTTTTGCAGTGGTGTGAGGAGGGGGGGCAGAAAAAGCGGCTATCTACTTCCGGTTTGACGTTTTGACCGGTCTTTTGCACATTTTGTCCCCGGATTGCCCTCCCTAGGCGGTCTAACCCGGGACCAGGGAGGGTAGACCTCGGACAAAACGCGTTTTGTCCGAGGTCTACCCTCCTATACTACTGATAGATGCACTGGCCCCTGCGATACAAATGAAATAATGTTGAAGACGGTGTTAAACACCATACAATCGATCGATCAATCAATCAATCAATAATCAATAAATCATGTATCTATCTATCTCCCTCTGACTTGTTCCTTTAGCGCTGCCTTAACCCTTTCCCAAACGACAAATTTTGGACTGGTCCAAATTGAAAGAGTTTGCAGACGAAAAAAATTAAATTTGATGAAAATGGCAGAAAGGTCTCAAAAAAGGGTAGAAAACACTGTGGGAAAAGGAGAAATTGCTCGCTACGAGCAATTTCTCCTTTTCCCACAGTGTTTTCAAAGGACTTGTACTGCAAACATGTGAAAACCAGGGCTTGTTTGGGAAAGGGTTAAAGCTATTCTAGAAAATCATGATCAATAAAAGTCAAGACAAATGAACTCTTTCACTGATGTGGCCTACTACAATGAGGTTATGTGGACAGCATAGATCAAGATCAGCCTTCACAGAACATGGTCTGATCTTGATTTTACATCGTCGACAACTCCATTCTAAATGTAACAAAAAGGTCCCAACATTTGCGGTTAAATCCTTTTTTTAAATTTTCGAAATGTGGATTTCATTTGTTTGGCAATGAAAGAATAAACCGTTTTCCACACAATCTTGAATTTAAACGGCCTCAAGGAATAAGATTGTGGAAAACATTTTGGTAAAAGGAGAAAATGCTGGCGACAGCATTTTCTCATTTTTCCCACAATGTTTTTGACCCCGGTTTCATTCAAGAATTCAAACAGTTCAGTTATATTTAAGATGTTGTTTGCGAATGCTTTCAATTTGGAAAAGCCCAAAATTTTGTTGTGTGGTAGAGAGTTAATGATCAGAGGACATTTTCAGTTGTCTGATCTTGATTTACACTGTCTGCAAAGAGCCTTTCGTGACCTTGAGCACGTTTATGCTGGACCCGGCTAAAGCTATTTTTGCGGACAGCGTACATCAAGATCAGGCTGCACAGAACGTGCAGTCTGATCTCGATCTACACCGTCTGCCATTTTTCCCCACAATTTATGACCAGAAAAACTTAAAAAGGTAATATTTAGGCGTTTCTTCCCTGTCTGAAAATCTGTTCCATCAACCCCTTCCCAAACAAGCCCTGGTTTTCACGTGTCTGCAGTACAAGCCTTTTGAAAACACTGTGGGAAAAGGAGAAATTGCTCATAACGAGCAATTTCTCCTTTTCCCACAGTGTTTTCTACCCTTTTTGAGACCTTTCTGCCATTTTCATCAAATTTAAAATTGTCGTCTGCAAACTCTTTTAATTTGGACCAGTCCAAAATTTGTCGTTTGGGAAAGGGTTAATACAAAATGTGCAGTCTTTTTCTGATCCTACAACGTCCGCTACTTGTTTTTCACAAATTATGGCTAGGAGAACTTGGAACAGCAATGTTTCGACCGCTTTCCCTATCTGAAAATCTACTTCATTAATGCAGAATGTGCTGTCTGATCTTGAATCTACACTGTTCGCTACTTTGGCACGTATTCTGGCCTTGTAATAACAGTGTATCGGCTGCCCCCTCCCCCTCTGAAAAGGTCCATTCCATTAATTCAGCGCTCTGAGAAATTACCCTTTACCAAACAATCCGGTCTTTTGATGAAAAAAAAAAAAAAAAAATTGAAAACATTATGGAGAAAGGAGAAAATGCTGGTTATGCAATTTTCTCTTTTTCCCACAATGTATACTAACCTTCCAAAGACAAATTCTAATTTTTGAGTCTCATCTATTTTGTCGTCTGCAAATGCTTTCAATTTGGTCGAGTCTAATTTCTTCTTTCGTTTGGTAAAGAGTTGGTTGGTTGCTTGTATGGTGTTTAACGCCGTTTTCAACATTATTTCAGTTATATCGCGGCGGCCAATGCATCTATCCATGCTTACCTGGAGTTTCTTTTATCAGTACTCCGCACAATATTCTTTCCAAGTCACTGGCTGCTTTCCCACATAACCATCGTCGAAAGTAGTAAGGAGTTAAGAGTTAAATGAAACAGGGAAACAGTGTTTGTCACAATGCCACCGTCCTGCTGTAATGATTTAATCCTTTACCACACTGTCCCCACCTGTACCGACCCTAAGGAAGAAGGTTTTTGAAAACATTGTGGGAAAAGAAAGAAAATGCTGGTAACCAGCATTTTCTTCTTTTCCCACAATGTTTTAACCTTTTTGAAAGACAAATTTTACGTTTTGAGTAACATTTATTATGTCGTCTGCAAATGCTGACGATTTGGACCGGGCTGAAATTTTGACGTGTGGTAATGATTTAAACATTTTCGGGTGAAAGGTTAAGATTATCATTAATTTAATTATGTTGTTTCACGATTTCACCTTTTTTTTCCCTCCATTATAATTCGATCGTTTACTTCCCATTGCTGATGGTAACCGTGTCCGATCACTTGTCACAACTCGGCCAATTCCGTACCTACATCAACGAATAACCCGAGGTTGGCCGAATCGTGGTCCGAGGTGGTGCAGCTGATGACTCTACTTTTTTTTTAAACAAAACAATACACCCTGTTTTCATGATCTTAAAAAAAAAAGAGGCTTTTTGAAACATTGTGCAAAAAAGGAGAAACTGTTGGTAGCGAGCAGTTACTCCTTTCTTCAAAATGTTCTCTTTCTTTTTAGAGGCAGTTCCCATTATTTCAGCCACATTAAATTTGTCGTCTGCAGACACTTACAGTATGGACGAGTATAAAACTTTTATCCAACTATTCTGAGTTTTAACGACCCTAGGGAAAGAAACTTTCGAAAACGTTGAGGGAATCATCATTTTCTCCTTTTCTCACAATGTATTCTAACCTTCGGAAGACAAATTTCATCATTTGAGTCACATTTGTCATAGTAATGCTTTCGATTTGGACGAGTCTTAAGTTTGGTAGTCTGATAAAGAGTTAAGACGGTTTATGCATTTGAAAACAATGATCTAACAGAAGAAACTGCCTGTACAAAGTTTCCCATCGCCGACAAATAAACATGAGTCATGCTCTGGCAAAAGGGGGCTTAATGTATCTCCGTGATCCATTATACCAAGCAAGTCATTCACACAATTATGAGTCTATAAAATCTATTTTATTTAACAACCGACTGAACCCTGAGGTACACTTGACCTTCGGCATGCAGTAAGTTTACCAATTGCAAAATAACTTAGTTCAGGCCAGCCTGCGCGGACTGCAAAAGCTTACCTGGGTCCAATATTTTTATAGATGCATAATGATAAAGCCCCTTTTCACAAAGCATGGTTCATTTAGAATAATGTACGAAACGGTGTTGATACTAGATCAAGCTGCATCTTGGGTTCAGCCTGATCTGCTTACTCTATCCGTAAGGATAAAATATTAACCCCTAAGGTACCTATCACAACAACAACTGGTTTTGCAGCCGGTGTAGATCAAGATTAGGCCTCTCAACACTTGCAGTCTGATCTTGGTTATAATTTGTCCACAAGGTAGTAAAATTTTTTACCGAATTCAACCTTGAGAGGACCATTATTTTGATTCTTTTTTCTGACCAAAAATGTCCATAAGGTTCAGTCTTCAATAAGGCTTAATACTAGTACATTCCAACTTTCCAGTAGACAGGTTAAATGTGGCTCAAAGGATGGGACTTTGTCTTTGAAAGAGTAGAAAACATTGTGGAAGAAGGTGACCAACATTTTCTGCACCTAACACAATGTTTTCAGATAATTTTTTCTCCAAAAACCGTGAAGATATTGAATTGTCTTGCAGAGGATTAAAAAAAGAATTGTATAGCCCAACTATGAATAGATAATGTACTACAGAATGTACCATCTCATATAACTCAGTGCTCTATTTTTATATAGGAAGTTTCTCCATGTTAATTCGTATTTGGGGCTGGTTTTTTGAAACTTTTTTTTTTTCAGTATGTCTATATTAACAGCTTTCTGTTTTCGAGGGTTTTGTAGCAAAACATTTTCGTACGAAGTAAGCAGTAGCGACAATTCTGATTGGCAAATAGCAATTAACTCCATTGCTGAAGAGTCTTCCATTAAAAACCGCAGTTTCATGGATCAAAAGCGGCGGTTTATTTCATATGATATTCTTAGAGTAATCCGATTTACTCGACAAACGACAACAACAACCGCCATCGTTTGAAAACAAACTTGAACAGACTTGAAGAAAATTTCTTTGAGAGAATTTTCGAAACAAAAACGATGGCTACATCCCTGGTACTGAATATGTGTTTCTGTATGCTTTGTAATTAGTTGTGCGCTGTGATGTAATCTGTGCAGATTGCCCTTTAACGCCAACATAATTCATAGTAAAATTTCAAAGATTGGTTGCTCGATAACTCGTACCCAGGAGATCTCGTACCCTATACAGAATCTATTCTGAATTGTTCCTCGCTAATTTTTCACCTTTAACGATTTTGAATTACAAATTTTTGTTATGTTAACTTATAAATTTTAAGTACTCTCGATATCAAAGGTTAAATCATGCATATAATTGTGAATATAGATTGGATTTTGTAGGGTTTGATAATCATACCCTCTCATTCATGGTTGAATTTTCTTTAAAACACAAACATGATGAG
The DNA here is from genome assembly GCA_945859785.2 of Tridacna gigas. Taxonomy (NCBI): domain Eukaryota; kingdom Metazoa; phylum Mollusca; class Bivalvia; order Cardiida; family Cardiidae; genus Tridacna; species Tridacna gigas. Next base: position 60,391,987 of record OX244036.2, read on the forward strand.
ATAAAACTTACTTGTTCTTTCTTGCTTAGGAGGATCCATCCCTAGAAAGGCACTTTAAAGGCCACAGAGACACAGTCACAAGTTTGGACTTCAATCCAAATATGAAACAGTTAGGTAAGAGCTGCCATAGTCAACTGTTTTAATTCTGTGCCAGACAATGAAATTTTAGACCGGTAAATAATCTACATATTGAAGATGACAAATCACATGTAACTCAAACAATGGGAACTTTTCTCTTTGGGGGTAGAAAACATCAAGCAAAAAGGAGAAAATGCCAGCTAACACTTTACTAAACAAGTGCTGGTGACTAGCACATTCTTCTTTTCTCAAAATGTTTTCAAAAGCCTTATTCAAGGTTGTTACAAGTTGGGATTATGTGGTAAAGGGTTAGTTCATTATCAAGCAAATATAGTTGGGGCTTATGTCCCTGCAGTACATGTAGATGGCTTTTCAAGAAACAGAGAGAAATAGAGTACATTTGTATAACCCTTTACCACACAATCCCGACTTTTAAATCCCTGAGAAAGAAGCCTTTTGAAAACATTGCGGGAAAAGGGGCAAATGCTGGTAACCAGCATTTTCTCCTTTTCCCGCAACCCTTTCCAAAACAAATTCAGTTTTTTAGCCACATTTATTTTGTTGTTTGCAAATGCTTTCAATTTGTGCCAGTCTAAAATTTTGTCATTTGGTAAAGAGTTAAACTATTACTATTTTACAAGAAATCTCTCCCCTTTTTTTTTCAATGTTTGTCATATCACGTCAGAATGGACTTTTTTCCTTTTATCTAAATGTTGTCCCATTTTGTCACATGCACTGGTACATATATGTTGATGGTCTAAGATTTGCCTGTGCAGTGATAAGTCAATAGCACAAAAGTTGGTGTTTAAAAACAGTACCGCATTTCACCTAATTAACACTCCCTCCCTAATAGTATTGCCTCCGCTATATTTTTTACTCCAGAAGTCTCTGAACAACCTCCACCCACACCTGACCTTACCTTAAAATTGACGACTGGAGTGACAAAGTTCCAAACACAAGAATCTTCACTAAAACTTTTCAAATGCTGACTTACGAAAATCACTAATGCAGGGCTTTAGCTAGCCTCTGAAAATCAGGAGTCATTGACCCCTTGACCCTAAAGATGAAGATGTGAAGATGTTTTACAATATCTATACATCAATGGTTAAGCTTCAAAAAGATACATCAATATTGAATTTATTGCCCTGTCTATCACTTTTAGCAAGGTTAGTGCCAGTAATAAACCTACTATTATTACAGGTAACAATAAACTGGTACCCGTTGTATCTCCTGTTATCACCTTTTGGTCACACTTCGCTGATAATACGCAGCAGTTTAATTGATGTTTAACACCATTCTGATGATTTTCACACCTCTAACATTATTATCTTTTGATATGATTGTTGTTTTATATATTTTTTGATGCATCTCTGAAAAATTTGGGGGGGTCATTTGTGCATCAAAACCCAGATTTACGGGTCTAACTAAAGCCCTGCTAATGACTGATGTTTTATAAATAGACTTACCGGTACGGCATCGACATAATCCTAATTACTTAATAAATTGATGTCATTAAAGCCTGACTATCCGAATACACATACACTTCCAGTAACATTATAAACTTCTGGTAACACAAAATTTGTCAGCTAACTTGGAAAAACTTTAAGAAAGTGAAGTATTGAATATCAGTGTCCCACCCTAATTATGAATATGTAATTTCCAAATAAATCATGATCGACAGTAAAATCGATATTCTGATTACTGCATTACAAGTCTTTCAAAATGGTGATCAGATTTGCATTGGCTCAAACCAGGAGCAAAGTACCATACTTACTCTCAGTGATGGGGCTTAAATTTCAGGAAATTGGCTATGAAATAAGAGCTCCCTGTCGGTGTTTTTGACGGTGCCCGGGCTGGTTAATTAGGTGAAATGCAGTATATATGTGTACTGACATCACAGAAATGATCAGGAAACACCTGACGTAAAGCAACTGGTTCCTTTTTTCTTTTTTTGAGAGAGATACTGTGGCCACTGCATTAGTTGTTATATTTCAAGACAGGTATGAGGTATGGGAGACCGTGTTTCTCCGTTTGCTAATAAATAACCTACTTTACCCTTTATCACACAATTCCAAATTTTAACGACCCCGGCAAAGAGGCCTTTTGAAAACATCGTGGGAAAAGGAGAAAATGCTGGAAACCAGCATTTACTCTTTTTCCCACAATGTTTTCTACCCTATCAAAGACAAGTTCCACCATTTGAGCCACATTTAAATTGTTGTCTGCCAATGCTTTCAATTTGGACAAGTGGTAGATTTTGTCATATTGGAAAGAGTTAAACAGTTTCACTGCGGACAGCTTGAAAATATGTACTACGTTTTTTGTTTGAAGTGTTGATATGTGAAAAACATTTATTAAGGTTTGATCCAATTTAAAACATTGTAGTTGTAAACGAAATTAAATTGCGTCTCAAAATCCTGGAGACCACTTGCCAAGCACTGTCTACCTCAGGGTCTTGAACACTTGGGATTATTTGGTAGCAGGTGAAGAAAAGTTTTATGATGGAGAAAAGAAGTCTCAACACATAGAAACTTTGCCAAAACCTTTTAACTCTTTACCAAACAACATAATTTTGGACTTATATATGTATTGCAAGCATATGCATACAACTATTATAATATGGCTGAAATTATGGGGTTTGTGTTTCAATGGGTTGAGAACATTGTGGGGGAAAATGAGAAAATGCTGGTTACCAGCATTTTCTCCTTTTCCCACAATGTTTTCAAAAGGCTTCTTACTCACAATCATTAAATCAGTGGTTGTGAGGTAGAGTGTCGGCCTCGTAATCAAAAGGTCCTGAGTTTGATACACAGGAGCGAATGTCAACTTTGGGACTGTCGATTGGCCCACACATTCGGCACGAGTACTGGTTTAGTTTCCAGGAAACAGAATCAAGAAAGACTAGTATAAGTTGTAAGAACTTGTTTCTCAATCGATGTAAAATAAATATGTTTAAACTAAATCAGTGGAGTGTGTGGCAAAGGGTTAAACTATATTGTCGTATTCCTTACATGTTTTTCAGCTTCTGGGTCCATGGATTCCTGTTTAATGGTGTGGAACTTTAAACCTCAAATGCGTGCTTACAGATTTGTGGGACACAAGGTTTGCATTTTGTTTCTCTCATACAGTAAGATTAGAAAAGCATTTAAGCTATGCTCTGTGAAAAAGGCATTTAATACATGTACAAAAATATCAACCCAGACTGCACAGGCCAACCTTCATCAAAAGTTTGCCACTGGTCTATTTGTCAATTGCTATTAGTTGATTTTCTGCATATCAAAGGACCACTCTGCATGTCGCAGGACTCAGTGTTGGTTTACAAAATGTTTTTTATGGATCCAAATTATGTGATGACTTGCTTGGTATAATGCATGAAAATGACTTGCCTGGTATAATGCATGAAACTCTCTTTTTATAGAACAAGGCTCATTTTCATTAGACAAGTCATGCCCGGAAGGTAACAATTCTTTCTGTTTAGCTAACTTGTAGTCTGCAAGTATTTTCAATACAGACTAGTCTTAAATTTCATCATGTGGGAAAGGGTTAACGTTTTACCGCACAAAACAATTTTGGACTCATGCATATTGAATGCATTTGCAGACAACAATAAATGTACCTCAACTTATGTCTCTGTTTGGGTAGAAAAAATTGTGGGAAAAGAAGAAAATGCTGGTTACCAGCATTTTCTCCTTTTCCCAAAATTTTTTCAAAAGCCATCTTCCTTAGGGTCGTTAAAAGTTGGGATTGTGTTGTAAAGGGTTAAAAAACATGGATGATTGCAGTTTCTTATGTTATGGTATTATAAATTTCAGGATGCAGTGATGAGTGTTTGCTTTTCACCTTCAGGACATCTTGTAGCCTCGGCCTCTAGAGATAAAACTGTTAGACTTTGGATACCGTCTGTGTAAGAATTTCTGGTTTGTTTTATTTGGCACAAAATTGCCCTTCCTCGTTCCCATCCCCCAAAAAAAGAAGGAATAGCTAAAGTTAATGGACTGCTGCAAATGCTTAGATGATTACTGCAGGCACTTTCACATAAGACAGTAGACAGCTTTTGTTAATCCTTTTCCTTACAATCCCGAGTTTTAAGGACCCTGATGAAGAAGGCTTTTGAAAACATTATGGGCAAAGAAGAAAATGCTGGAAACCAGCATTTTCCCTTTTTCCTACAATATTTTATATGCTGTCTAAAGGAATTGCATCTTTTCAAGTTTTGAGTAACTTTTTACATTGTCTGCTTTCAATTTGGACAAGTCTAAACTCGTTATCAATGACAAATTCTAGACTCCTCCCAATATTGAAAGAATCTGCAGACGACAAATTTAGGAATTAAAGTTCTTTTTGTTATCTTGCAGCAGAACAATTGCTTAGAATGAGCAACTTTGCCATTTGCCATTTGTATTTGTATTGTGTTGATGTGTTAGACTGTAGTGTATGTAAATTATCTATATCTTACATATCTCTGGAAAATTTGTTTTTACCCTTTACCACACAGTACAGAGTTTTATTGAACCAGAGTAAGAAGGCTTTTGAAAACATGGTGGGAAAGGGAGAAAATGCTTGTAGCCAGCATTTTCTCCTTTTTCCACAATGTTTTCTATCTTTTCTACAGATTGATGTCTGCAAATTCTTTCATTATCTTCTAGACTAAAATATTGTCATCTGATTAAGGGTTAAGAATTAAAGATTCAGATTAACTGATTTTTTTCCCTTTAACTCTTTACCACACAATCACAGGTTTTTAACAACCCTGAAGAAAAAGCCTTTTGAAAACATTGTGGGAAAAGGAGAAAATGCTGGTAACAAGCATTTTCTCCTTTTCCCACAATGTTTTCTAACCTTCCCAAAACAAATTTCAGTTTTTGAGTCTCGTTTATTTTGTCGTCTGCAAATGCTTTCAATTTGGACAAGTCTAAAATTTTGTCGTTTGGTAAAGGGTTAAAGCAATACAAGCAGTAAATGACAGCATGATATTCTGTTGTTTATGTATTTTAGGAAAGGGGAATCCACCGTGTTTAAAGCTCACACAGCCACTGTACGTAGTGTGGACTTCTCTAGTGATGGACAAACTCTGCTCACAGCTTCTGATGATAAATCAATCAAGGTGGGACAACTTGTAATCTGATATAGATTTTCATGTTTAACCCTTTGCCACACAACACAATTTTAAACTTTTTCCGAACCCAAAGCAGTAGCAGACGACAAATGTGGCTCAAATTGTAGAAATTGTCTTTGATAAGGTTGAAAATATTGTGGGAAAAGGAGAAAATGGTGATTACCAGCATTTTCTCCTTTTCCCACAATGCTTTCAAAAGCCTTCTCCTTCAGGGCCGTTAAAAGTTGGGATTGTGTGGTAAAGGGTTAACCCTTTACCACACAATCCCGACTTTTAACGACCCTAAGAAAGAGGCCTTTTGAAATCATTGTGGGAAATGGAGAAAATGCCGGTAACCAGCATTTTCTCCTTTTCCCGCAATATTTTCTACCTTCCCATAACAAATTTAGACTCTTTCAGTCACATTTATTTCGTCGTCTGCAAATGTTTTCAATTTTGGCTAATCTAAAATTCTGTTGTTTGGTAAAGAGTTATGATAACATGATTTTGAAATATTTTTAGCTGTTTTCCTATGAAAACAGGACTGCATTCTCCAGTCATTGTAAGATATTCTTTTCCGTGGCATTTTATTGGCCAAGATGTTCTTGCTTGGCAAATCAGTTCTTGGAATTTTGGAATTAGAATTAACCAATTGTTTACTTTTAGCCCTACAGGGCCTTTAACTGTTTTGAAATTACAATGTTTGTTGCATTTTTGCCTGATCAGTTTCCTTGTCTAATTAGCATACTTTTTTCTCCAAGAGTGAAATAGTCAAAGCTGGTACTATATAGTGACGGGTAAAAACACTGTTATACTGAACATTACCAAGTGATGTTGTTGAACTTAGCAGAGCAGTTTTATTATATTGTAACATTATTTGTTCTTAAATCTCTATCAAATGACAAAATTTTAGACTTACCCTAATTGAAAGCTTCTGCAAACGACAATTAGAATATGACTCAAATTACGGGATTTGTCTTTGAAATGGTAGAAAACATTGTGGGAATAGAAGAAAATGCTGGTTACCATTAAAACTCAGAATTGTGTGGTAAAGGGTCAAAGTTAGGCTAAAAATATCTTAACTCTTTACCAAACAACAAAATCTTAGACAAGTCCAAATTGAAAGCATTTGCAGACGACAAATTAAATGTGACTTAAAAATTGAAATTTGTTATGGGATGGGTAGAAAACAGTGTGGGAAAAGGAGAAAATGCTGGTTACCAGCATTTTCTCCTTTTCCTACCATGTTTTCTAAAGGCTTCCTTCTTAGGGTCGTTAAAAGTCGGGATTGTGTGGTAAAGAGTTAACAAACTTTTCAGTTTTGAACTTCATTCCTTTGTGCTTTCAGCTTTGGACTGTTCACAGACAGAAATTTCTGTTTTCTCTAAATCAACACATGAACTGGATTAGATGTGCCAAGTAAGTACAACAATAACTCAATAGTCTTCAGACTGCTCAAGACAATTGATTGTGCTGTTTTGTACATCGTAGATGAAGATCTGGGCCCATTTTCACCAATCATGCTTGCTTTACAGCATTCTTAGTCTCGTTTTCAAGAATTTTTTAAATTTCTAAATGACTCAGGTCCTGATTGGCTAAATCATTTGGTTTAGCCAATCAGTAATTGAGTCACTTGGAAATTTAGAAAATTCTGGAGAATAAGACTAAGAAAGCAATTCAGGATGGTAGGTGAATTCAGTCCCTTTGCAGAATACATGCAGTGATCTTGGATCTGCACTGGCCATTGTGGTGAGAATTTTGTCATTGAAAAAGCTTTCAAATTATAGTATATTGGTTTTCTTTTGGTTGAAAATGTTTGCTTAACCCTTTACCACACAATCCTGACTTTTAACGACCCTGGAAAAGAAGCCTTTTGAAAACCTTGTGGGAAAAGGAGAAAATGCTGGCATCCCAAAATAAGTCTCAATATTTGAGTCAGATTAATTTTGTTGTCTGCAAACTCTTTCAATTTGGACGAGTCTAAAATTTTGTCATTTGGTAAAGGGTTAATTATCTAAGGTTAATAGGCTGGAAGTAGAGTGAAATTTTTTTCTGCACAGTGTAGATTGTGATCAGTGTCTACGGAATGGATGCAGTCTGATCTTTGATTCCAATGAGTCAGCGAAGAAGAAATATTTAATCGAAAGGAAAAGAATTTCGATGAATAATTAGGGACGAACAAACATTTTTTGGCATGAGCCCTGAAAAGAAGCCTTGCCTCTGTGTTTCATTTCAGATTTTCACCAGATGGAAGGTTAATTGTATCTGGCAGTGATGACAAGACAGTAAAATTATGGGATAAAAACAGTAAAGAATGTGTCTACACCTTTTATGAACATGGGGGGTATGTGATATGTTCTTCAAAAGCAAAACTTTCCCAACATCAAATTTTCAATCATTGAGTTTAAGAATTTTGAAAAGGATATTATGTTTATGCTTACCCCTATAGTTTAGACAGACTTTTACAGTTGCCTTCACTTTAAGGCAGTTTTGGGCTACTCTTTATTTAACTCTTTTGATGAAAGTTTGGACTTGTCGAAACTGAAAACATTTGCAGACAAGCTAAATGTGCCTCAAATGATGAAAATTTTCTTTGTAAGGGTAGAAAACATTGTTGGAAAAGGAGAAAATGCTGGTTACAAGCATTTTCTTCTTTTCCCACAATATTCTCAAAAGCCTGCCCTTTCCAGGGTCTTCAACACTCTGTGTTGTTTTTGTAGACAGTTAACTTGTCAACAGCTTGTGATAGATGACTGAATATCCAGGTGAAATATGGATACAAAGGGGGATTACAGTAATATTTTTAAAGACATTTTGGCAAAAGAAGAAATTACCCTTCCTAAGTAATTTCTTCTTTTGCAGCAATGTTTTCAATAGTGGTCCACTGTAAGACAAACGATTCCTCAAGAGGTAATGTGTTCTCAGAGCATGTTATAAAATACAGTTGCTTTTGTCTTGCAGGTTTGTAAACCATGTAGAATTTCATCCAAGTGGTACATGCATTGCCTCGGCTGGGACAGATAGCACTGTAAAAGTATGGGACATCAGAATGAATAAACTGTTACAGCATTATACAGGTAATTTACAAATGATACATGACCTTGGCCCTATGGAAGTTTACAGACTGGTCTGTCAAACCAAAGATTTTATATGGCCCAAAGCGCAGATTCATATAGCATCTTTGGTCCGACAGACCAGTCTGTAAACTTATTGCCCTCAAGGTCATGTATAATTCGTTATATAATACAGAATCTACCAAAAAATGCATTGAAAGAAAGAAAAGAAAGAAAGAAAAATAGTTTCACATTTTTTTGAAAAATAAATAAGATTCAATTGATCTAGATCTATTTCAACAATAGAAGTAAAACAATTGTGAGAAAAATATCTTTGAATCATTACATAGAAACTTTTTTTCTCTTTAAAACTCTACTAGTGGTGTCCGTGGTTGTGAGGTAGAGTGTCGGCCTCGTAATCAAAAGGTCCTGAGTTGATACCCGGGAGCGGATGTCAACTGTGGGACTGTTCATTGGCCCACACATTCCACGCGAGTACTGGTGTAGTTTCCAGGAAGCAGAATCGAGAGAGATTAGTATAAGTTGTAAGAACTTGTTTCTCAAATGTTGTAAAATAAATATGTTTAAACTAAAAACTCTACTACAATGCTTGGGAGAGTAATGACTTCTCACTCCAGGATGTTTTCATCTAGCATAGTTTTGAGTCTGGTATAATCAATGCACAAGAAGAAGAGAGAGGGACTGCAATTTATGTAGTTTGCTTTCTGAAGTTTCTGCAATTGCAGGCGACAATTTAATGTGGCTCAAATAATGTGATTTTTCTTTGATAGGGTAAAAAACATTGTGAAAAAGGAGAAAATGCTAGTTACCAGCATTTTCTCCCTTTCCCACAATGGTTTTGAAAGGCTTCTTCCTCAGGTTGGTTAAAAGTTGGCATTGTGTGGTAAAGGGTTAAGTGACATATAATACTGTCATTGATTTGAACACTCTTTTTGAAGGTTAACCCTTTACCAAAAAATCCTGACTTTTAAAGACCCTGAGGGAGAGGCCTTTTGAAAACATTGTGGGAAATGGAGAAAATACCGTTGACTAATGTCACAATATTTTCTACCTTTTGACAGACAAATTCCATCGTTTGGGTCAAATCTAATTTGTCATCTGTTAATGCTTTCAATTTGGACAAGCCTAGAATTTTGTTGTTCAGTAAAGGGTTCATGTACAGTTTTTAACCCTTAATCTGCTAAATATGTGAAATGAAACTTTCAAGTCGATGGTAAAACCCAAATGTTGCTACTTCAAAGTTATTTTTGAGGGAAAAATTATTTTCTTATCAGACATTGTAGATCCCAGATCAGACTGCACATTCTGTGCAGTCTGACCTTGATCTACATTGTCCACAAAAGGTCTTTGAGTCACACTTAGCAGTCTAAGGGTCAACCTTGTTATGTGTAATATGATTATTAAAGTCGTTACTTTCTTTAGACATTTTGCATCATGCAGGCAACAAATTTTCAAAAACATCTGGGAAAGTGGAGAAGCAGTTTTTCTCCTACACGAACAATGTCTTTACATGTATTTGTAAAAGTCGTCTTCTGAAATTCTGTTTCTGGAGAACTGGGTCTGTATTCACCAACCATTCTTAAGAATATTCTTAGTCTTATTCTCCAAGATTTTCTGCATTTGAAAGTAACACAACTCCTGCTTGGCTAAACCAAATGGTTTAGCCAATCAGGAGTTGTGTTGCTTTCAAATGTAGAAAATTCTGGAGAACAGGACAAAGAACATTCTTAAGAATGGTTGGTGAATACAGACCCTGATCCAAGTCTGTAAGTTAAGTCAATACCTCTTGAACCAATTCACAGCAGATGCCATAGAGAATATCTATATGAGCCATGCTCTGGCAAAAAGGGGATTCAATGCATCTCTGTGATCCTTTATGCCAAGCAAGTCATCACATAATTATGGATCCATAAAATCCATTTTGTTTAACAAAGCAACTGAATCAGGAGATAGACAGGTCCTTTGACATGAAGGTAATTACAAATAGCAAAAATGTTTTGTTCATGTCAGCCTGTGCAGTCCCTGCAATCAATAATCGGTATGGGTTGATAATTTTTGCCTATGCATTAAGTTAAGTTGATTAACCCTTTACCACACAATCCCATAGTTTAACGACCCCGAAAAAGAAACCTTTTGAAAACATTTTGGGAAAGGAGAAAATGCTGGTAACTAGCCTTTTCCTTTTCCCACAGTGTTTTTTACTAAATCAAAGGCAAAAAGAATCATTTGAGCAACAATCAGTTTGTCTTCTGCAGTGCTTTCAATTTGGACCAGTCTAAAATTTTGTTGTTTGTTAATGAGTGGAGCTCCCCTTTCACAGAGCATGGATCCTATATTTTCTTCCACAGCCCACACAGCTGCAGTAAACAGTTTGTCATTCCATGCTAGTGGTAACTATCTACTTACTGGATCTGATGATGGACAGCTGAAGGTATTTGACCTTTTAGAAGGTCGACTGTTCTACACTCTACATGGGCATCAGGGACCCGTGACCTCTGTAGCATTTTCAAGGTCAGGGGACTACTTTTCTTCAGGGGGATCAGATGAACAGGTAATGATATTATTTTATTAGTCTTATATAGCAGATTGGACATGTAAAATTGCTTTCTGTTTTTTCAGTATTGTAGCCTTTTTGGTGTACTGAGAGAGTTTCAGAAGATTTCAAAATAAGGAAGTTGCACCCAGATGTAAAATAGATATTTTTCCTTCATATACCATACTTTTTCAGCTATCTTCATATACGGTGTTTTTATGTTTTTTCATTTTTGTGGAATTTGTCGAAGACAATGCCACCATGAGTTCAATACGGCATTTTGAAAATCATGTATCGTATTTTGTGCAAAACCGAAGGAAGTAGACCCAATTAAAATAATTTTTTCTGAGAAAAATAAGTATTTCGATTGCATTCAGATATGAAATTGAAAATGGCGTATTACAATAAATTGGATTAGGCCGACGATCGTGGAAATACTTCCTTTTTATCGAAAATAGCTTGATCCTCTATGGCCTTCTATACTGGCATAATGACACACACATACTGTGCTTGTTCGTCCCAAAACCAGTTCGTTCCTGGGCTTTTTTGCCCCAGGATTGTTTGCCCTGACTTGTTCGTCCCACAAGATTGAACCCTTCTCTATCGGATTTTGCATGACTATATAGTAGATTGACTTTCAAGCGAAACTTTTTCTGTTGTTTATTTTTCAAATTATTAATTCCACACAATGGCTCCCTTGACAAATGCCATACCAGTGTTTTCAATGCTTTGATTTAAAATTTAAAATGAAAACCATAATAAATGAGGTATAACTAATAATAATCAAAATGTCAAAGTGAGGTCGAGGAAGTTGTTCACTTGATGCAAGTATTGACTTTATGTAGAAAACGTTTTTCATTTATCCTGTTGGCATTTGATAGCATGAAATGTAGCAAACAGTGCTGATGAATTATTGAATAAATGATAATTATGTGCCATATTATGTGAAAAGATAGTTTAATGCACATGCAAAAAGTGTCAACCAGGTTAGTCAGTGCAGGCTGACCATGGTTGTAACTTTTTGCTATAAATACATTGTCTACATGTCAAAGGACTATTCTACCTTCTAATTTAGCCACTTTTTAGATTAAATTGAACCATATTTTGCTACAATTTGCTGGGTATAATGCAATATGAAGATGTGTTGTATCCTCCTGTTTCCAGCTAACACAAGATATTTTTCATTGGCTTACAAAGCAGAATGTCCAAAAAGCAGCACCTATGGTTATACACAAACATTTGCTAGTTTCAACGTATAATCATTAGTTTATCATAATAATGGGCCATGCTCTGTGAAAAGGGGGCATAGAGCATCTCCAAAAAGTATCAACCCAGGTCAGCCTTAACATTCCGTACAGGCTGTCCCGAGCCGAACCTTTTTGCTATCGTTCAATTTTTTGCATGTCCAAGGACCAATTTACCTCATGATTCAGTCGGTTGTTAGACAAAACGGACTTATGGATCCATAATCATGTGAGGACTTTCTTGGTATCATGCATCAAGGAGATGCATTAAGCCTTCTTTTGCCAGAGCATGACTTTTGTTTTTATGTAACTATAGCTCTTGCCCAGACATTTTATTATAATACCTGTATAAAAAGTCCGAATTTGTATTCGTTTTCCAGGTTTTGGTATGGAAGACCAATTTTGACCAGATGGACTTCAGTGAAGTTTTACAGTCACACAAACAGAGAGAGGCAGAAGAGCAAGCCCCTACTGTTGCAGACATTCCACCTAAAATAAAACGCCCAGCATCTGGGAAAGGAGAAGGCAAGGTAGGTGCATACTGTTTCTGTTCGAAAAAATTGCCTGAGCATGCAATAAGTCTGCTTCAACACTACCTTCCTTGTACATTTCAAAATTGTTACCCAAGCTGAGTAACCCTTAACTCTTTACCGCACAGCTAAAATTTTAGACCCCTCATAATTGAAAGCATTTGCAGACAACAAATTAAATGTGACCCAAATGATGATTTCAATCTTTGAAAGGGTAGAAAACATTGTGGGAAAAGGTTACCAGCATGTTCTCCTTTTCCCACAATGTTTTCAAAAGGCTTCTTCCTCAGGGTCATTAAAAGTCAGGGTTGTGTAGTAAAGAGTTAATGTTTCTAACCCCCTACCACACAATTACATTTTTCACTGCCTTACAAAGCAAAATATCCAAGAAGCAGGACCTACATTCTATAGTTTCAACATATTATCATTAGTTTCGAGGACTTTGAAAACATTTTGGGAAAAGGAGAAATAGCTGGTAACCTATTCCCACAATGTTTTCTGCCCTTTCAAAGATAACTTCTATCATTTAGACCACATTTAGTTTTTCATCTGCAAATGCTTTCAAATTGGACAAGTTTTGTTCAGTAAAGAGTTAAGCTTTCTTGTCATGGCATGCACTTGAAGCAAAGCATGAAACAAAACTTGAAAAATAAAATATGCAAAAATTTTAGTGTTATCAGCAAAGTTTATGTTTGCCACATTGTTTCCAAAAATGGTGTGAATATGAAAAAAGTTGTCTGCGGGGAGTAATTCATGTATGACATGTCATATTTTCATTTAAAATGCCTTATTAAGCTTTTAATAAACAGCAGTTAAACAATTATGCAAGGTACCTATGCATGTTATATCTTATCTCTACGGCTTGTATGTCAATAGTGTGATAAAGAGTATGAAAAACGTCCTTATATATCAGGTTTTAGATTAAAGGGAGATTTTCAGATTTTTATAATCTTTCCAAACTTCAAAATGATTTATCACTGAATTAAGTAAGGCAGTAGCTGGCAAGTCGTAAGCGAAGTAGAAAGCAAAATGTAAGAAAAATATGAGCCATGCTCTGTGAAAAGGGGGCTCAATGCATCTACGAAAAGTATCGACTCGGGTCAGCCTGCGCAGGCTGACCTGAGCCAAAACTTTTCGCTATTGGTCACTTTTCTGTATGTCCAAGGGCCAGTGTACCTCATGATTCAGTCAGTTGTTGGACAAAATTGATTTTATGGATCCATAATTATGTAATGACTTGTGTGGCATCATGGATCGCATGGATGCATTATACCCCCTTTTGCTAGAGCATGGCTCATTTATTTTTAAATGATATTCCTTTAAAGATACATCTATACTCAATTTCAGCAAGTTTTAAACCCATTACATCTTCATTTTATAAAACTATAATCATTGTAATATCTTCATGCCAAATTTCAACCCTGACTGTTGTAAGGTTGCACAGATTATGACGGATAGAAAATGCATTTCATTTTCTAGTGGTCATCAAAGAAATCACTGTTGTCATTTATCTAGTTGTGTTTATTGGTGATTTACAAGAAATTTTGATTTTCGGCATGGAAACTAGATAGCCCCCTTTAACCGAATGACTTATGTGCATGTTCTGTTTTGTACCTAGGGCATACGTAGTGAGGTAAAGAGCATGACAGATGAACAACCACAAGTTACGGATGTTGGACCAGCTATGTTTTCTGCTCCAGAGGTACCAGGATTAATTAATTTTTTGCCACACAACTAAAGTAGAAGCCTTCTGAAAACATTGTGGGAAAAGGAGGAAATGCTGGTAACCAGCATTTTCTCCTGTTGCCAAAATGTTTTCTATCGTATCATAGACAAATTTCACCATTTGAGCAATATTTAATTTGTGGTCTGCAAATGCTTTGTATTTGGACCAGTGGCTTAAATGATGGTGTTGGTCTTTGGAATAGTAGAAAATATTGTGGGGAAAAGGAGAAAACGACAGTTGCCACATTAATGTTTTTTAAAAGCTTGTTCTCTTAGGGTCAATAAAATTGGGGAGTGTGTGGTAGAAGGTTAATACATAGTCACCTCACATGAATTTTATGTATTGCAACAGACCATTCTCGAAATCATTGTAGTAAAAGTAGAAATTGCTTGTAATGAACAGTTTTTGTTTTAGACAATATGCTTTGAAATTGGTCTTCTCCATGTGGAAAAAAATTGTCGCATGCTGGTGTTAATGTGAAAAATCTTTTCAGATGACAAATTTCAGACTCCCTGAAATTAAGAGCTTCTGTAGAGTACAATTTGGAAATTGATACAAAAGAGCTGAAGATCTCTGATAGGATAGAAAATATTTTAGGAAAAGGAGATATTGCTTTTAACAAGCATCTCACAGTCTTTTCTAAAAGGCTTTCTATGTAGACCTGTTAAGACTTGTTAAGGTTTGTTTGTTGAAGTTTTAATCACCTTGAAGTTTGAACTTTAACCTCAGTGAGGTTATTTACCTGTCTGTAACTGCAGGATATTGGCATTTTTTTGGAGTGGAGTATTAATGCCTCATTGTTGATCTGTTTTACATTTTTATTCTGAGAGAGAGAGAGAGAGCAAGTATATTATTATGGATCCAATGGAATTATTGACATGCAGAAAATTAACCAACTGCCACAAACTTCAACCCAGGTTAGCCCGTGACGACTGCACGGGCTGATCTTCGTCAAAACTTTTTGCAGATGCATTAAACTCCCTTTTCACAGAGCATTGCTCATTTCTTTTTACGTTGGACATGACTATCAGTCTGTGTGTAGATATTATGTTAGTTGGTTTGAATTTTAAACCTTGGCCAGACAGTGTGTAAAGCCAGCTCTGACCTGGACACTAAACATTTTCAGCAGATATTCACCATGTATTGAAAATGTTTCAATTTGATTTTTATGCCAGCAGATCAAAAGTCAAGTCAGTATTCATTGTAGGAAAAAGGAGAAAAAGCTGGTTACGATGGGAATCAGCTTTTAAAAGGTAGAAAACATTGTGGGAAAAAGGATAAATGCTGTTTACCATCCTTTTGTCTTTTTCAAAAATGTTTTCAAAAGCCCTTTTCTGCAGGACCATAGAAACACAGGAGCAGGGTTCCATCTAGAGCGCAGGATTGCAGAATCCCCCCATCAAAACCTTAAATCCCGCGAAAAATGAAATTTCTGTGCGTACAAAATCCCACAATGAAGCAAAAGTGTCTGCTGAGTACTGATTGGTTAAAGGATTTACCTTTTACCACAATACAAAATTTTAGACTTGACCAAATTGAAAGTAATTGTATAGGAGAAACTAAATATGACTCAAATGATGAGATTTGTTTGTAACAAACTAGAAAACATTGTGGGAAAAGGAGAAAATGCTGGTTACCAGCATTTTCTCCTTTTCCCACATTGTTTTCAAAAGCATCTTTCTGAAATTATGAGATTTGTTTGTAACAAACTAGAAAACATTGTGGGAAAAGGAGAAAATGCTGGTTACCGGCATTTTCTCCTTTTCCCACAATGTTTTCAAAAACCTCTTTCCTAAGGGGTTGTTAATTTTACAATTTTTTTTTTTCTATTTATACCACAACTATCGGTACTTTCAGCCTCTGAGTGATGTAGAGATGGGTCCATCTGATCATGGGACAAAATCTCGGGTAGCATTCGATGAACAACCCAGGTCCACCACCCAGCCTCTGGAGGCAAGATCCGTCCCCCCACAGTTAGCCAACACATTAGAACATATTGTAGGGCAGCTTGATATACTTACACAGGTATTTTTACATTTTATAATTAGCCATGTTGAAATTAAGACGGGGTTTAACTTAAAATCTTTGACTTTCTGAATTAAACATTTTTGAGCAATGCTGTGGGAAAAGGAGGTTTAATGCTTTTTTTTGATGCGTTATACTAAGCAGGTTGTCACATAATTATGGATCAAAAGAAATCATTTTGTCTAACAATTGACTGGGTCCTGTGATAGTATGGTCCTTGGACATGCAGAAAATTTTACTGATTACAAAATGTTTCGATCCATGTCAGCCTGCATTGACTGCTCAGGCTGGCCCGGATCAGTACTTTTTTCAGGCGCTTTAAATGCCCTTTTCACAGAGCATGGCTTGTATATTTGGCTTAATTGCAAATTAGGAATAGAAATCAATATTAGACAGACCATTTAGAGGCCTTCATTTCACAACAGTCTGAAGTGTAATGATAGTGATAAGTAATGTGGGACCATATTTGCCAACTGTTCTAAATTGCATTCTTTTCCCAATTCTGGATTTAGAAAGATATGCAATTTCTGATTGCACAATCATTTCAGCCATGCTCTGTGAAAAGGGGGCTTAATGCATCTGCGAAAAGTATCGACCCAGGTCAGCCTGCGCAGTCCGCACAGGCTGACCTGGGCCGAAACTTTTCGCTATTGGACAATTTTCTGTATGTCCAGGGACAAGTCTACCTCATGATTCAGTCCTTTGGTAAAAAAAAGTGGCTATTGTGGATCCATAATTTTGTGATGACTTGATTGGTGTGATGCATAATGAAAATGCATTAAGCCCCCCTTTGCCAGAGCACAGCTCATATCTATTTGGTAAAGCCATTTAGAAATTGCATCACTTTCAAATTTAGAAAGTCCTTGAGAATTGGACTATGAATAGTATTAGGAAAGGTTGGTGAATACGGACTCTGGTCTTCATGTTGTAAAATAAGATAAACCTTCACAGCTAAATGCACAAATTGGGGTATTTTCTACAGTGAAGAAGAATCTAAACACTCAAATTTCAAGGCTGTTTTTGCTGGAACAATCCCACATACAAGACAGTGTTGATCAAAGATTTGACAGCATGTTGTGTGCACTGTCCACAGAAACACCCAGACTAACCTCCTTGTGACCTATAACTCAGATTGGCTGAAGTAGAATATCACTGGTCTGTGATTGTCTGGCCAGAAACAGACTTGAAACTAGCATTGAAGGGGTCTTTGGAGTTCTTTTATTATCCTTTTACCTATTAATCCCATGTATTAACAGCCCTGAAGAATAAGACTTTTAAAGCCATTGTAGGAAATGGAAAATATGCTGATTACCAGCATTTTCTTCTTTTCCCACAATGTTTTCTACCTACCATATGAAAGAACAAATAGTGTGATTTGAAAAACACTTGAATTGTTGTATCTAAATTCCTTTAATGTAGAAGAAACTGTAGTTTTGCCTTATGGTAAAAGAAATAAAAAAAAAAACTTTTTTTTTTCTTTCAGACTGTATCCTTGTTAGAACAAAGGTTGACCATGACGGAAGATAAATTACGGGAGTGTTTAGACAATCAACAGAAAATTACATTACAGATTCGCCAGTCAGAGTGATTAGTTTCAATTTTAAGTATTTCATTTTAACATCAGACTTTTTATTTATTAAAGACAAAAGTAGTATTATAGAGCAGAGGTGGTGTCTCATCTAATAATGCCATCATTCTTATCAGAGCTACATTTTCTAATTTTTGAGCTTGGCTGTTTTCAAAGAAAAAGTCGAGGTATTTTCATAGCCCTGGGTCCGTATTCACCAACCATTCTTAAGAATATTCTTGGTCTCGTTCTCCAAAATTTTCCAAATTTGAAAGTAACACACCTTCTGATTGGCTAAACCATATGGTTTAGCCAATCAGAAGTTATGTTACTTTCAAACTTGGAAAATCTTGAAGAATAAGTCTAAGAACGTTCTTAAGAATGGTTGGTGAGTACGGACCCTGGAGTTTCCAGCATCTTTGTCATCATGTGAAAACTCTGACATTTTTCGATATCTCTGTGAATACTGAATATATTTGAGCAATGCTGTGGCAAAAGGGGGTTTAGTACATCTACATGATGAATGATAGAAAGCATGTCATCACATACTTAGAGTTCCATATGGCATGCAACACACGAAAAGGGGCCTTCGGACATGTGCGTAAAGTGTTGTCCCGGATTAGCCTGTGCACTCCGCCCAGGCTAATCCGAGACAGCACTTTACGACTACATAAGATTTTTTCATACAGTAGACTTTCGTGAAGCAGAAAATCGCACAAAAACGGGAAGTGTCATCTAGGATTTGTCACAGACTGCACAGGCTGATCTGGGACGACACACTTTTACGCATATGTCCAAAGGCCCCTTTTCGTGTGTTGCACGACATATGATCCATTTTGTATAACAACCAACTGAATCATGAGGTACACTGTTCTCTTGACATGCAGAAAATTGAGCAATAGCAAAAGGTTTTGACCCTGAAGTCCGCGCAGGCTGACCTGGGTCGATACTTTTTGCAGATGCATGAAACTGATTTTTCACAGAGCAGGGCTCATTTATTTCAAACTCTGACTTGTACTTAACCCTTTACCAAACAATAAATTCTGGACTGGTCCAAATTGAAAGAGTTTGCAGATGACAATTTTAAATTTGATGAAAATGGCAGAAAGTTCTCAAAAAGGGGTAGAAAACACTGTGGGAAAAGGAGAAATTGCTCGTTACGAGCAATTTCTCCTTTTCCCACGGTGTTTTCAAAAGACTTGTACTGCAGACACGTGAAAACCAGGGCTTGTTTCGGAAAGGGTTAACTAGTAAAAGGGGTACTCTGCCAGACGGTCTGTTAGACAGTTATTCCACTCCGTTAACCAGCATTATCTCCTTTTCCCACAATGTTCTCTACAATTCCAAAAACAAATTTCAGATTTCTACTGGCATTTACCTTGCTGCCAGCAAATGCTGTCAATTCCGAAAAGCCAAAAATTATTTCATCTGATAAAGAGTTAAATAACTGAGTAAATATGGCTAACTTGACTCCAAGAAATGATAAGACTAGACATTTTGAATGTCATTCAAATATGTGATGCATAAATAGTCTTTTCTTACCCCTGTAGTGCTGAATAAATGAAATAGACATTCCCAATTAGTACAAAACATGGGGATACTGCAAAATAAAGTGTGTTTTTGATAAAGTGTTCGGCCAAAAAGCAGACAGCATAGATCAATGTTCTGTGCACTCTGATCTTGATCTTAACTCTCAGCATAAGAGCTAAATTCTGGGTCCGTATTCACCAACCATTCATAAGAAAGTTCTTGGTGTTATTCTCCAAGATTTTCTGAATTCTAAAGTAACACAACTTTTGATTGGCTAAACCAAATGGTTAAGCCAATCATAAGTTGCTTTACTTTCAAATTTAGAAAATTCTGGAGAATAAGACAAAGAACGTTCTTAAGAATGGTTGGCAAATCTGGACCCTGGTTCAGCACTTTAGCAGTCAGATCACTTTTTGCTGAAAATTAGTTGCCAAAGTTGTGGCACTTGTGATTTAGATATTGCACTGATAGCTGAAAAAGATCATAGCAAATAATTCAGAGGATATTATATTTCTACCATTTTAGTAACCGTTTCTGTTACATCATTGTGTGTCATAATCACCACTTTTTCCTTTGTTTGTACATGGACTGAAGCCAAACTAAAGGAAAAGTGAAAAAGAAGAACCGTTAATGAATTTTTGCATTTCTGTTGAACAGGCAATAGATAGGTACATATGCTAAGTTTTACAAAACTGAATTTCCATTTATCTGTAGTGACTACTTGCTGTAGTTTTGGCTTTCAAAAATTCCTGTTAGATGTTTAAGGTCATTTATGATCTGACTATGCTATGGATGATCAAAGGAAACCATGGACGGTAGATTAACCCTTTACCACACGATACCTAGTTTTAACGAAACTGACAGAAAATTCTTCTGAAAATATTGTGGGAAAAGGAGAAAATACTGGTAACCAGCATTTTCTCCTAATCTCACAACGTTTTCTTAACTTTCAAAGACAAATTCCATAATTTGAGCCATTCTTAATTTGTTGTCTGCAAATGCTTCAGTTTGGACCGTTCTAAAATTTTGTAGTTTGGTAAAGGGTTAACAAAACTTTGCATTCAACAGATTTTGTCTTTTTTTCAAGGCTTTTGGTTAAAGATTTGTATTTGACCCTTTCCTAAACAAGAAACTTTTGACTCTTCCAAAGTGAAAGAAACTTGCAACAACAAATTAAAAATCTGCACAAATGAGCTGTAGTTCTCCGATTGGTTGGCAATCATCAGGGATGTTGAAACATGGGGATTGTTTTGTAAAGGGTTTATAAAGAATTTAAAAAGGCATTGGTTTTTGATGACACATTCAGTTATTTATGTAAGTGTATATGAGCCATGTTCTGGCAAAAGGAGGCCTAATGCATCTCTGAAATAATTATACCAAGCAAGTCATTGCAGTATTATGGATCCATAAAATCCATTTTGTATAACAATCAAATGGCTCGTGACACAGTGGTCTTTTGACATGCAGAAAATTGACCAATAGCAAGAAGTTTCAGCCGAGGTCAGCCTGCACGGACTGCGCAGGCTGACCTGGGTGGATACTTTTCACAAATGCATTAAGCCCTATTTTCACAGAGCATATTAGCTCATATGAAATGTATTTTTTTTTTTTTTTTTTTTGTGCCAGATGTATATATCTTATGTTATATCTGTGATAATACCATGTTTGACAAGCATGTTGAGAAAACAAATCTTTGGAAGGATTGGATGACTACTGCTAAAAAGAAAGAGAAAATCACTTTTCCATTATGAAAATGTTTTTCATTTGAAACTGCATTGTTGTATACATTGTGGCATGTGCAACGATGTTACACTGGTGTCTTCATCTTTGTAAATGTCTCATTTTTAACTCGGCTGCTTTCCGATAAAATGTTGAGGTACTAACATAGCCCTGTTGTTGTTGTAATCTGGGTCGTTGTCCAATGAAAACTTTGACATTTTCATATATCTCTGTCATTATTAAAGATATTAACTCAGACTTGAGCTAGTTTTTAACTATTTAAAACTCAGTCCTGAGTTTTAACGAAGATAGAAGGCTTTTGAAAACATTATGGAAATAGGAGAAAATGCTAGTAACCAGCATTTTCTCCTTTTCCCACAATGCTTTCTACCCTATCAATTACACAGATAATCATTTTAGCAACATTTATATTGTTTTCTGCACTTGCTTTCAATTTGGTTGAGCCCAGAATTTTGTTATGTAGTAAAGAGTTAAAATACTTTTGAAACAGTAATTTTCTTATAAAAAAAAAAAAAAAAAAACACCACAGACAAAGGTTGTTATTTGCATGAGGTGCTCTTGTTTCATTCCTCTGTTTCTTGAAATAGAATAAAAAGT
The DNA here is from genome assembly GCA_945859785.2 of Tridacna gigas. Lineage (NCBI taxonomy): Eukaryota > Metazoa > Mollusca > Bivalvia > Cardiida > Cardiidae > Tridacna > Tridacna gigas. Next base: position 60,413,726 of record OX244036.2, read on the forward strand.
TACAGTGAAGTAAAGCTGTTCATAGAGGCTTAGGGGATAAACTCAACACCATCTCTGTACTTGTATTTTATCTCGTGTTGAAAATTACATCTGCTGGAAATCTGAATTTAAATTTTCTGTCTTTATAAGTTAATCATGACAACAGAACAAGATAATCCAATCCTTACCAAGGTTTATGTGATTCAGTGTTTGTCAAAGGTATCTTGTATATTGTAGAATGTAAAAATAGTGCATTTTTGTATGTTTTAACTGTAAGTAATAAAGTATTCAACTTATATCTGTGTTTGTTTGTACTTCACTTTAATTGCACTAGACTTGCTAGGCTGTTTCTGTCACAAATGATAAAGGAAGGAATTTGAATGACGCTTAAATGATGGTATTTGTCGTTAAAGGGGTGGAAAACACTGTGGAAAAAAGGGAAAATGATGATTACTAGTATTTTCTCCTTTTCCTACAAAGTTTTCAACGCTTTCTTCTTCAGGGTGGTTTAAACATGGGATTTTGTTATGGTTACCTACATTTTCTTTGTTTCTCACAATGTTTTCAAAAGCCTTCTTCACCAGAGTCGTCAAAACACGGGGTTGTGATTGTTACCAGCATTGTCTCCTTTCCCTACAATGTTTTCAAGAGCTTTTACCATTGGATTGTACAGGGTGACAGCTGAACTTAAAAGTGATACTAGATGATCAATCGAGCGTTGTAGACTTAATTGTCTGATGTAAAAGTTCATACTTTTTAAAAATCATTGAAAATAAACGTTAATTTACTAGGTAGATCTAACTGATTTGAGACATATATGTCATCTGAAAGTATTCAGGACACCAACCTTGGACATTTGCAGTATGCTATGTATGGACCCACATGAAATGGTAGCTGCTACTCTTGGAGAAGACTGTGACTGTGGATAAATAGCAGCCAATTGCTCTTCAACCTTTTTGACAGATTGACCCTCAAAACTTTGCCGCCCTTCTATACTCAGTTTTGTTCATTTTGGCATTTGGTCTGTAGCATGCCAAATGAGATCTTAGGGCATTTACGTAAAGTGTCGTCCTGGATTAGCCTGCGCAGTCCGCGCAGGCTAATCCGACACGGCACTTTACGACTGCATAAGATTTTTTTCATACAGTAGACTTTCGTGAAACAGAAAATCGCACAAAAACGGGAAGTGTTGTCTCGGATTTGACACAGACCACACAAGTATATCTGGGATGACACACTTTTACGCATAATGTCTGAAGACCCCTTATCGTGTGTTGCACATCATTTCATTGGGTATGTTTGGACTAAAAAAATACAAGGAATATGATCCCACGTGCAAAGAGTAACTACGACATTCATGTACATCAACAGGCATGTAACATTGTACTATATCATCTTATTCGATCCATTTAGCGCACATGTTCCTAAACTGGTCCCCGTTGTAGATATACATACAGGCTATTGTGATATTAGTTTTCATAGGCACTCGTTACAACTCGGCCGATTCCGTACCTACATCTAACCTCGTCCGTATAAAGGAGGCTTCCATTTTGAACTACCAATCACATGATCTTAAACATGGCGGCGCCCCTGTAGATCGCTTAGCAACGACATGAACAACCACTGTGAAGTTATTCACTTCCATCGATCTGTCGATGAAAGCTCCTAACGGAATTGATAAACCACGCTAAAAATTGAACGTACAAACTGTTTGCCGACTGAAATACTCTTAGAAAGATAACGATAGAAAATTTACTCATGTGTTCTTTCTAAAGAGGAGCCTTACAATTTCAATAACGGTAAAGCGGTGTGCTTCCGGAGATGTGCGAAATGTACCGTGTAGGTGCATATCAAGGTACGTGATACAGCCGAGGGATTTGATCACCGGATCACCCGAGGTATGCCGAATGTTTTCATAGGGTTACGTGAATATCAATGGATAGCCAATCGGAGCATCATAGAGAAAGTACACATTTCGAGTTTGCCAGTATATCTCACATAGCGGATTGTTTGCACAATTTAGAATTAGTAATCGAAACTAAAAGAATTTTAGCAAAACAAAACAAAAATAATAATAATATTAAAAGGTGATACCATGTAAAGAATTCACTTATTTCAGCAGTCGAAAAATCTAACGTACAGGAAGACAGAGTGGTCTCCCCTGAATCTCTTTAGTCTGGCGATATCGCTGTTCTAAAAATAGACGGGCAGAATACTGCCCGTTTTTCGAAGCCTGTACCGATCCCAATACACTAGTCTGGTATCCCGCCGTACTACAAGAGTACGTCAGGCGAAGCGCAATAATGGCGGCCCCCGTTGGTAATATGCAGAGATAACGGGATATTGTTATTTCAGTTGATCAAATCGGATCATAAGAGGAATTCAAAACAGATCGGTTGCAATAAAGTAATGGCAGTGAGATTTTTTAATTGTTGTTCTTTTTTAGCGAGAAAAACTACATATTAGAAATGCATTAAGTATCCGAAATGTCAATGGACCGAAATAACGTCCGAAAACAGGGCTACTTTTTAAAATGATTCATAGTCTTTAAAACATTGTGAGAAAAAGAGAAAAGTATGGAAAACAGCACTTTCTTCTTTTCCAGTACTGTTTTTCAAAGATGTCTTTCGCATAGGTATTAAAACTCAGGATTACACGCTACTTGGTTAGACACTGATTTATAAAAAAAAAAAAAAAAAATACAACACGGTAACATTTTCGACTGGTCCAAATTGAAAGCAGCTTCACTCCTTTATGGCAAACAAATTTGGCAGATAACAATATGTTGGCAATTAACAACTTCCATTGTCTCTTCACACATCATTTGTGCCAGTATGACCCTTCACATATTATTAATTATTGTTTATTTCAAAGCAAATTAGAGAATATACAGTATTAACAATATTCCTCTTCCCATAATACTTTCTACTCGATTTATGAACCGTTTTTCTCATTGCTGTAATCATATCAATCCTAAAAAAACAAGTTTACAACTCTGAGGTAGAATTCTTAGGAAATTAAAACATTTTCTCCTTTTCCTACAATGCTTACTACTGAATTATTGGATTTTTTTCCTGATTTTTTAAAATCATTTTAATCCACATATGTTTACAGCTGAGAGATTTTTTTTAGTAAAAGAAATTTGTTTTTTTCCCCCACAGTTGCTCCGTTTCCCACATTTTTACTCCTATTCCTACAATGCTTACTACTTAATTATTGGATTATTTTTCCTGTTTTTGTAAAATCATTTTAACCCACATATGTTTACAGTTGAGAGTTTTTTTCCAGTAAAAGAATTTTTTTTTTTTTTTTTTCCCCACAGTTGCTCAGTTTCCCACATTTTTATTCCGCAAAAGTGCAAAACATTCAAAATTTATTCTTACTCCGAATTTCTGTGAAACCGCTTTTATTTTGGGGTTTAAATTAACTCAGATGGTTTATATGTAGTCACACTGTATTTAACAAGAAAATATTCCAATTTGGTCTAGGCAGATTCTGGATCTGCTTAGCCAAACTGGAATCCAAATTTGGTCTAGGCAGATCTGGAATCTGTCTAGACCAAAGTAGCATTCTAATTTAGTCTAGACCAAAATAGAATTCCAATTTGGTCTAGGCAGATTCCGGATCTGCCTAGATTCCAGTTTGGACTACGACACATACATTTGGATTTGTCTGTGTTTATCAGCACTCTCCACTTTTTACATCAGTCATGAAGACAGTCAAGCATAGTTTGTAAGGACAGTTCCGAGTCAGCCACTAATACAATGTCATCTGCATGTAGAAGAATGCAGACACGGGAATTGTCGACTTGTATGCCTAAATTCAGTTGGTTGATTTCTCTTACTAGGTCATTAATGAAAACAGAAAATAGTGTGGGGGATGCACTATCACCCTGAACGACACCCATCTTGCAGTCAAACCAGTCAGTAGTTTTTCCGTTAATCCTTATGCAAGCAGGCGAATTACGGTATATAGATTTCACTGAATTGTAGATGCCGTTAAGAAGTAGTTTGTATAGCAACATTTCACGGTCAACAAAGTCAAATGCCTTTCTCAAATCAATGAGAGCCGAAAACACTTCCCTTTTGTTATTTATTATACTATTTAGTGAAAAAAATATGATTATCACAAGATCTGTTGCGACGGAAACCGTTTTGTTCATCTGCTAAGATGTTTTCAGAGTCCAAGTGCCTGGAAATGCGTTTATTCAGGAACCCTGTATACAATTTGCTCACACATGAGAGCAGACTAATACCCCTGTAATTTAACGGATTCCGGTGGTCTGATTGAGCATCTTTCAGAACTGGGCATATGATTGCCTTTCGCCATGAAGAAGGCGGTATCGCGATATCAAACAGTAGCTGAAAAAGTTCCTTCAAACCACCGATTACAGGTGGGAATTTAAGAAAAGCATATGATATACCGTCTATACCTGGAGCGGATTTAGATTTGGCCCTCATCACAAGCTGGGTTATTTCCTCAATTGACACACTGGCATTTAGAGAAACGTTCGAAACATACAGAGGGTCCTGCATACTCAGTTCTTTGATATATTTATGCATTTTGCATGTCATAATGGAGATCATCAAACTCCTCAGTATTTGAAGCGTTATAGAGATTACAAAAATCATTTTTCCACCTTTCAAATACCGCATTTTCATCGGTCACGGAATGACCGCAAGCGTCTACAATTTCGATAGGGATAGTACTGACCTTCCGCTTTGGACCCAGGGAATTAATTTTGTCCCAAAATTCATTAGGCTTTTGCGTACTTAAAGATTCGATATCCACAGCTATTGAGAGTCTAAAAGCTCTTTCTGTTTGACGTAAATATTTGTCAAATACATTTTTCGCGCCTTTTTGAAGATCGCTCTTTTATGCTCCCGCGTTCTCCTCGAACCCTTGCATTTTAAGAAGTGCTGTTCTGCAATGCGCATCTCATTCCATAGATCAGACATTCTTTCGTTTCAGTAAGGTTTGGACGATTTATATCGTTTATTGGTACAAGGTGACCCACTAAAACAAGGTACACGTTTATCTAGTTCGTTATTCACATATAATGCAGGGCCATGGATACAGCAGTATGGAGAGATAATGCCCTTAATTTTTATGCACACCATAGAATGTGCGAGATCCCCTGTAACTGAGAAAACTCCCTTAAAGCAGGTCACGTAAAAAACCTACAATCAAATTCAGGTTACTGGCAAAATATCCAAGGGCTAAAGTCTTAGGTCAAATCATAGGTACATGTATCATAGAATTAGGCTAAATTTTCCATGATAAAATCACTACTTACTAAACTTTCCTATTTACAGCTGAATTCATTAGTCTAACAGTGATTTTAGGGCTTTACTCTGTGAAAATTTAGACCATTAACCCTTCAAAAATAATTTTTCTAAAGACCTTCTCTACGGGGGCACTGAGGTGACATGTGCATTTTTTTGTATTTATCTCGTTACCACGAGATAATAATTTGTTTTCTCGAGGTTTTCTTTTTTTTATAAAAAAATTTGCAAAAAACAAAATTCGTTTTTCTCGAGTCTTCTTTTTTTCCAATAAAAAATCATGCAAAAAACAAAATTCGTTTTCTAGAGTTTTTTTTTTTTTTTTTTTTATCCCTTTTTTTTTTTAATAAACAATTTTGCAAAAAAAAAAAAAAACCCAACTTTCATTTTCTCGATTCATTTTCATATAAAAAATTATGCAAAAAACGAAATACTTTTTCGTTCAAACGAGATAATCAGCCAATCGAAGTCATCCATTATGTCGTTCGCACGAGATAATAAGTCGTGCTCACGACATAACCATCCAATCAGATTCCTCCTACTAATTTTTGTTTCTTGCATAATTTTTTATAAAAAAAAAAAAAAAAAACCCTCAAGAAAACGAATTTTGTTTTTTGCATGATTTTTTATAAAAAAAAAAAAAAAAAAAAAAAAAAAACTCGAGAAAACGAATTTTGTTTTTTGCATACTTTTTTATAAAAAAAAAAAAAAAAAACTCTCGAAAACGAATTTTGTTTTTTGCATAATTTTTTATAAAAAAAAAAAAAAAACTTGAGAAAACGAATTTTGTTTTTTGCATAATTTTTTATATTATTATATTTTGAGAGCTTACCTCTACCAGAACATTAAAATACCAACCTTAGTAGGTGACCATCTGACACAATGTTTTCAAAAGATTTCCTGTAAATGGGCATGAAAAATCACAATGTTTTTAAAAGCTTTGCTCTAAAAGAGCATAAAGGATCGCTGTAATATTTTTTATGCCAACGTTTATATAAAGTGATTTTTTTTTGTCACTAATTTTTGTCTCTTCAGTTTTTTTTTTTTTTTTCATATACTTGTTTTAAATATCAGTTGTAATGTTGTGTATATAAATGAGGTTTGTATAGAGTTTTGTGTCGATTTAGACATGATGTTAATCACTTTTCTCCTAATCTACAAACTGCAGAATAAACACTGTTGTATTCTAGCAGCATTGTCACATGTACTTTGATTCTTTGCCAATCGTTTAACCCCTAGGCTGCTAAGCGCTACTCGATGACAGTTGATGGGCTGTTTGGATCAGGATCAGACTGCACAAAACGTATGGTCTGATCTCGGATCTACCCTGTCCCATAGGGAGGATATTTCTCTCAATAACATAACCTTGAAATATTACTGGTTGGGTTTTACTACCGGCTTGAAAGTTTTATTTGAGTAATTTGGCAGAAAAAGGGTTAAGAATGTATCTTTTGTCATAATACTTCCAAAAGGTTGAAGACAACATAGTTTTGATAGTTCTTTTCTTTTTTTTTAAATCTTTTCAATGAATAACACACTTCTGTCACAATATTTTCAAAATTGTCAACTATCTGAAACATTAAGATAACTAGCAAAGTTGTGGGAAGACATCGAGAATTTATTTTTTAAATGTTAACGTTTAGTTGTATTAGGATCTTCTGTCACAATTTTTTCTTTAAGGTCTTCAGCTATCAGTTTTTTTGCTCACATGTTAATTGGTTTAAGAACATTGTTAGTAGGTATTATATTTTCTCTTTCTTTTTTTCAATTATAAGCTGAAGATGTATTACAACATATATTATAATTTTCTCAAGAGTTGTTAACTGCAGGAGCTTATAAATTGTTTTAAATATGTCACTCATTGTACAAAATTGTTGTATATTATGTAAGTGTATATGGGCCAGAGGCCTAAATACTTGAATAAAGGTATATTGATATTGATATAAAAAAAACTCGAGAAAACGAATTATTATCTCGTGGTAACGAGATAAATACAAAAAAAATGTACATGTCACCTCAGTGCCACCGTACTTCTGAAAACGTGTGGTAAACCAGCATTTTCTCGTTTTCCTACAATATTTTCTATATATTTTAAGAAAATTCTCAGCATCTAAGCTATGTTTGTCATCTGCAAATGCTTTCATTATGGACAAGTCTGAAAGTAAGGTGTTAATGTTTTTGTTAGCAAAGTGAACCTAGCACACTGTGAATGTCATGCATCTCTGTTTATATTGCACCTGGACTGTTGTCTGATCACACAGTGCTATGCCAAAATGAATGAAATAACAAATGCCAGAAAATCTCTTCATCGCAAACTGTAATAATTTTCTAAATTGCAAAATTGTTTTTGTTTGTATATTTTTCATGCTTATTTCATACTTCTGCAGAGGTTTTGTGGACAGTGCTATCACCACATTGATAACCTAGGTACTGGCCTGCAAAAATGTACCTGATATGGCCAATGTACAGAAAAGTATATAGGGCCTCATACCATACAAAGTATTTTGTAGGTTAAGATGGTACTGTCATGGAGTGTGTTGTCAACCCTGGTGCAGAGATCATCTATAGAGACTATAGGATCTCTGCCAAGTCTGATTCCAAACCTCACCCCAAACCATCAATTTCTTAAAAACCACACCCTGTCTTTCATATAAGACTTTCAGGCCAAGGCATGTCCGAAAACATTGCAATTGTGACCCCAAAGTAACATCAAGATGGCCATTGGCATACTGACACCCAAATTGTATTCAGCAGATAAGAAAATGGCCATTGACACGCCTAGATCAGATTGTTTTCTCAAGGTTATTGGGGTTGTGTTGTTAAGGGGGAAAAGGTTTAAAATTGATTAATTGAATGGTGTTTAACGTCGTTTCCAATATTATTTCAATTATATCGCGGCGGTCAGTGTACCAGTCCATGCTTTCCTGGAGTTTCTTTTACCAATACATCGCACAATATTCTCTTCAATGCCCTAGCTGCTTTCCCATATTACAAATTGTCGAAACAATGATAAGCAGTGAGAGAGGAATAAATCCTGTAGCAATGACTATCATAAATCTGATGAGAGAAATTGGCCGAGCTGGGGATTTGAATCGGCGACTTTCTGCGCTACCGGAGCTTTGATCAATCATAAACGGCTAAGAGTAGGAGACATCTTAATATTCAGTATCAAACCTTCGTACCTTATAGGCAGAGCGAGACAGATATTGGATCGTAAATACAGGTCTATTTGCTTACGAAACAATAGATGGTCACAATAAGCTAGACTATGAACTGTGTTCCGCGGGCTTTCTACTGGATTGTTATAATAGGACGCGGAAACCGATAACCTTACGATGGAGACGAATCGATAAACTGTCGTCTGTCGAGCGCGGTGTTGTGATTAAAATGTTGATTTAATTAATGGTGACGGGGACTGATTTGAATCCCTGATGTTTGTTTTAAAGAGACATTACGTAGTTTGACAAAGGATATTGCACTGATTTTTCCTGCTGATATGGTGGCTTGAAACATTTGTGTTTTAATAATATTTCACATATTCAAGAAGTCATTTGTTCGAGTGCTATCAATCCCGAGAGGCAAGATGTTTGAAAGTTGTACAGACTGTGTCAACTATGAGATGCGGGCGGAGAGTCTTGGTCTAAATCATGATAACCCGTCTGATTTTGTCAGGTCACAGGTATTTATCTAGTTTTCAAGAAATTTCTTAGCATGAATTTCCTTCTATTTACATCTTTTACGAATTACTGCATCTAATAAGCACTTTTACGACTATTTAGTAGTTACATTGATGGACTATCGTATCGTTCATGGAAGGGGAGATAAATGGATGAATGCACCCTTGACAAGGAATGGCTCATCAAGATTCAAGTTTTTTATGCAGATTTGACCAAAGTATGTCATAATCAACGTTCACGAACTGGAGGGAAAAGGCTTTTTAAAAACATCGTTGGAAAAGAAGAAATGCTGATAACCAGCATTTTCTCCTTTCGAAAGTTTTCTTCTCCAAGGTCACTGAACCAGCATTTTCTCCTTTTCCAACATTATTTTCTGCCCTTTTCAAGGTATATTCCAGCATTTGAGCCATAGTCAATCTTTCAGCTGCAAAGGCTTTCAATCTGGACCGGTCTAAAATTTTGCCTTCTGGTAATGAGTTTTAAACTGTTTTGTGCAAATTCTTCTCTAACTACAGTTTTGTTTTTTACAAATGGCAAAAACACCACCTTGGAGAAAAATGGTTATAGACGATGTTTTAGTAAATAAAAGAAAATTAGGTACACGAACACTAAAACTTGTCACGCCGTAATCAACAACTCTAAAACGCAGTGCGACATCCATATTTGGGAAAAGGACGTCAAATGAAACAGATTCTGTAATAGACCTGCGTAGTTTTCTCACAGTGTGTAGTATATTCAAGGGTTATAATTATGCAAATCAACAGATTCTGTAACAGACCTGCATAGTTTTCTGACAATGTGTATTATATTCAAGGATGATATGCAAATCAAATACAATTGGCCCTTCTGAATAATGGTTTGACTGTTTACGCCGCTTTCAACATCATTACAGTCATAACACGGCAACAGCTCAAATAATCATGTATATTCTGGGTTAGGCTAGGGCTCATGATGGTCTTGCCTGAGACACTCCCACGTAAAACCAAGTGCTTCCAGTGAGGCTCGAACCCGGGGCCTACAGGTTACGAGTCCTAAACTTTACCACTGAGCGACGCAGGACCCCTCCCTTCTGAATAAGAAGTATACTATCAATTAACCCTTAGGGTGCTGAATAAACCTACCAGACATTTTAATCCTAGAAATACGACCCAAATAATTGCAATTTCATGATTGCTTTTGTCTACAGTGAATCAGCAAAGCAGACAGTGTAGATCAAAGATCAGGCTGCACGTTTTGTGCAGCCTGATCTTGATCTACACTGGCCGCAAACGCAACTATAGTCGTGAAAGGCGCTTTAAGGGTTAACTCTTTCCCAGACGACAAAATTTCAGACTGGTCCAAATTGAAAGTATTTGCAGACCACAGATTAAATGTGTCTTAAATAATGTCACTTATCTTTGATAGGATAGAAAACATGGGAAAAGGGGAAATGCTGATAACCAAGTTCTCCTTTTCCCACAAAGTATTTCAAAGCTGTTCGTTTGAAACCTTTGTGAGAAAATGCCAAAATGCTGGTAACTAGCATTTTGTCCCTCTCCCACAATGTTTTCTACCCTATCAAAGACAGAAATCGCCATTTGCAGTACATTTAATTTGTCGTCTGCAATTGCTTTCAATTTGGTCGAGTCAGTTTAACAAGTAAACAGGAACAGGCAATTGCAATTCACTTCAATTTTATTTTGACTGGAATATTTAATGTCATTAGAAGGTCAGGGTCCGTATTCACCAACCATTCTTAAGAATATTTTTTGTCTTATTCTCCAAGATTTTTTACATTTAAAAGTAACACAGCTCCTGATTGGCTAAACCAAATGGTTACTTTCAAATGTGTTACTTTCAAATGTAGAAAATTCTGGAGAACAAGACAAAGAACGTTCTTAAGAATGGTTGGTGAATACGGACCCAGGTGTTTTCTGGTCTTGATCTATCATATACTGTTGACCAGCATTTTCTTCTTACCCCACAGTGGTTTCAAAAGCCCTTTTCTTCAGGGTTGTTATTTAAAACCCGGGATGGTTTGATTAATGGTTAGGAAAAAAACTTTATACTACTGTTACAATTATTTCTCCTTAACTGTCGATATTGACATTACTTTGTTTGCAAGATTTATACAATTTTACTAGAATAAATTTACGACTCCAGGAATAATGTTTCTGCTTGCTACAGGGAGCACCGTTTTACCCATTGGCTGCTGAGCGCGACTCAAGGACCTTTTGCGGACAGTGTAGATCAAGATCAGACTGCACTAAACGTGCAGTCTGATCTTAGATCAACTCTATCCGATAAGGATATATATTCCTCCAAAATAACTTTGAAGAAGCTACATTTGAGCTTTCACTATCGACTTAAAAGTTTCAATTAACTTATTTAGCAGGGTAAGGGTTAGTCCGTAGCATATGGTGAGAGGATAACGTGACCTTCATTTATGACCTTAATCCTTTATTGCGTAAATAGGAATTTTAACGCCACTGCAGTTGACGGCTTTTGAATTCATTGTGACAAAAGGAGAAATTGCTTTACAAGCAGTTGTTCCTTTTCTGACCTCGTTTTCCTTATTGTTGAAAAAAATGTCCTTCCGTTTATATAAACTTGTTGTCCTTCATATCTGTTGTAAGTTTTGGTAGGTCTCGACAAAAAGGTAACAACGCAAAACATAAATCTTCTGTGGAAATAGTTTTAATTTTTTCCCAAACGACAAATTTTGGACTAGTCCAAATTGAAAAAGTTAGCAGACGACAATTTTAAATTTGATGAAAATGGCAGAAAGTTCTCTAAAAGGGTAGAAAACACTGTGGGAAAAGGAGAAATTGCTCGTTACGAGCAATTTCTCCTTTTCCCACAGTGTTTTCAAAAGACTTGTACTGCAAACACGTGCAAACCAGGGCTTGTTTGGGAAAGAGTTAATGACGTATGTGAAATATTAAATATTATGACCCGTTCTTTACTCTGATCCTGTTGTATAAGTTAAACTTTCAAGCTGATCGTAAAAACTCGAATGATGTCATTTCAAACTGATTTTTTTTTCTATAAAAATATCCTTTATCGGACATAGTAGATTCAAGATCAGACTGCACGTTCTGTGCGGCCTGATCTTGATCTACACGGTCCGCAAAAGGAGAGTGAGTCGCGCTTAGCAGCTTAAGGGTTAAGATATTTGCGGGACATACAAAATATGTTCTCACCATTCCAAAATCTGTAAAAGATAGACTGTGTGAAGAAATACAAGAAAAAAGGAAGACATTAATATTTCTCGAGAAGTAATTCCAGCGAGAACTGTGAATAATTTATCATTAAGTCACGGGAAATTTCTGCTGGGTTGACTTTTTCCGTGTAATGTAATCAGGGCAGTATTTAACAACCATTTTCGATATCATTCTTTGTTCAGTTCTCAAGAATTGTCGAAATTTGAAAGTAATACAACTTCTGATTGGCTATACCAAATGGTCTAGCCAATCAGAAGTACTGACTACTTTCTTAAATCTAGAATTACTCTAAGAATGAAATAAAGAAGAGTTGGTGATTACGGACCCAGATATTAGATCACAGGCCTTTGAGGCTGCATTTGTCTATTTAAGACCACCGAAATTTTCTTTGTTCGATCATAAACAGTTACTTAAAAAATGCACTTTGGCGCATTGTTTTTATACCGTATATACATTGTAATAACACGGCCATGTTATTATATGCGATATAAAGGTAATGCCATTGTGTTATTTTAGAAATGATGTTCGATGATCGACCAATGAAAATTTCAGTGGTCCTTTACAGACCAATGGAGCTTCAGTGGCCTGTGGTTAAACTCAGCGCCTCCTAAAACAAGTCTATGTTGATCATCCATGATGATTTCAAGTTCGTCTGCTGAATATGAACACAGGACATTATTGTTTCAATCAGATTGAATTTTCTGTACAGTCTGATCCTGGACCTACACTTTCTGCAATGTGTGATCCCGATCTATATTTTCTGAAATACTGCTTGTTTCCATTAGTGGAACTCTTCATACATAAAGGCGCGTTTAGACCTAGGTATACTACCGGGACCATCAGTAAACAAAAACCAATGACATCATATATGACGTACAATTAGATGCAACCATCTTTACCAACAGAGGCCCATTTATGTGGTAAAAGGTGAATGGAAATTGGCATCATCGTTTGGTTTTAGCATGTAGGTCGGATGCCATCGTGTGACCGTTAATAAGTATCGAACTACGTCCAATGTTAATCAATATTCGGGGCTAACTTTGCTGAAATTTAAAGTTCCATATTCCTTATTAACCTGGGTTCGTGTTTGCAAACTATTCTAAATTACATTCTTAATATAGCTCTCTATGATTTTTCTTAATTGAAAAGTAACACAATTTCTGATTGGCTATACCCAACGGTGAAGTCAATCAGATATTGTGTTTCTGGATATATTTCAATAAAAGACCGTAGGCCCTGTGTCCGTATTCACCAACTTTTCTAATTTGCGACTCGGTTCCTATAATAGATTAAGACAGTAACGCATTTCCTGTCGGCTAAACATTTGAGCCATACTCTGTGAAAATGGGCTTCATGCATCTTCGAAAAGTATCAACCCAGGTCAGCCTGCGTAGTCTGCGCAGGCTGACCTGGGCCGAAACTTTTTGCTGTGGGTCAATTTTCCGTAGGTCCAGGGACCAGTTTACCTCATGTATAAGTTGGTTGTTACAAAATGTAGCCATTATGGATCCATGATTATGTGATGGCTAGATTGGTATAATGTATCACGGAGATGCATTAAGCCCCCTTTTGCCAGAGCGTGGATCATTTGGTTATCCAGTCAGGAACTACGTTACTTTTGAATTTAGAAATTCTTGACAATCAGACTAAGAATTTGTATTTAGCTTTGGACCCGTATTTACCAACCACCCTTAATTTCGTTCTTAGTCTTATTCTAGAATAGATTTAGAAAGTAACGCAACTTCCGATTGACTAAACCATTTGGTTAAGCCAATCATAAAGTGTGCTTCTTTCTATATTTAGAATAAGCCTAAAAAAACAATTAAGAATGGTTGGTGTATACGGTCCCCAGCTGTCAGGTTTGTGTCAGTGTGACGTCACCCTAAAGATTAATTACACTAGTCAACCGTAATTCTTTCCGCGCCAAAAGTGTTAAGTCGACACGTTTTGATGGCTGAAAATATAATTCACTAAAAATCAGAAAGATTTTGATCTTACAGCCTTGACTAACCAATAGGATGATATAGATCCAAGACCGGACTTCACGTTCTGTGCAATCTGATCTTGGCCTTTGCCTTCCGCAAACGCCCATATTTACGCCTATGGCGCTGAGAAGGTTAATTATGGGTCATGCACGGTATGTTCGCTGGAGACACTTAGACTAATTGGTCAATTATTGATTCCGCCTACTTGTATGAATTGCTTTGATGTCATTTGAATTCTCTGACTCGCGTTATTGAAATTCTGACCATAATAATTATTGTAATGTTAAACCACATTAGATGCTTTTTAACGACAGTGTAGATTATGATCAGACCGCACAGAACGTGCAGTCTGTTCATGATCTACACTCTCTGATTTTTCATGAGATGCTGTTGCTGAAAGTCGTTAAATTATGATAATTAGATCTGATATAGAATTTGAGATAACCTATGATCAAGTTGTCTAAATAGTGAGTATTTCAAAATAGAGATAAACCTTATCTTTAGAGATTTGAAGATGTGCGTACTCCTCAGTTACACTTGTATACGACTGCACCACGACCCCACCACTGGCTCAGTGGTAAAGTGTAGGACTCGTAGGAGTGTCTTTCGGCAACACACTTCAGAGCTCCAGCCTAGCAGGCCTACTGGTGAAACCCAGGACATATATGAATGCTCGAGCTGTCGCGTGATATGACTTTAATATTGTTGAAAGTGGCGTAAAACACTATTCAATCAATCAATATCCGATCTAATTAAAAAGAGAGAGAGAGAGAGAGAGAGAGAAGACCACCTAGTAAGATTGTGGAGAGCATGGCACCATCGGGGTAGCAGTTTAGTAGGGTCACGGCGTAGTAGGGCCGCGACATTTGGTTTAGCCAATCAGAAGTTGTGTTACTTTCAAGTTTAGGAAATCCTGGAGAATAAGACTAAGAACGTTCTTAAGAATGGTTGGTGAATACTGATCCTGATCCAATTTACTATTGCTTTGAGTTCCAATGCCGCCAATGCCGTTGCAATGGCGTAAGAATTTCGGATCGTATTCTCTTTACGTCGTGAAATACATTTGCAGTAAACGACCTTTAACCCTTTACCACACAATCCCGAGTTTTAACGACCCTAGGAAAGAAGCCTTTTGAAAACATTGTGGGAAAAGGAGAAAATGCTGGTAACCAGCATTTTCTCCTTTTCCCACGAAGTTTTCTACCCCGTCAAAGAAAAAATTCACCATTTGAGCAACATTGAAATTGTTGTCTGCGAATGCTTTCAATTTCGACAAGATTAAAATTTTGCCGTGTGGTAAAGGGTTAATAGATCCTTGTAAAAAACGGCTACTCGATATCAACTCTTAAGCTGCTAAGCGCGACTCACTGACCTTTTGCGTGCAGTCTGATCTTGGATCTACACTGTCCGATAAGGAGATACCTTTCCCCCAAAAAGTCCCTTTAAAATAGCATAAGCTTAGTTTTTACTATCAGCTTGAAAGTTTCATTTCACTTATTTCGCAGGATAAGGGTTAACCCTTAAGCTGCTAAATAAATGAAACGAAAATTTCCACTCGGTAAAAACCAAATATTACGATTTCAGAGTTGATTTCACCGGAAAAGAAATACCGTAAAGGGGGGTGTAGATCAAAGATCAGACTGCACGTTTTTTTGAAGTCTGATTTTGACCCACACTGTTCGAAAAAGCGCTCCGAGTCGTGCCTAGCAGCAGGTTAATTAGGGAGAATATGCTGGTTACCAAAGCCTTCTTTCCCAGGTTTCCTTAAACTCGGGGCCAAGCCCCCGTAGCTCAGTCGGTAGCGCACAGGACTTGAGAACAGGAGGTCGCTGGTTCGATCCCCGGCTTGGCCAATTTCCTTCCGAGGATTGATGATAGTCATCGCGACAGGATTCATTCCTCTCTCACCGCTGACCATTGTTTCGACGATGGTTATGTGGGAAAGCAGCCAGTGGCTTAGAAAGAATATTGTGTGGAGTACTGGTAAAAGAAACTCCAGGAAAACATGGATAGGTGCACTGGTCGCCGTGATATAACTGAAATAATGTTGAAAACGGCGTTAAACACCATACAATCAATCAATCAATCCTTAAACTCGGGTTGTGTGGTAAAGGTAAAGGCCTAATACATGAATAAATGTGAAAATATTGCAGCCAAAGTAGAAACTGCTTTCCATGAGTAATTTCTCTTTTTGTCACAATATTTTCAAAAGCGTTCTGCTACCAGACGAAGAAAGTAGTCTGCAGGTGACAAATTTGCTTATCAGATAATCTAGAGAGAAGTTAATATGAACGCATACTTAACTCCACCAAACGGCAAAATTTTAGACTGGTCCAAATTTAAAGCATTCACAGACTACCAATCAAACGTCGCTCAAAAGACAGAATTTGTCATTAAGAAGGGTAGAAAACATTGCGGGAAAAGGAGAAAATGCTGGTTACCAGCATTTTCTTCTTTTCCCACAATGTTTTCCAAGACTTTCTTTCACAAGGTCGTTAAAAGTCGGGATTGTGTGGTAAAGAGTTACAAAGGTTATGCCAGTGATTTGCATGAATGAATTATTTATCATATAGTGACTTAGAGAGGTTTATCCGTAGAGGTTTATAAGTTATCTAACCCTTTCAGCTCTATGGGTGAAAACAGGGGCATCTACAAACGGTATAGATCAAGATCAGACTGCATAGACTTGTGAGCAGTGACATTGTGTTTAGCTTTCCTCGGAGCTTAACCTTAAAGATACATCCTTATAGTCCGAAAGAAAAAACGCTGTTAAAACTTGAAAGTGTGTAGGATGGCTCAGAATTTGGTTAGCTGTGTAAACATAGATAAATTACTAATACATATAGTGTAAGGAATAGAGAAACTCAAAGGATTTGTGCTTATTTGAAACCGAAAAGGACAACACTGATTTCTTGGAAGACTGCCAAAAATGAACTGCATTTTCTGTCCGTCGTAATCGGTGCAACCTTGCAGCCGTCAGGGGCAACATTTGGCGTGAAGATACAAGAATTATTAAAGTTTCATAAAATAAAGATGAAATGGTTTAGAAATTCGCTGAAAACGAGTATAAATATAGATGTACCTTTCATGTTTTTTCTTGACTGCCGAATAATTAATGTATAATATGCTATATTAACTGTTTGCCCATTCTGGAGATAACCTAACATTGAATGCCATCAGCATCCCAGAGAACCAAGGCTGCTACAGTCTTTGTCTTGCTTTGCGGGGGGTGGGGTGTCATTGGGCATACCTCGGATGATCCGGTGATCAAGTCCCTTGGCCGTATCACGTAGCTTGATATGTACCTACACGGTACATCGATTTACCATTATTGAAATTGTAATGCTCCTCTTAAAAACAAAAAACATGAGTCACAATTTTCTATCGATATCCCTCTAATTTCCGTCGGCAAACAGTTTGTACATTCAATTTTTTGTGTGGTTTATCGATTCCGTTGACAGGTTTCATCGACAGATCGATAGATGTGAATAACTTCACCGTGGTTGTTCATGTCGTTACTAAGCGATTTACAGGGGCGCCGCCATGTTTAAGATCATGTGATATGTAGTTCAAAATGGAAGCCTCCTTTATACGGACGATGTTAGGTGTAGGTACGGAATCGGCCGACTTGTGACGAGTGTGTGTGTGTGTGTGTGTGTGCTTCCATTTATCAGATCACTGTTTGTCTTCTGGGGTGAAAGGATGGACCCATTTTTAATCCATCATCACAAACCTCGGCTGAAATTCGGCATGATCTGCTTCTAAAAGCTTCAGATAAGCACGTGACATATTTCGTCTTGTGTGCTTCTGATTTATTGTCAGCAGTCTTGTTACCCTACGAGCTGAGGGTTTTCTCATCTTAAGATCTTTCATAAAGATGCAATGAACTCTTTGCTAAGACATCCCTGTAATACTGGCTTATGGCTAGACCTATATACCCCTCTGTACCTTGTCTGTCATCCATAACAATGAATGGTCTTTAGCGACCATTTCAGTTGTCACATTCACAAAACTTCCAAGATGGGGTCATTATTAAGGCTCTGCCTTCCATGGTTAAATTATTCCATCCATCTTTTTACGGGAGCATGTGAATGAACTTCATAACCTTGTGTTGCTACCATTTCAGCATTAATAGCCTTAAGTGGCAGACATGTCTTTAGTTAAATATTGAATCGCTGCTCTTCCAACGATTTTTGCCCATTTTACCAAAGTCACGTGCCCTGTTAACTTTAAATGTTAAGACTTGTATTGCAGACAATACAGTCTGTCTGTCCGTCCGTCTGTGTGTCTGTGTGTCCGTGTGTCCGTCCGTTTACAAAATACCTAGCAATTTTGTGTCGCGAACTCCTCCTAGAGTTTTCCTTCAATTGCATTGAAACTTTGCACATATATTGATCATATATTGAAGATTTGCAAGACGTAATTTTCAGGTGTCAACTCCCCCTGGTTGAGGAATTATCTCCCCTTGAACTTTTTCTGTCAAAGCGCTGGCGGGGATATTAAGTCACATTCAGTGACAGCTCTTGTTATAGGATGTCTTGCTTCGTAAGATGCATCATGGAGATACAGTAAGCCCCTTTTGCCAGAGCATGGCTCAAATAAATTTGACTTTTTCCTTGAGATACCTAGGGAGAGTTCCACGCCATTCGAAGAAGATTTCGGTCAAAGTTTAGCATCCGATAGCGGACAGTGTGGATTCAAGATCAGACTGCACGTTCTGTGCAGTCTGATCTTGTTCTACACTGGCCACAAAAGCTTTTTAACCCTTAACTACACAATCCCGCGTTTTAACGACACTGAAGAAGACGGCTGGAAAAGGAGAAAATGCTAGTAACCTTTCCAAACAGTGTTTTCGCTCCTTTCAAAAAGCAATGCCCATCATTTGAATCACATTAACGCTTTCCCAAACAAGCCCTGGTTTTCACGTGTCTGCAGCACGTCTTTTGAAAACACTGTGGGAAAAGGAGAAATTGCTCGTAACGAGTAATTTCTCCTTTTCCCACAGTGTTTTCTACCCTTATTGAGAACCTTCTACCATTTTCATCACATTTAATATTGTCGTCTGCAAACTCTTTCAATTAGGACCAGTCCAAATTTTGTCGTTTGGGAAAGGGTTAAATTTGCCGTCTGCAGACGCTTTCAATTTGGGCAAGTCTAAATTTTTGTCGTGTGGTAAATAGTTAACCCTTCACCACACATTGCCGCCTTTTAACGATCCTGATGAAGATGGCCTTTTAAAAAACATTGAGGGAAAAGGAGAAAATGTTGGTAACAAGCACTTCCCCCTTTTCTCACAACGTTTTCTGTCCTTCCAAAGGCAATTTTCAATTTTTGAGTCATCTTTATTCTATCGTCTGCAGATGCTTTCAATTTGGACAAGTCTACACTTTTTTCGTCTGGTAAATGGTCTACACTGGCATTGAAAGAGTTAGAAGCGAACCTCTCTGAACAGTAATAAAAAAAAAAAGATAACGTTGGGAATTAGACTGTATTCATCTGTTCCGTCTGTCACGGAATGCACGCAAAGCCGAAAGCTGTCCCTTTGTCTGTCTGTATTTCTCATTTTTTGTATTTTTGTTTTTCCTCTCTTCCTTTTGGTTTGCTCGTCTGTATAACTTCCTGTCTCTCCCAATGTCTATATGTCTGTGTCTCTTTTCTATTGTTTGTCTGTCTGTCCGTCCGTCCGTCCCCCTCCCCCTCCCCCCCTCTCTCTCTCTCTCTGTCTGTCTGTCTGTCTGTCTAATTTATTCTCTCTGTCTCCCTCTGTCCGTCTATCCGTCCGTCTGTTTTTCTCCCTCTCTGCGTCTCTGTCTCTCTTTATATATCTGTCTGTCTGTCTGTCTGTGCCTGCCTGTCTGTCTGTCTGTCTGTCTGTCTTCTACACTATATAAGGACAGAGACCATTTATGATTCGCCTGGATAAATTTCGAGATTTGTGATAGTCTAAAACATACATAAGGAGATTTCTACATATCAGTTAAGGTATTCAAAGCTAAATCCTCGCTATAACATATAATTCAGTCATGCTCCGTCAAAAGTGGGTTTCACGCATCTCCGAGATGCATTTTTGGGAAGCAAGTCGTCACATTTTTAAGAATCCTAAATCCAATTTGTCTAAACTGAGTCACGTGGTAGAATGGTCCTTTGACATGCAGAAAATTTACCAAAATCAAAAAGTCTCGATCCAGGTCAGCCTGCGCGGATTGCGCAGGCTGACCTGGATCGAGACTTTTTGCAGATGCATAAAGCCCCCTTTTCACAGAGCATGGTTCAGATGTTGTTTGTAGAAATTAGAGTCCTCCCGATAGGAAAAATGTCCACAAAAAGCATAATGGACGTCTTCGTCATCATAAATGCCACTATGACAGAAAATGCAGTTTTATCTCCGCTAGACTCGACAGCTAATTTTCAAGAAAAGAATTCCAAGTTAATCGAAAATGTCTCACGGGCCAGCGAAATCACCACATTTATCCGATTATATTTTTCTCAGAAAATTTTCTCGAATAATAATGGTGTACCAGTCAGGAATTCACGCGATATTATGAAGTTACTTTACATGATAGTGAAATTCACGCTATTTTATGAAGTTATTTTATGAAGTTACTTTACATGACAGGGAATAATGAACTAGAACTATCATGTTATTATGAACTATTTACTTAACAACAATATCTGAGCCATGCTCTGTGAAAAGAGGGCTTAATGCCTATGCAAAAAGTATCGACCCAGGTCAGCCTGCGCAGTCCGCGCAGGCTGACCTGGGTCGATACTTTTTGTTATTGGTCAGTTTTCTGCATGTCCAAAGACCGTTCTACCTAATAATTTAGTCGGTTGTTAACTGACATAGATTTTTAGGGATCCATGATTATGTGATGACCCACTTGTTATCATGCGTCACGGAGATGCATTAAGCCCCCTTTTGCCAGAGCATGGCTCATTTATATCCGTCCAAATAGAACGTGTTTGCAGACGATAAATAAATATGGTTAGTATGATAGAATTTGTCATTGAAAGGGTAGAAAACATCGTGTGCTAACTTGTATTTCGTCTTCTTCTCTGAAACTACCCATCCAATTTTGATGAAACTTTACAAAAAGGATCCTGCTGTGGTCCTCTTTAGAATATTTTCCAAGAACTTCATTCCAATGAAAAGTCTGGTTGCCATGGCAACAAAACTAAAAAATATTGAAAATCTTTTAAAATCTTCTTGTCCGAAACCACAAATTTGGCATGTGGCTTCATCTCGTAGACTTCTATGAATGCTTTTCAAATTATAGCCATGAGGTCAAAATTGGCCCTACCGCAAAAGTTTTTCCATGGGCTCATATAGTGGGGACTTTAAAAATCTTCTTGCTCTTAACCATAAATCATAAGGCTACGAAATTTGGCATGTAGCTTTATCTAGTAGATCTCTACCAAAAATTTTCAAATTATAGCCCTAGGATCAAAATTGGTAACACCCCAGGGGTCACAGGTTTTGCATGGGCTTACATAGTGAAGATTTCAAAAATCCTTTTGATCTTAACTGTAAGGCCTAGGGCTACTAAATTTGGCATGCCGCTTCAAATAGTAGACCTCTACCAAGATTGTTCCAAATACATCCCAGTGGCCACAAGTTTTACATGAGCTTATAAACTGAAAACTAAAAGAATTGTCTGGTTCCTCACCGTAAGGTCTAGGTTTACCAAATTTTGCATGTAGTTTCATCCAGTGGACCTGTAGCAAGATTGTTAGAAATACAGCCTTTGGGGAAACACGTTTTACAAAGGCTTAAATGGAGAAAACTAAAAGAATTTTCTTGTAGTATATAAAGTCAGTGTGACTTTAATTTATATTCTGATCAGTGGAGTTAATTCCTATTATAACAGTTATTTAGTTTGTTACCATTTACCTCCCTTGATAATCAAACTGCAGTATTACATGATTGGCGTTTGGTACTGAAGATTTTTGGATAGGAAATGTTCAATTTTCGGGAAGAGTGATTAATTTTGATGTTGGTAGTTATTTCCAGATGAGTGGAATATTTAATATAATGTAAGGTTTCTATTTTGTAGTGGTTTTTTTGTGTGTGTGTGTGTGTGTGTTCAAGAACTGTACCAATTATGCCATTGAAAAAATGTGTCCTGTTTCTAAGATTTGGAAATCTTCTTGTGAGAGCACTCTTTGTCAGAGTTCATTAAAATTTGGTATAAATGATACTCGATTAGACCTGCGTTTATTCACTGACATAATCTTCGCATTTGAAAAAAAAAAGAAAAATGTGACTTCTTTTTTTTGGGGGGGAGGGGGTAGGCTATTTTTATTTTAAAGTTCATTGCTATACAGACTTTTTATGATGTATGTCTCTGTCTGTCAATGAAACGCATAATACATTTATTTAAAAGCCAGTGGAGCGATATAGGGTCATCATGGCCCTCTTGTTTTATTTCATTTTAACAAAATGCATATTCTATGAAATAAAATACTGATTCGCTATAACAAAATACTATATATCTGAAATAAAGTTGAAATCCGCGTTAAACACCTCAAAATCAATCAATCTAGCTCAGAGTCCGCTGATTATTTTCGTAGATGTTATAACCAAACAATGTTACCAGTATTGTACCGTTACGCGTTCTATTTCAAATATTTATATAGAGGATCTTACATGAGTGTTTATGTATTATCATTTTTATCAAACGAGTTGACTAAAAATGTATGACGCGAGCCTTGGCGAGCGTCAAATACATTTTAGTCAACGAGTTTGATAAAAATGATAATACATAAACACAAATGTGAGATTCTATTTATCACATAAAACGAATGACAGACAAATAAGTACCCTGCATTATCACCTTCAGCCTGCAGACCGTCCACGGGTCCATGTTTACAAATGTAGTTCGGTTTGAATTGTGCACATACGTAAGAAGATAGATCTGATATGTACACCGAAAATTGAATGAAACAGTCCATATAGAGCGAGTAAATCCGAAGATTTCCACAATTTAGTGGATTTAGATACGTTTCTCTGCATTTTCTGTTGTTATTAAAAATGAAAACCATAAAGCTTTTCACGCGTATATGCCTTAGCAACAATGACGCCATTTTCCCACGAAATGGCGAAGTAGTAGTAATTCCGGCACGTGCTGTGGTTGGTTTCATTGGCTTCATGCGCCCAAAAAACGATAATACACAAGTGTATTATCGAATATAAGTCATGGGTTTAATACACTGCTGGAGGTGCTTTTATGTGATAAAAATCATTAAACGTTATGGTACAGTGATATCAAAGCGCAGTTCAAACGGCAGTTATTGATTTTAACGTTTTGCTTATCTCAGAATTGTTTTAATTAATTATAAATATCGTTTTAACTCTTTACCACACAATCACAGGTTTTAACGACCATGAATAAAAAGCCTTTTGAGAAATGGCCTTTTGGTAACCAGCATTTTCTCCTTTTCCCACAGTGTTTTCTAACCTTCCCAAAACAAATTTCAATTTTTGACTCATGTTTATTTTGTTGTCTGCAAATGCTTTCAATTTGGACAAGTCTGACATTTTGTCGTTTGGTAAAGAGTTAAGGCTCATACATACTTACACAGATATCCACGAAGGCTATATCATCACACATTCCCGAGTTAAAATGTTTCTGAGGAGACGACCTTTTGAAAATATTGTGGGAAAAGGAAAAAATGCTGATAACTAGCATTTTCTCCTTTCCCCACAATGTTTTCTTAACTTCCCAAAACAAATTTTAATTTTTGACACATGTTATTTTGTTGTCTGCAAATGCTTTCAATTTGGACAAGTCTAACATTTTGTTGTGTGGTAAAGGGTTAATATAACTTAAAACCACCACTTAACGAAGTATGACCTCTCGACACGATCTCAAACAACATTAGAAAGTCATACAACACGTTCACCACGTACTTCTTTCTAAAACTCTGAATGCGTCATAAAATAAAACAGTATATCCTAGAACCCTATCTCATAACAATTTGCTGATTTTGATTAATCTATCCTTTCCGTGATTCTTCAGAATGGGCGGTGGCGGTGTATAAGTTTTGCTCAGTGTAGAATGCACTTTATATATACTACTCAAAATTTGCTAGGGATCACCATATTGGATTCAGCCGTTATACTTATGTGTCATATATCAGGTATGGCTTTTTAATATGTTACATTGCCTCGCTGATGAAATAAATCACTAGTAGGAATGAATGTTTTTAATAGAAAACTGTATTGTTGTAACATATACCCGTATTGAAATGTCTGAATGATCCTTATCAAAGTTTGAGTAGTATAGATCTGTACAGATGACTTCCTACTGACTTCATACTGAACCAGAATTTATTCATATTTGCACCATTAACCCTTTGACAGACCTCTATCAGATTTCTAAATTAAATCATGATCCATCAAATACATGGTAAAAAAAAAAAAAAAAAACAAGGGTATGGATTCTAATGAACAGAACAGAACAGAACATCGTTTATTTGACAAAAAACTACATAGTCAATAGTCATTTACGTTGTATATAATTACATTCAAAATACGTGCATTTAGTCACGTGATACTAAATAAGTGAATAAGTGAAAGGGATATTTTCAGCACTGAGAGTATATACTTGTGGAGGGAAAACTTGATAGTCAACAATGAACAGAACAGAACAGAACATCGTTTATTTGACAAAAAACTACGTAGTCTATAGTCATTTACGTTGTATATAATTACATTCAAAATACATGCATTTAGTCACGTGATACTAAATAAGTGAATAAGTGAAAGGGATATTTTCAGCACTGAGAGTATATACTTGTGGAGGGAAAACTTGATAGTCAACAATGAACAGAACAGAACAGGACATCGTTTATTTGACAAAAAACTACGTAGTCTATAGTCATTTACGTTGTATATAATTACATTCAAAATACATGCATTTAGTCACGTGATACTAAATAAGTGAATAAGTGAAAGGGATATTTTCAGCACTGAGAGTATATACTTGTGGAGGGAAAACTTGATAGTCAACAATGAACAGAACAGAACAGGACATCGTTTATTTGACAAAAACTACACAGTCTATAGTCATTTACGTTGTATATAATTACATTCAAGATACATGCATTTAGTCACGTGATACTAAATAAGCGAATAAGTGAAAGGGGATATTTGTTTTTTTCCGGTGAAAGATCGAAATTTATTTCATCGAGTGAACATCATTGGTAATATTTTCACTCGTGGCTCGCGCCGCGCCACGAGTGAAAATATTACCAATGATGTTCACTCGATGAAATAAATTTCGATCTTTCACCGAAAAAAACAAATATTCTATTTATTTCATGCTTCTAACGCCTTTTTTTTTTTTGTCGAGACTTCCATAAAAATCGGTACAAATCGGTATTCTCACTGGTCGTACCCGTGTAATATCGAAAAATATTTTCACCGCTATTTTTCGATATCCTACCGGAAAGCATGAAATAAAAAGGGGATATTTTTAGCACTGAGTGTATAATGGATACAAGTTGTCATCATAGCCGGTTACCAGCATTTTTTCCTGTTTGAATACTGTTAGATGTGTAGGGAAAATATTCGACGGATGGGGAAAATGATTCCATTGAACCGTATGGAAACAATTAACCCTTTCCCAAACAAGCCCTGCTTTTCATGTGTCTGCAGTACAAGTCTTTTGAAAACACTGTGGGAAAAGGAGAAATTGCTCGTAACGAGCAATTTCTCCTTTTCCCACAGTGTTTTCTACCCTTTTTGAGACCTTTCTGCCATTTTCATCAAATTTAAAATTGTCGTCTGCAAACTCTTTCAATTTGGACCAGTCCAAAATTTGTCGTTTGGAAAAGGGTTAACCCTTTACTACACAATCCCGAGTTTTAACGACCCTGTTAAAGAGGCCTACTGAAAACATTGTGGGTAAAGGAGAAAATGCTGGTAACCAGCATTTTCTCCTTTTCCCACAATGTTTTCTGTCCTTTTACAGACAAATCTCGCCATATGAGCCATGTCTAATGTGTCGTTCGCAAATGCTTTGAATTTGGACAAATGTAAAATTTTGTCGTGTGGTAAAGCGTTAATGGAAAAGGACTAACTGCGCGTTACAACGTCAGTTCGGTCTTGAAAATCAGCGTCAGATATAAATACAAACTCCACGACCGAAAAATACCGTTCAGCTGAAACTCAGATTCTTATCTTACGTTATAGGCTTGATGAAACAAGCGGCTGGTATAGAGCCTGGATCAGAATGCACGTTCTGTACAGTCTGATCTTGATCTAATCTGTATGCAAAATCACATGTTATTGCCTATGGCGCTGAAAGGTTAAGGGTGACCGGAAGTACTCTTCAGGGTTGTCATAGGCGCCGTTTCGTTGGTCGAAAAAAAGACATGGCCACTATTCAGGCTATGTACAACGAGGGAAGTTGTTTTGCGTACAATGTAGATCAAGATCAGACAGCAAGGAACCAACAGTCTGAGTTAAGATCTAATCTGCCTCTTTTTCTGTTTTTCTTTAGTGCAACTTAAGACACAAACTGCTGCTTTGCATCATAAACCAAAAACTAAGACAACAAGGAGATCTCGAATTTCGTCTTCAAACAAATGCGTCAAATACAGCCCGTCTGTTTCCTGTTTGTCTTCCCGCTTTAAGAGGGAACTTTTCAATCAAGACAAGAGCTAATTGGCAATATTCCTAGAGTCGTCTCGAATTAAACAATTCCCTCATAACTACCCAGTTTGATGTATCAACAGAGGCAACCCTATAAAAAATAAAATTGTGACACGTGGAGAAATGGCTCAGTTGGGTGTTCATCTGTCACATTCTTTTCTTAATCGCTTCCTTAAGCCTCGTGTTGCTGTTGTTTGTTTGTTCTTGTTGCTGCTGCTTTTGCCTAATTCCCTCTCGCCAGCGAAGCTTAATTTCGAAGAAAGATGAGACCACAGTTTGCATATTTGGTAGGGGTTATTTCAGACGGCTTCATTAATTCCGCGGACATTTGAACTCTCTTGAAGAACGCATCGATTTACAGCAGTAAAGACAACGTGATTGAATGGCGTTTTACGCCGCTTTCAACATTGTTTCAGTCATATCACAGAGACAGCTCACATATTCATGTATGTACGGAATCCTGTTTCCGCCATCCACTTTTCGACCTACGAGGAACTCGAAAAGTAGAAATTAGGCACACTAACTTCCACTTTTCTAGCAAAAAAGTTACCTCGAAAAGTAGAAATTAGGCACACTAACTTCCACTTTTCTAGCAAAAAAGTTACCTCGAAAAGTCGAAAAGTTGAAGTTTTTGACCTGACAATTGTCAAAAAACTTTCGACTTTTCGACCTCACGTTTGTCTAGAAAAGTAGAAATTAGGAAGTACTAACTTCAACTTTTCGCGTTAAACTGCTAGGTCGAAAAGTAGAAAAGTGGAAGTTTTTCACATGACAATTGTCAATAAAACTTCCACTTTTCGACCTAGAAAAGTCGAAAAGTCGAAAAGTTGAAAAGTCGAAAAGTCGAAATTAGCCGATTAAAACTTCCATTTTTCTAGTTAGAACTAATTTTTCGTAGGATAAATTGGCCGCGGGACCGGTGACACAGGAATTTTTACCCTAAACTGGCAGCCTGTTATCGATCTTTATGTTATGGTCTATCGGACGGCTACGGGAGATACAACGGGTACCAGTTTATTTTTACCCCTACACCGGCTCCAACATTATTCGGTGCTGATAAACAAACATCCCGTGATAATCAGTCCTAACTAGAAAAGTAGGAGTTTTAATCGGCTTATTTCGACTTTTCAACTTTTCGACTTGATGGCGGAAACAGGATTCCGTATGTATGTCCTGGGTTTCATCAATACTAGGCTGGGGCCCAGCTAAGCCCCTCAGGTCTATAGATTATTCCATTGCCTTCTTTAACCCTTTACCACACAATCACAAACTTGACTATGAAGACTTAGGAAAACATTGTGGCAGAAGGAGAAAATGCTGGAAACTAGCAGTTTCTCCTTGTTACCACTATGTTTCCCATTTTTCATAGACAGAAATAATCTTTTAGGCTACGTTTTACTTTGTCATCTGTTAATGCGTTCAATTTGGTCAAGTGTAAATTTTTATCGTTTGAGAAAGGGGTCATTAAATCCACACTCGGACACTTTTACAGAACCTAGCGGTTTCCGGATGCGACCTTGGATAGTACATGTACAATGTACATTATGCAAAAAAGGGCTAGAGAACAAGGGCATGATGAAGGTCTCGAAACAATGTGACGTATGGGGACTCATTTTGTGTATTTTCTTCATCTGTCAAAATATTTTTAATCATATTTTTAATCATTGATAACCCTTATGCTACATAGGCCTAAATGAAAAGAAACTTTGAAGCCGATACTAAAAACCCAAATGTTGTTATTTCAACGGTATGTTTTGGGGAGAAATATCTCCATATTGGTCAGGGTAGATCCAAAATCCGACTGCACGTTCTGTGCCGTCTGATCTTGATCTACACTGTCCGCAAAAGGTTATTGAAGTCGCTCTTACGTCGGGTTGTTAGAAAGATACAGGAACAAAAGTGTAAGACGTGATAAGCCAGATTAGAATTGATTTCTTGGGAGCAGTGTGCGGTTGACATTAATTCGTGGTTTAATCAAGCGATTAAAAAATCCACTGCTCTGGAAATTTTCTTGGAATTTCAAATGCCCGTTTTTTAAGCTCTCCTGATCCCGACGTACGCGTACATGTATATAGAACACAAAATCGAAATCTTTTAAAGACACATTCTTACAGCTAGAGGGAAAAATCGCTGTTAAAACTTCAAAGTTTGTAGAATGGCTCAGAGTTTGGTCAGCTATGTAAAACATAGGTTACCAATATATACGGTGTAAGGGAAAGAGAAACTCAAGGGATTTGTTCTCATTTAAAACCGGACACGACCACAGTGATTCTTTGAAGGCTGCCAAAAAATGAGATGCATTTACTATCAGTTGTAAACTGTGCAACCTTGCAGCCGTCAGGGGCAACATTTGGTATGAAGATACAAGAATGGTTATAGTTTCATAAAATAAAGATGAAATGGGTAAAAAGAGATTGAAAATAAAGATGAAATGGGTTAAAAACTGGTTGAAAACTAGTATAAATGTATCCACACCACACAGTCCCGAGTTTTAACGATCCCCCGGGGAAGAAGGCTATTGAAAACATTGCGGAAAAAGGAGAAAATGCTGTTACCAGCATTTTCTCCTTTTCCCACAATATTTACCAGTTAATTTAAGACAAATCTAACATTTTCTACCCATATGTGATATTTTGTCTGTAAATGCTTTGTATCTGGACCAACCTAAAAAAATTGTCACTTGGTAAAGAGTTAGACTATTTTTAGACAAGCCAAGCTAGTCTATAGGCATCAAGATTGACCTAGAGTCAAAGTAAACAAAAAACCACACAGTTGCCAAATACTGCCTAACAGAAAATACTTCTTTCTGTTATAAATCTTTATTCTGTTATATATGACAATTTTAACAAAAACAACTAAATCTCTACCACTCCAATTTGAACATGTCCTCTTACAAAGTAATAAACTTGAACAAGATGTCATTTATAAGGTACAAGATCTTTGCTTATATGTAAATTAAGTGACTTATGCAAAGCAGAGAATCACTTTTTCCTACACCACTGTAACATTATGAATGAATCTATTAATAGATACACATAGGTCACTTGTAGCAACTCCCAGTTACATTAACCCTCACTGGACAGAGAACCCTTGTCATTCCTTCAGTCATTCATTATTTAGATCATTGTGTACAGTTAAACTGTTATGTTAAACTGTTATTGTAGTCTTGAATATTAACCCTTTACCAAACAATCCCTAGTTTTAACTATACTGGGGAAAAATCCCTTTGAAAACATTGCGGGAAAGGGAGAAAATGCTGGTAACCATCTATGATTTTTTCCTTTTCCCACATTGTTTTCTGTCCTTTTGGAACATGGTTTCATCAGTTCAACCACTTTTAATTTATGGTCTGCAACAGCTTTGAATTTGGACGGATGTAAAATTTTTCGTTTTGTAAAGAGAGTTAAATACATGTGGTTAACTACATCTTGTGCTATTGGGAGTTGACTAATTGATTGCATGATGTTTAACGCCGTTTTCAACATTATTTCAGTGATATTGCCGCGGCCAGAGCACCTATCCATGCTTTCCTGGAGTTTCTTTTACCAGCACTACGGCAACTTATTTTGCGGACAGTGTGGATTAAGATCAGACTGCCCAGAGCATGCAGTCTGATCTTGGATCTACACTGTCCTATAAGAGGATATATTTTCTCCAAAATGTAACTTTGAAATAGCAATATTTAGGTGTTTTCCATCGGCCTGAAAGTTTCATTTAACATTTTTAGCAGGTTAAGGGTTAAACTTAAACTGGATTATAGTTAACCAATAGCACTCATAGCCCCGGCAGCTCAGTCGGTAGCGTACAGGACCTGGGAAGAGGAGGTCGCTGGTTCAATCCCCGACTCGGCAAATTTCTTTCCAAGGATTGATGATAGTCATTGCGACAGGATTCATTTCTCTCTCATGTTTCGACGATAGTTATAATATAAATGTGGGAAAGCAGCCAGTGGCTTGGAAAGAATATTGTGCGGAGTACTGGTAAGAGGACCTCCAGGAAAGCATGGATATGTGCACTGTCCACTGCCACATAACTGATAATGTTGAAAACATGGTTAAACACCATACAGACAATCAATCAATCAAATTCTCTAGTCTGTCAGTACTTTAAGTACTTTGATTAAGTGGTAGTAGTTCTTGGTCCTTGGTGAATCTTGTCGGAGGAACAGTTTTGAGGGTTTCTTTTTATGTTTTAGGCCTTGTCTTTACCAGATTACAAAATTTAGACTTGCCTACTGACAGAATTTGCAGACGACAGATGTTTAAGATTATTTATCTTTGAAAGGGAAGAAAACATGGTGGAAAAGGAGAAAATGCTGGTTACCAGCATTTTCTCCTCTTCATCCATGTTTTCTAAAGTCTTCTTCCACGAGGTCGTAAATATACGGAGTTGTTGGCAAAATGTTTAATCGAGCGTGCAAGAAAATATTGCTGTGGACTGGAAATTTTCTTGGAATTTTAAATGAATGTTTTCCATTATTGGTAAAGCTGTACCGTTTCTGACGTCTGTTTTTATATCCTAATAGACGTCACAACCAGAAGTGCCTTATCATTTCATTTGTTTCTGATTTACGCGGTTTTAGGCATTATGTCAGTCATATTACGGTAGCCTTCGCACCTGCCAATGCGTTCTTGAGTTCTCAGCACATTGGACAGGCCTCTGGCTATTTCCAATGTCGAATATTAACCCTTTCCCAAACGATGAATTTTAGACTGGTCCAATTTGAAAGAGTTTGCAGACGACAATTTTAGATTTGATGAAAATGACAGAAAGTTCTCCAAAAGGGTAGAAAACACTGTGGGAAACGGAGAAATTGCTCGTTACGAGCAATTTCTCCTTTTCCCACAGTGTTTTCAAAAGGCTTGTACTGCAGACACGTGAAAACCAGGGCTTGTTTGGGAAAGGGTTAAGAGAGGAATAAAGCCTGTCGCAATGACTATCATTATCATTGATCAGTCCCCGAAAAGAGTTTGGTAGAGGTAGGATTCTGTCCGATCTCCCTTAAATCACTGGCCCTCTACTATGCCCCAGGCCTTTGAATCTCTTACTGGTCTACCAAGGAACACTGAAATTTTCATTGCTCGATCATCGTACTCAACTTACAGAGGTGATGTGCCAGTGGGCTATTTTTAGTAACAGTGTCCAATGATCGGGCAATGAAAATTTCGGTATTCCGTAATGAATCAATGGAGTCTCAGTGGCCTGTGACTATACCGATGGAGTTTCAAGGCTCGGTTCTGAGATTTGATGTCATAGCTAAAGAGAATCTTCGTTTAGCTGAAAGAGGTTTGCCCCTTTGTTCGAATGCGGGCCTATTTTAACTTTGACATGATTCGGGCGACAGCGTGTTTGCGTATAACCTGCTTTCAACTTTTCATCAGACGACAGAGATAAGACTTGCCCATGAAAATTATTTGAAGACAACAAATGAAATGTGACTATATTTGCAGGATATGTTTTTAGAAATTGTTGTCGGAAAAGGAGAAATGCTGGTAACAAACGTTTTCTTCTTTTCCCATGATGTTTTCAAAAGTCATCTTCCTTTGGGTCGTTACGGTGCTACATTTGATAATAGAGGGTCAGGGTTTGTGGTACTACATTTGATAACAGAAAGTGAAGGTTTACGGTGCTACACTTGACAACAGAGGTGAGGGTCTGAGGCGCTACATTTGATAGCAGAAAGGTGAAGATTTACGATGCTACATTGACAACAGAAATTACGGGTGTACGGTGCTACGTATGGCAACAAAAAGGTAAATGGTTACGGTGCTGCATTTGGTGACGGAAATGTGAGGGTTTTCGGTGCTACATTTGATGAAAGTAAGCTGAATGATTACGGTGCTGCATTTGGTGACGGAAAGGTGAAGGTTTACGTTGCTACATTTGATAACAGAAAGGCGAATGGTTACGATACTCCATTTGACAACAGAAAGGTGAATAGTTACGATGCTACATTTTGATACGGAAGGATAAAGGTTAACCGCGCTACATTTAACGACAGAAAAATGAGGGTCTGCAGTGCTACGTTAAATAACAGAAAGGTGAATGATCACTGTGCTACATTGGACAACAGATAGGTGAAGGTTTGTGGTGCTACATTTGATAACACAAAGATGAAGGTTTGCAATGCTACAGGTATCTTAAATAACAGGAAGGTGAATGGTTTCAGTGCTTCATCTAACAACAGACATGTTAAGGTTTGCGGTGCTTCATTTAATTACACAAAGGTTAACATTTTCGTTGCTACATTTGATTACAAAAAAAGGTGAAGATTTTGGGTGCTTCTTTTTATTACAGAAATGCGAGGGTTTACGTTGATACATTTGATTACAAAAAGGCGAGGGTTTACGGTGGTACATTTGATTACAAAAAAGGTAGATATAAAAGGTGCTACATTTGATAACAGAAAGGTGAAGGTTTACGGTGCTACATTTGATAACAGATGGTTTACGGGGTTACACTTAATTACAGAAAGGTTAAGATTTGCGGTGTCAAATAACAGAAAAGTGAATAGTGAGGCTGCTACATTTGATAACAGAAATGTGAGAATTTGCAGTGCTAGAGCTGATAACAGAAAGATGAGGGTTTCCGGTGCTACTCTGAATAACAGAAAGGGGAATGGTTTACGGTGCTACATTTTATAACAGAAAGCTGAAGGTTTAGGGTGCTACATTTGATAACAGAAAGGGGAAGGTTTTGAGTTCTACCTATACAGAAAACTGTGTCAGATAGATCCAGTCGCAATGACTTTCTTTAGTCCTGGGAAGAGAATATGGTTGAGGCTTATTCTGCTGATTTCCAACCATTTGATTCCCGTGCCCCTCACTCTACTAATCAACTACCAGTGCTCGCTCTCTGTCAAAAGAGCAGATTTGGTAGGGAGAAGAGATAGTGCGTTTTATCAAGAGGGGAAGACAAAGGAAGATCAATGACTAATATCTTGGCTTTGCAATATGCTACATTGTTTGTGACAGGTTGTGTTTAACATGTTGATCTATAGGACTAATGCTAATGAAGTTTCATACCCTTAGTTCTCAACAGTTGTAGTTCTTGATAGTTGTAGAACATCGATCTGTCCGTTATACTTGTAGGAGCGTACCTAGTTTTTTTTTTTTCCTGAACTTTGAAGTGAAATTTTCCATCTACCTATCCATCCATCCGTCCATCCGTCCACACACTAACTTCATGGGATAAAAGTAATAGGTATGAGCCATGCTCTGTGAAAAGGGAACTTAATGCATCTACAAAAAGTATCGACTCAGGTCAGCTTGCGCAGTCTGCGCAGGCTGACCTGGGCCGAAACCTTTTGCTATTGGTCAATTTTCTGCATGTCGAAGGACCAGTGTACCATATGATTCAGTCGGCTGTTACACAAAATGGATTTTATGGATCAATATTTATGTGATGACTTACTAAGTATCATGTATAACGGAGATGCATTAAACCCCCTTTTGCCACAGCATGACTCATATATAGTTTCAGAGTTGTGTGGAGTGTATAGATAACCTTAAAGTAATACGGATCCTTCTAATGTTTTTTTTTTTTCATTGAAGGTCGATACATAAAACCGAAAGAGATATGCTCTGTGAATAAGGGGCTAAATGCATCTGCAAAAAAAGTCTCAACCCATGTCAGCCTGTGCAGTCGGCGTAGGCTGACAAAGGTCGAAACTTTTTGCTCTTTGAAAATTATATACGCATGTCCAAGGAACATTCTAAGTCCAGATTCTGCCAAATGTCAGACTAAATGGGTTTTATGGACTAAATTATTTGATGACTTGCTTAGTATAATACATCCCAGCGATGAATTTAGCCCCCTTTTGCCAGAGCGACGCTCAAAATAACAATTATGTAACTACAAACTTACACTGAAAATCAGAAAATTTGTGTTTTGACACAAAAACCCCTGAATATTACCCTTCATCCTTTACCACACAATCCCGAGTTTCAACGACATTGAGAAAGACAGCTTTTGAAAACGTGGTAGGAAAAGGAGAGTATACTGGTAAATTGCTAAATTTAATAGGATAATATCGTCTGAAAACGAAAGTCCAATTAAATACTGCAATATTTATCAAAAAGGGCACTAGATTTGCCCATATGGGCGACGCCCCCTGAAGGTTGTGAGTTCTGTTAACATGGGGTAGTGCAAGATACAGGACGTAACCAATCCCACGTTACGCCCGGTTCTTTAACGCGCTCAGTGTATAGCACCGTCACACGGGACCTCGGTTAAACGTCTCATCCGAAAGACTATTAGTAATTTTAGATGACCAGCCGTGGGACTCGAACCCACACTCTCAAAGTGACCAGAGACTTGATGTTTACGAGTCTCACGCTCTACCTCTTGAGCTATTCGGGCTGAATTTTAAAACTGTCGCTCTATTTTTTGGTTTACTTTTTGCCTGATTTTAAAATTCATTTTTCTGCCAGCGAGTTAAAGTTGGACCGAGCGAAAATAACAGACTTTTAGCCGCTACTAGGCGTTTAAGAAAAGCATACAGCAATAAACACTCTGATAACGACCTTGCTAAAAACGTTTGATTTAGAGCAAGCTGTAAAGTAAAGGGAAAATATCAAAGATTGTAACAGATGTTAGAAGTTTTTGTAGGCGTGAAAAATTTGAACAATATGTTTGTCCTCCGGTAATGGAGGAAACGTAATTATACGGTCTATAAGTATTGTTAGCTATACTGAATGAATGCCAGCGAGGTTAGGTCGTGGCCCTGTGTCCGTTTTGCGTCCGTCCGTGCGTGTGTGCGTGCATTAACTTTTATTTCAAACATCTTTTCCTCTGAAACTACCTGTTCAATTTTGACCATACTTCACAGAAATGTTCCTGCCATAGCCCTATTAAGAATTTCTTCAAATAATTTGACTCCAGTAAAAAGTCTTGTTGCCACGGCAACAAAACTGAAAAATATTGAAAATCTTCAAGAATCTTCTTGTCAAAAGCTGTAAGATCAATTTGGTATGTAGCTTCAACTACCGGTAATAGTCTTATACCAGAATTCTTCAAATTATAGCCCATGGGTCACAATTTGTCCCGCCACGGTGGTCACAATTTTTATATGGTGAAAACTTTTAAAATCTTCTAGTTCCCAACCATACAACATAGGGCTACCAAATTTGCTTTGTAGCTTTATCTAGCGTCCCCTACTAATAAAATCCAAATTATAGCCCTTGGGTCAAAATTGGCACCCCCATGGGTCAGAAGTTTTACATTGGTTTATATAGTGAAACTTCTTAACCGTAAGACCTAGGGCTACCAAGTTCGGCATTCATCCTCACATCTAGTAGGCCTCTACCAGTATTGTCCCAATTATAGCCCTGGGGTCAAAGCTGGCCCCCACTGGAGGTCACAGGTTTTACATTATAGTACTTGAAGTCAATATGAATTACGCTACTATACTCACCAAGGGAAATAACACTTCTTCATTCATAACAGATATACGTATCTATCTTACTATATACCTTCCTTGATAATCAAACTGCATTATTACATGATTTGTATTGGATATTCAAGTTTTTTTTTTTAGGAAAACTTTCGCTTTCCAGTGAGAGTAATTTACTTTGAAGTTAATTGTTATACTCAGGTGAATTGAATATTTGATATACATTGAGGTATATGTCATTTAGTTTTTTTGTTCCACATCTTTGTCATTCGTGTCATTGAAAATACGTTTTCTGCTACTAAAATTTTAGAAATCTTCTTGTCAAAGCACTCTTTTTTAGAGTATTCGGTATGAGCGGTACTTGATTAGACTTGCTTATATTCATTGACATTATCTTTGCATTTGAAAAAAATATGACTTCTTTTTTGTTGTGGGGGACGGGGGGGGGGGGGGGGGGGGAGACTAGAAACTTCTCACATTTCATGTCTCTGTCACTGCCAATTAAGCGCATGCTGCACTTATTTAGAAGGCAGTCGAGCGATAAAGGGACACCATGGCCTTCGTGTTTCATATCTCTCTAGCACACGATCCCGACTTTTAACAACCCGCCGTAACAAGCATTTTCTCTTTTCAGAGGCAATAACCATCATTTCAGCCACATTTAATTTGTCGTCTGCAAATGCTTCCAATTTCGACAAGTCTAGAATTTAATTGGGTGAGAAAGATATATACGATGTACATTTACTCACTACTCCAGGGCCCGTATTCACCAGTCGGTCTGAAAAGAGTTCTTAGTCTAATTCTAAATTCAGAAAATAACATTTTTAGACTAGCGAAGCTAGTCTATAGGCATCAAGATTGACCTAGAGTCAAAGTAAACAAAAAACCCCACAGTTGCCAAATACTGCCTCACAGAAAAATACTTCTTTCTGTTATAAATCTTAATTCTGTTATATCATGACAGTTTTGACAAAAAACACTAAATCTCTACCACTCCAATTTGAACATGTCGTCTTACAAAGTAATAAAATGAACAAGATGTCATTTACAAGGTACAAGATCTTTGCTTATATGTAAATTAAGTGACCTATGCAAAGCAGAGAATCACTTTTTCCTACACCACTGTAACATTATGAATGGATCTATCAATAGATACACCTAGGTAACTTGTAGCGAATCCCAGTTACATTAACCTTCACTGGACAGGGAACCCTTGTCATTCCTTCAGTCACTCATAATTTAGATCATTGTGTACAGTTAAACTGTTATGTTAAACTGTTATTCTAGTTTTGAATATTAACCCTTTACCAAACAATCCCAAGTTTTAACGATACTGGGGAAAAATCCTTTTTAAAAACATTGCGAGAAAAGGAGAAAATGCTGGTAACCATCATTTTCTCCTTTTCCCACATTGTTTTCTACCCTTTTGGAACCAGGTTTCATCAGTTCAGCCACTTTTAATTCATGGTCTGCAACAGCTTTGAATTTGGACTGGCGTAAATTTTTTCGTTTTGTAAAGAGAGTTAAATAGTTAACTACATCTTGTGCTATTGGATATTGACTAATTGATTGCAAGGTGTTTAACGCCGTTTTCAACATTATTTCAGTGATATTGCGGCGGCCTGATCACCTATGCATGCTTTCCTTGAGTTTCTTTTACCAGCACTTCCGCGACTCGATAACGTTTTGCGGACAGTGTGGATTAAGATCAGACTGTGCAGAGAATGTTCGCTAGTCTGTCAGTACTTTCAGTACTTTGATTTTTGATTGGCCAAACATTTGGTTCTCTAGACTAGTCAGAGGACTAACACCATTTGAGCCATGCTCTGTGAAAAGGGGCTCTAATGCATCTTAAGGAAAAAAAAAAAAAAAAAACATTTATCGCAGAAGCTGACCTTGGTTGAAACTTTTTTGCTTTTTATAAACTTTCTTCATGTCCAAATACCAATATTACTCTGCCTCGTAATTCAATCGGTTGTTAGACAGAATGGATGTTAAGGTTCCATAATTACATGACGTGTAACTTGGTACACTGCATTACGGAGATTCGTTCAACCCCATTCTGTCAAAGCACAACACACTTGGTATTGCCAATCAGAAATTGCGTTTATCTAAAATTTAGAAAATCCTGGAGAAATTAGAAAAAAAAAATCCATTTTGAATGGTTTGTGAACACGGGCCTGCTTGAGGAAGTGTTGATCCTTCAACAAACGACAAAATTTCAGACTTGTCCAAAGTGAAAGCATTAACAGTCGACAAAGTAAATGCGGCTTGACTGATGGAGGTTGGTGTCTAAAAGAGTTGAAAACATTACGGCAGATAGAGAAAATGCTGGTTTCCAGCATTTTATCCAGTTCCTAAATACAAACCAAACCAATACAAATCCATTCCCTACAATATTTTCTTCTTATCAAGGGTTGTTAAAACTTGGGATTGCGTAGTAAAGGTTTAACCCTTTACTGCACAATGACGTCTTTTGACGCCCCTGGGAAAGAAGCCTTTTGAAAACATTGTGGGAAAAGGAGAAAATGCTGGTTACCAGCATTTTCTCCTTTTCCCACAATGTTTCTACCTTATCAAAGAAAAGTTGCACCATTTGAGCCACATTGAAATTGTCGTCTGCAAATGCTTTCAATTTGGACAAGGCTATAATTTTGTCGTCTGGTAAAGGGTTAAATAAGTCTTTTGTTTACGATTCACAACCTTATGTCTATTTCTACATGTTCGTATTATGCAAATAAGTTAACTCTTTACCAAACGACAAAATTTTGGACTAGACCAAACTTAAAGCATTTGCAGACGACAAAATAAAAGTATCTCAAATAATGATTTCTGTCTTTGATTGGGTAGAAAACATTGTGGGAAAAGGAGAAAATGCTGGTTACCAGCATTTTCTCCTTTTCCCACAATGTTTTCAAAAGGCTTCTTCTCAGGGTCGTTAAAAGTCGGGATTGTGTGTAAACAGTTAACCTTTTTACTACATGAGAGGGGGAAAAAAAACGAGCCACGCTCAGGCAAAAGGGGGCTTAATGCATCTCCGTGTTACATCATACCAAGCCAGTCATTACATAATTGTGGATCCATAAAATCCATTTTGTAGAACAAGCGGCTGAATCCTGAGGTAAACCGGTCCTTTGACATATATAAAATTGACCAATAGCGAAAAGTTTCGGCCCAGGTCAGCCTGCGCGGACTGCGCAGGCTGACCTGAACAGATACTTTTCGCAAATGCATTAAGTCCCCTTTTCACAGAGCATTGCTTAAATAGACTTGTCCAGTTTGAAACCATAAGCAGACGACAAATTCAATTTTGCTCAAATGTGACATTTATCTTTGAAAGATTTGAGCGCGTTGTAAGGGAAAAAAAGGAAAATGCTGGTTACCAGCAGTTTCTCCTTTAACCACAATTTTTTCTACACTCAACACAACATTTAAGCCGGACTTTATTCTGTCGTCTGCAAATGCTTTCAGTCGTTCAAGCCGAGAATCTTATCGTCTTCTTAAGAATTAAATACAGCCCCAGACAAAAGGTCACGGGAGGGTGATTTAGAGACAGGCGCTTCTAAAATTTGGAGGGATATGATTGGCAAATTGCATTTTGCTTCGTATAATTTTACATGGTGTAATTTTACATGGCGTAAATCTACATCGTGTAATTCTACAAAGTGTAATTTTACATTGTGCAACTTTACATGGTGTAATTTTACATGGTGTAAACCTATATAGTGTAATTTTACATGGTGTAATTTTACATGGCGTAAATCTACATGGTGTAACTTTACAAAGTGTAATTTCACATGGTGCAACTTTACATGCTGTAACTTTACATGGTATAATTTTACATGGTGTAAACCTATATAGTGTAATTTTACAAAGTATAATTTTACATGGTGCAACTTTACATGGTGTAATTTTACAGGGTGTAATTCTACATGGTGTAATTTTACAAAGTGTAATTTTACAAAGTATAATTTTACATGCTACAACTTTACTTGGTGTAACTATGCCTGGTGTAACCTTCACATGATGTAATTTTACACGGTGTTATTTTACATAGTGATTTTTTCTCGAATCTAAAGAGCGATACGTGTGATTGGCAGTTTCAATTTTCGCGGTGTAATTTTCTCGAATCTTTAGAGAAAAGCATGTCAGACAAAATGGGAAAATTATTCCACCGTGAAACAAATTTTATTTCTTCCCCCCTAATTTATTTTATTCCGCAATGTCTGGCATACTTCTGACATTAACCCTTTACTACACAATACTAAGTTTTTACGACTCTTGGGTAGAAGACTTTTGAAAACATTGTGGGAAAAGGAGAGAATGCTGGTGATCAGCATTTTCTTCTTTGCACAATGTTTTGTATGCTTTTAAATACAAATTCAATTCTTAACGCTGCATTTAAATTGTCGTCTGTAAAAGCTTTCAATTTGGTCAAGTCTAAATTGTTGTCGTCTAGTAAGGAGTTAACCCGTAACCACACAATCCCGAGTTTTAACAACCTTTAGGACAGAGTCTTTTGAGAACGTAGATGGACAAAGAGAAAACGTTGCTAAGCAGTATTTTCTCCTTTTTTTCCAACAATGTTTTCTGCTTTGTCTAATACAAATTCTACCATTTAAGCTAATTAAGCTAGTTAATTTGTTGGCTGCAAAAGCTTTCAATTTGGACATATCAAAAATGTTCGATTGGAAATGGTTTAACCCTTTACCACACAATCCCAAGTTTTAATGCCTCTGAGGAAGAAGCCTTTTGAAAACATTGTGAGAAAAGGAGAAAATGCTGCTAACCGATGTTTTCTTCCTAATCAAGGACGGAAATCATCATTTGAGATACACTTATTATGTCGTCTGCAAATGCTTTGAATTTGGACTAGTCAGAAATTTTGTCGTTTGGTAAAGGTTTAAGTGGTTGGGTATTGCATGACGTTCAAAGAACAGTGAAACCACCCTTAGCTATTTTACCAAACAAAAATGTTCTAGGCTTGTCCAAGTCCAAAGCAGCATGCAGACGACAAATTGAATATGGCTGATGATCTTTGTCATCAGGGAAGAAAAAAACATCATGGAAAACGGAGAAAATGCTTGTTACCAGCATTTTCTCTTTTTTTTCCCACAAAGTTTTCAAACGCTGTCTTCCTCAGAATCATAGTCACTCAGTTTTTCAATATTTCGGCCAGCGGCCTTTCTCAAGAAAAGAAACGTAAATTTATCTACTTTGTAGATGCACATCGTATGCCATTGTTGTATACAGGATGTGACGTCATTGTGAAATACGCAACGTTTGATCCCGCGCTAATTAAATTAACTTTAATTGATAGCGGGAATCCTTGACGTTACACCCCGCCGGCCGGTGAGTCCGTAATTTCTGCATCCAAGTTGATTCGTACATCAATCTCTCTGTCTTGCAGCCTGATTTTATTTGTTGTAATATAGAAAAAACAGCATCCTCTTCTGAATGGTCTTTCTTTGAAAAATGACCGTTAATCGGCTTGTCTCTCTGCAATTTGATGTCACGCAAGTGCTCCGTCATCCTCTCATTTAGCTGTCGTTCAGTCTCTCCAACATATACTACCGTTTCACATTTCTTACAGCTTATTGAGTAGACTACGCTGTGCTGTCTACAATTGTTGTAATTCGGGATTTTGAACCCTTCTCCTGTTGTACTAATAATTTTATCGCTGTCGGAAATGCGGGCACATTTGTCGCAATGTAATTTGCATGGTTTACTTGATTTTTTAACCTGTTTATTCGTCTTTCCATGAACTAAAGAGTCGCCAAGATTTCTGTCCCTTCTGTATGCAACCATAGGAGGTTCTTGAAACACTTTCGTCATTCTCTCTGACTTATATAATACTCTCGTGTGTTTACGGATGATATGGTTCAAGTCTGGGAGGAGGTTTGAATAGGTTACAGTCATCGGCACTCTGTCTGATTCTTTTCTACGTTTTCGCTTCTTTAATAGTTCGCCCCTATCTAGTTTGTCTATTTTCGCCATTTGTGAATTTATTGTTTTGCCACTATAACCACGTTGTCTTAATTTCTTTATCAGGATTCTCCTTTGATATTCGTAGTCTTGTGGTTTTTCGCATATTCTTTTTAGCCGTAAACCCAATCCAAATGCCAGACCTTTCTTTGTTGATGGAGGATGGCAAGATTTGCTATTCAAATAAAGTTGTTTATCAGTTGGTTTGACGTATAGGTCCGTATAGATCTTACCATCCGCTATCTTCACTAGAGTATCTAGGAACTCTATCTGTCTCGTGTGCATTTGAATTCGTTTTCAAAGAAAGACCATTCAGAAGAGGATGCTGTTTTTTCTATATTACAACAAATAAAATCAGGCTGCAAGACAGAGAGATTGATGTACGAATCAACTTGGATGCAGAAATTACGGACTCACCGGCCGGCGGGGTGTAACGTCAAAGATTCCCGCTATCAATTAAAGTTAATTTAATTAGCGCGGGATCAAACGTTGCGTATTTCACAATGACGTCACATCCTGTATACAACAATGGCATACGACGTGCATCTACAAAGTAGATAAATTTACGTTTCTTTTCTTGAGAAAGGCCGCTGGCCGAAATATTGAAAAACTGAGTGACTATGTTTCTTTTATTTAAGTGTTAAATTCCCTACGGAATTATTTGTATTGATATTCCTCAGAATCGTCAGATTCTGAATCGTGTGGTAAAAGCACAGGCGTTCGTTTTGTGATGAACTTCGCCATCTGTATATCTGTATAATGTAATATATAAGACATATAGACATATAGATGGCGGAGTTCGTACAAAACGAATGCCTGTGGTAAAAGGGTAAACACATCGTCTGGCGAAGCGACAAAAATCAATGCAAGACAAAAACAGATTATTTTCACCACAAAGACAGACCCGACGCCCTGTCTCAATTTTATTAATCTTTTTGGCGCAAAATACATGAGCTATGCTCTGTGAAAGGTGCTTAACGCATCTGCGAAAAGCATCGACCCAGGTCAGCCTGCGCGGACTGCGCAGGCTGACCTGGGCCGAAACTTTTCGCTATAGGTCAATTTTCCGTATGTCCAAGGACCAATTTACCGCATAAATAAGTCGATCGTTAAAAAAGTGGCTTTTATGGATCCATAATTATGTGATGACTTGCTTCGTATAATACATGACGGAGGTGCATTAAGCCGCCTTTTGCCAGAGCACGGCACATATTAAGTCGACCTCTATTATTGGTTGAAAATACAAGCCACTAAAACTCATGTTTTTTTTT
Source organism: Tridacna gigas (assembly GCA_945859785.2). NCBI lineage: Eukaryota > Metazoa > Mollusca > Bivalvia > Cardiida > Cardiidae > Tridacna > Tridacna gigas. The sequence goes on from OX244036.2 coordinate 60,457,163, forward strand.
TAATTTTCATACAACCTTGACTGAACAGGCGAACGGTATAGGTCCAAGATCAAACTGCACGTACTTTGCAATCTGATCTTGACCTATGCCGTATTCAAAAGACCTTGTTTTCAGAACGAATTTTTTTCTTGTAAACAGATTTGACTACGAGTAACAAGCGGACGGTATAGATTCAAGATCAAACAATTTAACTCTTTAACAAAATTTTAGACCAGTCCAAATTGAAAGCGTTTAAACACGACAAATAAAACGGGGTACAAATGACAGTATCTGTCTTTGAGATTGTTGAAAACATTGTGGGAAAAGAAGGAAATGCTGGTAACCAAAAAGCCTTCTTCTTCAGGGTCGTTAAAACTCGGGATTGTGTGGTAAAGAGTTAAACTGCTTACCAACTATCCCGCCTTTTACCAACTCTTTGGAGGAAAAGGCCTTTAGAAAACATTGTGGGAAAAGAAGAAAATGCTGGTAACCAACATTTTCTCCTTTTCCCGCAATATTTTGGTACCATTTTTAGCACAACCGTCATCTTCTGGGCCACATTCAATCTGCAAAGGCTTACAATTTGAATGAATCTAAAAAATTGTTGTTCTGTAAAAAGAGTTCACAGATAGCAGGTATAAGAATGATGCAATCTGAGCTATATAGACGGACGGACGGACGGATAGACAGACAGACAGACAGACCAAGCCAAGCCACGCCACACTAAGCCAAGCCACGCCACGCCACGCCACGCCAAGCCAAGCCAAGCCAAGCAGTCAGGCTAACAGTCACACAAGCCAGAAAGGCAGGCAGAGAAACAGAAAAAAAAAAGCGAGAGAGAGAGAGAGAGAGAGAGAGAGAAAGAGAGAGTATAGAAAAAGTATAATTATATCATCATCATTAAGATTTGTCGTGTCTGTGTTAACTTAGGTCAAAGATCAATAAGTTTTTGCACACTAATTCCAACTCCGGATACTCTTCCGGACAGGGTAAATAAAGATTAGACTGCTTAGAACATGCAGTCTGGTGTCTGAAATCTCTATAATGGTGTGAAATTTTAGTTTTCAGGCTAAAACGGCTAGCATTTATATTGTCTTCGACTGCCCCCAGAAAAGGTCTTGCTCACAACGTATTATTAATCCTTTGGCAGCTAACCTCGACTCATGGCGCTTTTGTAGACGGTGTAAATCAAGATCAGACATCACAAGACGTGCAGACTGATCATGGATCTACACTGTCCGATACCGTATTTTTGTCCCGGTGAGATCAACTTTGAAATCGATATATTTATTATCTCACCTGAGCACAAAGTGTTCAAGGTGAGCTTTTGTGATCGTGCTGTGTCCGGCGTGCGTCGTTCGTTGTGCGGTCATCAACATTTAGCCTGTGTGCTCTGTAGAGGCCACATTTTCTGCCAGATCCTCATGAAACTTGGTCAGAATATTTGTCTACATAAAATCTTGGACAGCTTCGAAATTGGGTCACATGCGGTCAAAAAGTAGGTCACAGGGCCAGATCTTAGAACAACCTTGTGTGCACTCTAGAGGCTACCTTTTCAGCCGATACTCATGAAACTTAGTGAGAATGTTTGTCTGGATAAAATCTCGGACAAGTTCAAAATTCGGTTATGTGTGGTCAAAAAGTAGGTCACGGGGCCAGATCTTAGAAAAAGTTTGTGTGCACTCTAGAGGCCACTTTTTCGGCCTGATACGCATGAAAGTTGGTCAGAATGTTTGCCTGGAAAAAAATTCGGACAAGTTTGAAATTCGGTTATGTCGAGTTAAAAAGTAGGTAACGGGGCCAAATCTTAGAAAAAGCTTATGTGCACTCTAGAGGCCACTTTTTTAGCCTGATATGCATGACATTTGGTCAGAGTGTTTGTCTAGATAAAATGTCGGACAGGTTCGAAATTGGGTCATGTCGGGTAAAAATATAGGTCACGGGACCAAATCTTAGTTAAAGCTTGTGTGCACTCTAGAGGCCACATTTTCAGCCTGATACCCATCAAACTTGGTCAGAATGTTTGTCTGGATGAAATCTCGGACTAGTTAGAAATTGGGTAATGCCGGGTCAAAAAGGAGGTTACTGGGCCAAATCTTAGAAAAACCTTGTGTGCACTCTAGAGTCCACATTTTCAGCCTGATACCCATGAAACTTGGTCAAAATGATTGTCTCGATGAAGTCTCGGACAATTTTGAAATTGGATGACATCGGGTCAAAAAGTAGGTCACTGAGCTAAATCTTAGAAAAAACCTTTTGTACAGTCTAAGGGCCACATTTTCAGCCTAATACGCATGAAACTTGGTTAGAATGTTTGATTCGATAAAATCTTGGACACTTAGAAAATTGATTCATGTCAAGTCAAAAAGGAGGTCACTGGGCCAAATCATAGAATAACCTTGTGTGCACATTTTCAGCTTGATACTTATGAAAATTGGTCAGAGTGTTTGTCTGGATATGGTCGAGGACAAGTTCGAAGCTGGGTCATGTCGGGTCAAAAAGTAGGTCACTGGGCCAAATCTTAGAAAAACCTTGTGTGCATTCTAAAGGCTACATTTTCAGCCTGATACTCATGAAACCTGGTCAGAATGTTTGTCTGGATGAAATCTTGGAAAAGAGTGATATCAATTCACGTCAGGTCAAAAAGTAGGTCACAGGGTCAAATCTTAGAAAAACCTTATGTGACTCTAGAGGCCACATTTTGAGCCAGATTAGAAATTCAGAAATAGGCTGAATCGCTCAAAGAAATAGATCACTTACATTCATGCGTTTTACATCATTATGACCAGGATCTTTTCAGCCTTATCAATCCTAGATGACATTATTCAGGTGAACGCTTTAGGGCCAATGGTCCTCTTGTATTTTTACTATTGAGTGTAAATTTCCGTTTCATTTATTTAGCGGCTTAAGGATAAACATTCCCGTAGTTGATTTGCTGACAGTGTAGATTAAAATAAGACCGCACAAAATATGCAGTTTAATCTTAAAAATTCACTCTTCGCTCCCCCTTAAGAGCACACAGTCGCAATGGCATCAATACCATGAAAGAATTTGGCCAAATTTTGTATTGAAGCAGCGACGCGTAGGTTTCAAGCCCTGTCTTTAACAGTGCCTCGGGGCTTGTAAATGTGAAAAACCCTGCTTTTGGAATATCGGGAAAATATAGGTTAAACTCCAACGAGACGACCATGTGGGCGGTGGAACGTGGCTCTACTTATCTATCGATCATACCTCCGCGTGTTTCAGCAGTCTCTAGACAATTGATTGCTGTGCGTATTAACCCCCAAAACAGCGTAATAAGTTACATGAAAAATTCCCAGACAATAGTACATACCCAAATATTTTTATTTCAAAGTTTTTAACGAAAAAAAAAAAAAAAAAAAAAAAAATCGTCGTATATAATGGAGATCAGGCTGCATGTTATGTGCAGACCGATCTTGATCTGGGCTGTCTTGGTCGAGGCTACCATTTGTCCGTCATGCGTGCGTCTGTCTTTCCGTGCGTTAACTTTTATTTTAATCATCCTCTCTTCTTTTGAGATAACTTGGTCTAAGAAATGGTATTCAGTTTGTCAGAGACTCGCCTCTCTTCTTTTGAGATAACTTGGTCTAAGAAATGGTATTCAGTTTGTCAGAGACTCGCTTGATCAACATTTTTCTAGCCTAGTTTAATAATATTTTGTTTATCACATAAAACCTCCTCCGGCAGTGTATTAAACCCATGACTTATTTTTGATAATACACTAGTGTATTACCGTTTTTGGGGTCCCGGTTCTGATCAGTTTCTAGTCATGAGCGCGCGCAGCCGGAGAAACCAGGCACAGTACGTGCCGGACTTTGTACTACTTCGCCGTTTCGCGGAAAAATGACGTCATTGTTGCTAGGACGAATACACGTGGAAAGTTTTTGATTTTTATCTTTAATAAAACCCAAAGAATGCAGCGAAAAAATTTTTTTTATTCAGCAAACTTGCAGAAATAGGTGGACTTGCCCCCTCTAGAAACTGTTTCATTCTACTTTCGGTATAAATGTAAAAGAGCTATCTACTTGTGTATGTACACATTTGAAACCGAACTACAACTGTAAAGTGATGGTGTATAGGCTAAAGATGATGATGCAGGATATTTTTTGTCTGTCATTCCTTTTATGAGATAAATAGAATATCACATTTGTGTTAATGTATTATCATTTTTATCAAACTCGTTGACTAAAATGTATTTGACGCTCGCCAAGGCTTGCGTCATACATTTTTAGTCAACTCGTTTGATAAAAATGATAATACATAAACAGAAATGTAAGATCCTCTATATCTCAAATGCCTCCTTATGTCCGATTCTATATGAACCATTCTCTGGCAAAAAGGGGCTTAATGCATCTCCGTGATGCATGATATCAAAAGATTTCATCACATGATCAAGGATCCATAAAATTCCTTTTGCCTAAAAACTGACAGAATCATGAGGTACACTGGTCCTTGGACATGCAGAGAGTTGACCTATAGCAAAACGTTTCGATCAGATCAGCCAGCGCAGGCTGACCTGGGTCGATACGTTTTGCATATGAATTGAGCCCCTTTTTGACAGAGCATGACTCATATATTTGTGCAAACATCTCGACTAATGTTGCCCGTGCAGGTAATTTTTCCTTCGTCACATTCTTTTCAATAGTTGTCAGCTAAAATATTTGAACATATATCGTTTCTTTTCAGTGGCCGATCAACCATAAATTCTACATCATCTATCGAGTGTTCGTGTGTGTCGGCTTTATATCATGGTTCATCTCTGACGTCACCTACGAGACGCAGACGTTTTTCAAAGATAATCCTTACAGTTACATGATCTACGCCACCAACTGGTCTTTCTGTTTATTGACCTTGACCAGTATCTTCATAGCGGTCTGCACTGTGTACTATTCTATACGTTCTGGAGAATGTTTAGGTAAGGACTTGCAAGCAGATCTACATGTAATTAATGTACCTTCATCTTCTTGTCATGGTTCACCTCTGACGTCATCTACGAGACGCACACGTTCTTTCAACATAATCTATTCAGACGTATGATCTACTCCACCAACAGGTCTTTCGGTTTCAATATCGACCTTGACTAGTATATTTATGGCGGACTGCACCGTGTAGCCTACTATTCTATGTACATTCTGGAGAATGCCTTGGTAAGGGAGTACAAGTAGATCTAAATGTGAGCCATGTTCTGTGAAATGGGGTTTAACGCATCTGCAAAAAGTATCGATACAGGTCAGCCTGCGCAGTCCGCGCAGGCTGACCTGTATCGAAACTTTTTGCTATTGGTCAATGTTCTGCATTTCAAAGGACTAGTTTACGTCACGATTCAGTCAGTTGTTAAACAAAAATGGCAGTCATGGATTCAACTGGTCCGTCTGTTTATTGACTTTGACCAGTGTGTCTCTGGCGGCCTACTCCATACAATACTGCATACGTTCTGGAGAATGTCTAGGTAAGGTTTTGTGCAAGTAGATGTACCTATTAGTTTATGTACCTCGTCACAGTACTCCCAAGATCATCCTTGCAGCTATAGTTTACTTTCTATGCCGCCAACAAGTCCTTCTGTTTATTGACCTTAACCGGTATCTTCATGGCGGTATGCAATGCATACTACTCAATAGATACGTTCTGAAAAATGTCTAGGTAAAGTTTGGCACAATCTCAGCTGCTACGGTATTTTACGCATTAAATTCGGTCAAATAATCTAGGATAACTCATAGAGTTTATAGTTGATCTACGCCACCAATCGGTCCCTGTTTATTAACCCCGACCTGTATACGAGCCATGCTCCAGCAAAAGGGGGCTTAATGCATCTCCGTAATGCTTTATACCAAGCAAGTCATCATCATATGATTATTGATCTATAAAGTCCAGTTTGTCTAACAACTTGCTGGATCAAGAGGTAGACTGGTCCTTGGACATACAGAAAATTGACCTATAGCAAAAAGTTTCGGCCCAGGTCATCCTGCGCAGACTGCGCAGGCTGACCTGGGTCGATACTTTTGCAGATGTATTAAGCCCCCTTTTCACAGAGCATTGCTCCTGTATTTATGAAGTTCTAGTGAATGCCTATGTCGGTCAAGTTTTCAAGTATCAAGTAAGGTTGACACAAGTATTCAAATGTTTTTCTTTGATTTATCTGTACAGACAGACAAACATTTGAGAGAATGCCAGTCGCCCTGAAGGTACAATGGTTTCTACAAAATCTCAGCTACAATTGTGCCATCGTGGTGTCCGTGTCTTACTGGACATTCATCGTCTTCATAGAGCATTCACGTAAGTATCAACAAAGTGTGTAACTAAGATCAGACTATATCATACAGGTGCCTTATTGCTTACTGTTGTGTATGATCAGTTTTCCACTTGTATTATATTTTCTACTATTTATTCATTCATTCAGACCTTTGAGTATTGTTTAATATAATCATGCATGGATGAGAAACGTTTATGTTTAAACTTTAAATCCAGAACAAATGACCCATGCTCTGGAAAAAGGGGGCTTGATGCATCTCGGTGATGCGTCATACCTAGCAAGACATCACATAATTATGGATCCCCTAAAATCCGGCTGAATCATGATGTAGACTGCTCCTTTGACACGTATAAAATGTTAAGATAACAAAAACGTTTCGGCCCATGTCAGCCTGCGCTGATTTCGCAGGCTGAATGAATCAAACTTTTTGTGCAGATGCATGTAGCCCCTTTTTCACAGAGTATGGCTCAAATATATGTTCTGCTCTTAAAGTGTTCAAGCAAGATCAGACTATAATTACGGTCCTTTATTGCTTAAAGTGTGCGTTGTAATTAAATTGCCTTTATATAAAAACATATCGTCAAGATCATGCTATAAAATTAGACTATAATTTAGGTGCCTTTTTTGTAGAGTGTGCAACTGCGATCAGACTACAATTCAGGCGTCTTTATGTACAAGTGTACTGTCAAAATCAGGCTGATTAATATATAACTGATATATTCAGGTAGGCCCATTTGCACAAAGTGAACGGTCAAGATTAGACTATTAATCAGGTACCTTTACGCTAAATGTACATGCAAGATAAAACTATAATTTAGGTGCCTTTACGGAATTGTACAGGGAAGATTCAGATGCCTTTACAGAAGTGTACAAATTAAGATTTTACTGTAATTCAGGTGTCTGTGCGCAAAGTATACAATTAAGATCAGACTATCATTTAGGTGCCTTTACATAAAGTGTACAATTAAGATCAGACTATTATATTGAGCTAAGTGTACAATTAAAACCTGTTCTTAGATAGAAGCAGCGTGCACTTTGCAATACTTTGACCCTATCTGGCTTTTTCAAAGGCAACCTTCAATAAAGGTAAATCTTATTATACCCCCGCAAACGAAGTTTGTGGGAGGTATACTGGAATCAGCCTGTCGGTCGGTCTGTCGGTCGGTCGGTCGGTCATGCGGTCGGGCGGGCGGTCGGTCTGTCCGCAAAATCTTGTCCGGATAACTCCTCCTACAGTTTCAATCCAATTCCCTTGCTACTTGACAGAAGTGTTCATTAGGAGCTGTAGATGTGCAAGACACACATTTTGTAAAATTTCCATTAAGAATTACTGAGTTATTGCCCCTGATTTGACTTAAAAATGCTTGTCCGGACAAATCCTCCCACAGTTTCTGTCTGATTCACTTTAAACTTGGCAGAAGTGTTCATTAGGAGCTGTAGATGTGCAAGACACAAATTTTGTAAAAATTCCATCAAGAATTACTGAGTTATTGCCCCTGATTTGACTTAAAAATGCTTGTCCGGACAACTCCTCCTACAGTTTCTGTCTGATTCACTTTAAACTTGGCATAAGTGTTAATCAGGAGTTGTAGATGTGCAAGACGCAACTTTTGTGAAAATTCCATCAAGAATTACTGAGTTATTGCCCCTGATTTGACTTAAAAATGCTTGTCCGGACAACTCCTCCTACAGTTTCTGTCTGATTCACTTTATACTTGGCAGAAGTGTTCATTAGAAGCTGTAGATGTGCAAGACACAGATTTTGTAAAAATTCCATCAAGAATTACTGAGTTATTGCCCCTGATTTGACTTAAAAATGCTTGTCCGGACAACTCCTCCTACAGTTTCTGTCCGATTCACTTTAAACTTGGCAGAAGTGTTCATTAGGAGCTGTAGATGTGCAAGACACACATTTTGTGAAAATTCCATCAAGAATTACTGAGTTATTGCCCCTGATTTGACTTAAAAATGCTTGTCCGGACAACTCCTCCTACAGTTTCTGTCTGATTCACTTTAAACTTGGCATAAGTGTTAATCAGGAGTTGTAGATGTGCAAGACGCAACTTTCGTGAAAATTCTATGAAGAATTAATGAGTTATTGCCCCTGATTCATATTTAAAATGCTTGTCCGGACAACTCCTCCTACAATTTCAGTCCGATTCGCTTTATACTTGGCAGAAGTGTCCATTTGGAGTTGTAGATGTGCAAGACACACATTTTGTAAAAATTCCATCAAGAATTACTGAGTTATTGCCCCTGATTTGACTTAAAAATGCTTGTCCGGACAACTCCTCCTACAGTTTCTGTCAGATTCACTTAAAGGAGGTCTTTTCTGTCATATGTAGAGTTGGCCAACATTATGCGAAAAGGCACCTTTGGACATTTGCAACAAGCGTGGATCCAGACTAGCCGCTGTGTCTCAGACATATTGTCAGATCATGGTCTACACTTTTTTACACTCATTTAGTTTTGTGTCCAATTAAATTGATACTTTGCATAAATATTCACCAGGAGCAGTAGAGGTTCAAGATGCATTTTTCTCAAATGTTTGCCAAATTAATTACCCCTGAATTTACTCAAAACTTCTTGTCCAGAGAACTATTCCTTCAGTTTAAGTCTTATTCACTTGATATTTGTCATGATATTCACCAGGAGCAGTAGATGTGCAAAGCACAAATTTCATGAGTGTTGGCCTAATGATTACGGAGTTATTGCCCCTAAATAGACATAGCAGAGTTATTGCCCTTGTGACATGAAATATAGGGGCGGGGGTATTTATCACCTTTAGTGATAGTTATTCTAGTTTTTACCTTCTTAGCACCATATGCGAAAACGAGGGCTTTTGTGGAAGGCATAGATCAAGATGAGATTGTACAAATCATGCAGTCTGACCTTGGATCTACACTTTTGGCCTGTGTAGTCTTGCCTGTAAGATAACAATGAGCCGTGCTCTGTGAAAAGAGGGGAAGTAATGCATCTGCGAAAAGTTTCGACCCAGGTCAGCCTGCGCAGTCAGCGCAGGCTGACCTAGGCCGAAACTTTCTGCTGTTGGTCAATTTTCTGTCCAAGGACCAGTCTACCTCATATTTAAGTTGGTTGTTAAAAGAAGTGGCTATTATGGATCCATAATTATGGGATGGCTTGCTTGGTATCATGGATCACGGAGATGCATAAAGTCCCCTTTTGCCAGAGCATGGCTCAAATATTTCTGAATTTCAGTGGATTATATTTTCAGCCATCGAAAGAGGTCGAATTTACGTATTTGAAGCTGAGAGACTTAATACTAAATGATAGAAATGAACTTTTCAAACCAATATTAAAAACCCAGATGATGCTATTTCGAACTTATTTTTAGCAAAAAGAATATCTCCTTATTGGATAGTATAGATCAAAGATCAGACTGCACGTTCTGTACAGTCTGATCTTGATCTACACTGTCCACAAAAGGTCAGTGAGTCGCGCTTAGCAGCCCAAGGGTTAAACTGTATAATGCATCTCCTTGACCCATGATACCAACAACTCATCATTAATTGTGGATCCATAAAATCCATTTTCGCTAACAACCGACTAAATCATCAGGTATATTTTGTCCTTTGACATGCAGCAAAAATTGACCAAAAACAAAAAGTTTCCGCCCAGGTCAGCCTGCGTGGACTGCGCAGGGTGACCTGGATCGATACTTTTTCGCAGGTGCATTAAGTCCTCTTTTGCCAGAGCATGGCTTAATTATTTTGGAAGACTACCTTACCAAACGACAAAATTTTAGACCCGTCCAATTTTAAAGCATTTGCAGACGACAATTTCAATGTGGCTCAAATGATATGATTTTTCTTTGATAGGGTAGAAAACATTGTGGGAAAAGGAGAAAATGCTGGTTACCAGCATTTTCTCTTTTTCCCACAATGTTTTCCAAAGGCTTCTTCGCAAGGGTCGTTAAAAGTCGGGATTGCGTGGTAAAGGGTCAAAACCATATCCTGGAAACTGTGACATGCATAGGCACTTGGCTGTGACAAACCTTGCCCTCTTATAGCCTGATATGTAAGGATATGTTTGATTAAAAAAGGCGTGTCAAACATTAACTGACTGTCATCGAATATTCTGCTATTCGTGTCAATTCTTTGCTTGGTGTCTTTGTAAATATTTGTTGACTTCTTTTTGTTAAAAACTCTTTCAGGTGTTCTACAGACTACCATGAGCCAACTAAAGCACTCTTTGAACTCCATCTACGTCATCATAGACGTGTTAATCTGCTGCTCCCCATTCCGAATTCTCCATCTTTTCTACCCAGTGGGTCTGGGTTCATTGTACTCCCTATTTAATGCCATCTATTTCTTAAATGACGGTACCATTCTTGAAGGTAGACATTACGCATACAATCTACTCGACTGGGGAAAGCCAACGGAAGCGATTGTGACATGCGCATTGTGTGTTGTGCTGTGTGTACTGGCCCAGATTCTTCTCTATGAACTCTATAGAGTAAGGGCCGCCATATTTACACGTATATATTTTAGTAATGAAGTGGTGAAACCAGATTCTGAAATGCAAAGTATTATGGGAGAACCGCCAGGTTATATGACAATTGATGAACGAGGTGTGGACGCTCAAAGTTTTGAGAAAAGCGAGGCCGAATGATGTTGTACAAAACATTAATACCATTTATTTAAGTTAACAATCAGGAGTTTGCTTCAATGGAGTAAACAGAATTAATTATCACATAAAGAAAGGGCAAAATTCGACTTTTTTTTTTTTTGAAATGTTCGAATTTGACTCATGTATTTATCGGGAGAAATAAAACCATTTTAAGATCTGAACAAGGTCATACCAGCGAACTGTCTATTCCTCCATTACAGGAGTTAACGCCCTTACATTACTGCCAGGAAACAAATCATTAAACATATTCTAACTACTATTAAGTCTAAGTTCCAAGACCAGGCATCTGATTAGTTGAGACGTATGTTTCTCAACTAACCGGATGACAAATCTTGGAATTGAGAATTTATAACTGAATTAACCCTTTACCATAGAATTTTGGTTTTTTATCATCCCCGAGTAAATGGCCTTTTGAAAACATTGTGGGAAAAGGGGAAAATGTTGGTAACCAGCATATTCTCCTTTTTCCACATTGCTTTCTACCCTATCGAAGACAAAAATAGTCATTTGACCTATATTATTTTGTTGTCTGCAAATGCCCTGACTGTTGGTGACGAAGCTGTCTTTTTATCGCGCAAAGCATATCAAGAAGTTGCAAATTGGTCCACACCAGACAGTTGAGCCATATTATTTCTGATTCTAATTTTGTCTAAGGTTAACCTAGACAATTCACTTGGAATTTTTCCACTGTTTTGATGAAATTTCAGAGGCTATTTTTATGAGCCTTCAGTTTCCCAGGACCTGCAGCAAATGAAGTAAAAATAATTATAAAACTATTCTAAAACGAGAAATTAAATAAAAAAAAAAAAATAATAATAAAATAAAATCCCTCATTTTGACAACCAAAAACCTGAAACTGGGCCTTTGAAGATAATGTTTCAATTGGGCACGAAGTTTTGTTCTTCGGTTACAATACTTTGAAAGGCTCTAAAACAATCGTTGTGGGGGCTGAGAAAGAGCAAAGGGTCAAGCTGTTACCATGCTCTAGCATTAAGGTCCTATTTTATCTTTATTTGAGGTTTTATATTAACCCTTAGGCTGCTAAGCGCGACTCAAGAACCTTTTGCAGACAGTGTAGATCAAGATCAGACTGCACAGAACGTGCAGTCTGATCTTGGATCTACGCTGTCTGATGAGGAGATATCTTTTCTCCAAAATGCCTTTAAAGTAGCAAAATTTGGGTTTTTTTACTATCAGTTTGAAAGTTTTATTTCATTTATTTAGCAGGATAAGGGTTAAATGCGGAAGAGAAAAGGGTCGCTTTCATGGTTATATAATCGTCATGGCTAAGCAAGGAAGAAAAAAAAAACATGCTTAAATTACATAGTTTACTTTCAGTGTTAGATCTAACATATAAAATGGTGAAAATTACATTGTACATGTACATATTTGATACAAATTTGCTTCTCCTCTTATATCAACACACTTAACCCATTACCACACAATCCCGACTTTTAACGACCCTGAGAAAGAAGCCTTTTGAAAACATTGTGGAAAAAGGAGAAAATGCTGGTAACCAGCATTTTCTCCTTTTCCTCCCAAGGTTTTCTACCCTATCCAATACATAAATCGCTGTTTAAGCTACACTTAATTTGTCATCTACTAATGCTTTCAATTTGGTCCAGTCTAAAATTTTGTTGTCTGGTAAAGGGTTAAATCATATTTACAAAAGGAATGATATAAAACTTATGTCAGAGTAAAGCATTGTCTGAAAAGTTGCTTTAAGTAAACTTTCTTAGGCACAAGTAAGAAAACAAAAAAAACATCTAAAAATCTAATTGTCTGTGCTTTCATTTCACCAAATGTCCTCACATGTTGTTAACCCTTTCCCAAACGACAAATTTTGGACTGGTCCAAACTGAAAGAGTTTGCAGACAACAATTCTGAATTTGATGAAAATGGCAGAAAATTCTCAAAAAGGGTAGAAAACACTGTGGGAAAAGGAGAAATTGCTCGTTATGAGCAATTTCTCCTTTTCCCACAGTGTGTTCAAAAGCTTTGTACTGCAGACACGTGAAAACCAGGGCTTGTTTGGGAAAGGGTTAATTATTGCAAGAACTAAGGGAAAAAAATCAGGGTCCATATTCACCAACCATTCTTAAGAACGTTCTTAGTCTTATTCTTCAAAATTTTCTACATTTGAAAGTAACACAACTCCTGATTGGCTAAACCATTTGGTTTAGCCAATCAGAAGTTGTGTTACTTTCAAATGTAGAAAATCTTGGAGAATAAGACTAAGAATATTCTTAAGAATGGTTGGTGAATACGGATCCAGAATGACTTCTATCCACTAATATGCAAAAGTAAGACTTAAAAACAGTTTTATTAACCCTTATCCTGCTAAATAAGTTAAATAAAACTTTCAAGACGACAGTAAAAACTAGAATCATGTTATTTCAAACTTACCGTTTTGGAGAACAATTTCTTCTTATCGGAGAGTGTAGATCCAAGATCAGACTGCACGTTCTGTGCAGTCTGATCTTGATCTATACTGTCTGCAAAAGGTCAGTGAGTTGCGCTTTGCAGCTTAAGGGTTAACAAATATTCTACAGAGCAGTGTTCACCTATCAACAACACAGGGCCAAATACATAAATGACCATCTTTAGTTGATGAACAGGATCAAAACATTCTAATTTTAAGGCTGCTTAAGCAAATATCCAAACATAGTGGACAGTGTAAATAATGTGCAGTCTAATCTAGATCTCTGTAACAGAAGCACCGCATCCAGGTGCCAACGCTCAACTGCAGGTGCTTACAGTGAAAAGCTTAAGTCAAAGAAGGGACATAACTGTGTCAAAAATATTTCGATCATGATAGTTACCTGTCCCTTTGGTTGATAGTTAACAACTAATCCAAATTTGAGGTAAATGTCTTCAGTAATAACATAAGATATTGTAAAATGTCAAAGCTTTTACATCACAACACAGACTACTATGCAAGGGTTATGACAACATCTCAGGGTTTTCTTTGAAACCAATTGAGCTAAAATTGCAACTAATATTTCAGTTAACTCTCTGACAGGGTTCTCACAAAAAAATTATTAAACAATTATTTTGCAACAGATGACAATCTACAATTAAAAAACCACACAGTTTTAGATCATTCAGAAAATTTTCTCCTTATTCTCATCCTCTTTTGGTGTTTTTTTCTTTTTTTTTTTTGTTCTTTTCAAATTTTATAAAAATGAGCATTATACATACACTTTTTTTGTCCTGATAGCGTCGTGTTCACATGCTGAAGTGGGTGGAAAGGTGCTAACACTTTATCACAATAACATAGTATAAAAACGTGGGCAAGACATTTGATACACCTGGGAAGACAAACTACATAGTACTTGTACATGTTAACCCTTTACCAGACGAAAAATTTTAGCCTTGTCCAAATTTAAAGCATTTGCAGATGACAATTTCAATGTGACTCAAATGGTGCAACTTTTCTTTGATAGGGTAAAAAACATTGTGGGAAATGGAGAAAATGCTGGTTACCAGCATTTTCTCCTTTTCCCACAATGTTTTCAAAAGGCTTCTTTTCCAGGGGCGTCAAAAGGCGGCATTGTGCGGTACAGGGTTAAACTATTGTACACAATTATATATTGATTGACCATTTAACTCTTTACCATACCATAAAATTTTAGACTTGTGCCTGTTAACCAATTATGGGCCTTTCACAAATAAAGTTGCCTTTGTGACAAGTGTTGGTCAAAGATCAGGGTCCGTATTCACCACCCATTCTTGAGAACGTTCTTAGTCTTATTCTCCAAGATTTTCTAAATTTGAAAGTAATACAGCTTCTGATTGGCTAAAACAAATGGTTGTTTGGTTTAGCCAATCACAAGTTGTTTTACTTTTGAAAGTAGAAAATTCTGGAGGATGAGACCAAAAAATGCACAAGATATGCTGTCTGATCTTTGATCTACATTGTCCACTTTGCAGACACTTTATAGAGAAAAGCAACAATGAAATTGCGATTATCTGAGTTTTGTTTTGAGACAGAAAATGTCCTTTGTTCTAAGGGATACAGGCATTTGAAGACAACAAATTCACTCTGGTTCAAGTTTTTGGGTCTGCCTCTGAAACGGGTCAAAGAAAAAAACATTGTGGAAAAGGAGAAAATGTTGGTAATCAGAAGTTCTTTATCCAGGTCTTTTAAATTCTGGATTGCATGGTAAAGGGTTAGGACATATTACATCAAATCTAGTTCACACAGTATGGGCAATATGCTGATGGTTCACAGAAATTGTAACATCATTTATGTCTATGACACACTGGTATATCAAACTTATAGCAACCTAAATCTATATGCCTTGAAAATGTGTTGATTGATTGACTGATTGATTGATTGAATAGTGTCTTATGCCACTTGCAACAATATTTCAGTCACATAATGTCGACAGCTCACATATTCATGTATTTCCTGGGTTTCACCAGTACTAGGCTAGGACTAGGGTTGAAAACCATGTGTAAAAAGGACAAAAAGCTGGTTACCAGCATTTTCTCCTTTTCCCACAATGTTTTCAAAAGGATTCTTTCACAGGGTCATTAAAAGTCGGGATTGTGGGGTAGAAAACCTAGGGTTTTCTAGGGTAGAAAACCATGTGGAAAAAGGAAAAAAATGCTGGTTACCAGCATTTTCTCCTTTTCCCACAATGTTTTCAGAAGGATTCTTTCACAGGGTCGTTAAAAGTTGGGATTGTGTGGTAAAGGGTTAAACATTGCTAAGAAAGATAGCTTTTGAAAACACTGTTGGAAAAGGAGCAAATGCTGGTAACCAGCATTTTTTCTGCATTTTCTCCTTTTCAAACTAGGTTTTCTACCCTATCAAAGACAAATTCCTTCATTTGAGCCACATTTAAATTGTCATCTGCAAATGCTTTCAATTTGGACAATTTACCACACAATTCTGAGTTTTAACAATGCTGAGAAAGATGTCTTTTGAAAAAGCTGTGGGAAAATGAGAAACTGCTGGTAACCAGCATTTTCTCCTTTTTCCACATGATTTTCTACCCAATCATAGTCAAATTCCATCATTTGGGTCACATTTGAATTGTCGTCTGCAAGTGCTTTCAATTTGGACAAGTCTACATTTTTGTCCTGTTGTAAAAAGAGTTTAAGCAGAAAGGATTGGGCAGATCAAAGATCAGACTGCACATCTAGTTCTTAAATGTTAATGCTTAACCCTTTCCCAAACAAGCCCTGGTTTTCACGTGTCTGCAGTACAAGTCTTTGGAAAACACTGTGGGAAAAGGAGAAATTGCTCGTAACGAGCAATTTCTCCTTTTCCCACAGTGTTTTCTACCCTTTTTGAGACCTTTCTGCCATTTTCATCAAATTAAAAACTGTCGTCTGCAAACTCTTTCAATTTGGACCAGTCCAAAATTTGTCGTTTGGGAAAGGGTTAATTCTTACCAAACGACAAATTTAAGAATTGGTGGTTGTCTTCTTATTACCCTAAAATGAATGTTAGTGTTATTGGTAAAACAAAAGAAAAAACGATTAAAAAAAAAAAAACCACACAACAAAACAAAAACCAATATAATAATATTAAATCTGGTTAAATATCAATTAGACAACATGGAAATACAATCAACAGTATTTTCTGATTTAGATGGAAAGAAAGGCTCAGATACAGGGCTTGAGTCAGCATCAGCCCACTATCTATCTTCGGAGGGAATATTTAAATTATGCTACTAAAAACAGGGAGGTCTTCACGACACATAGTATTATGATAAACAATTAAAATGACTGATGATTTTACAGTGCACTTAAATCTTTACAAAAGGACAAAACTTTGTGACTTGTTCAAATCCAAAATATTTGGAGACGACAAATAAAAAGTGGCTCAAATGGTGGAAAGTAGAGTAGAAAACATTGTGAGGAAAAAGGAGAAAATGCTGGTTACCAGCATTTTCTCCTTTTCTCACATTGTTTTAAAAAGCCTTCCTCCACAGCGCCATTACAATACAGGATTGTGTAGAGAAGAGTTAAAGGAAAAAATACTCTTTCACTTTTTTTTTTTGCGAGCAGGACAGAAGAAGTTGTTCTCCATAGTATTTTTTAAGAAGAAACATGTTGTCACAACAAATATGGACACACATACAACTTACTGCATTTTAACCCTTATCCTGCTGAATAAATGAAATGAAACTTTTAGACCAATAGTAAAAACCACTATTTTACTATTTCAAAGATATTTGGGGGGGAGAAAGAAATCTCCTTATCGGACAGTGTAGATCAAAGATCAGACTGCACATTCTGTGCAGTCTGATCTTGATCTACACTGTCAGCAAAAGGTCTGTGAGTCACGCTTAGCAGCCTAGGGGTTAAATAACCTTCACCAAAACCCCATGTCTACAAAATTCTAGAGCATAAAAAAAATGTTATTACATAATTTTATGAGTATTTTATACTATGATCTGTAAATGAATGGAAATACATAAGTTCATGTTTAAGCAATCTTAAAAGAAAAAGAACTCTATTAAATCTTGGAGTAACGTGTATATGCTGGACGGAAAGTGTAGATCAAGATAAGACTCACATAGCCTGCAGCCTGATCTTGAATCTACACTGACAACAATATTA
This sequence comes from Tridacna gigas, assembly GCA_945859785.2. Taxonomy (NCBI): domain Eukaryota; kingdom Metazoa; phylum Mollusca; class Bivalvia; order Cardiida; family Cardiidae; genus Tridacna; species Tridacna gigas. Next base: position 60,474,642 of record OX244036.2, read on the forward strand.
TAAGGAATTCTGATTCAAACATTTTTGACATTTCAATGTCTGGGCCTTTCTTGCTGACTGACATGTCTTTTCCGTGTATTTGCCACTTTAAGATTTAAACTTTAATCCTTTACCACACAATGCCGCCTTTTAACAACCCTGGGAAAGAAGCCTTTTGAAAACATTGTGGTAACCAGCATTTTCTCCTTTTCCCACAATGTTTTTTACCCTATCAAAGAAAAATTGCACCATTTGAGCCACACTGAAATTGTCATCTGCAAATGCTTTCAATTTTAAAAAAAGCTAAAATTATGTCATCTGGTAGAGGGTTAACAAAATCCCCTAGAAAATACTGATAATCAAAAGGCTTCTTCCTCAGGGTCATTAAAATTTGGGATTGTGTGATAAAGAATTAACCCTTTACCACACAACACATGTTTTAATGACCCACAGAAAGAAGCCTTTGGAAAACATAGTGGGAAAAGGTGAAAATGCCTTTGAAAGACAAATTCCTTCATTTTAGTGCACCTTTAATTTGACATCTGCGAGTCCATTCAATTTGATCAAGTCTAAAATCATGACCCCTGGTAATGGGTTTAATCTATTTGAGGAACTGTTAGCCCCTTAACATAATTGTACTGCACATTCTCTTATCCAACTAAAGTTGTTAACCCTTTACCGCACAATGCCACCTTTTAATGACCATGGGAAAGAAGCCTTTTGAAAACATTGTGGGAAAAGGAGAAAATGCTGGTAACCAGCATCTTCTCCTTTTCCCACAATGTTCTCTACCTTATAAAAGAAAAATCAAACAATTTGAGCTACAATGAAATTGTCGTCTGCAAATGCTTTCAATTTGGTCAAGGCTAAAACTTTGTCGTCTGGTAAAGGGTTAATTACACACATGTATCAAGTAAAAAGACCACACATTCCGCAAAACATATTTTTGCTAAGTCATAACATACTTACAAACAACATTAGAGTGAGCAAAAAGCTCATGAGATTTCAAATTGGGGCCATGCTCTTTGAAAAGGGGGCTTAATGCATCTGCAAAAAGTATCAACCCAGGTCAGCCTGCACAGTCCACAAAGCTCTTTGCTATTGGTCAATATTCTGCATGTCAAAGGACCACTCTACTCCAGGATTCAGCCAATTATTATGGATATTACAGATCCATAATTATGTGACGACGTGCTTGATATAATGCATCACAGAGATGCATCAAAACCCCTATTGCCAGAGCATGGCTCACTATGTTTCTACACAACTGCACTGTATGGATACAATATACCTCTCAATGCATTCAATCACATTTAACCCTTAAAGCGCCGAATAAACCCAATGGTCATTTTCATTCTAGAATAAAACCAACATAATTGCAAGGTCATGGCTACATTTTGCCTGTAGTGTTTTAACATAGCGGACAGTGTAGATCAAAGATCAGGCTGCACGTTTTGTGCAGCCTGATCTTGATCTACACTGGCCGCAAAGGCAACTATATTAGTGAAAGGCGCTTCAAGGGTTAATAACCATTTTTTAAAAACTATCTAAATATTGTCATGATTCTCTTAACTCTTTACCTAACAACAAGTTTTTAGACTGGTCCAAATTCAAAGCATTTGCAGATGACAAAATAAATCTAAAACTAAAACTGAAATTTGTTTTGGGAATGCTGGAAAATATTGTGGGAAAAGGAGAAAATGCTGGTTACCAGCATTTTCTCCTTTTCCCACAATGTTTTCAAAAGGCTTCTTTCTTGCGGTTGTTAAAAGTTGGGATTTTGCGGTAAAGGGTTAACTTATTCTTCAGCATGGCTCACAACAGGAACCATCATGATGTCTAACACTTTTTTAAAAACACAAAATTATAAAAACTCCAACCTGTATAAAGCAAGCACTTAGAGACACTCAAAATATGCTTAGTAACTCTTTACCAAACTACAAATTTCTATACTCGTCCAAATTGAAAGCGTTTACAGATGACAAATTAAATGAGACTTAAATGATTGAATGTGGTTTTGAAAGGTTAGAAAGCATTGTGGGAAAAAAGTCAAAATGCTTGTTACTGCAATGTTCTCCAAAGCAAACATTTTTAGTGTCACTAGAAGTCCGGACTATGCCATAAAGTGTTACGCAAGCACCTAGAGACAATCAAAATGTGCTTAATAACACTATACCATACAACAAATTTAATAATCATCCAAATTGAAAGCATTTGCAGACAACAAATTAAATGTGATTTAAATGCCAGGATTTGGTTTTGAAAGGGTAGAAAGCATTGTGGAAAAAGGAGAAAATGCTGGTTATCAGCATTTTCTACTCTTTCCAGAATGTTTTCAAAAGCTTTAATTTTCAAAATCATCAAAACTCAGGATTGTGAACTATAAGGTTAAAACAGAAACTTACTTTAAACAGGTATATTTCAATATATCTGCCTCCTTTGGGAACTACATATGTGCTTGCTTAGCTTAACCCTTTACTAATTTTTTTCTAGCTGGTTACAAGCATTTTTTTCCTTTTTCCCACAATGTTTTCTACCCCTTCAAAGACAAAAAACAAATAAGCCATGCCCTGTGAAAAGGGTGCTTAATGCATTTGTTAAAAGTTTCGACCCAAATGTGATTTAAACGCCAGGATTTGGTTTTGAAAGGGTAGAAAGTATTGTGGAAAAAGGAGAAAATGCTGGTTATCAGCATTTTCTACTCTTTCCAGAATGTTTTCAAAGGCTTTTATTTTCAAAATCATCAAAACTCAGGATTGTGTACTATAAGGTTAAAACAGAAACTTACTTTAAACAGGTATATTTCAATATATCTGCCTCCTTTGGGAACTACATATGTGCTTGCTTAGCTTAACCCTTTACTAATTTTTTTCTAGCTGGTTACAAGCATTTTTATCCTTTTTCCCACAATGTTTTCTACCCCTTCAAAGACAAAAAACAAATGAGCTATGCCCTGTAAAAAAGGTGCTTAATGCATCTGTTTGAAGTTTCGTCCCAGGTCAGCCTGCGAAGTCCGCGCAGGCTGACTTGGGCCAAATTTTTTTGCTATTGGTCAATTTTCTGTATGTCAAAGGACTAGTCTACCTCATGATTCAGTCGGTTGTAAGACAGAATGGACTTTATGGATCCAAGATCATGTGATGACTTGCTTGGTGTCATGCACCATGGACATGCATTTAGTCCCCTTTTGCCAGAGAATATGCCAAAAGTATCGACCCAGGTCAGCCTGCGCAGTCCGCGCAGGCTGACCTGGGCCGAAACTTTTTGCTTTTGGTTAATTTTCTGTATGTCAAAAGACTAGTCTACCTCATGATTCAGTCAGTTGTTATACAAAATGGACTTTATGGATCCATGATCATGTGATGACTTGCTTGGTATCATGCACATCTCAAATTATTTGACCAATGTTAAAATTTTTTTGTATCCGACTGCTTTCAATTCGGACAAGTCTGTATTTTCTTTTTAACCCTTTACTACACAATCCAGAGTTTTCACAACTCTAACGAAAGAAAGCTTTTTGAAACACTGTTAGAAAAGGGAAAAAATGCTGATAACCAGCATTTCTTCCTTTTCCCACAATTTTCTACTGTTTCAAAGACAGAAATCATTTTTGAGCTACATTAAATTTGTCGTCTGCAAATACTGTCAATTCGCTCCAGTCCAATTTTGTCCTCTGGTAAAGTGTTAACAAAACGATGTTTGGTTCATGCATGTCTCAGCCAATCAAATGACTGGATTACAGAGTAAAATGGCTCTTCGATACTTCACTTTATCTTCACGTACTGTCTTATTGTATTATCATTCCTGCCCATTTTTTTTTTTTTTTTTGTAAGCTGCATTTGATCTTTATTTCTTAAAAGATGCTTCCCTAATTTTGCATGTCTCTATCAATCAAATTACTTTTTCCAAGAATAAAATGGTTCTTCCACGATTCACTTTATCTACATGTAATGTCATCTATTTTTTTTTTTTTTTTTTAATCATTCTTGCCTATTTTGCTAGTTGCTGTATCTGTGCTGTCGCTCTGATCTCATCTAATGTGTAGTTCTTTAACAACTTCCCATTTTCAAATACCACTTCCAGTATATCCTGAAAAAATACAAAATACAGTTAGATATGTTTATACAACCATCTGTATTAACCCTTTCCCAAACAAGCCCTGGTTTTCACATGTCTGCAGTACAATTCATTTGAAAACACTGTGGGAAAAGGAGAAATTGCTCGTAACAAGCAATTTCTCCTTTTCCCACTGTGTCTTCTACCATTTTAGATAACTTTCTGCCATTTTCATCAAATTTAAAATTGTCGTCTGCAAACTCTTTCAATTTGGACCAGTCCAAAATTTGTTGTTTGGGAAAGGGTTAAAGTAACAATAGCTGCCAAAAGTAAACAAAGCAGATGTGAAATGGAACTAAATTTAAATCATAACCATTTAAAAGTATGGAAATTATTGTGAAGATGACAATCTGTTATTGTACAGTTGGTCCATGTGTTAGTCACTTGCAGAAAAATTAATGCCAAAACTAGGTTAACAGTTGCTAGGTCACTCTACCTTTAGTTTATGTTTTGCCTGATTTTAAAATTCATTTTTCTACCAGCCACTAACACTTGGACAGGCCACGCCACAATAGATCGTCATCTTCACAATATAGTCAATATTCCATCAATGGTATGATTTAAATTTAAATGCTTTTTAACACAAGCATTGTTTTTTGGGCTGCTATTGGGCCTTTAAGCAACACATTGACCTCCTTACCCCACTACCACACAATTCCAAATTTCAATCTCCTCTAGGAAGAAGCCTTTTGAAAACATTATGGAACAAGTGGGCCATGATGGCCCTGCATCGCTCCACTGGCTTATAAATATAAACCATGAAGAAAAGTCTTCACTATATAAACCCTTATAAAACTTTGACCCCAGGGCTACAGTCGGACTAAATGGGGAATATGTGTATTAGAAGAATAACATGCCAAATTTGGGAGTTTTTGGCCTTATGGCTAGTAACAAGATGGTTTCTGAACTTTTCACTCTATAAACCCATGTAAAACTTGCTGACCCCTGGTGCAGGGCCAAACTTGATCTTAGGGTTGTAACTTGGGCCCTCTTTGTAATTGTCCACTAGATAATGCTATAATTATGCGAAATTTGGTAGCCTAAGCCTTATGGCTATGTACACCAAGATTTAAAAGTTTTCCCTATGTAAGCCCATGTAAATCTTATGAAACCCCCCCCCCCCCCAGCATGAGGCCAAATTGACCCCAGGACTATACTTTGGGCACTTTTGGTAGACCCCAACTAGATCAAGCTAAATGCAAAATTTGGTAGCTCTAGGCCTTATGGCTAGGTACGGGAAGATTTTTAAAGTTTTCTCTATATAAGCCTATGTAAAACTTGTGACCCCTGAGGCAGAACCAATTTTGACCCCAGGGCTATAATTTCAAGAAACATAATAGAGGTCTACTACATAAAGCTACATGCCAAATTTGGTAGACCTATGCCTTATGGTTTCAGACAAGAAGATTTTTAAAGTTTTCTCTATATAAGCCTTTGTAAAACTTGTGACCCCTGGGGCAGAGCCAATTTTGACCCAAGGGCTATAATTTCAAGAAACATGATAGAGGTCTACTACATAAAGCTACATGCCAAATTTGGTAGACCTATGCCTTATGGTTTCAGACAAGAAGATTTTTAAAGTTTTCTCTATATAAGCCTATGTAAAACTTGTGACCCCTGGGGCAGAGCCAATTTTGACCCCAGGGCTATAATTTCAAGAAACATGATAGAGGTCTACTACATAAAGCTACATGCCAAATTTGGTAGCCCTATGCCTTATGGTTTCAGACAAGAAGATTTTTAAAGATTTCCAATATTTTTCAGTTTTGTTGCCATGGCAACCAGAGTTTTTGAAGGAATCAAATTCTTTCAAGAAATTCTGAAGAGGACCATGGCAGGATAATTTCTGTGAAGCTTCATGAAAATTGGATGGGTAGTTTCAGAGAAGACGATGTTTGAAATAAAAGTTAACGCACGGACGGACGGACGGACGCACGACTGACACCGGGCCATGACATAAGCCCGCTGGCCTTTGGCCAGTGGAGCTAAAAAGGAGAAAATGCTGGTAACCAGCATTTTCTCCTTTTCCCACAATGTTTTCTACTCTTTCAAAGAAAGATATCAACTCAGCCACATTTACATAGTCATCTGGGCATGCCTTCAACTAGGACCAGTCCTAAATTTTGTTATTTGTTATGAAACCACTCTTCCACATCCCTTCTCAGATACACTTAATTAAACTTGCATTAAAAGACCACCTGCTTTAAAAGACTACTTTTCTATGGTTGAATAGTGTTTAATGCCACTTTCAATATCATTTCTGTCATAGCGTGGCAACAGCTCACATAGTAATGTATGTCCAAGGTTTGACCAGTACTAGGCTAGCATTCTGAAGCATCTTGTGCAAGGTCACTACCACCAAAAATCCAGTTCTTCCAGGAAGGCTCAAACCTGGGTCCTCTAGGTTACCACTCCTACACTTAACCATTGACACACATACAGGACCCATCCACTCTTCTAACTTCACTTTGCAGGTCTAGAAGAATTTTGTTGTTTTGTAAAGAGTTAACTGTTTATCAAACAATACTGACTTTTATGACCTTGAAAAAGGAGAAAAGTTGTAGGTATCTGATGAATGAAATACATTTTGTAGTAACTTACCTGGTGCTTGTTTGCTTATATTTGCTTCTCGCTGCACAGAAAAATTTGGCATCATGTTTGACCTTTGGTCTCAAGCAGTATCAAATTTTATGAAGCTGCTCAAAGCAAATGCAAGCACCAGGAAAGTTACTACGACAATATATTTTGTATGTATCTTCAATAATGACAGAAGTATCATAAAATGTTTTTGCAAGACAATGATACAGAGAACGACAGTGCTATCACAATACCCTAAGATTTCCTTGGAAAACAGCCAGTGTTTCAACACTTCCTTGTCAGGTTAGCTAAAACAAGGGTAACCCTTTTCAAACAAATCTGTGTTTTAACTCTTTACCACACAATCCTGAGTTTTAACCAACCTTGAAAAGACGACTTTTGAAAACAATGTGGGAAAAGGAGGAAATAGTAACCAGCATTTTCTCCTTTTCCCACAATGTTTTCAACCAAGTCAAAGACAGAAATCATCACTTGAGCTACATTTACTTTGACGTCTGCAATTGCTTTGAATTTGGTCAAGTCCGAAATTTTGTCGTTTGGTAATGACACTATGGAAGAAGGCCTTTGAAAATTTAAGGGAAACAGGGAAATTTCTAATTACCTGCATTTTCTCCATTTTCCACTATTTTTTCTACCCTTTCTGAGACAAATCTTACAAATTAAACCACATTCAATTTGTCTGCTGCAAATTCTCTTAGCATATACCAGTCTAAAATTTTAAAAGTTAAACAAGGCCAAAATCCAGTGTAATGTAGAACAAAACTTGATTTACCTTGCTAGGGTCCCCAGAACCTTCTTCCTTTGTTACGTAGCTCTCCTCTCCACCTTTCCCTACAACCTTTTCCAAGGACAGTCTTCCCTTTTTACTCTTCTTTCCTGTGTCAGTGATTGGTTGTTTGAACACATTCACCTAAATGGGGAAAGTAGAGATATCTTTACCTTTTGAGCACTGAATAAACCTAACAGTCATCTTCAGTCTGGAAATAAGACTTTGATGTTTGCTGAATAAACCTTACAGACATATTCAGTCTAGAATAAGACTAATAAGACTCTAATAGTTGCTGAATAAACCTAACAGGCATATTCAGTCTTAAAATAAGACCCTGAGGTGAATAAACCTAACAGGCATATTCAGTCTTAGAATAAGACCCTAATAATTGCTTAATAAACCTAACAGATATTTTCAGTCTATAAATAAGACTCTTAATGCTTGCTGAATGAACCTAACAGACATATTCAGTCTTAAAATAAGACCCTTTGCTGAATAAACCTAACAGGCATATTCAGTCTTAAAATAAGACCCTAATAATTGCTGAGTAAACCTAACAGACATATATGGTCTAGAAATAAAACTTTGATAATTGCTGAAGAAACTGAACAGACATTTTCCATCTAGAAATAAGACCCTCATAGCTGATGAATTAACCTAGCAGACATTTTTAGTCCAGAAGTATGATCCCAGTTATTGCTGAATAAAGCTAACAGACATTTTCCAGTCAAGAAATGAGATGGTAATAGTTGCTGAATAAACCTAAAAGGTATTTTTAGTCTAGAAATAGAACCCAAATTTGCTAGAGATAGACCTAGCAGAAATTTTCATTCCAAAAATAAGACCCAAATAATTTTGATTTCACGCTTACTTTTGTCCAGTATGTTTCATTAAAGTAGAAATTTCTTATGCATTCTCTTTTTTTCAGACAACCAAGGTGACTAACACTGTGAAAGGTGCTTTCAGTGTGTAACCCCACAACATAATTTTAGATAGCATTTGCAGAAAACAAACAAAATGTTCCACAATTTAGGAATTTTTCCTTGATAGGGTAGAAAACATTGTGGGAAAAGGAGAAAATGCTGGTTACCAGCATTTTCTCCTTTTCCCACAATGTCTTCAAGTCCTTTTTCTTGGCGTCATTAAAACTTGAGACTGTGTAAAAAAAGAGAAAAACAAGAGGGCCATGATGGCCCTATATCGCTCCACTGGCTTATAAATATAAACCATGAAGAAAAGTCTTCACTATATAAACCCTTATAAAACTTTGACCCCAGGGCTACAGTCGGACTAAATGGGGAATATGTGTATTAGAAGAATAACATGCCAAATTTGGGAGTTCTTGGCCTTATGGCTAGTAACAAGACGGTTTCTGAACTTTTCACTCCATAAACCCATGTAAAACTTGTGACCCCTGGTGCAGGGCCAAACTTGATCCTAGGGTTGTAACTTGGGCCCTCTTTGTAATTGTCCACTAGATAATGCTATAATTATGCGAAATTTGGTAGCCTAAGCCTTATGGCTATGTACACCAAGATTTAAAAGTTTTCCCTATGTAAGCCCATGTAAATCTTGTGAACTACCCCCCCCCCCCCCCCAGCATGAGGCCAAATTGACCCCAGGACTATAATTTGGGCACTTTTGGTAGACCCCAACTAGATCAAGCTAAATGCAAAATTTGGTAGCTCTAGGCCTTATGGCTAGGTACAGGAAGATTTTTAAAGTTTTCTCTATATAAGCCTATGTAAAACTTGTGACCCCTGGGGCAGAGCCAATTTTGACCCCAGGGCTATAATTTCAAGAGACATGATAGAGGTCTACTACATAAAGCTATGCCAAATTTGGTAGACCTATGCCTTATGGTTTCAGACAAGAAGATTTTTAAAGTTTTCTCTATATAAGCCTTTGTAAAACTTGTGACCCCTGGGGCAGAGCCAATTTTGACCCCAGGGCTATAATTTCAAGAAACATGATAGAGGTCTACTACATAAAGCTACATGCCAAATTTGGTAGCCCTATGCCTTATGGTTTCAGACAAGAAGATTTTTAAAGATTTCCAATATTTTTCAGTTTTGTTGCCATGGCAACCAGAGTTTTTGAAGGAATCAAATTCTTTCAAGAAATTCTGAAGAGGACCATGGCAGGATCATTTCTGTGAAGTTTCATGAAAATTGGATGGGTAGTTTCAGAGAAGAAGATGTTTGAAATAAAAGTTAACGCACGGACGGACGGACACACGCACGCACGGACAGACGGACGGACGCACAACGGACACCGGGCCATGACATAAGCCCGCTGGCCTTCGGCCAGTGGAGCTAAAAACACTCCCTGTGATTTTTTTTTTTCACCCAGAATCTTACCCCTATTTGACAAACATTGTGGTAAAAGTTAACTACGAAAGGAGCAATTCTTTATTATAAAAATTTATAAAAGCATTTGCAGGAAACAACTTTTGAAACATCAATAATTCTTTACCACCCTACAAAATTCAAAACATCTGCCGATAACAAATAAGTAATTGGTACAAATGAGCTTTAGTTCTCGGAGAGAACAGCAAACATTATGGAAAAAGAAGAAAATGAAGGTTACTGGCATTTTCTCTTTTTTTCCAAAATGTTTTCAAAAGTCTTCCCCACCAGGGTCATAGGAATTTGGGTTGTGTGGTAAAAGATTAAGATATTTGGACAATTAGCATGAACAATGGTGTAATGGCTTCAACAGTATATGCAACAATATTTTGAAAGTGAATTGCAGAGGACAAATTGTATAAGACTTAACTCTTTACCACACAACCCCAACTTTTAACAACCCTGAGAAAGCTGTTTGAAAACATTGTGGGAAAAGGAGAAAATGCTGATAACCAGCATTTTCTCCTTTTCCCACAATGTTTTCTCCTTTTCCCAAAACAAACTTCAATTTTTCACTAACATTTATTTTGTTATCTGCATATGCTTTCAATTTGGACCAGTCTAAAATCTTTTTGTTTGGTAAAGGGTTAAGCAATGGGATCTGTCTTTGAAAGGAGAAAAAAAAATTGTGGGAAAAATAGAAAATGCTGGTTACCAAGCATTTTCTCCTTTTCCCATAATGTTTTCAAAAACCCTCTTCCTCGTGACCTTCAAAACTCTTGACTGTTTGATAAAGGGTTACATTAACTAATTGGTAACATCAACTCACTTGTTTTTCATTCTTGATGACAAAGCTACATTTGTAAGCACACTTTTGAGTATCTCTGTCCAACCTTTGCAGCAAAGCCCCACCACTACCGAAAGCTAAGTTTTCTGCACTCCACTTATGTTTCTTCATGTTTTCCAAGATGGTCCCTAAGGTTTCGTAACTAATTCCATCTCCTTGTATGACTCGCAGATATGGCGGCAACAACTTGTAGCCCTTTGAGTTTTCGGCTGCATCAAACTGTTTGCCAAGCAAATCTAAAACCTGTAAGTAAGCATGTACATGTATCTATATCTGCTATGATAACTTTTCCCAGGCGACAAAATTTTGGACTAGTCCAAATTGAAAGCATTTGCAGACTACAAATTTAATCCAGCTAAAACAACAAGATTTTGCTTTGAAATGGCAGGAAATATTGTAGCAAAAGGAGGAAATGCTGCACCAAACTGTTAGCCAAGCAAGTCTAAAACCTATAAGAAAGCATTGTATCTAATATGATGAATCTTTCCCAGACGACAAAATTTTAGACTTATCCAAATTGAAAGCATTTGCAGACAATGAATTAAATGTGGCTAAAAGGATGAGATTTGGCTTTGAACTTGGAACTAGCAGGAAACATTGTGGGAAAATGAGAAAATGCTGGTATCCAGCATTTTCTCCTTTTCCAAAAATGTTTTCAAAAGCTGCTTTCCTTAAGGTTGTACAAACATGTACATGTTAGCACCAAACACTTATTCTCAACCCTTACCACACAATCCCCAGTTTTAGAAATGCAAGATGCCTTTTAAAAAAGAAACATTGGGGAAAAGGTAACCAGCAATGGTAAGGTAACTACAATGTTTTCTAATCTATGAAATACAGAAATCACTATTTGAGGTAATAAATTTACTTTGTTGCCTGCAAATGCTTTCAGTTTGGTCCAATCCTGAATTCTTTTGTTTAATAGAGTTAATTCTTTACCAGACAACAAAATTTTGGACTCATCCAAAATGAAAACATTCACTGACAACAAATTTGGTATCATTCAAATAAAATCTATTATCTTTGAAAGGGTAGAAAACATTGCTGGAAAGGAGAGAATGCTGGTGACCAGAATTTTCTCCTTTTCCAAAGATGTCTTCAAAACCTTTCATTCTCATGATCATCAAAACTAGGGATTGTGCAGAAGAAGATTTAATGCATGCAAAAATATTGTGTCACAGGGAGAGATCACTTAAAATATGCAATTTCTCCTTTAGTGACAATATTTTCAAAGTAGCATGTTGAAATGTGACTTCATCTGTAGTGTGTAAATCCAAGAAAACTTGTAATTAACCCATTACCAGACAACAAAATTTTACCCTTGTCCAAATTGAAAGCATTTGCAGACGACAATTTCAATGTGGCTCAACTGGTGCAACTTTTCTTTGATAGAGTACAAAACATTGTGGGAAAAGGAGAAAATGCTGGTTACCAGCATTTTCTCCTTTTCCCACAATGTTTTCAAAAGGCTTCTTTCCCTGGGGCGTCAAAAGGCGTCATTGTGCAGTAAAGGGTTAACAAATGCAATACCTTCACTACAACTTCTGGTGGGTCGCCAGAATCTGGCCGTACGACAAGCGTACCCTTTTTACCGCGTTGTATAATCAGGTCCTTCAATGTTGAGCCCCAGAGAGTTGTGCACGCATTCCATATATTGTAGCTATCACTGACACAGGCCACTAAACTTTCGGGGAACTTTTCCAACATATTGCGAAAAGCTTCTACTTCACCCTCTTTTCCCCATGTGGTTATAGTACTGGAAGAAAAAGATAGAAAACATTGTTGTATACAACATATCTAGCTGATCTATTCACAACCCTGAGAAAGAGGGCTTTTGAAAACATTGCGGGAAAAGGAGAAAATGCTGGTAACCAGCATTTTCTCCTTTGCCCACAATATTTTCTACCTATTCAAGTACAAATACCATCATTTCAAAAACAAGAGTACCGCATGTGGGTGCCAACGCTCAGCTACAGATGCTTTTTGTGAAAATTTAATCAAGAAAAGGGCAAAATTGTGTCAAAAATATCTTCATGGTTACCTGCACCAGTTGTAGGGGTTTACTACTACACCAATTTTAAAGTAAACAGCTTCAGTAATCACAGAGATACCATAAAATGTTCAAGTTTTTCAAAATTCTTTGCGTCAAAAAAAAGTCATAACTGTGTCAAAAATATTTGAGCCATGCTCTGGCAAAAGGGGCTTACTGCACCTCCGTGATACATTATGCCTATCAGGCCATCACATAATTATGAATCCGTAATAGCCACATTTTTTAACCATCAACTTAATCAAGAGGTAGGATAGTCCTAGGGCATACAGACAATTGACCAATAGTGAAAAGTTTCGGCCCAGGTCAGCCTGCACAGACTGCGCAGGCTGACCTTGGTCAATACTTTTCGCAGAAGCTCCCTTTTCAAAGAACATGGCTCATTTTACTGGTTACCTGTCCCTGATGTATGGGTTCTCCTTTTGATAGCTGACAATAAGACCGAGTTTGAAGAAAGTATCTTTGAAAATGTCAGAGATATTATAAATTGTCAAAGTTTTCGTACCACAACACAATAGATATAACAGTACCTTGATGTTTTCTTCGAAAATGGCCGAGTTAAAAAGTGAATTGTCTGCTGTAAATTCCCTCAATAAGGAGTCTAAAGTTTTGCTGTTTGGTAAAAGGTTAACCCTTTCGCTGCCAATCATGACTCACTGACCTTTTGCGGACAGTGTAGATCAAGACCAGACTGCATAGAACGTGCAGTACGATCTTTGATCTACACTGCCTGATATAGTATTTTCTTTCTGTTGAAATCAACTTTGAAACCGCAATATCTGGGCTTTTAATATTGAGTAGAAATTTACATTTCATTTATTCAGCAGCTTAAGTGTTAATTCATTTTCGTATTTCTACTTTACAAGGATGTTTTCAAGTCGTCTGCTGCAAGTTTGTTTCAGGGATAAAGATGTTCAAAAGAAATCTTACTGAAATCTTCCTCATGAGTACATAAGCCATGCTCTGTGAAAAGGAGGTTTAATCCATCTGAAAAACCTATCTACTCATGTCAGCCTGAGCAGTCCCTCAGGCTGACATGATTCGAAACTTTTTGCTTTGACAAATTGGATTTTACGGATCCAAAACTATGTTATAACTTGCTTGGTACAATGCACAACGGATATGAATTAACCCAGCTTTTGGCTGAGCACTGCTCAAATCTACAAATTACTACCACAAAGCCTGGCCAGTACATGTGCAGAAATTATGAAATATGGCCTTGATTCTTTACCAAATGACAAAATTTTCAACTTGTCAAAGTCCAAAGCATGTGAAGACGACAAATTAAACGTTGCAAAAATGGGGGGATTTTTCCAGGTAAGACAAGAAAACATTGTGAGAAAAGCAGAAAATGCTGCTTAAAAAATGAGTTTCTACTAACACTTGGATAACGTCTGTTACTTCTGAGAGAACCTTCTATTTCCACTTTATATTTCTCATTGAGTCCATTTTAAAATACAATTCTGTCAAATGAAATATACAAAAGGCTCAGTATTACAGCTGCTGTTTTCCCTTTAACTCTTTACCAAACAACAAAATTTTAAGACCAGTCCAAATTGAGAGCATTTGCAGATGACAAAATTAATGTGACCCAAAAATTAATATTTGTGTTGGATCGGGTAGAAAACATTGTGGGAAAAGGAGAAAATGCTGGTTACCAGCATTTTCTCCTTTTCCCACAATGTTTTCAAAAGGTTTCTTTCTCAGGGTCATTAAAAGTCGGGATTGTGTGGTAAAAGGTTAAGTTTGGTTCAACCCTTTACCAAATAACAAATTTTAAGACCAGTTCAAGTTGAAAAAATTTGCAGGAGACAAATTAAAAATGGTTCTTTGGTAGTGTACAGAACATTGTGGAAAAAGGAGAAGATGCTCATTACCAGTATTTTTTCCTTTTCCCACAATGTTTTCAAAAGCCCTCTTCCCTAGGGTCATGAAAAATTGAGGATTGTGTGGGTTAAACAAGAGCACTGCATGCAGGTGCCAATGCTCGGCTGTATTTGTTTTTAGGAATAGATTGATTTATACTGAAAAATTTTATTGAAAATTCCAAGTCAAACAAGAGCATTGCATGTTGGTGCCAACGCTCCACTGTAATTGCTTTTCCCAAGTCAAACAAGAGTGGCAAATTGTCGCAAGATACGCCCGTCTTACCCCAAGTTGTAAAGTTGGGGCATAATAATGATAAAGGGGAGGTACAGAAAAATAGTAGTGCAGAATATTTTTTTTACTGCTGATTGAAGATAATGGCAGTGTATTTGTGTTGACGGAACTCTTGTTTATTATTGTATTACTATTAACTCTTTACCACACAGCAAAAGTTTGGACTAGTCCAAATTGAAATCATTTGCAGTTGACAAACTAAATGTAACTCAAAAATTGAAATTTGGTTTGGAAAGGGTAGAAAACATTGTGGGAAAAGGAGAAAATGCTGGTGCATAAAAAATAAGCAATTTATATTTCACGTGCACTGCACTACCCCTTGATGAGATGTATCCAGCCCTAAAATTTCATAACCCGAGGTAGTATAGTTTGAGAGATATGCATCATACAAAATTCAATTTCAAAAAAAAAAACAAGAAAGGGCAATAACTGAAAAATTAAGCAAGCAAGAGTTGAAATTTATATGCACAGCACTTCCCGTTGATGGAATGTATCCACGCATGAAATTTCATATCCTTAGCTAGTATAGTTCTGAAGATATGCACTGGACAAAATTAAAGTTTCAAAATAAAGAAAGAGCAATAAGTCAAAAATTA
Source organism: Tridacna gigas (assembly GCA_945859785.2). NCBI lineage: Eukaryota > Metazoa > Mollusca > Bivalvia > Cardiida > Cardiidae > Tridacna > Tridacna gigas. The sequence continues at coordinate 60,490,105 of OX244036.2, forward strand.
AGCAAGAGTTATGGTTCATGTGCACTGCACTCCCAGTTGATGAGATCTATCTACGCATGAAATTTCATAGCCATAGGTAGTATAGTTTTGGAGATATGCTCGAGACAAAATTCAAGTATGAAAATAAGTCAAAAATTAAGGAAGGAAGAGTTATGATTCCTGTGCACTGCACTCCCCCTTAATGAGATGTATGCAGGCATGAAATTTCATAACCCTAGGTAGTATAGTTCTGGAGATATTCACCGAAGAAAATGCAAGTATGAAAAAGAAGAAAGGGCAATAACTGAAAAATTGAGGAAGCAAGAGTTATGATTCCTGTGCACTGCACTCCCCCTTAATGAGATGTATGCAGACATGAAATTTCATAACCGTAGGTAGTATAGTATTGGGAGATATTCACCGGACAAAATTCAAGTATGAAAAACAAGAAAGGGCAATAACTGAAAAATTAAGGAAGCAAGAGTTATGATTCCTGTGCACTGCACTCCCCCTTGATGAGATCTATCCATGCATGAAATTTCATAACCGTAGGTAGTATAGTTTTGGAGATATGCTCCAGACAAAATTCAAGTATGAAAAACAACAAAGGGCAATAAGTCAAAAATTAAGGAAGCAAGAGTTATGATTCCTGTGCACTGCACTCCCCCTTGATGAGATCTATCCACTCATGAAATTTCATAACCCTAGGTAGTATAGTATTGGAGATATTCACCGTACAAAATTCAAGTATGAAAAACAAGAAAGGGCAATAACTCAAAAATCAAGGAAGCAAGGGTTATGATTCCTGTGCACTGCACTCCCCCTTGATGAGATCTATCCACGCATGAAATTTCATAACCGTAGGTAGTATAGTTTTGGAGATATGCTCCGGACAAAGAACTGGACGCCGCCCGCCCTCCCGCCCGCCGACCGACCCGCCCTCCACGGGTGATCCCATAATACGTCCCGTCTTCGACGGGCGTATAAAAAGGGGTTAAATGTGTAAAATATATTTTGATGATTACCTGCTCCAACCTATAGGCTCCAATCTCCAAATTTTAACATGACGACAATGCAGACCATGACGACGACAAAGACAACCACAGAGCTATGACAATCAAGCCAAAATGGGGCATAACTATGTCAAAAGTAGTTTGATGGTTACCTGTCCCTGTTGTATGGGTTCCCCTTTTGATAATTAGCAACTAGAAGTACTTATCCTCAATAATGACAGAGAGGAAATGTCAAAGTTTTTGCATGATGATGATGACAAGGATGACAGGGCTATGACAATACCTTGACTTTTCTTCAAAAACAGCTGAGCTAAAAATGAGCAGAATGAGAACTATAGTTGGTTAGCTTAGCAGACATACAGCTAGATTATTTTTTTTACATCTCACCTGTGTTCAGCTGCAGGTATAGAAAACCCTGCCATTTCACATGAGTAATATTTTCTGGCAGTTGTTATGGCAGCTATTGTATCCGTTCCCTGGAAATTTACAAGATGTGCACAACCTCCAATCCCAGCTGACTGAAATACAGAAAAAGAAATGAATTGAAATGATACAATCTTAACCTTTTCATAACCTAAAGCACTTTTGAAAATTTGTTTATAACATGTAAATCTAAAACAAGAGCGGCAAATTGTCGCAAGATACGCCCGTCCCACCGCCAGTTGTTGAGGGGGATAATAATCGTAAAGGGCAGGTAGAGGAAAATAGTAGTGCAGCAGAAATCATGTAAGTGATTGAAATAGGCATGAATGTCTCCGGACAGAGCATAACTTTGTCATCTCCAGTCTGAACATCTTCAAATTTGGAATGAATGATTGTTGAAAAATTAAGGAGTGCAGTGCACAAGAACCATAACTCTTCCCAGCACGAATTTTGAGTTATTTCCCCTTTGAAGATTTTGGAATGATATTTGACAAGGCAGTGCGAATCATACAAAAAATCACCGAATGTAAATGTGTTTGATATAATAAAATAGTTGTGGCTAGCGCCTTGACCAATATTACACTATTTGGTCAAAATTCATGCTAGGAAGAGTTATGGTTCTTGTGCACTGCACTGCGTAATTTTTCAACAATCATGCATACCAAATTTGAAGATGTTCAGACTAGAGATGACAAAGTTCTGCTCCAGACAAGCAAGAAATGCTGTAAAAATGAAGATCAAAGGGCGAAAAACTCAAAATTTGTGCTAGGAAGAGTTATGGTTCTTGTGCACTGCACTCCGTAATTTTTCAACAATCATGCACACCAAATTTGAAGATGTTCCGACTAGAGATGACAAAGTTATGCTCCGGACAAGCAGAAAATGCTGTAAAAATGACAATCAAAGGGAAATAACTCAAAGGCAGCACCAGGTAGAGTTATGGTTCTTTTGCACTGTACTTGGTATTATTGCAACAAACACAAATGCCAAGTTTCAAGTCAATCGGACTGAAGATGACAAATTTATGCTCCGGACAAGTAGAAAATGCTGTAAAAATGACAATCAAAGGGAAATAACTCAAAGACAGCACGAGGTAGAGTTATGGTTCTTTTGCACTGCACTTGGTATTATTGCAACAAACACAAATGCCAAGTTTCAAGTCAATTGGACTGAAGATGACAAAGTTATGCTCCAGACAAAGAACTGGACGCCACCCGCCCGCCCGTACGCCATGGGTGATCCCATAATACGCTCCGTCTTAGACAGGCGTATAAAAACAAATAAAAAATGCATCGTGTTTGGAAGTCAATCTGTGTCTTTTCTGGGGAACCTAAATATCACAAGTAAGAGATGAATCAAAAGGATTTTTTTTTTTTTCAGTAAAGTGTTTGAATTGAAAATATTTGTATTTGAAATGGTCGCCTAATGAACACACAAGCAACAGGTATGTTCAATTTATAATTTGTTGTAAACTTGTGAAAAGATTAGAGTTTAACCCTTTACCAAACAATGCCCAGTTTTCACAAGTCTGAAAATATTGTGGGACAAGGGAAAAATGCTTGTAACCAGCATTTTTTTCCTTTTCCCACAATGTTTTCTACCCTTCCCAAAACAAATTTCAGTTTTTAGTCACAATAATTTTGTGGTCTGCAAATGCTTTCGATTTGGATGGGTCTAAAATTTTGTCGTTTGGTAAAGAGTTAAACGCACACACAAAATCTTTGCAGAGATTTCTACATTTTTTTTTTGTGATTGTCTCTGTATGTGGATGCAGAAGCTAAAATCACATTCAGGGACAGTTATCTGTACCATTACAGGGTTTGTGCTTATCAGTAAATCTTACCTCCACTGATGAAGAGCCTCTGAAACCAAAGTCATGTAACATGAAAGGTAACTTGTCCATTGTCTCTGCTGTTTCCTCCAAGTATTTGGCAATAATCTGCTTCTGGTAGTATGAGTTTGTGGCCACTGTCATGGGATACCATACTTGCACAAGTAATGTCTGAAATACAAGGTGTATTCATATTGGCATATTATATTCTTGGGATAACTTTACCTTTGTCTTACGCAAGACCACTTTTGTAAAACATTGTGGCAAAAGGAGAAATTGCTCATAAAGAGCAATTCCTCCTTTAACCGACAATGTTTTAACAAATATTAATGTACTGAAATCCAATTTATGTCCACCAACCCAATTTGAAAAAGTTGCTCCATGCGTTACCAAACCAAATTTGTTTCAATTGATAATGAGATAAGTCTAAATTTACCAGAATCTGATGACACAGTCTTAGACTTTCAAGAATTGAAAGCATTCATAGATGACAAAAGAAGTATGGCTCAAATTTGAGATTTGTCTTTAAAAGACAATAAACCATTCTCGATATAGGACAAAATATTGTTAACCAAAATTTCTCCTTTTCCCATAATGTTTTCAATAGCCATCTTCCTCAGGGTTGTTAAAACACAGGATTGTTTGGCATAGGGGTCAATAGTGTTGGGCTGGTAAATATGGAGTGGACAAGATTTATGACCATCTGACCCCTGATCCCCCTGCTGTGACCTTGACATTTTGGAGCAAAGAGTCTGAAACCTCCACTCTGCACATCACCCCATCAAGGTGCACACATGTGTGAAATATTCAAAAAACCAGGCCAGGGGTTCAAGAGATATGGAGCAACATTGATGAGCAATGACCTTTGACCCACCTGTGACCTTGACATTGAAGCCTGGTACCTGAAATCTATGCTCTGAACATCTTTCCAAGGTGCAAACATAAATAATATTTCAACAAGAGCGGCAAATTGTCGCAAGATACGCCCGTCTTACCCCAAGTTGTAAAGTTGGGGCATAATAATGATAAAGGGGAGGTATAGAAAAATAGTAGTGCAGAATATTTTTTTTACTGCTGATTGAAGATAATGGCAGTGTATTTGTGTTGACGGAACTCTTGTTTATTATTGTATTACTATTAACTCTTTACCACACAGCAAAAGTTTGGACTAGTCCAAATTGAAATCATTTGCAGTTGACAAACTAAATGTAACTCAAAAATTGAAATTTGGTTTGGAAAGGGTAGAAAACATTGTGGGAAAAGGAGAAAATGCTGGTGCATAAAAAATAAGCAATTTATATTTCATGTGCACTGCACTACCCCTTGATGAGATGTATCCAGCCCTAAAATTTCATAACCCGAGGTAGTATAGTTTGAGAGATATGCATCATACAAAATTCAAGTTCGAAAAAAAAAACAAGAAAGGGCAATAACTGAAAAATTAAGCAAGCAAGAGTTGAAATTTATATGCACAGCACTTCCCGTTGATGGAATGTATCCACGCATGAAATTTCATATCCTTAGCTAGTATAGTTCTGAAGATATGCACTGGACAAAATTAAAGTTTCAAAATAAAGAAAGAGCAATAAGTCAAAAATTAAGCAAGAGTTATGGTTCATGTGCACTGCACTCCCAGTTGATGAGATCTATCTACGCATGAAATTTCATAGCCATAGGTAGTATAGTTTTGGAGATATGCTCGAGACAAAATTCAAGTATGAAAATAAGTCAAAAATTAAGGAAGGAAGAGTTATGATTCCTGTGCACTGCACTCCCCCTTAATGAGATGTATGCAGGCATGAAATTTCATAACCGTAGGTAGTATAGTTTTGGAGATATTCACCGGAGAAAATGCAAGTATGAAAAAGAAGAAAGGGCAATAACTGAAAAATTGAGGAAGCAAGAGTTATGATTCCTGTGCACTGCACTCCCCCTTAATGAGATGTATGCAGACATGAAATTTCATAACCGTAGGTAGTATAGTATTGGAGATATTCACCGGACAAAATTCAAGTATGAAAAACAAGAAAGGGCAATAACTGAAAAATTAAGGAAGCAAGAGTTATGATTCCTGTGCACTGCACTCCCCCTTGATGAGATCTATCCATGCATGAAATTTCATAACCGTAGGTAGTATAGTTTTGAAGATATGCTCCGGACAAAATTCAAGTATGAAAAACAACAAAGGGCAATAAGTCAAAAATTAAGGAAGCAAGAGTTATGATTCCTGTGCACTGCACTCCCCCTTAATGAGATGTATGCAGACATGAAATTTCATAACCGTAGGTAGTATAGTATTGGAGATATTCACCGGACAAAATTCAAGTATGAAAAACAAGAAAGGGCAATAACTGAAAAATTAAGGAAGCAAGAGTTATGATTCCTGTGCACTGCACTCCCTCTTGATGAGATCTATCCACGCATGAAATTTCATAACCGTAGGTAGTATAGTTTTGGAGATATGCTCCGGACAAAGAACTGGACGCCGCCCGCCCACCCACCCGCCACGGGTGATCCCATAATACGTCCCGTCTTCGACGGGCGTATAAAAATCAGGCCAGGGGTTCAATAGATATGGAGCTGACAAATAAAGTGTTACAGATAGATAGACAGATAAACAGAGGTAAGAAGGCAATTCCTATAATCCTGCCCCCTGCTTTCCGGCTGGGGATTAATTAATACATGTACAAGAAAAGTATTAACCTCTATCATATCTATTTGCTAAGGGGTGAATATGCATCATGGGATACTGATTAATACTTTACCAAACAACAAAATTTTAGAGAGTCAAAATTGCAAGCATTCGCAGATGACAAAATAAATGTGATTCAAAAATTTAAATTTGCTATGGGAAGGGTAGAAAAAATTGTGGGAAAAGCAGAAAATGCTGGTTACCAGGATTTTCTCCTTTTTCCCATGATGTTTTCAAAAGCCTTTTTCCTCAAGGTCTTTAAAACTTGGGATTGTCTGGTGAAGGGTTAATGATTACAACCATTTTATATTGGCCTCCTAAATGGGTCCACACCTGCAAAAAAGCCAACAGAAACCCCAAGATTAAACATGTCCTGTATTTTTGACCCATTGCAAATTACTATAAACTCATTTGAAACTAATACCAACAAACAGTTCCAAAGCCAGCTATTCCAAAACTAATACAAGGCCCTAAAGCGCTCACCTGAGTATAGCCATCTACAGTTGATAAAGCTGAAGACAGCCTGGTTTTAATGATGAAAACAAATGAGTGTAAGTGACCTACTTTTTGAACCAGTTTGACCTAATTTCGAACTTGTCCAAAATATCATGGAGACAAACGTTCTGACCAAGTTTCATGAGTATCAGGCTGAAATGTGGCCTCTACGGTGCACACAAGGTTTTTCTATAATTTGGTCCAGTGACCTGCTTTTTGACCAGATGTGACCCACTTTGGAAGCTGTCCAAGATATAACAAAGTCAAACTTTCTGACCAAGTTTTATAAGTGTCTGGCTGAAAATGTGGCCACTAGAGTGCACACAAGGTTTTTCTATGATTTAGCCCAGTGACCTACCTTTTGACCAGACATGACCTAATTTTAAACTTGCCTAAGATATCATCAAGACAAACATTCTGTCCAAGTTTCAAGAATATTAGGCTGAAAATGTGGCCTCTAGAGTGCACACAAGGTTTTTCTAAGATTTAGCCCTGTGACCTACTTTTTTACCAGACTTGACCCAATTTCAAACTGATCCAAGATATCATCAAGAAAAACATTCTGACCAAGTTTCAAGGGCATCAGGCTGAAAATATGGCCTCTAGAGTGCACACAAGGTTTTTCTAAGATAAAGCCCAGTGACCTATTTTTGGACCCGACATGACCCAATTTCAAATTGTCCAAGATTTTATCAAGACAAACATTCTGACCGAGTTTCATGCATATGTGACTGCAAATATAGCCTCTAGATTGCACACCAGGTTTTTTTAAGATTTAGCCCAGTGACCTACTTTTTGACCCGACATCACCCAATTTCAAACTTGTCCAAGATATCATGAAGACAAACATACAACCTAACTTTCATGAGTTTCAGGCTGAAAATGTGGCCCCTAGAGTGCACACAAGGTTTTTCTAAGATTTGGCACTGTGACTTACTTTTTGACCCGACATGACCCAATTTTGAACTTGTCTTAGATATTATTGAGAAAAACATTCTGACCAAGTTTCAAGGGCATCAGGCTGAGATTATGGCCTCTAGAGTGCACACAAGGTTTTTCTTAGATTTAGCCCAGTGACCTACTTTTTGACCCAACATGACCCAATTTCGAACTTGTCCAAGATTTTATCAAGACAAATATTCTGACCAAGTTTCATGCATATCTAACTGAAAATGTTACCTCTAGAGTGCATACAAGGTTTTTCTAAGATATGGTCCAGGGACCTACTTTTTGACCTGACATGACCTAATTTTCGACTTGTCCAAGATATCATCAAGACAAATATTCTGACCAAGTTTCAAGAGCATCAGGCTGAAAATATGGCCTCTACAGTGCACACAAGATTTTTCTTAAGATTTAGCCCAGTGACCTACTTTTTGATCCGACATGACCCAATTTCGAACTTGTCCGAGATTTTTTTAAGAAAAACATTCTGACGAAGTTTCAAGCATATCCGACTGAAAATGTGGCCTCTAGAGTGCACACAAGGTAAATTGTTGGTGCTGCACGACGGACGCCGGACACAGCATGATCACAATGGCTCACCTTGAGCACTTTGTGCTCAGGTGAGCTAAAAATGAAAGTTAGTTCTCAAAAATCCACTTACCTCAAAATAATTTGTGAGCCAATAACACTGTGGATCTGTGTTTTCCACTGTGAAGAGGACATTTTTGCATGGAATAACATAGCCTTCTGGGACAGCTTTTATCCTCAGGGGGAGATAACCATTGTGTTGCTGTAATTAAAACCGAAAAAATTACACAATTTTGTCACTAAGAGGTTGATGGTTAAAATCCTCAGTTTGGCTTATTTTTTTTCGAAGATTGATCATAGTATTGAGACATGATTCTTTCCTCTCTCACCACTCACCATTGTTTCAAAGATGATTATGTGGGAAAGCAGCCAGTGGCTTGGGAAGAATGGGCGCTACAATTAGAGAGGGAGCGTTATTTAGGTGAAATACAGTATCTGCTGCAATATACTAGTACATGTAACTGAAATAATGTTCAAAACGGCATTAAACACCATAAAAACAAACAAACTGGAACAGAAAGAGAACCCAATATTTCTCTATATGCAACCATGGATTTTTAACTCTTTCATAAAAATCCCTGCTTTTAGGACAGCGTACAAAAAGGCTCTTGAAAACAAGCGGGCCATTGTGGCCTTACAGCACTCACCTAAGCAAAGCCATCTAGGGTTGATAAAATTGAGCACATTCTGATTGTGAAGTTATTCTCATCGAGTTTTCATGAGTATCAGCCCAAAAATCCTTAGATTTCTTCTAATGACCTACTCTTTGACCAATGGAAACCTGATTTCAAACTTGTCCAAAATATAATCAAGACAAACATTCTGTCCAAATATACATTCTGACCAAATTTCATGAGTCTAACACTGAAAATATGGCCTCCAGAGGACACACAAGGTTTTTCTACAGTTTAACTGATTCAACTACTTTTTGATCTGATGTGGCATAATTTCAAACTTGTCTGATATGTCATCAAAAGAAACATTCGGACCAGGTTTCATGAGTATTGGACTGTCTAGTGTGCACACAAGGTTTTTCTAAGATTTGTCCCCTGGCTTACTTTTTGACCCAACCTGACCCAATTTTAAACTTGTCTGAGATATCATCAAGACAAACATTCTGATTAAGTTTTTTGAGTATCATACAGAAAATGTGGCCTTCAGAGAGCACACAAAGTTTTTTCTAAGATTTGACCTGGTGGTCAATTTTGAAGCTGTGTGAGATATTATCAAGACAAACATTTTGACCAAGTTTCATGAGTATTGGACCGAAAATATGGCCTCTAGCATGCACTCAAAGTAACTGATGATGCCTGGACGACGCATGACGGACAACACAATGGACAACATACGACGTACAAAGCCCTATGACAAAAGCTCATCTAAAGCACCTCATGCTCAACTTCATGCTCAGGAGAGATAACAAAGTGGGAAGGGTAAAAAATGCAGGTAACCAGCATTTTCTCACAATGTTCTAACTCTTAACCAAACGACATGTCCAAATTGAAAGCATTTGCAGACGACAATTTAAATGTCATTCAAATGATGTAAATTGTCATTGACAGGTAGAAAACATTGTGGGAAAAGGAGAAAATGCTGGTAAAGAAAAGGAGAAAATGCTGATTACCAGCATTTTCTCCTTCTCTCACAATGTTTTCAAAAGGCTTCTTTCTTAGGGTCGTTAAAAGTCGGGATTGTGTGGTAAAGGGTTAATCCTTCCCCAAAAAAATTTAACCCTTTACCACGACAACAAACTTCTAGCCTTGTCCAGACTGAAAGCATTTTCAGCCAACAATTTCAATGTGGCTCGAACGGTGCAATTTTTCTTTGATCTGGGCAGAAAAAATTGTGGAAAAAGGAGAAACTTACCAGCATTATATCCTTTTTCCACAATGTTTTCAAAAGGCTTCCACCTCAGGGTTGTTATAAGTCAGGATTGTGTGGTACAGGGTTAACTCTTTACCAAAAGACAAAATTTTAGACTAGTCTAAATCCAAAGCATTTGCAGACGACAAAATGACGGTGACTGAAAAAATTAACTTTGTTTTGGGAAGGGTAGAAAACATTGTGGGAAAAGGAGAAAATGCTGGTTACCAGCATTTTCTCCTTTTCCCACAATGTTTTCAAAAGGCTTCTTTCCCAGGGTTGTTAAATCCCATGATTGTGTGGTAAAGAGTTAAAGACCCGAGACAAATTTAATCATCAGCTACAAATGCTTTCAAATTACGCAGGTCAAAAATTTTGGTATCGGGTAAAGAGCAGAGAGAGTCATCTTTAACTCTTTATCAAACAATCCTATCTTTTAACAACACTGGGGAAAAAGCCCTATGAAAACATTGTGGAAAAAGAAGAAAATGCTGGTAAGAAGAAAATGCTAGTAACCAGCATTTTCTCCTTTTCCCCAAATGTTTTCTACCCTTTCAAAATCAGATTTTATTTTGTCACATTTATTTTATTGTCTACAAGTGCATTCAATTTCGATCAGACTAAAATTTTGTCGTTTGGTAAAGAGTTAACCAGTATTTTCTTCTTTTCCTAGAGGCCAAGAGGTCCTAAGAAATGTGATTGCTTTAACCACACTTTACCACGCATTCCAGACTTTTAACGACCCTGAAAGACAATGCTTTTGAAAACATTGAAGGAAATGGAGAAAATGCTGGTAACCAGCATTTTCTCCTTTTTCCACAATGTTTTCTACCCTACCAAAGAAAAATCACCACACTGAAATTGTCGTCTGCAAATGCTTTCAATTGGGACGAGTCTAAAATTTTCTTGTTTGGTAAAGAGTTAAGAAGTGTAAATGTTTAAAAACTCTTGCATAATATTATGATTTACGACCACCTGGATTTATGACTTTATACAATCCCATCAATAGAAATAGGTAATAGCTAAACCATACATATCAGCGTATGTGGATTACTGAAACCTTCTATTTTGTTAACCCTGTACCAAAGGACAAAATTTCAGCCTTGTCCAGATTGGAAGCATTTGCAGACGACAATTTCAGTGGTGGCTCAAATGGTGTAATTTTTCTTTGATGGGGTAGAAAACATTGTGGGAAATGGAAAAAATTCTGGTTACCAGCATTTTCTCCTTTTCCCGCGATGTTTTCAAAAGGCTCTTTTCCAGGGTTGTTAAAAGTCAGGATTGTTTGGTAAAGAGTTAACCCTTTACCAAACAACAAAATTTTAGACTTGTCCACAATGAAAACATTTGCATATGACAAAATAAACAAGACTCAAAGATCGAAATACGATTGGGGAAAGGTAGAAAAAATTTTGGGTAAAAGGAGAAGATGCTGGTTACCAGCATTTTCTCCTTTTCCCATAATGTTTTCAAAAGCTCTCTTTCTCAGGGTTGTTAAAAGTCAAATCATGTGGCAAAATGGCAAAAAGTTAGACTGTTTACCACTCAATAAAATTCTAAACTTGTTGAATTGAGAGCTTTTGCATAAGACAGATAAAATGTGACTCATACCAAGAGGTTTGTCTCTGAAAGGGTAGAAAATGCATTGTGGAAAAGGGAGAAAATGCCAGTTACCAGCATTTTATCCTCTTTCCACAGTATTTTCAAAAGGCCTCTACCTCCGAATCATTAAAACATGGAACTGTGTGGTATAGAGTTCAATTCTCTACTGCTCAACAGAATTCTAGACTTGTCCTGATTGAGAGTTTTTGCAGAGGACAGGTAAAATGTGGCTCATATCAAGGTTTGCTTTTGAAAGGGTGGAAAACTTGTGGGAAAGGAGAAAATGCTGGTTACCAGCATTTTCTCCTTTTCCCATGATTTATTCAAAAGCCTTTTTCATCACCATCTTATAAACTTGTGATTGTGTGGTGAAGTTTTAAACTTTAATTGAACTGAAAGGGTGATCTATCCATATCACTCCTAAAACAAGTTTGGACCTACATGTTTTGAATTAGCCTCTTACCACACAATTCTATGCTTTTCATGGCCTAGAGGAAAAAGCCTTTAGAAAACATTGTGGGAAAGGGAGAAAATGCTAGTAACCAAACCTACCAAAGACAAATTGCATCATTATATACCGGTAACTAGCATTATCTCCCTTCCACAATGTTTGCTATCTTACCAAAGACAAATCGGGTCATTTTAGCCATATTTAACAAGTCAAAACAATGTGGAACACCTTAAGCTGTGGGGAAAAAGGTTAACCCTTTACCACACAATCCTGAGTTCTAACAACCGTGAAAAAAGAAGACTTCTGAAAACATTGTGGTAAAATGAGAAAATGCTGGTAACCAGCCTTTCTCATATTCCCACAATGTTTTCCACTTTTTGAAAGGCATCTTTTGATCACTTGAACCATTATAGATTATTAACCGCAAATACCTAAGCTCCTTACCATACAACAAAATTTTAGCCTTGCCCAAATTTAAAGAACTTGCAGATGACAAAAAAATGTTACTCAAAACACAAAATTTGTGCGTCAAAGGGGAGAAAACATTGTGGGAAAAGGAGAAAATTGTGATTACCAGCATTTCCTCCTTCTCCCACATGTGTTTTCAAAAGCATTCTTCCCTAGAGACGTTAGAAGTTGGGATTGTGTGGCAAAGGGTTAAATTTACATGGGTCTAAAATTTTCATGTCTAGTAAAGAGTTAAACAATAGTAAAATTCGAAGTTCTGCCATGTAAAAACTAAACCAAACAAACAAAAGTATCAGTAAGATTCAAAGTTCAATTTAATTCCTGCCCTCATATTCACTGAATTATCCAAAGGCAATCGTTTTGTGACAAACTTCGCCATCTGTATATCGGTGGCACTCTGGGAAGAGGGTGTTTAACCCTTTCCCAAACAAGCCCTTGTTTTCACATGTCTGCAGTACAAGTTTTTTGAAAACACTGTGGGAAAAGGAGAAATTGCTCATAACGAGCAATTTCTCCTTTTCCCACAGTGTTTTCTACCCTTTTTAAGACCTTTCTGCCATTTTCATCAAATTTAAAATTGTCGTCTGCAAGCTCTTTCAATTTGGACCAGTCCAAAATTTGTCATTTGGGAAAGGGTTGATGCATCCCCACGATCCATTACACCAAGCAAGTCATCACATGACCATGGATCCATAAAATCAATTTTGTCTAACAACCGACTGAATCATGAGGTAGAATGGTCCTTGGACATGCAGAAAATTGACCAACAGCAGATCAAGACTCTTGAAAACATTGTGGGAAAAGGAGAAAATGCTGGTAGCCAGCACTTTCTCCTTTTCCCATAATGTTTATACTCTATAAGAAACATATCCTGTTATTTGAGATTGATTTAGTGTGTCATCTGAAAAATGCTTCCAGTTTTGCACAAATCTAAAATATTTGAGCCATGCTCTTTGAAAAGGGGGCTTAATGCACCTGCGAAAAAAGTATCGACCCAGATCAGCCTGCGCAGTCCGCGCAGGCTGACCTGGGCTGGAACTTTTCGTTATTGGTTATTTTTCTGTATGTCAAAGGACCAGTCTACCTCATCATTCAGTCGGTTGTGAGACAAAATGGACTTTATCGAATCATGATTATGTGATGAATTGCTTGGTATAATGCATCACAGAGATCCATTAAGCCCCCTTTTCCCAGAGCATGGTTCATTTGTATTGTGGGTAAGGGTTAAGTTTCAAGACGGCCAATAAATGAAATGAACACATTCTGTCAGGTAATACTACAATTTCAAGACAGTTTTGCCAAAAATATCTCAACGAATAACAGACAGTGCAGATCCAAGATCAGACTGCACATTCTGTGCAGTCTAATCTTGATCTACACTAGCCGCAAAAGCAATTCAAGATGTGCTTGATGCTGAAAGGGTAAAAGTACATGAAAGGACAGATACAATTGAAAATCAATGTCCAATCGATAGAAACATGCACTATGTCAGCAATACAAACAACATACAGGTCTATTTTGAGTCTACCAGTCACAATTCAGATCAAATTTCTTGTATACTGCATGACTGCCTAATCCTTTTTACTCCCCATGGGAACCCAAACTGATACATCTATATCAAAAAATATTGTAACATATGGATAAAGTTCATGATCAATAATTGTTCATTATGGCCAACCAATGATCCCAATCCCTTTCACTTGTTTCTTGTGTTCATCTTTACTTCTTGCAAACAGAAGCTCTCTGTCTATTTGTCTGTTCTTTCTTTCTTTCTGTCTGTCTATTTCTCTCCTCTGTCTGTCTGTCTATCTGTATCTCTCAGTCTCTTTTCCCCTCACTTCCTCCTTCTCTCTCATTCTTTCACTCCCCCTCCAATCCCTCTTACCTCATGCTTTGCGAGTAATTGCAAGCAAATTTCTCTAGAGTTATGATTTTGATAGACACAAAATCTAAATTCAAGGTAAAGAAAGAGATACCCTTCATGAAGCTTGCAACACATACATTTAGAAAACCATTGTTTGAAATATTGTTTCTTGACCAAAGCCTTTGTTGTGGGTACTCATAAGAATTGTCTAATCAGCTTCTACAACAAAGGTTTTAAGAGATTACTCTTTGAATTGTACAGCAAAGAAATACTCTCTTTGCCCTTCTACATGTAATTATACACTGGTCCTGATACCAGGTTAACCCTTTTCCAGACGACAAAATTTCAGCCTTGTCCAAACTGAAAGCATTTGCAGACAACAATTTCAATGTGGCTCAAATGGTGCAAGTCTTCACTGATGGGGTAGAAAACATTGTGGGAAAAGGCGAAAATGCTGGTTACCAGCATTTTCTCCTTTTCCTACGTTTTCAAAAGACTTCTTTCCCAGGGTCGTTAAAAGGGGGCATGGTGTGGTATAGGGTTAAACACTTACGTATGGAAGCTTGATTCCAGGTGTTTTTGGGAACAGAATGAGCAGTCTGATCTCATGACGTACTCTGCCAGATATGGTGAGATTAGTTCCGGTGAGTCAGAACTATGAAAATGCAGTATTTGAGGTTTTGCCGTCTCCTGGAAATTTTCATTCTGTTTATTTTGGTTACCTCTTTCAACCAAACGAGAAAATTCTGGACTAGTCCAAACTGAAAGCAGTTGCAGACGACAAAAAACAGGTGACTAAACATGAAAAATTGAACTTTGTTTTAGGAAGGGTAGAAAACGTGGGAAGAGGAGAAAATGATGGTTATCAGCATTTTCTCCTTTTCCCACAATGTTTTCAAAAGGATTCTTTCTCAGGGTCGTTAAAAGTCGGGATTGTGTGGTAAACAGCTGGGGGTTTAACCCTTCACAATCTCAAGTTTTAATAACTCCAAAGAATAAGAGTTTTAAAACTATTGTGAGACAAGGAGAAAATGCTGGTAACCAGCATTTTCTCCTTCTCCCGCTAAGTTTTCTACCCTTCCAAAAAACAAATGTCAAATTTTTTGGTCACATTTACATTGTTGTCTGTAAATGAGCCATGCTCTGGCAAAAGGGGGCTTAATGCATCTCTGTGATTCATGATACCAAGCAAGTCATCACATGATCATGGATCCATAAGGCCATTTTGTCTAGCAATCAACTGAATCATGAGGCAGAATGGTCCTTTGACTTAGAGAAAATTGACCAATACCACAAAGTTTTGGCCCAAATTCAGCCTGCGTGGACTGCGCAGGCTGACCTGAGTTGATACCTTTCGCAGATGTATTAAGCTCCCTTTTCACAAAGCATAGCTCAAATGCTTTCAATTTGGACAAGTCTAAGTTTTCGTTGTTTTGTAAAGAGTTCAACAGCATGACCAGAAAGGAGTTAAAATTGTGTACCAATTTGAATGATATAAAGGTATTTTTTGAAAATTTTATTATTATAATTCACTTCTGAGAAACAAAACAGTAAAACTGAAAGTAAACAATCCCATTTTCAGAAAAGGCAAAGTTACAATTCAGAAGTAAATTCTGACTTAAAAGGTTTCAACTTGGTTTCCAATTTCCTGTTAACCCTTTACGACACAATCCCGACTTTTAACGACCCTGTAAAAGAAGCCCTTTGAAAACATTGTGGGAAAAGGAGAAAATGCTGGTAACCAGCATTTTCTCCTTTTCCCACAACGTTTACTACCCTATCCATAACAAATTTCAATTTTTCCGTCCCATTTATTTTGTCGTCTGCAAATGCTTTCAATTTGGACAAGTCTAGAATTTTGTCGTTTTGTTAAGAGTTCATATCAGAACTCAAGTGCCTTTTGCATTTATAGCAGCTTTTCTGATGGTGTAGATCAGAATCAGACTGCAGAGAACATGCAGTCAGTGTCTGATTGTGAATCTACACTGTCTGCTATGTGACATATTCTAGCCAGAACAACCCTGAAAGTGCACTATACAAGTGCATCATTCCTGAATGGAAATGTCAATTGAGTTTATTTAGAAACTCAACTCTTTACCAGATAACAGAATTTTACCACTGTCTGAATTTGAAAGCATTAACTCTTTGGACACGGCAAAATTTTAGACTGGCCCAAATTGAAAGCATTTGCAGACGACAAAATGAATGTGACCCAAAAATTGAAATCTGTGTTGGGAAAGGTAGAAAGCTTTGTGGGAAAAGGAGAAAATGCCGGTTACCAGCATTTTCTCCTTTTCCCACAAGACCCAAAAGGTTTCTTTCTCAGGGTCATTAAAAGTCGGGATTGTGTGGTATAGGGTTAAAGCAGACAACAAATTAAATGTCACTTAAAACATAAAATTTGTCATTTTGTCAAGGGTAGAAAATATTTTGAAAATAAAAGGATAGAAAATATTATGGGAAAAGGAGAAAATGCTGGTAACCAGCATTTTCTCCTTTGCTCACAATGTTTTCGAAAGCAGTTTTCTTCAGAATCAGGGTCGATAAAACTATTTGGTAAAGAGTAAATTAACCTTTTATCATGCAATCCCGACTTTTAACGACCCTAAGAAAGAGGCCTTTTGAAAACATTGTGGGAAAAGGAGAAAATGCTGGTAAACAGCATTTTCTGCTTTTCCCACAATGTTTTCTACATTCCAAAAACGAATTTAAACTTTTTTCAGTCCCATTTATTTTGTCTTCTGCAAATGTTTTCAATTTTGACTGTAGTCTCAAATTTTGTCATTTAATAAAGAATTAAATAAGCTTCATTACCAGGTACCTCATAAAATTACAAAATTCAACAATTACACAAAAGACAAAAATCATGAAATGCACACAAATAAAATCTCAATGTCATGAAGATGATAATACAAACAGTGTGGTAAGTGGGGGAAAATATTTGACCTAAGAAATTGTCTACTTGACTCTCAACACTCTGCTATCATGAATTCTGCTGACAAGGCATTACAAAATTCCAAGAGGAAATATGGGATTAGTCATACTTGAAAATAGTTTTACTTCCTAGTTGAACTCCTTACCAAACGACAATATTTTTTGACTCATTGAAAATGAAAGCATTTGCAGACAACAATGTAAATGTGACTTGAATGATGATTTTCCTCTAACTCTTTACCAAAAGACAAAATTTTGCACTGAACCAAATTTGCAGAAGACAAATTAAATGTGGATCAAGTGATAATTTCTATTTTTGATTGGGTTGAAAACATTGTGGAAAAAGGAGAAAACAATGGTTACCATCATTTTCCCACAACGTTTTCAAAAGGCTTCTTCCTCAAGGTCGTTAAAACTTGGGATTGTGTGGTAACAGGTTGAAAGGTAGAAAATGTTTGAAAAGGAGAAAATGCTGTTGCCCTGCATGTTTTCCTTTTCCCAAGATGTTTTCATTTCAAAAGTCTTCTTTTCCCAAGATGTTTTCATTTCAAAAGTCCTCTTCCCCAGTATTATTAAAATATGGGATTACATGGTAGAGGGTTTACCAGTAACTGTACAAGCTATTTCTAGAGACACAATAAAGAAACATTAGAAAAAAAAAAACATAGTGGAAAACATGATATCTCAAAGACAAAATTCTCTTTCTTTTCTTTCTGAAAATATTCTCCTTTTTTTTTTCCTGAAAATATTTGAACTTTTTTAACTCTTTATTTCTTAAATTCAAGTTATCATGCACTGATTTGATAATGATAAACAATCATATCTGACAATGTTATCAAGTTATCAACTTTTTTAACTCTTTATCATTGAAATGCCAGTTATCATATATGGTTTGATAACTATACATACCAGTAATCATATAATATGATAACATTATCAAGACTTAGTCATCAACTACCTCTTTACCACACAATGGTAACCAGCATTTTCTCCTTTTCTCACAATGTTTTCTACCCTATCAAAGGCAGATATCATCATTTGAGTTACATTTGTTGTCTGCAAATACTGTCAATTTGGTCCATTCCAAAATTTTATCTTTGTTCAAGGGCTATGTAACCCATATATGCCTGATTGGTGAATTTGAAATCAAAATGATTTCTGAAAAAAAGTACTTCAACTCTTTAGCAGATGACAAAATGTTGGTCTTGTGTAAACTGAATGCTGCTTTTGCACTTTTAGAATACAAATCAGATGGGTATCCAATGATGGGATACGTCTGTCATGGAATGGGAAACATGGTGGGAAAAGGAGATAATGCTTGTTACCAACATTATCTCCTTTTCCCACATTTACAAAAGCCTTTATCTTCAGGGATGTTAACCCTTAGAGTGCCGAATAAACCCAACAGACTTTTTAAGTCTAGAAATAAGACCCAAATAACTGCAATATCATGGTTACTTATGTCTAAAGCATTTCAGGAAAGCAGGCAGTGCAGATCAAGGATCAGACTGCATGTTTTGTGTTGTCTGATCTTGATCTACACTGGCTGCAAAGGCAACTATTTTGAATGAAAGGGGCTTCAAAGGTTTATCCATGAGACTGTATGGTGAAATGATATAGGGTTAAAAAGTTTATTTTTGCCTAAAACTTATAGTCATGTACCTACCTCCAAAATATATTCCCAACCCTTTTCGTTGAACAGATCTCTTCCAAAATGGCCTTTATAGAGAGATTTGGCCTCATCGATTTTTTCTCTTGTTACAACAGGGCCACACAACCATCTCTTGAGAATGTATTGCAGACCAAAGAACACAGTAGTTGGAAATTTACCACCTCTGCTTTCAAAATATGAGTAAACTGTGGTTGTATTGGGTGGATATTGCATGTGATGGGTCACCTGGAAAAAAAAAAAGCTGACCTTTTACTTATTTCTTTTCCTTTTTTTTGTTAAATGTCAAAACCATCAAGATATCTAAATTCTAATTTTCAGCCTACAGCATGCTTCCCAACTTTTTCGAACATCAAAGGGGGTTTTTGAGAGTTTCAAAGGGGGAGATTTGGGGTTTCAAGGGGGAGACTTTTTGAGGCATACCGGAAGGGTCATTTTTAAACCATTTTAGGCTAAATACCTTTACAATTGAACAAAAGTCTGGTTTATGATTTATTTCTTTTTATTCTTTATTGAATATTATTGGTTTTTCTTTTTTCAAATGTATACATGTGAATATTTAGAGCAAAACAAAATCAGTCCCATTGAGTTCCATTTGAGTATCATTTTTGTCTGCATAAATCATCAGTAAAATATCTCAAAAGCATGAAGAAAATTTAAAAAAAAAATGCACTTTTCAAAAAAAAAAAAAAAAAAAAAATCTTGAGGCAATCTTCACACGAAAAAATTCTGGAAGCAAACGTCAGCATCGGTAACGCTGGGTTACACTTGGTTCCTCCAATCAGTGCCCTGAGCATTACAAAATTACCTTATCACCGGTAACCAGTCGAATATTTCTACGTCATTGTTTTAAACAAACGACGATCACGTTCTGGTCGATCTATTTTTAGATAAATTGGAATTCCAGTGGTCACTTTGAGCAGTATGAGTTTAAAACTTCGAATTTGTTCATAGTTTTTGATAATGATTAACTTAATGTTTTCACTCATATTTGTCTGCGTCCTGGGGACGCAATAAGCACTTGTATTTTGTGTTATAGATCTATACTTTGAGAACGTAATTTACCTGTTAACGTCAGGTGAACGACATTTTGATTTCCACATTGAAAATAACTGGTACCCGTTGTATCTCCCGTAGCCGTCCGACAGAAGATTAATAACAGGTTGCCAGTTTACTCTGAAAAGTACCTCGGCCTGTTCTCAAATTTGATTGGTTCACGATCATCGATCGATAAATCTCAGTCTCTTGATTCCTATTTATAGACAATGAACCTAATTGACCGTGAAATACACACACGTGTCAACTAGTTGTAAACTTTGGATAATATACATGTACCTTGGGTACAAATTTATCGCTCCCCTTTACCCTTATGTCGGATTTTTCCAAATCGGGATTTTTTAACTGTCTGTCGGGGTGATTGGGTATTTTGTCTTGAATCGGGAGACTCCCGATGAAATCGGGAGAGTAGGGAAGCATGCCTACAGTTCCAATGCACAGAAAGTCAAAAATATTTGTATAACTGTTATATGAAACCAAGTATCACTAATTTGATTTCATCCCATCATTTGTATTGTAGCTTTTGATTCTTTACTCTATACTTAGAACTTTTAATGAGTACAAGTTTACCATCAATCGCTTAACAGCCAGTAAGTTGTTTTCCAAGGACTTTTCGGGTATTGATAAAATTTCGATAGAATTCCTTCTTGGACAATAATATTTTAAATTCTTCAAAATCATAGGCATTTGCATACAGTGGATCAATTTTAGCTTTAGTGATTTGATATGTCTTTGATAGGTTAGAATACATGTTGGAAAAGGAACAATTCTGGTTAAAAAAATGTTCAATTTTTTTTTTACGGCGGTAAATATTTTACATGATTTTGATTCCAAGACTACATAAATGTCTTTTTTCAATTTATCTGAAGCAAACAAGCATGAAAGCATTAAAACTATAATAATAATTAGCGAATGCAAGTCAAACACCGGGAAACTATAAACACCCCCCCCCCCTTTTTGTAAAACGAAAGTAGGGAAAGGATGCAATTTTCTTTTAAATAATCTACGACCAGAAAATCTAATGTGACAGATTTCACTTACAGCTTAAATGAAGATTTACACGAAAATTGTACATATTATCCTGCATTTGGTACTCATAAATCTAACACAACTGTCAACCAATTTGACATGGGCTACTGAATATTCATTCCTAAAAATAAACAGTGGCTGGTCAGCATTTTGAATTATACTGTTTATCTTTCTATGGTGACCTTAAACGTTATCAAATTAACAAAGGGAAAATGTCTGTTATAATGATATTTATCCCCATTACTTTAAAAGATGAATCAACAAAGAATTACCTTGTATGAATCCGTAACAAGGAGCAAATTGTCGGTGCCTGCTGCATGGAACGCCATTTTGTATGCTACTGACAAGGTGCTTCTGACGTCATAGCAACGCACGAAAAGGGGGGGGATGGACATCTTGAGCTTTGAATCATACATGTATAGTTTAGTCAGCTGGAATATTTGGAATTTCAGGAGACATATTCTGGCATAAATTGCACGAAGAGCTGCAATAAAATTGACAGCAACTTCTCCTTTTAACAAATTGTTTTCAAAGGCGTTTTCCCTTAAGGTAATAAAGTCATGAGTTCGGGTAAAGAGTTGAAGAGGAAATTAAAGTTAGGCCTACTGTATAGATGTAGATCTATAGGCCTAGAGCCTATATCGAGAGCTATTGAAATTTCTAGAATCAAACAAAACTTCTGAAATGTTTTAGATCATTAGATTAAGCAAGGCAATAGATTAGCTAGCACATCACCTGTAGATAAGACTTCAAAGGGTAGACTGTAAGGGAAAAAAGACTTTTTAAATAGTGGTTGCTCTATCATTACTCATTAGAATGATAAGGTTTGAAGTTGCAAATTGCAAGGCGACACTATTTACTTTTTTTTACCTTTCTATTATCGTTATAACCTTTATCCTTCTTGAGCAGTTTGATCGGACGGCACAAAGAAAGCAGTCTAATCTTGGATCCAACCTGCCCATCCACATACAACAAAACATCCAAATCGTTGTATCCACTGCTTCGGCACCAGCTGGAAATTTCCATTTTACCCATTCCGCGATTTTCGGGAAAATGCACTTCACCCTCAGGCACTTGCAGTCTGATCTTGGATCTACCATGCCAGACCAAGGATTGCGTAAACATTGAAATCCTCTTTTTTTACCGTCTAAGTAGACTACTAGCTAAGATCTTCAATTCACGCATCGAGCAATATGGAGGAGAAGTACACTTTACCCTCAGGTACTTATCAGTCTCATTTTATGACTAGTCTACTATTTTTATTCTTTTTATTTTATAATACATCTAAATTGAAATACTCTCACATTCATTACAAACTACTACCATATCCACTAACCGAAACTTCTGTCAGTGGATCAGATATAGTAAACAGAAATAGAAATGCAATATTAGTATGACTCGTGAAATTTCTTCATTTATTTTTCTATTGAATTACTCCATACATTTTATAATCTACGTAATATTTCCATGCATGTGTTAATTTCCTTTGTATTATATTGTATTGTCAATGAGCTTATATGCTTTATGTCAAAATAAAATTATTTTATGTCTATTTCCTTATTTGATGTGCTGGATCTGGGTATTTTTTAGATTTGGAGCAGACAAAATGCAAAAGACTTGTTGGAACGTCACATGATCAGTACATGTACCATACATCAATTATAATGGAGGGTATTCAAATAAGTTTGATAGCTAGTATTATGTCATATTGATCAGATCTCATAAAAATAGAATTACTGATTGCATTCCATGAACCAGGGCAGTCATCAATGGCAAGAAAAGTGGTATGGCATTCTCAGAGTGCTGAGGGCATGTGTGGGGAGAGAGCACAAGAGAGGTGTTGGGGAAATTTAAGAAATTAAGAGATCACTAGACGTGATTCTAATGCAATTTGAGACCATCTTTTTCCTTAATAACATTGTGGGAAAAGAACTAAATGCTGGATACTAGCATTTCTCCTTTTACACAGCATTTCAACTACAACAAGTACAAATTCAATCATTTGAGCCACAATTAATTTGTCACCTGCCAATTTTTTGAATTTGGATGTCATCTTGGACTAAAAATGTGGCCTCTAGAGTGCACACAAGGTTTTTCTAAAATTTGATCTGGTGACTTACCAGTACTTTTTGACCCGTTATGATCTAATTTCGAACTTGTCCCAGATTTTATCAAGACAAGGATTCTGACAAAGTTTCATGAGTATTGGACTAAAGCTGCTGCCCCAAGAGTGCACACATGGTTGTGCTAAATCTTGATCTGGTGACCTCCTTTCTGAACCGACATGACCCAAATTCTAACTTGTCCAAGATATTATCAAGACAAACATTCTGATCAAGTTCCATGAGTATTTGACTGAATATGTGGCCTCTAGAGTGCACACAAGGTAATTGTTGATGCCTGGAGGATAACGGACAAAGCACGATCACAAAAGCTCATCTTTAGCACCTTGTGCTCAGGTGAGCTACAAATGCTGGTAAGAGACTAGCGCTTGAGCAATAATTGATTTGTAGTCTGCAAATGCTTTCATGTTGCACTGACCTTAAGTTTTGTTGTTTGGTATAGAGCTAAAAAGTGATTGAAGACTAAATAAGTCATGCTCTAGATAAAATGGTGGAGCATAAAGCTCACCTATAAAATGCTCTGGGTGACCCAATGCTGTGTCCTGCATCCATCGTCAAGTCTCCAATAATTACATTGCCTGTATTCTTGGGACTGCAATTTTGTCCAGTACTCATTAAAGTGCACCTCCAGCCCCAAAATAAATTTCACAATTTCTTTACATATCATAGATAATACAACTGAGATCGCATTTGTATTACTTGCTTTCAAAAAAAAAAAAATATAATTTGTCAGAAATCGCGGTTTTAAAATCGGATTTTTAACCCCGACTTCACCACCTGATCGGTTAAACTAGGGAAATTATGTGTGACGTCATGGTATGAACACCGCACATTATTTATGATAACTTTACATAACACTTGGACTTTAAAACAAGGGGAAAAATGGACTCCAATGACGTTCCACACAATTCTGAGATCAGCTATGATTTATCACTTTCTTGTTGCTCTTCTCCTTCTAGTTCTTTCGAAGAAAATTATGATTTACAAGAGACTAGCGAAGAATGTTTGTCTTGATAGTAACTCTGAAAAATTCGAAATTGAGTCACGTTGGATCAAAAAGTTGGTCTCTGGGACAACAGGCCACTGAAGCTTCATTGGTGTATCATGCAACACCGAAATTTTCATTGGTCCATCATTGAACACTATTACTAAATATAACACATTGGTACATCACCTCAACATTGTACGATGGACAATGGGCTGTTTTTTTGTAACAATTTCCGGTGATCAAGATAGGAAAATTTTGGTAATCCATGTCAGACTACTTGAGCTTCAAAGGCCTGTCCTTGGACAAATCCTGGACCAGAGGGTCATTGGCCCTACAGGGCTCACCAGAGTAAAGTCACCTAGGTTTGATAAAGCTGACAAGATCCTGGGTCAGTATTCACCAACCATTCTTAAGAACGTTCTTAGACTTATTCTTCAAGATTTTCCAAGTTTGAAAGTAACACAACTTCTGATTGGCTAAACCATATGGTTTAGCCAATCACAAGGTGTGTTACTTTCAAATGTGGAAAATTTTGAAGAACAAGACCAAGAATGTTCTTAAGAATGGTTGGTGAATACGGACCCTGGTTGTGATGAGGTAAACACATGAGTGTTATTGCCTTACTGGTCTAATTTTGAACAACTTGACCTATTTTCAGAACTTGTCAGAGACATCATTAAGGCAAACATTGTGATCATGTTGAACTCTTTACCACACAATCCTGACTTTTAACGACCCTGAGAAAGAAGCCTTTTGAAAACACTGTGGGAAAGGAGAAAATGCTGGTAACCAGCATTTTCTCCTTTTCCCACAATGTCTTCGACCCTTCCGAAAACAAATTTCACTTTTTTCGATCACTTTTATTTTGTCGTCTGCAACTGCTTCCAATTTGGACCAATTTTGTCATTTGGTAAAGAGTTAATGAGAATCAGATTGAAAATGTTCCCTCTAGCATGCACATGAGCCTTTTTAAATTTTTGTCCAAGTGATCTAATTTTTGACCCGACATGAGCCAAATTTTGAACTTGTCTGATTTATCATCAAGATATACATTCTGACTAATTTTCATATACTGTATATCTGGCCAAAAGATAAGTCTTCTAGAGTGCATAAAAGTTTTTTTTTTTTTTTAAGATTGTCCCATTGGCCTAGTTTTTGACTAGACATAACCCAATTTTAAACTCTTTCTAGATATGATCAAGACAAAAATTCTGACCAAGCTTCATGTGTATAGGGCAGAAAATGTGGTCTGTAGAGCCCCCACAAGGTTTTCCTAAGATTTGGCTCAGTGACCTACTTTTTGACCCAACATGACACAATTTCAAATTTGTCCAAGATATCATCAATGCAAACATTTTGACCAAGTTTGATGGGTATCAGATTGAAAATGTGGCCTCCAGGGCACACAAGGTTTTTCTAAAGTTACACCCAGAGACCTACTTTTTGATCCGAGGTGACCCAATTTCTATGTTGACTGAGATATCATTAAGATCAACAATCTGACTGGGTTTCATAAGTATCATGCTGGAAATGTGGCCTCTAGAGTGCACACAAGGTTTTCTAAGATTTGGCCCAGTGACCTACTTTTCAATGTAACATGATCCTAATTCAAACTCATCTGAGATTTTATCTAGACAAACATTCTGACCAATTTTCATGAGTGTCCAAATGGAAATGTGGCCTCTAGAGTGCACACAAAGTAACTGTTGAAGCCTAGATGATGCACGATGAACGACACAGACAACAGACACAGCAGAATCTCAAAGGCTCACCTTGAGCACTTTGTGCTCAATAGGCTAAAAACCCTTGTGTGCACTTTGAAGGCAACATTTTTGGTGCGATACACATGAAACTTGGTCAGAATGTTTATCTTGATGATATCTAAGACAACTTTGAAATTGGGTCATGTCGGATCAAAAAGTAGGTTACAATTCTTATAAAAACCTTGTTTGAGGGCATATTTTTTTACTCATGAAGGTTAATCAGAATCTTTGTTTTGTTGATATCTAAAATGAAGGTGAAAATTGGTGATGTTGAATCCGAACGTAGGCAGCTAGGACAAATCTCAGAAAAGCCTTATGTGCTCTAATGAAGCTACATTTTCAGTCCAATACTAAGTAATAGTTAAGCGCTGTGAAGAACAAAATGATTTAAACAGCCAAAAGGAGGGAGCGTAGCGACCGACTGTGGCTGTTTAAATTGTTTAATTTTTTTTTCACAGCGTCTGACTTTGTCATTGTCCGCCCTAATTACATCATCACTAACATAATGGTGCCACATATGGGGTTTCCCGCTTCATCATTTGCAAAGATACGCCCTAATTGCATCATCGCTAAAACAATGGAGCTATACATGGAGTTTCCCGCTTCATCATTCGCAAAGACACGCCCTAAAACACACTGAAACAATGCTAAATCTAACATTACAAGGTCTTTCCTGATTCATTCATTTACAAATTATTGTGAAGGACAGAAAAATATGCTATAGACGTACAGAACATAAGCCATGCCCTGGCAAAAGGGGGCTTGATGCACCTCCGTGATGCATGGTACCAAGCATGACATCACATGATTATGGATCCATAAAATCCATTTTATCTGAAAACCGATGAAATATGCAGGTAAATGGTCATTTGAAATGCAGAAAATTGTCCGAAAGCAAAAAGTTGGGGCCTTGTTCATTAGTGTTTGTCTTGCTAATATCTAGGGCATGTTTGAAAATGGGTCATGCCAGGGAAAAAGAGTAGGTCATTCGGACAGTTAGCTAAACTGTTGAGGCAAAAATTAAAGTCCATTACTTATGAAAGGTGGTCAAAATGTTTGTCTAGATGATATCTCTGACAAAGTCCAAAATGGATCAAAAAGTAGTTCACTGGGTCATCTCCTAGTAAAAACATTGTGTGCACTCTAGAGGCAACAATCAAAAAGTAGTTCACTGGGTCATCTCCCAGTAAAAACATTGTGTGCACTCTATAGGCAACAATCAAAAAGTAGGTCACTGGGTCATCTCCTAGTAAAAACATTGTGTGCACTCTAGAGGCAACAATCAAAAAGTAGGTCACTGGGTCATCTCCTAGTAAAAACATTGTGTGCACTCTAGAGGCAACAATCAAAAAGTAGGTCACTGGGTCATCTCCTAGTAAAAACATTGTGTGCACTCTAGAGGCAACATTTTTCTGTCTAATAGATATGAAAAAATGACCCAGTCTTTGTGTTGATGATAATTTTGGACAAGTTTTGAAAATTGGTCACTTCAGATAAAAAAGAATGTCACTGTGAAAACTCTAAGAAAGAACTTGGGCACTCTAGAGGCCACGTTTTCAGCCAAGTACTCATGAAAGTTGGTATGAATTTCTGTTCTAAAGATATCTTGGATAGGTATATAAATGGGTCACACTGGGTCAAAAAGTAGGTGACTGGGACAAATCTTTGGTAACCTTGCATGCACCCTAAAAGCCACACTTTACTATGGTGAGTGCTTCAGGACCAGTGACCCTTTTGTTTTTGAAGAAAGGCTCACTCAGTAAAAACAAAATGCTTAATTAATTTCTCTCTTAAAATCACAGAAACACGAAAGAAGATTATATTTTTTTAAAAAAATATATATACATTCCACACTTTAATAGAAATAGTTTCAATAACAGCACACATTGTAGCACAGTTTTACTAGTTAAGCAGACAATGACATGACCTATTTTTGGATACACAGTGTTTGAAATAATTTTAAAAGTTTTTTTTTTCTTTCTTAATTAAAGGACATCCTTTGCATTGCCATACATATGAGCCATGCTCTGTTAAAAGGGGGCTTAATGCATCTGCGAAAAGTATCGACCCAGGTCAGCCTGTGCAGTCTGCGCAGGCTGACCCGGGCCAAAACTTTTTGCTACAGATCAATTCTCTGTATGCCCATGGACCAGTCTACCTCATGGTTCAGTAGATT
This sequence comes from Tridacna gigas, assembly GCA_945859785.2. Classification (NCBI taxonomy): domain Eukaryota; kingdom Metazoa; phylum Mollusca; class Bivalvia; order Cardiida; family Cardiidae; genus Tridacna; species Tridacna gigas. The sequence goes on from OX244036.2 coordinate 60,518,057, forward strand.
GTTGAAAAATTGTGGCTTATGTGGATCCATGATAATGCAATGGATTGACTGGTACAGTGCATCACAGAGATGCATTAAGCCCCCTTTTGCCAGAGTTTTAACTCATTCCTATTGAAAGAAAAAGTGTAGACAATTTAAATTTGATTTAAATTTGTAATTGTCTGGGTAGAAAAACATTGCGGGAAAAGGAAAAAATGCTGGTCACCAGCATTTTCTTCTTTCCCTACAATGTTTTCAAAACTGGGCAGTTTTGATTTTAACTCTTTACCACACAACAAAATTTTGGACCAGTCCAAACTGAAAGCATTTGCAGACAACAAATTAAATGCAACTTAAGAATTGAAATTTGTTTTGGCAAGGATAGAAAACATTGTGGGAAAACATTGTGGTTACCAGCATTTTCTCCTTTTCCCACAATGTTTTCAAAAGGCTTCTTTCCCAGGGTCGTTAAAAGTCAGGATTGTGTGGTAAAGAGTTAATCTTCACTGCAAGAGGAACTACTCTGAAATGTGTGACAAACTTTGAGGATATCATCAATCACACCACCAGTCATGGGAACATCCTCCTATTATTCTGTATAAAGATATAAAAATAGAGATGATACAAACATTCAGACTTGACTCTTTACAAAACAACACAGTTTAGACTAGTACATACTGAAAGCACTTGCAGATGACAAAATAATCCTGGCTAAAATGATGAAATTTGTTACTGAAAGGTGGGGGGGGGGGGGGGGGGGAAAACATGGTGGTTTCCAGCATTTTATACTTTTCCCATAATGTTTACAAAAATATTATTCCTCAGGGTTGTTAAAATAAAGTCTTGTTTGGTAAAAGGTTGAAACAAAAGACAAGGTGGAAATGTGAAAGAAGAAGATGGACTTAACTCTTTACCAAACGGCAAAATTTGGGCTAGTGCAAATTCAAAGCATTTGCAGACCTCAATTTAACTCTTTACCACACAATCCCGACTTTTAACGACCCTGTGAAAGAAGCCTTTTGAAAACATTGTGGGAAAAGGAGAAAATGCTGGTAACCAGCATTTTCTCCTTTTCCTACAATGTCTTATACCCTTCCCAAAACAAATGTCAATTTTTCAATCACATTTATTTTGTTGTCTGCAAATGCTTTCAATTTGGACCAGTCTAAAATTCTGTCGTTTGGTAAAGAGTTAAATGTGGCCCAAATGATGGAGTTATTTGTTTAAGTTAGGGTAGAAAACATAGTGGGAAAAGGAGAAAATGCTGGTTCCTTTCTCCTTTTCCCACTATGTTTTCAAAAGCCTCTTTTGTTTGGGTAATTAAAACTTTGGGTTGTATGTACAGAGTTAAGGTCATGAATTGCTCACCTGAGGTGTATTTACATGTGGAATTCACACGTGGTCATTAGAGACCAATAGAGTATAATTGTGTGTTTCGGTGCATGATCGAAATTTCTTTCACTGAGTGAAAAGCAAGGCTATATTTTCATGGGTGGTGAAGCCAAGAGTGAAAATATGGACTTAAAAAATATGGACTTAACTTTTCACGAAATGAAAGAATTTTCAATCATACACTGAAACAAACAGTTATCCTATTTCTTTTATGCTGTTCACTCTAACCTTTCTTTTCATGTCCAATTTTTGCTCATTGTGAAAAATATGTGCGTTTTTCACGTAAAGTAAGGTAGATCTATTCAATCTAGTCAGATACTGACTAGCTGTAATAATGACGTCATGAGTGATATTGACCACATGATAAAACGTGACGATCGCCCGCTAAAAATTCATTCATGTTCTGTAATATCCGTGGCATGTTGAAAATAAAAGTTATAACATTCACTGGTGAATTATAACAATCACTGGTGAATTATAAGGATATAATTCACTGTTAGATTTCTATAAACTACAGAAAAGCATAAAAGAAAAAAAGGTTTCTCCACAGACTTGACAAATGTTTTTTACCCAGGGCCACCCTTATTTAGAGACATAAAATATAAGAATTATCAAGTCAAACTTTTAATCCAAGTTTGATTCCTAATGGGTCAAAAAATTCAGCTTCTAGAAATATGAGTCATGCTCTGTGAAAAGGGGGCTTAATGCATCCTCAAAAAAAAATATTGACCCAGGTCCATAGTCCACGCAGGCTTGACATAAGCCGAAACGTTTTGCTAACTTTAGATTTTCTGCATGTCAAAGGACCAGTCTACATCATGATTCAGTTGGCTGTTACACAAAATGGATATTAGGGGGGGTCCATTATTATGTGACAACTTGCTTGGTATAATGCATCTTGGAGATGCATTAGGCCCCCTTTTGCCAGAGCATGACTCATACAATTTAACCCTGAAATATTTCTGACTGTATTATGGCCCTTTTTCACCTTTTTCAGCTTAGAATTTTACAAGAAAATCTCACTACATTCAAGCATTTGTGTCCACATACAGTGCTCTTGTTTCAAATTTTAGTTGTCTACTTTTGAAAGGACTGTACTGAAAAGGAAAATAGCTGCAATGTCAAAGGAAGTATTAGCCACTATATATATATATATATATATATGAGACATGCTCTGGCAAAAGGGGGCAAAATGCATCTCCATAATACATGATAGCAAGCAGGTCATAACATAATTAGGGATCCATAAAATCCAGTATGTCTAACAACCAACTGTATCATAATGTAGACTGGCCCTTTGACTTACAGAAAACTGACCAATGGCGAAAAGTTTCGGCCCAGGTCAGCCTGTGCAGAGTGCGCAGGCTGACCTGGGTCGATACTTTTCGCAGATGCCTTAAGCCCCCTTTTCACAGAGCATGGCTCATATAAAACCATATCTGAGTGAGTACAAAAAAGATGAAACTGCATGTTTAGTACAACCTGGTCTTAAGCTACACTACAAACAGCATAAATTTGAGCTTAAAGTCCTAACAGCTAATTTTGTAAAAAATAAATTAAAAAAAATACACACAAAATAGAAATAAAAGACAATCTTGACAAAATACAACAAATTATAAAATTAAGGACTTTCTCTTTCAAACTGTTAATCCTTTACCAAACAATCCCATGTATAACAACCCTGACTGACAGAAAAAGACTAGAAAACATTGTTGGAAAAAGAGAATATGCTGATAACCAGCATCTTCACCTTTACCCACAATGTTTTCTAATCTTTCAGAGTCAAATTAAATCATTTGAATAAGATTTAATAAGTTATCTGCAAAATGCTTTCAATTTCTGCAAGTCTTAAATTTTGTTGTCTGGTAAAGAGTTAAGCAAATTCTAGGATGGCGCCAGCCAAAAATTTTTAGCAGCCAAAACTTTGTTGTCCAAAACCGGATTGAGTCAATGGACCGATCACTATATGGGTGCAGACTGGTTACCTCCCCTATATACAGCTTAAGTATATAGTTAAGCTTTAACTCTTTACCAAACAACAAAATTTTAAACTTTATGATGATTTGAAGACAACCAATTAAATATGGCACAAATGTTCATTTTGATTCAGAAAGGGTAGAAAATATTGTGGGGAAAGGTGAAAACACTGGTTACCAGCCTTTTCTCCTTTCCCCACAATGTTTTAAAAAGCTTCATTGTAATGGTTGTTTAAACTCAGGATTGTATGGGAAAGGGTTAAGATCTCAGACAGTTCCTTAACATGTATAGAGAGCCAACTATTGAACTTTCACAAGTTACTTTTGGAAATAAACATGAACTTGTTGCAAGTTTCTGCATGTGCTTAAAGCAGGTGAGTGATAAAACAATAAATAAACATCACTATTTGAGTGAATGAACAAGATTTTATTCCTATTATATTAAACTTTCCAAAATCAAGTAAAATCTTTTACAAAATGACAGGCAAAGTAAGAAACTTCAAAAGGGCATAAGACCGCTGACAATTTATAAACAGCCTTTAATGACCAAATTAATCACATTAATTTCACCGATCGGCATTACCTTTGTTCCACCGTTTAGTTTTTGCGTGTTGCTTTTTTAAACTAATTAGCAAGTGATTGGCGATTGTTTGACATAACGTGCGAAAAAAGTCTACTCGGACTGATCTCCGAGCATGCAAAACATTCCAAGTTGCAAAAACCAGTCCGACCAAATTTACAACAGACTGGTACCCGCTTTTACTTATCTAATTAGTATTGATCGGTAGCCATAAGCGTTTATGATACATGATGGTCAACAGGCGTGACAAATGAGCTGCGAACACATGTGTTAATTGTATACCGAAGATAAATAGCCTGTGGCGCGTGGCGATAAGGTTTGTAAACTGTTAATTTGCAATGACGGAAGTGTAAACTGACCATAGCCGATATGAAATTGACGGTCTGCGATTTTGTTTATCACAAATTTTTTGATCGCCAATATCTGCTCTTTTGGAGTTTTTAATCGCCAGCTGCAGTTTTTAATCGCCAATGGCGATTTTGGCGATCGGTAACGCCAACCTAGAAATTTATGAATCATGCCTGAATTTACCCTGTCAACACTGAAGTAAATGTACAGGGAGACAGTGATGTGGGGGTAGAGAGTCAAACATCAAAGGTTCCTGGTTCTAATCTCGCGTGCCGAGCCCAGGTAGCATAGTCAGTAGCATACAGGACTTGAGAACAGGGGGTCGCTGGTTTGAATCCCCTGGATAACAGTCATTGCAACAGGATTCATTCCTCTATCACAGATGATCATTGTTACTATAATGGTTATGTTGGAAAGCAGCCAGTGGCTTGGGGAGAATACTGTGCAAAGTACTGGTAAAAGAAATTGCAGGAAAGCACGGATAAATGCTCTGGCTGCCATGATATAACTGAAATAATGTTAAAAATGGACATAAACACTAAACAATCAATCAATCTTATCTTTGGACCTATCCATATTACAGCTACAGCAATAGCTAAGGTTTTAAGCACAAGAAATGTTGGGTAAATTATTATTCCTTCTGTTTGAATGGCACATGCTGTTTACCTAGGTAACTAGTGCACGGGAACTACTGTTTCCGCCTTCAATTGAAGAGTCAGAAAATATGAAAACGGTATTTTAACTGGTCGTAACCATAAAATATCAAACCATAATCCACCATTACTTCTTGATAAACTACCGAAAGCTTGAAATAACATGGAATATTCTGACTAATAATTTGTAAGATATTGTTATGTGATAAAAAGAATCTGACTTTCATAGGCTTTTCAGATAAAAATTTTATTAAACTGGTATATAAAAATGTTATTAACTCTTTACCAAACGACAAAACTTTAAACTAGTTGAAATTAAAAGAATTTGCAGACAACAAATTAAAGGTAACCCAAATGAAGAAATATGTCCTTAATAAGGTAGAAAACATTGTGGGAAGAGGAGAAAATGCCAGTTACCAGCATTTTCTCCTTTTCACACAGCATTTTCAAAAGTCTTCTTTCTCAGGGTCATTAAAACTCGGGATTGTGTTGTAAAGGGTTAAGCCAGAGGTTTGCTTGACATTTTTCTAGATTCTTTAATAAAATTTTATTTCAAATACCAAATTATGTCAGGTCCTATAATTATATATCAAGGACAGTGTAGATTCAAGATCAGACTGCAGATGCTGTACAGTTTGATCTTGATGAACACTGGCTGCAAAATTAACTAAATTGAAAGGCACTCAGACCCTTTACAAAACAATCCCATGTTTAACCCTTTACCACACCACCCCAACTTTCAATGACTTTGAGAAAGAAGCCTTTTGAAAAATTGTGGGAAAAGGAGAAAATACTTATTTTCTCTGGTAACCAGCATTTTCTCATTTTCCCACAATGTTTTCTACCCTCCCAAAAACAAAGTTCAATTTTTGAGTGACTTTTATTTTGTCGTCTGCAAAATGCTTCAATTCGAATTAGCCTAAAATTTTGCCACTTGGTAAAAGAATTAAACAACCCTGAGGGAAAAGGCTTTACAATGATTTTGATAAAAGGAGAAAATTCTAAGAAAATTCTAAGAATTTTCTCCTTTACCCAAATCGTTTTATACCCTTTTAGATACATATTTAGCCATAGGTTGTTCTCCGTAAATGCTTTCAATTTTGAGTTAACCCTTTACCAAGCAATCCCCAGCCTGATGAAAAACGTTTTAGAAAACTTAAGTTTTTACTTTCCTGATGAGAAACGATTTTGAAAACAATGTAGGAAAGGAGAAAATGCTGGTAACTAATATTTCCTCCTTTTCCCATAATGATTTCTACACTTTCAAAGACAAATTTCTTGTTTTGAGTATCATTTAATCTGTCGTCTGAAAATGTTTTTGATTTCAGTAAAGCTAAAATTTTGTTGTCTGGTAGAGAATTAAGGATAAAAATAAAATGCAAGACAATTACATGTAAGTTTAACCCTTTACCACACAATCCCAGATTTTAACGACACTGCAGAAAAAAAGTTTTGAAAACATTGCTGGAAAAGGAGAAAATGCTGGTTTCGCCTTTTCCCATAATGTTTTCTACCCTTTCATAAACAAATTTTAATTTTTGAGTGCCACTTATTTTGTTGTCTGCAAATGCTTTCAATTTGGACTAGTCTAAAATTTTGACATTTGGTAAAGGGTTAATTATCTATACATAATAAGGTACTCTGGATAGTATTGATTTTTATCAAATACACAATAAATAGTCGGATTTACTAAATTGTTGACAACACAGTCATACATCCCTTTCTTGTAATTATTCGGGTCAACTTCTGGTGGTCGCTTTAGATTTTGCTTTCCTTGGGCATATCTTCCTGCTAATACTTTTGCTACAAACATGACCTTGAGCCCATCTTCGTCGGCTGATGCATATAGGTCAGAATATTTTGCGGTTGTTGCAAAGTATGTTCCGTCACCATAGAGAGCTCCCACTCTCGCTCCCGCAATCCGGAAATCAAAATTGTCTGTTGCTATCGCTTCAATGATATCAGGTTTTGTTCCATGATACAGATGCAGCTCATTTGCACAACCCTGGCCATATTTTTTCTCCAGCTCTCTCTTTTTTCTGTAGTGTAAATTATCAAAACTTTACAAACAATGACCCTGAAGAGAAAGGCTACTGAATTTTGTTTGTTTGTTTGTATTGGATTTAATGCCGTTTTGACAGCTCAGGTCATATCACGGTGGTCAGTGCACTCAGGCATGTGTTTCCTGACTGTCCCATAACAGTACTGACAAATCTTTCTGTCCAAGCCACTGACTGCTGTCTCACTTGCCTAAGATGTGAGAGACAAAAAATCACACAATAGAAAGTTTGCCAGGTCATGAGTCAGATACGCTAACTACTTAGTTACCTGGCAAGGCTAGGAAGGCTTTTGAAAACACTATGGGGAAAAGTGGGAATGCTGTTTACAGCAATGTTTCAAAGACAGAAACCACTTTTGAACATAATTTAATTTGTTGTCTGCAAATGCTTTAACTCTTTACCACACAATTCCGACTTTAAAAGACCCTGTGAAAGAAGCCTTATGAAAACCTTGTGGGAAATGGAGAAAATGCTGGTTACCAGCATTTTCTCCTTTTCCAACAGTGTTTTCTACCCTTTCCAAAACCAATTTCAACTTTTCAATCGCATTTACATTGTCGTCTGCAAATGCTTTCAATTTGGACCAGTCTAAAAGTTTGTCGTTTGGTGAAGATTTAACTCTTAACCGAACAATAATATTTTAAACTAATCAAAAATGAAAGCATCTGAACACAATAACTGAAGTGTATCTCAAATGATGATATTTCTTCCTAGAAAGGATGGAAAATATTGTGGAAAAAGGGGAAAATGCTGCTTACCAGCATTTTCTCTTTCTCCCACAATATTTTCAAGATCATTCTTCTTCCAGTTCATTACAACTTGTGTTAAAAACTGGTGCCAAACTCCAGGACTTCATAGATAATTGCACTCTCCCCCTTGATTTTTATAATCAATCTATGTAATAGCCATATCTAAGTTGCCTTCTTAGAATTAACTCTTAACCAAACAACAAAATTTTAGACTTGTCCAAATTGAAAGCATTATGCTATATGATAATTTGATAAAACAAGAGCACCGCATGCAGGAGCCAACACTCAACTGCAGTTACTTGATTTTCAGTGAAAATTTTAAGTTGAAAAAGGGACATAACTGAGTCAAAATACTTTGAAGGTTACCTGCCCTTGTTGTATGGGTTCCCCTTTTGATAGTTATTAACTTGTCCAAGTCTGAAGAAAACATCTTCAGTAATAACTGATATATCTTAAAATGTCAAAGTTTTTTAAGATTCTTAGTTGAAAAAGGTGCAAAACTGTGTCAAAAAGATTTATATAGTTGCCTGCACCTTTTGAATGGGTTCCCCTTTTGATAGTTAATAACTTGTCCAAGTCTGAGGTAAAACTATCAAGTTTTGATTTTTAATGATAGTCTGAGGTTAATGCTTTCTCTAATTAATAAGAGAAATATTATAAAATGTCAAAGTCTTTGCACTACAATGAAGATGACAGCTACAAAGCCTGGGCTATGACAATACTTCAGTGTTTTCTTCAAAAACAGCCATTCTAATAAATATAGCTTTAAATTGAAATCTATTTTTGGAAAGGTAAAAACATTGTGGGAAAAGGAAAAAATGCTGGTTACCAGCATTTTCTCCTATTTTCACTATGTTTTTCAATAGCATTTTTCTCTCGAGTCATTTAACTCCTTTTGGTTAGGTAAAGGATTAACCCTTCGGCTGCTAAGTGCATCTCACAGACCTTTTTCAGACAATGTAGATCACGATCAGACTGCACAGATTGTGCAGTCTGATCTTGGATCTACACTGTCCGATAAGGAGATATTTCCCCAATCCCCATAACTTTGAATTACCAACATTTTGGTTTTTACCATCAGCTTGAATGATTCATTTAACTCTTTACCACATGACAAAATTTTAGACCCATCCAAATTGAAACCATTTGCAGATGACAATTTCAGTGTGACTCAAATGATGCGATTTCTCTTTAATAGGGTAGAAAACATTGTGGGCAAAGGAGAAAATGCTGGTTACCAGCATTTTCTCCTTTTCCCACAATATTTTCAAAAGGCTTCTACATCAGGGTCGTTAAAAGTTGGGATTGTGTGGTAAAGGGTTAAGTTATTTAGCAGGACAAAGGTTAACCCTTTACCAGATGACAAAAGTTTAGCCTTGTCAAAATCGAAAGCATTTGCAGGCAACAATTTCAATGTAGCTCGAACAGTGAGATTTTTCTTTTAGGATAGAAAACATTGTGGGAAAAGGAGAAAATGCCGGTCACCAGCATTTTCTCCTTTTCCCACAATATTTTCAAAAGGCCTCTCTCCCAGGGTTGTTAAGAGGCCGTATTGTGGGTTAAAGGGTAATGGACTTTTTTTATTAAACATGTACCTGACAATGACAATTTTCAACTCTTGGGGTTCCAAATAAGCCCAAAAGTCATTTTCAGTCTTGGATTCAAACCCAAATATTTGCAATTTCATGATTGTTTTTGTCTCTAGTGTTCCAGCTAAGCAGACAGCTTAGATCAAAGATCAGACTGCACATTTAGTGCAGTCTGATCTTTGATCTACACTGACAGCAAAGGCTACTATGGTTGTGAAAGGCGCTAAAAGGGTTAACAACCCTAGGAAAGATGACTTTCAAAAGAAAAAAAATGTATGAAAAAAGGAGAAAATGCTGGAATCCAGGGTCCATATTCTCCAACCATTCTTAAGAACATTCTTAGACTTATTCTCCAAGATTTTCCAAGTTTGAAAGTACAATGTAACACAACTTCTGATTGGCTAAACCAAATGGTTTAGCCAATCAGAAGGTGTGTTACTTTCAAATTTGAAAATTTTTGGAGAACAAGACTAAGAATGCTCTTAAGAATGGTTGGTGAATACGGACCTAGAAGTCTTCTTTTCCACAGCCAGTAGCATACAAGAGGTCACTGGTTCGAATCCCTGACTCTGTCATCTCTTTCTGTTGGCTGATGATAGTCATTGCAACAGGATTCATTCCTTTCTCACCGCTGATCTTTGTTTTGATGATTATATGGGAAAGCAGCCAGTGGCTTGGAAAGAATATTGTGCAAAGTACTAGGAAAAGAAACTAAACAAAAGTATAGATAGGTGCACTGACCACCACAATATAACTGAAGTAATGTTGAAAACTGCATTAACCCTTTCCCAAACGACAAATTTTGGACTGGTCCAAAATGAAAGAGTTTGCAGAGGGAAATTTTAAATTTCATGAAAATAGCAGAAAGTTATCAAAAAGTGTAGAAAACACTGTGGGAAAAGGAGAAATTGCTCGTTACGAGCAATTTCTCCTTTTCCCACAGTGTTTTCAAGAGACTTGTACTGCAGACACGTGAAAACCAGGGCTTGTTTGGGAAAGGGTTAAACACCATAAGACCAATAAGTCAATCCTTTCCCACAGTGTTTCTACCCCTTCAAAGACAAAACAACCATATGAGCCACAAATAATATGTTGTTTGCAAGTCTTTCAATATGGACCATTCTAAAATTGTGTTGTCCAGTGGAGTTAACAAAGTAAAAAGTGAAAGAAGAATGTCTGCTTGACCCTTTACCAAACAATTCCATGTTTCTACAGCCCTGAGAAAGAAGCCTTCTGAAAACATTGGGGAAAAAAGAAGAAAATGCTGGTAACCAGCATTTTATCCTTTTTTTCACAATGTTTTCTACCCTTTCAAAGACAGAAATCATCTTTTGAACTATATCTAAATTTTCAATCTGCAAATGCTTTCAATTTGGTAGAGTCTAAAATTTTGTCTTTTGGTAAAGGGTTAATTTAACAAAATAGTTTAAGGGAGGTAATTCAAACTTACAAGGTATAGTGCTCCCAAAGAAGCGGATTTTGAATTCTTTTGATGAATTCAATTTTACAGTGAGGCAACGTGCTGACGAAGTGTTTTTCTACTTCCTGGAACTCTTGTCGCTGCATGGTATCCGATGTGTCCAGCGTGATGATCTCCATATCAACGACATTCATTTCTTTCCAGTGGATCGGTAGTCGAACACCTCTCTGTGATTTGGCTGGGGACACTTTGTATGCAGCTGTCAATCTAGTGTGATTTAAATGAAATTTTTCAAATATCATTTTAGACAAATATAAAACAAGAGCACTGCAAGTAGCTACCCACAGCAGGCTGCAGTTTCTTTCTGAAAATTGTAAGTCAAAAAAAGAGGCACAAATGCATCAAAACAATTTAGGGTTACCTGTCCTTGTTAGATGAGTTCTGCTTTTGATAACTAACCCTTTACCATACAATCCCGACTTTTAACGACCCTGATGAAGAAAGCTTTTGAAAACATTGTGGGAAAAGGAGAAAATGCTGGTAAGCAGCATTTTCTCCTTTTCCCTCAATGTTTTCTACCCTTTCAGGCACAAATTCCGTAACTTTAGCCACATTTAATCTGTTGTCCGAAATTGTTATCAATTTGGACCAGTCCAAAGTTTCGTCCTTTGGTAAGAGTTAAGACTTAGCTCCGGTTAGACGTAAATAACCTCAGTAATATCAGAGATAACAGAAAATGTCAATGTTTATGCAACAACACCACAGGAAATGACAGCATTGTGTCAATACCTAGAGTTTTCTTCCAAAAAAGCCAAGGTAGCAAGAACATAAGTGGTAACTTCTAATAATATCAAGATAAACTGATGAACATAAAATGAGCCAAGTCTTATATTTCTGGTTTTGGCCAATTTGATTTTAAAAAAAAATTCTTCTGGCCTAAATGATCTGAGGAAATTTAACAGATGAGGAGTTTTAACAGCTTCTTTTCCTGAAAAAATTGATGTTTTTTTTTTTTTGCCTCATTCAAACCTTTGGTAACACAAGCTGGAAAATGGTCCCTTTACCACACAATCCCTTAACGAACCTGAAAAAGATGGCTTTTGAAAAAATTGAGGGAAAAGGAGAAAATGTTGGTAACCAGCATTTTCTCCTTTTCCCACAATGTTTTCTATCCTATCAAAGTCAAATATCATCAATTTGAGCAATATTTAATTTGTCGTATGCAAATGCTTTCAATTTGGACCAGTCTACAATTTTGTCGTTTGGCAAGGAGTTAAGAACAACTGAACTAATTAACCCTTCACCACACAATCCCGAGTTAAGTGACTCTGACAGAGAAGACTTCTGAAAACATTTTGAGGAAAAGGAGAAAATGCTGGTAACCAGCAATTTCTCCTTTTCCCCAAAAATGTTTTTCTCCTATCATGGACAAATTTTGTCATTTAATTCACCTTTAATTTGGCTCCTGTATATACTTTTAATTTGGACTTGTGTAAGATTCTGTTGTTTGGTAAAGAGTTATTGCATAATATCATATTATTCTTGCTTTATTGTGACTGAATACTTCTATGAGGGCCTAGATCAGGTTTAATACAAGCTGTGTGACAAACTGTTGGTTTCTGTTTGGTGTTTAACCCCATTTCAGTATATCGCGGTAGCCTGTGTACCTATCTATGCTTTCCTGGTGTTTGCTTTCACCAGTACTTCGCACAATAGTCTTCCCAAGCCACTGGCTTCTTCCCCACTTACCCGTCATAGAAACAATGACTGGCAAAGAGAGAAGAATGAATCCTGTCATGATGACTAATCATCAATCCTCGGAAAAAAATTCACTGAGCTGGAGGTTCCAACCAGCAACCTTCCTGGTTTCAAGTCTTGTTTGCTAATCGACTGCCCTACTTGGCTCGGCTGTGTGGCAAACAGAAAATAGATTGCATATTTTATCCCTTAGGCTGCTAAGCTCAACTCACTGACCTTTTGTGGATGGTGTAGATCAAGATCAGACTGCACAGAAGGTGGATTCATATGGTCCAATAAGGAGATGTTTCCCTAACCCCCATGACTTTGAAATACCAGCATTTTGGTTTTTACCATCGGCGTAAAAGTTTCATTTAACCCCTTTTTCACACAATCCCAAGTTTTAATAACCCTGAGAAAGGCAGGAATTTGAAAACATTGTGGGAAACCAGCATTTTCTCCTTTTCCCACAATGTTTTCTACCCTTTCCAAGAAAAATTGCCCCATTTGAGCCAAAATAAAATTATCGTCTGCAAATGCTTTCAATTTGGACACAGCTAAATTTTTTCGTCTGGTAAAGGGTTAAGTAATTTAGCAGGATAATGCTTAACTCTTTTCTTAGTTCAACATCAATCAAACCAATGAAAACAATCCAATCTATACTAAGCAATTACTTATGGGACCCTCAAAATGTGTTTGCTTAGGCAGGTGCTTGCTTAACACAGATGAGCCATGCTCTGTGAAAAGGGGGCATAGTGCATTTGCGAAAAGTATCAACCCAGGTCAGCCTGCGCTGACTCGCGCAGGCTGACCTGGGCCGAAACTTTTCGCTATTGGTCAATTTTCTGTATGTCCAAGGACCAGTTTACCACACGATTAAGTCGGTTGTTAAAAAAAGTAGCTGTTATGGATCCGTCATTATGCGATGGCTTGATTGGTATAATGCATCACAGAGATTCATTAAGCCCCTTTTCACAGAGCATGGCTCAGATACATTTCAACATATTTGCCTTTTCTTGGAGGTACACTTGCTTATCACAGGTTGATTAACAGAGATGGCAACTAGGACAGATTTGACTGAAAACTTACTTTTCTAACATTGCCTTCATGGCTGGATCCACGATAATATCCATTGGTGTCAGGCCTTCATTGTTTTTCTTATAAATATCTGCACCTTTCTCTAGCAAAAAGTAGACTATCTGTATGTTGACGTCTTGACTGGAGGAGGACTTACTCCTTGTTCGCTGTAAAAAAAACTAGAACTGTCGAAGGCAGAAAAATACCCCGACCTGATACCTTGTCAGGTAATGACTGCCCATTTCCAAATCCAAAATGTAAAATAACAAAAGGCAATAACTAAAAAATATTGAAGACAGAGTTATGGTCAATGTGCACTGCTTTTGTCAATGGGATCTATCTGTGTTTGAAGTTTTGAGTCAACAACTTTTATACTTTGAAAGCTACGCTCCAGATAAAAACCAAATATGTAAAATAATTAAGGGCAACTGCAAAACAAGAGACCCTTGAGGGCCTGAATTGCTCTCCTGGCGGTGATTTTGCTCATTTTCTAGCATACATCATGAAGCCCTGATGCAAATGGCAAAAAGACATATGCACGCACACACACACACACACACACACAAGGGAAGATGCCATAAAAAGTAGGCATGGTGAATTGAGCAAATACTGAAATAATTAAAATACAATTTCTATAAACTGATTGTCTAGAATCCAGCCATATTTGATAGGGTTTTAGTATACATTGAAGTGCACAATCCCTGCAAATTTCAAAGAAAAGGGACCAATAATGTGGACTATGTTGAGTAAACAAGACTAGTCATGAAGTGGCTGCTTTTCCTAAACTGATTGCTGGGTTTTGTTATTTTCAACAGAGTTCAATTCCTTGATAACACAAGTAATCTGTGCAAGTTTAAAAAATATTGGATCAAAAATGGAAACTTTATCAAGTAACCAAGAAATAAAAGTTTTAAACTTTAAATGGGACTCTTCCCTTACTAATTATTGGATGTTTTCAAAATCACTAGGCTTCAAAGTACTGATAATGTAGAGGAAGTTTCACGAAAATCCTATCACAAATGCTGACTTTATTGTGTAAACAAGAAATGTAAATGGCTACTCTTCCCTTTCTAATTGGCAAATTTTTTTTTTTTTTTTTTTCAAAATCAATAGAGTTCAAGCTATTAATGATATAAAGAAAATGTGCAAGTTTTATGAAAATCAAATCACAAATGTGGACTTCAATGTGTACATAAGAAATAGAAGTTTTCAACTTTATAAAGCTTCTTTTCCCTTATTATCAGATTTTAGATGATACAAAGAAACTGCACAAGTTTCACAAAAATCTGACCACAAATGCAGACTGTATTGCATAAACAAGAAAAAGACTAGAGGATGGACAGACAGACAAAGAGATGGACAGACAGGTGGATGGATGGACAGATGACAGAAACTACACCATGACATAAACTCTGCTGACTTTCAGCCAATAGAGCTAAAAATGAAGACAGAGTTATGGATCTTGAGCACTGCATTTGTCGTCAAAATGATCCATCTGTATATGAAGTTTGGTGTCAATAGCTTTATACTTTGGAAGTTTCATTCTAGACAAAAGTCCAATATGTAAAAAACCTCTCGGCAATAACTCAAAAAATAATGAAGACAGAGTTACAGATCAGTCAATGTGATCTATCTGCAAATTTGAAGTCGATAGCTTTTAGACAAGTTTACAGCGGACCCATGGATACACAAATGGACAAGGTGACTCACATTCCCTTTGTGGGAGTATGATGAAGGAATTTAATTCTTTAAAGCCCTGGTTTGACTTTTCAGTATGCTGCCACAGCCTACTGATGACAAGAGGGCAATGATGGCCCTGTATTGCTTCACTACACTATTGACAAAAGAGACTGACTGGCCTAGACACAGAGAAACTCTATAGCAAGACAGCCATGAAGGCCCTGTATTGCTCCATTACCCTTTAATAAAAGATTTATAACTGGCATAGACAACACAAAACTTGTAACAAAAGGGCTTTGATGGCCTTGTACTGCTCAACTACCCTATTGATTGAAAGAGCCATAATTGGCACTGACAAAGACAGAAATCTTTGAGAGGGCCTTAATGGCCCTTTATAAAAGAGCCATAACTTGCATACACAATAACAAAACCTATAACAAGAGGGCCATGATAGCCCTGTATTGCTCCACTATTCTATGGAAAAAAAGAGCCAAAACTGGCAGAGATACAGACAAAATCTGAAAAGAGTGGGCCATGATGGTCCTGTATTGGTTCATTACCCCTTTTACAAAAAAGCCATAATTGGCATAGACAAAGACAGAAATCTATAATATGAGTGCCATGATGGCCCTATAATTCTCCACTACTCCACTAATAAAAGAACCATAACTGGCACAGACAAAGACAAATCTAAAACAAGTGGGCCATGATCTCCCTGTATTGCTCTATTTCCCTTTTTATTAAAGGGACATAAAAGGCATTGACAGACAGAAATCTATAATAGGAGGGCTATGATGACCCTGTAATGCCTAACTCTATTGATAAAGACCTATTACTGGCATACACACAAATCTAAAACAAGAGAGCCAAGATGGCCCTGTATTGCCCTATTTCTCTTTTATAAAAAGAGCCATAATTGGCATAGACAAAGTCAGAAATATATAACAAGAGAGCCATAATAGTCCTGTAATTCTCCACTGCTATACTTATAGAAGAGCCATAACTGACATAGACAAGACAAAATCCATTGCAAGAGGGCAATAATGGCCCTGTATTGCTCCACTGCCCTATTGATAAAAGAGCCAAAGCTGGGATAGACGAAGACAGAAATCTGTAAAAAGCCTGTACTACAATAAAATTCGATAGAGAAAATAATCCTAGCAAAAGATAAATCTCGTTCTTTAACCCTTTACCACACAATCCCCAATTTTTAAAGACCCTAAGAAAAGACGCTTTTGTAACATTGTGGGAGGAGAAAATCTGGTAACCAGCATTTTCTCCTTTACCCAAAATGTTTTCTACCCTTCCTAAAGCAAACTTCAATTTCTGAGTCACATTTATTTTGTAGTCTGCAAATACTTTCGATTTGGAAAAAGTCTAAGATTTTGTTGTTTGGTAAGGGAAAAAACATGCAAAGATGGCCTCATTTAATACAATGATCTGAGGATCACTCACACAAAATACTAATGAACTTTTGAAAAACTGGGTTTTTTTTCCCTAGAAGACTTCCAGAAGTTTTGCAGCAGAAAAGATTTTCTCTTAGGCATGGATGGTAAAGTTTTAACCCTTTACCAAACAATCCCATGTTTTAACAACCCTGAGGAAGTACACTTTTGAAAATGGTGTGGGAAAAGGAGTCCTTTCCACACAATGTTTTCTATCCTTTAACCCTTTACCAAACGACAATATTTCGGACTGGTCGAAATTGAAAGCATTTGCAGACAACCAATTAAATGTGGCTAAAATGATTGCATTTGTTTCTGAAAGGTTAGAAAACATTGTGGGAATAGGAGAAAATGCTGGTTACCAGCATTTTCTCCTTTTCCTACAATGTTTTCAAAAGGCTTCTTTCTCAGGGTCGTTAAAAGTCAGGATTGTGTGGTAAAGGCTTAAGAGGCAAATTTCATCAAACGAGCCACATTTGTTACCTGCAACAGCTTTCTTTGTTTGGTAAAGAGTTAAAAAAGAGTTCTAGATGAAATCAAATACTTTGAAGGAGTTCCAAAGAAGACTATGGCAGCAGTGTTTCTGTAAATAACACAGTGTACTTACTGTCAAATTAGGCTTTTGCTGTGAGTAGTGTAGAGGCGTGTCCCCTTTATTATCCTGGGAATTTACATCTGCTTCTAGAGCGGGGAAAACAAACAAAACACAATAAACTATCACAAAGTCTCTTTAACACTTTACCTCACAATCCTGAGTTTCAACAACCCTGAGAACGAGGCCTTTTGAAAACATTGTGGGAAAAGGAGAAAATGCTGGCAACCAGCATTTTCTCCTTTTCCCACAATGTTTTCTACTCATCCAAAAACAAATTTCAAATTTTCAGTCACATATATCTTGTCGTCTGCAAATGCTTTCATGACTGATTGATTGTATGGTGTTTAATGCCATTTTCAACATTATTTCAGTTATATCACGGCGGCCAGTGCACCTATCCATGCTTTCCTGGAGTTTCATTTACCAGTACTCCGCACAATATTCTTTCCAAGCCACTCGCTGCTTTCCCACATAACCATCGTCGAAACAATGGCCATCGTCAGCGAGACAGGAATGAATCCTGTCGCGATGACTATAATCAATCCTCGGAAAGAAATTGGTCAAGCCGGGGATCAAACCAGCGACCTCATGTTCTCAAGTCCTGTATGCTACCGACTGGGCTTGGCTGCAAATGCTTTCAATTTGGAGCAGTCTCAAGTATTGTCATGTGGTAAAAGTTAAAGGAGAGACTCACAAATCTCTGGGAAACCCTTTACCAAACGACAAAATTTTGGACTAGTGCAAGTTGAAAGCACTTGCAGACCACAAAAATAAATGTGACTGAAAAATTGAAATTTGTTTTTGAAAGGGTAGAAAACATTGTGGGAAAAGGAAAAATGCTGGTTACCACCATTTTCTCCTTTTCCCACAATGCACAGGCTTCTTTCTCAGGGTCGTTAAAAGTCTGGATTGTGTGGTAGAGGGTTAAAAGGATCAAAATAACAAACTCCATTATCTTCATAGACAACAAAGTTGTAGACTTGTCTAAACTGAAAGCATTTGCAGATGACCAAATTATCAACTAAATTTATTTTAGAAGGGGTAGAAAATTTGTGGGAAAAGGAGGAAGTCCTGGTTACCAGTATTTTCCACATTTTCCACAACCTTTACAGATGACAAATTCAACAACTAAATTCAGTATAAAAAGGACATAAAACACTTTAGGAAAAGAACAGCCGAGCTAAAAATGACACAGATTAAACTTACTTGAAGAGTAAGTACTTTTCTTTGAAATGTATCGGAAAAACATCTCTAGGTAAGGAGAAATTGCTTGTAACAAGCAATTGTACCTTTTCCCTAAATGCTTTAAACAGCCACCCAAAGCAGGAATGTGCTTTTTCTCTCTTGATTTCTTCTAAAAGTTGTCCAACACACATCTTCACAAACCAAGGGTGACAATCGCTATGTTGCTCTATACTTCCTTGGCTGATCGAGCCAAAATTTGTAATCCCTCCAATACAACACCCACTGGATTTTGATATCACACATAGAATAACATCATCAAAAGCTTATCAAACTTCCCATAACATGAACCTTTCAGCAAAATCCACACATGTATTTTGACAGTCCATCATCTGGTCTTGGAATGTATCCTTAAACTTTATTTACCTAATTTTTTTCAGTGAATATATTGTGAGGTAAATATTGTTTGTCTATGCTTTTTGGTCAGATTCCAAGTATCCCAAAATGCTCTTCTTTAGTCGCTATTATATTTATGTTTTGCTGATGATGGGTAGCAAATGTAACATGCTATTTGATTGGTGCTTAGGACAGACTTCCACCAAAGATTATGAGTATCTCAGGATTACAAATTTTGACACAATAAACCAGGTGTAAACAGAGCAATGTAGTGATTGTCAACCCTTGGTTTGCAAAGATGTGCAGCACAGGGATCAAAGTAAGTCAAGTATGTATGGCTTATAGAACATTAGTGTTTACTTACTACTATCTACCAAGACTTCTATAATTCGTTTATGAGCTTGAGCAACTGCAATGTGTAACGGAGTTCTACCTTGCGTGTCTTTAGCATTCGGGTTAGCCCGACCCTAAAATCAAAACAGAAATAAACAAGAGAACGGCATTTAAATGCATTTACCATTTTAACATATTTAAGTCAAAAGGCAAAGCAACTTGGTTACTTTTTACCCAGTTTTAATATTCATTTTTCTGCCAGCGAATAATACTTAGACAGACCACAAAATATCAGATTGTCATCTTCACAATAATTTCCATACTTTTAAATGGTATGATTTGAATTCATATGCATTTAACCCTTTACCACACAATCCCGACTTTTTACAACTCTGAGAAAGAAGCCTTTTGAAAATATTGTGGGAAAAGGAGAAAATGCTGGTAACCCTTTTCCCTTTTCCCACAATGTTTTCTACCCTTTCCAAAATAATTTTCATTTTTTAGCAACATTTAAACTGTCGTCTGCAAATGCTTTCAATCTGGGCCAGTCTAAAATTTTGACGTTTGGTAAAGAGTTAACACCCGCACTGTTTACTTCTGGCCATCAATGGGACTTTATTAGTCAAAAGAGGGTTATAACTTTGTCAAAAATGTTTCAAGGGTCTACCTGCCCCTCTCATATAGATTCTCTATCTGATTGCCAACAACTACTCTGAGTTTGAGGTAAATATCTTTGGTAATGACGGAGATATCACAAAAGGTAAAGTTTTCTGACAACAACAGACAATGGCAAGATTATAACAAAACCTAAACATTTTCTTAGCAAAACTAACTAGACTTATCATTAAAAGTGACTTTGCCATTTATCACACAATCCTGACTTTAAACCACAATGGGGAGATGGGCTTTTGAAAACTTTGTGGGAAAAGGAGAAAATGCTAGTAACCAACATTTTCTCGTTTTCCGATAATGTTTTTTCCCCTTTCAAAGAGAGAATGATTCCATTATTTGAGCCACATTTAATTTGTCATCTGCAAACATGATCAAATAGAACTGTATGATAAAGAGTTAACCCTCGACCACACACTTCCAAGTTTTAACAACCCTGAAGTTCACAGCTTTTGAAAACATTGTTGAAATACAGAAAATGCTCATAACCAGCTATTTTACCTTTGTCCACAATACTTTCTATTTTTTCAAGGGCAAAACAGCTATATTAAGTTTCAATACCAGCATTTTCTCCTTTTCTGACAATATTTTCAAAAGTCTTCTTCCTCTGGGTTAAAACTCAGGATTGTGTGGAAAAGGGTTAAGAGGGAGTTTGCAGTATACTAATGAGCATGTCCGCAGACATACAGACCAACAGACTGATAGAGACAGCAAGGATGATTCTGAAAGGGTGGAAAATATTGTGGCAAAAGAAAAAAATGCTGATAACCAGAATTCTTATCGTTTCCAATAAAAAGAAATAAAAAATAAAAAATTCTACTCATTTGAAACACTTTGAGGCGGGGCTGTTCATTGCAACCAGCAACTGCTCCTAGAATTGTAACTACATATCCTGGAATTGTAACTATGTATCTGTAATCCGTCTTGGGCTTACCAAGTCAAGTAGAAGACTTGTTATCTCGACAAAGTCATTGGCAGCAGCAATATGGATGGCTGTGAAATCCCCTTCCATGGTCATGTCGACTATGGAATTATCCTTCTCTAGTATCAATTTAACAGCTCTGTCAATTGAAATTTTGTTCATGTTATTTGATGTTTAACCCTTTACCACACAATCGCGACTTATAAGCACCATGAAGAAGAAACCTTTAGAAAACATTGTGGGAAAAGGAGAAAATGCTGGTAACCAGCATTTTCTCCTTTTCCCACAATGTTTTCTACTCTTCCCAAAACAAATTTCAACATTTCACCCTTTCCCAAACAAGCCCTGGTTTTCACGTGTCTGCAGTACACATCTTTTGACAACACTGTGGGAAAAGGAGAAATTGCTCGTTACGAGCAATTTCTCCTTTTTCCACACTGTTTCCTACCCTTTTGGAAAACTTTCTGTCATTTTCAACAAATTTAAAATTGTCGTCTGCAAACTCTCTCAAATTGGACCAGTCTAAAATTTATCGTTTGGGAAAGGGTTAAGCCATATATATTTTGTCGTCTGCAAATGCCTTCAATTTGGACCAGTCTAAAATTTTGTCGTTTGGTAAAGAGTTAACCCTTTACCACATAATCCTGAGTTTTACCAACCCTTACTGACAAGTTAATTGATTGATTGTATGGTGTTTAATGCCAATTTCAACATTATTTTAATTATATTGCAGCGGCCAATTCCCCTATCCATGCTTTCCTGGATTTCTTCTATCAGTGCTCCATACAATATTCTTTCCAAGCCAACTGGCTGCTTTCCCACATAACCATCATCGAAACAATGGTCAGCTGTGAGACAGGAATGAATCCTGTCCCAATGCCTACCCGTGAAGGCTTTGGAAAACATTGTGGGAAAAGGAGAAAATGCTGGTAACCAGCATTTTCTCCTTTTCCCACAATGTTTCTGTCCTTTCACTAACAAATTCCACATTAATACCACATCTAATTTTTTTTGTTATTGTCTGCAAACACTTTAAAACTGGACAAATACAAAATTTTCTCACTTGGTAAAGGGTTAACTCTTTACAAAACAATAAAATTTTAAAAGTGACCAAACTGAAAGTTTTTGTAGACAGCAAATTAATTGTATCTCAAAAGTCGAAAGATGATTTCCGAAATTGAAATAGTAGGAAATATTGTGGGGAAAGGATAAATTGCTGGTACCTAGCATTTTCTCCTTTTCCCAAAATGTTTCCAAAAGCTTTCTAACTACAGGTCTTTAAACCTCGGTACTGTGCGGTAAAGAATTAACACCCTTCCAACCTTATCCTTAATGTTACAAAAACTTTTCACAGATGGCCATGTTGTTAATTATAGCTTAGTTTTATCAGCTTCTTTTGCAAATAGTGTGGTCTGTAGATCAAGATCAGACAGAACAGAAAGTGTTCTGAACTTGATTAACACTGATAAAAGAGTTATGAGAAATTTCAAAACACTCAACTTAAATCTGCAGTATACAGGTAACTTTTTCTGACTTGATCCTTTACCACACATTCCTGTATTTTAAGCCTTTACCAGACGACAAAATTTTAGCCTTGTCAAAATGGAAAGCATTTGAAGACGAAAATTTCAATGTGGCTCAAATGGCGCAACTTTTCTTTGATAGGGTAGAAAACATTGTGGGAAAAGGAGAAAATGCTGGTTACCATAATTTTCTCCTTTTCCCACAATGTTTTCAAAAGGCTTCTTTCCCAGGGTCGTTAAAAGGCAGCATTGTGCGTTAAAGGGTTTAGGACCTGAGGCAAATGACTTTAAAAATAGTGTGAGAAAGGCAAATCTTATTATTTGAGACATTTTTAACTTGTCTTCTGCAAATGGACAACTCTGAAATTATGCTGTTCTCTGATAAATTGTTATACAGTCACCAAATTAAAATATTGTTTAAATTAAAACCATTTGCAATGGACAAATTTAACCCTTT
Organism: Tridacna gigas; assembly: GCA_945859785.2. Classification (NCBI taxonomy): domain Eukaryota; kingdom Metazoa; phylum Mollusca; class Bivalvia; order Cardiida; family Cardiidae; genus Tridacna; species Tridacna gigas. The sequence continues at coordinate 60,540,819 of OX244036.2, forward strand.
ACCACACAGTCCCGACTTTTAACGACCCTGAGAAAGAAGCCTCTTGAAAACATTGTGGGAAAAGGAGAAAATGCTGGTAACCAGCATTTTCTTCTTTTCCCACAATGTTTTCTACCCTTCCTGAAACAAATTTCAAATTTTCAGTAACATTTATTTTGTCGTCTGCAACTGCTTTCAATTTGAACTAATCTAAAACTTTGTCATTTGGTAAAGAGTTAATATAGTTCAAATGGTGGAATTTTGTCTGTGAAATGGTAGAAAATACTGTGGGAACAGGAAAAAAATGCTGGTTTCCGGCATTTTCTCCTTTTCCCACCATGTCTTCAAGTCTTCTTCCTGAAGGTTGTCAGAACTTGGGGTTGCATGATAAAGAGTTAAAAGTAAAGTTCCTTAACCCTTTACCACACAGTCCCACCTTTTAAAAGCCCTGGGAAAGAAGACTTTTAAAAACATTGTGGGAAATGGAGACAAGAGGGCCATGATGGCCCTGGAGTTGCTCACCTGAGCCTTTTGACCAAGCACAACCAATTTCCAACGTCTTGTGAGATATATGTATTACCAAACAATAAAATTTTAAACTCATCAGTCTGAACCTTCTGCATAAAACAAATAATATGTGGATCAAGCTGTGGAATTGGTCTCTCAAAGGGGTAGAAAACATTGTGAAAAAGGGAAAAAATGCTGGATACTAGCATTTTCTCATTTTCAAACAGTGTTTTCAAAAGGCTTCTTTCTGAGAGTCATTCGTACACTAGGTTTTTCTAAGATTTGACCTAGTGACCTAGTTTTTCAGCCAACATGACACATTTTCAAACTGGTCCAAGATATCATCAGGACAAACATTCTTACCAAATTTCAAGAGTATTGGACTGAAAATGTGGCCTCTACAGCATACACAAGGTTTTTCTAAGATCTGACCTAGTGACCTAGATTTTGACCCAACATGACCCATTTTCAAACTCATCCAACATATTACCAAACATTCTGAGCAACTTTAAAAGAGTATTGAACAAAAAATGTGGCCACAACAGTGTACACATGGTTTTTCTAAGATTTGACCAGGTGACCTAGTTTTTGACCCAACATGACCCATTTTCAAATTCGACTGAGATATCATCGAGACAAACATTCTGACCAACTTTCAAGAGTATCAGACAGAAAATGTGGCTTCTGGAGCTTACACAAGGTTTTTCTAAGATTTGACCTAGTGACCTAGTTTTTCACCCGACAAGACCTATTTTCAAACTAGTCAGAGATATTATCAAGGCAAACATTCTGACCAACTTTCAAGAGTACTGGACAGAAAATATGGCCTCTAGAGCATACACAACGTTTTTCTTAGGTTTGACCTGGTGACCTAGTTTTTGACCCAACATGGCACTTTTTCGTACTATTTCAAGATATAATCAAGACAAACATTCTGACCATTTTTCAAGAGTATTGGAATGAAAATGTGGCCTCTATAGTGTACAAAAGGTTTTTCTAAGATTTGACCTAGTGACCTAGTTTTAGACCCCATATGACCCAATTTCAAACTTGTCTGAGATTTTATCAAGACAAACATTCTGACCAAGTTTCATGAGGATTGGACTGAAAATGTGACCTCTAGAGCATACACAAGGTTTTTCTAAGATTTGACCTAGTGACCTAGTTTTCGACCCCACATGACCCAATTTGGAACTCGTCTGAGATTTTATCAAGACAAACATTCTGACCAAGTTTCATGAGGATAGGACTGAAACTGTGGCCTCTAGAGCGTACACAAGGTTTTTCTAAGATTTGACCTAGTGACCTAGTTTTTGATCACACATGACCCAATTTGGAACTCATCTGAGATTTTATCAAGACAAACATTCTGAACAAGTTTCACAAGTATCTGACTGAAAATGTGGCCTCTAAAGCGTACACAAGGTTTTTCTAAGATTTGACCTAGTGACCTAGTTTTTGACCCCACATGACCCAATTTCGAACTCGTCCGAGATTTTATCAAGACAAACATTCTGACAAAGTTTCATGAGGATCAAACGGAAAATGTGGCCTCTAGAGCGTACACAAGGTTTTTCTAAGATTTGACCTAGTGACCTAGTTTTTGACCCCACATGACCCAATTTCGAACTCGTCCAAGATTTTATCAAGACAAACATTCTGACCATATTTCACAAGTATCTGACCGAAAATGTGGCCTCTAGAGCGTACACAAGGTTTTTCTAGGATTTGACCTAGTGACCTAGTTTTTGACCCCACATGACCCAATTTCAAACTCGTCCAAGATTTTATCAAGACAAACATTCTGACCAAATTTCATGAGGATCGGACTGAAAATGTGGCCTCTAGAGCGTACACAAAGTTTTTCTAAGATTTGACCTAGTGACCTGGTTTTTGACCCCACATGACCCAATTTCGAACTCGTCCGAGATCAAGACAAACATTCTGACCAAATTTCATGAGGATCGGACTGAAAATGTGGCCTCTAGAGCGTACACAAGGTTTTTCTAAGATTTGACCTAGTGACCTAGTTTTTGACCCACATGACCCAATTTCGAACTCGTCCAAGATTTTATCAAGACAAACAATCTGACCAAATTTCATGAGGATTGGACTGAAAATGTGGCCTCTAGAGCGTACACAAGGTTTTTCTAAGATTTGACCTAGTGACCTAGTTTTTGACCCCACATGACCCAATTTTGAAGTCGTCCGAGACTTTATCAAGACAAACATTCTGACCAAATTTCACAAGTATCTGACTGAAAATGTGGCCTCTAGTGCGTACACATGGTTTTTCTAAGATTTGACCTAGTGACCTAGTTTTTGACCTCACATGACCCAATTTCGAACTCGTCCGAGATTTTATCAAGACAAACATTCTGACCAAGTTTCATGAGGATTGGACTGAAAATGTGGCCTCTAGAGCGTACACAAGGTAAAAAGTTGACGACGGACGACGCACACCGCACGACGGACACAGCACGATCACAATAGCTCACCATGAGCACTTCGTGCTTAGGTGAGCTAAAAATGCTAGTAACCAGCATTTTCTCCTTTTTCCACAATGTTTTCTACCCTATCAAAGAAATTTTTCATCATTTGAGCCACACTGAAATAGTCCTCTGCAAATGCTTTCAGTTTGGACTTGGCTAAAATTTTGTTGTAAAGGGTTGACAGTTTCAGACCATGCATTTCTACTTTTAGCAGCAGTAGCCCTGACCTTTAGGATGGCCAGAAAATGAAAATATGGGTACAAACTGTATAACAAGATCTATCAACATGCAAAGTATCATATACATAGCTCAAGATATTACAAATCTCTGTTATCCCCTGTTATCCTTGATAGCTGCCCAATGAAGTAACAAGATCTATCAACATGCAAAGTATCATATACATAGCTCAAGATATTACAAATCCCTGTTACCCCCTGTTATCCTTGATAGCTGCCCAATGAAGTAGGTTGAAGTTTTTACTGTTTACGATGGTGAAGTCTGCAGACGATGAACCTAATACAACAGTAGAAATCGTGGGCTGACCTTCTTTTTGTTCCACGGCATCATGCATAGCCGTGTCTCCATCACTGTTCTAGAATAGAATAAACAGAGGATCTGACATTAGTGTTTATTTGTGCTTGGTATTAGCATTATCTTTTTTTCCCCAATATTGACAGAAGCTTTTTTCCCTCAGGATCATTAAAACTAGAGATTGTCTAGTAAAGGGTTAACTCTTTACCAAAATTTTGAACTGAACAAAATTGAAAGCATCTGCATACAGCAATTATAGGTTGCTAAACTGATAATTTCTGTCATAGGGTTGAAAACATTGTGGGAAAAGGAGGAAATGCTGGTTACCAGCATTTTCTCCTTTTCCCACAATGTTTTCAGAAGGTTGCTCTTTCAGGGTTGTTAAAAGTCAGGATTGTGTGGTAAAAAGTAAAAGGCCAATACTGATTAGATCTAACAATGTTTGTTCAGGTTTTCTTTCTGGTTTTAAGGGCTGCTGGCCAAAGGTCAGAAAAGCGTATGTCCTTTCACGATTACCATCTGTCTGTCTGACAATCTTTTTCCTGTTCACACAATAAAGTCAGCACTTTTGGTTGGATTTTTGTGAAACTAGCACAGTTTGTTTATATCATCAATAGCTTGAACTCTATGGATAAATGATGGTAGTTGTCTGTGAAATGTTTTCAAAAGACCTCTCTTTCAGGGTTGTTTAAAATTAGAGATTGTGTGGTAAAGGGTTAGCTTATTACACACAATCGTGAGTCTGAATGACACTGAATCAAAACCTTCTAAAAACATTGTGGGAAAAGGACAAAATGTTGCTAACCAGCATTTTCTCCATTTCCAATGATGTTTTCTACCACTTTCAAAGACAAATTCCATTACTTGAGTAGCTTTTTAACTCTTTACCACACAATCCTGACTTTTAACGACCCTGAAAGAAAAGGCTTTTGAAAGCATTGTCGGAAAAGGAGAAAATGCTGGTAACTAGCATTTCACCTTTTCCCATGTTTTCTACCCTATCAGAAAGAGAATTCATCAGTTTAGCAACACTTAATTTTTCATCCGCAAATGCTTTCAATTTAGTCCAGTCCAAAATTTTGTTGTTTGGTAAAATGTTAATAATTATGTCATCAGTAAGTGCTTTCAATTAGAACTAGTCTAAAAGCATGAACTCTTTTTCAAACACCCAATTTTAGCCTCTTCTAACAAATTTTAGTCTCTTCCAAAGTCGGAGGAGCTGCAGATGAGAAATTCAAAATTGGTACAAATGAGTTTAACCCTTTATCACACAATCCCGACTTTTAACGACCCTGAGAAAGAAACGTTTCAAAAACCTTGTGGGAAAAGGAGAAAATACTTGTTACCAGCATTTTCCCCTTTTCCCCCCAATGTTTCCATTTTTGGGTCACATTTATTGTGTCATCTGCAAATGCTTTGAATTTGAACTGGCCTAAAATTTTTTTGTGTGGTAAACATTTAAATTCCATGATAGGACAGACAGTATTGTGGGAAAGGGAAAAAAAATGCTGGTAATAGCATTTTCTCCTTTTCCCACAATATTTTCAAGAGCCTTCATGCTTAACTCTTTACCACACGACAAAAATGTAGACCAGTCCAAATTGAAAGCATTTGCAGACGACATTTTAAATGTAGTTCAAAACATAACATTTGTCTCATACAGGGTAGAAAACGTTGTGGAAAAAGAAGAAAATGCTGGTTACCAGCATTTTCTTCTTTTCCCAGAATGTTTTCAAAAGGCTTCTTTCTTGGGGTCGTTAAAAGTCGGGATTGTGTGGTAAAGGGTTAAGGATTGTTTTGTAAAGAGTTTAGACAATTTTTATAGTAGGACAGTCAGTAAATACATCCCATCAGTTCAGAAGAACATACTTACACAAAGACTGACATTTGCATTGTTAATGATGAGGCACTGAACAGAGTCAAGGCATGGATGGTTGACTGCAATAATTAGGGGTGTGATACCAGATTTGTTTTGTACATTTGGATCAGCTGCATTTTGTAACAGTACCTGTAGACAGTCAGCTTGTTTCCTGGAAAAAAAAAAATGAGTTATGCTCTGTGAAAAAGGGAGATTTAATGCATCTGCAAAAAACTATTAACCCCAGGTCAGCCTGCGCAGTCCCTGCAGGCTGACCTAGGTCAAAACTTTTGGCTATTGGTCAAATTTCTGCATGTCAACGGATCAGTTTACCTCGTGATTAAGTTGGTTGTCAGACAAAATTGATTTTATGGATCAAAAATCATGTTATGAATTTCTTGGTATATTTGATAATGGAAATGCACTGACTCTTTTCCACACAATCCCGACTTTTAACGACCCTTTTGAAAACATGGTGGGAAAAGGAGAAAATGCTGGTAACCAGCATTTTCTCCTTTTCCCACAATGTTTTCTACCCATCCTAAAACAAAATTTCAGTCACACTTATTTTGTCATCTACAACTGCTTTCAATTTGAATTAGTCTGAAATTTTGCCGTTTGGTAAAGAGTTAAACACCTTTTTTCTAAGAGCATTGCTGCAATATTTTATCCATTTACCTCATGCAAGCACCTTTTGATATCTTTGAAGTTGAAGACAATCGGAAAAACATGTGACAAATGGAGCAAGTAAAACCTGCGGTAGTCTTTTCCATGAAAAAAAAGATTATTCAGTGTGAATGAAGGAAAATCATCTACACATAATATTCATTCTGTACACTGTTAACCAAATGACAAAATCTTAGACTTGTCTCAGTAGAAAGCATTTGCGGCCAATGTACCAAATATGGCTTAACCCTTTACCACATGACTATTAATAACCCTGTGGAAGAAGCCTTTTGAAAACATTGTGGGAAAAGGAGAAAATGCTGGTAACCAGCATTTTCCCCTTTTCCAACAATATTTTCTACCCTCTTAAAGAAAAATCATATTATATGAGCTACAATGAATTGTTGTCTGCAGATGACTTCAATTTGGACAGGTCTTAATTTTGTCATGTGGTAAAGGGTTAAAGGACAGACTTTGCTCTTGAACATCATAGGCAATAGAGAACTAGTATTTTCTCTTTATCTATCAATGTTTTCTAACCTTGAAAGGCAAATTCTATCAAAATCATTGTATACCATGATTTTTTATCTTGTGTTATAGCCTTGTATTATATGACCCAAGAAGGGGTCTTGCAAGGCTCAGTGGTAAAGTGTAGGACTTGTGACCTGGAGGTCCGGGTTGGAGCCTCACTGGATCCACTGGGTTTTTCGTGGGAGCGTCCTTGGACAAGACACTTCAGAGCCTTAGCCCAGTACTGGTGAAACCCAGGAAGTACAAGAATATGTGAGCTGTCGCCATGATATGACTGAAATAATGTTGAAAGCGGTGTAAGACACCATTCAATCAATTCAATATGACCATGCTCTGTGAAAAAGGGGTTTAATACCTCTCCGTAATGCATGATACAAAGCAATCCATCACATAATTAGGGATCAATAATAGCCACTTTTTTAAACAACCTACTTAACCCTTTTCCGCACAATGACGCCTTTTGACGACCCTGGGAAAGAAGCCTTTTGAAAACATTATGGAAAAAGGAGAAAATGCTGGTAACCAGCATTTTCTCCTTTTCCCACAATGTTTTCTCCCCTATCGAAGAAAAATTGCACCATTTGAGCCATATTGAAATTGTTGTCTGCAAATGCTTTCAATTTGGACAAGGCTAAAATTTTGTCGTCTGGTAAAGTGTTAATCATGAGGTAGACTGGTCCTTCAACATACAAAAAAAAATGACCAATAGCGAAAAGTTCCGGCCCAGGTCAACCTGCGCGGACTGCGAAGGCTGACATGGGTCGATACGTTTCACGGATGCATTAAGCCCCCTTCTCACATAGCATAGCTCATATAAATCCCACCTCTTTCAATAGCTGAAAATTCAATCCACAAAAACTCAGAAAGATTCTCAGATTCTTTGCTACACTAAACAAGAAGACGGTAGATATCTAAAGTCAGACCGCATGTTCTGTGCTGATCTTGATCTACACCAATCATAAAAAAAAAACTTTTCACAGAGCATGGCTCATATATTAACCCTTTACCAGACGACAAAATTTTAGCCTTATCTAAACTGAAAGCACTGGAAGACGACAATTTCAGTGTGGCTAAAATGGTGCAGTTTTTCTTTGACAGGGTAGAAAACATTGTGGGAAAAGAAGAAAATGCTGGTTACCAGCATTTTCTCCTTTTCTCACGATGTTTTCAAAAGATTTCTTTCCCAGGGTCGTTAAAAGGCGGCATTGTGCGGTAAAGGGTTAAGGTTACTCTACCGACCCAAAGGCAGCATAGTGTAATGGTGTGTCTCCTTCGTCATCCGTTTCTTCCATACATGCACCATTGTCTATCAGAAATGAAACGAGGCTCTTGTGCCCTTCATGACATGCCATGTGAAGGATGGTTCTCCCTTCTACTTTGTAATTGACCTGAAAGTTTAGGAGGTTAAGGTCACCTAGGGTCAAGGTCATTTGAGGTCAAACTTCCATAAAATATTTTGATCCATGCTCTTTGAAATGGAGGTTTAATGCATCTGCAAAAAGTATCAACCGAGGTCAACCTGCACAGATTGACAAAGGTCAAAATTTTTTCCTAACTGTAAATTTCCTGCATGTCAAAGGACTAGTCTATCTCATAATTCAGTCGGTCGTTAGACAAAATACTTTTATGGATCCATAATTAGGTGATGACTTGCTTGGTGTAATGCATCACAGAGATGCAATAAACCCCCTTTCACCAGAAAATGGCTGTTTTATAAATAATGATTAACCCGTTGCTAAACAATCCCATGCCTTCATGATCCTGTTCGAAAGCACTGTAGGCATAGAAAAAATCCTGGTAACAAACATTTTCTCCATTTCCGACAATGTTTTCTATCCTATAAAAAACTAGTTTTTTAGTTTGAGCCAGCTTAATTTTCAATAAGATGGGAATCTTAGATTTAACCACTTATAAACGGGTAAAACAGATGTTCAAGTAAGATTCCTAAAACTGAAATGAAACTGTTGGTAGCTGATATTGCATTACTCTATTAACCCTTTACCACACAATCCTGACTTTTAACAACCCTTAGTAAGAAGCCTTTTGAAAACATTATGGGTACAGGAGAAAATGCTGGTAACCAGCATTTTCTCCTTTTCCCACAATGTTTTCTACCCTTCCCAAAACAAATTTCAATTTTTGAGTCCAATTTATTTTGTCGTCTGCAAATGCTTTCAATTTGGACAGGTCTAAAATTTTGTCATTTGGTAAAGAGTTAAGCTTACAAATTATCCATTTACTACACATTCCCAAGTTTTAACCCTTTCCCAAACAAGCCCTGGTTTTCACATGTCTGCAGCACAAGTCTTTTGAAAACACTCGTAACGAGCAATTTCTCCTTTTCCAACAGTGTTTTCTACCCTTTTTGATCACTCTCTGCCATTTTCATCAAATTTAAACTTGTCATCTGCAAACTCTTTCAATTTGGACCAGTCCAAAATTTGTCATTTGGGAAAGGGTTAAAGAACCTGTAAGAAAAAGATTTGAAAACATTGTGGAAAAAGGAGGAAATGCTGGTAACCAGCATTTTCTCATTTTCCCTCAAAGTTTTCTAATCTTTCAAAGAAAAGTTCCATAATATGAGCTTCATTTCATTTATACTAGAAATTCGTAAATAGTTTCAAATTTGACAAGTTTAAAATTTTATCGTCTGCTAAAGATTTGACCCTTTACCACACAATCCCAACTTTAAATGACCCTGAGAAAAAAGGGTTTTAAAAAACATTGTAGAAAAAGAATAAAATGCTGAAAACCACAATTTTCTCCTTTTCCAATAATAATTTCAATCTAAACATTTGAGCCACATTTGAATGGTCATCTGCAAAGGCTGTAAATGTTGACAATTCAAAAATTTTATCGTTTGATAAAGAGTTATGATTCATAAATATGACCAAGAAAGTCACTCACAAGGTCTTTATTCTTTTCCACAATGGTCCTCACATTGTTTAGGTTGCCCTGGTTGAGAGCATCAAACATTCGCTTTCCAGTGTCTGTATCATGATTCTTCATGACAGACTTGACATACGATCCCATCCGCTGGGAAAATACTGAAAAATGTGACATAGGAAAAAAAAATGTGAAAAAAAAATCAGATGTTTATGTTATCTTAACTCAATTTGAAACCATTTGCAGACAACAAAATAAATTTGACCGAAATTGAGATTTGTTTTTGAATGGGTAGAAAATATTGTTGGAAAAGGACAAAATGCTGATTTAAAACCAGACCTTTCTCCTTTTTCCAAAATATTTTCAAAGGTCGCCTGCTTCAGGGTTCCTAAAACTCAGGATTTTTCAGACAAGGTTTACCATATTAATCTCATACCCAATACTGAAAAATAATATTTCAAGAAATCCGTCCTGTCATCTGAGTAACATCTATTTGTTGTCTGCAAATGCTTTCAATTTGGGAAAGGCTAAAATTTTTTTTCATACGGCAAAGAGTTAGAAAGTCATCCTCTAGCACCAAGTTAACACACTAACCATTGCAGACAAATTTTCTGTCATGCACTTAATCACTGGAAAAAAAAACATGACAGCAAATAACAAGAGTGAGGAATTTATCTGTTTATCTAATGTTTTTTACATGCATTCATATATATATATATAGAGCACATCTGTTTTTTTCGGTGTAAGAATTGAAAATTATTCCAAGTAAACATCATCGTTAATATTTTCATGAGTGGTGCATAGGAGTGAAGATATTACCGATGATGTCCACTAAATGAAATAAATTTTGATCTTTCACCGATAAAAACAAATATTCTATTTATTTCATGCTTCTAACCCCTTTTTCATTGGGACTTTCATAAAAATCCAGTAAAGCTGTTTTTGGTAATTCGCCCTGGCGTGCCTCCCCCAACGTAACGACATTACAACATTAAGTAAAGCGCAAGAAATGTAGGGTAAATGCGCGTAAATTATGTCCTATTTCCCTCTGGTTGAATGGCAGACGCTATTTACCTAGGTGACTAGTGCGCAGGAACTACTGTTTCTGCCTTCAATTGAAGAGTTATGGAAACATTTTCAGTAAATTTCACTAGTCATAACTGTGAATTACCGAACCTTGTAATCCACCATTATTTCCTGATGAACTACCAAAAAGCATGAAATAATAAACTCATAATCATGCTGGTGACCCATTGTTTAACCCTTTACCATACAATCCTGACTTTTAACGACTCTGAGAAAGAAGCCTTTTGAAAACATTGTGGGAAAAGGAGGAAATGCTGGTAACCAGCATTTTCTGCCTTTCCCACAATGTTTTCTATCCTACCCAAAACAAATTTCAATTTTTGAGCCAGATTTAAATCGTCGTCTGCAAATGCTTTGAATATGGACCAGGCTGAAATTTTGTTGCTTGGTAAAGGGTTAAATGGATGCTATCATTTAGTCATCTACTATAATTTTTTTACATAAGGAAATAAGTTCACCAAACAACAAATATATACGGTTTGTCTTTGAAACAGTAGAAAAGTTATCGTGGGAGGAGGAAAAAAAGCTGATTCCAAACCTTTTGTTTTCCTAATATCTTTTTTTTTTTTACAAATTTTTTACCAAACAACAAAATTTTTCATTGGACCAAAATGAAAGCATTTGCAGATGACAAATTAAATGCTGCTAAAAAGGTGATTTTTGTATTTGAAAAAGTAGAAAATATTGTGGGAAATGGAGAAAATGCTGGTTACCAGCATTTTCTCCTTTTCCCACAATGTTTTCAAAAGTTTTCTTCCTCATGGTCGTTAAAACTCGGTATTATGTGGTATAGGGTTAATACCTGTCTGCCTAAGGGTTGTAAAATTGTAGGATGCTTTAGCACAGAGTTAACATAAAATACATGAACCTGAAAGTTGCTCCTTGTCTTTATTATTTCTCTCTGACACAGTTTTACCGGGTACACAGTCACCCTCTGGTACAAGGGACGCCATGCCCGAATTTGATGCCCCGGAATCAAGGGTATCCCCTTCCTCCTCGCTGTCAGATTCAGGCATAGGTGGTGCGTCCCTCAACTTCTGTGGATCGTGAACAGGTTCACAGACAGCAGGGCTGAATAAAAACTTCATGTCTTCTACAAGCACCTGCATGTCTCCGTCATCCTGAATGCTCAGTATTCGTCCAAGTTTTCCGCATGCCTAAAACATGATAATGTAAGGGGAATCTAAAAAATTGTCCATTCTATCAACACTGCCTAGCTTTGACCATAAAGAAATATTCAACAGTAGCCTAGATCTATTTTCATTATAGAAATATTCTATCATAAATTATCTCTTTACCACACAACAAAATTTTAGACTAGTCCAATTTGAAAGCATTTGCAGATGACAAAATAAATGTGACTCAAAATTAAAACTTGTTTTGAGAAGGGTAGAAAACATTGTGGGAAAAGGAGAAAATGCTGGTTAACAGTATTTTCTCCTTTTCCCACAATGTTTTCAAAAGCTTTCTTTCTCAGCGTCGTTGAAACTCAGGATAAAGTGTGGTAAAGAGTTCACTGACCAGTTAACAGACCCAGGTCAGCCTGTGCGGACTGCGCAGACTCACCTGGGACGATACATTTTGCAAATGCATTAAGCTCCCTTTTAACAGAGCATGGCTCATATATTTACTGTGATATTAATTTGCAATTGACCCATTTTTAAATCAAAAGGATCTACTTCAAAAGTATGCAAGGGCAAAGGGCCTGGCTTCACCTAAATCTGAAATGAGCCGTCTGAAACCATACAGCAGATTCTTATAAGCACGATCTTAACCCATCTCGATGCCTAAACAACAGTACCCATTTCTTTAAGCTTCAAATAGCACTGACATATTCAAAACAAATGAGCCATACTCTGGCAAAAGGGGGCTTAATGCATCTCTGTAATGCACGATACCCAGCAAGTCCACATGTGATTAGGGATCCATAAAACCCATTTTGTCTGACAACCAAATGTATCATAAGGTAGAATGGTCCTTTGACATACAGAAAATTGACCAATAACAAAAAGTTTCGGCCCAGGTCAGCCTGCGCGGACTGCACAGGCTGACCTGGGTCGATACTTTTCGCAGATGCATTAAGCCCCTCTTTTTACAGAGCATAACTTGTATTTAAAAACATATGAACCATGCTCTGTGACAAGGGGTTAAATGCATCTGCAAAACAGTATCAACCCAGGTCAGCCTGCAGAGTCCGCGTAGGAACTGGATCAAAACCATGTTTTGTTTTAGGAAAATGTTCCACTTCTCTAACAACCACTCCACCTCATTATTCAGTTTGTTGATAGACAAATTGGATTTTGTAGATCTATAATTTTGTGATAGATCCATAATTATGTGATAGACTCATAATTATGTGATGACTTGCTTGGTTTAATGCATCATGGAAATGCATAAAACCCCCTTTTGCCAAGGCATGGCTCATTTTTTATCATTCAACTAACCACGTAATTGGCCAAGGTAGAATGTCTCAGTAAATCATATGGCTTGTTCTAGAATTATAAAGAATAATTAGTAAGAACAACTGAATTAAAGAATGACTGACAAGGCCCACGGTCTCAAACTTGCACAATATCATGTTGTGGTTGTGAGAAAGGTGGAATAATTTGTGATGTAACATTACATGTGTCACTGGGAAGTAACTGATACCTTCAAAGTTAATATAACCTTTTCCTGTGGGCTGTTAACGAGAACGTTGACTTTGGACACAACTATTGCACATTGATTTATGGACAGGATTTTTGTATGTGGTTGACATTTCCAAACAGTTATGCAGAAATTCATTTAATATAATTAAAAAAGTTACAAGCTGGACACGAACATAATTTCAACTCTTTACACATTTGACTTTTCCATGACCTTGACCTTTAACCTGTGCACATCATCTTTATGTGGTTGACAATTCTGCTCAGTTATACTGAAAATCATTACTAATAAAAAAAAAAATACTGGCCACACATTAACATAACCCTCCAAAATTTTCCTTTGTAAACATATATTTGACCTTGCCCTGACCTTGACATTTGATCTATGGACATGGTTGTAGTGTGCCAGATACTGTTTGTATGCGGTTGATTATTCTTTAAAGTTACAATGAACTTCATATATAATTAAATTGTTACAAGCCAAACACAAACACTACCTCCTAAAAAAAACATTTGACCTTGCTTTGACCTTGAACTTTAGTCACAACTCTTGCTCATGACACATCATGTTCATGTCGTTAACATTTGCACAAAGTTATCTTAAAATTAAATAATAGCGAAAAAAGTAATGGCCAGACACAAAAACATCACTGATTAACAGACAGTGATACAGACAAACCAAACAAAAACTTTACCCCCAGGAAATATCTTTGGAGGCATGAAAAAATTTGTTTTTATTTCAAAGCCTTTTTGGTCAGAATATCTGACAAATTATCAGACAAGATAGATTAAAGATCTGAAATGCAAACTAGGCTGCATGTCTATGCCTTCTAATCTCAACCTATAATGTCTGGAACACCTTTTAACTCTACCAAATGGCAAAATTTTGGACTGAACCAAATGGAAAGCATTTGCAGACGACAAATTATACGTTGCTAAAATAATAATTTCTGTCATTGATAGGGTAGAAAACATTGTGGGAAAAGGAGAAAATGCTGGTTACCAGCATTTTCTCCTATTCACACAACTGTTTTCAGAAGGCAACAATTGTTGTCAGGGTTGTTGAAAGTCCAGATTGTGTGGTAAAGAGTAAAAGCTATACTCAGCAAACCAAGATGTAAACAGATCCATCCATTACCTGCTGCATGTCTGTAGTGTAACCGCCATGGCCCTCTTGTAACTTTCGAAGCTTTCTGACATCTTTGATGATCTCTACTACCCCTTCGTTTTGAAAACCACTTTTCTACAAAAAAAAATAGTTGAAAGTAAGATTTGTGGAAAATCCAGAAATCCTAAAATTTAATTAATTTGATAAGAAAGTAGAGAAAAAGAGGTAAGCGACAGAATTTTAGATTCATCCATTACTGAAAGCACTTACAGATGACAAATGTACCGTAGCTAAACTGATTCACTTTGTCCTTGGTGAACAGCTTCTTCCCCTACGTTTGCTAAGTCTTCCAAAGCCTTTTTCTTCAGGGTTATAGAGATATGGGATTCTTTTTGAAAAAGTTAAATAACACACTCAACTGTCCGTTTTTCTTTTTGTATGTGTGTGTGTGTGTGTGTGTGTGGGGGGGGGGGGGGGTTGTTAAACCTCACATCCCTATATTACTTTATCAAATATCATATTTCTTCAAAAAATATAGTTGTTTTCAATACTTCCATTATGTAAATAATATTAGATATCTTAGTCATGTTAAACCTTCAGTCTTTATTAAACTTGATCAAATTGAAAGCACTTGCTGACAAATTGCCCATGAAAGGCATTCTCTCTTTTTTTCAACAATGTTTTCTACCCATTCACAACCAAATCCTGTTACACGAGCTTCATTAGTCGTCTGCAAATGCTTTCATTTTTGACAATTTTACGATATTGTCTGGTAAAGAGTTAAGTTGTCATATGCATGTTAACTCTTTACCACACAATCCCGAGTTTTAATGACCCTAACATAATAGGTTTTTGAAAACATAGTAGGAAAAGAAGAAAATGCTGGTAACCAGCATTTTCTCCTTTTCCTACTATGTTTTCTACCCCATCAAAAACAAATTCCATCATTCGAGCCACATTTCAGTTGTCGTCTGCAAGTGCTTTCAATTTGGACCAGTCTAAAATTTTGTCGTTTGGTAAAGATTTAAGGGTTTAAATTGATTTACAAACTTACCCTATATAAAGCTTTTGTGACAATAACATACATATTTCCATCTTCGTACTGAACTCTTGCCATTTCACCTTTATACAGCAATTCTTGTACAGTACCAGTCTCTGATATACACTGAAATAGAAAATAACAATTTGTCTTTTATACAATAATTCTTGAACAGTACCAGTCTGATGTACACTGCAATAGTAAAATAACAATTGGTCAAAAAAAATCATTTTATCCAAAATTTCTGTATGTTAAAGATATCCCCCCCCCACCCCCGGGGAAGATAGCTTTTGAAATTATTGTGGCAAATAGAAACAAGGGCACTGCATACAGGTGCCAACACTTAGCTGTTGATGTTTGATTTTTAGTGAAAATTCCAGGTCAATAAAGGAGCATAATTCTGTCAAAATACTTTGATTAATTGATTGATTGATTGATTGTATGGTGTTTAATGCCGTTTTCAATATTATTTCAGTTATATCACGGCGGCCAGTGCACCTATCCATGCTTTCCTGGAGTTTCTTGTACCAGTACTACTCACAATATTCTTTCCAAGCCAATGGCTGCTTTCCCACATAGCCATCGTCAAAACAATGGTCAGCGGGTGAGAGAGGAATGAATCCTGTCCAATGACTATCATCAATCCTCAGAAAGAAATTGGCCGAGCCGGCGATTGAACCAGTGACCACCTGTTCTCAAGTCCTGTACGCTACCGACTGAGCTACGGGGGCTCGGCAAAATACTTTAATGGTTACCTGCCCTTGTTGCATAGGTTCCCCTTTTGACAATTAACAACCTGTCCCAGTTTGAACCAAATATCTTCAGTGATAACAGAGATATTATAAATTGTCAAAAGTATTCCCATGACGACACAGATGACAATGCTAAGGCTACAAAAATACCCCAACGTGTTCTTCGAAAACAGTCGAGCTAAAAATGATGGTAAGCAGTGAGTAATCTGCATTTTCTCCTTTTCCACAGTATTCCCTACCCTATGAAAGATATGTCCCATAGTTTGATCCTCGATTTATGTCATACCAAATTGCCATAAATTTGTTCATTTAACCCATTACCACACAATCCCGCGTTTACCAACCCTGACAGAGAAGGCTTTAAAAAACATCCTAGGAAAAGGCGAAAATGCTGGTAACCAGCATTTTCCTCTTTTTCCTATCAAGGACAAATCTTGTCACAGGGGGCACCTTCAAAATGTTGTCTGTAGATGCTTTCAATTTGGACCACTCTTAAATTTTGTCATTTGGGAAAGAGTTAACCCTTTACCACACAATCCCAAGTCTTAATGACCCCGTAGAAGAAGGCTTTTGAAAACATTGTGTGAAAAGGAGAAAATGCTGGTAACCAGCATTTTCTCCTTTTCACACAATGTTTTCTACCCAATCAAAGACAGATATCATCATCTGCACAACAGTTTATTTGTTGTCTGCAAAGACTTTCAATTTGGTCAGAGCCAAAATTTTGTCGTTTGGAAAAGAGTTAAGCCACAACTTATTTATCGGTTGCAAAGTGCGTTCAGCATCAAAGACTCTAAAACTTTGCAATCTCGTGAAAAGAGAACTCTTAACATGACTCATGATTTCAGCTCTATAACCACAGTGATATGGAAACGTGGTTAAATCGGTGTCAATCTCTATTCTGTATAAAGTAAGAATTAATCCACTTTTGCATACTAAATATGAACTTATTTTTCTTTTATCAAGACTTGGTCATGTTAGATTCCAAATAATCTTCTTTCTATTGTGGTTTATCATTCAATAAACCACGGTTGTGAGTTATGAGGCACAATGAGTAAACCACTTGGGCTATCGCCTGCATGGATTATTCATTGTGCCTCATAAACCATGATAGAAAGAAGATTATTTCTTAATTCTGGAATTTTAAGTACCTGTTTCATATCATCGGTCCAGCCACCAGGAATGTTTGCATTGGTTTGGACATCTTTAAAAGATTTCAAATCCATGTTCACAGTAACTTTATCTCCATTCTTCAACCTTATGATACCTAAAATGAACAAGAACATATTAAGGAAGATGTGAAATGAATATAGCTATCCCCTTTCAAAGATGTGAAATGAATATATCTATCTCCTTTCAAAGTAAAATAATTCAGATATTGTTCTCAGCAACAATGGTGAGTTATGATAGGTTATAATGTTTCTTTCATAGCTCTTTTAAAAGCATAATAAAACTAGAACTGTCATAAAGCAGACAAATACCCACACCCCCACCAGCACCTTGTCACTGAATCAACACAATCAGAGAACGGAAATCATTTTCAAGACACAGTTCACCCGTGACCTTGACCTTTGACCCATGTGACCCCAAAACAATAGGACACCACCTTGGGTCAAGAGCAATAGCTTGTATAAAGTTTCAGGGTCCTAGGTCAAACGGCTTTTGAGTTACAGCACGGAAACAATTTTCAAACAAAGTTCACCCATGACCTTGACCTTTAATCCATGCAACCCAAAAACAATAGGGCACCTCCTTGGGTCATGAGCAACACCTGTATAAAGTTTCACGGTCCTAGGTCAAACGGCTTTTGAGTTACAGCACGGAAACGATTTACACACAAAGTTCACCTGTGACCTTGACCTTTGATCCATGCAACCCAAAAACAATAGGGCACCTCCTTGGGTCATGAGCAACATTTGTATAACATTTCAGGATCCTAGGTCAAACGGCTTTTGAGTAAGAGCATGGAAACGAAAAGATGGACGGATTGACGGACAAGCAGACAGACAGACGCACGTACAAAGGGACGGACAGATGGACGGATGAATGAATGGACAGAGAGACAGACATGGTGAAACCAGTATACTCCCCTCTACTTCTTAGGTTGGCGGTATAATTACTCATGCAAATACTGTCTTTTCATGGTTAACATTGGGGATCTTGAAACTTTGCAGGTTTTGTATTCTTATGCACTATATAATCCATATCTCAGGGGTACTAGAAACTATCAGCAAATGTATGTATATAATGACACTGTTAAATTACAAGGATAGAAAAGATTTTTTTTTTTTGTCTTTTTTGTCTTCATGGAAGTAAGGGAAAAAAACCTAAGCACACTATTGTACGACACTAGACAACAAAATTCTAGACTTGTCAAAACTGAAATCATTTGCAGGGGACAAATTAACCCTTCACCACATGACAAAATTTTAGACTGGCCCAAATTGAAAGCATTTGCAGACGACTAATTAAAGGTGGCCCAAATGATGAAATTTGTCATCAATATGTTAGAAAACATTGAGGGAAAAGAAGAAAATGCAGATTACCAGCATTTTCTCCTTTTCCCTCAATGTTTTCAAAATGCCCTTTTTCTCAGGGTCGTTAAAACTTGGGGTTATGTGGTAAAGGGTTTAATGTGGCTCCAATGACTGAATTTTTCTATGAAAGGTAAGAAAACATTATGGGAAAAGGAAGAAATGCAGGATAAATGTATTTTCTCCATTTTTCCACAATGTTTTCAAAAGCTTTCTTTTTCAGGGTTGAGAAAACACAGGATTCTTTGGCTAAGGGTTAACCCTTTACCACACAATCCCGAGTTGTAATGACCTAGTAGAAGAACGCTTTTAAAAACATTGTGGGAAAAGGAGAAAATGCCAGTAACCAGCATTTTCTCCTTTTCCCACAATGTTTCCTATCCTTCTCAAAAGAAATTTCAATTCTTCAGTCACATCTATTTTTTCGTTTGGAAATGCTTTCAGTTTGGACATGTCTAAAATTTTGTCATTTGTAAAAGGGTTAACCCTTTACCACACAATCCTGACTTTTAACAACCCTGAGAAAAAAGCCTTTTGAAAACATTGTGGGAAAAGGAGAAAATGCTGGTAACCAGCATTTTCTCCTTTTCCCACAATGTTTTCTACCCTTCCCAAAACAAATTTCCATTTTTCAGTCACATATATTTTGTCATCTGCAACTGCTTTCAATTTGAACTAATCTAAAATTTTGTCGTTTGTAAAAGGGTTAAGTACGTACCAACAAGAGGCAGATGATCCACATAAACATTCCCACCGACAGTGGTCTTGGAAGCAACAACATCTACATAACCGCCGGCTCCTAACCTATACTCTTCCTCTCTATTACCAAGATCCCATTTCACTCGCACCCAGGCATTTGCCACACCATCTTTAAGGTCAACGAACGACACCACTGTGCCTTTGTTTGTCTCACCACCTATGAGAATGCAGATCACAAAATCTGATTGAATGATTTTCATTTATTTCTCGTCCCCACCGGTACGGCCAACACCGGTATGGCTTTTAGTTAATGTGGGAAAAGAAGAAAATGCTGGAAAACAACCTTTCCTCCTTTTCCCACAATACCTTCTGCCCTTCAAAAACAAGTTTCAATTTTTTAGCCATGATTACTTTGTCGCATACAAATGCTCTTTGTTTGGACAAGTCTAAATCTTTGTAGTGAGGTAAAGAGATAACCCTTTACCACTTGACAAAAATTTATACCTGTCCAAATTGAATGCATATGCAGACAACAATTTCAACATGGCTCAAATGATGTAATTTTTGTTTGATACAGTAGGAAACATTGTGGGATAAGGAGGAAATGCTGGTTACCAGCATTTTCTCCCTTTTCCTGTGATGTTTTCAAAAGGCTTCTTCCTCAGGGTCTTTAAAAGTCGGCTCTGTGTGGTGAAGGGTTAATGTCCCATCCCAAGACTTTTACTAATTTCGGATGGCCAGCAGTGGGGCTCAAACTCACGCCCTCAAGTGGCCAAAGATTTGTTCGTAAGTCTCATGATCTACAACTCAAGCTATTCAGGCTGCCCACATGAATTTGCAAGGTGCATTGAATTGAACTGCCTGTATTGCCTATTGTCCCACAGTAAGTTTAGATATGTAGATTTTTAACCCTTATTGCCAAGCCTCCGTATTTCAGTTGGTAGCATACAGGACTTGAGAACAGGAGGTCGCTGGTTTGATCCCCAGCTTGGCCAATTTCTTTCCGAGGACTGATGATAGTCATTGTGACAGGATTCGTCCTCCTATCATCGCTGACCATTGTTTCGACAATGGTTATGCAGGAAAGCAGCCAGTGGCTTGAAAAAAATACTGCATGGAGTACTGGTAGGAGAAAACTCCAGGAAAGCATGGAGAGGTGCATTGGCCACCCCGATATAATTGAAATAATGATGAAAACGGCATTAAACACCATAAATCAACTGATCTGTCTTAACCCTTATCAAACAATCACAACTTTGAATGACCCAGAGTAAGAAGCCTTTTGAAAACATTGTGGGAAATGGAGAAAATGCTGGTAACCAGCATTTTCTCCTTTTCCCAAATTTTTTTCTATTATATCAGAGAACTTAAGCTTATTTGTATCAAATTTGAATTTGTCATCTGCTGATGTTTTGAATTTGGGATTCTAAAATTTGTCATGTGGCACAATACTTTTCCCAAGCCACTAGCTGCTTTGCCACATAATCAACATCAAAACAATGCTCAGCAGTGTGGGAGGAATGAATCCTATCACAGTGACTATCATCAATCCTTGGAAAGAATTGACTAGGCTAGGGATTTGAACCAATGACACCCTTTTCTCAAGTCCTGTGAGCTACTGACTGCGCATCAAAGCTTGGCTACACCACTTTTGAGAATGCAGATCAGAGGAACATGTTAGGTGAGACAAACTAGAATGAACTGGTAGACAATACAGACTTGAGATTAGATTGCAGAGCTCCAGATCGAAGGAGTGATTTTGATTTCAAAATTGAAAATATTAATCACTCTACACTAAACCCTTTGTTATGGGTACTCATTAGAATCGTCTCATTGAGACAATTCTAATGAGTACCCACAACATAGGGTTTGGAAGAGAAATAATGGATTTAGATTACTATAACTCCCTGTAATCTGGAGGTCTTGATTGCATGTTCTGTGCAGTCTGATCTTGATCTACACTGTCCACAAAAGCTTCCTGTGTCATCTATGGTATGGAAAAAGTGAACCTTGGAAGGTCATTTAAAAGATTTAAATTTAAATATATTTTTATATTTAAATATTTAAAATTTATATTGGTGCCCACTTTTAAGAAGCCTATTAGTTGAGATATATAAGTTAACAGTATTTGATTGATTGAATGGTTTTTACATCACTTTCAACATTATTTCGGTCATATCACGGCACCAGCTCACATATTCATGTATATCCTGGGTTCCACCAGTCCAATGCTAGGGCTCTGAAGTGTCTTACCCGAGGACAATCCCATGAAAAATCCAGTGGATTAACTCTTTACCACACAACAAAATTTTAGACTGGTCCAAATTGAAAGCATTTGCAGATGACAAACTAGATGTGCTTCAAATGATTGAATTTGTTTCTGAAAGGTTAGAAAACATTGTGGGAAAAGGAGAAAATGCTGGTTACCAGCATTTTCTCCTTTTCCCACAATGTTTTCAAAAGGCTTCTTCTTCAGGGTCGTTAAAAGTCAGGATTGTGTGGTAAAGGGTTAAGTAAGACTCAAACCCGTGGCCTTCAGGTCATGAGTCTTCACTTTACCAATGAGCCACGCAGGACCGCAAACAGTACTTGAAGAGAAAGATTCATGGACAAATCTCCATATGGCAGGGCAGTATGTAGTATACTGGTCTATCCCACAGATAGATAACTATAAATGTATAACTTTTGCTTGTATAAGGGGACACTTATACTGTCTTCCAATACAGCTAGCAATAGAACATTCACCTTGGGATATAGAGGTCCTGGGTTCAATCCCACTTTGGGAGGTTACTAGTATTTAACCCTTTACCACACAATCCAAACTTTTCACGACCCTTTTGAAAACATTGTGATGAAAAGGAGATATACCAGTAAGCAGCATTTTCTCCTATGCCCACAATGTTTGCTTACCTTTTATAGAAAAATTCTCGGCTGCAAATGCTTTCAATTTCAAAGAAACTCAAATTTTGTCATTTGGTAAGGAGTTACAGGAGCTCTTACACTTACAAGACAACAAGATTCTGGCTTTGTCCATATTAAAGTAAAGGTAGACCAAAAATCAAATGTGGCTCAAATAATTAAATTTGTCTTGAACAACATTAAAAAATTGGAAAGACCAGCATTTTCTCCTTTCTTCTCAATATATATAACAGTAATCTCCATCAGGACTGTGAAAACATGTGATTATTAAGTAAAAGGTTAAAGTATACAAATGATAGATGCATTTATCCAGTCATTCACCAGTAATCTTAAAACAAAGTTGAATAACAATTTTATCTTCAAAAACATTGCAGCAGTTCAAATTGCTCCTAAGAGTCTTGGAAAAACATGAAGCTACAGTTCTGATAGCTAATCAACAGAACTTTCGACCTTTCCAAATCAAAAGCATATGCAGACAAATCAAATGTGGCTCAATTGTTAGATTTGTCTTCCACAGGGTAGAAAACATTGTGAGAAGAGGAGAAAATGGTGGTTACCAGCATTTTCTCCTTTTCGTAAAAGGTTTTCAAAAGCCTTCTTTCTCAAAGTTATTAACCCCTAACCTGCTATATAACTAAAATTAAACCTTAAAGTCGATAGTGAAAAATAAAAAAATTACTATTTCAAAGTTAGTTTCCAGGGAAAATATCCCTAATTGGGCAGTGTAGATCAAAGATCAGACTGCACATTCTGTGCAGTCTGATCTTGATCTACACTGTCTGCAAAAGGTCTTTGAGTCTCACTTAGCAGCTTAAGGGTTTAGACCTGAGATTCTGTGGTAAATTCAAAGTAATCCTGTATAATTACCATCCAGATTGTGGTAATTCCAGTGTGGGCCTCTGATAACCTCCGACCTCTCAAACACCCCTTTCAGTTTGCACTTCTTACTCGAACTCCTGGCTGGAAGATTTACCCTGTAAACATGAAAGAAAAAAAAAATCATTGTAAATTGATCAGAAATATGTGATATAATGCTTCAATTTTTATACAATTTTTAGTAAATATATACACATCTGTATATGTCTAATAAAATGAAGGAGTTTTCCGAACAACATTTAGTACAACAAAGTCCCAGATAGAGGGAGTGATTTTGATTTCAAAATTGAAAATATTACTTATTCTCCACTAAACCCTATGTTATGGGTACTCATTAGAATCGTCTCACCGAGACGATTCTAATGAGTACCCACAACATAGGGTTTGGAAGAGAAATAATGGATTTAGAATGCAATCACTCCCTCTTATCTGGAGCTCTGAGTACATGTCCATAGAAGATCTTACATGTGTGTTCCAGCATTTTCTCCATTTCCCACAATGTTTTTAAAAGACTTTTTCTTCAGGGTCGTTAAAAAATGGGATTGTGTGGCAAAGTGCTAAACACAATATCTAAAACAAGATAAAAACAAGGCTTGCAGCATTTTTACCTCATCTTAGATGGTGGTGAGTATGGTCGGGTTAGTATGAATGGTGATACAGTTCATTTGTATTGTTATTACACCTGTGCATTATTGACCCACTCAATACACAAAATATTTAACTCTTTACCACACGACAAAAATTTCAGACTTGTCCAAATTGAAATCATTTCCAGATGACAAGTTTAATTTCATTAAAATGATGTGATTTGTAGGGGAAGGAAACATCATGTGAAAAAGAGAAAATGTTGGTTCTAACGGTTGTTAAGTCAATGGGTTTACACCTCTGCCCAGCCATTGATAATGTTACAAATATGTCTAACTTGTGCTTAACCCTATCCAAAACAAGCCCTGGTTTTCACGTGTCTGCAGTACAAGTCTTTTGAAAACACTGTGGGAAAAGGAGAAATTGCTCGTAACGAGCAATTTCTCCTTTTCCCACAGTGTTTTCTACCCTTTTTGAGACCTTTCTGCCATTTTCATCAAATTTAAAATTGTTGTCTGCAAACTCTTTGAATTTGGACCAATCTAAAATTTGTCGTTTGGGAAAGGGCTAAAACAGCTGTACCTTTCCTTTAAAAATTTGAATTAACAGAACTTAAGAATTACAGAATATCCATATCCATTAACTCTTCAGCAGCCATAAAAGATTTCACACAAATGTCCAAACTGAAAACATTTGCAGAAGATAAATTAAATGTGACTTATTAAATGATGGGATTTGTGCTTGAAAGGTAAAAGACACTGTGATAAAAAGGAGAAAATGCAAAATACTGGTTACCAGCAATCCCCTTTCGCCACAGTGTTTTCGAAAGCCTTCTGTCTCAGGGTCTTTCAAACACTAGGTTGTTTGGTAAAGGATCATTATCTCTAGGAACAAATTTGTAGCAGATGACTTTGAAACATCCTTTCAGAGCTCCAGACAGAGGGAGTGATTTTGATTTCAAAATTGGAAATATCAATTATTCTCCACTAAACCCTATGTTATGGGTACTCATTAGAATCATCTCATCGAGACGATTCTAACAAGTACCCACAACATATGGTTTGGAAGAGAAATAATGAATTTAGATTACCATCACTCCCTCTTATCTGGAGCTCTGTCCTTTTTGATAAAAAACAATGAACATGAATACAACATAAAAACCAGCTGACAAAAGGAGAAATTGAATGTTACAAGCTATCTTTCATTTTATCACAATGTCTTCAAAAAGTGGTCTGCAGCAAAGCAAAAAAGTAGTCTATTGGATGAAATGATTTTAATTAACCTTTTACCACACAATCCAAAGTTCTTATGACCCTGAAAGAAAAGGCTTTTGAAAACATTGAAGGAAAAGGAGAAATTACCAGTAACCAGCATTTTCGCCTTTTCCCACAATTCTACCAACTGAAAGACTAAAATCATCATCTGAGCTACATTTAATTTGTCCTCTGCAAGTGCTTTCAATTTGGTCCAGTCCAAAATTTTGTTGTTTGGTAAAGGGTTAAAAAAAGAACAAAAATAAAATAATTACAATCATAAACCCTTACTGTTGTGATAGTTCAGTATCAAATCTGACAAAGGCATGGGACAAGCTGTGCGCATCTGCCATATAACATTTTGTACACAAATCTATTTTACACAGCAAGCAGTGATATCTGATTCCACGAATAGGGGTCGTCTTGCAGTTACTGCATTTCTTGTCTTGATGATATATACCTACATATATAAGAGAAGTTATCAGTGAATCTATGTACAACAACTGTCATTCTGTATGGCATGCAACATGCGAAAAGGGGCCTTCAGACATATGCATAATAATGTGTTGTCCTAGATCAGCCTGTGCAGTCTGTGACTAATCCGGGTAGACACTTCCCGTTTTTGTGCTATTTTCTGTTTTCGCGAAAGTCTACCGTATGAAAAAATCTTATGTAGTCATAAAGTGCTGTCTCAGGACGACACTTTACACAAATGTCCCAAGGTCTCATTTTGCATGTTGCGGGCCATATATAGAAGAAACTGCTTCTTTCAAAACACTTTTCTAAACAATCTAAGTTTTTGCTGCGAAATACATGTAAATAAGTTTATAGCTTTGAGACAGGTAAACCCAGTTCAAAGCCCATTTACATTACTGAAAAGCCCAGTGGGGGCCAAAAGTAAACAAAGTGGCTGATAAGTTACATCTAAATTTAAATCATACCATTGAAAAGTATGGAAATGCTTTTAATTTGGTCAACATTTTTGTCATTTGGTAAAGAGTTACCTATCCTGAGAATGAACTGAGGTAATTTTCCCACTATACATGTAATACCAGGAGTGTTCAAATATGAATGCATCTAAGCACTAAAATTGATTCTTTGTAGGTTTCACTGAAATTTTTATTTTGTTCCCTCAAAGTATTCACCTCCAACAGATATACAAAGTTTCAGTCTCCGGATCCAATCTTTGAAGGCATTTTTATAGTCGATTTTAGGTATACTATGAAGACAGTGGAATTCATTTTCTGTCAACTCTATTTCAGCGTGTGAAAACGATCACTTTCAGACAATGTCTTTTGTACGAGGTGCATGACTTTCTGAAGCAGGAAAAAGTCACTGTGCTCCCCGCACCCTCTGTATTCACCTGACCTTGCTCCTTGTTGCTTCGCTTTGTTTCCAAAGATAAAAAGATACCTTTCAGGTTGAAAATTTGTTCAGCCCAAACACCTCGGTTCTGCAATATTCCAGCTTTTTCTCCATTTTCCACAATGTTTTTTATCCTATCAAAGACAAACCCCTTGGTAGGAGCCTTATTTGATATGTCATCTGCAAATGCTTTGAATTTGGACAAGTACTAAAATTTTGATTTCTATACTATCAAGGACAAAATCCCTTGGTATGAGCCTCATTTGTTGTCTGTAAATGCATTCAATTTGAACAAGTCAGAAATTTTGTCGTTTGATAGAGATGATCTTTTCCAAACAATGTGGCAAACACAAAAACTCCCATCAATTAAAGAAGGCAGAACCCTAGTAGCGCAGTCAGTAGCATACAAGACCTGAGAACAGGGGGGTCGGTGGTTTGAATCTCTAGCTCGGCCAGTTTTTTTTCTGAAGACTGACGATAAATCATTGCAAGAGGATTCATTCCTCTCTCACTGCAGCTCTGATCGTTTTTTCACTGATAGTTATGTGGGAAAGCAACCAGTGACTTGGGAAAAAAACTGTGTAAAATACTGGTAACAGAAACTCCAGGGAAGCATGGATAAGTGCACTAGCCATTGTAACTAAAAATAATGTTGAAAACAGCCATAAAAACCAACCAAACAACAACCATTCGTTTGTTTGTTCGTTCAATCAATCAGTCAATCAACAAATCAATCAATCAAACAGAGAAGGGTGTGAAGATCCCCATACCAACTTGCTGGATATCATAAGCTCTAAGCTCATATTGCCCTGTATAGCCAGATTTATAGCTTCTCTCAAGTCCTGTATCCCAAACAACATTGACTTTGTTATCAGCAGCTTGCTTAGGCACATAACTTAAAGTTCCGAGGTCTAAAGATGAGGCGTCTCTGATAGTCTGTTTCCAGTCTGGTCCCCGGACTACTCGAATGCCTGGTTTCATCCATACTGGCCACTGGCTCCCTGCACTCATCTATCAGCATGACAAGAAGAAAATTGTATTGTTAGTAATTTCCCTGCGGGTAAACAAGTGAAACAAAGAAAAGCATTTGCTGGAAATGAGAAATGATGGTTGAAACAGGAGCATTTGCTTGTTTAACTCTTTACCAAACAACAAAATTTTAGACTGGTCCAACTTGAAAGCACTTGCAGACGATGACATATATGTGATTGAAAAACTGAAATTTGTTTTTTGGGGGTTAGAAAACATTGTGGGAAAAGGAGAAAATACTGGTTACCAGCATTTTCTCCTTTTCCCACAAGGTTTCAAAAGGCTTCTTTCACAGGGTCGCTAAAAGTCGAGATTGTACGGTAAAGAGTTAAGCCTTAACCACACAATCCCAAGTTTTAACAACCCTTTTAACAAGTTTTAACAACCCTTTTAACAAGCCTTTTGAAAACATTGTGGGAAATGGAGAAAATGCTGGTAACCAGCATTTCTTCAACACAGAAACCCCCATCCATTAGAGAAGGCTGAACCCTGTTAGCACAGTCAGTGGCATACAAGACCCGAGAACAGGGCGGTTGCTGGTTCAAATCTCTAGCTCAGTCAGTTTTTTTTTCTGATGGTAACCATCATTTTCTTCTTTTCCTAAAATGTTTTCTATCCTCCTAAGAGTAAGACTCTTATTGTTAAGTCACAATTATTTTGTCTGTAAAAGCTTTCAATTTGGGCAAGTCTAACCTTTTGGTCAAAGACTAACTTACTTTCAGATGACAAAGTTCTAGAACTGTCTATATGAAAACATTTGCAGGGGACTACTAAACTCTTTACCAAACAACAAAATTGTAGACCAGTCCAAATTGAAAGCATTTGCAGACGACAAAATAAATGTGACCCAAAAATTGAAATTTGTTTTTGAAAGGATAGAAAACATTGTGGGAAAAGGAGAAAATGCTGCTTACCAGCATTTTCTCCTTTTCCCACAATGTTTTCAAAAGGCCTCTTTCTCAGGGTCGTTAAAACTCGGGATTGTGTGGTAAATGGTTAAGTTTTTACCAAACAATCCCGGGTTTACACGACCCGGGAAAGAAGCCTTTTGAAAACATTGTGGGAAAAGGAGAAAATGATGGTAACCAGCATTTTCTCCTTTTTCCATGATGTTTTCTTCTCTTTCAAAAACAAGTTTCAATTTTTGAGTCACATTTATTCTCTCGTCTGCAAAAGCTTTCAATGGACTGGTCTACAGTTTTGTCGTTTGGTAAAGGGTTTAATGTGCCTCAAATAATGGAAATTATAGTTGTTAAAAAAAGGCACAATAAAAAATAGTTTCCAGCATCTTCACCCTTTCTTAAAGTTAACCCTTTATCGCACAATGCCACCTTTTAACGCCCCCTGAAAAGAAGCCTTTTGAAAACACTGTGGGAAAAGGAGAAAATGCTGGTAACCAAAGAAAAGAAAAATTGCAGAAAAACTGACAAAATATTGGTATCTCAAGGTTGTTTTGGTCAGAACATGTAACAAAATTGTGGACTGTATAGAATCATCATCAGATTCCATGTTTGGTGCAGCCTGATCTTGATCTACACTGTCCACGTAAGCAACCTGACTCGGTTCCAGAGCTGTAAAGGTTATAGTCATTAAAACTCTGGATTGTGTGGTAAAGGGTGCAAAGCATAACTATTTTGTAATTCTAGAATGACAAGCAGAAATGTCTAGATTGGAAACAGAAGATGTAAAGGAGAAACACTAGAAATAAAGAAATGTCTTTCTTGATATGTAAACCACATCCTTTTCTATCAATATTTGCAGAGTGGAAAAAAAAGTTATAGTTGAATTTTAACCCTTTACCAAACAACAAAATTTTGGACTTGTCCAAATCCAAAGCATGTACAGACAACAAATTGAATATGGCTAAATTGGTGGAAATGGTTTTAGAAAGGGATGAAAACATCGTGGAAAAAGAGAAAATGCCGACTACCATCATTTTCTCCTTTTCTTACAATGTTTTCAGAAGTCTTCTTCATCAATGTCATTGAAATTTTTTAAATTTAGGATTGTGAGGTGAAGGGTTAACACTTTACCACACAATCCCGACTTTTAATGACCCTGAGAAGGAAGACCTTTTTAAAACATTGTGGGAAAAAGAAAAAATGCTGGTAACCAGCATTTTCTCCTTTTCCCACAATTTTCTTTACCCTTCCCAAAAGAAATTTCAATTTTAGAGTCACATTTATATTGTCATCTGCAAATGCTTTGAAATTTGACCATTCAAAAATTTTGTCATTTAGTAAAGGGTTAACAGGTAATTTAAGGTTTACATGATAAACAGTTAGTCAGACAACAATATTTAACCCTTTACAGCACAATGACGCCTTTTGACACCCCTGGGAAAGAGGCCTTTTGAAAACATTGTGGGAAAAGGAGAAAATGCTGGTAACCAGCATTTTCTCCTTTTCCCACAATGTTTTCTACCCTATCAAAGAAAATGTGCACCATTTTAGCCAAACTGAAATTGTCGTCTGCAAATGCTTTCAATTTGGAGAAGGCTAAAATTTTGTCGTCTGGTAATGGGTTAAGGAAAGTCCAGCTTGAAAGCATTTGCAGATGAAAAAGAAAAGTTATCATAATTGATAGGATGTGCCATTGAAGGGTAAGAAGCATTGTAGGACAAAGAGAAAATGCTGGCAACCACAATTTACTCCATTTTGCATC
This sequence comes from Tridacna gigas, assembly GCA_945859785.2. Lineage (NCBI taxonomy): Eukaryota > Metazoa > Mollusca > Bivalvia > Cardiida > Cardiidae > Tridacna > Tridacna gigas. The sequence goes on from OX244036.2 coordinate 60,570,823, forward strand.
ATCTTTTCAAAAAGCCTTCTCTTTCAGGGTTTTTAACCCAACAGCTTGTTTGGTAAAAAGTTAAATAAAATGGCTTTTATTTTACTTTCTTCTTATCAAATAAATCTTTAAAAGCTGAATCTTCAGCCTCTGGGTTTAGCCCTGGGTAAGTCCAATTGAAAGTGAAAGTAGACTTATTTTAACCAAACTTATTTGGCTTTAACTTACTGAAAAATATCGCTACAACCCAGTGAATCTTAATATTGTGACCTGACACAAAGCCAGCAGTCTTACAAAAAAGTTATAACGTACAAAGAGTTGATAATATGAGCAACGATAAATGTCGAATTGTCAAGGAAGTAAAAATACCAGAAGGGGGGGTAGTCCAATGGGGGGGAAAACGCCTTTAACACGTAAGCGCGACGAATTAAACCTTTTCGTCAGATAAAAAGAATACATTCCAGCTGAAAAAAAAGGTATCAATGTTTAAATTAAAATTGCACTTTGAAATAAAAATTTCTTTACCGAAGGCATAATATAATTCTTCTACAGTTAAGAAATTCTACATTGACACCGGTAGAGTTTGTCTACTTTACCATACCGAGTTGTACGAAACAGTAGAGTTTAGTGTATCAAGTAAAATTGATTGACCATTCGGCAAATCTCGGGTGATCCGTTGATGTTGTTACGGAATGGAATCGAACGAGTTATGACGCTGAATCGCACCTCTGACTTTTCGCTACATTGTAAAAATATTGATCAATCCGTACCATAATTCAATTATTCTGCTCTTTCCCTGAATAAGTGGGAGTTTTGGTGTTTGGTATTCATTTCTGTCAAATAAAACAAAACGACCTACACAAAAATTGACAACTAATAGGTTGCAATTTCCCAACGTTCTCGAACGCAAAAATATCTTCTCTCGGTTCCAAGAGTAATCACGAAAACTTGTCTGTTTTCCCCCTACCTTTCAAAAGTATAATACGATAATAAGATTTCTTTTAATTTTTTTTTTCCTAAACTTTCGGGAGTCTTGAAAGTTTTGAGCGTTAACAGGGAGAAATTAAATCATCGAGTTTAAATTATTTTTCTGGTTAAATTATTTATTTGGCATCAAGCAAAAAAATAATTGTAAGACATTTTTTTCAAATAATGCGAAATCCGACTTGTGTTGAAATTTACTTGTAGAGATTTGGACATTATCAGGCGGTAGGCAGGAGCAGTTCTATGTCCCCATAATCATCAAATCAACATCAGAAACATACATTGACTCTTTACCAAACAACAAAATTTAAGACTCATCCAAACCGAAAGCATTTGCAGACGACATATTAAATGATACTCAAAACATAAAGTTTGTCTTTCAAAGGGTGGAAGACATTGTGGGAACTTGAAGAAGAAAATGCTGGTTACCAGCATTTTAATCTGTTCCAACAATGTTTCTAATGGTCACGAAAAGCCCAGCATTGTTTGGTAAAGAGTTAGATATATAGGTATATAAACCTTACATCTTGTAAAACGGAACTACTTTCCGGAAGCGTTCCGTTGGAGTGCGACACCGGTCAGATTCAATGTAGTCTCATCTAATCTACGGCATAGCCAATGAAAGCAATATTATGGTATTTCCGTGGTTTATGATGATCGACAGATTTACCTCTGGTGTTCTTTTTGTCGTTACTGTAACTGATAATGCCTAAGACCTGTTTATATGATTTCCCCAATGACAAAGGCAGACAAATATATGATCCACGCTACGAGAAAATGGTATATAATTCATCTCCGTAATGAATTAACCCTTTGCCATACAATCATGACTTTTAACGACCATGAGAAAAAAGCCTTTTGAAAATAATGTGAGAAAAGGAGAAAGTGCTGGTAACCAGCATTTTCTCCTTTTCGCACAATGTTTTCTACCCTTCCCTTAACAAATTTCAATTTTTCAGCCACATTTATTTTGTCGTCTGCAAATGCTTTCAATTTTGACTTGTCTAAAATTTTGTCATTTGGTAAAGAGTTAAATGGCAAATAGTTAAAATTAATTACGTTTCTTCTGTTTGCTTCTGTATTTTTGATTTAGGTTATTTTATTGAAAAAGCTCAAATAGCTATCGATTTTTAGCTTCACTCTTTACCAGAAGACAAAACCATAGACTTGTCCAAAATGAAAGCATTTGCAGACGACAACATGAATTTGACTCAAAATTGAAATTTGTTTTTGAAAAGGGTAGAAAACATTGCAGGTTCCCAGCATTTTCTTCTGTATAAGTTATTTTGAGTATTAATTGAAATGCCTCGAATAGCTATCGATTAGTTAGTGAAATGGGTCTCAAATAACGAACTCAACCTAAGTCAGAACCTGGGACCGTTAGCAGAGTTGAGTAAAATAAGAAACTTAAGTTTTTTCGTGAAACCGGGCCAGGCTGATGAGAATATTTCAGAAGTCTGTCAATCTTAGTGAAATGAGTCTGGAATAAACAAACTCAACTTAAGTCGGAAAATAAGTTTGTTTGCAGATGTGAGTAAAAAAGGAGACTTAGGTTTTTTGGTGAAACCGGGCACTGATCGTGAACTACATCATTTCCGAATGCAATATACTATATTAACTCTTTACCATACGACAAAATTCTAGACTGGTCCAAATTGGAAGCGTTTGCAGACGACAAATAAAGCGTTCACAAATTATGAAAGTTGTGTCTGAAAAGGTAGAAAACATTGTTGGAGAAGGAGAAAATGCTGGTTATCAGCATTTTCTCCTTTTCCCATAATGTTTTCAAAAAGCGTCTTTATCAGGAAATTGGAAGCATTTGCAGACGACAAATAAAGCGTTCACTAATTATGAAATTTGTGTCTGAAAAGGTAGAAAACATTGTGGGAAAAGGAGAAAATGCTGGTTACCAGCATTTTCTCCTTTTCCCACAATGTTTTCAATATGCTTCTTCGTCAAGGTCGCTAAAACTATGAACTGTGTGGTAAAGGGTTAAGATCAGCCAATACTGTGACAGTGTTAATCACAAATCACTCGTTCTGTTATGTTGTTAGGTCACACTAACTAATGAGGAACCAGCGCTATGTTCTCTTCATTAACCCTTAAGCTGATAAGCGTGACTCACTGACCTTTTGCGGACAATGTAGATCAAGATCAGACTGCACAGAACGTACAGTCTGATCTTGGATCTACACTGTCCGATAAGGAGACATTTTTCTTCCAACAAATAAGTTTGAATTAACATTGTTCGGGTATTTACTAACGTCAATGAAGTTTTATTTAACTTATTCAGCAGGATTGTAGCTTTTGTTGCTCGTTAGAACCTCAGCCTTTGGCTGCTAAATAGGTGAAATGAAACTTTCAAGCCCGCAATTACCAAAAAAAAAAACCCCAGATTTTGCTATTTCAAAGGTATTTTCTTTGTGGGAAAAATATCTCCTTGTCGGACAGTGTAGATCAAAGATCAACCTGCACGTTCTGTGCAGTCTGATCTTAATCTATACTGTCCGCAAGACGTCCTCGAGTTGTGCTTAGTAGGCTAAGGGTTAACAATGAGGTTCTAACGAGCAACAAATGGATTTAGTTTCTTATAGGATAGAAAATATTCTGGGAAAAGAAGAAAATACTGGTCACCAGCATTTTCTTCTTTTCCCACAATGTTTTCAAAAGCCGTCTGTCTCAGGGTTGTTAAAACTCGGAATTTTATGCGGTGAAGGGTAAAGAGATTAACCCTTTACCACACAATCCGGAGTTTTAACGACCCTGGGGAAAAAAAAGAGATTTTTAAAAACATTGAAGGAAAAGGAGAAAATGCACCCAGCATTTTCTCCTTTTTCGACAATGTTTTCTGTCCTTTCACAGACAAATCTGACTATTGGAGCAATAGTTTATTTGTCGTCTGCATTGGCTTTCAATTTGGTACAGTCTAAAATTTTGTCGTTTGGTGAAGAGTTTATTATCGTATTCACGGTCTGTTATCGACTCTGCAAGACTGATTGATCTGCGTCTATCAGCTGATAACTCCAATATTACCTGGGAAACCGATTATTCTTTTTTTTTTCTGTCTCTTTTTTTCTATTCCCTAATCCATTATTCTCTCCCCATTTTTTCTCTGTTAGCGCTTTATATATAGACTCGACTTCTTTTGACGGCGGAAAATGACAATAGGCCTACATGTAAATCCAGACAGATTTTTATCTTATGCTCGACTGAACAAGTGGACGGTATAGCTTCAAGATCAGACTGCACGTTCTGTTCAATCTGTTCTTGATCTATGCTGTCCTTAAAAGCCCTTTTTTTTCTTGTCTATGACGTTGAAAGGGTTAACTCTATACCAGACGAGACAATTTTACACCAAAACAAATTGAAAGCATTTGCAGACGACAGAATAAATGTGACTCAAAAATTGAAATTTGTTTTGGGAAGGGTAGAAAAATATTGTGAGAAAAAGAGAAAGTGCTGGTTACCAGCATTTTCTCCTTCAAAAGCTTTCTTACTAGGAGTCGTTAAAGACGGGTTTGTGTGGTAAAGCGTTGTCTCTTAGTCCTAGATTGTGTATAAAAAATATTTTATATCGCCAGACAAAAACTGTTTAAACCATTTCCGCGGCTATTTTTGCTACAATATTAAATTTTCTCAAAATGTCGGACAAAGATTAATGATCAGACTGTACGTTCTGTGCAGTCTGATCTTGATCTATGCTGTCCGCGGAAAGGTCAATCAGTCGCCTCCAAAGGACAGCAGTATAAGAGTCAGTCTGAAAATATTTCGTAGTGTCTGGCAATGAACATTAAAATGTCACGCGGACATTGGCGACCTCATTTCTATAAGGAAATTTTGTACAAGGTAAGGGTTTGATTGTTTGTGTTGTATTGTATTTTATTTTATCGTATTGCATTGTACTGGTGACCTGGTGGTTGCGGGTTCGATACCTTGTCGAGGCAAACTTTCTTTCCGGCGATTTTTCGCTGCTCACCTCTGATGCATGTAAGAGAAGTAGTCAGTGGCTTGGACAGAAAGTTGTGTCGGCATTGGTCTTAAAAGGCAAGAAACACATGCGTAGGTGCACTGACCACCGTGATATGGCCTAAGTTGTTTAAACGGCGTTAACCTTAGGTGGTAGAGCATGTGACTTGTGAGCGTTAAATCTCCAACCACTTGAAATTGTCGGTTCGACCCCCACGGCTTTCCACCTAAAATTACTAAAAAAGTATTTCGGGTGAGACGTTAAACTTAGGTCACATGTGATGGTGCAATAATGATTACTCAAAAGTCTTTCGAATGAGAGGTGAAACTTAGGACGTTATGGTACTATACACTGAGCACGTTAAAGAAACCGGAGTAAGTTTTGATTGGTTTCGTCCTGTATCTTGCATTATTCCCCATAACATAACTAACAGTCTTCTTGAGGCGTCGCCCATATGGGCAACCAGTGGAGACGATAAATATACGAAAATCAACAACAACAGCATTTCACCTATGTCAATCTTATCCTAGCCTGTGTCTAGGCGGTAATCTTTCAATCGAGACTACAGATTACGGTCTCCTTTCACTGTCTCTACAGATCTGTGGCAAAACTGTCAATTGGTTCCGAAATTATTGTCATTTCAACACAGAGTAACGTCCGAATATATCGAAAGAGCCATGTTCTGAGGAAAGGGGGTTTATTTTATCTGCAAAATGTATCGACCCAGGTCAGCCTGTTCAGTTAGCGCAGGCTGACATGAGTAGAAGCTTTTTGGTATTAGTCATTTTTCTGTAGGTCAAAAGACCTGTCTTCCTCATGATTCAGTTAACTGATGTCAGACAAAAAGGATTTTATGGATCCATAATTATGTGACGACTTGCTTGGTGTAATGCATCGAAGTGTGGTGTCCTTGGTTGTGAGGTAGAGCGTCGGCCTCGTAATCAAAAGGTCCTAAGTTCGATACCCGGGAGCGGATGTCAACTTTGGGACTATTCATTAGCCCACACATTCGGCGCGAATACTGGTGTAGTTTCCAGGAAGCAGAATCGAGAGAGATTAGTATAAGTTGTAAGAACTTGTTTCTCAATCGATGTAAAATAAATATGTTTAAACTAATCGAAGAGATACATTAAATCCCCTCTTCCCAGAGCATGGCATATATTAACAGGTTAAAAAATGATCAGACTGGAATCAAGGCCAATCTTATCCCTGAGATTTTTTTTTGTATAAGGTAGGGACTTAAAAGTTATTATTATTGCTTTTTTAAAACCCTTTACTAAACACTCCGGGGCCCAGTTTCACGAGAAAAAAAAATTAATTAACTCTTTCGGCGCCAAATAAACAAACTTGGCTTCTTTTGATGACTGTAAATACAATCCACCGAGTTTCCGGAAGATTTATATCCTATAGGCTTGGCCAAACAAGCGGAGGGCACAGATCAAAGATCAGACTGCACGTTCTGTGCAGTCTGATCTTGATCTATTCCGTCCGCAAAAGTCTCTGTTTTCGCCTATGGCGCTGAAAGGGTTAAGTCTCTTATTTTGCTCAAACCGCTAACGGACTCAGTTTCTGATATACAAGTTGAGATCTCAAATCCTGAGTTGACACAACGTTTCAGACTCGACTCAGCGAGATAAAAAGACTTAACCCAATTAACTCTTTACCAAACGACAAAATTTTAGACTAGTCCAAATTGAAAGCATTTGCAGACGTCAAAATAAATGTGACTGAAAAATTGAAATTTATTTTAGGAAGGGTAGAAAACATTGTGGGAAAAGGAGAAAATGCTGGTTACCAGCATTTTCTCCTTTTCCCACAATGTTTACAAAAGGCTTCTTTCTTAGGATCGTTAAAAGTCGGGATTGTATGGTAAAGAGTACACAGACTTAGGTCTATTGTTTTGCTAAGATGAGTCTGACACGTTTTGTCAACCCAGCATTTGAGAACGTTACTTAATTAAGTCTGGTAATGTCAGTTAAATGCGTCTCAAATAACGAACACAGCTTTAAAAGTCGGAAAATGAATCCGTTGCGGATTTGAGCAAATAAGACAACAGGTTTTCAGTGAAACTGGACCCGATATTTATCGACCCCGAGAGAGATGGCCTGTGAAGAAAAAAAAAAAGAAAACTTGAGAAAAGAAAATTTGAGTGACCAGCATGCTATCCTTTACCTACAATGTGTTCCACCCTCTCGGGGACAAATGTCGTCATCTACGCAACATGTCATTTAGTTGTCTGCAAATGTTTTAAATACGGACCAGTTCACAATTTTGTTGTTTAGAAAAGGCCAGTTTAACGCAGTTTTCAACGGTATTTCAGTTATATCGACCTCATTACCGCAAGCAGATTCTGTATTGACCCTTTACCATACAATCTCGAGTGTAAACGTCTTTGACGAAACAGACATCTGAAAGCCTTGTGGAAAATGAGAAAATGCTTGTAACCAGCATTATCCGCGTACTCTATGCACGACGTATTATTCCCTTTAACTCTTTGCCAAACAATCCCTGGTTTTCACGACCCTCGAAAAGAAGGCTTTTGAAAACATTGTGGGAATAGGAGAAAATGCTGGTAACCAGCATTTTCTCCTTTTCCCACAATGATTTCTACCCATCCAAAGGCAAATTTCAATTTTTGAGTCACATTTATTTTGTTCTCTGCAGAAGCTCTTGATTCGGGCAAGTCTAAAATTGTGTCGTTTGGTAAAGAGTTAAGGATCAAACTTGAGTTCGTGATTCATGGTTAGGGGAGAACGGGGATGGTTGTGCCCTTTTTAGTTTATTTTCATTGTGGCTATTTGAATGTCCTTATCCCTTTTCTCGAATAGCTGTGTATCAATCTAATCATTTCCGCATATTTTACAAATGATACAAGCATTCTACAACCCGCAAATGCTTATGAAAGTTACACTCCAGTGGCACAAGCAACCCCGCGTTTGGGGAAGGTTGTGCCACTGAACGGGGATGCCGCGAAACGATGAGTTTTGTCTCCCTTTCCATGTGTCTTTTCTCACTTTTCCAGCACCAGTTTTTCCATTCTATCCAGTCAATTTCACATGATCCTCTTTAGTTCCTTCTTAGACTGCAACTGCTTCTTGTCACTCATTTTAGTTCTTTTTTCGGGGGAATGGTAATGAATGTTCCAATATCTGGACATAATGTCAAATGTTTGAATCTTCAAAAATAGCTTAGTTTTGAAAATATGCATTCAGGAGGTACTTGACTCGGTCTCTTAAACCCGCCATGAGACAAAAAAAAAAAAAAAAAAAGGAATTTGAAGTTTCAAATCCAAAGTAGTTCCAGAGAAACTGAGATGAACAAAAAATTATACAGATAGACCTATAGGCTGAATTCGAATGTTTGAATTCTTTCTCTCATCGCCCCCATATCTCTAGCATTCAACTCCTCAACTTTCTTTTCAGAGGCTTTTTTTTCTAAGTGCCCGTGAGTCATTTCTATCTACTTAAACCTCTGTGTCTACTTGTAGATGCATTTTTTCATCTAAACAACTGAGCAATCTACTTACACATGCTTTTTTTTTCACAGAACATAATTTCATTTCGAACAGAAATCATACTGCATTATATAGAAGCAAGACCGCTGAAATGATGCAATGGACCTCTTCATTCAAGGAATTCGATCAAAATATTGCATTTCAGGGTTGTTTTTGTCAGAATGTGGTACAAATAAGCGAAGGGGTCCTGCATGACACAGAGGTAGAGAGTAGGACTCGTAACCTGTAGGCCCCTGGTTCGACCCTCACCCGAAGAACTGGGTTTTGGGCTGGAGTTTCCTTTGGGCAATACACTTCAGAGCCCTAGCCTGGCACTGGTGAAGCCCAGGACCTACATGAATAAGAGAGCTGTCCCTGTGATATGACTGAAATGATGGATCTGATTTGTGGGTAACGCCGTTTTCCACAGTATTTTACTTATGTCTATCTCGTCCGTGCAAGGAAATTTGTGCAAAATTTGGATCTGGGAGGATGGAAGAGGGTGTTAGATAGCGCCATTTGCATGAGTGTATCATTTACAACGCATTCGGCAAAACTCGGATGATCCATTGATCTACTGAGATATGGTGACGGAATCGTTCGAGTTATGACGAGTGTTATATTACTGTGACAGTTCACCGATAGGCCATCTCCATGTGTCCCCGCAGCTTCTCTATCCTCTATCCATACCCACCCCACGCATGTCAACAACACTTTTATCAAATCATTGGCTACTTTCCCGCATGAACAAAATCGAGACGTTCAGCAGAGAGTTCTGCTTAGCTCCGTAGCCTACAAGGCGGTGAAACATTGAACTTATCCGAAAATATTTGGGAATGAAAACTTTAATGTCGCCTATGCAGATCTATATGGATTTGCCATCGATAGGATATAAAAAGGAAAAAATACATGTTGCCAGGATTTTCTCCTTTTTCAACTATGTTTTTCTTCAATATTTGAAAAAAAGATGAACTTGACAGGTCATGGCCTTGAACGCATAGGGATTTTCTACTTTCACTTACAACGGAAATGTAAAATGCGCATGCGTGGTATTCGTTGACAGGTTCAAACATACAACGCGAGTTCACTTGTTGGTCGCTCTATTCAGAGGGTAAACACTCCCTGTATGCCGTCCCTGAGAATAATGAGTGTAGCAAGAGGTATCAAAGGCGTTTACATTTTGTTTATTATGTAGTCTGACAGCGCATGGGTTACAACAATACAAAGTCGAAGTCTCGGACAGTTGTAAAAAATCGTGTTTCTTGTCTGAACATGAACAATGAGAGGGTGGGGTAGAAAAACAATCACTTGAAAACAAGCATTGGATCCGCAACTAGATACGTTTGTTTTGTTTTTCAGAATTGAGTAAGAATTTTTTGACTTTAGCTTTGAAACTTGATTAATACATAATGTTATAGACAGATCTTGATGAAAAAGCAGAAAAAAGTTTAAAATGTTATAGTAGACGAGAAAGATTTTTGTCAAGATCAGAACTATACCAGTAGGAATAAGACTTCCAGACAAGGTAATAACTGCAAGTTCAGTTTACATCAAAAGTAGCTTGAAGCACCATGGAAGGATTTACGGTAGTTTGGGTAAAAGACAATTTCAGTTAGACCTAACTGGAATTACATAGTTAACTGATTGGCAGTTTCAGTAGCTTAGTAACTGTAAAGGGTAATTTGCACCATGACATTTTTGACATCTAGTACATGGCAGTAATTCTTTCTTCATTTAATTTTGTTATTTCTGAGCATTGAACATAGTGTCATTTAAACTGGCTTCTATTTTTTAGGACTAAGTTTCATTTACCAGAAATAAATTGAAGCTTGGAATTGGATGTAAACATTTTCATGGAGTAGTAAAGTGAAATACAGTCTATTATTACCTTGTAAACAAAACCTCCAATTGGTTGACTATGGACATTGTAAGTCCAATTCGATTTGCCAAACTTGTCTGATACTGAAACATCTGGGCACCCAATGGGAGTTGCTGTACCTGAACTGCAAAGAAAAAGAAAAAATCAGGCACACGCTCATAAAAATATAATAGGGCTAGGGTGCTTGAAATAACCAGAACAGTGGAACACACATAACTCTTTAACACACGAGAAAAATGTAGATCAGTCCAAATTGAGAGCATTTGCAGACGACATTTTAAATGTGACTCAAATGAGGAATTTTGCCTTTGATATGGTAGAAAACATTGTGGGAAAAAGAGAAAATGCTGGTTACCAGCATTTTCTCCATTTCCCACATTTCATGTTTGTTACTCTTTCACAGACAATTTTCAACATTTGAGCCACATTTCATTTGTTATCTACAAATAATTTGGATATGGATATGTCCATAATTTTGTCGTTTGGTGAAGGATCCAAATGTTTGATTATTATTTGATCTGTACAAATATTTTTTCTTGAGAAAGCATGTACAATATTGAGTTAAATTTGGAACATTTAAAAGGAAAATATTTCAAAGGTAAACTGCACAGATGCCTTATAATTTATCTGTAACCGTTAAAACCCCTTTCACACTTACAGTTGCCTTTGCAGCCAGGGTGGATAAAGATTGGACTAGACAAAACATGCAGTCTAATCTTGAATGATACTTTTAACTTTGCTGATACACCACAGAAAATGCTGGTTAACAGCATCTTCGCCTTTCCCATAATGTTTTCAAAAGCCTTTCACACAGGGTCCCTAAAACACAGGATCGTATGGTAAATGGTATACTGGTACCTGAATTAATCATTTTGATGTTCATTATGATTTATTATCCTTATCTTACACGAATATTTTCATAGTTGTTGAAGCAAATTTGTTTGAGGAGCCAGTGATTTTCATGCATGTTGCTTGCAGGCATGTAGGAAGCAAAATGTGATGGGGGTGGGGGCGCAGGTCTTGAATAAGGTATGGTGTTTGTTCATAAAGTGTGTTTGTGGCATGTACCATTTTAATTTTGAGATGTTTTAGGGTATCGTTGAGATGGTACAGAGCTTGGCTAACTCACTGTCTTATTTTTCTAATCAAGTAAGGTCTAGATGTAGGTTTAAAGAATTTTGTCGGCACCTTCAGTAACACTGGCAAAATGATTGGGGGATCCATGGCCCCCTGTGCCCCGTGTTCCTGGGCCTGGCTTGTCCTATGTGTGTATTCAATTCAGAACAAGAGTATTTAGTCGATATTGTAAGAGAAATAGTTGACTGTGTAATAGGAATATACATGTGAGGTGCTCTTGGAATTTTGATGCATCTTTGCATTATACCACACAAGTCATCACATTATATGGATCTGTTTTGTCTAAAAACTGACAAAATCATAAGAAAAAATGTCCTTTAACTCTTTACCACACAATCCCGAGTTTTATCGACCCTAAGGATGAGGGCTTTTGAAAACATTTTTGGAAAAGGAGAAAATGCTGGTAACCAGAATTTTCCCCTTTTCCCACAATGTTTTCTACTCTGTCAAAGAAAAATTCCACCATTTGAGCCACACTGAAATTGTCGTCTGCAAATGCTTTCAATTTGGAAAAGGCTAAAATTTTGTCTTCTGGTAAAGGCTTAAACCACATCTAATTTGTCATCAACAAATACTTTCATTCTAAATATGTCTAAAATTTTGTTATGTGATAAAGGGTAAACACACAGAAATTTTACACATAGTAAAAAGTTTTGACCCACATCAGCCTGCATGGACTGCACAGGCTGACATGGGTCAGTACTTTTTGCAGATGCATTGACCCTTTACCGGACAACCCTGGTGAAGAGGACTTTAGAAAACATTGTGGGAAAATGAGAAAATACTGGCATTTTCTCCTTTTCCCATAATATTTTCTACCCTGTCAAAAAACTCAAGTTTATTTGTACCACTTTAAAATTTGTCGTCTGCAGATGTTGTATCAATTTGGAAGGGTGTCGTTTGGGAAAGGGTCTAACCAGTTAATTCTTTACCAAACAACAGAATTTTAGACTGATCCAAATTGAAAGCATTTGCAGAAGACACAATAAATGTGACTGAAAAACTGAAATGTGTTGTAGAAAGAGTAGAAAACATTGCGGGAAAAGGAGAAAATGCTGGTTACCAGCATTTTCTCCTTTTTCCAAAATGTTTTCAAAAGGCTTCTTTCTCAGGGTCGTTGAAAGTCGGGATTGTGTGGTAAAGAGTTAACCCTTTACCACACAATCCAGACTTATAACCACCCTGACGAGAAAGGTTTTTGAAAATAATGCGGAAAAAGGAGAAAATGCTGGTAACAAGCATTTTCTCCTTTTTCATATTTCTTTTCTATAATTCTTACACAGACAAATACTATTATTCATATAACGCTAGATTTTATGTCTGCAAATGCTTTCATTTCAAACATTTGAATTTTGGTAAAGTGTTAACTCTTTACCAAACGACAAAATTTTAGACTGGTCCAAATTGAAAGCATTTGCATACGACAAAATAAATGTGACTGAAAAATTGAAATGTGATGTGGAAAGGGTAGAAAACATTGTGGGAAAAAGAGAAAATCCTGGTTACCAGCATTTTCTCCTTTTCCCACAATGTTTTCAAAAGGCTTCTTTCTCAGGGATTAAGTGGTAAAGAGTTAACCCTGTACCACACAATCCAGACTTTCAACCACCCTGATGAGAAAGGCTTTTGAAAATAATGCGGAAAAAGTAGAAAATGCTGGTAACCAGCATTTTCTCCTTTCCCATATTTCTTTTCTATAATTCTTACAAAGACAAATACTCTTATTCATATAATGCTAGATTTTACGTCTGCAAATGCTTTGAATTCGGACATATGATTTTTGGTAAAGAGTTAAACCACTTGTTCATAGAGTAAGGTACAGGACTTGAGAACAGGAGGTTACTGATTCAATCCCTGGCTTGGCCAATTTCTTTCCGAGGATTGATGGTAGTCGTTGCGACAGGATTCCTTCCTCTCTCACAGCTGACCATTGTTTCGACGATGGTTATGTGGGAAAGCAGCCAGTGGCTTGGAAAGAATATAGTGCAGAATACTGGTAAAAGAAACTTCAGGAAAGCATGGATAGGTGCACTGGCCGCCATGATATAACTGAAATAATGTTGAAAATGGCATTGAACACCATACAATCAACAATCATAGAGTAAGACTGAAATGTATCTGGTTGTATATATATGATAAAGATTTCAATTTTTTTTTTCTAGGGTGACACAATTACCATGAATCAAAGTTTTCCAGGAAGTCCTACCCCACTGGGGAGACCTCCCCTTTCCCCTGGTGCCCAGCTTCCCAAAATGGTTCAGGAAACAGAGCTGCAGAAATTACTGACAGATGAGAGAATGAGGAGCCAGCTGCATAAAAACAACTATGAACAGCTGAAGGAGGAGCATAAAAAGTATGGTGTGAATAGAATAAACACATTGTCACTTTATGTCTGTACAACACAATCCCAACTTTTAACAACCCTGATGATTTGTTTGCTTGTATTGGAGTTTAATACCATTTTAACAGCTCAGGTCATATCATGGAGGTCAGTGACACACCCATGTGTTTCCTGCCTTTCTCATACCAGTACTGGCACAACTTTCTTTCCAAAGCCACTGACTGCTCTTCTCACATGCATCAGAGGTTAGAGGCAAAGAATTGCAGGAAAGAAAGTTTGCCTCAACTGGATGTCAAATCACCAGGTCACGAGTCAGATATGCTAACCATTGAGCTACCCAGGCGGGCACTACCCTGAAGAAGAAGGCTTTTGAAAACGCTGTGGGAGAAGGAGGAAATGCCAGTAACCAGCATTTTCTCCTTTTCCAACAATATTTTTTACCCTACCATAGGCAGAAATCATTATTAGCCCAGCTTTTAAACTGTCTTCTACAAATGCTTTCAATTTGGTTTAGTCCTTAATTTTGTCATTTGGTAAAGAGTTAATTCTGAACCACATAAATCTAGTTTAAGCCTTTACCACACAATGATGCCTTTTAACACCCCTGGGAAAGAGGCCTTTTGAAAACATTGTGGGAAAAGGAGAAAATGCTGGTAACCAGCATTTTCTCCTTTTCCCACAATGTTTTCTACCCTATCAAAAGAAAATTGCACCAATTGAGCAACACTGAAATTGTCATCTGCAAATGCTTTCAATTTCGACAAGGCTAAATTTTTGTCATCTGGTAAAGGGTTAATGACCCTAAGGAAAAAGGCTTTTGAAGACATTGTGAAAAAAGGATAAAATGCTCATATTGAGCATTATCTCATTTTCCAACAGTGTTTTCAACCCTTTCAGAGATAAATCCCATCATTTGAGTCACATTTGATTTGTTGTCTGTAGATTCTTTCAATATGGACCAGTCTAAAATTTTCTTGTTTGGTAGTCCGTTAAATCTTTGGACTTGCTGACATTAAAAGCAATTGCAGATGACCAGTAAGATATGGTTCAAACAATGAAATTTGTTTTTGAAAAGGGTAGAAAATAATGTGGAAAAGGGAGAAAAGTGCTGACTACTAGCATTTTTCTCCTTTTCCCACTATGGTTTCAAAAGGTTTTTTTCCAAATGGTTGTTGAAAGTTGGGACTTTTTGATGAAGGGTAAATTATTTAGCCAGATATACAGCACTCTTTGTTGCGTTTGTTTCTGAGGGCTTTGTATTTTTGACATATATGTAAAAAGTAAAAAAAAATAACTCTCCACAATATTAGGTTACAAGATGAATACAACAGTCTAGAGGAGGAGATCAAGAGAACAATAGAGGAGAGTAAAATAGTGCAGGAAAAGTACCGCAACATGTATGAGGACAGCAGAAGAGATGCAGCAGAGAAACATGCCATGATAGAAGAGTTAAGGTCGAAGGTCAGTAACTTGATATTGCTTTTCCAAATTATTTAACAAAGGCCAATGTGAAGTAAATTACTATTGTTTTGATAAGGGCAAAAGTAGGTACAAGTAACCCTTTACCACACAATCACGACCTTTAATGACCCTGAGGTAAAAGCCTTTTGAAACCAGCATTTTCTCCTTTTCCCACAATGTTTTCTACCCTTTCCAAATCAAATATCAATTTTTGAGTCACATTTATTTTGTTGTCTGCCAATGCTTTCAATTTAGACAAGTGTAAAGTTTTGTCGTTTGGAAAAGAGATAACTAACTCTTTACTACAGGACAAAAATGTAGACTTGTCAAAATTGAAAGCATGTGCAGACTGATGGCAATTTAAATATGGCTTGAAATGATAGAAATTGTCTTTGATAGGATAGAAAATATTGTGGGAAAGGAAGAAAATTCTGGTTCCAGCATTTTCTCCTTTTTCCACTATGTTTTCCAAAGCCTCCTCTGTTAGGGTTGTTAAAACTCAGGATTGTGTGGTAAAGGCTTAAAAGGCCAAATGTGAAGTAAATTGCTAATAAGGGTAAAAGTTGGTACAAGTAACTTAACTTTGTTAGAAGTCAAATGTCACGTACTGTAATTTTAGACTGTTTCAGTAAAGATCAAAAGTAAATAATTTCTTCTTGCTACAATAGTATGTTGTACATTGTGAATTTATTTAAAGACTAGTGGTTCTCTGCAAAAAATATACATATGAGCCATGCTTTGTGAATAGGGGCTTAATGCACCTGTGAAAAGTGTTGACCCAGGTCAGCCTGCGCGGTCCACACAGGCTGACCTGGGCTGAAACTTTCTGCTATTGGTCAATTTTCTGTATGTCCAAGGACCAGTCTACCTCATGATAAAGTCGGTTGTTAAAAAAAAAAAAAAAATGGCTATTATGGATCCATAATTATGTGATTGGTGGATAGGTATATTGCACCACAGAGATGTATTAAGCCCCCTTTTGCCAGAGCATGCCTCATATGTACTAACTTTGCTTATTTTCTCTTGAAAACAAATTTGCAGCAGACTACTTCGGAAGTATTTTATGTAAACACTGATTAAGGTTTAACCCTTTACATCGCTGGTTGTAATGATCCTTAGAAGGAAAGCTTTTGAAAACGCTCTGGGAAAAGAAGGAAAATGCTGACAAACGTTTTTTTCTCCTTTTCTGACAATATTTTCCAATTTTTCATAGAAATAAATAGTCATATGAGCAATGCTTAATTTGTTGTCTGCAAATGTATTTTCAATTTTGACGAGTCTAAAATTTTTGTCATTTGGTAAAGAGTTAACTCTTTACTAAACGACAAAATTTTAGACAAGTCCAAATTGAAAGCATTTGCAGACGACAAAATAAATGTGATTGAAAAATTGAAAACTGTGTAAGGAAGGGTAGAAAACATTGTGGGAAAAGGAGAAAATGGTGGTTACTAGCATTTTCTCCTTTTCCCACAGTGTTTTCTAAAGGCCTCTTTCTCAGGGTCGTTAAAACTCAGGATTGTGTGAGCCCGCCTGGGTGGCTCAGTGGTGAGCGTGTCGGACTCATGACCTGGTGGTTGTGAGTTCGATACCCGGTTGAGGCGAACTTTCTTTCTGGCGTATTTTCGCCTCTCACCTCTGCTGAAGCATGTGAGAAAAGTAGTCGGTGGCTTTGGAAAGAAAGTTGTGTTAGTACTGGTGTGAGAAAGCCAGGAAACACATGTGCGTCACCGACCGCCATGATATGACCTTAGCTGTTAAAGTGGCGTTAAACCCCAATACAACCAACCAGGATTGTGTGGTAAAGGGTTAAAGTATAATTCATGGTTACTTGTCAGTTATCAGTTACAAACTCCTTTATTTCATTACACTTATACCTCATGAAGCATATCATACAGCAGACAAAGTTCTATTGAACTATTTTGCATAACTCTTTACCAAATGACAAAAATTTAGACTGGTCCAAATTAAAAGCATTTGCAGACTATAAATGTTGGACAAATTATGAAATCTGTCTTTGAAAGGGTAGAAAACATTGTGGGGCGAGGAGAAATGCTGGTTGCCAGCTTTCTCTTTTTGCCACAATGTTTTTTATTCTTTTCCTATGGGGTTGTTAAACTCTGGATTGTGTGGTAAAGGGTTTAATACTGATAATCAACATGCAATAAAGTTTCATACATCGTATAAGTCTAATAGATGGATACATGTTAAAACATTCTGGCAAAAAAAGAAATTTTTATTTATCTATGATTTTCTTTTTTGGAATTTACAATTTCTTTACAGGCTTTATCATCTCAAAAAGTTGACCTGATCAAGATGCAAATAAAAGAAGATTTAGAGAAATCATACAGAGAGAAATTCCAGAAACAGGAGATTGAAATAGATGAGCTGAGAAACACTACCAGTAAGCTCAAACACGAACTCTTCTTTCTAAAGTCAGAATACGAGCATGAACATGTGGAGAGTAACCAGAAATATCATGAAATGAAAATGCAATACGACGCTGAGGTGGCAAATCTCAGGAAAGAGCGGGAAGTCACTGTGCAGAAAATTCAGGCGGAGGGTAACCAAGACTCGTTTCGGGTGAGAGTCTTGCAACGAGAAAATGCTCAGCTACATCTGAAGATTAAAGGTCTAATGACGGAAATGGATGAGATTCGAGCACAGCGAGAAAAACTTAGCTCTGAGTCAGAGAGCCAGGTCCGAGTGCAAAGTAAACAGATCACAGAGAGTCAGTCTATCATTAAATCACTTGAGGTAAGATGAATTTTATCTCTTTATTGTTTAACCCTTTACCAAGCAATCGTCTGTTTTAGTGACCCTGTGGAAAAAGGTTTTTTGAAAACATTGTGGGAAAAGGAGAAAATGCTAGTAACCAGCAATCTTTTCAGACACAATGTTTTGTAGCTTTTAAAACACCACTCCCATCATTTTAGGCACAAGTCCTCTGCGAATACATGTGAACCATGCTCTGGCAAAAGGGGGCTTACTGCATCTCTGTGATGCATGATACCAAGCATTTCATTATATAATTATGGATCCATTTAGCAACTGTTTGTAATAATCAACTCAATCATAGGGTAGACTGGTCCTTTGACATACAGGTCAGCCTGAGCAGTCCGAACAGGCTGACCTCGACTAAAACTTTCTGCTATTGGTCAATTCTCTGGAAGTTCAAGGACCAGTTTACATTATGATTTATTCGGTTGTTATACAAAAAGTGTATTTCATGGATGCATGGTCATGTAATGACTTGCTTGGTATCCTGCATCACAAATATGCATTAAGACCCCTTTTCACAGAGCATGGTTCACTTTTTTTTTTTTTTTTTTTACCCTCTCAGCACCTTAGGCCAAAATGTTGGTTTCTGCACAGAGTGACTGTGTGCTGTTTGGTCTTGGATCTATATTGTCCAGTTGTTTAGTCAAGCATATAAGATAAAGTTCTTTCTGAGTGTCAGTGGACTGTATTGTGAAAAGATGTTGACAATATTCAGCTAACCATGATATTTCAACCCTTTACCAGACGACAAAATTTAGCCTTGTCTAATTTGAAAGCATTTGCAGATGACAATTTCAATGTGGCTCAAATGGTTCAATTTTTCTTTGATAGAGTAGAAAGCATTGTGGGAAAAGGAGAAAATGCTGGTCACCAGCATTTTCTCCTTTTCCCACAATGTTTTCAAAAGGCTTCTTTTCCAGGGGCGTCAAAAGGCGGCATTGTGCGGTAAAGGGTTAAAATTATACAGAATGGATTTTATACAACTCACAGTGCAACTTTTTTATTTTTATTATTATTCTTATTTTTAAATTCTCTTTCCTTCTTCTTATCAAATGAAAGTCTTTATTTCTCATTATTGTACTTGCAGAAGCTCTAATGAAATAGAAAGTTTGACCACAAACTCAGCTGAGCATGGACTCAATGCTTATTAACCCTTTAGCACACAATCCTGACTTTTAACAACCCTGAGGAAGAAGCCTTTTGAAAACATTGTGGGAAAAGGAGAAAATGCTGGTAACCAGCATTTTCCCCTTTTCCCACAATGTTTTCTACCATATCTAAGACAAATTTCATTATTTGAGTCACATTTAAATTGTCGTCTGCAAAAGCCTTTGATTTGGACAAGTCTAAATCTTTCTCATGTGGTACAGAGTTAAACTTGAAGTCTCATTTATACTTAGAGATAGTTTGAAAATCTGAAATAAAGACTTTGATTTAATAGAGACATAGAAAAGCTCTAAAGTTCAGAAGTTACGCCATATTACATTTACACAACTTTGATATTTCATACTCCGCTGAGTTCTAGCATGTTTTATAAGCATTGACTGTGATCTTGTTGATTTTTTTTGCAGGCTGAAAGAGAATCTCTGAGAAGACAAGTGGAGAACTTGTCGAGAGACCTGACTGGTACAACGGACACTCATAATAAACTTACGATCAAAATCCATGAACTGGAAAAAGAAAATATGATCTTTAAAAACAGAGCTGATGAGATCTCCCATAAGAGCAAAGTAGACATAACTAATCTGAAAATGGACATGGTGAAACAGAGAGGCGATTTAGAGAGAGACAGAGATAAGCTGGCTAATCTTGTAGAAGGTTTGAAATTAGCTTTTAGAGTGCTAGGCACAAGTATAAATGAGCCATGCTCTGTGAAAAGGCAGCTTAATGCAACTGCAAAAAGTACCGACCCAAGTCAGCCTGCGCAGTCCACGCAGGCTGACCTGGGGTGGAACTTTTTGTTTTGCTATTGGTCAATTTTCTGCATGTCAAAGGACCAGTCTACCTCATGATTCAGTCGGTTGTTAGACATAATCAGAGAGATGCATCAAGCCCCCTTTTGTTAGAGCATTGCTCAAATGTTTCTTTTGACAAGATAGATCAAAATCAATTTATCCTTTGCAGACAGTGCAGATCACAGTCAGATCGCACAGAATGTACAGTCTGATTTTGGATCGACACTGCTATTTTGTGAGATATTCTTGTAATAACACCCTTGAAGTTGTAATTGTTTGGTTTTTTTATTCATGACTGAAATAGTCAGATTTTTTTGGTTCAAGGGGTAATTCCTCATTCAAACCTATGTTGTTGGTACTCATTAAGATTGTCTTAATGAGACAATGACAATAAATATCCCCAAGATAGGTTTTTAGTGAAGAAATAATATTATAAGGAGTTGGATGCCACCACTTTTTTGGACCTGAGTTCTTTTCTGTTGGTGTCCTTATATGTTTGGACACCCATACAGTGGACAGCATAAGACATGCAGCCTGATCTTGGATCTACATTGTGTGACATTTTTTAGGGTGTTCTGGCCAGTACAGCCTTTAACCCTTTACCATACACTCCTCTGTTTTAACAATCCTGGAGAAGAAGGCTTTTGAAAAGATTGTGGGTGAAGGAGAAAATACTGGTAACCAGCATTTTCTCCTTTTTCACACTTTGTTTTCTACTCTTTTTCAGACAAATTTCCCCATTTGAGCCACATTTAATTTCTTGTCTGCAGATGAGTGCAACTTTTACAAGTCTAAAACATTGTTTCTAGTAATGAGTTATCTTATATACGTACATATATGGTTCCCTTAGACTGATTGAACAAGCCCTAGTAGTACATTTGGTAGTGTACACAACAGGACTTGAGAACAGGAGTCTGTGGTTTGAATTGGCAGCATGGCAAATTTCTGATCTGTAGTCATTGCGACAGGATTCATTCCTCTCTCACAACTGATCATTGTTTTGACAATGGTTATTTAGGAAAGCAGCCAGGCTTAGGAAGAATGCTGCACTAAGTAATGTTAAAAAAGAACTAAAGAACTCAAGGGAAGTGTGGATAGGTGCACTTGCTGCCACAATATAACTGAAATAATGTTGGAAACAGTGTTTAACATCCATTAATCAATCAGTCTAACACTGATTGAACCTGCATTAGCATTGGAGAAATTAGGGCCAGGCTACCTTCTTCCTGTAGGTTTAGTTTGAGTGGTAGTGCTCCTGCCCCATTATTTGGACTATTTTTCATTTTTCATTTATGAACAGAATGAAAATGGATTTTATCCTAACCCTAGAGGGTAAAAAAAATTAAGCCATGCTCTATGAGAAAACCCTATCAGGTTAAAAAAAAATTAAGCCATGCTACATGAGAAAAGAGTTTAATGCAGCTGAAAAAAGTGTCGACCCAGGTCAGACTCCACAGTCTTTGCAGGCTGACCTAGGCCAAAATTGTTTGCTGTCGATCAATTTTCTACATGTCAAAGGACCAGTCTACCTCGTAATGCAGTTAGTTGCTAGACAAAATGGATTTAACCCTTTACCACACAATCTGGACTTTTAACAACCCAGAGAAAAAAAGCTTTTGAAAACGTCGTTTGAAAGAAACAAACTGCTGGTAACCAATATTTTTTCCTTTTCCCACCGTTTTTTTTTTTTTTTTTTTTTTTGTGATCTGCTAAATCAATGATTTCAATTTGGACAAGTCTAAAATTTTGTTGTCTGACAAAAGTTGATTATGTGATGACTTGCTTGGTATAATGCATCACTGAGATGCATTAAGACCCCTTTTAGCCAGTGTGCAGCTCAGTTCTCTTTCTTCGTTATTTCCAGATTTGAATGTAAAGATAGAGATTCAGAAGCACAAGATGCAGCAACAGGACCAGGCCCTGGTGGACAAAGAGAGAGAGGCAGTGAGGAGAGTACAGAGTGCAAGAGAAGAGGAGTTCCAGAAGTTTGCCAGGCTAGAAAATGAGAAGTATGGTTAATCCTTAACCCTTTACCACACAATTCGGAGTTTTAACGACCCTGAAAAAGAAAGCTTTTGAAAACACTGTGTAAAAAGGAGAAAATGCTGGTAAAAGCAGTTTCTCCTTTTCCCACAATGTTTTCTACCGAACTAAAGAGAAAGTCCAAGTTTTGAACCACAATTAATTTGGTGTCTTCGATTGCTTTCAAGTTTGACAATCCAAAAATTTAATTGTTTGGTAAAGAGTTAAAGCACGGAATAAACCCAATATACATTTTCATTCTAGAATAAGACCCAGATAGTTTCAATTTTGTGGCTGCTTTTTGTATGTAATGTTTTAGCAAAGCGGACAGTGTAGATCAGAGGTTTTGTGAAGTCTGATATTGATCTACCTGGCCATAAAGGCAACTACCGGTACATGTATTCTAGTAACAGGTGCCTTAGGGTTTAGAAATTGTTCTTTATTGATAGTAGTCAAATATTTTGATAGTCACATGGATGGCTGAGTTTTGGGGCAGTATTTAGTCTGCAGTAGCAGTTATTGGTCTTTTCATAGCATTGTATTCAACAAATATTGGTGATATACAGTGTGGATCACAGATCAGACAGCATATTTTTATGCGATCTGATCTTTTATCTACACTGTCTTTGAAAACATATGAGCTGTCCTGGGTATTTTAACCTTTTTACCGAACAAACTAGTATTTCTATGACCCAGAAGAAGAAGACCTCTGAATACATTGTGGGAAAAGGAGAAAATGCAGGTCACCAACATTTTTATCTAATTTTTCCACAATGTTTTCCATCTGTTTAGAGACATATCCCATTATTTGAGATAAATCTAATTTGTCATCTGCAAATGCTTTTAAATTGGAAAAGTCTAAAATTTTGTCATCTGGTAGACAGTTAACTCCTAACCACACAATAAAAATGTAGACTTGTCCAGATTGAAGGCATTTGCAGACAACAGTCTAAATGTGGCTCAAATGATAGAATTTGTCTTTGTTAGGTTTGAAAACATTGAGGGAAAAGGAGAAAATGCTGGTTACCAGCATTTTCTCCTTTTCCCACAATGTTTTCAAAAGGCTTCTCCATCAGGGTTGTTAAAACTCGGCATTGTGAGGAAAACGCTTAATGTTCAATACTTAATTCCAGGTTAGAACTTGAGACAAAGTTACAGGAGATTGAGAGACGCAAAATTGATGAAGACGCTTACAAAGCTGCCGAGAAAGAGAGAGTGGAGGAGCGAATCAACGCAGCTTTGGATGCAAAAGAGGCGGCAGAAAAGGAACTTCTAGTCATACAGTATGTTTGTATTGTGTTTCAGATCATTTTTGATGGTAGCTCACGGAAGTTTTGATGTTCAGAGAGATTTGAACCTTTTTGTCCTTTGAAAATATTTGTCTGTGCAAGGAATCATTTTCCCACAATGTTTTAAAAAGCCTTATTCTGCAGGGTCATACCAACACAGGATTGTGTGGTCTTTGAGTGAGCTGGGTTAGAAGGTGGTAGCAAACAGTTGTGGCCTGTAAGATGGAATTCACCTTTGAAAGGCTAGTTAACCCTTTACCACACTATGCTGCCTTTTAACAACACTGGGAAAGAAGCCTTTTGAAAACATTGTGGGAAAAGGAGAAAATGCTTGTAACCAGCATTTTCTCCTTTTCCCACAATGTTTTCTACCGTATCAGAGAAAAATTGCACCATTTAAGCCACAATGCAGTTATCATCTGCAAATGCTTTCAATTTGGAAAAGAGTAAAATTTTGTCATCTGGTAAAGGGTTAAGAATGTGAGTAAAGGAGAAAGTGCTGATGACCAGCATTTTCTTCTTTTCCCACACTGTTTCAAAAGCCTGCTTTCTCAGAGTTGTTAAAAGAGGGTATGCTGTTTGGTACTGGGTCAGTATCTCTCACTAGTCATTTACTGCAGATATTGTTTCAGTAGGTAATTCATTCTAGACTGTCACATGATTCTGACTGATGGTTTGCAGATGAAAGATGGTAGCTGGCAGGCATTTTACTGTGAACAAATGAAATAAACATTTTCAGCAGGTAGTAAAAACCCAGATTGAGATTTCAAATTTCTTTTTTTGAGTAAACCTCAAAACCTCAGTGTATAGGGTATTGTTGATGATTGATCCAAAAGGGGGCTGCATGGTCTGTGCAGTCTGATCTAGATCTAGAGTGTTCCTAGAATATTCATTGAGTTGAGCTTAGCAGACTAAAGATTATTGCTAAAACTTTTATTTCAGGTCTAAGTTGTCCCACCAGCAAGCATTAATGGACCAGTTGGACAGAGAGAGGAGTGAGAACTCTGAATTGAAGAGTAAGATAACAAAACTGGAAACAGAGCTTAGTAGTTATCTCGGTAATGAACATGACATGACTGACGAAAATATTCGGATGAGAAATCAAGTTGAACTTTTACGGGAAGAGCTTAAGCTAACGAAAGAACAGTACAGTAAAGCTCATGAAAACCACGAGAAGATATTAGCTCACTCTAAGTCCGCTCTTGTGGATGAGAAAACGAGGCTGGAGTTACGGGTCCAAGAACTGGAAGACAAGTTGGCTGATGCCACCAAAAAATATGCAAAAGCTGTTTCTGTGTATAGAAAGGTAAGAGTAAGGTTTTGTGTGTAGAATAAACCTTGTATGTGTGTGTGTGTGTTTTCTTTTCTCTCTCATTGTTCAGGTAGCTGCAGGCAGAGTAAATGAAAGAGTAGATAAATCAGGACATATAAGCTGATATGGATACTTGAGAAAATAATGTGAGATATATACATGTATTAAACATGAGTTTGAACCATGGTCTGTGAAAAGGAGGTTTACTGCATCTGCAAAAAGTATTGGACCAGATTAGCCTGTGCAGTCCAAGCAGGCTGACCTTGGTTGAAATTTTTTGCTTTTGGTTAATTTCCTGTATGTCAGGACCAATCTACCTCATAATTCAGTTGATCGTGGCTAAACTTGATTTTATGGATCCATAATTATGTGATGACTTGCTCGATATAATGCATGATGGAGGTATATTGAACTCCTTTTGTATGTGTATGTTATACTCAACAAAAGAAGTTCAGGAAATTGTCTTTGAGGGGCTATGACAAAAGATCCAAAACATTTAAAGAACTTTGAATTTCTCAGTATTTATAAAGTGCCACTTGTCTTCAGAAGGATGCCCTATTTTAGTTTATAGCACCTATAGCAGCCTAAACAATCAATGTCAAAGTTGACTGGTCTTCCTGCCATTTTCCTAAAATTGCAATATTGATTGGTTTGAGTAAGCAGTGGCACTGCAGGGTCTCACCAAAAAAAAAAAATCTTTAATTGGCCCTTCAGGTATTTACTTATCTTTGGTCAAGTATATAAGGCTGTTCACAATATGTTTCAGATAGTAATGAGTCAAAGCTTTCCATGATAACTTCATTAACCCTTTTTCACACAACCTGTTGTTTTAATAGCCCTAATGAATTGACTTTTGAAAACATTACTGGAAAAGAAAAGAAAATTGGGCTATGATCTGTGAAAAGGGGGTTTAATGCATTTGCAATAAGTAAGTGTATCGATGCAGGCCAGCCTTCGCAGCTGTTTTCAAAGAAAACATTGAGGTATTGTCACAGCTCTGTCAGTGGGATTATGCGGAATTTTGACATTTTCTCATATCTCTTTTATTACTTGGACTACTTGTTCACTATCAGAAGGGGGACCTGTACCTGAAGGGCAGGAAACATTCAAACTGTTTTTGACACAATTATGCCACTTTTTCAAGCATCTGAAGTCGAGGGTTTGCATCAACATGTTCTTCTCAGTTTATCACATAAAACCTCCAGCAAGGTAGTAAACCCATGACTTATTTTCACACTAGTCTATTATCGTTTTTTGGGTCCCGGTTCTGATCAGTTTTTAGTCATGAGCGTAAAGCTGGAGAAACCAGCCACAGCACGTGCCGGAATTTATACTACTACGCCGTTTTGCAGAAAAATGACGTCATTGTTGCTAAGGCGCATACGTGTGGGAAGTTTTTCATTTTCTATGTGTAATAAAAACCAAAAAATGCAGCTGAAGCTTTTTAGAATCAACAAAATTGCGGAAATAGGTGCAACATTCCCCTTTAGAAACTGTCTCCTTCTACTTTCGGTGTGAATGTCTAAGAGCTATCTAATTGTGTATTTACACGTTTGAAACCGAACTACAACTGTAAACATGGACCCGTGAATGGTATGAAGGTTGAAGGTGATGATGCTGGATACTTATTTGTCTGTCATTCATTTTATGTGATAAGTAGAATCTCACATTTGTTTTTATGTATTATCATTTTTATCAAACTCGTTGACTAAAATGTATATGACGCTCGCCAAGGCTCGTGTCATATAATTTTAGTCAACTCGTTTGATAAAAATGACGATACATAAACACTCATGTAAGATCCTCTATGTAAACTTATTTGAGAAGCACTCTGGCAAAAGGGGGGGGGTCAGTGCACCTCTATGATGCATTATACCATGTAGATCATCACATAATTATGGATCCATAAAAATCAAGTTTGGCTAACAACCATGAGTCATTTATTTTCCAGTACAAGAGAAAAAGCACATCTGTGATAGACAACCTGAAACATAAACGAGAGATCTACGAGGCCAAGAATCAAGAGTTGGAGCTGGAGAAAAAAGCATTGCAGTGAGTAGAATTTATTTGTCAGTGCTTTAGTTTACCTCCTGTAAACAGACTTCTGTATTTTTAACACTTAACTCTTCACCATACAGTCCTGAGATTTAATGTCATGAGATAGAGGCCTTTTGAAAATATTGTGAGGAAAATGAGGAAATGCTGGTTACCAGCATTTTCTCTTTTTCCAACAATGTTTTCTCTATTTTCAAAAGTAATCCCACTTGTTTAGCCACATCAGATGTCTCGTCTGCAAATGCCTTGGATTTGGACAAGTCTAAAATTATGTCTTGTGGTAAAGAGTTGTTAGATGATAAAATGTTACAGATCAACTATCTATATATTTCATTTGGAGATATATACGTAAAATGTGGCCCATTAGATTTGATTTTCTTGGAAAGAATTGAGGAAAAATTAGAAAATGCTTGTTACCAGCATTTTGTCCTTGTTCCACATTTTTTTTCAAAAGCACTCTACCAGAGAGTTGTGAAAAGAAGAGGCCATTTGGTGAAAAGGTAAGAACATGTATTTAACTCTGTATCAAATGACAAATATTTAGTCTTGTCCAAATTTAAAGCATTTGCAGACAACAAATTAACTGCAGCCAAAATCTTGTTATTTGTCTAACTAAGGATAGAAAATGTGGGAAAAGGAGAAAATGCTAGTTACTAGCACTTTCCTCTCTTTCCACAATGTTTTCAGAAGCCTTTCTTTTTAGAGGTCATTAAAACCTGGTACTGTTTGATACAGGGTTAAAGAAAGTAAATGTAAACTGTGTTTATTCCAAATTGCAGAGCTTGTGTACCTCAGGATACCTACAACAATTTAAAGAAACAGTGGAAAGATCTGTATAGAAGGCATAACGAGTTTCGAAAGGTTGTCTTCTCAGGCGGATTTCAGAATGTTCCAATCGGGGATATGTCCTTTGCTTCCATCAACATGGATGCCTCAGTTCTACCGAACTACAGTTTTAATGATCAGGTATGTTGGATTTGTTAGAGTTGCTGATTTACACACTGTGAGAATATAGTTAGATCAGGGTCTGTATTCACAAACCATTCTTAAGAACTGTTTTAGTCTTATTCTCAAAAAATATTCTAAATTTGAAAGTAATACACTTTCTGATTGGCTAGACCAAATTTTTAGTAGATCAGAAGTTGTGTTACTTTCTAAATCTAGAATTAGACTTAGAATGTTCTCAAGAAAGGTTAGTGAATGCAGTCCCAGGAGCTGTGTATACCAGCCATACTAAATTAAATTCTGACTAAATTCTAAGACTAGCCATGTCATTGGCCGAGACAAAATGTCTCAGCCAATCAGATGGCTAGTCTAGGAATTTCAAATTTGAAGATTATTGAGAATGGTTGTTGGGTACTGCTCTGAAAATGATTGAGCCACACTCTGGCAAAACAGGGTTTAACCCTTTCCCAAACGATGAATTTTAGACTGGTCCAAATTGAAAGAGTTTGCAGACGACAATTTTAAATTTGATGAAAATGACAGAAAGTTCTCCAAAAGGGTAGAAAACACTGTGGGAAAAGGAGAAATTGCTCGTTACGAGCAATTTCTCCTTTTCCCACAGTGTTTTCAAAAGACTTGTACTGCAGACACGTGAAAACCAGGGCTTGTTTGGGAAAGGGTCAATGCATCTCCGTGATGCATATACCAAGCAAGGCATCATATAATCATGGATCCATAAAAACAATTTTGACTTACAGCCAGCGAGTTCATGAGGTAGAATGGTCCTTGGACACGTAGAAAATTTACAAATGGCAGAGAGTTTTGACTCATGTCAGCATGCATGGACTGGACTGTGAAGGCTGACATGGCTTGATACTTTTTGCAGATGCATTAAGTCCCCTTTTCACAGAGCATGGCTCAGGTGCATCATATACAAAGGTTCTGTCAATAGTGCTTTGTAACATAGTCTTTGTAATTTGTTTTTTGCTTTTTGTGGATGAAAGTTTCGCCCTTCTGTGGGGTCCTGTGTGGCTCAGTGGTTAAGTGTAGGACTCGTGACCTGGAGGCCCTGGGTTCGAGCCTCACTGGATCCAATGGGTTTTTCATAGGAGTGTCCTTGGGCAAGACACCTCAAAGCCCTAGCCTAGTGCTGGTGGAACCCAGGAAATACATGAATATGTGGGCTGTTGCCGTGATATGACTGAAGTAATGTTGAAAGTGCCGTAAATCAGTTCACCCTTTGGATACAACAACAAAAGTCTAAAACTTTTTTTGTCCATATGCTCTTTGACAATTCATGGTTTACCCAACTTTTAGTGACTCTGAGAAAGGATGCTTTTGAAAACGAAAGGATGCTTTTGAAAACATTGTGGGAAAAGGAGAAAATGCTGGTAACCAGCATTTTCTTCTTTCCCCACAATGTTTTCTACCCTTTCAAAGAAGATTTCATTATTTGTGCTGCATTTAATTTTTAGAATAAAATTTAAGCTATTGGCAGAATTGTACAAAATGTTTTATTTAAGGCTTTGATATAGCTAGGCTATAACTTTAGACAAGCTAATGGCAACATTATGCAAATAGTATCGACCAATATAAGGCTGCACAGATAGTGGAGTTTGACCTCAGATCTATCTAAGTATTTCATGGCAAAATTCCACCCAAACTCCCTGATCCCTGTACCAAATGATTCCGTATTCTACTGACCGTTTAGATTAAAGTCTTTAAAAAAACATTGTGGGAAAAGTAGACAGTGTTGATAACCAGCATTTTCTGCTATTCCCACAGTGTTTTCTACCACTTCAAAGTAAAATATTTATTGTCTGCAAATGCCTTCAATATGGACAAGTCAAACAATTTGTTGTTTGGTAAAGAGTGAATTGTGCAATGTGGAATAGGTCTTCCCTGAGTGCGTATGTCGATGTCATGTTTTAGGCAGCTGTAGAAGTAAAAATACTGAGCACTTGAGCAGCTCTCCAGCAAAAGGGAGTTTAATGCATCTCTATGACGCTTTAACCCTTTCCCAAACGACAAATTTTGGACTGGTCCAAATTGAAAGAGTTTGCAGACGACAATTTTAAATTTGATAAAAATGGCAGAAAGGTCTCAAAAAGGGTAGAAAACACTGGGAAAAGGAGAAATTGCTCGTTATGAGCAGTTTCTCCTTTTCCCACAGTGTTTTCAAAAGACTTGTACTGCACACACATGAAAACCAGGGCTTGTTTGGGAAAGGGTTAAACAGAGCGAATCATTACATACTTAGGGATCCATGAATTTCACTGTATCTAACAACCGACTGAATCATGATGTTGAATAGTCCTTGGACATGTAGAGAATTTACAAATACCAAAAAGTTTCCAATCATGTCAGCCTGGGCGGATGCTGTTTGCAGATGCATTAACCTCCCTTTTCACAGAGCATAGCACATTTATTATTACATGTAACATACGTGTAGAATTATAGATACAGTGTATTGTGGTTTGGTGTGTGAATCATTAAGTCATGACTATTGCACAGTTGTGTGTATATAATTCATTTTCTCAGTATTAGTATTGTATTAGTGAGATAACAAGTGTTAGCAAAGTAACAAATTTGCCTTTTGAACTTACTTGGAAACATTTTCCTTTGGGTACTGCTATTTGGAACATGTCATTTAAGGTTGATTTATTCAAACTTTGTTAAAGTAAATTTCACTGGGTTGTCTCATTTCTATAAACATTTTACCTAGAAAAAGAAATGATGGTTGTGTTGTTTCAAAATCACTTTAAGAAAAAAAATCTATTTGGCACAAAAGCATGATTTAACCCTTTACCACACAATCCCGACTTTTAACGACCCTGAGTAAAAAGCCTTTGTAAAACAGTGTGGGAAAAGGAGAAAATGCTGGTAACCAGCATTTTCTCCTTTTCCCACAATGTTTTCTATCCTATCAAAGACAAATTTCATCATTTGAGCCACATTCAATTTTTCGTCCGCAAATGCTTTCAATTTGGACAAGTCTAAAATTTTGTTGTTTGGTAAAGAGTTAAGTTTTAAGGAAAAGGAAATGCACTGAAGTAGTGGATTGGATTTTGAAATGCATGCAATGCATGTAGCTAGAACATTAAACTTTTTGGAAACAGAACAGTTGAAAGTTTAAACAGACAATCAAACGACCAGTCTCTTTATTCTTTATGAAACAATCATGTAGTTTTATGACCTTGAGGAAGAAGGTTTTTTAACCCTTTACCAAACAACAAAATTTTAGACTGGTCCGAATTGAAAGCATTTCCAGGCGACAAAATAAATGTTACCGAAAAATGGAAGTTTGTTTTGGGAAGGGTAGAAAACTTTGTGGGAAAAGGAGAAAATGCTGATTACCAGCATTTTCTCCTTTTCCCACAATGTTTTTAAAAGACTTCTTTCTCGGGGTCATTAAAAGTCGGGAGTGAAAAAAGGAATAACATCTTGTAACCAGCATTGTTTTCTTTTTCCACAAGGTATTCTGCCCTCTAAAAGACAAACCTAATCATTTGAGACATTTGATTTATTATCTGCGAACGCCATTTGTTTGGAGGAATCTAAACATTTTTCATATGCTAATGAGTTAACAGTAAGCAACTTCACAGACTAGGTCCATAACTAATCTAGAACTGTCACAGGTGGAGTAGCATAGAAAATATCATGGAGCATCATACCATCTTTTACATGCTTGTCTACAATGGGTGCTATGTCCAAAGAATGGAATAAAGCATTTGAGATGCACTTCAGGGTTTGTATTCACCAACCATTCTTAAAAACATTCCTAGTCTTATTCTCCAGGATTTTCTAAATTTGAAAGAAACACAACTTCTGTGTCCGTATTCACGATCCATTCTTAAGAATGTTCTTTGTCTTATTCTCCAGAATTTTCCAAATTTGAAAGTAACACACCTTCTGATTGGCTATAGCATTTGGTTTAGCCAATCAGAAAGTATGTTACTTTCAACTTTGGAAAACCTTGGAGAATAAGACTGAAAACGTTCTTAAGAATGGATGGTGAATACGGACCCTGATTGGCTAAACCAAATCCTGATTGGCTAAACCATTTGATTTAGCCAATCAGAAGTTGTGTTACTTTCTAAATTTTGATTTAGACTTAAAGTGAAATTAAGAATGCTTGATGAATATGACCCCAGTTTGTGTTGTTTGAATGAATCTTAATTTCATCCATGTTGTCAGAGCAGCATTAGCACTGAGCACTCTAGTAGAGATAGAGCACAACACAGGTATCTCTGTTATAAATATTTGCCTTTTATTGTTCTATTTCATTGCACATGACTTTCGTGCTTTTACCACTGATTTTTTGTATTCAATTTTCTTACTCACAGTTATGGGTAAGTTGAGTTTATGCATGCTTTATATCTCTGTGTAACTAATAGCCTGTTTTTGTTTGTTCCTGCGATTAACTATTGACCTCCTATCAACCTTACATCAACTTTGTTATTGAGGATATACTGAGTTTACTTTGTACATCTGGCCATCCATCTATGTAAGGGATAGACAACAAGTGGGGTTGGTTACAAGCATTAGTTTGTGTCCATATCACATAGGCAATCCCATGAGCTTTGTCTATCTGATGTAGACCATATGGAATGATAGAGAGTTGTATATGCTATATACATGTATACAGACCAATTACTGAGCACTGACTGGCTAATCTATCGGAACCATAGTCTAAAGACAAAATAGTTACTAATATACAAAGTAGTTTATAGTTCTATGCAAATCACTTTGTACATTTCCCCATCTAGCTACAGTTGAAAAAAAGTTACAACTCATATGCAAAAATCAATTAATGTATGGACAAAATGGTGACCTCTGTATGACTCATACACTTTCTCCATTCTATGTTCTACATTGTCAATACAAAACTGTTCCCTATTTGTTTTTATTCCTTGGTGGTTTATTCATTACCTCCCTTGAAACAAATTTTTCCGACAGAAGACATGAAAACCATCCCTTTCACTCTTTACCAAATGGCAAAATTTTAGACCAGTCCAAATTCAAAGCTTTTGCAGACGACAAAATACATGTGACTCAAAAATTGAAATTTGTTTTAGGAAGGGTAGAAAACATTGTGGGAAAAGGAGAAAATGCTGGTTACCTGCATTTTCTCCTTTTCCCACAATGTTTTCAAAAGGCTTCTTCCCCAGGGTCGTTAAAAGTCAGATTGTGTGGTAAAGGGTTAACTGTTTACCAGACAATCCCGAATTTTAACGAACCTGAAGAAGAAGGTTTTTGAAAACATTGTGGGAAAAGGAGAAAATGCTGATAACCAATGTTTTCTGCTCTATCAAAGACAGAAATCATCATTTGAGCTACATTCATTTTTGTTATCTGCAAATGCTTCCTATTTAGTCAAGTCTATAAGTTATCGTTTGGTAAAGAGTTAATGATTTGTTGTTGTCGTTGGTGGTATTTTTTGTATCAGTGTAGTCTTAATCTTTTGAGTAGATTAGAAGTGACTAATAAATGAGCCATCCTCTGGCAAATGGGGGTTTAATGCATACCAAACAAGTCGTCACATGATCATGGATCCATAAATAGAGAATAGATGGTTGGTATCTTGGATGGGTTAAGTTTATCGGGCAAGGCGGAGGAATTTATCTGGTGAGCCGACGGCGAACTGGATAAATTCCGGAGCCGAGCCCGATAAACTTAAACCATCCAAGATACCAACCATCTATTCTATTTATCCTGTCACGCACTCTGAAAGAACAAAACAAAACAAAAAAACAAACATTGATATAAAGACCGTACCTCTTATTCAGTATCTCATGG
The DNA here is from genome assembly GCA_945859785.2 of Tridacna gigas. NCBI lineage: Eukaryota > Metazoa > Mollusca > Bivalvia > Cardiida > Cardiidae > Tridacna > Tridacna gigas. The sequence continues at coordinate 60,604,219 of OX244036.2, forward strand.
TACTGATAAAAATTCCGAAGCCGAGCCTGGCAAACTTTCCTGGAATCAAAGACACTATGTTACTGTCTAATTCCCCAATCCACGACACTATTCTGTTTACTATTCTGTTTATCCTGTTTCTCATTTGTAATCAATCCTAAATCCGACTAGATAGAATATTTCGCTCGAAATTAAGGCACGTATTGACATCTTTCTCACTAGGAAATAAACACTTAAATGGCGAACTGTGTAAAGCGCTTTGGGTATGCAGCTGCAATAATGACGTCATAAATTATATTGACTACGTCATAAACGTGACGTAAAACCTTGGAAGAATGTTGTGGCGAAGAATTCTGTTTTATTTTAAAAAAAGAAAAATCAACATGTGCATCGAATCTTAAGCGATAATTTTACTTTAAAATATTGATTTCGTATCGTGGTACCTAAAAAAGGAGTTCCGGCTGGTCACATGACCAACTAGCCTAATAAACCTTGATCACGTGACCAACTGACATAATAAACCTAGTCACGTATATCACCAAGTTTATATGACCCCCGTAATACGACGGAATTTATAGGAGGTGACAGGATGAAATCCATTATGTCTAACAACCGTCTGAATCATGAAGTAAACTGGTCCTTTGACATGCGGAAAATTGACCAATAGCAAAAAGTTTTGACCAAGGTCAGCCTGCGCAGACAGCAGGCTGACCTGGGTTGATACTTTTCGCAGATTCATTAAAGCCCTTTTTCACAGAGCATAGCTCAAATGCTTTTACAATTCACTTGGTTAGGAACCAACAGAAATGAAGAAAAAATAATTATGAGCATAGTTAACCCTTTACCGCACAATGCCGCCTTTTGACGCCCCTAGGAAAGAAGCCTTTTGAAAACATTGTGGGAAAAGGAGAAAATGCTGGTAACCAGCATTTTCTCCTTTTCCCACAATGTTTTCTACCCTATCAAAGAAAAGTTGCACCATTTGAGCCACACTGAAATTGTTCTCTGCAAATGCTTTCAATTTGGACAAGGCTAAAATTTTGTCATCTGGTAAAGGGTTAAAGACCAGTAGGCTGATTTACTCTAAACCAATCAACAAAGTTTTAGACTTGTCCAAATTGAAAGCATTTCCTGATGACTTAAAATATTTCAAAAGCTTTCTTCCTCAAGGTCATTAAAACTTTGAATTGTTATGTAAAGGGCCTACTTTGTCTTCACAGGCTATCTACAATGTATGGCAGTCTGGTCTTGATCTAAATTGTCTAAAAAAGAAGTTAGTCCTTTATCAAGCAATCCTGTATTCTAACAACTCAAAGAAAGAAAGGTCTTTGAAAATATTGTGGGGAAAGGAGAGCCAGCAGTTTTTTTCCCTTTCCTACAATGCCTTCTACTCATTCACAAAAGAGTTCCATCATTTTAGCTCAGTTTTGTTTTTTGTCTGCAAATTTGGACAATTCTGAAATATTGCAGTCTGTTCACACTTTACCACACAATCCTGTGTTTGAACAACCCTTATGAAAGAGCCTTTTGAAAAAATTGTGGATAAAGGAAAAAATGCTGGTTACCAGCATTTTCTGCTTTCCCCACAATGTTTTCTACCCTGTCAAAGCCATGTTCCATCATGTGAGTCATACTTAAATTGTGATCTTCAAATGCTTTCAATCTGGACACTTTTTTTGTTGTTTGGTAAAGCATTAAAGCAATGGGTTGTGGTTAGCAGTCTAAGGATATATGTATAACTGCCTGTATTTCAGATGAAATTTTGACATTGTATAGATGAGGTAGGAACAAAGAATGCATTCTACAGGAAATGTTTAATACCTCCCCTGTTTATTACAGAGCATGTGCTTATATGACTATGCATATTCTGTACCTCGCATATTCTGTACCTTTGACTTACCCATTTTAAACTGCAGGATACCGCCTTGAAACATAGGGAGATCATGTGACTTTTTTTTCCTACAGAAAATATTTTATTACCTCCCCTACTAAATCTCAGAGCATGTGCTTTTGTTGCTATGCATATTCTGTACCTCGCATAATTTGTACCTTTGACTTACCGATTTTAAGTTGAAGGATACCACTTCAAAATTTTGACAGATTGTGTGATTGTTTTTCCTAAATGTTTACCGAACAATCCACTGGTTTTAAGACCCCTAGGATGAAGGCTTTTGAAAACATTGTGGCTAAAGTAGAAAATTATTATAAACAGAATTTTTAGCTCACCCTAGTACAAAGTGCTCAAGATGAGCTTTTGTGACCATACTGTGTCTGTTGTGTATCATCTGTTGTGCATGGCCCAGGTGCCAACAATTACCTTGTATGCATTCCAGAGGCCACATATTCAGTCCAGTACTCATGGAATTTGGTCATAATGTTTGTCTTAACTCTTTACCACATGACAAAATTTTAGCCTGGTCCAAATTGAAAGCAATTGCAGACGACAAATTAAATGTGACTCAAAAATTGAAATTCGTTTTGGGAAAGGTAGAAAACATTGTGGTAAAAGGAGAAAATGCTGGTTACCAGCATTTTCTCCTTTTCCCACAATGTTTTCAAAAGGCTTCTTTCTCAGGGTCGTTAAATGTCGGGATTGTGTGGTAAAGAGTTAACTCTTTACCAGATGACAAAGTTTTAGACTTGTCCCAATTCAAAGCATTTGCAGACAACAAATTAGATGTGGCTCAAATGATAGGATTTGTTTCTGAAAGGTTAGAAAAAATTGTGGGAAAAGGAGAAAATGCTGGTTACCAGCATTTCCTCCTTTTTCCACAATTTTTTTAAAAGTCCAATTTCCAAGAGGCATTACAACTCGTCATTGTGTAGTAAAGAGTTAATGATATCTTGAATATCTTGATATCTTGAGGATCTCTTTGAATTTATCAATCATAGATAACTTTACTCAGGAGAGCACTTTAGAGCCGACCGCCCCCTTGTTTTCCTTTTCCAGCATTTCCCACTATTTGACCCACAATCGAATACTTTCATTTAAATGATGTTTATGTAGGAAGCAGCCAGTAGCTTTGAAAGAATGTTGAGTGAAAAACTCAATTGTGGGAAAAGGAGAAAATGCTGGTAACTAGCATTTTCTCCTTTTCTTCCAATGTTTTCGACCTATCACAGGCAAATCCTGCCATCTGAATCATGCTTGATTTTTCATCTGCAAATGCTTTCAATTTTGGGTAGTTGAAGGTTTTGTCACCTGGTAGAAGGTATAGTGTTAAGTGATATTTTGAACTGTTCCTCCTGTGTTTGAATCATTGAGATGGTACCACTCTTTGCTATCTCCTGACTGCTTGCTTTCATATCTGTATTCTGTCTCATTTTCAAGTCTTGCAGCAAGAAGAACAAGTAAGACAGTCAGAACTGTATCTGCATGAAGAAATGTAAAACAAAACTGATTTTCTGGTCATTCACAATTTCAAGTTTTAGCTTGGCTGCTTTCGGAGAAAATCCAAGATATTGTTGTAGCCCTGTATTCGTCATGCGAAAACTTTATTATTACTGAAGATATTTATACCCCCACCTATAAAGTAGAGGGTGGGGGGTATACTGGTTTCATCATGTCTGTCTGTCCATGCTCTAACTCAAAAGCTGTTTGACCTAGGAACCTGAAAGTCTATACAGTGTTCCTCATGACCCAAGGAGGTGCCATATTGTTTTAAGGTCACATGAGTCAAAGGTCAAGGTCACAGGTGAACTTTATTTTCTCTGATTGTGTTGCTTCACTGACAAGGTGATGGTGTTTTTTTTTTGTCTGCATTGTGACAGTTCTAGTCAATTCAAACTTTGGCTACTTTGTAAAATACCATAAGGAGAACCAATACAACAAGGGTAGATAACCCTGATATTCTTGACACAGTTATGCCCCGTTTTTACTCGGGTAAAAATCACAAAGGGAATAAATACAACAAGGGAAGATAACCCTGAGCTTTTTGACACAGCTATGCCCCTTTTTTTAACTTAACTTTTTACTAATAAGAAACTGCAGCTGGGTGTTGGCACCCAACAAGGGAAGATAACCCTGAGAATTTTGACACAGCTATGCCTCTTTTTTTAACTTAACTTTTTACTAATAAGAAACTGCAGCCGGGTGTTGGCACCCACATGCTGTGCTCTTGTTTTATTTCTAGCATATTTCTTTACCCTGTGCCACATAATTTTGGGCTTTTCCATTGTGAAAGCATTTACAGACAACAATTTTATTGTTGCTCAAATCATGAATTTATCCTTGAAATGATAGTTACCAGCATTTTCTCCTTTTCCAACAATGTTTTCAAAAGCCTACTTCCTCAGTGTTGTTTAAACTTGCAATTATTTGGAAAAAGGCTTAGTAATCCACGTTTAACAACGAGGACGAAACTGAGATATGTTTGATTACCAGATATCGTAATTTATTTCACTGTTTGATTCTTGTTGGATTTTTTTTTTGACAAAAAAGGTCATGCCAATTATGTGAGGGGTGATCAGACAGTTTTTGGAATATTCTCTCATTTCTTTCTTTTACATAAAAATGAGGTGAAACATAAAAATGTAAGAGACCAATTACTCTTCTACTGAAACATAATTTTTCAAATGAATCACTGCAGTATGTTGCTTATCTAATTATGGTCTCCGTAGCAACCTCATGATGGTTGATCCGGTCCACATTTTCAAATAAGAAATCTATGCTATCAAAGATAAATTCCTTCACTGGAGCTACTTTTAACTCTTTACCAAACGACAAAATTTTTGACAGGACCAAATTGAAAGCATTTGCAGACGACTAATTAAATGTAGTGAAATTGATGATTTCTGTTTTCGATTAGGTAGAAAACATTGCGGGAAAAGTGTGTCTCAAACGGTGCAATTTTTCTTTCATAGGGTTGAAAACATTGTGGGAAAAGGAGAAAATGCTGGTTACCAGCATTTTCTCCTTTTCCCACAATGTTTTCAGAAGGCTTCTTTCCTAGGGGTGTTAAAAGGTGGCATTATGTGGTAAAGGGTTAACTCTTTACCACATGACAAAAATTTAGACTTGTCAAAATTGAAAGCACTTCCAAGCAACAATCTAAATGCGGTTGATATGATGGAATTTATCTTTGATAGGTAAGAAAAATTGTGAGAGAAGGAGAAAAGGCTGGTTACCAGCATTTTCTCCGTTTCCCACAATGTTTTCAAAAAGCCTCTTCCTAAGGGTCATTAAAACTTGGATTCCTTATATGTTTGACTGCAAATGCATATGAAGGGTAATCATCAATCTGCACTGTCCACAAATGCAACTTCAGTTGCTCAGAGCATTCTAAGAGTTTCTAACTTCTATCACATAACTTCAGTGTATCATAACAATTACAGATTTTCTTATCATGTTTGTTATACATGATAGGATCTGAAATTTATTGGCATTTATCACATAAAACCTCCTCCGGCAGTGTATTAAACCAATGACTTATTTTTGATAATACACTATTGTATTTTCGTTTTTTGGGTCCTGGTTCTGATCAGTTTTTAGTCATCAGCGAGTGAAGCTGGAGAAACCAGGCACAGCATGTGCTGGAATTTGTACAACTATGCTGTTTTGCGGAAAAATGTTGTCATTATTGTTAAGACTTATACACGTTGAAAGTTAATAAAACCAAAAAAATGAAAAAAAAGTTTTTAAATCAACAAAATTTAGTGGACTTATCCCCTCTTGAAACTGTTTCATTCTACTTTCGGAGTAAATGTCAAAGGTCTATCTACTTGTGTATGTACACATTTGAAACAGAACTAAACTGTAAACATGGACCCATGAATCATGTATAGGCCAAAGGTGATGATGCAGGATATTTTTGGTCTGTCATTTCTTTTATGTGATAAATAGAATCTCACATTCGTGTTTATGTATTATCATTTTCATCAACCTCATTGACTTAAATGTATTTGACGCTCACCAAGGCTCGCGTCATACTTTTTTGGTCAACTCGTTTGATCAAAATTATAATACATAAACACTCATGCAAGATCCTCTATTTATCAACAAACAAGTCTAGAAAATGTTATGAAGCAAGCCTCTGGTGAACTTAGGAATATTTTTGTTGACAGGTTTAATAAAATTTTATTTCAAGAGCCAAGAAATGTCAGAATTCTTTTTACCTCTTATTATATTTCACTAATTATAGGTCACAAAACCATCTATGGACATGTGTTAGTTTTCATGAATAAAACCCCTTTCAATTTTTTGAAATAAGTGTAAAATGACATCACATAATTATGACGTCACGCAATGCTTATCTCAAATGTGTGTTTAACGCTTTATCAAACAACAAAATTTTAGACCAGTCCAAATTGAAAGCTTTTGCAGACGACAAAATAGATGTGAATCAAAATTTTAAATTTGTTTCTGGAAGAGTAGAAAACATTGTGGGAAAAGGAGAAAATGCTGGTTACCAGCATTTTCTCCTTTTCCCACAATGTTTTCAAAAGGCTTCTTCCTCAGGGTTTGTAATGGGTGTATTACACTAAAAACTAGGGAGGTTATGTGATTAAAGATTTTGTGATCAAAGGAGCATTATCTGACATCATTAAAAATTTTGTAAAAATAATGTATTTCTGCTCACAATTTCTTAAAAGTGTCAGACACAAATTTCCTGGTCAATGCAACCGTCAAACCTGATGATCTTGGTAAATCTCAGGTCTGTTTTTTTTTTATGCAATAAGTTACTAGTATATGCCCACTTTTTTGGAACTATTTTTGTTCTTCCTGTCAACTCAGTAGGTCTTATTCTTAAGTACATGTATGTATGTTTTGCATAGATCTCATCATTATAAATGTAATATATGAGGTACAGGTACAATTATGTGATAAAAAGAATCAGCCATGTGTCGGCTCTCGAGATGAAATTTGATCAAACTCATCAAGAAAAGGTGCTATTTTGCTCACAAAAGTCCTGGTTTATAACATTTATCCTGATGTGATTAAAAATTTTACCTCAAATGCCTAATTATCTCAGATTCTATGTTATTAATCAGCCATCTATCATATTCTCCCTGACCATATTCATTTCATATTCATGTACATATACAGGGTGTCCCATAATATCTGTTACCATTTCAAGCATGTCTAAATCCTAATCTGAGTAAACAGCCTGTACAAAATTTACAGTGTATGCAATAGAGTGTTACTAGATGTACATATCGCCACAAAAAATTTATTTGAAAAAGATAATGGTGAATTTTTATGTACATGTTGCACATGACATCCTTTTTGTTTGGTTATGACATCACAACCTGTTGTAAAGTCTGGATCACAGAATACGAAATTTCAGTATTCAGTACAATGCTGATAGGGTAGAAAACCTTGTGGGAAAGGAGACAAGGCTGGTGTCCAGCATTTTCTTCTTTTTTCACATTGTTTTCAAAAGCCTTCTCTTTCAGGGTCGTTAAAACTGGGGATTCTGTGGTAAAGAGTGATACTGTGATTAACTAAGGCTTGCTGACATACATAATTATATTTCTTATCTAAGTCTTCACTGGTTGAATTTTAGACCTGTCCAAGTTGAAAGCATACATTATACAAATTATTACATATTGAATCTGGTTGAAATGATGATACTTGTGTTCAAAAGGGTGGAAAACATTGTGGGAAATGGAAAAAAATTCTGGCTACCATCAATTTCTTCTTTTTCCCATGTTTTCACAAGCCTTTTTCCACAGGGCTATTAAAACTTGGAATTATTTGGTAAAGGGTTAACTCTTTATTACACAATACCGACTTTTAACGATCCTGAAAAGAAACTTTTAAAAAACATTGTTGGAAAAGGAGAAAATGTTTGTAACCAGCATTATCTCCTTTTCCCACAATGTTTTCTACCCTTCCCAACACAAACTTCAATTTTTCAGTTCCATTTATTTTATTGTCTGCAAATGCTTTTAATTTGGACACGTCTAAAATTTTGTGTTGTAGAGTTAAACCTCATCTTTTGTTTTCTTTTTCTTACAAACTCATACAGGAAAACATTTTTTTAGATCATTTATGAACATTTCTCCTGATGTCTGCCGTTGCACAAAAAAAAAACGTGTCCCTCAGAACTATGCATTTATATATGTATTTATAGTAGACAGCTCCGAAAACATTACAGAAACGGAGCGATTGCTTGTGATAAAAAATTGTTCCTTTTCCAGCAATATTTTTCTGTTAAATTTTTGAAAAAAGGAAAGGTTTTGCCCTTTCATTTAAATTATTCTCTTTTGCATTACTTTTACTTAATTTTACTTAGTCAAACGTAGTATACAAAAGCGGATGCAAATTAATTCTTACTTTACAAAGAAAGTAGGATAACCTCCGTTGCACTGCGTTTATAGAGCCAAATTCATGTCATGTTAGAAGGGTCAACCTACAACAAATTTCTACTTACAGGAAAGAAGACACCAAGAAGATTTGAAGTTACTACGACAACGACTGAATCTCCTTGACGACAACCAGCAACAACAGCTTGAAGAATTTCAGGAAATAGCACACAGTACACTTAGAAATAGTTTCATAGAAGTGGATGAAAAAGACAATACTGCCAATATGAACATAAGCTTGGAGAAGGCTGATGAAGAAAAACGGCCTTCTACCCCACCCATCAGCTAACACTTGACCTTGTGACTGCTGCTTAACCCTTTACCACACGACAAAATTTTAGACCTGTCCAAATTTGAAAGCATTTGCAACGACAATTTCACTGTGGCTGAAATGGCGCAATTTTTGTTTGAAAGGGTAGAAAACATTGTGGGAAAAGGAGAAAATGCTGGTTACCAGCATTTTCTCCTTTTCCCACAATGTTTTCAAAAGGCTTCTTTCCCAGGGGCGTCAAAAGGCGGCATTGTGCGGTAAAGGGTTAAACTTTTCTGAGACAGTTCTGTGATTTGGCCATCCTGTGGATAAAGGCTTTTGAAAACAAATGTTGAAAAAGGAGAAAATGCTGGTGAAGAGCATTTTCTTCCTTTCCCTCAGTGTTTTCTGTTTATCAAAGACAGATTTCACTATTTGAGCAATATTCAATTTTCGTCTTCAGGTACTACCATTTTGAGCCAGTCTAAAATTTTGTTGTTTCATAAGGGCGTAAGTCATTAGAAAAGACATTACTGTAATTTCGTGATCGTTGTAGGGCAGATATTTGCACACAGCATCCAACAACAGTGTACACCCAAGATCAGACAGCATGATTTTTTTCTCTGAGCATTTTATCTCCTTGCCTCCTACAGATGACTGTTTTTGTCAGGCAGCAGAGTTACTCTGAAAACATGGTTTGTTTTCTATGCCAGCAATATGTCTTGGGGAATCACCTGTGATATTACATCTAAATAAAGTTGTTGTAATTCAGTTCAGTTACTAGTATTACCTGAACTCTGTATCAGATAACAAAATTTTAGATTTGTCCATGTAGGAAGCATTTTGTAGACTGTGAATCCAATGTGGCTCAAAAGATGGGATTTGTCTTTGAGATGGTAGAAACATTTTGGAAAGCTGCTTACCACAATCTTTTTTCTGTTTTCAAAATGTTTCTTTCCCAAGGTTTATAGAACATAGGATTGTTTGATAAAGGGTTATTCAGATATCGTTGTAACCGTGTACCAAACAACCTGGAAGAAGAAGGCTTTTGAAAACATTGTAGGAAAAGGAGAAAATGCTGGTAACCAGCATTTTCTCCTTTTTTCACAATGTTTTCTACCTTTTTAGAGACAAATATCACCAGATGACCCACATTTAATCAGTCGTCTGCAACTGCATTTATTTTAGACAAGTTGAAAATTTTGCCATATAGTAAATATTTAGATGAATTTGTGTGTTCTTTTTCTAAAAAAATTCTTGGATGTAGAAAGTGTACCGTGTAAATTTTTAAATGATTTTAGGAAGAGTATAGTCATAGACAAAAATGATCATACATAGAAATGGAGATTAACTTTTATTTATTAATGTCTAGGTGATTGTTAATTCCCTCGCCGTGAAGCGGGGGGGGGGGGGGAATTGTAGGAATGGCATTCATCTGGCTGTCCTTCCAACTGTAATACATTTTTTATCCTCTCCATATCTCCTGAACCCTTGGCCCGGTTCTAAACACATTTCACATCACACATGTGGGCACCTTGATCAGATGATGCGCGGAGAAGAGGTTTTACTCTTTGCTACACATTCCTGAGTTTTAACGACTCTGGAAAAGACGGCTTTTGAAAACAATGTTGGAAAAGGAGAAAATGCTGGTAACCAGCATTTTCTCCTTTTCCCACAATGTTTTCTATCCATACAAGAACAAGCACTATAATTTGAAAAACATTTGAATGGTCGTCTGTAAATTTAATCAATATGGAGGAGTCTAGAATGTTGCCATGTGGTGAAGGGTTAACCCTTTCCCAAACGACAGATTTTGGACTGGTTCACATTGAAAGAGTTTGCAGACGACAATTTTAAATTTGATATAAAATGGCAGAAAGTTATCAAAAAGGGTAGAAAACATTGTGGGAAAAGGAGAAATTGCTCGTTACCTTTTCCCACAGTGTTTTCAAAAGACTTGTACTGCAGACACATGAAAACCAGGGCTTGTTTTGGAAAGGGTTAAGGCACTAGGCTTTAAGGTCAAGGGTCAAATGCTCATAAATCATATCTCGTCCATATCTTGAAGATCTGGCCTGATTTTTAACATATTTCACATATGTGTGCACCTTGATAGGGCTATGCAAAGAGGGAAAGTTTCAGATGCCAGGCATCAAGGTCATAGCTGGGGTCACAGGTCAGATGCTCTTAAATCTTTTTTGCTCTATATCTCTTCAATCCCCGTCCTGATATTTAAAATATATTTCACACAACTGTGTGTACCTTGATGAGGCCATGTGCAGAGCAGAGGTTTCAGAGCCAGGCTCCAAGCTCAAGGTTACAGCAGAGGTCAAGGTCAGATGCTCATAAATCAAGTCCTCCCTATCTATTGAACCCCAGGCTTTTGGATAATAGGTATAGCCTTCAGGTGTCACTGTCTGTCCATCTCTTTGTGACTTCATGTCTCGTGAGCCCTTTCAAAGATTTTCGTTGGTCAAATATTCACTCCAGTAAAGATTTTCAAAAAAAAAATGGTGGTGGGGTATATAGCTGTCTGTTAGACTGCCATCTTGTTTTACTAAAATTTACTGGAAAGATCACAGAAATAACTTTTATCTATTTATTGACTTAATTTGATGAAAGTAATATTGTACCTTAGGACCCTTCACTTTTTACCATACAAGATTTTAGACATGTCCAAATTGAAATCATTTACAGGCAACTAATTCAGTGTGGCTTGAATGGAGGGATTTATCTTTGATAGAGAAGAAAACATTGTGGCAAAAGGAGAAAATGCTGGTTACGACAGTAAATGTGACACAAATAATGTGAATTGTTTATGAAAGGCTAGAAAATATTCTGGGAAAACGACAAAACTCGTCATTTGACTTACATTTATTTTGTCACCTGCAAATGCTTTCATTTTGGTCAAAGCTAAAATTTTGTTGTATGGTAAAGAGATCATAGGCAGCAGAGATCTAAATGCCTTATTTGCTCGAAGTGCCATAAAAAAGCTGCCTTTACTGTGCCTTACCTCTTTCAAGATGACAAAATTTTAGACTTGGCCAAATTGAAAGCATTTGCAGACGACAATTCAAATGTGGCTCAACTGACAGAATTTCTTTTTGATAGGTTAGAAAACATTGTGGAAAAAGGAGAAAATGCTGGTTACCAGCATTTTCTCCTTTTCCCACAATGTTTTCTAAAGGCTTCTTTCTCAGGGTCATTAAACATCGGGCTTATGGATTCAGCTTCTGAAGGGTAGAAAGCGTTGTTGCAAAAGAAGAAAATGTTTGATATCAGCATTTTCATCTTTTCCAGCACTGTTTTCTACAGCTTTCTTCCTTAGTGCTCTCAAAATACAGAATTCTGTGGTAAATGGTTAACTTGAGGGATTACCTCCTGCAGAAGATGCACAAGACACCATTTTTGAAAACATTGTGGCAAATGAAGAAATTGATGATGATAAGCAATTGCTAGATCTGTCACAACGTTTTCAGATATATTCATACTTTAACTTTTGACCGGATGACCAATTTTATATTCATCCAAATTGAACAGTGGTCACAGGCGACCAATGTGACCCAAACAATGGGATTTGTATTTGAAAGGATAGAGACTGTGAGAAAAAGACAAAATACTGGTCACTAGCATTTCCGACTTTATCATTATTTTTTTCCACTATGTCATTAAAGCGCTGGATTGTTTAGTAAAGAATTAAAAGGCTTATCAAGTCATCTGCTTCAGATATGTTTAGAGGGTAAGAATTTCAAATGGTAAGGTGAGTTTCATTGTGCTGATATTACTGAATATTTATTGAAAACTTGTAGAAGAATTTTATAATGTTTGTAGCAAAACATGTAATAAACATACATAAGCATTAAAATGAATTTTTACTGTCTGTTGTTAATATTGATAGCCATGTAGAGAAGGGAAGGGATTGTGATAATGGAATTTAGAGATCCCTCTTACCCTTTATCACACAATCCCGACTTTTAACAACCCCGAGAAAGAAGCCTTTTGAAAACATTGTGGGAAAAGGAGAAAATGCTGGTAACCAGCATTTTCTCCTTTTTCCACAATGTTTTCTAACCTATCAAAGAGAAAGTCCTTCAGTTGAGCCACATTTGAATTGTCGTCTGCAAATGCTTTCAATTTGGACTAGTCTACATTTTTGCTGTGTGGTAAAGAGTTAACCTGTAGCTGCAGTATACCATCGCAGTATTTTAGCTCATATATGAGCCATGCTGTGTGAAAAGGGATTTAATACATCTGCAAAAAGTATTGACCCATGTCAGCCTGTGCAGTCTGCACAGGCTGACACGGGTCAATACTTTTTGCTATTTTTAGCTCACCTTAGCACAACGTGCTAAAGGTGAGCTATTGTGATCGCCCTATGTCCGGCGTCCGTCGTCCGTCGTCTGTCCACAATTTCTTTAAACATCTTCTTCTCCTAAACCACTGGGCCAATCTTGATGAAACTTGGCAGGGATGTTCCTTTGGTGAAGCTCTACCAGAATTGTTCAAAGAATTGAATTCCACCCACAACTCTGGTTGCCATGACAACAAAAAGGAAAAAAAAGCAAAATCTTTGAAAATCTTCTTCTCTGAAACTAGAAGGCGCAGAGCTTTGATATTTGGTATGTAGCATCTCCTAGTGGACCTCTACCAAGTTTGTTCATTTGATGCCCCTTGGGTCTAAACTGGCCCCGCCCCCGGGGGTCACAAGTTTGAGCATAGTCATAAAGAAGGAAAACTTTAAAAATCTTCTTCTCTAAAACTTGAAGGCATAGAGCTTTGATATTTGGCATGTAGCATCTCCTAGTGGACCTCTACCAAGTTTGTTCATATGATGCCCCTGGGGTCAAAACGGGCCCCGCCCCCGGGGTCACAATTTCCAACAGAGGAACAAAGAAGAAAAACTTTAAAAATCTTCTTCTCTAAAACTAGAAGGCATAGAGCTTTGATATTTGGCATGAAGCATCTCCTAGTGGACCTCTACCAAGTTTGTTCATATGATGCCCTTGGGGTCAAAACTGGCCCTGCCCCGGGGGTCACAAGTTCGAACATAGGAACAAAGAGGGGAAACTTTAAAAATCATCTTCTCTGAAACTGGAAGGAGTAGAGCTTTGATATTTGGTATGTAGAATTGCCTAGTGGACATCTACCAAGTTTGTTCATATGATGCCCCTGGGGTCAAAACTGGCCCCGCCGCTGGGTCACAAGTTTGAGCATAGTAACAAAGATGGAAAAATTTAAAAATCTTCTTCTCTAAAACTTGAAGGCATAGAGCTTTGATATTTGGCATGTAGCATCCTCTAGTGGACCTCTACCAAATTTGTTCATATGATGCCCCTTGGTTCAAAACTGACCCCTCCCCAGGGGTCACAATTTCCAACAGAGGAACAAAGAAGAAAAACTTTAAGAGTCATCTTCTCTAAAACTAGAAGGCATAGAGCTTTGATATTTGGCATGACCTCTACCAAATTTGTTCATAAGATGCCCTTGGGGTCAAAACTGGCCCTGCCCCGGGGGCCACAAGTTCGAACATAGGAACAAAGAGGGGAAACTTTAAAAATCATCTTCTCTGAAACTGGAAGGTGTAGAGCTTTGATATTTGGTATGTAGCATTGCCTAGTGGACCTCTACCAAGTTTGTTCATATGATGCCCCTGGGGTCAAAACTGGCCCTGCCCCGGGGGTCACAATTTCCAACATAGGAACAAAGAAGGAAAACTTTAAAAATCTTCTTCTCTGAAACAGGAAGACATGGAGCTTTGATATTTGGTATGTAGCATCTTCTAGTGGATCTCTACCAAGTTTGTGCATATGATGCCCTTGGGGTCAAAACTGACCCTGCCCCGGGGGTCACAAGTTCGAACATAGGAACAGAGAAGGAAAACTTTAAGAATCATCTTCTCTGAAACTGGAAGGCGTAGAGCTTTGATATTTGGTACGTAGCATCACCTAGTAGACCTCTACTAAGTTTGTTCATATGATGCCCTTGGGGTCAAAATTGGCCCTGCCCCGGGGATCACAAGTTCAAACATAGGAACAAAGAAGGAAAACTTTAATTTTTTTTTCTCTTAAATGGGAAGGCATAGAGCTTTGATATTTGGTATGTAGCATCTCCTAGTGGACTTCTACCAAGTTTGTTCCAAGGATGCTGCTTGGGTCGAAACTGGCCCAGCCCCTGGGGTCACAAGTTCGAACATAGGAACAAAGAAGAAAAACTTTAAAATTCTTCTTTTCTGAAACCAAAAGGTGTGGAACTTTGATATTTGGTATGTTGCATCTCAGAGTTTGTTCATATGATGCCCCAGGTCAAAACTGGCCCCGCCCCAGGGGTCACAAGTTCGAAGATGGGAACAAAGAAGGAAAACTTTAAATTTCTTTTTCTCTTAAATGGGAAGGTGTAGAGCTTTGATATTTGGTATGTAGCATTTCCTAGTAAACCTCTACCAAGTTTCTTCATATGATGCCCCTTGGTTCAAAACTGACCCCGCCCCAGGGGTCACAATTTCCAACAGAGGAACAAAGAAGAAAAACTTTAAAAATCTTCTTCTCTAAAACTAGAAGGCATAGAGCTTTGATATTTGGCATGAAGCATCTCCTAGTGGACCTCTACCAAATTTGTTCATAAGATGCCCTTGGGGTCAAAACTGGCCCTGCCCCAGGGGTCACAAGTTCGAACATAGGAACAAAGAGGGGAAACTTTAAAAATCATCTTCTCTGAAACTGGAAGGTGTAGAGCTTTGATATTTGGTATGTAGCATTGCCTAGTGGACCTCTACCAAGTTTGTTCATATGATGCCCCTGGGGTCAAAACTGGCCCTGCCCCGGGGGTCACAATTTCCAACATAGGAACAAAGAAGGAAAACTTTAAAAATCTTCTTCTCTGAAACAGGAAGACATGGAGCTTTGATATTTGGTATGTAGCATCTTCTAGTGGATCTCTACCAAGTTTGTGCATATGATGCCCTTGGGGTCAAAACTGACCCTGCCCCGGGGGTCACAAGTTCGAACACAGGAACAGAGAAGGAAAACTTTAAGAATCATCTTCTCTGAAACTGGAAGGCGTAGAGCTTTGATATTTGGTACGTAGCATCACCTAGTAGACCTCTACTAAGTTTGTTCATATGATGCCCTTGGGGTCAAAATTGGCCCTGCTCCTGGGGTCACAAGTTCAAACATAGGAACAAAGAAGGAAAACTTTAATTTTTTTTTCTCTTAAATGGGAAGGCATAGAGCTTTGATATTTGGTATGTAGCATCTCCTAGTGGACTTCTACCAAGTTTGTTCCAAGGATGCTGCTTGGGTCGAAACTGGCCCAGCCCCTGGGGTCACAAGTTCGAACATAGGAACAAAGAAGAAAAACTTTAAAATTCTTCTTTTCTGAAACCAAAAGGTGTGGAACTTTGATATTTGGTATGTTGCATCTCAGAGTTTGTTCATATGATGCCCCAGGTCAAAACTGGCCCCGCCCCAGGGGTCACAAGTTCGAAGATGGGAACAAAGAAGGAAAACTTTAAATTTCTTTTTCTCTTAAACGGGAAGGTGTAGAGCTTTGATATTTGGTATGTAGCATTTCCTAGTGGACCTCTACCAAGTTTGTTCATATGATACCCCTGGGTCAAAACTGGCCCAGCCGCAGGGGTCACAGGTTCGAACATGGGAACAAAGAAGGAAAACTTTAAAATTCTTCTTTAAAACTGGAAGGCGTAGAGCTTTGATATTTGGTCTGTAGTGATTCTCTTCTAAGTTTGTTTGCTCATCTAAGCGCAACAAGTTCATTGAGTTCAAAATTGGGTCATCTTGGGTCATAAACTAGGTCACTAGGTCAAATTAAAGAAATACCTTGTTGGCACTCTCGAGGCCACATTATTTGCTCAATTGCCTTGAAAATTAGTTAGAAAGTTTGTCTTTATAAAGTCTTACATAAGATTAACTTGGGTCAACTTGGGTCATAAACTAGTTCACGGGGTCATAAACTAGTTCACGGGGTCAAATTAAAGAAATACCTTGTTTGCACTCTGGAGGCCACATTTATTGCTCAAATGACCTGAAATTTGGCCAGAATGTTTGTCTTGATGAAATACTAGATGAGTTTGGGTTTTGGTCACCTGGAACCATAAACTAGGTCACTAGGTCAAAATAAAGAAATACCTTGTGGGCATTCTAGAGGCCTCATTATTTGCTTAATTGCCTTGAAAATTGGTCAGAATGTTTGTCTTTGTAAAATCTCACTTGAGTCTGAATTTGGGTCAACTGGGGCCATAAACTAGTTCACTTGGTCAAATTAAAGAAATAGCTAGTGGGCACTCTAGAGGCCACATTTATTATTCATTTGATTTGAAAATTGGTTAAAATGTTTCTTTTGATATAGTCAAAGACCAGTTCAAATTTGGGTCACCTGGGGTCATAATCTAGGTCACTAGGTCAAATTAAAGAAATATCTTTAGGGCACTCGAGGCCACATTTTTTGCTCATTTGACTTGAAAATTGGTCAGAATGTTTGTCTTCATTAAATATGAGTTTGAAATTGGGTCACCTGCGGTCAAAAATTAGGTCACGTGGTCAAATTATAGAAAAGCCTTTAAGGCACTCTACTAAGGTGAGCAACCCAGGGCCATCATGGCCCTCTTGTTTAATTTTCTGTGTGACCAAAGGACCATTCTGTCTCTAGATTCAGTCAGTTTTATGACAAAATGGATTTTATGGATCCACAAGTATGAGATGACATGCTTGGTATAATGCATCCCGGAGATGCTTTAACTCTTTACCAAACGACAAAAGTTTAGACTCGTCCAAATTCAAAGCATTTGCAGACGACTAAATAAATGTGACTGAAAAGTTGAAATTTGTTTTGGGAAGGGTAGAAAACATTGTTGGAAAAGGAGAAAATGCTGGTTACCAGCATTTTCTCCTTTTCCTACAATGTTTTCAGAAGGCTTCTTCCTCAGGGTAGTTAAAAGTCGGGATTGTGTGGTAAAGGGTTAAGCCTCCTTTTGCCAGAGCGCCACTTGTGTGTAATTCGTCCAGCAATAAACTGAGTAAATGGGTTCATGGCCCACAGGGCTGCAGTCACCAACAGCTCTAAATAGCTCCCTTAATCTAATTCTAAATCTAAAACCTTAATCTAATTCTAAATCTAGGAAGTAACAATTTCTAATTAAAAAAAAAAAAATACTTTGCTAACTCTTTACCACTCGACAAAAATTTTAGACCTTTCCAAATTGAAAGCATTTGCAGACGACAATTTCAATGTGACTCAAATGAAGCGATTTGTCTTTGATACGGAAGAAAACATTGTGGAACAAGAGCGGCAAATTGTCGCAAGATACGCCCGTCCTACCCCAAGTTGTAAAGTTGGGGCATAATAATGATAAAGGGGAGGTATAGAAAAATAGTAGTGCAGAATATTTTTTTTACTGTTGATTAAAGATAATGGCAGTGTATTTGTGTTGACGGAACTCTTGTTTATTATTGTATTACTATTAACTCTTTACCACACAGCAAAAGTTTGGACTAGTCCAAATTGAAATCATTTGCAGTTGACAAACTAAATGTAACTCAAAAATTGAAATTTGGTTTGGAAAGGGTAGAAAACATTGTGGGAAAAGGAGAAAATGCTGGTGCATAAAAAATAAGCAATTTATATTTCATGTGCACTGCACTACCCCTTGATGAGATGTATCCAGCCCTAAAATTTCATAACCCGAGGTAGTATAGTTTAAGAGATATGCATCATACAAAATTCAAGTTCGAAAAAAAAACAAGAAAGGTCAATAACTGAGAAATTAAGCAAGCAAGAGTTGAAATTTATATGCACAGCACTTCCTGTTGATGGAATGTATCCACGCATGAAATTTCATATCCTTAGCTAGTATAGTTCTGAAGATATGCACTGGACAAAATTAAAGTTTCAAAATAAAGAAAGAGCAATAAGTCAAAAATTAAGCAAGAGTTATGGTTCATGTGTACTGCACTCCCAGTTGATGAGATCTGTCTACGCATGAAATTTCATAGCCATAGGTAGTATAGTTTTTGGAGATGTGCTTGAGACAAAATTCAAGTATGAAAATAAGTCAAAAATTAAGGAAGGAAGAGTTATGATTCCTGTGCACTGCACTCCCCCTTAATGAGATGTATGCAGGCATGAAATTTCATAACCCTAGGTAGTATAGTTTTGGAGATATTCACCGGAGAAAATGCAAGTATGAAAAAGAAGAAAGGGCAATAACTGAAAAATTGAGGAAGCAAGAGTTATGATTCCTGTGCACTGCACTCCCCCTTAATGAGATGTATGCAGACATGAAATTTCATAACCGTAGGTAGTATAGTATTGGAGATATTCACCGGACAAAATTCAAGTATGAAAAACAAGAAAGGGCAATAATTGAAAAATTAAGGAAGCAAGAGTTATGATTCCTGTGCACTGCACTCCCCCTTGATGAGATCTATCCATGCATGAAATTTCATAACCGTAGGTAGTATAGTTTTGGAGATATGCTCCAGACAAAATTCAAGTATGAAAAACAACAAAGGGCAATAACTCAAAAATTAAGGAAGCAAGAGTTATGATTCCTGTGCACTGCACTCCCCCTTGATGAGATCTATCCACTCATGAAATTTCATAACCCTAGGTAGTATAGTATTGGAGATATTCACCGGACAAAATTCAAGTATGAAAAACAAGAAAGGGCAATAACTCAAAAATTAAGGAAGCAAGAGTTATGATTCCTGTGCACTGCACTCCCCCTTGATGAGATCTATCCATGCATGAAATTTCATAACCCTAGGTAGTATAGTATTGGAGATATTCACCAGACAAAATTCAAGTATGAAAAACAAGAAAGGGCAATAACTCAAAAATTAAGGAAGCAAGAGTTATGATTCCTGTGCACTGCACTCCCCCTTGAGATCTATCCACTCATGAAATTTCATAACCCTAGGTAGTATAGTATTGGAGATATTCACCGGACAAATTAAGTATGAAAAACAAGAAAGGGCAATAACTCAAAAATTAAGGAAGCAAGAGTTATGATTCCTAAGCACTGCACTCCCCCTTGATGAGATCTATCCACTCATGAAATTTCATAACCCTAGGTAGTATAGTATTGGAGATATTCACCGGACAAAATTCAAGTATGAAAAACAAGAAAGGGCAATAACTCAAAAATTAAGGAAGCAAGAGTTATGATTCCTGTGCACTGCACTCTCCCTTGATGAGATCTATCCACTCATGAAATTTCATAACCCTAGGTAGTATAGTATTGGAGATATTCACCGGACAAAATTCAAGTATGAAAAACAAGAAAGGGCAATAACTCAAAAATTAAGGAAGCAAGAGTTATGATTCCTAAGCACTGCACTCCCCCTTGATGAGATCTATCCACACATGAAATTTCATAATCGTAGGTAGTATAGTTTTGGAGATATGCTCCGGACAAAGAACTGGACGCCGCCCGCCTGCCCGCCACGGGTGATCCCATAATACGTCCCGTCTTCGACGGGCGTATAAAAAGGAGAAAATGCTGGTTACCAGAATTTTCTTCTTTTCCCACAATGTTTTCAAATGGTTTCTTTCTTAGGGTCGTTAAAAGTTGGGATTGTGTGGGAAAGGGTTAAGACAAGCAAAAAGTATGTTCCTTTGAAATTTAGAAAGTTCCTGAGAAATCAAGTTTAAAAGCATAGCTGCTCTGGTCAGGAGGAGCCTTCAGAGTAATAATGTCACAAGCATGGGCTGAGCCCAGTTGCTCAGTTGTAACATGTAGGGCTTGAAACTAGAGGTTGTAGGTTCAAATTCCAAGCTAAGCTGTTTTCTTTCCGAGGACTGATGATAGTCAATGCAACAGGATTCATTCCTCTCAAAGCAGATAATTATTTCCAAGATGGCTCTGTGGGAAAGCAACTACTGGCTTGAGAAGAATATGTTGAAAAAGGAAACTCCCGGAAAGCATGGATAGGTGCACTGGCTGAAGTAATGTTTCATCTGTCCCACAATTTCATCAAAAGTAGCTTTCCTAAGGTACACGAAAACAGGTTTGTTAAAGAGTTTTGGGAAGTATCCACAGACAAAAAAACATGCAAACAGTTTTTGAACTTTATTTTCCACATCAAAAATAGCAGTAATGAATACCTGTAAACTTTCTCATTCATGTCAAAACCTTCCTACAAATGAAGTATCACAAAAATCAGTTTTAATCTTTACCACACGACAAAAATGTAGACTTGTCCAAATTGAAAGCATTTGCAGAAGACAATTTAAATGTAGCTCAAAATATAACATTTGTCTCTTTAACGGGTAGAAAACATCGTTGGAAAAGAAGAAAATGCTGGTTATCAGCATTTTCTTCTTTTTCCACAATGTTTTCAAAAAGGCTTCTTTCTTGGGGTCGTTAAAAGTCGGCATTGTGTGGTAAAGGGTTAATCTTTCTTCATACAGTCATTTTGGACAAAGTAAAAAAAACAAGAGGGCCATGATGGCCCTGGATCGCTCACCTGAGTCATTAGGCGAAATTTCACTCCAGGGTCATAATGACCCAATTTAAAACTCACCTGAGATATTATTAAGACAAACATTCTGACCAACTGTCAGGTCAATTGAGCTGAAAATGTGGCCTCCGGAGTGTCCAAAATGTCTTTCTTCAATTTGACCTAGTGACCTAGTTTATGACCCTATGTGACCATATTTCTAACTCATCAGAGACATCAAAACAAACTTGTTGACCAAGGTTCAGGTGAATTGGGCAAGAACTGTCACCTCTAGAGTGCCCACAAGGTATTTCTGTAATTTGACCTAGTGACCTAGATTATGACCCTATGTGACCCAATTTCAAATCCATTTAAGATATCATCAAGTCAAACATGCTGACAAATTTTCAGGTGAGTTGAGCAAAAACTGTGGCCTCTACAATGCCAACAATACACTTCTTTAATTTGACCCAGTGACCTAGTTTATGACCCTATGAGACCCAATTTCTAATTGATCCGAGATATCATCAAGTCAAATATGTAGACCAATATTCAGGTCAATTTAGCTAGAATTGTGGCCTCTAGAGTGCCCACAAGGTATTTCTTCAATGTGACCCAGTGACATTGTTTATGACCCTATGTGACCCAATTTTGAACTCCTCTGAGATATCATCAAGACAAAAAAATGTGGCCTCTTGAGTGCCCACAAGGTATTTCTTTAATTTGACCTAGTGACCTACTTTATGACCCCAGATGACCCAATTTCAATCTCATCCAAGATTTAATAAAGGCAAACATTCTGATAAATTTTCAAGTCAATTGAGCAAAACATGTGGGCTCTAGAATGCCCACAAGGTATTGCTTTAATTTGACCCCATTCACCAGAGCCATGTTTCTTGACGGATCAAAATTTTGCCAACAATTTTTGAAAAGGGTCAACCAAGGAACATCCCTGTGAAATTATTTCAAAATCTGACCAGCGGTTTCAGAGAAGAAGAATTTTTAAGAATTCCTTCATTTCTGTATAGTGCAAGTAGCCCCCATTCACCAGAGCCATGTTTCTTGATGGATCAAAATTTCGCGAACAATTTTTGAAAAGGGTCACCCAAGGAACATCTCTGTGAAATTATTCTAAAATCTGGCCAGCGGTTTCAGAGAAGAAGAATTTTTAAGAATTTCTTCATTTCTGTATAGTGCAAGAAGCCCCCATTCACCAGAGCCATGTTTCTTGACGGATCAAAATTTCGCGAACAATTTTTAAAAAGGGTCACCCAAGGAACATCTCTGTGAAATTATTTTAAAATCTGGCCAGCGGTTTCAGAGAAGAAGAATTTTTAAGAATTCCTTCATTTCTGTATAGTGCAAGAAGCCCCCATTCACCAGAGCCATGTTTCTTGACGGATCAAAATTTCGCGAACAATTTTTGAAAAGGGTCACCCAAGGAACATCTCTGTGAAATTATTTTAAAATCTGGCCAGCGGTTTCAGAGAAGAAGATTTTTAAAGAATTTCCTAAAAAATTCCATTTTGTTGCCATGGCAACCAGAGTTTTTGACGGAATCAAATTCTGCGAACAATTTTTTGAAGAGGACCTCCCAAGGAACATTCCAGCCAAGTTTGGTCCAAATTGGCCCAGCGGTTTAGGAGGAGTTGATGTTTAAAGAATTGTTGACGACGCATGACAACCGACGGACGACGGACACTGGGTGACCCTAAAAGCTCCCCTTGAGCACGTTGTGCTCAGGTGAGCTAAAAAACACCATCTTGAAAACATTCTTTTCAAATTTATAAACTGCACTGACTCTTTACTAAATAACAAAATTTTGGACTTTGCCATATTGAAAGTGTTTAAAGACCTGCATTTTTCTCCCTTTCCTACAATGTTTTCAAAAGCTTTCTTTGTCAGGGTCATTAAAACTTGGGATTGTGTGGTAAAGGGTTAAGAGCCATCTCTCCATTTGTGTAAATATTTACCAAAGACAGCCTTTGTCTCACTATTTTATATGTCTCCATATTTGTTACAATTAAGAGTACAGGGGCAAAATTAACCAATCATTATTATTATTGTTGTTAAAATTCCAAGCCTAACCATATAGTTGGCCCATAACTTCTTTCTCAGCCAATCACAAAGCTAGTCTTTGATTTCGGAATAAAAATTGAGTACAGATGGTTGGTGGATAGAGCCTCAGGTTTAACCCTTTACCTAACGACAAAAGTTTTAGAGTATTTGAAACTGAAAGCTTGTGCAGCTGACTCATAAAATGTCACTGAAATCATGTAGTTTGTTTTTTAAAAGGTAGAAAACATCGTGGGAAAATGAGAAAATGCTGGTTACCAGCATTTTCTCCTTATCCCGGAGTGTTTTCAAATGGCTTTTTCGTCGGGGATCTTTAAAGTCCAGACTTTGTGGTAAAGAGTTGAAATACTCAGATCTAGTCTTTATAAAACGACTGTATTTAGAAGGGATCATGAAAGACTGTAAGCTTTGTCCAGTTGTCTGATTACATCGTCCGTGTACTTGCCACTATTCTTCAGATGAGCAAAGATTTCTTGAAGAACTGAAAAAAAAAAAGCAACTATCTGAACACATCAACCCCTTGGAAATTCTTATCACAATTTTGTGGACTGTATAGATCAAGATCAGACTAAAGAAAACTGAAACTGTCAATAATGAAGACTTGACCCTTTACAAAAACAAAACAATCCTACATTTTCACAACCCTGAACAAAAAAGATTGTGAAAACATACTGGAAAAAAATAAGAAAATGACTGTAACCAGCATTTTCTATGTTTTCCAAAATGTTCTATAACCTTTTATAAAAGACATGTATTATTTGAACCACACTAATATGTTGTTGGCAAATACTTTCAATATGGAAAAGTCAATAATTTTGTTATCTGGTAAAGAGTTACTAACCCTGTGAAGATCTTTAATAAAAATGGTTGATGTTGAAGCCTACAGTATATTATGGAAAATAAATGTCAAAGGTGAAGGTGAAAGACAATTCTTAATGGTTAAGAACAGGCGTCTGAAAAGCGAGTCTTGTATGTCTTATCCAGTGGACATTTCTGCGAAATTCTAAAACTATTAAAGAAGACTTACCACTCTTTTCCTTTTTGGAGAAGAACATCACAACCATGGAGAAACGTTTCACAGCTGTCAACATCTTCAATGTGTCCACACATTCATCCCCATGTCTGAAAGTAATGCAGATGTCAGATAGTGTGAAAAGAATTTTAAAAAGAATGACACTGAATAACTACATGAATAGTGGTCTTAAATTTGTACCAGACATCACCTTTTTAACCCTTTACAAAACAACAAAATTTTGCACTTGTTGAAATTAAAATGAAAGCACTTGCAGATGACAAACAAAATGTAGCTCAAAAGGAAAAAGCTGTCTGAGAAAGGGTAGAAAACATTGTGGGAAATGGAGAAAATGCTGGTTACCAGCATTTTTTCTCTTCCCACAATGTTTTCAAAAGCCTTCTTCCACAGGGCCATTTAGACTTGGGATTGGGTGGCAAAGGGTCAAACAAGTCCAAATTGAAAGCATTTGCAGTTGACAAAATATGAAATTACTGCAATTCTTATCTCATGCTTTATACCATACAAATAAAACTTTGACATGTTAACAAACGACATAATTTTGGACTAGACCGAATTTAAAACATTTGCAGATGACAAAATAAATGTAGCTAAAATGATGATGTCTGTCTTTGAAAGGGTAGAAAACATTGAGGGAACATGAGATAATGCTGTTTACAAGCATTTTCTCCTTTTCCCACAATGTTTTCCAAAGCCTGCTTCTTCAGGGTTGTTAAAACTTGTGATTGTGCAGTATAGGGTAAATGCCTATGACATAATCAGCTTAATACACAGAGGGAAAGAAATCACTCATTTTTCCAAAATATGAAATTATTGCAAAACCTATCCTATCTTAGTTTGCACTTGTCTAAATTCATATACATAAGAACATAGTAAAAAAAGGACAAATTTCTTATTATTCAGTTGTTCTCCTTTGAAAGAAAAAAAAGAAAATATACTCACACTAAATAAAAATCTTTGATTATATGCAGTATTTTAAGCAAGACATCTGCATCTAAGAACTGCCCAAACAATTTTGTATATTCAGTTGGCGGAATTTTCTACAACAAATACAGAAAAAACAATGACATTTCTATATGTACAGTAAGTATCATATCCAATGACTTATGGTGTGATACAGATATAGGTGTGGATTAATCAAAATGAGCCATGCTCTGTGAAAATGGGGCTTAATGCATCTTTGTGACGCATTGTACCTAGCAAGACATCACATAATTAGTGATCCATAAAATCCACTTTGTCTCAAAACCAACTGAATCATCAGATCAAATGGTCCGTGGGTATGCAGAAAATTAACCACTAGCGAAAAGTTTTGGTCCAGGTCAGTCTACACAGACTGTGCAGGCTGACCTCGGTTGGTACTTTTTAACAGATATATTAAGCCCTCTTTTCACAGAGCATGGCTCAAATGTTTTATCCTTGTTTTACAGAGATATTTTCAATGTACAATGAGGATCATAGTTTTTTTGTTTTTATGTTTTCACAAAGCAAAACCTAGGCTGGTTACCAACTTTTTATTGAGCTTATATATACTTAATTCTTTACCAAACGACAAAATTTCACACTTGTCCAATTTCAAAGCAGTTGCAGACGACAAATAAAATGTTGCTCAATTGATGAAACTTGACTCTAAGAGGGTAGAAAACATTGTGGGAAAAGGAGAAAATGCTGGTTACCAGCATTTTCTCCTTTTCTCACAATGTTTTCAAAAGGCTTCTTTCCCAGGGTCGTTAAAAGTCCGGATTGTGGGGTAATGTGTAAGTACTGGTGAGTTTGCATGGAAGGTTTTGGGAAACTGGAAAGTTAAACGATTTTAAGTTTATTATGCTATTTTCGAAAAAGAATAGAGTTCTACCTTTTACCTTAACTTTTCAAACTAAGTCGACCCTTTACCACCTTAATGAAAGAATGCCTTTGAAAACATTGTGGGAAAAGGAGAAAATGCAGGTAACCAGCATTTTCTCCTTTTCCCACAATGTTTTCTACCCTATCCAATACATAAATCACCATTTAAGCTATACTTGATTTGTCGCCTGCAAATGCTTTCAATTCGTTCCTTTCACTTTGGACAAGGCTAAAATTTTGTCGTCTGGTAAAAGGTTAAGGGTTAAAACAAGTTATCTGTCCATTTGCTACAATCTTTGTACTTGTAAACACAAACTAAACCTAAATTCATGTTGCTTGTCCATAGTGTTTTAAAGTTGTTTGCTGCATTGCTTGTTCAGAACGTAATTCACTACCGAGTTAACCCTGTACCACATAAACATGTGTTTTAACGACCCTGAGAAAGAGGCCTTTTAAAAACAATGTGGGCAAAGGAGAAAATGCCGGTAACCAGCATTTTCTCCTTTTTTCACAATGTTTTCTATCCTGTCCAAAACAAATTTCAATTTTTGAGTCGCACTGAGAAACTTTTAATTATTAAATTTCGCTTTCCCTTGATTTTCATACTTACTTTGAAATACAGATAAAATTTCTCGTTGCTGTCTTTCAACAGTCTGTAATCTGCCTGGAACTGGATGGAAGAATTTGGTACTGACAGCTCTCTTGGAGAGGTGACTGGTGATACAGTGTTACTATTTTGTAATGCACTCTTATTCTCTCTACTAGGTTTGTTACTAACTTCATTCAGCTTTGATTTTTGTTCATTCATATCGGCACTTTTATCTTTATCACTGATATGTAACTTCTCCATCTCAACTCCGCTTTTATCACAGTTAGATTCCGTTGCATTGGATATGTTAGTTGGTAAGTCTTCTTTCGGAGTAGAATTAAATGCACCAATGTCAGCCGGGGATTGAGCTGTAAATCTGTCAAACATTTGTTGCTCTTTCTCAATGATATCTTTACTAGCAGTGCTTTGCTGTGCAACAGTAGAAGCTATTGCTGTCTTTCTATTCACATCCTCCTCAATTCCGACTTCTTCGATGTGAATATGCCTCAATGGTTTCTGAAAATAGAGGATTACTTATATTTCTTCTCTCTAACCCTTGACCTCACAATCCCAAGATTAAAAGACCCTGAGGAAAAACATTTTTGAAAACAATGTGGGAAAAGGAGATAATGCTGGCTACCAGCATATTCTCTTTATCCCACAATGTTCTCTAGCCCTAAAAAGAAAAGAAAAAAAAAAAAAAAAAAAAGAAAACATTATCTGAGACACATTTACCTCATTGTCTGCAAATGCTTTCAATTTGGACAAGTTCAGAATTTTGTCAAGTGGTAGAAAATCATAAGTATAGCAAGTCAACTTTACTTTTTATCACACTATCCCTACTTTTAACAACCTTAAGAGAGAAAGCCTTTGAAAACATTATGGGAAAAGGAGAAAATGCTGGTAACCAGCATTTTCTCCTTTCCCCATAATTTTTTCTACCCTTCCAACGGAAGATTTCAATGTTTGAGTCACAATGAATTTTTTGTCTGCACAAGCTTTCAATTTGGTTGAGTCTAAAATTTTGTTGTGTGGTAAAGAATTCTTGCACCCGCAGTTAAGAGCGCTGGAAAACTTTGTGCTTGTTGCAAGTAACTGCTCCTTACGCACAATGTTTTAGCACTATGAATGTATGTCATTGGTGTAAATTGTAATAATTTGACCAGTTTCAAAATTGCCTGAACAGCCACATGTTGAATATAGATACATGTTCCCTATGTACAAATGTATTTACTTTTCTGTGCACTGTGCTTAGTCTTCTGATAGATAAAATTTTCATAATTTCAATCACGAAAAAAAAAAAAAAAAAAACCTCCAAGCCTGGTAGCACACTTGAGATCAGGTGGGGGTGTCTCTGGTTTGAATCCGAATCTCGGCCAATTTCTTTTCAAGGACTGATGATAGTCATTGTGACAGGATCCATTCTTCTCTCACTACTGATCATTGTTCCGACGATGGTTTTGTGGGAAACTAGCCAGTGGCTTGGGAAGAATATTGTGAGAAGTACTTGTAAAAGAAACTCCAGAAAAGCATTGATAGGTGCATTGGCCACCATAATATAACTGAAATAATGTTGGAAACAGCATTATCCAGCATTCAAACAACCAACCAAATGGTAAAAAAAAAATTAGTAGTGGCAAATTCAAAGCCATTTTGACCAAAATATTCACAAACTATTTCACTTAGATTCAAAGATTCCATGTGCTCAGCAGCCTGACCTGGATGTCCGCAGCTATTACAGCTCATTTACTCTTGAAAAATACTTAAAAATATCAATGATTTGTACTATTCAAATAGGTCAATCATTCTTGAGAATATTCTTTGTCTAATTCTCCAGAATTTTCAAGATTTGAAAGTAACAGACAACTTCTGATTGGCTAAACCAAATGGTTCAGCAAATCAGAAGTTGTGATACTTTCAAATTCAGAGAATCTGACTAAGAATGTTCTTAAGAATGGTTGTTGAATATGGACCCAAGTTGGTGTCACACTCTGCAGGAATAAAAACTTACCTTTGATCTTTCATGGTGCGTTTTATACACTGGTTTAACTATTCCAACATCTTTGTCAGTTTGAAGCTCAGAGTCTGTATGTACAACCATATTGCTTTTGGCCAGCTCCTGTATCAGCAGGAATCACAAATGGTTTAGCCAATCAGAAGTTGTGTTACATTCAAATTTAGAAAATCTTGAAGAATAAGACTAAGAATATTCTCAGGAATGGTTGGTGAATACGGACCCAGACTTATCAAAATTAAAACCTTTTGCAGGCAACAAATTAAACTTGACTCAAACCATGAGGTTTGTCTTCAGTAGGATAGAAAACATAATGGGAAAAGGAGAAAAATGCTTGTTACCAGCATTTTCTCCTTTCCAAACAATGCTTTCAAAAGGTTTCTTCCTTGGGGTCTTTAAATCCAACATTATATCTAACAGCTATAATTTATGCTCTACATAATACATTTCACACATTAAAAAGTATCCTAATTTGTTCGAACCATAATTTGCCACACAAAATACAACAACTTTTATTCCAGACAATACACGAACTTCAGTCAATACCTTACCTCTTCACCTAACATCAACATTTTAGACTTCCTTAAATTAAAAACATTTTTAGACCACAAATAAAACGTTACACAAAACATTAAACATGTCTTTTAACTGGTACAAAATATTGTGGAAAAAGGAGAAACTGCTGGTGTAAAAAGGTCTTTGGAGAAAATTCTCTTTACCAGCATTTTTTCCTTTTTAAACAAAGCCTTTTTCTTTACGGACATGAAAAGTTGGGGTTGTTTGGGAAAGGGTTAACTCTTTACTGAGGAGGTTGATTTTTAAGCCTGCCACAAACACCAAATTACAAGACTAAACATAGGACAAACATTTGAAGGAAAATGAATATGTTTTGTTAACAGTATCACGTCCACTGCAGGGGCATAAAAAGGATATTTGTATAGTGAGAGCTTAAATTTACCTTTTCAATGATTTCCATGTCTGATTTTGCTTTTCTGTTCTGTGGTTCTAACTGTAAAACTCTCCCATAGTCCTTTTTAGCGTCCTCATACTTCTCTAGACCCATTCTAGCCGTGCCACGCCTCAGATACGCCTTTGTATACAAAGGGTCTAAAGCCAGGGCAACGGAGCAGTCACACTCTGCAGCAGCATACCTGGAAATAGTTAACAGAGGGCTGTAAATCCCCTCTTCAGATAGTGTGGACAATTTCTGCCTTGACCTTCCGACAAGCAATCCTTTTTTTCAACATCTCTATATAGGGAAGCCTTTTGAAACAATTTCTCCTTTTCCCACATTTTTTTGTATCATTTTCTCTTTACCTCCAATTTTTCAGCCTTTGGCAGACAAATCTCATTGATTGAGACACATAAATTGCTTTGATCCTTTACTGCACAATGCTGCATTTTAATGATCCTTGAAAAGAAGCCTTTTGAAAAAATTGTAGGAAAAGGAGAAAATGCTGGTAAGCAGCATTTTCTCCTTTTCCCACAATGTTTTCTACCCTATCAAAGAAAAATTGCACCATTTCAGCCACACTCAAATTGTTGTCTACAAATGCTTTCAATTTGGACGATGCAAAAATTTTGTCATATGGTAAAGAGTTAACCATGAACAAATATGGGTGAATCTAAAATTTTGTGGCCTGGTAATGAGTAAAAGAGTTAAAAAAGTCGCTTAATTAGCTACTTGGTACACAAAAATCTCTGTCACAAACCTTTCTTGTTTCAGCAGGGCCATGGCTCTGTTTGCTGGCAGGAGTGGGTTTGTTGGGTCCAAATTGTAACCTTTAGTGTAACATTCAATGGCATTGGCATAATCACCTTTCTTGAAATATTCATTGCCCTGAAAACATAGAAAAATGCGTTTACAGGGTGTAATACCAATTTTTTTCACAGCAAGACCTAAGGACCACAGGGCCTGATTTCACATAAGAACTTAAGACTCTTATTTTGCTAAAATCATTAAGTTGCATTTGTTATTTCAGATGCATTTCACGAAGATTAAACAGACTGTAGTAACATTCTCAAATCCTGGGCTCATACAGTGTTTCAGATTCAACTCTGCAAAATAATGTACTTAAGAGTGTAAACTGGGCTGAGTGTGTTTATTTTGATGAGTGATTGTGGACCTATTATCTATATCTATCATCATACCAAATTATGAACCAAACCTATCATATGGTTTGGAAAATGTGACCTCTTCACCCTTTACCACTCAGCAAAATTCAAGACTTGTATACACTGAATTTACAGAGGAATATTCAAATGTTCTTCAAATGATGGTATTGGTTCTAGAACAGGGAGAAAACATTATGGGAAAAAATAATGTACTTAAGAGTGTTGACTGGGTTGAGTCTGTTTATCTTGATGAGTAATTGTGGACCTATTATCTATATCTATCATCATACCAAATTATGAACCAAACCTATCATATGGTTTGGAAAATGTGACCTCTTAACCCTTTACCACACAGCAAAATTTAAGACCTGTATACACTGAATTTACGGAGGAATATTCCAATGTTTTTCAAATGATGGTATTTGTTCTAGAACAGGGAAAAAACATTATGGGAAAAAGGAGAAAATGCTGGAAACCAGCATTTTCTCCCTTTTCCCACAGTTTTTTTTTCAAAAGCCTTCTCTTTCAGGGACATTAAAACTAGGGATTGTGTGGTAAAGGTTAATTTACTTTTATCGTAAATGTGGACACGGACTCCAACACAGATGCCAATGCAAACGCCGAGGCCAATGCAGAGGGCAGCACAATAGCTCTTCCTGGACTTTGTCTTAACTCTCTACCACACAACAAAATTTTAAACCAGTCCAAATTGAAAGGATTTGCAGACGACAAAATAAATGTGATGAAAAATTGAAATTTGTCTTCGGAAGAACAGAAAATGTTGTGGGAAAAGGAGAAAATGCTGGTTACCAGCATTTTCTTCTTTTCCCACAATGTTTTCAAAAGGCTTCCTTCTCAGGGTTGTTAAAAGTCGGGATTGTGTGGTAAAGGGTTAAGGAGCTAAAAAGGGGGTAAAACTGTGCCAAAAGCATTTAAAGGGTTACCTACCTTACTGGTTAGATGGGAACCCTTTTTGAAAGTTAACACATAGCCCTAGTTTGTAAATAAATATCTTCAGTAACAACCAAGATATAAGTAAATGTCGAAGTTTCTGGATGCTGACATTACTCAATGTTTCTACAAAACGAACAAAAAATGTCTTAACTCTTTACCACGCAATCCCTTATTTTAACAAACCTGAAAAAGAAGCCTTTTGAAAACATTGTGGGAAAAGGAGAAAATGCTGGAAACCAGCATTTTCTCCATTTCCCACAATGTTTTCTCACCTTCGCTAAACAAATTTCAATTTTTCAGTCACATTTATTTTGTCGTCTGCAACTGCTTTCAATTTGGACTAGTCTCAAATTTCATCATTTGGTAAAGAGTTAAGGTGGTTGTGTATCAAAGACCCTTAATACATACAGTGTCCTTCTCCATGACAGCTGCCTGCTTTTTCCTCTCTGTTTCCCATTCCTCATCCGTCTCATACTCGTAATCAGATGAAGATCTATTGTCATCATCAATGTTCTCGCATGCCTTATCCTGTAATAAATAGACAACTTACAGATCACATGATCACATCTATCTAAATAGTTGGCATGGTGTAATGTACAGTTACTCTTTAACAAACTACACAATTTTGGACTTGTCCAAATTCAAAGCATTGGCAGACGACAAAATAAACATGGTTAAAATTATCTGATTTGCCTTTGGAGGGGTAGAAAATATTGTGGAAAATGGTGAAATTGCTGGTTACTAGCATTTCCTCTTTTTCCCATGATGTTTTCAAAAGTTTTACTCTTCAGGGTCACTAAACTCAGAATTGTGTAGTAAAGGGTTAAAGTTACTTTAGCTTCCATATGCTTGACTACCTTTTGGTTTACTGCCACGTGTCCTATTCTACCAATCTACCTATTTCCATGACTTTCATGCTGAAAGCCCATGACATCATTCAACGCAGCGATATTTACTTTAACCCTTTACTGCGAAATGCTGCCTTTTAACGACCTTGGGAAAGAAGCCTTTTGAAAATATTGTGGGAAAAGGAGAAACTGCCAGTAACAAGCATTTTCTTCTTTTCCCACAATGTTTTCTACCCTATCAAAGAAAAATGGCACCATTTAAGCCACATTGAAATTGCACTCTGCAAATGCTTTCAATTTGGACAAGGCTAAAATTTTGTTGCCTGGTAAAGAGTTAAAATGATAGCATTGGCATGAAACTGATAGAATATGACAATACAGAGTGCAATTTTATTTTGTTACCTCTTTACCAAACGACAAAGTGTTAGATTTGCTCAAATTGAAAGAGTTTGCAGACCAAAAATAATACAGGGCTTAAATGATAGTATTTGACTTTCGATGAGTAGAAAACATTGTAGGTAAAGGCGAAAATGCTGGTATCTAGCATGTTCTCCTTTTCCAACAATGTAATAAAAAGCTTCCTTCTCAAGGGTTGTTAAAACTTGGCACTGTGTGATATAGGGTTAACAGATGTTTTTCATCTGCAGAAATACTGGCCCAGGGTCACCAAAACCACTGAGCAGACAATGCGTTGTAAATTCTTGAGTCAAACAGTTATTATTCAATGATCTTTTACCACACAATCCCAAGTTATAATGACCTATAATTCTTTAACAAACGACAAAATTTAAGACTAGTCCAAATTGATAGCATTTGCAGACAACAAAATATATGTGACTCAAAAATTAAAATTTTATTTGGGAAGGAAAGAAAACATTGTGGGAAAAGGAGAAAATGCTGGTTAACCAGCATTTTCTCCTTTTCCCACAGTATTTTCGAAAGCTTTCTTTCTCAGGGTCATTAAAAGTAGGGATTGTGTGGTAAAGGGTTAATATGGAGAGAGGACATGATTATGTTGTTGGTAAGGGTCGAAATGCTGGTAGCTGGTAAGATTGTGGCACAAAAACTGTTACAAACCACATCAAATTTATCCCAAGATCTGTAGTCAAAACCCTTTATTCTCTTTGGTTTCTCTGTCTGGGTATCTCCTTTCTTTTTGACTTTCTTTTTCTTCTTTTTCTGCAGGCTGTTTCTCACAGGTGGCAACTTCTACAATACAAAAACAAGAGTGCCACTGGCCCTAAAGCACTCACCTGAGTAGAGTCATTTACAGCTGGTAAAGCTGAAGAGATCCTGGTTTTAATGATGTAAAACACATGATTGTAAGTGACCTACTTTTGAACCAATATGACCCGATTTCAAACTTGTCTAAGATATCATTAAGACAAACATTCTGATCAAGTTTCATGAGTATCAGGCTGAAAATGTGGCAAAATGGATGACAATAGAAAAAACAAGCGCCAGTGCATGACGAGAACCTTAAGAAATGTTCACGGTAAAATTGCATCTTGCGTATCTTGATGGTCTAAACAGATACTTTAGATTATAAGTCTGTTACGAAAAGCCTGACACCAAACAAAATGGCGAGGTAGAGAAATATCAATACCCAGTGTTTCCATTTGAGTAAAATTTTACTGAGTCCATGGAACTCAGTGCAACTGCAAAAGTTGAGTCCCATTACGCCAAATTTGGTTGGTGGATAAAGAGAAGAAGCTATTTCAAATGACTTCTTTATGGAACCTTTCACACATTTAATGTGTTGTGCACGCCGGTGACCATCACTCGAGATAGTATGAGTCTTACGTCACGATGGAACTTCTTTGAAAGTCTATACAACCTGTTGTAAAAACCTTACTCCTGCTTGGTTTCTTAAGAAATCAAACACATTTACATGAATAGAGGAATACTGATAAATTTCTTTTCTCATCTAATCTTGCAAGGCAGGATATTTCAGCCATTGGTCTTGGAAAAATCATGAATGCTTGTCAAACACATTTACATGAATAGAGGATAATAGATAAATTTCTCTTAGCATCTAATCTTGCAAGGCAGGATATTTCAGCCATTGGTCTTGGAAAAATCATGAATGCTTGTCAAACACATTTACATGAATAGAGGATAATAGATAAATTTTTTAGCATCTAATCTTGGAAGGCAGGATATTTCAGTCTTTGGTCTTGGAAAAATTGGGAATGCTTTTTCTTTTTGGCCTGGGAAGCCATCTTCAGGAAAGAAATGCTAAACAACTGCTGTTTTCCTATAAGTTTGCCGGGAAAGACAATATGAACACAACGTGGGTAACCAGTCGAAGTCGACGACAAAGTGATCTATTTTTATCTTTCTCTGTTACATCTTGGCAGACCAAGATCTATTTATAGACACTTTGGAATTCTGATGGTCATTTTGAACAAGAAATGGTAAATCTCCGTACCCGTATTTTGCATTGTTTTCGTTATTGATGTGAATGTAGTTAAATCATGGTTTTGATTCATTTTTGACTGCGTCCAAGAGATGCGATCAGCTTTGATATTTTGCGTCCCAAGCTGATTTGCGTGCGTATATAGATACTTTTACATCATAAACGGAAACCCTGAATACCTGACGTCACAAATGTGAACCTATAAGGTTAGTAGAGTATATTCTGGAAATATTATGTGGTGTTTAAAACATCATTCAGATTTAGTCACTGTTCAGATACATGTCACCCACTCTAAGTTTTAACAAGTCTGAGAAAGAAGGCTTCTGAAAATACTGTAGGCACAAGAAAAAGTGCTACTAATCAGTTGTCTTCTTTTCTGCAATGTTTTCTACCCTACAAGAACAAAACCTATAAGTTTAGCTATACTGAATATGCTGTCTACAAATGTCAATTATTAGGATGAGACATAACCCTTTACCGCAAAATGCCACCTGGGAAAGAAGCCTTTTGAAAACATTGTGGGAAAAGGAGAATATGTTGGTAACCAGCATCTTCTTCTGTTCCCACAATGTTTTCTACCCTATCAAAGAAAAGTTGCACAATTTGAGCCACATTGAAATTGACGTCTGCAAATGCTTTCAATTTGGACAAGGCTCTAATTTTGTTGTCTGGTAAAGGGTTAAAGTTTGTTTTCTGGTGATGAGTGAAAAAATAAACTTACAGTTTCCTGGTCCTCACTTTTACTTTGTAGTTTGGTGTCGATATTTTTCATCTCCTGCTCCCAGCTATCCAAATCAGCAAGAAAGTTCTGAAGTTCTGCGTTATTTTGTTTCATTTGATACTGAAGGTTCAGCATCGTACTTTCAGATTTCGATAAGCTTGACATGTTTTTAGATTTATTCTGGAATAATCTTAAGTGTTCTTCCTTTTTTCTCTACAAAATTTTCAGAGATGCATTGCCTGAGATTATGAATAAAATCACTAATAAAGCTTGTACTCCTTCCAAGCTTTCTCCAACATTCAAAACAACAGTTTAATTTCGACAAAAGTGGAGAATTGTGCGTCTGTTGCTGCAGCAAAGGGCGCTGACATGTTGGATTTACGGATGCACCCGAATAATCGCAGAAGTTCACGAAATGCATTATCTTGGGCAATCGTCACAACTCGGCCGATTCCGTACCTACATCACCAGATCACCCGAGGTATGTGACGGGTGTATTCGGGATCGTCTCTTGACTTTTCGTCCCTAGACTGCTTCATAAAAATGGTTCGTTTATCATAACTTGGTCAGAATGAATGAACTCATGTATAACACGTTTTCAAGAACATACTTATACATTCACTTAAAACCAATGAATATTTTTTTCTGTGTAATGTTATACATTCAAGGTAGATCAATTTCAACTTTGATGAATCATATTTTTTTTTTTTTTTTTGGCTGAGGAATTAAAAAAAAAAAAAAAAAAAAAATGCTGTGCAGTGAATCCAAATTAAAACGAGCATTTTTTTTTGTTGAGGTCTAGTGAAAGAGAGAGGTCATTAGGCTAATTTGTTTCGGTTTATTGGTAGCTAGCAGATACTTTGGCGGATAAAAACTCCCTAAAACATTTTTCAAGTGTGGACAAATGCAGCTTGACAACAGATCAACGAGATTTTTAAGGCAATTACCGTGCCCCAGAAAAGCCACTAAATACTGCTCACTTAGCTTACTTATTCTGATTCTCAAAGTAAATATTGCATACAGAAAAAGAGAAAAATAGGAAGAGAGCCATAATGACCAAATAACCAAGTAACCATTTGAATATATTATTGACCTTATGACATTCCCATGAGCCTTCTAGAAATTCTGGATCGAAATCTTGAAGTACCTAGGAACTTTAGGAACCATGCAATCCCGTAGACTAATTAATAATTAGCAGCCCAGGTGCAGACAATTTTTGAAAATAGTGTGGAAAAAAAGGTGAAATTTCTGGAAGCAAGCCTTTTTCTCCTTTGTCCCATACGCTCTCTACCCCTTTCAAGGGGAATTTTAATATGCGAGTAATATTTCGTCTGCAAATGCTTTCATTTTGGACAGGTCTAAAATTTGATCCGCTGGTTAGGAGTTAAGAGGCTCTGTATTTTTTTTAGGAACATCCATTAATTTTTTTTTTTTTTTTACACTTCTTTCATATTTATAAATGATTTGAAACTATTGCCTCACAAAATCATTTTTAAAAAGAACGAAAAAGCACAGAGGTAAAACGCTTTCGATACGAATATAAAAGAAACGGTGAAGCAGGCAGAAGCTGGAAACCAGTTACAGACTTTTCATATCCGGGTTCAACGATCGTCTGTCAAAGTATTTAAATAGCCCCCAAAAGATTCTCTTTAATCGTAAGACTAATAGGTAAAGTTTTCTGGTGCCGTTTTGATTTTATCAATCTGTCCGTAATCTTGATGATCCTGCAAACTTATGCTAAACATATCCCATCCTAACAAAGATACTGTCTTTAGAGAAGAGTACTCGACCAACCCTAAAATCGGATAAAGCATAAATTAATGTTTATTCGGTCAGCAGAGTGTGAACAGAACATCATAATACTTGGTTGAAGACACATGCAGTCTATAATTCTTTGATATTTACTCCTTACCAGACGGCAAAATTTTGGAATTGCGTAAATTAAAAGCATATGCGGACGACGAAATAGCCCTTTACAACATTGCAAAATTTTGGACTGTCCAAATTGAAATTATTAAATTGAAATTATTTTCAGACCATATGTGAAACGTGGCTTAAATAATTGGGCTTCTCTTAAATAGGGTAGAGAACAGTTTAGAGTTTAATTCAGCTCTGCTTATCAGCTGTTTCTTCTTTTCCCACAATGTTTTCAAAAGCTCATGTTTCCAGGGTTATTAAAACTCAGGATTGTGTGGTAAAGAGTTAAATGTAGATAAATTGATGGGATTTTGCTTTGAAAGGGCAGAAAACACTGTGTTTTAAGAAGAAAATTCTGGTTACCTGCCGTTTTTTTTCCCGCAAGATGTTTTCGAAAGGCCCTTTCCTACCATGTTTTCATTGCTTTTTCCCATGGGTCAGTAAAACATGGGATTGTATTGTAAAGATTTAACTATTGTGACATAATTCTTTCTTAATTTTTGTCTCAGCAGGTTTTGAAAATGCTGTGTGGTACAACTTCAAGAAATCAAGGCATGAATGAATTTATTTAGATTTTTGTCAGACATTAAAAGAAGCAACTCAGAAAGTCTTCACTTCAGCAGCAAATTGAGCGATGGCAAGTTATGATGACCCTGCATCAAAACCCTTGTTTGGGGAAACCCATACACATGTAAGGTTCTTATTTTCAGTCACAAGGTGTTAGATATAATTTGTTTCTATTCATTTGAGACTTTAAAAACCTGTGTAATGTGCAACAACCAGGTCACCCATCCAGGCACTAACCTAATGCACGTTGCTTAACTATCACGGAGAGAAATGCACCAAACCGCATCGCTGTAAAAGCTAGCTCAACAGCAAGGCAGGTTTGAAGTGCTTATATATCTAACCTCTCTCTGTTACACCTGTATCCTTTTAACTCTTCACCACAGGACATAATTTTAGACTGGTCCAAATTGAAAACATTTGCAGGCCACAAATTAAATGTTACTCAAATGATAAATTTTGAATTTTAAACGAGAGAGCACGTAGTCAGAAAAGGAGAAAATGCTGGTTACCAGAATTTTCTCTTTTCTAGCTCAGGTGGTAGAGCATGAGACTTGTGAACGTCAAAATTCAGGCTGCTTGAGGGTGTGGGTTTTATCTCCATGGCTGGCCACCATAACTTACAAATAGTCTTTTGGATAAGATGTTGAACAGAGGTCT
Organism: Tridacna gigas; assembly: GCA_945859785.2. Taxonomy (NCBI): domain Eukaryota; kingdom Metazoa; phylum Mollusca; class Bivalvia; order Cardiida; family Cardiidae; genus Tridacna; species Tridacna gigas. The sequence continues at coordinate 60,642,965 of OX244036.2, forward strand.
AGTGTGGGGGTGCTATACACTGAGCACCTTAACCCTTTACCAAAGAACAAAATTTTAGACTGGTCTAAATTGAAAGCATTTGCGCATGACAAAATAAATGTTACCGAAAAATGGTAGTTTGTTATGGGAAGGGCAGAAAACATTGTGGGAAAAGGAGAAAATGCTGGTAACCAGCATTTTCTCCTTTTCCCACAATGTTTTCAAAAGGCTTCCTTCCCAGGGGCGTTAAAAGGCTTCATTGTGTGGTAAAGGGTTAAAGACCCAGGCATAACTTAAGATGGGTTTCAACCTGCATCCTGCACTATCCCCTATACCAAAACTAATAGTGTTCTGCAGACACTGCCCAACAAAAATCAATCAAAATCCTTCGAAATTTTCTAAATCTCCTGGTATTGATAACAGGAAAAAAACTATGTATGACTAGTCACCTAACAAAAGCGTTGAAAGCACTGGTGTGGCATTTGTCAAGGGAGCCATTGAGTGGAATTAATAATTTGAGAAATGAACAGTAAAATGGGACGAACAAGCTAAGGGACAATCTGGTTTTTGGACAAACACAGGAGACAAAGATTGTGTGTATCATTGCGAAAATAGAGGGCCATAACGGGTATAGATATTTTCAATAATAAAAGAAAAAATGGTATTCTAATGATCGGTGGCCTAATCCAGTGTATTTTAATACGCCATTATTAATTATATATCTAAGTGCTATCGAAACACTTATAAATAATTTGTCTGAGTTTAATTGGGTTTACTTCGTTTAGTTTTGCACAAACTACGATACATGATTTTCAAAATATCGTATTGAACTCATAGTGGCATTGTCTCCAGCAAATGACTCAAAAAGTATTTTTATTTTTTTTTTCTATTTCAGGATAGAGTTTGTAATTTGGTGGTTGCCTGTAGTACAGGGATAATTGTTGCAGTAAGTTGATACGAGCTATGAAAAAGGGGTTTGATACATCTGTAAAAAGTATCAACCCAGTTCGTGCAGGCTGACATTGTTTGAAACTTTTTGCTTTTGGTCAATTTTTTGCATGTCAAAGGACCAGTCTGCCACATGATTCAGTTGGTTGAGTGATGTCTTGCTTAGTACAATGCACTGCAGAGATGAATTAAACCCCTGTTACCAGAGCATGATTAAATTATATTGTTTTTCTTAAAAGTCTCAAAAATTTTCCCATACTTAACATCTGGTAGATCCAGGTATTAGCTGCACATCAGTGAGACTGGTTTTAAGAATCAAGATCAGACTAAACTGTACAATACGATTTTATCTCCATGTGCTCCATGTGCTCTGCTCACATAAACACCTTACTGCTTTCCAAAATGACAAAAGTATTAACTTAACCAGATTCCAGAAAACATTGTTTGGGAACAGTAGAATATGCTGGTAACCAGCAATTTGAGCACAGCTGTTTTTAGCTCACCTGAGCGGGAAGTGCTCAAGGTGAGCTTTTGTCATCATGCTGTGTCTGTCGTCCATCATCTGGGTCGTCAATATTTATCTTGTGTGCACTCTAGAGGCCACATTTTCAGTCAGTCATGGAACTTGGTAAGAATGTTTGTCTTAAAATCTTGGACAAGTTTGAAATTGGGTCAAAAAGTAGGTCACTGGGCTAAATCTTAGAAAAACATTGTGTGCAGTCTAGAGGCCACATTTTCAGCCAGATACTCTTGAAACATAGTCACAATGTTTGTCTTAATATCTCAGACAAGTTCAAAATTGGGTCATGTTGGGTCAAACAGTAGGTCTTTGGGCCTAGTCTTAGAAAACCTTGTGTACGCTCTAGAGGCCGCATTTTCAGCCTGGTATTCATGAAACTAGGTCAAAATGTTCGTCTTGATGATATCTTCGACTAGTTAGAAATTTTGTTACATAGGGTTGAAAAGTAGGTCACTGGGCCAAATCGTAGAAAAACCTCATGTGCACCGTAGAGGCCACATTTTCAGCCTGATACTCATGAAACTTGGTAAGAATGTTTGTCTTGATATCTTGGACAAGTTTGGAATTTGGTAATAACAGGTCTCAAAGTAAGTCACTTACACTCATGTGTTTTACATCATTAAAATCTTGTCTCCTTTTCCAGCACAATGTTTCCATAAACCTTTTTCCTCAAGGGTGTTGAAATTTGGGATTGTTTGGACAAGGGTTAATTATCATTACTGTTTGAAGTGACATTTTCAGGATAGTTATGGTATTGTAAACTAAATGGTAGAGCGCACTGATCAGTGATTGTGTTTCAAATGATACTAATGGTAGACAGATAGACCTAACTAAACATAAGATTTCAAATCTTATGTTTGGTTAGGTCTATCCATCTACCATTAGTAGAACTTCTTGTTGGGTTTGATATAGGTTGATAAAAATTGGTCTTGTGTCATTTATCAGTCTTAACTCTTTACCAACTTACAAAATTTTACACTAGTCCATATTGAACAAAATTTTACACTAGTCCGTATTGAACAAAATTTTACACTAGTCTGTATTGTATGTGACAAATTAGATGCAGCTTCAGTGACAGGACTTGTCCTCTAAAGGGTAGGAAACATTGTGGGGAAAAGAGAAATGCTGGTTACCAGCAGTTTGTCCTTTTCCCACAATGGTTTCAAAAGCCATCTTCAACAGGGTCATTAAAACTTTGGATAGTGTAGTGAAAGGTTAAGTGAGTAGTTTGAATGCTAAACTTATAATTGTTTTCAAATGACATCTTCAACATTTTTTTTTAAAAAGGTCACACTCGTGAGTTCATTTGTTTTTCCGGACTGGCCACCAAAAGCCCTCAACATATTTTTTGCAGTTGTAGTAATGCTCATTGCATTTTCTCATCTGTTACTGGTGAGTGAATTTTTCTTTATTTTATGCAGGGTGAATCATAATATCTGACATGGCTTTCAATGCTAAATGTATCAATGCCTTTTAGAATTATTGTTTTTGCTCTTGGTATAGTTATTGTAGAGGTCTTTGTGTTTGGTAGTGAAAACATGACCCTCACATTTTTGTGATGGTCTGTATCTCAATGTTTTTGATTTACATCATATGTCCAATAAGGTAGTATTACCTGTTTTGAGCAAGAATGACATCAACTTTCATGACCTTTGTCTGTAAAAGATCTGGTCTCTTTAACCCTTTCCCAAACGACAAATTTTGGACTGGTCCAAATTGAAAGAGCTTGCAGACGACAATTTTAAATTTGATGAAAATGGCAGAAAGGTCTCAAAAAGGGTAGAAAACACTGTGGGAAAAGAAGAAATTGCTCGTTACGAGCAATTTCTACTTTTCCCACAGTGTTTTCAAAAGACTTATACTGCAGACACGTGAAAACCAGGGCTTGTTTGGGAAAGGGTTAAATGTTCAAAAAGCCTGTATACATTTCCACCTAAAGATTTTCTATTTTTGCATCATTTGGGTATTTGTCTTTTCATATTTCTAAGCGCTTTAGTTTCAGAGATTTTCAAAATAGAGCTGAAGTGCTTTAGCAACCATTGCTCTAGGAAGTGCCATCTTTGAAAACAAGCACATTTTTATGTCTTTTAGATGACATCATGATGTCAACATCTTTCTGGTAATTTATAGTAAACTGAAACTGACATCTAAGCTCTCTCCAGCGATATTTTAGACTTGCTAGATTGTGAACGTGAATGAAATTCAATGAAAGTAAAACTATGACAGATATTTTTAATCACTCTGTACAGGTAAATTCTCATGTTCAAATACTTGTATTGAATGCTGATAGAATCAGAGACAAGACAGAAAAAATCTTTATCTGACAGTATCTGAAAGATGACAATCTATTATTGTACACTTGGTCAAAGTGTTAAAGTAGTTGCTGGCAGAAAATGAAATTTAAAAATAGGTACAAATTTGCCAAGTTGCTTAATCTTTTGTTTACATTTAACATAGTTATAGAATTAATTTTTCTGCCAGTGACTAACACTTGGACTCTCCATACAATAACAGTTTGACATCTTCACAATAATTTCCACACCTTTAAATGGTTTGATTTAAATGCATTCTAACACCAGCAACATTTACTTTTGGCTGCTAACTGGCCTTTAACTCGTTACCAAACGACCAAATTTTAGTCTTTTCCAAGTTGAAAGCATTTGCAGACGACAAATCAAATGTGGTTCAGAAATTGCTCTATGACAGGATAGAAAACACTGTGGGAAAAGGAGAAAATGCTGGTTACCAGCATTTTCTCCTTTTCCCACAATGTTTTCAAAAGCTTTATTTCTTAGGGTCGTTAAAACTGGGGATTGTGTGGTAAAGGGTTAACCCTTTACCACACAATCCCGACTTTTAACGACCCTAAGAAAGAAGCCTTTTGAAAACATAGTGGGTAAATGAGAAAATGTAGGTAACCAGCATTTTCTTCTTTTCCCACAATGTTTTCTGACCTTTCACAAACAAATGCAATCATTTTAGCCACATTTAATTTGTCATCTGCAAAGGCTTTCAATTTGGACTAGTCCGAAATATTTTCGTCTGGTAAAGAGTTAATTGATTGTAACGCCGTTTTCAACATTATTTCAGTTATATCACGGCGGCCAGTGCACCTATCCATGCTTTCCTGGAGTTTCTTTTACCAGTACTCCACACAATATTCTTTCCAAGCCACTGGCTGCTTTCCCACATAACCATCGTCGAAACAATGGTCAGCGGTGAGAGAGGAATGAATCCTGTCACGATGACTATCATCAATCCTCGGAAAGAAATTGGCCAAGTAGGGGATTGAACCAGCGACCTCCTGTTCTCAAGTCCTGTACGCTACCGACTGAGCTACGGGGGCTTCGCAGGTAAAGAGTTAAGATTGTAACAGTTGAAGAAGTCTCATGCTTGTTTAATTTCAGATATTCTGGTACAGACAAGGTGACTTAGAACCCAAGTTTTTACGAATGATATTTTATAATGCATTCACGATGATTTTATTATGTATTTGTGGGAACCTGTACATACACAATGTATGATCGAGGGCTATTCTGTGATACTTTACGTGACTTTGGGGAAACTGTGACATGGAGTGAGATTCGTCATGTTGACAAATGACAAAAGTGATTTATGTGCGTGGACGTTAAAATTCTTTGTGCCACTTGTAGATTTATGTATCGGCTTTTTACCAGATAAGCCAATGTTCTAACTCTTTACCAATCGACAAAATCTCAGACTGATCCAGACTGAAAGCATTTGCAGACGACAAATTAAATAATGATCGGATGGTAAGATTTGTGTGTGGTAGGGTAGAAAACATTGTGGGAAAAGGAGAAAATGCTGGTTACCAGCATTTTCTCCTTTTCCCACAATGTTTTCAAAAGGCGTCTTCCTCAGGGTTGTTAAAACTTGGGATTGTGTGGAAAAGGGTGAACCCATTACCAAACAACACAATTTTGGACCTGTCTGATTTCAGAGCAATTGCAGAAGACAAATCGAATGTAGCTCGATAGTAGGATTTGTTTTCAAAGGATAAAGAAAAATGGAAAGAAAGGAGAAACTGCTGGTTACTAGCATTACCTCCTTTTTTTCCTCAATATTTTTATAGGCTTTCTTTCTCAGGGTTGTTAAAACCTGGGATTATTTAGTAAAGGGGTAATTAATCTTGGAAAGAAAGCTCTTGAAAACATTGTGGAAGAAGGAGAAAATGCCGGTGACTAGCCTTTTTCCTCAAGATTGTTTTGTAAAGAATTAACTCTTATCCTGCCAAGTAACTTAAATGAAACTTTCAAGCTGATAGTTAAAACATGAATAATGTTATTTCAAACTAATTTCTTCTAGAAAAATAGCTCCTTGTTGGACAGTGTAGATCAAGATCAGACTGCATGTTCTGTGCAGTCTGATCTTGATCTACACTGTCCGCAAAAGGTCAGTGAGTCACGCTTAGCAGCTTAAGGGTTATTTTTCAAACATGGTAACCAAACAGTGCTACAAAACTTGGCTTTATGTCATGACAAATCTTTAGTTTTTACGGCACTGAGAAGCACAACTTAATTTGCCAGTATGGGTGAAGATCAGACTGCACAAAAAGCATCTTTTTACCTTCAAATTACACTATTCGATCTCTTGTTAGATATGCTGGCCAAAAGTGTCAATAAATGACCATTTCATCTATTTATTACTCTAAGGATTATCCCAAAATAAAATTTCAGACATTTCCAAAATGAAAGCATTACAGATGACAAAGTAATTATTTACTAAAAAATTGAAATTTGTATTAGGAAGGGTAGAAAAAATTTGGGGAGAAGGTTACCAGCATTTTCTCCTTTCCTGTAATGTTTTCAAAAGCTTTCATTCTCGGGGTCCTTAAAACTCGGGATTGTGTGGTAAAGGGTGGTTAAAGGCCGGCAGAAAATGGAAAGTACATGTTTAGTGTTTAACCTATGAACAATTTCCTTGCAAAATACTGTACTTCCGGTCTGTATACACATAACCTCTTGATACTCTCATTTTCTCTAGTGTAAAATCCATGACATGCATTTTTATACAGGCTAGTTAGCTCCACTGGCCGAAGGCCAGTGGGCTAATGTCATGGCCCGGTGTCCGTCGTGCGTCCGTCCGTCCGTCCGTGCGTTAACTTTTATTTCAAACATCTTCTTCTCTGAAACTACCCATCCAATTTTCATGAAACTTCACAGAAATGATCCTGCCACGGTCCTCTTCAGAATTTCTTGAAAGAATTGGATTCCTTCAAAAACTCTGGTTGCCGTGGCAACAAAACTGAAAAATATTGGAAATCTTTAAAAATCTTCTTGTCTGAAACCATAAGGCATAGGGCTACCAAATTTGGCATGTAGCTTTATGTAGTAGACCTCTATCATGTTTCTTGAAATTATAGCCCTGGGGTCAAAATTGGCTGTGCCCCAGGGGTCACAAGTTTTACATAGGCTTATATAGAGAAAACTTTAAAAATCTTCTTGTCTGAAACCATAAGGCATAGGGCCACCAAATTTGGCATGTAGCTTTATGTAGTAAACCTCTATCATGTCTCTTGAAATTATAGCCCTGGGGTCAAAATTGGCTGTGCCCCAGGGGTCACAAGTTTTACATAGGCTTATATAGAGAAAACTTTAAAAATCTTCTTGTCTGAAACCATAAGGCATAGGGCCACCAAATTTGGCATGTAGCTTTATGTAGTAAACCTCTGTCATCTTTCTTGAAATTATAGCCCTGGGGTCAAAATTGGCTCTGTCCCAGGGGTCACAAGTTTTACATAGGCTTATATAGAGAAAACTTTAAAAATCTTCCTGTACCTAGCCATAAGGCCTAGAGCTACCAAATTTTGCATTTAGCTTGATCTAGTTGGGGTCTACCAAAAGTGCCCAAATTATAGTCCTGGGGTCAATTTGGCCACATGCTGGGGGAGGGGGGGGGGGTCACAAGATTTACATAGGCTTACATAGGGAAAACTTTTAAATCTTGGTGTACATAGCCATAAGGCTTAGGCTACCAAAATTTGCATAATTATAGCATTATCTAGTTGACAACTACAAAGAGGGCCCAAGTTACAGCCCTAGGATCAAGTTTGGCCCTGCACCAGGGGTCACAAGTTTTACATGGGTTTATGGAGTGAAAAGTTCAGAAACCGTCTTGTTACTAGCCATAAGGCCAAGAACTCCCAAATTTGGCATGTTATTCTTCTAATACACATATTCCCCATTTAGTCCGACTGTAGCCCTGGGGTCAAAGTTTTATAAGGGCTTATATAGTGAAGACTTCTCTTCATGGTTTATATTTATAAGCCAGTGGAGCGATACAGGGCCATCATGGCCCTCTTGTTTTAGAATTGCCATAACCTTGTACACAGGCACGCAAAAGAGATTTCTTTGAATGGGAAATGACTTACAAAACACTGAGAGGACACTTGCTTGAACAAAGCACTTGCTTCTTTCCAAAACTGTTTTGACACGAAAACACTGGACCAGGCTTAAGTTGCTTTTGTTGACAATGTAGATCAAAGATCAAGATCTACAGTGTCTCTTACTTGGTTATATACTCCAGTCAAAACTGCTTTAATCCATTTCCACACAATCCCGAGTTTTAATGACCCTGAGAAAGAAGCCTTATGAAAACATTATGAGAAAAGGAGAAAATACTGGTATCCAGCATTTTCTCCTTTTCACACAATGTTTTCTACCGTATCAGAAATCCTCAGCCCATTTGTACCAGTTTTGAAAATTACTGTCTGCAGATGTTTCAGAAGAATCTAAAATTTGTTGTTTGGGAAGGGGTTAACCCTTTACCAAACAATCCCGTGTTTTCACGTCCCTAAGGAAGAGGCCTTTTGAAAACATTGTGGGAAAAGGAGAAAATGCTGGTAACCAGCATTTTCTCCTTTTCCCACAAAGTTTTCTACCCTGTCAAAAAACCTTAAGTTCATTTGTACCACTTTCAAATTTGTCATCTGCAGATGCTTTCAATTTGGAAGGGGCTAAAAATTGTCATTTGGGAAAGGGTGAAATGGCATCAATTTGGATGTTGGTCTTGATCAGAGGTGCATTTCAGTGCTTTCAGTGTTAAAAAACCGTCATCTGGAAAGAGGATAACTTGTTACAATTATTGTATGAATTAGCCTAAAAACTTTATCAGTTCTAACTGGTAAATTGATATTTTTAACCATGCTATCTCAACATTGTTGACCACCCAATTACATAGAATTACAAACCTCAGTATTTTACCCTCTCCTTATCAGATGATTCTTGGGTCAGATTATTCCTGTAAGTATTTTCAATTAATTCTTCCAGTGCCATGGATGAAAACACGGCCTTGTTCAGAAAGTATAGATCAAGATCAGACTACACAACAACAGAGTTTGCATTCTGATCTTAGACCTTTACTTTCAGGTTGTTTAGTCAAGCCTCTTAAGATAAAAGTCTTTCAGAGTTGTCGATTTTTGTATTTTCACATGTTTAAAGAGGAAAAGTTTGTATATTCAGCGCTGAAAGAGATAATGGTGATGGTGAAAAACAAGCATGGCATTAATGAATTGGACTAATGTGGGAAACTGAACTCAAAAAATCTGCTTTAAACCCACAACTATATATGAGCCATTATCTGTAGAAAGGGGGTTTATTGCATCTGCAAAAAGCATCGACCCAGGTCAGCCTGCGCGGACGCGCAGGCTGACCTGGGCCGAAACTTTTTGCTTTTGGTTAATTTTCTGTATGTCAAAAGACCAGTCTACCTCATGATTCAGTCAGTTGTTAGACAGAATGGACTTTATGGATCCATGATCATGTGATGACTTGCTTGGTGTCATGTACCATGGACATGCATTTAGTCCCCTTTTGCCAGAGCATGGCTCATGTACTCTAATTTTGGACCAAAACATTGCAAGCAATAAGAGGAGAACTGTTCAACTGAAAGAAAAGCACATTCTCACTGCTAGGAAAATACTGGTGGAAAAGCAGCTACATGTATTATTATTACTACTTGACAAAAGCAGTTACTCTTTTTCCACAATATTTTCAAAAAATTTTGTCATACAGGGATGTAAGATGTTGAATTAATGCGGGGATCGGTTAAATAGCCTGGTACATGTACATTTATTGTATAGAAAGTGTTACGTTTTGTGTAGAATAAAATATCTATAATTGAAATACATGTATGCATTCTAAACATGAATTGTGTAAATATTTTCACATTGTTATATACTGTATTATATGTATACATTGAAGCTTATATAAATTTTACAGATTATATTTCTGAAATGCACCTGGAAAGGTATGAGGCATGCAAAATAGGGCTATGTGAGAGTGATTTTATAAAACCATGTTTTTCTAGAAACCCACATTATGATGTGGCCTCTTTTTTCACATTAATAAATCTGACTTAAATCTTTACCACACAGTCCCCAAGTTTTAATAGCCTCGAGGTAATAGCCTTTTGAAAACCTTGTGTCTGCACATACTGTCATTTAACTCTTTACCAAACAACAGAAGTTTAGACTGGTCCAAATTTAAAGCATTTTCAGACGACAAAGGTGGCCCAAATAAAGAAATTTGTCATTGATAAGTTAGAAAACATTGTGGGAAAAGGAGAAAATGCTGGTTACCAGCATTTTCTCCTTTTCTACAATGTTTCCAAAAGCCATCTTCCCTAGGGTTGTTAAAAGTCGGGATGGTTTGGTAAAGGCTTAAGCTACATTTGTTGTCTGCAAATGCTTTCAATTTTGTCAAGTCTAAAATTTAATCTATTGGTAAAGAGTAAACTCTGCAAGATGACAAAATTTTCCATGTGACCAAGTTGAAAGCATTCACAGATGACAAGTTAAATATGGGTTAAAAGATTGAAACCATCTTTGAAAGGATAGAAAACATTATGGGAAAAGGAGAAAATGCTGGTCATTCACATTTTTGCTCTTCCCACAATATTTACAGGAGCATTTTTACCTCGGGGTCATTAACACATGGGATTGTATGTTAAAGGCTAACCCTTTCCCAAACGACAAATTTTGGACTGGTCCAAATTGAAAGAGTTTGCAGACGACAATTTTAAATTTGATGAAAATGGCAGAAAGTTCTCAAAAAGGGTAGAAAACACTGGGAAAAGGAGAAAGTGCTCGTTACGAGCAATTTCTCCTTTTCCCACAGCGTTTTCAAAAGACTTGTGCTGCAGACGCGTGAAAACCAGGGCTTGTTTGGGAAAGGGTTAATTAAACAATATTTTCCTTCTTGTTAAGTGAAACGCCCTCTGTCTTTCACACCATTAACAACCCTTTGAGTGCTAAATGGAACACAACTCGGCCACTAAAATGACAAGGACATATTTGCCACAGTCTTTCACAAAATAGCTGTCAGTGTAGATTCCTACAATCATTGCATTATTATTAATAATCATGAGGCAGACATAAAGAAAATTGACCAGTAGTGAAGTTTCAGCCCAGGTCAGCCTGTGCGGACTGTGCAGGCTGATCTGGGTCGATACTTTATGCAGATGCATTAAGCCCCCTTTGCATAGAGCATGGCACATTTTTATCTGACAATTATATGTAGCTTAAATCATGGGATATGTTGGCTAAAGAGCAGGAAACATCTTTGGAGAAGGAGGAAAATGCCGGAAACCAGCATTTTCTCTTTTTCCTAGTTTGTTTTCCCATCCATTTCCCTCAGGGTCATTAAAACTCTAGATCATGTGGTAAAGGGTTATATGGCTGTTTATAACAGAGAAAATGATAACACTTATTTCATTTGTAATGGAAAATATAAGCTTTAGAATGAGATACATTTAGGAAAAGTTGTGCTTGAGTATTATTTTGTTAGAATCACTTGCAATATTATCCTTTATTTTTAAAAGTGCTTCATGAATATATTAAAGACTTCTTAGGACCAACATCTAGGTTCTTATTGTTTTATTGTTTGCACACTCTAGAGGACACATTTTTAGTCCAATTCTCATGAAAGTAACTGTTGGTCAGAAAGTTTGTCTTGTTGATATCTTGGATAAGTTTGAAACTAGGTCATGTAGGTCAAAGTAGGTTACTGGGACAAATCTAGTACACCTTGTAAGTGTGTAGAGGCCACATTTTTAGGCCAGAATGTTTCCTGTATTGATATTTTGGATGATTTTGAAAATTGATCAGATTGGGTCAAAATGCAGGTCACTGGGACAAATGTTAGAAAAGCCTGTGTACACACAATGGAGGCCAAAATTTCAGTCAGCAACTTTATGAATCCCAGCCCACTTTACTCAGGTGAGCACTTTGGCCCTCATGTTTTGTGAGATATGATCTGACACCACATGGCATTAACCCTTTACCAAACATTCCTTTGTTCCGGGGCTCTGAGGATGAAAGCTTTTTAAAACATTGTGGGGAAAGGAGAATACTTTCAAGTCCTTCAAAGATGCATCTTATTAATATTTTGAGCTGCATTTAATGTTGTCCACAAATGACTCTAAACTGATCATGCCTAAATGTTTGTTGTTCAGTAAAGAGTTAATGCTTTACCACATCATCCCTAGTTTTAGTTATCATGAGGTAAAAGGTTTTTGAAAACATTGTGGGAAATTGAGAAAATGCTGGTAACCAGCATTTTCTCTATTTCCCACAATCGTTTCTAATCTTTCAAAGACAAATTTCGTCATTGAAACTAGTGAAGCCACATTTAATTTATTGTCTCCAAATGGTTTCAAATTGGATTTGTGCAAAATTATGTCTTCTGGTAAAGAGTTAATGCCATAAAAAATTTAACACGAACATTCCTGCTTATTTGCTATTTTATGTCATAACATTTTAGAGAGTTAGCCTTCATTCATGTTGATAACCGGCTCGATTATATTTAATCCATCAACACAAATGTATGACTACACCTCTTCAGCATGTACATGTAGCTTGGGATAAGAGTAATTCCTTGTAACAAGCTTTTTCTTCTTTCCCACAATGTTTTCCATACCATTTACATTCCTGTTCCAAAAGTTACTGCTGGATTTTCTTAATTTCATACTAGCATCACACTCTTAACCCTTTACCACATGATTCTGACTTTCAAAGACCCTGAAAGAGAAGGCTTTTGAAAACTCTGTGGGAAATGGAGAAAATGCTGGTTACCAGCATTTTCTCTTTTAGCCATGTTTTCTACCCTATCAAAGACAGATATCATCAATTTAGCAAATTTAGCAAATGCTTTAATTTTGGCACTGGGCAAAATTTTGTCTTTTGATAAAGAGTTATGGTAATCTCTGTAAACTCAAAAGGATGAAAATGTAGGATGGACAGCTGAATGGACAGGAACTATGCCATGGCACTAGCTCTTCTGACCCTCAGCAAGTAAGGGTCCTGTATGGCTTAGAGGTGAAGTGTTGGAGTCCAAACCTGTAGGCTCCAGGTTTGATCTCCACATGAAGTGCTAGTTTGTTGTAGGAGTGTCCTTGGGCAAGAATTGTCAGCCGTAGCCTAGGACTGGTACCTACTGCACATGAATAAGTGCACTATCCACATGGATGATTGAAGTAATATTAAAAGTGATGTAGATCATCATTCAATAAACTCTTTACCTAACAACAAAATTTTAGACCTGTCAAGATTGGAAGAATTTGCAGATGACAGATAAACTGCGACTCAAAAACTGAAATTGCTCTTTGGAAGCTTAGAAAACATTGCTGGAAAAGGAGAAAATGCTGGTCACCAGCATTTTCTCCTTTTCCCACAATGTTTTCAAAAGGCCTTTTCATTAGGGTCCTTAAAACTCAGGATTGTTTGGTGAAGGTTTCATCTTGTAAAAACCCAGGACAGACAAGAATGAGGGAGCTGTTGTCATGACAATTACGTTGTTGAGGTGGTGTAAAACACCATTTAAACAAACAGTGTTTCAAATCATGAAATATTTAACAACAAGCCATTCTGCTTACAACAGCTTCATCACAACATGCAGTAAAAGATAAATCGGATCAGTTAAAATAGATCAGTTTAACTCTTTATCACACAAAACCCCCTCCGGCAGTCTATTAAACCCATGACTTATTTTTGATAATACACTAGTGTATTATCGTTTTTTTGGGTCCCGGTTCTGATCAGTTTTTTGTCATGAGTGCGTGAAGCCGGAGAAACCAACCACAGCATGTGCCGAAATTTGTGCGACAATGCCATTTCGCGGAAAAGCGACGTCATGGTTGCCAAGACGTATACACATGGAAAGTTTGATTTTCATGTTTAATAAAAACCAAGAAACGCAGTGAAAGTCTTTAAAATCAACAAAACTGCGGAATTAGGTGGACTCATCTTCTCTAGAAACTGTTTCATTCTACTTTCGGAGTAAATGTCAAAGATCTATCTACTTCTGTATGTACACACTTGAAAGCAAACTACAACTGTAAGCATGGACCCGTGAATGGTGTATAGGCTAAAGGTGATGATGTAGGATATTTTTTACCTGTCATTTGTTTTGTGTGATAAATAGAATCGCCAAGGCTCGTGTCATACATTTTAGTCAACTCGTTTGATAAAAATGATAATACATGAACACTCATGTAAGATCCTCTATTTACCAAACGACAAAATTTCAGACTAGTCCAAATTGAAAGCAGTTGCAGATGACAAAATAAGTGTGACTGAAAAATTGAAATTTGTTTTAGGAAGGGTAGAAAACATTGTGGGGAAATGGAGAAAATGCTGGTTACCAGCATTTTCTCCTTTTCCCACAATGTTTTCAAAAGCCTTTTTCCTGAGGGTCATTAAAAGTCGGGATTGTGTGAAAAAGAGTTAACATGAATCATACAAACAGTTAAGTTGGTCCAAATATCTTTACTAGCTTTTACATGAATCATAGAAATGAACCATGCTCTGTGAAAAGGGAGCTTAATGCATCTGCAAACAGTATTGATTCATATCAAGCTGAACAGTCCGGACCGGCTGACATGGATTGAAACTTTTTGCCATTTGTCAATTTTCAGCATGTCATTGTCAAAGGACCATTCTACCTCCAGATCCAGTTGATTGTATGACATAATGGATCTTATGGATCAATAATTATGGATCAATAATTATGTGATGAATTGCAATGTATAATGCATCACAGATATGCATTCACCCTTTACCAAACAACAAATTTTTAGACTTGTCCAAATAAAAAGCATTTGTAGACAAAATAATAAATGTCACTCAAAAGTTGAAATTTGTTGTTGAAAGAACAGAAAACATTGTGGGAAAAGGAGAAAATGCTGGTTACCAGCATTTTCTCCTTTTCCAACGATGTCTTCAAAAGCCTTCATCCTAAGGGTCATTAAAAGTCAGGACTGTGTGGAAAAGGGTTAACTCCTCTTTTGCCATAGCATGGCCCAAATAGTTAAACAGCAGCAAATATTTTAACTAGTTTTAAGTTCTGTAGAAAGGTGGAAACAGGACACAAAAATAATAAACAGTACTCAACCAACCTTTCTACAATGCAATGTAAATAAAAAAAAAGCAACACAATTTCTGACAGGTCAAAATCATTTGATTTAGCCAATCAGACACTGTGTCCCTTTGAACGGAAAGAATTGGAATGCAAATTGAAATGTCTGCAACTACATAAATATGGTCCCAGATTTAACCCTTTACCAAACAATCCTATATAAAACAACCCTAAAGAGAACGGCTTTTAAAAACATTGTGAGAAAAGGAGAAAATGCTGGTAACCAGCATTTTGTCCTTTTCCCAAACTGTTTTCTACCCTGCCAAACAAGAATTCAATTTTTTAATGACTCTAATTGTGTTGTCTGCAAATGCTTTCAGTTTGAGCAAGTCTAAAATTTTGTCGTTTGGTAAAGATTTAATTGTCAGTAAACACACACAAAGACTCAATGATATTTATAAGTTTGATTTCAACTTGCAGTGAACATTTAACCTTTTACCAAAAAATCCTGTATTGAAGGGTCTGGGAAAAGAAGGCTTTTGAAAAGGTGGGAAAAGGAGAAAATGCTGTTAAACATTTGCCAAACAACAGAATGCCAGACTGGTCCAAATTGAAAGCAGTTGCAGACGACAACTTTAATGCAGCTCAAAAGGAGAAAATTGTCTTAGAAGTAGAAAACATTGAGGGAAAAGGAGAAAATGCTGGTTACCAGCATTTTCTCCTTTTCCCACAATGTTTTCAAAAGTCTTCTCTATCAGGGTCGTTAAAAGTCAGGATTGTGTGGTAAATGGTTAAATACAAGTTCACTGGAATGAATCACACCATAATATACAATGAAATAATCCATAAACAAGATTCTCTCAACATTTCCAACATAATACTGAGTTTTAATATCTTGGATGCAGATGGCTTTTGAAAACATTGTGGAAAAAGAAGAAAAATACTAGCTTTTTCTTTTTTTCCCCCCCACAATTTTTTCTACCCTTGCATTGTGCAATTTCATCATTTCAGCCATATTTAATTTTGTCGTTTAACCCTTTCCCAAACAAGCCCTGGTTTTCACGTGTCTGTAGTACAAGTCTTTTGAAAACACTGTGGGAAAAGGAGAAATTGCTTGTAACAAGCAATTTCTCCTATTCCCACAGTGTTTTCTACCCTTTTTGAGAGCTTTCTGCCATTTTCATCAAATTTAAAATTGTCGTCTGCAAACTCTTTCAGTTTGGACCAGTCCAAAATTTGTTGTTTGGGAAAGGGTTAATTGCCTTCAACATGAACAAGTCTAAAATTTTGTCACTTTGCAAAGACTGAATGCTTTATCATATAGGCTAATTTTAGATGTACTAAGAATAAATACAAATCAACTAAAGAGACAAAAAGGTTGGAGTAAAAAATACATTTCTTCAATTCTATGGAAAAGACTGTGAAAAAAGAAGCATTTGTTATTTAGAAGAACTCTGGCCTTTTTCTGCAATATTTAACAAAATACATATTCTATGTGGTGTTAAAAAATGTAAAACTTAAAATACCTCTTGATTGGAATGGATTAAACAACAAATTTTAACCCTTAAACTGCCAAATAGATTAAATAAAAATTTTCAAGCCGATAGCAAAAGCCCAAATATTGCTAGTTATTTTAAAAGTCATTTTTTTGAAAAAAATATTTCCTTTTCAAACTGCGAAGATCCAAGGTCAGACTGCACATTTGGTGGTGCAGTCTGATCTTGATCTTCATTCCGCAAAAGGTTATTGTATCGCTCCTAGCAGCATTAGGGATAAATCTATACTCCAGATCATGTTAAAAGAGTAATTGATCAGGACGATTAAGACTACAATAGATAAATTGTGAGGTAACATGTAGTAATCTCATATGGGAATCAAATCTGTGACAAGACCAGCACCTGATGGTGCCAACACTTGGCTGAGCCTGCTTTTTTCATGATAATTAAGTTGAAAGAGGGCTGTGTTGAAAGTTACCTAACTTTCTGGTATGGATTCTCCTTTTGAAAGTTATCAACAACTAACCCAAGTTTGAAGTGACTATCTCCAGTAATAACAGAGATAGAAGAAAATGTCCAAGTTTTTGTGAGACGACGACTGCCCACCTTGACGTTTTCTTCAAAAACAGCCTTGCTAATATATATATTCTGTCAAATTGCCATTTAATTGCATTGTTGTACTAAATTCTTTACCAATCTCAATCTTGAGTTTTAACAATCCAGAGAAAGTAGGCTTTTGAAAACATATTGTGGGAAAAGAAGAAAATGCTGGTTACCAAAGTTTTCGCCTTTACCAACAATGTTTCTTACTGTTACAATGACAAATCCTATCATTTTAGCCAGATTTAATTTGTTGTCTACAAAATCTTTGAACTTGGGAAAAGTCCAAAATTTATTTGTTTGGTTTATGCATTACCACACAATCCCGAGTTTTAACGACCCCCGAGGTGCAAATTTTGAAATCTGTCTACAGACTTTCATGGACGGAAAGATGTTAAAAATTCATATATTTTACGACTATTTAAGTGAAATTATGTTATGCTGGACCATAGTTAAGCCAATCAGACATTGTGTTACTTTCTAAAACTGGAATGAGACTAAAAATGCACTTTAAAATGGTTGGTGGACGGTTGTTGGACTAGATGATGATGTAAATCATTGCCATCTATAAATAACATATACATAGTCAATACAAGTTTCTGAAAAATAAACAAGGCTTAACCCTTTACCACACAATGCCGACTTTCAGCGACCCTGACAAGAGAGGCTTCTGAAAACATTGTGGGAAAAGGAGAAAATGCTGGTAATCAGCATTTTCTCCTTTTCCCACCAATGTTTCCTATTCCCACCATCTGAGCCAAATGTAATTTGTCATCTGCAGCTGCGTTCAATTTGGACGAATCTGAATTTTTTACATTTGGTAAAGAGTTAATGCAACACATGACAACGTAAGATTTTATCAGACTCTCTGAAAGAGAATACGCTGAAGTTTGAAATTATAATTTAGAATTCACTAAAGTCAACATGTCTAGTTGCTAGAGCATGGGCTTGTGCCTCCTTTTGTCCCACAAAGGCTTTTTCACAGATTCGACAACGAAGTGTAAATTTAGAAACATCAGTATATTGTCTGGCAGCCTTAGCTTCATTTGCTATTTCCATAGCTTGAGCCGATACCCCATGATCATCTGTGGAAAAAATGGTTTGTATTGCATCACCAGGAATCAGAGGTTCCATAATTAAGGGGTCATAATGCACTCCGTCGTAGATAAGAAGTACACGTCGGGAATAATTTTTGTCCTCCCCAAACATATCCATTCTACCAGTCTGTGTATCAACAACATCTATTTCAATGTTATAGTACTGGGAAAGAATAGCAATCTCTATTGCCCCTCCCCATGAGTCAGAATTCATTATCCAGCTACAATACTGCAGATTAGGTTTACCTAAATACACCTCATTAAAAGTATTGGGGTCTGACATCACAATGCCAGCTATTAGTTCTCTCATTTGTGGTGCACTTGTTAAGTCAACAATACCATTGTTCATAACACAGTCAATACTTGTAAATAAACAAGAATTATCAGCTGGAACCACTTTTCTCATGAGCATACCGTTTGACCTGTTAATTTGATCATGCAGTTCATTATCAATATGCTCCTGCTTCTTTTTCCTAAGAGATTTATCTTCTTCCACAATCAATGTATCGCCTGACCTAAAAGGAAGTGAGGACAATTTATTACTATCAGATCCGAGGTCAATGACTTTGGGTGGATATCCCTGTCGTACTTTGATACAATCTATGGGTATTTTTGTGGCTTCATAAATTTGCTCTTTCAGTTGTCTTATGCTTGAAGAAAGATAAAGTCCTGTTAAATAGTGTTGACCTGCTTTGGTCTGGCATCGCAAGTTTATAGGGTGAGACATCCTCCTGCAATGTAAAAGAAAAGTTTTCAAAAATGAATCTTGTTGAATAAATCTATGATTTTATTTCGTTTTAAATCTATCAGTAACTCTAGTTAATAAAGTGAAATAGAGGTCACATTATCACAGTTGCAAATTTTATTAGAATAGATGTGAAGACTCCAATTAACTCTTTACCAAACAACAACATCTTACACTTGTCCAAATTGAAAGAATTTGCAAACAACAAAATAAAGGTAACTCAAAAATTGAAATTTGTTATCTAAATATGCTTTCAATTTCAACCAGTCTAAAACTTTGTGGTTTGGTAAAGTACTTAACTACATCAGAGGAATCACCCATCAGAGAAATTCTGACCAATTCAGGACTTTCTGGGTGCTGTTGCTTGCTAGTGGAGATTATGATAAACATGTCATAGTGTTACAATCAGCCAGAGATACACAAATTAATTCACAATTGGTTATATTTTCCCCAATAGTGTATTTTATTAACCTATAAAGTGTTGCAATTGACTTAAGCTGTTTTTGCAACATCTAGATCAAGATCATGCTGCATAAAAGATGTCTGATATTGAATCCATACTGTCCGCTACTTCATGACATATTATGGCCAGAACGATCTTAAAATGACAAAATTTTGCATGTTTTCCTTGTTGAAAAGGCCCTTTTCCTTAATTTAGCGCTCTAAGGGCCAGGGCTTTAGTTAGACCCGTAAACCCTGGTTTTGATGTACAAAAATCTTCAAATACCCTTTTCTGATGCACAGAAAATTCCGAACAAGGGGTCATTTCAAAATTTTCAGAGATGCATCAAAAAATATATAAAACAACAATCATATCAAAAGAGGCATCAAAATTATCAGAATGGTGTTGAACATCAATTAAAATGCTGCATATAATCAGCGAAGTTTGACCGAAAGGTGATAACAGGAGATACAATGGGTACTTGTTTATGGTTACCAATGATAATCGTAGGTTTACAGCTGGCACTAACCTTGTTAAAAGTGATACATAGGGCAATAAATTCAATATTGGTGTATTCTTTTGAAGCTTAACCGTTGATGTATGGATGTTGTAAAACATCTTCGCTCGCTGATGTCCACCATTTTGCTCAATTAAAATTTGTACCCAATAATGATCGTACTTTGAATTTTATTAAAATCAGTCAATTGAAAAAAGTAACCTATGAAACATATATCTCTGCATCTCATTTCAGAAAAAAAAGATACCTGAACTGTCCTTATGAATAAAAATAACTTTAATTATTCAGGTCCAAGAAAATTATATTTCTGGATGGTACTAGAAATTGGATAAGTAAATCTTATCTTTATTTCATCAAAGTTTTAAAAAGGAATTCGGAGTGATATTTATACACCATAATTTTCTTATTGTTTGCTTAGGTTGAAAAGGTTTTAACCTTTGCCTCCTTGAACATACTGTGTGAGAGTGTGTGTGTGTGGGGGGGAGGGGGGGGTCCTCTTTGAAATGTAAAATTTTACAAAACGATTATTAACATCACATCTTTATTGCAATATTAATAATAAATCGAACAACAATAAATTGTTGAGTAAAGGTTCTTAAATTTTCCATTTTGACTGTTGAATTTTTTTGGTTTGACTCATGAAAAATTAGATTTGACCCCTAAAATTTTAGGGTCAAGGGATCAATGACTCCTGATTTTCCGAGGCTAGCTAAAGCCCTGCTAAGGGTTAACAAAGTTGATATCTGTCCTCTCAAAAAAGCATGCTACTAGCTTGTGCTTCAATCGCCGACAAACTCCCACATAGAATTAATTTCGGCAATTTTCTAAAAAGAACTCTGCTGATTATGACATGGATTATCAAAACAAATGCACAGCTCAGGAAGCAGAGGCCACTGTTTGTGTTTACAAAGTCTATTATTACTAGCTGGCGGGGGGAGATAGTGATCACCTAAAACAAATCTTGAATGAGAGGTTCTAATATAAAAGTCCATCTGAGGAGGAATTATTCATCACACATTATTCTGTCACTTTCTACACGTTCTGTCGATATTGCTTACTTCTAGAGACGTAAATATCGTTGAACACCCGAGTCTCCGGAATTTTCATCAATATAAACTAGTCGGGTATTAATTTTGCAGCCGCTTGTGTAATACGTCATCAATACCGGGGGCCATTCATTTGGATTGATTCCAAGAGCATCCTTCACAAACAGACGAAAACACATGACAAATGTCGCAGAAGTCCGGGTACCCCTTACCAAACATTTGTGAGTTTACACTCTTTCCTTGCGTACTGAAACATATATTTTAAGACCAGAATGCATGTAGCCCTTGATTTCCCATCGTCTGATGACGATCTCGCAAAGAATATCAGATGCCCTTGTAGAAGCGGATCTCTCCAAAGTTCATAATCAAAGTATGAATGGTATTTTCACCGGATAAATAAGATTAGACTCGTCCATTTTAAAGCGTATTTGCAGAAGACATAATGAATTTGGCTCAAATGATGGGATTTGTCTTTTAAAGGGTAAAACATTGTGACATACTGAGAAAATGGTATTATTAGCATCTTCTACCTTTCCTGCAATATTTTCAAAGGCCCTCTAATTCAGTCTTATAAAACATAGGATTGTTTGTTGAATGGTGAACTTCCCAGCAGTATAGTGGATTTATAGGATATTTTATTTAACTATCACAGTTCAGTAAATCTATCTTGATTCTTTAGAATGTCCAGTAAAATATTGTGTTTTCCTAATATGTCAAAATGGATGTCAACATAAAAAGCTAAATGAGATTGCCATTTGTAACCTTTTACACTAGAATCTGGTCTTGTCTGCGAAAAACCTTGTTCGCGAAAAATCTAGAAATATACGATATTATGACTTAAATTGATCGAGGATGAATGGATGGTCTGGTTGCTAACACAAATGACTACCACTCCGGAGATCAGGGGTTCGATTATAAGTCAATCAGGAAGCGTTTTTAAAGAAACTTTGTGTTTCCAGCCCAGCAGGTGAGCTGGTTAGACTCCCATTATGCATCTGTGCTTTGCCTTTGCAACGAGCCTGTAGAAGAATCAAAGAAACATGTTCCAAGAAAAGCTAAGGTATCACATCTGCATTTTCTGGTATCCCACTTTTTCTCTCAGTCTCCAAGCTGATAGTTGAAAGAAGTTGGGTCCAAAGGAAAATGGCCGCCATAGGACGGTAGCCCCATACTAATTAACCCTGTGCACAGAAATCAAATAAAAGTCTCTACAGATTCAAGAAATTTACCTATGAATATCAGTCAATCAAGTTTATTGTTCAAATCATACAATTACATGATGTACCAACAAGGAGACACGATACAATTAACATACAAAAGATTTACAAATAGTGACAGAGTAAAGTGACTATGACTGATAGTTTGCCCAACCGGATTTGTCTTTTCACTATTGTATGATTTGAGGTGGGTATTTAAGTTTTTTAGGAAAAAATATATTCAGTTTTCAAAGAGATTGAGTTATTTTAATGTTCGGATGAGTTGAATATTTAATAGGTTTGTGTTATTCAGTTTTCTTATTCCAGAACTTTATGATTCATGCCACTGAAAGTATGTTTTCTGCTTCTAAGTTTTGGAAATCTTCTTGACAAAGCACTCTTCGTAAGAGTTCATTAATATTTGGTATGAATGGCATTTGATTAGACCTGACATAATCTTTGAAATTTGAAAGAGATATGAGTCTGTGTGTGTGTGTATGTGTGTGTTTTTTTTTAAAGGCAGGGGAAAGGGGAAGGCTTTTATTTCTATGCAAGTTTATTGCCATACAAACTTCCTGTGATTAATGTCTCTGTCAATGCCAATAAACGCATGATTCATTCAGTGCAGTGGAGCAATACAGGGTCATCATAGCCCTCTTGTTTGTTCCATGCTGCAATATGAGTTAGTCTGACACAGTTGCTCAGATCATATAATATGGGGGGTGGGGATGGGGGAAGAGGGGCATTTTATCAATTTGTGCAAGCATGTATTGACTTACTACTAGAAAATGCAAATAATTATATTGTATGCTGCGCAAACACCTGTATAAAGCAAGTACATGTAACTGTTGAATGTTGCTAATATGATTGCTTAACACTAGTTGGACTTTACTTGTCCTGAGTATGTACAATCAGTGGCCAAAAGTATTTCATCACATTCTGAATTCCCATTGACTTGCATGCATTTTCATCCCTCTCCTTTTCCTGCAATGTTTTCAGAAGCTTCCTTTCTAAGTGTCAATAAAACTTTGGATTGTGTAGTGAGAAGTTAACACATGTATGGTACAAAGTGGCTTTTTGTATTGCAAGCTGTTATTAAATAGCTTTCAGCAAAAAATCTTTATGTATTTCATGCATTAAACCCTTTACCACACAATCCTGACTTTCAATGACCCTGAGAAAGAAGGCTTTTGAAAACATTGTGGGAAAAGGAGAAAATGCTGTTAACCAGCATTTTCTCCTTTCTCCACAATGTTTTCCTTCCTATGAAGGAAAAATTTTGTCACCTTCAAAATATGGTCTGCAAATGCTTTCAGTTTGGACCAGTCTAAAATTTTGTCATTTGGTAAAGGGTTAATCAAGTGATCAGTTCCATCAGATTGATCAAACAGTGAGAGTAAGGAAAATACTGGTTTTTTTGACTGCATGTGAAGCATTAGATTAGGTACTGTTGTTGCTACAAGCAAGTAGCTGTTTTTTGAGTGGTTACCAAAACTGTCCTCT
Source organism: Tridacna gigas (assembly GCA_945859785.2). Taxonomy (NCBI): domain Eukaryota; kingdom Metazoa; phylum Mollusca; class Bivalvia; order Cardiida; family Cardiidae; genus Tridacna; species Tridacna gigas. The sequence continues at coordinate 60,666,427 of OX244036.2, forward strand.
GCAAGGATCTTAAACATAGTAATTGTTCTGTAAAGCTTTAAGGTCTTTTTCCTGCTTAACCCTTTTCAAGAGAAAAACCCATCTTAGAATTGTCAAAATTGAAGGCATTTGACAAATTAAATGAGGCTAAAATATTTGAGTTAGCCACAGATAGGGTAGTAAATTTTGTGGCAAAGGAGAAAATACTGGTTACCAGCATTTTCTCCTGTGCCCTATTCACATAATGTTTTCAGAAGCTTTCATCTTTTGGTTGAAGCAAAGTTTACCAAATTTTATGTAGTGCCCCAAGGCTTAATTTCTGCTCAATTCAGAAGCCTTGCCCAGGGTCATTATAACATATATATAAATATAAAAGGGTTAACTCTACCAAACGACATAGTTTTAGACTAGTTGAAATTGAAAGCATCTGCAGACGAAAAAAATAAACATGACTCAAAAAAATCTCCTTGAAAGTGTAGAAAACATTGTTGGAAAATTCTTCTTTTCCCATAATGTTTCAGAAGCCTTCTTCCACTCTGGATTGTGTGTATAAGAGTTAAAACAGGCCTTGAATTATTTAGCAAATGGGATTCTATGAAATAATTATAGATAAAGAATAATGTTGTTGGTGTCCATTCTGTTTATGCTGAATAAAGGAAGAAAAAAAAAAGCCTTACTCAGCACCATCAGTGCTTTGATCTAATGGTCTTTTTGTTTGGACATTTTGAATTCCAGTTTTTTGTATGCTTCAATTTAATATTATATTTTTTTTTTTCATTTTGATCATATGTTCATTAATTTTCTACCTTTCAAATACTTAATAGTGCAAACACAATCGATGTGATTGATAACTGAAGGCTTATTTGCTCAGAAACTGAAAAACATGCCACATAGATCCAAGATCAGAGACCACATTCTGATTTACACTGCTCACATAAGCAGATTAAGCACCAAGGGCTTGCCAGGATGGTCATGGACAGTTAACTCTTTACCATACAATAAAATGTTAGACTCTTCCAAATTCAAAGCATTTGCAGAGTTGCTGGGATTTTTCTTTGAAAGGGTAGAAAACATTGTGGGAACAGGAGAAAATGCTGGTGATTAGCATTTTCTTTCTTTCCCACAATGTTTTCAAGTTCTTTTTTTCCAAGGCATGTAACAACTCTGGATTGCTTGGCGAAGCCCCAAGGGAAGTAAAAACTCTAGAATGCTTAGTAAAGGGTTAGTTTATATGATAGAAACTGATTGGTCAAAAAAAAAGTTTTGTATCCTGGATTGAAAATTTTCATGAATGTTATCTACAAACTTAATTTGTAAACAACCTGGAGGTTAACAAAATATACTGGTATACCTTCTGCGTGCTTTAATCCTTAGGATGCTAAGCGCGGCTTACTGACCTTTTGTGGACGGTGTAGATCAAGATCAGACTGCACATTCTCTTGGATATACACTGTCTGATAAGGAGATGATTTTCGCTAAATAATAAGTTTGAAATATCGTTTTTGGGGTTTTTACTATCAACTTTAAAGTTTTATTTAACTCTTTACCACACAAGAAAAATTTTGACTGGTCCAAATTGAAAGCATTTGCAGACGACAATTTAAATGTGACTCAAATACTGGAATTTGCCTTAGATAGAGTAGAAAACATTGTGGGAAAAGGAGAAAATGCTGTTTACCAGCATTTTCTCCTTTTCCCACAATGTTTTCAAATGGCTTCTTCCTTAGGGTCATTAAAAGTCGGGATTGTGTGGTAAAGGGTTAACTTATTTAGCAGGATAAGGGTTAACCCATTACCAAATAATAGAATTCTAGGCTTGTCCAAATTCAAAGCATGTGCTGAATATACTAGTAAATAGTGGCTTACAAAATGGCTTTTATTCTTGAAAGGGGAAAACGTTGTGGGGGGTAAAAAAAGAAAATGCTGATAATCAAGATTTTTTTCTTTTCCCACAATGTTTTCGAAAGCATTTTTTGCCCAGGGCGGTTCAAACTTGGGACTGTGTAGTGAATGTCTGATGGTCATTAGGCCTTTACCTTTATCCCAAGTTTTAACAACCCTAGGAAGAAAGCTTTGGAAAACACTGTGGGAAAAGGAGAAAATGCTTGTAACCAGCATTTTCTCCTTTTCCCACAATTTTTTCTGCCATTTCAGAATACAAACTTTAACTTTTGAGTCACATTTATTTTGTTGTCTGTAAATGGTTTCAATTTAAAATCTAAAATTTTGTTGTTTGGGAAAGAGTTAATGGCAGCATTAGATGCTTTTTAAGACACTGCTGCTGATGATCAGACTACACATTCTCACGATTCTGTGCTGTCTGATCTTGTAGTTACACTATCTGTTACATGTATGTATACAAGATATTCTCAAGTGACTTTGCCGTTTTTGTTCCATTTGTTTCAGGGTTAACTTATTACCACATAACAAAATTTTAGACTTGTCCATACCCATAGCATTTGCAGAATGGCAAATTGTATGTAGCTCAAATGGTGATCTCTGTCTTTAATAGGGTAGAAAACACTGTGGAAAAAGGAGAAAAATGCTGGTTACCAGCATTTTTAGCTCACCTGAGCACAACATGCTCAAGGGGAGCTATTAGGATCACCCGGTGTCCGTCGTTGTCGTGCGTTGTGTGTCATCAACAATTCTTTAAACATCATCTCCTCCTAAACCACTGGGCCAATTTGGATCAAACTTGGCAGGAATGTTCCTTTGGAGGTCCTCTTTAAAAGTTGTTCACAAAATTTGATTCTATCAAAAACTCTGGTTGCCATGGTGACGAAATGGAATTTTCTAAGAAATTCTTTAAAAATCTTCTCCTCTGAAACCGTTGGTCAGATTCTGAAATAATTTCACAGGGATGTTCCTTGGGTGACCCTTTTCAAAAATTCTTCGCGAAATTTTGATATGTCGAAAAACATGGCTCTGGTGAGTGGGGGCTACTTGCACTATATGGATATGAAGAAATTCTTAAAAATTCTTCTTCTCTGAAACCACTGGTCAGATTTTAAAATAATTTCACAGGGATGTTCCTTGGGTGACCCTTTTCAAAAAGTGTACGCGAAATTTTGATCCGTCAAGAAACATGGCTCTGGTGAATGAGGGCTACTTGCACTATATGGAAATGAAGAAATTCTTAAAAATTCTTCTTCTCTGAAATGGCTGGTTAGATTTTGAAATAATTTCACAGAGATGTTCCTTGGGTGACTCTTTTCAAAAATTGTTTGTGAAATTTTGATCTGTCAAGAAACATGGCTCTGGTGACTGGGGGCTACTTGCACTATACGGATATGGAGAAATTCTTAAAAATTTTTCTTCTCTGAAACAGCTGGTCAGATTTTAAAATAATTTCACAGAGATGTTCCTGGTGTGACCCTTTTCAAATATGTTTGTGAAATTTTGATCTGTCAAGAAACATGGCTCTGGTGACTGGGAGCTACTTGCACTGTACGGAAATGAAGAAATTCTTAAAAATTCTTCTTCTCTGAAACGGCTGATCAGATTTTGAAATAATTTCACAGAGATGTTCCTTTGGTGACCCTTTTCAAAAAGTGTTCGTGAAATTTTGATCAGTCAAGAAACATGGCTCTGGTGACTGGGGTTAAATTAAAGCAATACCTTGTGGGCATTCTAGAGGCCACATATTTTGCTCAATTGACTTGAAAATTTATCAGAATGTTTGCCTAAATTAAATCTTGGATGAGATTGAAATTGGGCCATCTGGGGTCATAAAGTAGGTCACTAGGTCAAATTAAAGAAATACCTTGTGGGTACTCTAGAGGCCACATTTTTTGTCTTGATGATATCTCGGAGGAGTTCAAAATTGGGTCACATAGGGTCATAAACAATGTCACTGGGTCACATTGAAGAAATACCTTGTGGGCACTCTAGAGGCCACAATTCTAACTAAAGTGACCTGAAAATTGGTCTGCATATTTGATTTTGTGATATCTCGGATCAATTAGAAATTAGGTCTCATAGGGTCATAAACTAGGTCACTGGGTCAAATTAAAGAAATGTATTGTGGGCACTGTAGAGGCCACAGTTTTTGCTCAACTGACCTGAAAATTTGTCAGCATGTTTGACTTGATGATATCTTAAATGGATTTGAAATTGGGTCACATAGGGTCATAATCTAAGTCACTCGGTAAAATCACTAGGTCAAATTGAAGAAAGACATTTTGGACACTCTGGAGGCCACATTTTCAGCTCATTTGACCTGACAATTGTTCAGAATGTTTGTCTGAATAATATCTCAGATGAGTTTTAAATTGGGTCATTATGACCCTGGAGTGGAATTTCACCTAATGACTCAGGTGAGCGATCCAGCATGGCCCTCTTGTTTCCTTTTCCTACAGTGTTTTCTAAAGCCATCTTCCTCAGGGTTGTTAAAACTTGAAACTTTGTGGTAAAGGGTTACCGTAACTCATCACCAAATGACAGAATTTTAGATTTGTCCAAAACCAAAGCATTAAAAGTTTTTTCCGTCAGCGTCATTGAAAGTCAGGATTGTGTGGGAGAGGGTTAAGACTAGATTTTACCTATGAGGATACCCAGAAAAGAATTAAGATTAGACTCTTTCTGTTTGAAGTGTGAATTTTTTGTCAACATTTTGCAATATGTTGAAATATTGTAGCAAAAAAACAGCCTTGTATCTTAGATCTAAAACTTTTTTTTTTTGCATTTATTTCCTGTCATATCCTTTACCACATAATCCTGAGTTTTATTGGCCTTAAAGACATTCAGGCTTTTAAATTGTTTTGGGAAAAGGAGAAAATACTGGTAAATAGCATTTTCTCCTTTCCTCACAATGTTTTCTACTACATATAAAGAAAAAAAAAAATACGATTTGAGCCACATTTACTATGTTGTCTGCGTATGATTTCAATTTGGACACATCTGAATTTTGTTGTCTGGTAAAGAGCTCTACTTTTTCCCAAACAGTCTTTGGCTGTACAAACCTAAGAAAGAAGGCTTATGAAAACATTGTGGTAGAGGCAGAGAAAGCTAATTATCTGTTCAAAGTGTTGATGAAGCTAGAAGTTCTATTACAATATTTGAGGACCTCAGCCTGTTGTCTACATTCAGTGATACATTCTAGAACTGTTTTTGATGTTACAGAACTTAATTGAAGAACTGTTTCAGTCTCTGAAACAAATTTTTCCAGCGGTAAGTACTATGACATGGCTGTTGCTTTCTTCTGCCAGGCATTTTTTGCCACTGTTGGTCATAATATAGGGACTTACTCAGGATGGACTAATTTTTAACCCTTCACTGCATAATGCCATTTAATGACCCTGGGAAAGAGGCCTTTTGAAAACATTGTGGGAAAAGGAGAAAATGCTGGTAACCACCATTTTCTCCTTTTCCCGCAATTTTTTCTGCCCAATCAAAGAAAAATTGCACCATTTGAGCCACATTTGAATTGTCATATGGGGTTACCATTTTCTCCTTTTCCCACAATTTTTTCTACCCTATCAAGAAAAATTGCACCATTTCAGCCACATTGGAATTGTTGTATGGAAATGCTTTCAATTTGGACAAGGCTAAAATTTAGTCATCTGGTAAAGGGTTAATGTTTCTATCCACTGTAGGACTTTGCTTTTCTTGAAGAGGTTTAGCTGAACATCATCAAAGATGTTGACTTTTTGTGGCATTTGTCGAAGACAATGCCACTATGAACGGTTACGGGAGATACAGTGGTTACCAGTTTATGTCTTTTGACTGCTCGATTCCATGCTCGTTCGTCCCAAAAGGAGTTCTTGGGCTTATACGTCCCTGGGCCTGTTCGCCCCGACTTGTTCGTCCCACAAGATTGCATGCTACTGTATCGGATTGTGCATGACTATATAGTATGTTGACATTTAACTCTTTGCCACACAATCCCGAGTTTTAATGACCTTGAAGAAAAAGCCTTTTGAAAACATTTTGGGAAAAGAAGAAAATGCTGGTAACCAGCATTTTCTTCTTTTCCCACAATGTTTTCTACCCTTTCCAAAACCAATTTCAGTTTTTGAGTCCTATTTGTTTTGTTGTCTGCAATTGCTTTGGACCAGTCAAAGATTTTACTGTGTGGTAAAGAGTTAAGAGAATATTTTGAAACTATTTCTATTGTTTATTTTTCAAATTACTAATTCCACCTAATGGCTCCCTCGACAAATACCACACCAGTGCTTTCAACACTTTGACTTTTTGTGTCTCTGTGATGCTCAGCTCTGGCATCAGGGAACAAGATAATCTCTATAGACATGTAATATGCTCCCTTGTAACCCTTTACCACACAATCCCGACTATTAAGGACCCTGTGAAAGAAGCCTTTGGAAAACATGGTGGGAAAAGGAGAAAATCCTGGTAACCAGTATTTTCTCCCTTTCCCGCAATGTTTTCTATCCTTCCCAAAACAAATTTCAATTTTTCAGTTTCATTTATTTTGTCGTCTGCAAATGCTTTCAATTTGGATGAGTCTAAAATTTTGTCATTTGGTAAAGGTTAGTATATCAAGTTTGTCAAGTTCATTTGATTCGGAGAGCCAATCATATTTTGTTCTTGATTTCTCCCTAATGATTTTTAGACTAGCAAAGATAGTCTATAGGCATCAAGATTGACCTACAGTCAAAGTAAACAAACAAGAGGGCCATGATGGCCCTGTATCGCTCCACTGGCTTATAAATATAAACCACGAAGAAAAGTCTTCACTATATAAGCCCTTATAAAACTTTGACCTCATGGCTACAGTCTGACTAAATGGGGAATATTGTATTAGAAGAATAACATGCCAAATGTGGGAGTTCTTGGCCTTATGGCTGGTAACAAGATGGTTTCTGAACTTTTCACTCCATAAACCCATGTAAAACTTGTGATCCCTGGTGCAGGGCCAAACTTGATCCTAGAGCTGTAACTTGGGCCCTCTTTGTAACTGTCAACTAAATAATGCTATAATTATATGCAAAATTTGGTAGCCTAAGCCTTATGGCTATGTACACCAAGATTTAAAAGTTTTCCCTATGTAAGCCTATGTAAATCTTGTGGAACCCCCCCTCCAAGTATGAGGCCAAATTGACCCCAGGACTATACTTTGGACACTTTTGGTAGACTCCAACTAGATCAAGCTAAATGCCAAATTTGGTAGCTCTAGGTCTTATGGTTTCAGACAAGAAGATATTTAAAGTTTTCTCTATATAAGCCTATGTATAAAACTTGTGACCCCTGGGGAAGAGCCAATTTTGACCCCAGGGCTATAATTTCAAGGAACATGATAGAGGTCTACTACATAAAGCTACATGCCAAATTTGGTAGCCCTATGCCTTATGGTTTCAGACAAGAAGATTTTTAAAGTTTTCTCTATATAAGCCTATGTAAAACTTGTGACCCCTGGGGAAGAGCCAATTTTGGCCCCAGGGCTATAATTTCAAGAAACATGATAGAGGTCTACTACATAAAGCTACATGCCAAATTTGGTACCCCTATGCCTTATGGTTTCAGACAAGAAGATTTTTAAAGTTTTCTCTATATAAGCCTATGTAAAACTTGTGACCCCTGGGCAGAGCCAATTTTGACCCCAGGGCTATAATTTGAAGAAACTTGATAGAGGTCTACTACATAAAGCTACATGCCAAATTTGGTAGCCCTATGCCTTATGGTTTCAGACAAGAAGATTTTTAAAGATTTCCAATATTTTTCAGTTTTGTTGCCATGGCAACCAGAGTTTTTGAAGGAATCACATTCTTTCAAGAAATTCTGAAGAGGACCATGTCAGGATCATTTCTGTGAAGTTTCGTGAAAATCGGATGGGTAGTTTCAGAGAAGAAGATGTTTGAAATAAAAGTTAACGGACGGACGGACGGACGACCGGACGGACGGACGCACGACGGACACCGGGCCATGACATAAGCCCGCTGGCCTTCGGCCAGTGGAGCTAAAAACCCCACAGTTGCCAAATACTGCCTCACAGAAAAATGCTTCTTTCTGTTATAAATCTTAATTCTGTTATATATGACAATTTGACAAAAACCATTAAATCTCTACCACTCCAATTTGAAGATGTCATCTTACAAAGTAATAAAATGAACAAGATGTCATTTACAATGTACTAGATCTTTGCTTATATGTAAATTAAGTGACCTATGCAAAGCAGAGAATCACTTTTTCCTACACCACTGTAACATGAATGAATCTATTAACAGATACTCCTAGGTAACTTGTAGCAAATCCCAGTTATATTAGCCCTCACTGGACAGGGAACCCTTGTCATTCCTTCAGTCATTCATTATTTAGATTGTTTTGTACAGTTAAACTGTTATGTTTAACTGTTATTCAAGTCTTGAATATTAACTCTTTACCAAACAATCCCAAGTTTTAACAATACTGGGGAAAATCCCTTTGAAAACCTTGCGGGAAAAGGAGAAAATGCTGGTAACCAGCACTTTCTCCTTTTCCCACTTTGCTTTCTACCGTTTTGGAATCAGGTTTCATCAGTTCAACCACTTTTAATTTATGGTCTGCAACAGCTTTGAATTTGGACTGGCGTAAAATTTTTCGTTTTGTAAGGAGAGTTAAATAGTTAACTACATCTTGTGCTATTGGATATTGACTAATTGATTGCATAGTGTTTAACGCCGTTTTCAACATTATTTCAGTGATATTGGGGCGGCCAGAGCACCTATCCATGCTTTCCTGGAGTTTCTTTTACCAGCACTACCGTGACTCAATGATGTTTTGTGTACAGTGTGGATTAAGACCAGAGCGCAGAGCATGCAGTCTGATCTTGGATCTACACGGTCCGATAAGAGGATATATTATTTTCTCCAAATGTTACTTTGAAATAGCAATATTCAGGTGTTTACCATCGGCTTAAAAGTTCCGTTCAACATTTTTAGCAGGTTAGGGGTTAAACTGAAACTGGATTACAATTAACCAATAGCACATATAGCCCCAGCAGCTCAGTCGGTAGTGTACAGGACTTGGGAACAGGAGGTTGCTGGTTCGATCCACGACTCGGCAAATTTCTTTCCGAGGATTGGTGATAGTCATTGTGACAGGATTCATTTCTCTCTCACGTTTCGATGATGGTTATAATATAAATGTGGGAAAGCAGCCAGTGGCTTTGAAAGAATATTGTGTGGAGTACTGGTAAAAGAAACTCCAGGAAAGCATGGATTTGTGCACTGTCCACTGCTACACAACTGAAATAATGTTGAAAACAGGGTTAAACACCATAAATAAACAATCAATCAATCAAATTCGCTAGTCTGTCAGTACGTTCAGTTCTTTGATTATTGGTTAGCAATCATTATTCAATGATTTAAATTTCATGCAGCAGCATCGAAGACAGAAAGCTGTTGCTGTTGTTATAGTGTAAAGATTGGATATAATCATTTACCCATTACTGCCTGACAGGTTTGCTCAGTATATGATATGTGACTTGTGACCCGGTGGTTGCTTGTTCCGTAAGTGGTTGTTGCATACTTTCCTAACAGCAGTTTTTCACCTTTCAGCTCTGATTCATGTGAGAAAAGCAGTCAGTGGCTTGGAAAGAGAGCCGTGTCTGTCCTGGTGTGAGAAAGCCAGGAAACACATGCCTAAGTGCACTGGCCGCTGTGATATGACCTAAGCTGTTAAAACGGTGTTAAACTCGAATACCAACAAACAAACATTAAGCCTTTGCCAAATGATAGAATCTAGACTCTTCTAAATTGCAAGTACGGTACATGTATCTGCAGACATCAAATTCGAAAGTGATACAAATGAGCTGAAGTTCTTTAACTGGGTAGGAAACATTAATGGTAAGGAAGAAAACTCAGGTTACCAGCAATTTGTCTTTTTCCCACAATGTTACCCTTTCAGATACAAATCATACCACTTGAATGATCAAATTTAACCCTTAACTCTTTACCAAACGACAAAATTTTAGACCTGGTTCAAATTCAAAGCATTTGCATACAACAAAATAAATGTGATTCAAAAATTATATTTGTTTTGGGAAGGGTAGAAAACATTGTTGGAAAAGGAGAAAATGCTGGTTACCAGTATTTCTCCTTTGCTCACAATGTTTTTAAAAGCTTCCTGTCTCAAGGTTTTTAAAACTAGGGATTGTGTGGGAAAGACTTAAAACTCCAAATAACACAATGGACATTTTCAGTCAAGATAATTGCAATTTCATGGTTGCCTCTGTCTGCAGTGTTTCAGCAAAGTGGACAGTGTAGATCAATGATCAGACTGCACATTTTGTGCAATCTGATCTTGATCTACACTGGCCGCAATTTAGGCAACTAGAGTACTGAAAGGTGCTTTAAGGGTTAATTTTTTGTCTGAAAAATAATACCTTCAAAATGGATTACTGACAGTCTAAACTTGTGTCATCTTGTAAAGTATTAACTAGTTACCACACAATCTCAAGTTCTAATGACCCTAGAAAAGATGTTTTTAGGAAACATAATGGCAAAAGGAGAAAATGTTGGTAACCAGTGTTTTCTCTTTTTCGCACAAATTATGTTCCTACCATTAAAAAATCCAATTTCAATTTTTAGCTCACCTGAGCACAAAGTGCTCATGGTGAGCTATTGTGATCGTGCTGTGTCCGTCGTCTGTTGTCAACTTTTTACCTTGTGTACACTCTAGAGGCCACATTTTCAGTCCGATCCTCATGAAACTTAGTTAGAATGTTTGTCTTGAAAAAATCTCGGACGAGTTTGAAATTGGGTCATGTGGGGTCAAAAACTAGGTCACTAGGTCAAATCTTAGAAAAACCTTGTGTACGCTCTAGAGGCCACATTTTCAGTCCAATCCTCACGAAACCTGGTCAGAATGTTTGTCTTGATAAATTCTCGGACGAGTTGGAAATTGGGTCTTGTGGGGTCAAAAATTAGGTCACTAGGTCAAATCTTCGAAAAACCTTGTGTACGCTCTAGAGGCCACATTTTCAGTCAGATACTTGTGAAGTTTTGTCAGAATGTTTGTCTTGATAAAATCTCGGACGAGTTCGAAATTGGGTCATGTGGGGTCAAAAACTAGGTCATTAGGTCAAATCTTCGAAAAACCTTGTGTACGCTCTAGAGGCCACATTTTCAGTCAGATACTTGTGAAGTATGGTCAGAATGTTTGTCTTGATAAAATCTCTGATGAGTCCGAAATTGGGTCATGTGGGGTCAAAAACTAGGTCACTAGGTCATATCTTCGAAAAACCTTGTGTATGCTCTAGAGGCCACATTTTCAGTCAGATACTTGTGAAATTTTGTCTTTATAAAATCTGAGACGGGTTTGAAATTGGGTCATGTGGGGTCAAAAACTAGGTCACTAGGTCAGATCTTCGAAAAACCTTGTGTACGCTCTAGAGGCCACATTTTCAGTTCGATCCTCATGAACCTTGGTCAGAATGTTTGTCTTGATAAAATCTGGGACGAGTTCGAAATTGGGTCTTGTGGGGTCAAAAACTAGGTCACTAGGTCGAATCTTCGAAAAACCTTGTGTGTGCTCTAGAGGCCACATTTTCAGTCAGATACTTGTGAAATGTGGTCAGAATGTTTGTCTTGATAAAATCTTGGACGAGTTCGAAATTGGGTCATGTGGGGTCAAAAACTAGGTCACTAGGTCAGATCTTCGAAAAACCTTGTGTACGCTCTAGAGGACACATTTTCAGTCAAATACTTATGAAACTTGGTCAGAATGTTTGTCTTGATAAAATCTCACACGAGTTCAAAATTGGGTCATGTGGGGTCAAAAACTAGGTCACTAGGTCAAATCTTCGAAAAACCTTGTGTACGCTCTAGAGGCCACATTTTCAGTCAGATACTTGTGAAATTTGGTCAGAATGTTTGGCCTATTGACTCAAGTGAGCGATCCAGGGCCATCATGGCCCTCTTGTTGAGTATCACATAATTTGTCATCTGCAAAAGCTTTCAATTTGGACAAGACAGTCCAGAATTTTGTCCTCTGGTAAAGAAATGATCTAGACACTTCAGATGACTCAAAGTGCTACCTCCTGCTACCTTCTGCATAGCTTTGCAATTTATGCAAATAAGATAAACCATTCTTGCATCATGGTATTTGAATTAACCCTTTCCCAAACAAGCCCTGGTTTTCACGTGTCTGCAGTACAAGTCTTTTGAAAACACTGTGGGAAAAGGAGAAATTGCTCGTAACGAGCAATTTCTCCTTTTCCCACAGTGTTTTCTACTCTTTTTGAGAGCTTTCTGCCATTTTCATCAAATTTAAAATTGTCGTCTGCAAACTCTTTCAATTTGGACCAGTCCAAAATTTGTCGTTTGGGAAAGGGTTAAGATAGAAAATCCTGTTTTATCCCTTCCCACACAATCCAGTGTTAACTCTTTTCCATACTATGTGGAGTTTTAGCAACACTTAGACTTTGAAAACAATGTGGAAAAAGGAGAAAATGCTGGTAACCAGCATTTTCTCTTTTTCCTACAATGTTTTCAAAAGGCTTCTTTCCCAGGCTTGTTAAAAGGCGGCATTGTGCAGTAAAGGTGAATTGCTATATTTTCAACACTGTCTTTAAGAGAATACTTCACAAACTATGATATGGTGGTAAAGTTTAGATCATGAACAACAAACTGTGCAGCCTGATCTTAATCTACAAAAGAAACTTAACACTTAGACTGCAAAATAAACCGACATACCGTATTTCACCGTCAGTTCGGTGGTTACTAACTGGTTAGCATAGCAATTAAACAATTGAACAATTTAAATGTGTCTAAAACAATGGAATTTGTCTTTGATAGGATAGAAAACACTGTGGGTAAAGGAGAATATGTTGTTTTAACTGGCATTTTCTGCTTTTCCCACAATGTTTTCATAAGGCTTCTTCCTCAGGGTCATTTAAAATTGCGATTGTATGGTAAAGGGTTAAGTCTAATCTACTGACCTAAAAAAAAAAATCTATTTCATGTATCCTTGTGCAAAAGAGATTCCCATTTTAGTGAACCTGAGGATAAAGACTTCTGAAAACATAGTGGAAAAAGGTGAAATATGCTGATTTGAAATATTTTTATCCTCTTCCACAATGTCTTCTATCCTTTGGTCCTACCACAGACAAATACCATCATGTTAGCCTCAAGTTACGATAATTTGTCACCGTATTTCACGCCTCCTGTTTGGACAACTCTAAGAGTTCGATGTTTGGTTAAGGGTATTTGGCATTTGTTCCACTTTTCCACAATAGTCATTTTTGACTTGACTGGATTTAGGTCAATACCTGTAACTTCTTAATGACAAGTTTATAAATCTAGGAGATATATAAACATTTATTGAAAGGGTAAAAAAAAAACAATGCAGTTTTGGGTAGAACACATGGAAAACACAACTTAACCCTTTACCACACAATCCCGAGTTTTAATGACCCTGAGAAAGAAGCCTTTTGAAAACATTGTGGGAAAAGGAGAAAATGCTGGTAACCAGCATTTTCTCCTTTTCCCACAATGTTTTCTACCCTTCCCAAAACAAACTTCAATTTTTTGGTAACATTTATTTTGTCGTCTGCAAATGCTTTCAATTTGGACCTGTGTAAAATTTTGTCGTTTGGTAAAGGGTTAAACATGGCTCAAAATAGGGTAGAAAAAATTGTGGGATCTAGGGGAGAAAATGCTGGTTACCAGCATGTCTTCCTTTTACCACAATGATTTCAAGAAGCTTCTTCCTCAAGGTCATTAAAAACAGAGTATAGTTTTGTGATGGGTTAACATTTACCAAACAATAAACTTTTAGACTTGTCCAAATCAAAAGCATTTGCAGGTGACACAATTAATGTGATTGAAAAATTGAAATTTGTTTTGGGAAGGGTAGAAAACAATGTTGGAAAAGGAGAAAATGCTTGTTACCAGCATTATCTCCTTTCCCCTCAATGTTTTCAAAAGACTTCTTTTTCAGGGTCGTTGAAAGTCGGGATTGTGTGGTAAATTATAGGGTTAAATTTTGCTCAGTCCTGTAAAGGTTAAAAATGACTTTGATAAATTTAATAGGTCAAATTTGTAAAACTCCAGTTTTGTTTAAGGTTACGGTATGTCAAACCAGAATTTATTGTTTTAGGTTGTTTTGACTGGATGAAAAAAGTGCATGTGATAGTAACTGTTTAGTGTATATTCTACTTTACACCTGTACCAAACAATCCAGTGTTTTAACTAAAAAGGACTCTCGAAAACATTGTGGGAAAAGGAGAAAATGCAGGTAACCAGCATTTTCTTCTTTTTTCACAATGTTTTCTGTCTTTACCACACAATCCTAAGTTTCAATTATTTTGGGGAAAAAGGCCTTTGAAAACTTTCGACAAAAGGAGAAAATGCTGGTAATCATCATTTTCTCCATTCCTTACAATGTTCTCTTCCCTTCCAAAGGCAAATTTGAGTTTTTTAGTCAGATTTAATTTGTCGTCTGCAAATGCTTTCAATTTGGACCAATCTAAGATTTTGTGTATGGGTAGAGTTAACCATGGTTTGCTCAGATGTTTTTTGACTCCTCTGCAGTTTAACCTTTTACCACACAATCCCAAGTTTTAACGACCCTGAGGAAGAAACTTTTTTGAAAACATTGTGGAAAAAGGAGAAAATCCTGGTAACCAGCATTTTCTCCTTTTCCCACAATGTTTTCGACCCTATCAAAGACAAATGTCATCATTTGAGCAACATTTAAACTGTCGTCTGCAAATGCTTTCAATTTGGTGTCATCTGCATTTTTGTTGTGTGGTAAAGAGTTAAGGTTTTTGAAAAAAATTTGATGGATTGAGAAATTACCTAAATGCATTTGGTCCATCTGTGACGATGATTTCTGGATTGTTGTCCAACCAAACTTTGAAATGTGCAGATGTGATCGTCCTCAACCACAATGACTCGCTGCTTGAATTAAATACAAGCACCAGAAAATTTACTAGAAGATGCAATATTCCCTATTTATCACATGACAATTAAAGTTTTAGATTGCTTCACACTGAAAGCATTGACCACAGACTGACCACTAATCAAAGATAATATGGCTCAATTGATGGAACTTGTCTGCATTTAACTGCATTAGTCTGCATTTAACTGCATTGGTCTGCATTTAACTGCATTTGTGGCTTAACTGTTTTTCACACAATCCCGATTTTTAATGACCCTGAAAGAGAAGGCTTTTGAAAACATTGTGGAAAAAGGAGAAAATGCTGATAACCAGCATTTTCTCCTTTTCCCACAATGTTTTCTATTCTATAGAGGAGAAATTTCATCGGTTGACCCACATGTCACGGGTAGGAAACTTCATATTCGGAGCCAATGGCTCCGAGGGGAAAATGTTGTGTTGGTCTTCCGGTTCCAAAATTGTCGGCTCAAAAACAACTGAAAAACAGGTAAACTTGTCATCCTTTATAATTATGTGTTCTTATGTCTTTGAAATTCCAAAAAAGGAGAATGTCATGCAATGCTCAAGTCTTTCAACATGTTTTCTACTCTACGGAAAGCCGTGGAATGTGTACAGCATTGTCTGAATCATTTGTGCCGTGGGTTGACCGTAGCTGAAATAATACGTCAAGAACCTAGATATAGTCTTTTTTTGCCATCAAATTAGCAAATAAGAGAGAGGTTTGCTGCCCATAAGCGTGAATTAGTAGTTTGAACTGCTATAATCGCTGCTGGTAAAGAATTGAAGAGAAATAGCGTGAATATGATAAAAACAAAGAAGGGCTCCGATTATGTGAACCGGCTCTGAATATGTAAGTCAGCCCCGATTGATGAGGGCTTCCTTTCACAAATTTAGTTTTATTTTAGAAATTACTTAATACATAAGCTTTGTTCAGTCCAAAATTTAATTCATTTGTTCTATGGAACGAGACAGAATTTAATTTATGGCAATACTCGTGAAGGACTGATATTGTCAGAATTGAAAAACACTGTCTAACATTAGTCTATCTAAATTTTGAAAATACTTTTGTGTAGCTTTTGATTAATTGAATGGTCTATATGTTACATTTGAAATGCTTCCATCGTAAGTGCAGCCAACACATAAACTCATATAATGAAAAATATTTGGCATTTTCGGAATGCTATGAGGTCTTCCAACAGTAATTCAAAAGCTAAATAGAAAATGGAATGCACCTATCGTAGCAGAGATATTGAATGAAAAGAATGAGTCTGCAAAGAATATTTGACTTTTTTGCGAAACAAAATCTTATCCAACTATACATGCATATTTCAGAAGCCCGATTACTTTGGGATTAAATACCATTCTTTTACAAGTAAGAGAAGAGAAGAAAATACAAGCAACACGTTTGAATGGTCTACATACCTACATGAATATATATTATGCAATTTATAATGCATTCATCAAGATAAAATATAAAATGAAAATAGAGTAAGTGCAAAAATTATGTATCAAATTTAAGAAATCACAATTAATTAATTCATTTATTCAAGTGGTCGTGCATTCATTCAGTCATTAGGTCATTGCCCGTTTGTATATCTTTTGTTCTCTATCTCTGTTACCTTGAAAATGGGCCGGAGTGAGTGAGTGAGTCAGTGATAATGGGAACAGGCTGATGTGGTAAAACTGAAACATACTGTCTTACACATAAACATTTCGGGTAAGAATTTTATGTGTAGGCGTAAGTTACAAAAACAGAACAACAAAGTCAAACTTAGATGTGTAAGCAAACCAGTGATATACACATTGTAAATGCTACATGACACCATTTTTCCAACAAATGCTATATGAATTTTGAAAAAGCAATAAATCTGCAATGGATGGAAAAATGATGTGTCACATTTACAATGTGTCCGTCATTAGTTTGCTTAAACACGATCAATTACACTGCAATATTAAACTTTCCGTTCACAAACGCGACCCCTAACCCTTAGCTTCTTTGGTAAGATACGTGGACAACGAATATTGATTGATTTGAGGTCCAAATTACAACTTTACTGCTCGCACCAGAGATTGTGAAGAAGACAACATTGTTCTTTTTTTGTAATTTATGCCTAAGCGTAAAACTGTTTTCCGAACTGTTTATGTGTAAGACATTACATTTCAGTTTAACCATATCAGCCTGTTCTCCCTATATATAAGGTGATCACTCACCCACCCACTCACTCAGTTGCCCACTCCCACCCACGCGAGAGATAGAAAACAAAAGATACACAAATTGGCAATGAACTAATGACTGAATGAATGCATGGATGCTTGAATGAATGAATGAATTAATAGTTATAATTTAAGTTTGATACATATTGCTACACCCACACTTTTCATGTTACATTATCAAGTGTAAACAATTACCGGTATGTTGATGAATGCGTAATGAATTGCATAATGCAAGTGTTTGTATGTAGACATTTTCTTATATTCTCTTACTTGTAAAGGAACAGTGCTTATTGCCAGAGTAATCAGGCGTCTGTTATATGCATGTGTAGTTTGGGGGAAAAAATCAAATATTTATATGCAGACTCATTTTTTTATTCAATATTTCTGCTACAATAGGTGCATTACATTTTCTGTTTAGCTTTTTAATGACTATTTGAAGACCACACACCGTTCTGAAGATGCCAAACATTTTTCATTATACGTGTTTATGTGTTGGCTGCACTTACGACGGAAGCATTACAAATGTAACATACCGGTACAGACCATTCGGTTAATCGAAAGCTACGCAAAAGTACATGCATTTTCAAAATTTATATAGACTAATGTTAGACAGTATTTTTCAATTGTGACAATATCAGTCCTTTTTATTGTTATAAATTTGGTCACGTTCCATCGAACAAATGAATTAAATTTTGGGCTGAAGGATATTTCCGGGAAAACAGAGCTTATGTATTTAGTAATTTCTAGCAGAAAACTAAATTTGTGAAAGGAAGCCCTCATCAATCAGTGCCGACTTACATATTCAGAGCCGGTTCACATAATCGGAGCCCTTCTTTGTTTTTTATCATTTTCGCGTTATTTCTTTTCATATTTTTACCAGCAGCGATTATAACTGTTCAAAATACTAATTCACGCTTTTAAGACAGCAAACCTCTCTCTCTTAATTTGCTAATTTAATGGCAATAACAGACTGAATCTAGGTTCTTGATGTATTATTTCGGCTACGGTCAACCCACGGCACAAATGATTCAGACAATACTGTACACATTCCACGGCTTTCGGTAGAGTAGAAAACACGTTGAAAGACTTGAGCATTGCATGACATTCTCCTTTTTTGGAATTTCAAAGACGTAAGAACACATAATTACAAAGAATGACAAGTTTACCTGTTTTTCAGTTGTTTTTGAGCCGACAATTTCGGAACCGGAAGACCAACACAACATTTTCCCCTCGGAGCCATTGGCTCCGAATATGAAGTTTCCTACCCGTGATGTAAATTGTTGTCTGTAAATATTTTCAATTTGGGCTGGGTTTAAATTTTGTTGTGTGGTAAAGAGTTAACTCTTTACCAAACAACAAAATTTTAGACTGGTCTAAATTCAAAGCAGTTGCAGATGACAATTTAAATGTGGCTCAAATGATGAAATTTTTCTGTGATAGGGAAGAAAACGTGGGAAAAGGAGAAAATGGTGGTGACATCCAACAATGTTTTCAAAAGGCTTCTTCTTCAGGGTCATTAAAACTCGGGATTGTGTCGTAAAGGGTTAAAGGAATAAAATTCTTAGAAAGGATTACTTGTTGGAAACATTGATGGAAAAACAGTAAATGTTGGTTACCAGCAGTTTCTCCTTTTCCCACAGTATTTTCAAAAGACTTCTGTTGCAGGGTCATTGTAACATGGAATTGTGTGGTCAAGGGTTAACTTTTTATGAAACAACAAAATTTTGGACCTGTCTAAATTCAAAGCATTAGCAGACGACAAATTAAGTGTGGCTCAAATGGTTTAAGTCTTTACCATAAAATCCCGACTTTTAACGACCCTAAAAAGGACGCCTTTTAAAAACATTGTGGGAAAAGGAGAAAATGCTGGTAACCAGCATTTTCACCTTTTCCCACAATGTTTTCTACCCATCCCATAAAAAAATTCAATTTTTAAGTCACATTTAATATGTTGTCTGCAAACGCTTTCAATTTGGACTAGTCTACAATTTTGTCGTTTGGTAAAGAGTTAAATTGTTTTTGAAAGGGGAGAAAACATTGTGGGAAATGGAGAAAATGCTGGTAACCAGCATTTTCTCCTTTTCTCACAATTGTTTTTAAAACTTCTTTGTCGGGGTTGTTAAATCACGAGATTGTTTGGTCAAGGTTTAATGGGTTTAAGAACATAAAAGACCATGAGTAATTGTGTGTTGCATGCTTTAACCCTTTCCCAAACGACAAATTTTGGTCTGGTCCAAATTGAAAGAGTTTGCAGACGACAATTTTAAATTTGATGAAAATGGCAGAAAGTTCTCAAAAAGGGTAGAAAACACTGTGGGAAAAGGAGAAATTGCTCGTTATGAGCAATTTCTCCTTTTCCCACAGTGTTTTCAAAAGACTTGTACTGCAGACACGTGAAAACCAGGGCTTGTTTGGAAAAGGGTTAATTGTCTGTCAACTTTCAGTTTCCCTTCTTTGAGACATTGTAACACTTAACTCTTTACCAAACAACAAAATTTTAGACTGAACCAAATTCAAAGCATTTGCAGACCACAAATGAATTGTGACTCAGATTGTGATTTATGTCTTTGATAGGATAGAAAACATTGTGGGAAAGGGAGAAAATGCTGGTTACCAGCATTTTCTCCTTTTCCCACAATGTTTTCAACGCCTTTTCTTTCAGGTCGTTAAAACTGGGGATTGTCTGGTAAAGAGTTAACTTAAATCTTTTCCAAACAACACAACTTAAAACTCATCCAAATTCAAAGCTGTTGCAGACGACAAATCAAAATTTAATGTGCCTCAATTGATACTCTTAACCCTTTACCACACAATCCCAACTTTTAACGACTCTGAGAAAGAAGCCTGAAAACAATGTGGGAAAAGGAAACCAGCATTTTCTCCTTTTCCCACAATGTTTTCTACCCTATCAAAGAAAAATTGCACCAATCGAGCCACACTGAAATTGTCGTTTGCAAATGCTTTGAATTTGGACTAGTCTAAAATTTTGTCGTTTGGCAAAGAGTTGAATATATACTTTATTTGTATTGTTTACTCTCCATGTACAAATAATACAAAATGGAGAAATGTTAAAAAAAACTACAATATTCAATGATAGTCTGGTGCTGACTGATGAAACCTGACTCTAAAAGGGTAGGAAACTTTGTGGGCAAAGGAGAAAATGCAAGTAACCTTCCACAGGATTGTGTGGTAAAGGTTTAACCCTTTCCCAAACAAGCCCTGGTTTTCACATGTCTGCAGTACAAGTCTTTTGAAAACACTGTAGGAAAAGGAGAAATTGCTCGTAACGAGCAATTTCTCCTTTTCCCACAGTGTTTTCTACCCTTTTTGAGACCTTTCTGCCATTTTCATCAAATTTAAAATTGCCGTCTGCAAACTCTTTCAATTTGGCCCAGTCCAAAATTTGTCGTTTGGGAAAGGGTTAAGGGATCTTTGAATTTTTTTTGTGTGGAAGAAAGCATTTTGGGAAAAGGATTACCATAATTTTTTTTCCTGTTTTCAAAATTTTCTATCCTTCTGGTAACAAATTTGATTATCTGACCCATAACCAATTTGTTTTCTGCAAATTTATGCTTTCAATATGGACGAGACTAAATTTTGTTGTATGTGAATGAGTTAACCCGTTGCCACACAATCCAGAGTTTTAACGACCCAGATGAAGAGACCTTTTGAAAACATTGTAGGAAAAGGAGAAAATGCTGGTAACCAGTATATTCTCTTTTTCCCCACAATGTTTTCTACCCTATCAAAGACAGAAGTCATCTTTTGTGCTACAGTGAATTGGTTGTCTGCAACAGCTTTCAATTTTGTGGAATCTAAGATTTTGTTGTGTGGTAAAGAGTAAGGGTAATGTCTTTTATTCATGATATCGTAACAAGCAGCTGATACTTTTGGCACAAAGTTTTTCAAAAAATCAGTCTTACAAATGTAAAATACACTGTATACGTGGATATAATTATTACATGTGTGTCGAAAAATTTGCAAATTACCGATTACGGACATTCTGCGTACGGAAGTATTTGCAAATTCAAGACACTCATTATTAGTTGGTAAACTTGTAAAATATGCAAACAGGAAAGTTTCTGAATGTTTCAAATGCGCGAATCCGCAAAAATTTCCACATCGCAAAAATTTCCGCTTATACAGTATCCTTGTATTTTTAAGATAAACCTATAGCTTGGTTTTTAACTCTTTATGAAATGTCAAAGTTTTAGACTGGTCTATTATTGTATTCAAAACATTTCGTTGACAGTAAAATTAAAATGTGCTTCAAATGATAAGATTGTCTTTAGAAGTGTAGAAAACATTGTGGGAAAAGGAGAAAATGCTGGTTACCAGCATTTTCTCCTTTTCCCACAATGTTTTCAGAAGCATTTTCTCTAACAGAAACTTTAAAATACTGGATTGTTTGGTAGCTGATAAAGTCACAATGGTGGAAATAAACCGATTGTGTCAGCAAGGATTTTGACTGACAGGCAGAAACAATCAAATTGTTTCATTCATTTAGATTGTGGATCTCTCATGGTGAGGACTGGATTTTACCTGTTGTGGAGTGTTTTGTGACAAAATTTATTAACTCTGTACCAAACAATAAAATTTTAGAATCTTCCAAATTCAAAGCATTTGGCGGCAAAATAAAGATGAATCAGAAATTGAAAATTGTTTTTGGAAGGGTAGAAAACATTGTGGGAATACTGGTTACCAGCATTTTTTTCCTTTTGCTACAAAGTTTTCAAAGCTTTTCTCCTCAGGATTGTTAAAGCTCGAAATTAAGCGGTAAACGGTTAACTCTGTACCAAACAACAAAATTTTAGAACTTATCCAAATTCAAGGCTTTTGCAGTCTACAAAGTGTTCTAGTTGACATTGGGTAGTGATGACCAGTTGCCAGGCGAGCTCAATTGGTAGAGCTGTGGCCTTAGTGTTCCAGGAGGTTATGGGTTAACAGGGCGGGGTTGGGGGGATGGTCATGAAAACTGGATATTGTGTGCTGAAGGGTTAAGCAACACTAGTATTTAATTTTTCATCTGGAAATGCTTTCAACTTTGACAAGCCTAAAAGTTTGTCACCTGGTAAAGACTTAACTTTTTACCAAGCAGTCCTGTGTATGAACAGCCCTAAGAAGGAAGGCTTTAGAAAACTTTGGGGAAAAAAAAAAGAAAATGCTGCTAAATAGCATTCTCTTCTTTTCTCAAAATGTGTTCAACCCTTTCAACTCATTACTGCACAATGCCGCCTATCAATGACCCTGGGAAAGAGGCCTTCTGAAAACATTGTGGGGAAAGGAGAAAATGCTGGTAACCAGCAATTTCTCTTTTTCCCACAATATTTTCTACCCTATCAAAGAAAAATTCCATGATTTGAGCCACATTGAAATTGTTGTCTGCAAATGCTTTCAATTTGGACAAGGCTAAAATTTTCTAGTTTGGTAAAGGGTTAAAGGAAAATCAGCAGACTGAGTCGCATTTATGGTAATTTTACATCTGCAAAGGCATAAAATTTGGACAGCTGTAAAATTTTGTCATTCGCTAACAAGTTAACCCTTTACCAACCAACTCTGAGTTTTACTGACCCCAATAAAAAGGACTTCGGAAAACATTGGTAACCAGCATTTTCTTCTATTCATACAATGTTTTCTACACTTTTGAAAACAAATTTTATTATTTGTACAACATTTGTCGTCTGCAAAGGCTTTGAATTTGGACAGGTGTGAAATTTTGTTGTTTGGTAAAGAGTTAGAGGGTGAAGTGAGTGAAAAGGTATATTTGAAGTGATATTACAGTGATAAAGTTATAGTAATTGCCCATTTTTGATGTTTCCATCAGTGTGATGTATTATGGTTATTATTACATAAGTGAATGTGTTTCAGTGAATATCTATTAG
This sequence comes from Tridacna gigas, assembly GCA_945859785.2. NCBI lineage: Eukaryota > Metazoa > Mollusca > Bivalvia > Cardiida > Cardiidae > Tridacna > Tridacna gigas. The sequence goes on from OX244036.2 coordinate 60,689,343, forward strand.
TGAATATGAGCCATGCTCTATGTAAAGAGGGTTTAACCCTTTACCACACGACAAAAATTTATACCAGTCCAATTTGAAAGCATTTGCAGACGACAATTTCAATGTGGTTCAAATGATGTGATTTTGTTTGATAGGGTACAAAACATTGTGGGAAAAGGAGAAAATGCTGGTTACCAGCATTTTCTCCTTTTCCCACAATGTTTTCAAAAGGCTTCTTTTCCAGGGGCGTCAAAAGGCGGCATTGTGCGGTAAAGGGTGAATGCAAAAAGTATTGACCTATGTCAGCCTGCGCAGTCTGTGCAGGCTGACATGGGTCAATACGTTTTGCTTTTAGTCAATTTTCTTCACGTCCAAAGACTACTGTATTTTACCTCATGATTCAGTTTATTGATTGTTTGACAAAATAGATTTTTATGGACACGTTCTCATATGATGACTTGCTTGGTATAATGAATAATGGAGATGTATGAAAGCCCCTTTTGCCAGAGTACTGACAATGTGTATTAACTCTTTACCAATGACAAAATTTTAGACTGGTCCAAATTGAAAGCATTAGCAGACGACAAAATAAATTTTACTCAGAAATTAAAATTTGTTTTTGGTTGGGTAGAAAACATTGTGGGAAAAGGAGAAAATGCTGATTACCAGCATTTTCTCCTTTTCCCACAGTGTTTTCAAAAGCTTTGTTTCTCAGGGTCGTTAAAAGTTACGATTGTGTGGTAAAGGGTTAATGGCACAAGGCATGTACATGACAGGCATATGATAATAATACCAATCAGGTGATGATTGGTATCCTTGAACTCTTTGCCAGACAACAAAATTTTATACCAGTCCAATTTGAAAGCATTTGCAGACGACAATTTCAATGTGGCTCAAATGATGTGATTTTTCTTTGATAGGGTAGAAAATATTGTGGGAAAAGGAGAAAATGCTGGTTACCAGCATTTTCTCCTTTTCCCACAATGTTTTCAAAAGGCGTCTTTCTCAGGGTCGTTAAAAGTCGGCATCTTGTAGTAAAGAGTTAACTCTTACCAGAGTGCCAAATTTTAGACTCTCCAGAAGCAACTGTAGACAACAAATTCAGTGTAGCTGAAATGGTGGTACATGTATTTGTCTTTGAATGGATAAAAAACATTGCGGGAAGAGGAGAAAATGCTTGATGCATATACAGGCATTTGCCACTTTTTCCTACAATTTTTAGCCAAAGTTTTCCTCTGGATTTTTTCTGAACATGGGATTATTTGGTACATGTACCTGGTTAACCCTTTACCAAACGACAATAATTTAGACTGGTCCAAATTGAAAGCAGTTGCAGATGACAAATTAAAGGTGGCTCAAATGACAAAATTTGTCCTTGATAGAGTGGAAAACATTGTGGAAAAAGGATAAAGTCATGTTGGGAAGGGTAGAAAACATTGTGGGAAAAGGAGAAAATACTAATTGTCAGCATTTTCTCCTTTTCCCACAATGTTTTCAAAAGGCTTCTTCCTCAGGGTTGTTAAAAGTCGGGATTGTGTGGTAAAGGGTTAAGTGCTTACCAGGACAATACATGTAGTTGCCTGTGCAGCCTATGAAGATCAAGATCAGACTCTACAGAACATCTGATCTTGTATTTACACTGTCCACTTCTATGCCAAATATTCTGACAAAAAAAAAAAAGCCTTTCCCTCTTCCAGACAATCCAGTGTTTTAACACTTTTGCAAATATAGTGGAAAAAAGGAAAAATGCTGGTAACCAGAACATGCAGTCTGATCTTGTGACTTCACCGTCTGCTATACAAGGACACTGTGACTTAAATTAGCCTTGAACTTGCAAAATCGATATTTCGGTCTTTTTTCGCGCAGACTGACAAAGTCTGTTGTGTTAACCTTTTACCACACAAGCCTGACTTTTAACGACCCTGAGGACAATGCCTTTTGAAAACATTGTGGGAAAAGGAGAAAATGCTGATAAACAGCATTTTCTCCTTTTCCCACAATGTTTTCTATCCTATCAAAGACAGAAATCATCAATTTAGCAACATTTAAATTGTTGTCTGCAAATGCTTTCAATTTGGTCCTGTCCAATATTTTGTCGTTTGGCAAAGAGTTAATAAGGTGCTTCAAAGGGTAAGATTACATGTAGTGGGTCAGAAGCGAAAGAATTATCTGGATCCGGATCAAACTTTAGGAACAGTAAATTTTACATGATATCTATGGTAATTAATATCCAGTTGATGTCATTGTGAGAGTTTCCTGTAGATGGATATTGGGATATTTATAGTTACATGTTTTTTGTGTTAATCTGAGTGGGTTTTTTCCTCCGCCTTCATATATTATGTGAATTGTTGGATAATTCATATATATATACACCTACCTTGTTCATTAGGCGGTATAGGTAAGTAATCCCTTTTCTTTTCTTAACTCTTTACGTGACAAAATTTTAGACTGGTCCAGATTGAAAGCATTTGCAGATGACAAAATAAGTGCAAATGAAAATTTAAAAATTTGAAAATTTGTTTTTGGAAGGGTAGTAAACATTGTGGGAAAAGGAGAAAATGCAGATAACCAGCATTTTCTCCTTTTCCCACAATGTTTTCAAAAGGCTTCTTTCTCAGGGTTGTTAAAACTCGGGATTGTGTGGAAAAGAGTTAACCCTTTACCACACAATCCCAACTTTTAACAACCCGTCAAAAGAAAGCGTTAGAAAACATTGTGGGAAAAGGAGAAAATCCTGGTAACCAGCATTTTCTTCTTTTCCCACAATGTTTTCTACCCTTCCCAAAACAAATTTCAATTTTTCAATCACATTTATGTTGTCGTCTGCAAATGCTTTCAATTTGGACCAGTCTAAAATTTTGTCGCTTGGTAAAGAGTTAATACATGTCAAAAGTAATCAACCAAGCCAAGAATTCTGGGTCTTGACCTATCAACCCATTACCACAAGATCCCAACTTTTAATGACCCGGCGGAAGGAGCCTTTTTGAAAACATCGTGGGAAAAGGAGAAAATGCTGGTAAACAGCATTTTCTCCTTTTCCCACAATGTTAACCATCCTATCAGAGAACTTATGCTATGTTTAATATGTCATCTGCAGATGTTTTCTAATTTGAAAAATCAAAAATTTGTGATGGGGAAACGGTTAACTCTTTACCACACAAACAAAATGTAGACTTGTAAAAAATTGAAAGCATTTGTAGACAATAATTTAAATGTGGCTCAAATGACTGAATTTTGTCTTTGATAGATAGGAAAACACTGTGGGTAAAGGAGAAAACGCTGGTTACCAGCATTTTCTACTTTTCCAACTATGTTTTCAAAAGCCTTCTTTCTCAAGGTCGTTTGAACTTGGGATTTTGTGGTAAATGGTTAACCATTTACCACACAATCTAGAGTTTTAATAACCGGTGATTAACTTTACCAAATGACAAAATTTTCTCACAAGCATTTCCGCCTTTTCCCACAATGTTTTCAAAAGCCTTCTTTCTCAAAGTCGTTCGAACTCTGGATTTTCTAATAAAAGGTTAACCCTTTACCATACAGTCCAGAATTTAATAATAGTTCAAATGGGAAAAGTTGTCTTTGAAGGGAGAGAAAATATTCTGGGAAAAGGAGAAAATGCTAGTTATCAGCATTTTCACCTTTTACAACAATGTTTTCTACCCTTCCTAAAGCACATTTTAGTTTTTGAGCCATATTTGATTTGTTATCTGCAAATGCTTTTGATTTGGACTAGCCTAAAATTTTGTCATTTGGTAAAGAGTTAGTCAAAATGTGGCATTATTATAATAGTGTAGTAGTGTTACTTTTAAAGTAATTAGCAATTTCTTCTTTTTCCACCCTGTTTTCACATGTGTAGTCTTGTTTGAAAACTACATGTATTTATGCTGAATTTCTCCAGTATTTAAGAATGTTTCAAAATCATCTGCAGCAAGTCTGATGCCTCTTTGACTCTTTACCAAATAATCCTGAATTTTAACGACCCTTGGGAAACAGCCTTTTGAAAACCTTGTGGGAAAAGGAGAAAATGCTGGTAACCAGCATTTTCTCCTTTTCCCACAAGGCTTTCTACACATTCATACACAATTACCATCATTTCAGCTACATTTAATAATTATGTTGTCTGCCAATGCTTTCAATTTTGCCGTTTGGTAAAGAGTTAATCTGTTACCACACAGTTCCAACTTTTAACTACCCTTAAAGAGAAGACTGTTGAAAACATTATGGGTAAAGAATGAAGTACCTGGTTACCACCATTTTCTCCTTTTCCCACAATGTTTTCTACCCTACCAAAGACAGACTTCATCATTTTAGCAACAGTGAATTTGTAGTGTACAAATGCTTTCAATTTGGTCCAGTCCAAAAGTTTTTCCATACAGTAAAGAGTTACCAACAACACTTAACTCTTTACAAAACAACAGAATTCTAAACTGGTCCAAATTGAAAGCATTTGCAGATGACAATATGAATGTGACTCTAAAATTGAAATTCATGTTGGGAAGGGTAGAGAACATTGTGGGAAAAGGAAAAAATACTAGTTACCAGCATTTTCTCCTTTTCCCACAATGTTTTCAACAGGCTCTTCTGAGGGTCTTTAAAAGTCGGGATTGTGTGGGACAGGGTTAAGACTTCCTGAAATTGAAAGCATTAATTTTGCAAACAACAAAATAAATCAGCTCTGCTTAAGTATTGCTTTTCCAACAATGTTTTCAAAAGACTTTTTGGCAAGGTAACTCAGGATTTGGTGGGAAAGGGCTAACACTTCACCAACTGACAACATTTTATACTTGTCCAAATTGAAACCATTTGCAGACGGCAAATGTTTCAAATGATCAGTTAGCTTTGGAAGATAGAGAAGCCCTGTGAAAAAGGAAAAAATGCCAGTTAACAGCATTTTCTTCTTTTCTCACAGTGTTTCAAAAGACTACTTCCTAAAGGTCACATAACACAAAATAAGGCTGTGCTTAGTGCAGAGGTGGTTAGAATAAGACAAGGGAGGTAAATCAGTCTTTTTGGTAAACAGTTTGGAAGAGTTAGATTTCTTTGCTTATTAGATCTTGACAAGTTTTAGCTGTTCATTGTTATGACATACAGTTTAATACACATTATTGAATGATATAGAAACATAGGCCTGGCTTCATGAAAAAACAGAAGTCTCTTGTTCTGCTCAAAATGTGCTTATGGACTCAGTTTTGAGATGCATATTATTAACATAAACAAGACTCAACCCTGTACCGCTCAGGGCCCCCCCTTTAACGACCCCGGGAAAGAAGCCTTTTGAAAACATTGTGGGGAAAGGAGAAAATGCTGGTAACCAGCAGTTTCTCCTTTTCCCCACAGTGTTTTCTGCACTATCAAAGAAATATTGCACCATTTGAGCCACACTGAAATTGTTGTCTGCAAATGCTCTCAATTTGGACAAGACTAAAATTCTGTCGTCTGGTAAAGGATTAAGTAACATACCCGGTAGTCAAATCCTGCATCCATATTCACCGGCCATTCGTAAGAACATTTGTGAAACTTAAGCACTGTAATTTAGTTAAATATCAGACACTACAGTTTCCTCAAATAATTAAATAATCCAAATTGTTGAGCCAATCAGAAGTTGTGTTACTTTCAAATTCAGAAAATTTTGGAGAATAAGACAAAGAGCGTAATTAAAAATAGTTGGTGAATACGGGCGAAGGATTTAGCAGGATCCATAGTTAACATATACTTGCAAGGTAAAATGCGTCAGGAAGTGGCATTAAAACCCTTTTTGCCAGAGCATGAATCATATTGATTGAAGAACTATAATTTTCAATTCATCAACCTAATACTCCATACTAGATGACAGAACTCTAGAAATGAAAATACCGAAAATATTCTTGCACACAGCTGAGTGAGCGGACAGTGCTGAAATGATAGGATTTTGGGTAGAAAACATTGAAGAAAAGGGAAAAAACCTGGCTACTGGTATTTTCTTCTTTTTCCATATTAATGTTTTCCAAAAGCCTTCATCCTTAGGGTTGCAAAAGAAAGAAAAGATTGTTTGGTAAAGGTTAAAATCATTACCAGTCAATTCTTTGTTTAACCCTGTACTATATAACAAATTTTAGACGAGTCTAAATTCAAAGCATTTGCAGATGACAAAATAAACGTGACTCAAAAATTGAAACTTGTTTTGGGAAAGTTAGAAAATATTTTGGGAAAATGAGAAAATTCTGGTTACCTGCATTTTTTCCTTTTTCCACAATGTTTTCAAAAGGCTTCTTTCTCAGGGCCATTTAAAGTCGGGATTGTGTGGTAAAGAGTTATCTCTTTACCATGCAATCCTGAGTTTTTACGACACTGAAAGAGAAGGCTTTTGGAAACAAAGTGAGAAAAGGAGAAAATGCTGGTAACCAGCATTTTCTCCTTTTCCCACAATATTGTCTATTTTCTGCCCTATCATGGACAGAAATCAACATTTGAGCTACATTCAGTTTGCCATCTGCAATTGCTTTCAATTTGGTCTAGTCCAGAATTTTGTAAAGAGGTAAACAGCTCTGAAGAGGAAGACCACTGGAAGCCTGATGGAGAAAGGAGAAAATGATGGTTATCACAATTTTCTCCTTTTTCCACAATTTTTTCTACCCTTCCCAAGATAACTGCCGTCATTATAACAAAATTTAGCATGTTGTCTTGCAGTGCTTTCAAAATGGACAGTTTTGCTGTTTCTAAAGAGTTGACCCTTTACGAAATGTTCCCGGCCTTGACATTATAGGCTTTTAAAAATATTGTGAAATAATGAAGAAAACGCAGGTAACCAGCATTTTCTTCTTCATCCACAATGTTTTCTACTCTTTCAATTGTAAATACCATCATTTTAAACAATTTTGATTTGTCAACTGGAAATGCTTTCAATTTTGGAGGAGTCTGTCATATCACGCAATCCCGAGTTTTAGCGACGCTGGGCGGGGGAGGCTTTTGGAAACATTTTGGGAAAAGGAGAACATGCTGGTAACCAGTATTTTCTGCTTTTCCTGCATTGTTTTCTGTCCTTCCTAAAACAAGTTTCAATTTTTGAGCCAGACTTGTTTTTGTCATCTGCAAATGCTCTTAATTTGGACTAGTCTTAATTTTTGTCGTTTGGTAAATAGGTTACAAAAGGCATGTTTTAGATTCAGTATTGTTTTAGGGTCAATGGATTAAAGGTCAAGGTCACAGGTGAACTTTGTTTTCTCTGATTGTGCTGCTTCAGTGACAAGGTGCTGGAGGGGGGGTATTTTTGTCTGCTTTGCGACAGTTCTAGTTTTTCCTCCTTTCAGAGGATTTCCTCTCTTAAAAATCTAGTTGACAAAAGCTTCATTAAAGGGTGGTATGGAAATTTTAGACCTGCTGTTTATTACAGTAGTAAGCAGTTTAGAAGCTAAAGTCTGGTTCTTTTGATAACGTTTTTAGCTCCCCTGAGAATAAAGTGCTCATGGTGAGCTTTTGTGATCATGCTGTGTTCGTCATCCATTGTCCATCGTCCGTCATGCATCGTGCATCATGCATCGTGCGGTCATGAACATTTACCTTGTGTGCACTCTGTAACAAGATAGGCAAGCACCTAGAATGGATATTCTAGATGGTTGGTTGTTGTTGTTGTTGCAACGCGAGACAGCTAATGGGGTTTATGTAAAGTGTGACTACCTGCACAGGTATAAGCAATTAGCTGGACATACATACGGAAGTAGACATGATTGTTAAACAAGTACTGGCCAGAGTCACTGGCCAATTACATTGTGTTTTACAAGGCGTATGGTAATTTACTGTCAGTCACATAGATGTCGGCCCCTCTGTTGGATTCGTATATATAGCAGGCCATTTCAGGCAATCTTTAGTGTATGTACCCGCACTCCTGCTGGAACGAATGAACCTGGGACTTCATTTTCTTTATTAAACATTTTGGAACTCTCGTCGTTTTCTTGTTGTGCTACAACTCTAGAGGCAATATTTTCAGCCAGATCCTCATGAAACTTGGTCAGAATGTTTGTCTTGATAAAATCTCGGACAAGTTTGAAATTGGATCACGTTGGGCTAAAAAGTAGGTCACTAGGCTAAATCTTAGAAAAACCTTGTGTGCACTGTAGAGGCCACATTTTCCACCTGATACTCATTAAACTTAGTCAGAATGTTTGTCTAGATAAAATCTCAGACAAGTTTGAAATTGGGTCATGTTGGGTCAAAAAGAAGGTCATGAGGCCAAATCGTAGAAAAGTCTTGGGTGCATTCTAGTTATCTTATACATATTGGTAGAATTGCTGCCATACTATTTAATGTTTGAAATACTGGGGCTATGTCAGCTTATGTTTGGTAGGACACAGACCAAATTGTTGTGCACAGAGATCTTGAGTCAAGAAGAGTAGTAATTTCTTAATAAATGTTACCTGTTTCAACTCGAACAAGTCATCGAACAAGTCATCGATATTCTATAAAGTACTGTAGTAAAAGCTAACCTGATCACAGATCTTTACAAGCATTGTTGTTGGTTTGTGGTTTGCCTACCCTGAGCTGACTTACCTTGTTTCCGCTCAACATAGAAGATGCGCATACACTCTATCAAACTCCATTCGGCCTCACTAAGACTTATGATCAGTGAAGGCTTGACAAGTCATCACAAATCAATATGATAAAAGTTTTCATTTTCCTGAATAGATCCCACAAGGCTCATAATAGATAATGAATAATTAATATACCATGCTAAAGTTACCTCCCTTGTACCAGGAGATAGAAGGTAAAAGGTGAAGGTCAAGTGAGTGCTATAAAGAGAGGCACAATGAAAACAGCTGATCAATGGCATATCCCACATTATATCGTACTCATTAAATGTGATAGATTGTGATCAAAACGGAAGTAAAACGGTGATTACTGGAAAACAGTGCTACAGTTTTATTGATTATGTTCAGTGAATGAGGGAAAGAGACTGGAGTAACCTTAGTGCTTGTTTTGCTCATGGAGTTTTCATAAAAACTATTAGCTCTAATCCTGCTAAATAAGTTAAATGATAAAAACCAAAATGATACTATTTCGAACTTTTTTTTTTTTTTCTTTTTGAGAAAAATATCTGCTAATCGAGAGTGTAGATCTCAGATCAGACTGCACATTCTGTGCAGTCTGATCTTGATCAACACTGTCCGTAAAAGGTCTTTGAGTCGCACTCGGTAGCCTAAGGGTTAACTTTGTACCTAACAACAAAGTTTTGGATTTGAAGTTGAAAGCATATGCAGACTACAAATTAACTCTTTACCAAACGACAAAATTTTAGACTGGTCCAAATTGAAAGCATTTGCAGATGACAAAAATAGTTGTGACTGAAAAATAGAATTTTTTTTGGAAAGGGTAGAAAACTTGGTGGGAAAAGGAGAAAATGCTGGTTACCAGCATTTTCTCCTTTTCCCACAATGTTTTCAAAAGGCTTCTTTCACAGGGTCATTAAAAGTCGGGATTGTGTGGTAAAGGGTTAAATGTGGATCAGAAAATTTGATTTGCCATTGAGGGGGATATAAAAAGTTGTGGGAAAAGGAGAAAATGATAGTTATCAGCATTTTCTCCTTTTCCCACCATGTTTTTAAAAGCCCTTTCGTAGAGGGTAGTTCAGACAAAGGATTATTTGGTAGAGAGCAGCAACTAATGGGAACATTAGACCCAAATACTAGTCTTACAATTTTAACCCTTTCCCAAACGATAAATTTTAGACTGGTCCAAATTGAAGCACTAGCAGATGACAATTTTAAATTTGATGAAAATGGCAGAAAGTTCTCAAAAAGGGTAGAAAACACTGTGGGAAAAGGAGAAATTGCTCGTTATGAGCAATTTCTCCTTTTCCCACAGTGTTTTCAAAAGACTTGTACTGCAGACACATGAAAACCAGGGCTGGTTTGGGAAAGGGTTAAGGTTGCTGAATGCTCTTGATCAGAATATCCTTGCAAAGCAAACAGTATGGATCAAGGATCAGACTGCAAGTTTTATGCAGTCTGCTCTTGCTCTACATTGTGTGCAGAAGTGCCTGCAGTTGTCTATAACAATGCTAAGAGTTCATCTTTACTTGTATGATGTGTGGAAAAAAAAAGATTTTGTATGGGTGGTAGATTGGGGAATTTATGATATTGGAAGAGAAATATTTCCTGCCAGATAATTATGTTCCCTCTTAACCCTTTACCAGACGACAAAACTTTAGCCTTGTCCAAATTGAAAACATGTGCAGCCGACAATTTCACTGTGGCTCAAATGGTGCAACTTTGCTTTGATGGGGTAGAAAACATTGTGGGAAAAGGAGAAAATAATGGTTACCAGCATTTTCTCCTTTTTCCACAATGTTTTCAAAAGGTTTCTTTCCCAGGGGCATCAAGAGGCGTCATTGTGCAGTAAAGGGTTAACTCTTTACTAAACAACTCCAGATGAAGCCTGTTGAAAACATTGTGGGAACCAGCATTTTCTCCTTCTCCCACAATGTTTTGTACCACTAAAAACCCATACAAAGATGAATTCATTCTTTTGAGCCACTTTCAATTTGTTGTCAACAAATGCTTTCAATTTGGGCAAGTCGAAAATTTTGTTGTTGGTAAAGAGTTAATTTTTACCCTCAAAATGCCAAATAAACGAAGTTAACCCTTTCCCAAACAAGCCCTGGTTTTCACGTGTCTGCAGTACAAGTCTTTTGAAAACACTGTGGGAAAAGGAGAAATTGCTCGTAATGAATTGCTCGTAACGAGCAATTTCTCCTTTTCCCACAGTGTTTTCTACCCTTTTTGATAACTTTCTACCATTTTCATCAAATTTAAAATTGTCGTCTGCAAACTCTTTCAATTTGGACCAGTCCAAAATTTGTCGTTTGGGAAAGGGTTAAAGTTTTTAGGCTGGAATAAAACCAAATATAAGTTGAACACAATATATGTGCCATCCACCTGCAGTGTTGCACGTAGTTCTGAAAATTTGGGGGACACAAGGGCCCCCGATCTAAATTTGGGGTCATTTTGAGAATTTGGGGGACAATCTATCAAAATGCATAAAGTTACATCAAACTTGAGATGCAAGCACAGCCTGGCATTAATTACTTGTGGAAGTGGGAATTTGAAATTTGAGTTTGAATCAATGCATGTTTTACATATCCTTTTACTGTCTTCAGAATTCAACCACCAAATTCCTGACAATCATTCCTTTTGAAATTTAGGACGATCTTTCACCTTACTGTTAGTTTCTTTCACAACTTTCCCTGTGTTTACCGCTTCTGAGGACTGATACTTGTTCTCAGTGCACCAAACTTTACACTCTGATTCAGATAAGATGAAATTTTTCGAATTGTATGCTTCAATTTCTATACATTATTTTTCTTTTTTAAGCTATAAATTCAGTCATGCCATGCGTAATTGCAGCCTTGCCATTTTGAATAGAATGGTACGGGTTATCAATGCTCTAATATGCATGGACAGCCCACTATAATGACAAATCAGCAGAAACGGGATATAAAGAGCTCACTACGATAATAGATCAATCGGCAAAAAGGAAATTAGAAGTGCACAGGTACGGGTTTGAAAACTTGTACCCGTTGGCCCCCGCTGTCGTCAATCTTAAGGGACAAAGTGAAAAATATTGCGGGAATCCTGCAATTTCACACTCAACTGGTACAACACTGCAGCTGGTCAATCAATCAAACTTGAATAGCTTCATGGACATTTCTATGATGTGACCACTGTACCACAGTAGCAGAGACGCTGCTGGCAATGTAAAATAACAGCTATATTCACAATTTACTGCCTGTGTTTATGTTTTCAATGAGCCAGTATTGGTAAACAAATACCCCAATTATTGCCTTCTCACTATACATGTAATAGTTGTTTAAAACTTGCTATTAAAGATACATCTTTATTTCATGCTTTTCGGTAGTTTATCGAGAAATAATGGTGGATTATGGTATGATATTTCATGACTACGAGCAGTAAATAATAAATAACTCTTCAATTGAAGGTGAAAACAATAGTTGCAGTGCACTAGTTACCTAGGTAATCAGCACGTGCTATTCAAGTGGAGCGAAATATGACATAATTTATGCTATATTTCTCTGGCTTTACGTAATTTTGTAATGCGTTGTCATTTGTGGGGGGTATGCCACAGGGAATTACCAAAAACAACTGGACTGGATTTGGATGAAAGTTCCAACAAAATAGGTGTTAGAAGCATGAAATAAATAGAGTATTTGTTTTTTTTGGTGAAAGATCGAAATTTATTTCATTGAGTGAACATCATCGGTAACATTTTCACTCATGGCAGCCAGGAGTGAAAATATTACAGATGATGTTCATCCAATGAAATAAATTCCGATCTTTTATCGAAAAAAACAAATATCCTCAATACACTCGTTTGCAGCTAGTTTTTAACCCATTTCATCTTTGTTTTATAAAATTTTAATCAGTCTTGTATCTTCATGCCAAATGTTGCCCCTGATGGTTGAAAGGTTGCATAGTTTATGACCGAGAGAAAATGCATTTCATTTTCTGGAGGCCATCAAAGAAATCAGTGTTGTGACACATGATGATCCAATGATTTTTGGAGGGACCAAAATTACTATCTAAAATCATGTATTGTCTGCATGATCATTGTACGCCCTAAATATTGTGCTCATGCCATCAGCGATCATGCGATACTAACACAACATGCCTACAGGCTACGGACTTGGAATTTTCAAAATTTGCCCTTTGCCACATAAAAAATTTTAGACATATCCATCATCCAAACTTAAAACTTTTGTAGCACAATTGGTAACATACAGGACTTGAGAATAGGGGTCAGCCCCAGAAAAACTCTTTAATCACAAAACAAAATTTTACACTTATGATTAAAAGTAGTTCAGATGATGGCATTTTTTTTTCATATACATGTATTCACTTGTAAATAAAAGCTTAACTCTTTACCAGATGACAAAATTCTAGACTTAAATCTACCATATGTTGTGGGTACTTACAAGTGTTTAATCCAAAGGCAATTGTTCTATGACAAATTTCACTATCGATATACTGCAATCTAATGCAACTTTTATATATTCCAATACATTATACAGATGGCACAGTTTGTCACAAAATAATTGCCTGTGGTTAAAGCATTGAAATCAATAGGTTTTAGATTTCATAATACATTACACATTCTGTATTTGTATGCCTAATGTACCTTTATTTGATGCATTTTTGTGCCTAAATCAAGATGAATTCTAACCAAGGAAAACAGAAATTATGTTCCCCAAAAGGTAAAACTTGTCTTTATTTCTGAACTTATTTACCAGACAACACAATTTCAAAGTTGTCCAAACTGAAAACATTTCCATGTGAGAATAAAAAAATATGACTCAAATAATTCTGTTGGTATTTCAAAGGGTAGAAAATATTACGGGAAAAGGAAAAAAGAAGCTGGTTATTGGCAATTTCTTCTTTTCCCATGATTTTTTCAAAAGGCTCCCTCAGGATTGTTTGGCTAGCAGAGAAATCTTTAGAGTGCAGAGTACAGCTTAAGTTGGTTTGGCGAATGTAACTGACCATAGAAAACAAATTTCAAAACCAGATAAAAAGTAAACTAAAGTACTGTTAAGATTAATTTTTCTGACAGCAACTAACTCTTGGACCAACCATACATTAACAGATTGTCATCCTCACAATAATTTCCAAACTTAAAAATTGTTTGATTTAAATTTAAATGCATTTTGACTGACATTGTATACTGTTGGCCACTATTGGGGCTTTGAAACCTCTTTTGCCAGTGCATGGCTCATATACAGTGTAATTTTAGTGCCATAAAACAGCATTCATTAACCCTTTACCACACAATCCCGACTTCTAACGACCCTGAGAAAGAAGCCTTTTGATAACGTTGTGGGAAAAGGAGAAAATGCTGGCAACCACAATGTTTTCAAATCTTTCTCTCTCAGGGTTGTTAAAAGACTGTGGTCATGGGTTAAGTTAGTTTTGAAATTAATTTCATTGCCAGCAACTAGCACTTGGACCGACTGTACAATAACAGATTGTCATCTTCACAATAATTTCCTTTTTTTTAGCTCACCTTAGCACAACGTGCTAAAGGTGAGCTATTGTGATCGCCCTATGTCCGGCGTCCGGCGTCTGTCATCCGGCGTCCGGCGTCCGTCAACAATTTCTTTAAACATCTTCTTCTCCTAAACCAATGGGCCAATCTTGATGAAACTTGGCAGGGATGTTTCTTGGGTGAAGCTCTACCAAAATTGTTCAAAGAATTGAATTCCACCCACAACTCTGGTTGCCATGGCAACAAAAAGGAAAAAAAAGCAAAATCTTTGAAAATCTTCTTCTCTGAAACTAGAAGGCGCAGAGCTTTGATATTTGGTATGTAGCATCTCCTAGTGGACCTCTACCAATTTTGTTCATTTGATGCCCCTGGGGTCAAAACTGGCCCCGCCCCGGGGGTCACAAGTTTGAGCATAGTCATAAAGAAGGAAAACTTTAAAAATCTTCTTCTCTAAAACTTGAAGGCATAGAGCTTTGATATTTGGCATGTAGCATCTCCTAGTGGACCTCTACCAAGTTTGTTCGTATGATGCCCCTGGGGTCAAAACTGGCCCCACCCCGGGGGTCACAATTTCCAACGTAGGAACAAAGAAGGAAAACTTTAAAAATCTTCTTCTCTAAAACTAGAAGGCATAGAGCTTTGATATTTGGTATGTAGCATCTCCTAGTGGACCTCTACCAAGTTTGTTCATATGATGCCCCTGGGGTCAAAACTGGCCCAGCCCTGGGGGTCACAAGTTTGAGCATAGTCATAAAGAAGGAAAACTTTAAAAATCTTCTTCTCTAAAACTTGAAGGCATGGAGCTTTGATATTTGGCATGTAGCATCTCCTAGTGGACCTCTACCAAGTATGTTCATATGATGCCCCTGGGGTCAAAACAGCCCCCGCCCGGGGGGGTCACAATTTCCAACATAGGAACAAAGAAGGAAAACTTTAAAAATCTTCTTCTCTAAAACTAGAAGGCATAGAGCTTTGATATTTGGTATGAAGCATCTCCTAGTGGACCTCTACCAAATTTGTTCATATGATGCCCCTGGGGTCAAAACTGGCCCTGCCACGGGGGTCACAAGTTTGAGCATGGTAACAAAGAAGGAAAACTTTAAAAATCTTCTTCTCTGAAACTTGAAGGCTTAGAGCTTTGATATTTGGCATGTAGCATCTCCTAGTGGACCTCTACCAAGTTTGTTCATATGATGTCCCTGGGGTCAAAACTGGCCCTGCCCCAGGGGTCACAATTTCCAACATAGGAACAAAGAAGGAAAACTTTAAAAATCTTCTTCTATAAAACTAGAAGGCATAGAGCTTTGATATTTGGCATGAAGCATCTCCTAGTGGACCTCTACCAAATTTGTTCATATGATGCCCCTGGGGTCAAAACTGGCCCAGCCCCGGGGGTCACAAGTTCGAACATAGGAACAAAGAGGGGAAACTTTAAAAATCATCTTCTCTGAAACTGGAAGGTGTAGAGCTTCGATATTTGGTATGTAGCATTGCCTAGTGGACCTCTACCAAGTTTGTTCATATGATGTCCCTGGGGTCAAAACTGGCCCCGCCCCGGGGGTCACAAGTTTGAGCATAGTAACAAAGAAGGAAAACTTTAAAAATCTTCTTCTCTGAAACTTGAAGACGTAGAGCTTTTATATTTGGCATGTAGCATCTCCTAGTGGACCTCTACCAAGTTTGTTCATATGATGCCCCTGGGGTCAAAACTGGCCCCGCCACGGGGGTCACAATTTCTAACATAGGAACAAAGAAGGAAAACTTTAAAAATCTTCTTCTCTAAAACTAGAAGGCATAGAGCTTTGATATTTGGCATGAAGCATCTCCTAGTGGATCTCTACTAAGTCTGTGCATATGATGCCCTTGGGGCAGAAGTTGGCCCTGACCCGGGGGTCACAAGTTCGAACATAGGAACAGAGAAGGAAAATTTTAAGAATCATCTTCTCTGAAACTGGAAGGTGTAGAGCTTTGATATTTGGTATATAGTGATTCTCTTCTAAGTTTGTTTGCCCACCTAAGCTCAACAAGTTCATTGAGTTCAAAATTGGGTCATCTTGGGTCATAAACTAGGTCACTAGGTCAAATTAAAGAAATACCTTGTTGGCACTCTCGAGGCCACATTATTTGCTTAATTGCCTTGAAAATTAGTTAGAAAGTTTGTCTTTATAAAGTCTCACATAAGATTAATTTGGGTCAACTTGGGTCATAAACTAGTTCACTGGGTCAAATTAAAGAAATACCTTGTTTGCACTCTGGAGGCCACATTTATTTCTCAGATGACCTGAAATTTGACCAGAATGTTTGTCTTGATGAAATACCAGATGAGTTTGGATTTGGGTCACCTGGAACCATAAACTAGGTCACTAGGTCAAAATAAAGAAATACCTTGTGGGCACTCTAGAGGCCACATTATTTGCTTAATTGCCTTGAAAATTGGTCAGAATATCTGTCTTTGTAAAATCTCACATGAGTCTGAATTTGGGTCAACTGGGGTCATAAACTAGTTCACTTGGTCAAATTAAAGAAATAAATAGCTAGTGGGCACTCTAGAGGCCACATTTATTATTCATTTGATTTGAAAACTGGTTAAAATGTTTCTTTTGATATAGTCAAAGACCAGTTCAAATTTGGGTCACCTGGGGTTATAATCTAGGTCACTAGGTCAAATTAAAGAAATATCTTGAGGGCACTTGAGGCCACATTTTTTGCTCAATTGACTTGAAAATTGGTCAGAATGTTTGTCTTCATGAAATATGAGTTTGAAATTGGGTCACCTGCAGTCAAAAACTAGGGCACATGGTCAAATTAAAGAAAAACCTTTAAGGCACTCTACTAAGGTGAGCAACCCAGGGCCATTATGGCCCTCTTGTTTTAAATAGTATAGGAGTTGGATTAAAATGCATTTTAACCCTTTATCACACAATCCCAACTTTTAACGACCCTGTGAAAGAAGCCTTTTGAAAGCCTTGTGGGAAAAGGAGAAAATGCTGGTAACCAGCATTTTCTCCTTTTCGCATAATGTTTTCTACCCTTTCCAAAACAAATTTCAGTTTTCTAATCACATATACTTTGTCATCTGCAAATGCTTTCAATTTAGATCAGTCTTAAATTTTGTCGTTTGGTTAAAAAGTTAACACCTGTTTTGTTTGCTTTTGGCAGCTGTTGTTACTTTAAGATACAGATATTGCAATTTGAAGGCTGTTTAATCAGATTACCAGGCAAAGTTGCAAACAGATCCAAGATCAGAGTGCACATTCAAGTGCAGTGTAATCTTTATCCACACAGTGTTAACCCTTTCCCAAACAAGCCCTGTCTGCAGTACAAGTCTTTTGAAAACACAGTGGGAAAAGGAGAAATTGCTCGTTACGAGCAATTTCTCCTTTTCCCACAGTGTTTTCTACCCTTTTTGAGAACTTTCTGCCATTTTCATCAAATTTAAAATTGTCGTCTGCAAACTCTTGCAATTTGGACCAGTCCAAAATTTGTCGTTTGGGAAAGGGTTAAAGCAACTAAAGCCAAGTTCAGCACTTTTTGGTTGGTTCCTGAAGGCAAAAAATTACTACAATGCTGCTGTGTATGTCTGTGGTCATCAGTCATGAAACTGTATTGTTCAGTTTCTATTGTGAAAATTTACCTTGTTATTATTTCAGAGGCCCCACTTTTGCCTAAAGCATATCAAAACATGATAATGTTTAGACGAAATTAATACTGAATTTGGATCAAACTGTGGTCAGAAACTAGGTTGCTAGCTCTTTGAAAAACTTTGTTGATGTTTGAGGCCTGATTCTCACTGAAACCAGGTTTGAAGTTTCTTGTTACAAAGTCACAGACAAATTTGAATATCGGCCACAAAGATTTAAAAATAGGTTTTCTTGATCAAAGTTAGAAAGTTCATGAAAAAAACAAGAATACAATTTAGGGTGGTTGGTGAACATGGTAGTTCAAGGCCATCAGGCTCTTCGTGGTTATTTAGCTCCATTGGCCAAAGACGGAAATAGGCTGATGTGTCACAAATTACAAATTACAGTATACATGGGCTTATTGGCTTTTATCGTGGAAACTTAAAATTGCTTCTTGTTTACATTCATTCTGCTCAGATCTGTATTATTTAGTATCTAGCCTTATCTTGTGGATTTCTACAAAGATTCAACTAATCATAGTCCTCGGGTTGATAATAGCCCAGCCCTGTGCCCCATGGGGCACAAGTTTTATATGGGCTTTAATAGAGAAATATTTGAAATTCTTTAGTTTCTAACTAATTGTAATGTTTGGTATGAAGTATGATGTCTGGATGTCTACCAAGATGGTCATCATTATTACCCTGGGGTAAAAAACGGTCCCACCAGGGGAACAGGATGTTTACAAACTCTTCTGTGGTGAGTGGTTGAGGGTCATTCTGGCCCTCTTGTTCGAAAAGTTCATGTCAAGATACTTTTAGTCAGAAATGATCGATATTTGGTATGAATGGTATTTGACCTGCTTGTTACTATTCATAAACATAATTTTGGCATGTGAAAAAGAGATTTCTTTCCTTGGGGCTATGGCTGAGCTCTGGTATCTCAGTCAGTACTATACAGGAGGTGAGAACAGGGGGTCGCTGGTTCGATCCCTGGCTTGGCCAATTTCTCTCCGAGGATTGATGATAGTCATTGCGACAGGATTCATTCCTCTCTTCACTGCTGACCATTGTTTCGACGATGGTTACGTGGGAAAGCAGCCAGTGGCTTTGAAAGACTGTTGTGCATAGTACTGGTAAAAGAAACTGCAGGAAAGCATAGGTCCACTGGCCTCCATGATATAATAAATAATGTTGAAGAGGGCATTAAACACCATACATTCAATCAAATTTTCGTTGCGGCTAGGCTTATTTTCTGTTTGAAATTTTATTGCAATACAGATTTCCTAAGTTTAATGACAGTCAATTCCTATTATGTGTATGGCAAAATGTGTTTGATTGATTAGCCAGTGGAGCGATACAGGGCTATCATGGCCCTCTTGTTCTAGGAATATCGATAATATTTTGTGTCTCTGATTTATTTATAGCATGCAAATGGATTTTATTCTTTGACGGCTAAAACTGTTGAATAAACCACTTCGACATTTTTATGACATGAACATTTGCAGTCAGTAAAAAATACCTAGCTATTTAAGCCAAGGTCATTTTTGACAGTAATACCTTAGAGTAGATAAGTGATCAGAATGCACATTCTGTTTTGATCTAGACAGTCCTCAAAAGCACACCGACTTGCCTTCAGTAACTTGTGGGTTAATTCTTTATGGTTATCTTGGGAAACTAACTTGTGTAGCAAATCACTTTGAAAAAGTCCTTGTGTATAGGATGATCAACATAAATTGAAGTCACTGTTACCAAACAATCTTGAGTTTTTACTACTTTGAAGAAGAAGACTTTTAAAAACATTGTAGTAAAGGGAGAACATACTGGTAAACAGCATATTCTCCATTTCCTACACTGTTTTCTAACCTTGAAAGGGCAAATCCCATTTCTTGATCAGTGTTAAAACTTTTGGTCTATGAATGCTTTCAATTTAGATGTTTCTAGAATGTTGTTGTCTGGTAGAGTTAACTCTGTAACCCTGCCAGACAAGGGAATTTTAGACTTGTCTTAACCCTTTACCACACAATCCCGACTTTTAATGACCCTAATGTTGAAGCCCCTTGAAATCATTGTGGGAAAAGGAGAAAATGCTGGTAACCCGCATTTTCTCCTTTTCCCGCAATGTTTTCTACCCAAACAAAGACAAATCGCATCATTTGAGATGCATTAAAATTGTCGTCTGCAGATGCGTTCAATTTGGATGGGTCTAAAATGTTGTCGTGTGATAAAGAGTTAACTCTTTACCACACGATAAAATTTTAGACTGGTTCAAATTGAAAGCATTTGCAGACGACAAGTCAAATGTGGCTCAAATAGTGGAATTTGTCTTTGATAGGATAGAAAACATTGTAGGAAAAGGAGAAAATGCTGGTTACCAGCATTTTCTCCTTTTCCCACAATGTTTTCTAAAGCCTTCTTTCTCAGGGTCGTTAAAACTCGGGATTGTATGGTAAAGAGTTAATTGAAAGCAATGACAGAGGACAAAGAAAATATGACTCAAAAGCATGATGCCTTTCAAAATATGAAAAAAAAGATGGTGAGAAAAGGTTGCAGTGTTGGTAACCGGAACTTTCTGGTTTTCCCGCAATGTTTCCAAAATTCTTCTTTTACAGGGTCATTATATAAATCATTGTGATATTCTGGTAAAGATTTCAATACAAAAATCTACAATATGAAGACAACTGCTGCAAAGCCAGAGTGCTTGGTATAAGCAATTTCCCCTTTTGCCATGAAAGGTCCTGCGTTGCTCAGTGGTTAAGTGTAGTACTTGTAAACTGGTGGCCATGGGTTTGAGCCTCACTTGAAATATAGGGATTTTATGGGAGTATCCTTGGGCAAGACTTTTCAGAGCCCTAGCCTATAGTACTGGAGAACTAACCAAGGACATTCATGAATAAGGAAGCTGTCAGCATCCTTTGACAGAAATAATGTTGAGAGTGGCGTAAAACACCATTCAATCAATTAATCCTTTTGCCATGATGTTTTTAATTGTGGTCTGCAGGCTGCATGTCTCCTAGCCCCCCAAAATGCTGCCTAGAGGTAAAGAGTAAACCAGCAGGGAGAAAAATGATCAAGGACAAGTGCAAGTGAGCCATGACATAGATTTGAGCCGTACTGTGGCAAAAGGGGGTTAGTGCATCTCTGTGATGCATCGTACCAGGCAAGTCACCATATAATTATGGATCCATAAAATTCATTTTGTCTTAGAACTGACTGAATCATGAGGTAGACTGTCCTTGGACATGCTGAAACTTGATCAATAGCAAAAAGTTTCGACCCAGGTCAGCCTGCCCAGACTGCACAAGTTGACTTGGGTCAATACTTTTTGCTGTAACATTAAGCCCCCTTTTCACAGAGGGTGGTGCATTTGTAATTTTCAATTGGTTGACAACTCAGGGGTACTTGAAGAAATTAGGTGAACTGTGACTGAAATGATAATTTCGATATATTTATTTCACTTTACCTGCCTTTGCACACAATTTGTTTCTTGGTGTAGCAGATGGTATTAGAAAACATTGTGATAAAAGGAGAAATTGCTCATGATGAACAATTTCTCCTTTTACCATGTATTCTCGAATGAGAGTCATATTTATGCTGATACTCCTTTCATATTTTACCAAGGATATTTTTACAACTAGTCCGTAGCAATTTTATTCAGGATGTGCTAGAAGTTCAATATGTTTATTGTTCGCTATGGTGGAAAATTAGTCGTTTACTCTGTGTGATTTGTTTAGTTATCATTTTACTTGGTGTGTAGTAATATTCAGTTATGACGACCTGTACAGGCTGTAATTTAGTCCGGAATAGACGTTTTCGGACCAGATGTGGATCAGGTAACTGGTTTGATATCGTAACTTGTTTGAGAGATTGATCTTGGCTTTGATAAAGTATAAAAATAATTTGAATCAAGATAGTGGGTTAACTCTTTGCCAAACAATCCTGAGTATCAGACGCTGAAGAAGAAATCTCATGTTATATGAAAACATTGCGGGAAAAGGGGAAGATGCTGGTAACCAGAATTTTTTCTTTTTCCCACAATGTTATTTTTTTTCCTTCAAAAGACTACTGTCAGTTTTTCAGTCACATTTACCATGTTAACTGCAATTGCTTACAATTTGTACAAGTCTAAATTTTGTCGTTGGGTAAAGAGTTAACCCTTTACAACTCAAACCTTGAGTTTTACCCACCCTGATGGAAAGGGCTTTAGAAAACCATGTGGGAAAAGCAGAAAATGCTCGTAATCAACACTTTCTCTTTTTCTTACAATGGATAGCCATAATTTTCATTGGTCCTTGGACTCGTTGAACATTTTTCCAAGCATATCTCTCTTTCAATCCTTTACCATACAAAAAAGACTTTTAATGACTTTGAGATGGGAGACTTTTGAAAACACTGTGGGAAAAGGAGAAAATGCTGGTAACCAGCATTTTCTCCTTTTCCCACAATGTTTTCTACCCCATCAAAGCCATCTTTCACAATTGTAGCCACATTTAATTCGGCATCTACGTAGACCTTGGATTTGGACAGGTCCAAAATTTTGTCGTGCAGTAAAGGGTTAATGACCAAGAGAAAAGTTTTGAATACAATGTGAGCAAAAGAGATAATTCTGGTAACCAGAATTTTCTCCGTTTCCCACAATGTTTCCTATCTTTTCCAAGACAAATCTCACCATTATAGCAGTGTTTCTGCTAGCTCATAAATTTTGGGGGTCATCTGTTTGGAATTTCTGGGGTCATTCAGAAATTTTACGCATTATGGTCTTTAACCTGTTTTTTTTTTTTTCACGTGCTGTTTACCTTTGCCATTTTGTAGATGTCGCATAATGCTAAAAGTTTTAAATGACAGTGTGGTATTAAAGGTAAAAGTAGAAAACAATGACCTCGTAGAAACTGTTGTCTATCATTCCGATTACTCCAGGTATTCGGTGACCAAAACCTAGCTGGGTCTAAAATGCAGACAAAAAGTTTATGTATATATTCCATATAGTAACATAGACGAGACGACAGAATAATGTCGTGTTTCAGACCGATTCAGTGTAAACCGGAAACAAATAATTCATTGTTAAAAAGCGGGTTCGATATGATTTTGCAGTTATTAACTTGATAGTTCTGTAAGATTAGATTTATTCAGTGAATCAATACTTTATGTTCCTTTTTCATTCTGATTTATGTTGCATCAAGGAAGACGTGATGTATTAATTTTGTTGCGTCAGGCTTTCATTTTGCGCATCAAAAACGCAAAAACGTTTTCCCAATGTTTTCTTACCTTTTAAAGAAAACTTTCATCATTTTAGACACATTTAATTTGTCGTCTAAAATTTTGTCATTTTGGTAAAGGGTTAATGGCAGTGACCCATTTATATATTCTTCAAAACAAAATATTGTAAAGTATTTTTCTCATTATTTACTGTTCTTGAAGCAAAGTATTAATATTATACTTTACCACCCAGTCCTGGATTTTTACCAGCATTTTCTCCTTTTCCCACAATATTTTCAAAAGCATCTACTCTCAGGGTCCTTAAAACTTGGGATTGTGTGTGATAGGGTTAAAAAAGTAGGTCAATACCGGTAATTTTGATCCTAGTAAAATCTTGTGTTTACTTTCGAGGCCACATTTATAGTCCAGTGCACATGAAACCTAATCAGAATATTTGTCTTGATATTATCTAGGATGACTAAAAATGGGTGACCTTGACCCAATAATAAGGTCACTGGGTCAAACTTTGTGTGTACTTTAGAGGCCACATTTTTGGTCAAATGATCATGAAACTGGTCAGAATGTTAGTCTTGATAATTCCTGGAAAAAATGGGTCACCTCTGATAAAAAAGGTCACATGGTGTAGTCTTAGATAAACATTGTATGCACTCGAGGCCACATTTATAGTCCAGTGATCATGAAACTTGGTCAGAGAGTTTGGCTTAACTCTTTACCTCATGACAAAAATGTAGACCAGTCCAAACTGAAAGCATTTGAAAGTTGTATTTGAAAGGGTAAAAAACAATGTGGGATAAGGAGATAATGCTGGTGACCAGCGTTTTCTCATTTTCCCACAATATTTTCAAGAGACTTCTTTCTCAGGGTTGTTAAAATTCAGGATTCTGTGGTAAAGGGTGAATAAGTTCGAATACCTATCTGACATTTTGGTGATTAAAGAAAAGTAAGTAAGAAATTGTAAGATAATTATGTTCAAAGGTGTAAACATACACAAACAAAACTGTAAAACCCTCAAATATTTCTGCAGAACAGCTCTCCATGATTTCTATAAATTCTGCTACTGGTACCTCTGTAACCCTTGGCTCTTTACCAAACGACAGTCTAAAAGCATTTGAAGATTACAAATCAAAAATGACTGAAATGATGGAAATATCTTTGTGAAAATGTACAAAAATTACTATCATTTTTAATTTTTCCCACATCACTTGCAAAAGTCGATCGATTGGTATATGATTGACCCTTTTCAACACAATCCTAAGTTTTAACAGTCTTTAACCCTTACCAGAGGACAAAATTTTAGCCTTATCCAAATTGAAAGCATTTGCAGATTAAAATTTCACTCTCGCTCAAGCAGTGCATTTTCTCTTTGATATGGTAGAAAACATTGTGGAAAAAGGAGAAAATGCTGGTCACCAGCATTTTCCCCTATTTCCACAATGTTTTCAAAAGGCTTCTTTTCCAGGGTCATTAAAAGGTGGCATTGTGCAGTAAAGGGTCAAGGTTGATTGATTGAATGTTGTTTTACGCCGCTTCCAACATTATTTCTGTCATATCACGGGGACAGCTTACATACTCATGTATTGTAAAGGGTCAAGGACAGATGCTGTTGAAAACATTGTGGAATAAGGAGAATATGCTGTTAGTCAGCAGTTTCCCCATTTTCCATGTTTTCTTTCCCTCCAAAAACAAGTTTCTATTTTTGAATCACAATTATTTTGTTGTTTTAATGTTTTCAAATTGGACAGTTCTGAACTTTTTGTCGTCTGATAAAGAGTTAACCCCTTACCACACAATCCTGACTTCTAACGACCCTGAGGAAGAAGGCTTTTGAAAGCATTGTGGGAAAAGGAGAAAATGCTGGTAACCAGCATTTTCTCCTTTTCCCACAATGTTTTCTACCCTGCCCGAACAAATTTTTAATTCTTGGGTCACATTTTTTTGTCGTCTGCAAATGGTCTCAATTTGGAAAGGTCTAAAATTTTGTTGTGTGGTAAAGAGTTAATGGTACATGTATGAGCTATTTTGAGAAAAAAATATACCAATTTGGAAAAAGGAATTTGTCGTTTACAAATGATGTGTGACCAGCAGAAGCTCCTTTTCTTGAAATGTTTTCAATCTGGCATAGCTGAAAGTTGTATTTGTACCAATTAACCCTTTACAACACAATCCAGAGTTTTAACGACACTGAGAAAGAAGCCTTTTGAAAACATTGTTGGAAAAGGAGAAAATGCTAGAAACCAGCATTTTCTCCTTTTCCCACAATGTTTTCTACCCTTCCCAAAACAAATTTCAATTTTTAAGTCACATTCATATTGTCGTCTGCACTTGCTTTCAATTTGGACAGGTCTAAAATTTTGTCATTTGGTAAAGAGTTAACATGATGAAGCATGCTAGTGGTAAATTATTTGTTTTATTTTAGCTTCATTAGTCTTTTCCCTCCAATGATAGTGGTGTTTTGGTATCCAATACATGTTATTGCCAATAGTGGAACTCTTCAAATAAAAGGCACATTTTAGACTTAGCAATGGGACAACGTATGAAACAAAAATGGAATACGACCAGAATTTCCAGTGTTTACAAACTCCTGCAGTAGCAAGTTTCTTGAAGGGAAAGGGCATTACCTTATTTTAACAAGAAATAAGAAGAACTTGTAAAGTTATGTGAGGGTGCAAATTAAAATTTCCAAATATTGGTGATCAGTGCAATGACAACCAAGACTCTGTTTTCAGTATTCAGTACCAGTAGTTTAGTTTTATTAACCCTTTCCCAAACAAGCCCTGGTTTTCACGTGTCTGCAGTACAAGTCTTTTGAAAACACTGTGGGAAAAGGAGAAATTGCTCTCAACGAGCAATTTCTCCTTTTCCCACAGTGTTTTCTACCCTTTTTTGAGACCTTTCTGCCATTTTCATCAAATTTAAAATTGTTGTCTGCAAACTCTTTTAATTTGGACCAGTCCAAAATTTGTCATTTGGAAAAGGGTTAATTTTAGTTAAATGGTGTTGAGCAGTGAACACATCCATGCTGTTCTTTCTGCATTAGATGGTTACATTCAGTAAAAAAGCTTAATTTGTGTGTATGAAATAATAGGATGGTTAACATTTTGTTATGTTTGTAATCTGTAACTAAATCAACTTTTATAAGGCATGATGTGATGCAGTATACTTATTTATATCCATATAAATATCATAACTGCAGCATTTTATTGATCACATGACTTTTTCCCAAGCCTATGCAAAATCGGTATTTACCAATCATTCTTCAGAATATTCTTCAGAATATTCTATAATAGTCTTATTCGTATTATTTTTTTTAAATTTAAAAGTAACACAGCTTCTGATAAACCAAATGGTTTAGCCAATTAGAAACTTTCTAAATCAAAATTAAGACCAAGAATGTTCTTAAGGGCATATGCCTTTGTATTTCATAAGTTTAGATTTTTTTTTTTCGTTTTTGCTCAGATGATAATTGTTAAAAAAAAATGTAAAAGTATATAAAGGGATGATCGCCCTATGTCCGGCGTCTGGCGTCCGTCGTCTGTCGTCCGTCGTCCGTCAACAATTTCTTTAAACATCTTCTTCTCCTAAACCACAGGGCCAATCTTGATGAAACTTGGCAGGGATGTTCCTTGGGTGAAGCTGTACCAAAATTGTTCAAAGAATTAAATTCCACCCACAACTCTGGTTGCCATGGCAACAAAAAGGAAAAAAAAGCAAAATCTTTGAAAATCTTCTTCTCTGAAACTAGAAGGCGCAGAGCTTTGATATTTGGTATGTAGCATCTCCTAGTGGACCTCTACCGAGTTTGTTCATTTGATGCCCGTGGGGTCAAAACTGGCCCCGCCCCAGGGGTCACAAGTTTGAGCATAGTAACAAAGAAGGAAAACTTTAAAAATCTTCTTCTCTGAAACTTGAAGGCATTGAGCTTTGATATTTGGCATGTGGCATCTCCTAGTGGACCTCTACCAAGTTTGTTCATATGATGCCCCTGGGGTCAAAACTGGCCCCGCCCCAGGGGTCACAAGTTTGAGCAAAGTAACAAAGAAGAAAAACTTTAAAAATCTTCTTCTCTGAAACTAGAAGGCATAGAGCTTTGATATTTGGCATGAAGCATCTCCTAGTGGACCTCTACCAAGTTTGTTCATATGATGCCCTTGGGGTCAAAACTGGCCCTGCCCCAGGGGTCACAAGTTCGAACATAGGAACAAAGAGGGGAAACTTTAAAAATCATCTTCTCTCAAACTGGAAGGCGTAGAGCTTTGATATTTGGTATGTAGCATTGCCTAGTGGACCTCTACAAAGTTTGTTCATATGATGCCCCTGGGGTCAAAACTGGCCCCGCCCCAGGGGTCACAAGTTTGAGCATAGTAACAAAGAAGAAAAACTTTAAAAATCTTCTCTGAAACTTGAAGATGTAGAGCTTTGATATTTGGCATGTAGCATCTCCTAGTGGACCTCTACCAAATTTGTTCATATGATGCCCCTGGGGTCAAAACTGGCCCTGCCCCAGGGGTCACAATTTCCAACATAGAAACAAAGAAGGAAAACTTTAAAAGTCTTCTTCTGTAAAACTAGAAGGCATAGAGCTTTGATATTTGGCATGAAGCATCTCCTAGTGGACCTCTACCAAGTGTGTTCATATGATGCCCTTGGGTTCAAAACTGGCCCTGACCCGGGGGTCACAAGTTTGAACATAGGAACAAAGATGGGAAACTTTAAAAATCATCTCCTCTGAAACTGGAAGGCGTAGAGCTTTGATATTTGGTATGTAGCATTGCCTAGTGGACCTCTACCAAATTTGTTCATATGATGCCCCTGGGGTCAAAACTGGCCCCATCCCGGGGGTCACAAGTTTGAGCATAGTAACAAAGAAGAAAAACTTTAAAAATCTTCTTCTCTGAAACTTGAAGGCGTAGAGCTTTGATATTTGGCATGTAACATCTCCTATTGAACTTCTACCAAGTTTGTTCATATGATGCCCCTGGGGTCAAAACTGGCCCCCACCCCAGGGGTCACAAGTTTGAGCATAGTAACAAAGAAGAAAAACTTTAAAAATCTTCTTCTCTGAAACTTGAAGGTGTAGAGCTTTGATATTTGGCGTGTAGCATCTCCTAGTGGACCTCTACCAAGTTTGTTCATATGATGCCCCTGGGGTCAAAACTGGCCCCGCCCCGGGGGTCACAATTTCCAACATAGGAACAAAGAAGGAAAACTTTAAAAATCTTCTTCTGTAAAACTAGAAGGCATAGAGCTTTGATTTTTGGCATGAAGTGTCTCCTAGTGGACCTCTACCAAGTTTGTTCATATGATGCCCTTGGGGTCAAAACTGGCCCTGCCCCAGGGGTCACAAGTTCGAACATAGGAACAAAGAAGGAAAACTTTAATTTTTTTTTTCTCTTAAATGGGAAGGCATAGAGCTTTGATATTTGGTATGTAGCATCTCCTAGTGGACTTCTACCAAGTTTGTTCCAAGGATGCTGCTTGTGTCAAAACTGGCCCAGCCCCTGGGGTCACAAGTTCGAACATAGGAACAAAGAAGGAAAACTTTAAAATTCTTCTTTTCTGAAACTGAAAGGTGTGGCGCTTTGATATTTGGTATGTTGCATTTCCTAGTGGACCTCTACCAAGTTTGTTCATATGATGTCCCTGGGTCAAAACTGGCCCAGCCCCGGGGGTCACAAGTTCAAACATAGGAACAAAGAAGGAAAACTTTAAAATTCTTCTTTAAAACTGGAAGGCGTAGAGCTTTGATATTTGGTATGTAGTGATTCTCTTCTAAGTTTGTTTGCCCATCTAAGCGCAACAAGTTCATTGAGTTCAAAATTGGGTCATCTTGGGTCATAAACTAGGTCACTAGGTCAAATTAAAGAAATACCTTGTTGGCACTCTCGAGGCCACATTATTTGCTCAATTGCCTTGAAAATTAGTTAGAAAGTTTGTCTTTATAAAGTCTCACATAAGATTAATTTGGGTCAACTTGGGTCATAAACTAGTTCACTGGGTCAAATTAAAGAAATACCTTGTTTGCACTCTGGAGGCCACATTTATTGCTCAAATGACCTGAAATTTGGCCAGAATGTTTGTCTTGATGAAATACCAGATAAGTTTGGATTTGGGTCACCTGGAACCATAAACTAGGTCACTAGGTCAAAATAAAGAAATACCTTGTGGGCACTCAAGAGGCCACATTCTTTTCTTAATTGCCTTGAAAATTGGTCAGAATGTTTGTCTTTGTAAAGTCTCACATGAGTCTGAATTTGGGTCAACTGGGGTCATAAACTAGGTCACTTGGTCAAATTAAAGAAATAGCTAGTGGGCACTCTAGAGGCCACATTTATTATTCATATGATTTGAAAATTAGTTAAAATGTTTCTTTTGATATAGTCAAAGACCAGTTCAAATTTGGGTCACCTGGGGTCATAATCTAGGTCACTAGGTCAAATTAAAGAAATATCTTTAGGGCACTCGAGGCCACATTTTTTGCTCAATTGACTTGAAAATTTGTCAGAATGTTTGTCTTCATGAAATATGAGTTTGAAATTGGGTCACCTGTGGTCATAAACTAGGTCACATGGTCAAATTAAAGAAAAACCTTAAAGGCACTCTACTAAGGTGAGCGACCCAGGGCCATCATGGCCCTCTTGTATCAAATTTAAAATTGTCGTCTGCAATCTCTTTCAATTTGGACCAGTCCAAAATTTGTCGTTTGAAAAAGGCAAAAGACAAAATAATAAATATTACAGATAAAAATGTACAATCTCACTTTCATAGTAATCCAAAGGGATACAACAGAGTTACAAAACTCAAAGGAAACATGTGCCAACAGATACAGATCTGCAAAAAAACTGTGGCATATACCCTTGGGAATGGTTGGTGAATACAGACTCAGGTGTGAATTCTAAAAATACCTGAAGATACATTGTATCCATTTAGTGAAATACCATTGAGCACTTACTGCTTATACTAAGTCTTGTCTTGCTAAGTATATGCCCAAAGGAATGTATCAAGTTATGCCTATGGTCGTCTGTCATCAGCCTGTAGTTTAGTCATTTTGTGTTGCTCTTATATCTCTTGAACCGCTTGCTTTCACACATGTGTGCACCTAGTTGATGCGACGTAGGGTGGAGGTTTCTTGAGGCCAGTCTTGAAGGTCAAGGTCACAGCAGGGGTCAAAGCTCACATGCTCATAAACCACTTCTTCTCTATATCTCTGGAACCCTGGTCTGATATTTACCTCGCTTGTCTTGCTTGATGAGATGCAGCGCCTATTTTAGTGTGCACGATCATGGGATTCACGCTAATTTTTTCAGATCCTGCATAAATTCAGACCTGATGCATGTTAGTCCTGCGTAAAAAATAAACAATGAAAAAAGTCCCAAAACAAAGAATTTATTGATGTCTCGCCAAAAATACCGCTGTTTAAAATAAAATGGCATCATTGCAGAAGTTGTTCTGCAAAATAATTGTCCATAAGAGTAACCTCCCTTGAAAGGAAGTGGGTCAAAACCACAGGCCTTTGAAACTCTTGTTTGTCTATCACGGAACACCAGATTTCCTTGGTCGATCATTACAGATTGGTGCATCACCTGTATATCACGGATTACTCAAATTTTCTTTACACTGTTACTATAAATAGCACATTGGCGACTGCCTCTATTTTGTATATAATAAGACAATGTGTGCAACGAAATTGAAGAAAGTTTTTACCCCTCTCTCCTTTCAGAGATAACATTTAACTGCAAACAGAAAAATAAACTTATTTACCGTTGCAGATGGCTTCACGAATGATTTTTAGCTCCACTGGCCGAAGGCCAGCGGGCTTATGTCATGGCCCGGTGTCCGTCGTGCGTCCGTCCGGTCGTCCGTCTGTCCGTCCGTCCGTCAGTCCGTCCGTCCGTGCGTTAACTTTTATTTCAAACATCTTCTTCTCTGAAACTACCCATCCGATTTTCACGAAACTTCACAGAAATGATCCTGACATGGTCCTCTTCAGAATTTCTTGAAAGAATTTGATTCCTTCAAAAACTCTGGTTGCCATGGCAACAAAACTGAAAAATATTGGAAATCTTTAAAAATCTTCTTGTCTGAAACCATAAGGCATAGGGCTACCAAATTTGGCATGTAGCTTTATGTAGTAGACCTCTATCAAATTTCTTCAAATTATAGCCCTGGGGTCAAAATTGGCTCTGCCCCAGGGGTCACAAGTTTTACATAGGCTTATATAGAGAAAACTTTAAAAATCTTCTTGTCTGAAACCATAAGGCATAGGGCTACCAAATTTGGCATGTAGCTTTATGTAGTAGACCTCTATCAAGTTTCTTCAAATTATAGCCCTGGGGTCAAAATTGGCTCTTCCCCAGGGGTCACAAGTTTTACATAGGCTTATATAGAGAAAACTTTAAAAATCTTCTTGTCTGAAACCATAAGGCATAGGGCTACCAAATTTGGCATGTAGCTTTATGTAGTAGACCTCTATCATGTTTCTTCAAATTATAGCCCTGGGGTCAAAATTGGCTCTTCCCCAGGGGTCACAAGTTTTATACATAGGCTTATATAGAGAAAACTTTAAGTATCTTCTTGTCTGAAACCATAAGGCCTAGAGCTACCAAATTTGGCATTTAGCTTGATCTAGTTGGAGTCTACCAAAAGTGTCCAAAGTATAGTCCTGGGGTCAATTTAGCCTCATACTTGGAGGGGGGGGTTCACAAGATTTACATAGGCTTACATAGGGAAAACTTTTAAATCTTGGTGTACACAGCCATAAGGCTTAGGCTACCAAATTTTGCATATAATTATAGCATTATTTAGTGGACAGTTACAAAGAGGGCCCAAGTTACAGCTCTAGGATCAAGTTTGGCCCTGCACCAGGGATCACAAGTTTTACATGGGTTTATGGAGTGAAAAGTTCAGAAACCATCTTGTTACCAGCCATAAGGCCAAGAACTCCCACATTTGGCATGTTATTCTTCTAATACAATATTCCCCATTTAGTCAGACTGTAGCCATGAGGTCAAAGTTTTATAAGGGCTTATATAGTGAAGACTTTTCTTCGTGGTTTATATTTATAAGCCAGTGGAGCGATACAGGGCCATCATGGCCCTCTTGTTCTCGTGTACCCTGACCTTCAAAAGTTCCAAACGGCTCTTGCGATCAAGTAATAGCTCTGATCTAAAAAAAATTAAAAATACTCTACATTTTCCGGATCTCCATGCGCTGAAGTCAGACAATTCATTATGACGCAGTGAATTATAACTCATGTGAAAAGACGTGCCAAAGTTTTTTACCAATAAACGGTAAATACGCATTTGAAAATACGCGAAATGGAAGATGAAAATAGTGATACTGGATTAGATGAAAAGATAGATTATAACAGAAGAAATGTTATATCAATAATTTCATCAATATATCAACAAAATAATTTTAGATCTTTGTTTGAAAAAAATATTTTAGTTTTTGTCATCCCGTCACTCCCATGATAAATCAATGGAATTTCAGTGGCCTATGGTCAAAACGGCCCACTTCCAAAACAACCTTTATTTTGCAATGAATTTCATCAGACTGAATTTTACAGGGCTCGAAATTAACTTTTTTTGCCACTAGCAAATTTTTGCTAGTGGACAAAATTTTTACTAGCAAAAATTGACGCTCACTAGCAAATTTTACTAAATTTTTAACATTAATTAAAATGAATGTCAAAAAGATAGAAAGATACAATTGTTGGTGCCCAGTGGGATGATGATGTATTCAATATTCTGTAATACTGTTAACTAAGTAGGTTGTCATGATGTTATTTATAAAAAGAAAAAAATGTGAAAACAGGCTGTGTACGAATTGTAATTGGTATGAATCATCATTATTTCCTACTCGAGACTTGTAGTGTTCCAAGCTATTAATTACTGTACGAAATACACTATAAGATCTTTCAGTATTTATGGTTAAAACAATGTTTTACTATTACCGATGACGTTTGATCCGGGTTGTATAGACAACAATCGTCCACTTAGACATTGTTGTCATCTGCTAAAAATAGACTGGTTTACGATTTGCGAAAAAATCCATAGCTGAATGGAACCGTAAGAGCTAAGATTAGGATTGTAAACCAGTCGGCATGGTATAAAACGCAAACCAGTCACAACTGGGTCATTACAGTCGGCAAACAAATTTTCATTTGTACTCGCAAAAAAATGCTAGTGGTTGTAAAATCAATTTTCCACTCGCATTTTGCGAGTTTGCTAGTGTTAATTTCGAGCCCTGTTTTATAACAGCGTTGTAACTCTTATTTATTTTTGAAAAATGAATTTAATTTCTAGCATAGGATACTCCAGAAACTGTCTTGACATGTAAACAGGTCGGTAATTCTAGTGTTTACCGTAGTCTTGGACAGGAATAAATGTCTGTCATATGAGCTACATGATTTCTGCTTGTTCAAAAATGTCCTGGCTATTTTTTCAGCATCGCTGAATGTGCTGGCTTTTGACCTTCTTCATGGTGCTGATAAAGAATAAATAGATGGTAATTTGTGATTATTCAAAAATGTGCACAATCATGTTCATTTGGCGGTCCCCTGGTTGCATATTTGTGCACACATTTTATGAAACCACTTTTAACAAGCAATGCTACGTAGCAAATCCATATCCTGGGGCCTTGATTCAATTACCATAGCAAAATAGTGTTGTAGAGTATGATTCTTTTCTCGTGCTATTTGGAAATTTAATATATAAAATTGAAAATGGTGTATTAAGATAAACTGGATTGGGCCATTGATGATTGAAATATTTCTTTTTTTATTAAAAATAGCTCTACCTGCCCATAGCCTTCTACTGACGCAATGATACACACGGTCTTTGTCATTGTTCATCCCAAAACCAGTTTGCCCGAGCTTGTTTATCCCTGGGTTTGTTCGTCCCGCATGATTGCATGCTACTCTAAATTCAATTGTGCATGAATATTTACAGATCAAAATAATTGAATTTCAAGGGAATATTAGATAATATTTTGATTTTTTTTTTAAATTATTAATTCCACACAATGGCTCCCTTTACAAAATTAAATGCCACACTAGTGCTTTTTAATGCTTTGATTAGATGGAGGAGGGAAAATCCCCCATAATTTTCAGTTTCAATAATAGACACTGGAGACGACATGCAGAGCATTGCAAAGGCTTCAGACAACAGGTTTAAAGGTCAAGGTCACAGCAGGCGTTAAAGTTGACACACTCTTCAAAGTTTTTATCAGATGTATATCGCCCTACTTGGTGGAGCTCTTATTAATGTATGAGCTGTGCTCTGGCAAAAGGGGGCTTAATGCATCCCTGTTTTGAATTTTATCAAGCAAGATATCACATAACTATGGATCCATAAAAGCCATTTC
This sequence comes from Tridacna gigas, assembly GCA_945859785.2. Lineage (NCBI taxonomy): Eukaryota > Metazoa > Mollusca > Bivalvia > Cardiida > Cardiidae > Tridacna > Tridacna gigas. The sequence continues at coordinate 60,723,550 of OX244036.2, forward strand.
TTTTTAACAACCATCTGAATCATGAGGTAGACTGCTCCTTGGATGTACAAAAAATTGACTATTAATGAAAAGTTTCGGCCCAGGTCAGCCTGCACGAACTGCGCAGACTGACCTGGATCGATGCGTTAGCAGATGTGTTAAGCCCCCTTTTCACAGAGCATGGCTCATATAGTTTGCCAGCTGTAACTCCAGTTCAGTGATAAAACAGTTTTGAAGTTAGGTATTACTCTTAAAGCCTGAAAAGCCCTTTTAATGTACAGAGTCACTCAGGAAGATTTGAATAGAGGTAATACTAGTAACAGGATATGGGAAAAAAGCGCTGTTTTTTAACCCTTTCCCAAACGACAAATTTTGGACTGGTCCAAATTCAAAGAGTTTGCAGACAACAATTGTAAATTTGATGAAAATGGCAGAAAGTTATAAAAAAGTGTAGAAAACACTGTGGGAAAAGGAGAAATTGCTTGTTACGAGTAATTTTTCCTTTTCCCACAGTGTTTTCAAAAGACTTGTACTGTGAAAACCAGGGCTTGTTTGGGAAAAGGTTAAGTGCATTTCAGCCATGCTGTGGCAAAAGGGGGCTTTAAACTCTTTACCAAACAACAAAATTTTCGACTGGCATGAACTGAAAGCAATTGCAGACGACTAGTAATATGTAGCTCAAATGATGATTTCTGTCTTTGATAGGGTAGAAAACATTGTGGGAGAAGGAGAAAATGCTGGTCACCAGCATTTTCTCCTTTTCCCACAATGTTTTTAAAAGGCTTCTTTCTCAGGGCTGTTAAAACTCGGGATTGTGTGGGAAAGGGTTAATTCATCTCCATGATTCATTATACAATGCAAGTCATCACATAATTTTGGATCCTTTTCTGACAGCAGGCTGGTCTGGAGATAAAATGGTCCTTTGACATGCAGAAAATTGACCAATGGCACAAAGTTTTGACCCAGGTCAGCCTGTGCAGTCCACGCAGGCTGAAATGGGTTGATAGTTTTTGCAGATGCATCAAGCCCCCTTTTCACAGAGCAGAACTCTTTTGAATTGTGCAGAGATTTGCACAAAAAAAAGCTGCAAATAAATGGAAATGATAATGATAGCTTTTACTTGTATCTTCGACTGTAAATTCTTAACTCTTTACCACACGATCCTGACTTTTAACGACCCTGAGGAAACAGCCTTTTGAAAACACCGTGGGAAAAAGAGAAAATACTGGTAACCAGCATTTGCTCTTTTTCCCACAATGTTTTCTACCCTTTCCAAATCAAATTTAAATATTTGAGCCACATTTCTTTTGTCATCTGCAAATGCTTTGAATTTGGACAAGTCTGAAATTTTGTCGTGTGGTAAAGAGTTAAAGCACTTTCACAAGTTGCGTTTGAGGGCAGTGTAGATCAAAATCAGACTGCACAAAATCTTTGATCTGCACGGCCGGCTTTGATGGGACTGCAATTATCTGGGACTTAATTCTAGACTGAAAAGTTTAACTCTTTACCACATGAGAAAAATGTGGACTTGTCCAGCTTGAAAGCATTTGCAGACAACAATTCAAATGTGACTCAAATGATGAAATATATTTCTGGTGGGGTAGAAAACATTGTGGGAAAGGGAGAAAATGCTAGTTACCACAACAATAGATTTGTTCATACTGAAAGCATTTGCAGACATCAAAATTTAATAAAATGTGGCTTAACCTTTTACTGCACAGTCCCATTTTTTAACGACCCTGAGAAGGAAGGCTTTTGAATATATGGTGGGAAAAGGAGGAAATGCTGGTAACTAGTGTTTTCTCCTTTTCCCACAATGTTCTCTAACCTATGAAAGGCAAATGTTATCTTTAGAATAACTTTATATTTGTTGTTTGCAAACGTTTACAATTTCCCTAACTTAAGGCTGAAATTTTGTCATTTGGTAAAGAGTAAAGGGTAGGTTTTGGCTGTGAAAGGGTAGAAAACATTGTGAGGAAAGAAAGAAAATGCTCATTTAACCAGCATTTTTTTCTTTTTCCAAAATGTTTTCAAGACTTCCTCCTCAGAGGTGTAAAAGCATGAGATAATTTGATAGAGGGTTGTTTTAGAATAGAAAACAGGATCTGAGTTTCGTGTATAAATCTTGTTAGCAGTAAATAGGCTTCATTTTGAAGTCTTCATAGTAAATTGTGATACCATATTTGGGATATCTTTGAAATATTGACGTCCTTATGATAAATCTGTTCTGTAATCCTATACCTTAACTCTTTACCACACAATCCGAAGTTTTAAATGACCCAGATTGAAAGAGGCCGTCTGAAAACATTCAGGAAAACGAGAAAATGCTGGTAGCCAGCATTTGCTTCCTTTCACACAACGTTTTTTGCCATTTCGAAGACAGATTTTGTCATTTGAGTTGCATTACACATGCGGTGTGCAAAATGCTTCCAATTTGAACTGTATAATATTTTGTCGTTTGGTAAGGAGTTACAAACCAGCATTTTTATGACCTTGACATGGAAAACCTTTGAAGGCATTGTAGGAAAAGGATTAAATGCTTCATTTCTTTCTTTTCCACAATGTTTGCTGGGTTTACTTAGACATTTCCTGTAATTTAAGCCTTATTTAGCTTGTCGTCTGCAAATGTTTTCAGTTTGGACAAGTTTAAAATTTTGTCATCTGGTGAAGAGCAAGTTCTTAATTCCAAAGACTATTATGGTGTTTTGCATTCCAGAATTCAATTTCACATTAAATTTTGTTCTCAAACGCAGCAGTAAAATTAATCGTCTAAATTCATGATTTTCTGAGCTGTTCTACCGACATAAACATATAATTATGTATCCTCAAATTTCTGCACATCAACTTCATTCTACTTACAACTCATCAGTTAACCCTTTACCACACAATCCCGACTTTTAACAACCCTGAGGAAGAAGCCTTTTGAAAACATTGTGGGAAAAGGAGAAAATGCTGGTAACCAGCATTTTCTCATTTTCCCACAATGTTTTCTACCCTATGAAAGACAAATTGATCATTTATGCCACATTTAAATTGTTGTTTCAAAGTGCTTTCAATTGAGACAAGTCTTCATGTTTGTTGTGTGGTAAAGAGTTAACATGATACAGCCTTGCATAATGGTTAGGTGCAAGCATGAATACTTTACCATACCCTTTCAAGTTTCAAGGACCCTGAGGTTGAAGCCTTTTCCCATAATGTTTACAAAAGGATTCCATTTCAAGGTAGGGTGTTAAAACTTGGGATTTTGTGGTAAAGGGTAATTTATTTAGCTCTATTAACTATGAACAATCCTGAGTTTTCACGACCCTTGGAAAGAAGGCTTTTGAAAACCTTATGGGAATAGGAGAAAATGCTGGTAACCAGCATTTTCTCCTTTTCCCACAATGTTTTCTGCCCTTCCCAAAACAAACTTCCATGTTTCAGTAACATTTATTTTGTCATCTGCATTTTAATGCTTTTGATTTGGACCAGTCTAAAATTTCGTCATTTGGTAAAGAGATAAGGTGAAATTTTGCTGCTCTACTTTCAGCATCATGTCCCCACATGGTACAGGCCCCTACAGTTATCTCCATGGTGGGGCTGCCAGCGCGGGGCAAGACATACATGGCAAAGAAACTGACTCGATATCTCAACTGGATCGGCATCAAAACTAAAGGTAATGTATAGTTTTGTATACAAAGCTCTTTCTCGATTACTTTTGTGAAAATATTAGAATTCAGATCAGAGCTCCAGATAAGAGGGAGTGATGGTATTCTAAATCCGTTATTTCTCTTTCAAACCCTATGTTGTGGGTACTCAATAGACTCGTCTCGATGAGACGATTCTAATGAGTACCCATAGCATAGGGTTTAATTTAGAATAATTAGTATTTTCATTTTGAAATTAAAATCACTTCCTCAATCTGGAACTCTGTCAGATCATATTGTGCTGATTTTAAAATCTGGGTCTGTAATCACCAACCATTTGTAATCCTTTACCACACAGTACTGAGTTGTAACAACTCTGGGAAAGAAGCCATTTAAAAACATTGTGGGAGCAAAGGAGAAAATACAGATAACCAGCAATTTCTTGTTTTAACATGACCATTTCTACCACTTCATTGGCAAATGATCCAATCGTTTGAGCCAAAATTAATTTGTCCTCTGAAATTTCTTTCAATTTTGACAAATCTGAAATGTTCTTGTGTGGTAAAGAGTTTTCCTTGTGTTATTCTAGATTTAGAAACTTGCACAGAGTACTGGTAAAAGAAATTCCAGGAAAGCATGGATAGGTGCACTGGCCGCCGCGATATAACTGAAATAATGTTGAAAACGGCGTTAAACACCATGCAATCATACAATCATTAGAAACTTGCACAAATCTGATTCTCTAAACCATTTAATTTTGTCAATTGGAAGTTGTGTTAACTCTTTACCACATGACAGAATTTCAGAGGTGTCTAAATTCAAAGCATTTGCAGACGACAAAATAAATGTGGCTCAAAAATTGCACTTCGATTTGGAAAAGGTGGAAAACATTGTGGGAAAAAGAGAAAATGCTGGTAACCAGCATTTTCTCTTTTTCCCACAATGTTTTCAAAAGGCTTTTTCCTAAGGGTCGTTAAAAGTTGGGATTGTGTGATAAAGAGTTAAGTATTTTCAAATTCAGAAAATTCTTGAGAATAAGACTGCTATGTGAGTATGAGCCCAGGTTTCCTGCTGATTAACCCCTAGGCTGATAAGCATGACTCACTGACCTTTTGCAGACAGTGATCAAGATCAAGAACATGCAGTCTGATCTTTGATACACTGTCTGATAAGGAGATATTAGGGGCCCAGGTTTCCTGGCCATTAACCCTTAGACTGTTAACCGCAACTGACTGGCCTTTTGCAGACAATGTAGATTAAGGTCAGACTGCTTGGAATATGCAGCGTGATCTTGGATCTACACTGTGCCCACAATGTTTGCAAAGTATTTTTAACTCTTTACCAAATGAAAAAAATGTAGACTAGTCCAAATTGAAAGTATTTGCAGACAAGAACTTATATGTGGTTCAAATGATAAAATTTATCTTTGATAGGGTAGAAAACATTGTGGGAAATGGAGAAAATGCTGGTTACCAGTATTTTCTCCTTTTCCCACAGTGTTTCGGAATTGTGTGGTAAAGGGTAAAAGGAGCCCATTAACTCTTTATTAAACGACAAAAATTTAGACTCAACCTAATAAGAAATTGTTACAAGTGACAAATAGAGTGTGGCTAAAAGGAGGATTATTTGTCACTGAAAAGGCTGAAAACATTATGGAAAAAGGTGAAAATGCTGGATACCAGCATTTTCTCCTTTTCGCACATTGGTTTCAAAATGCTTCTTTGTTAGGGTTGTTATAATGGAATTGGTTAACCCTTTGTCAGACAACAAAATTTTAGACTGGTCCAAATTGAAAGCATTAAAATTTACTGAAGACATCCTGAGAATGGGAGAAAATCTTGGTAATGGTAAGCATCATTTTCTCCTTTCTATTAACTTTTCTAGTCCTTTCAAAGAAAAAAATACTCCTGTGAGTTACATGTGATTAATTTTGTTGTCTGCCAATGCTTTCAATGTAATAGAAAAGTCTAAAATTTTGTTGACGTCAAAGAGATCTATTTTTATCTGGTTATATCTTGGCATACCAAGATCTAATTATATAGACACTATGGAATTCTGATGGTCAGTTTGTACACGAAATGTTAAATCTTCGTACCGGTATTTTACATTGTTTTCGTTATTTATGTAGATCTAGTTAAGTCGTGGTTTTGACACATTTTTGTCCAAGCGACGCGATCAGCTTTGATATTTTGTGTCCGAGCCGATTTTCGTGCGTATATAGAAATTTTACGTTGTAAATAGAAACCCTGATAAAATAATAGAATTTGTCTTTCAAAGGACAGAAAATATTGTAGGAAAAGGAGACAATACTGGTTCCCACTATGTTTTCAAATGACTTCTACCTCAAGGTCATTAAAATTCTTGATTGTGTTGAAAAGGGTTAAATATTGGAGAGGATTTCAGTAGCTTGTTTTTAAAAATTCTTGGAAGTCTGTCAGGTGTAGAGGAAAAGAAAGAAGGCTCCAGAATGGGAAGTACCTTTCTATTGCAAAAAGGGGGTTTACGAGTAACCCTGTCCCGCACAGCAAAATTTTAGACTTGTTCAAATCCAAAGCATTTGCAGATGACGAATACATGTACAATGTGGCTTAACACTTTACCAAACAAGTCTGGGTTTTCACAACCCTGGGAACAGAAGGCTTTTGAAAACATTGCCGGAAAAGGAGAAAATGCTGCTAACTTGATGCATGATACCAAGCAAGTCATCACAAATTTATGGAACCATTAAGTTGTTGAACAACCAACTGAATCATGAGGTGAACTGTTCCTTTGACAAGCAGAAAATTGACCAGTAACAAAAAAGTTTCAGTTCAGGTCAGCCTGTGCAGACTGCACAGGCTGACCTGGGTCGATACTTTTCACAGATGCATTAGACCCCCTTTTCACAGAGCATGGCTCAATGACAGAAGACATACAAAGAAGAGGAGGATAATATTTTAGATAATATCTGTAAATATTTCCACTACAGTTTTAGGCAGTAAAAACCAGCCGCCTGCATCTGAAGATTTATTGCTACCCAGCTTTTATCTTGGTATAGACTTCGGCAGTTTTATTTAACCCTTTACCACACAATCCCGGAGCTTTAACAACCCTTGGAAATTTGACTTTTGAAAACATTGTGGAAAAAGGAGAAAATGCTGCTAACAAACATTTTCTCCTTTTTCCTCAATGTTTTCTAACCTTTCAGAAACAAATCCAATCATTTGAGACATATTTAATTTGTCGTCTGCAAATGCTTTCAATTTGGGCCAGTCTAGAAATTTGTTGTTTGGTAAGTATTATTTAACCCTTTACCAAACGACAAAATTTTAAACTGGTCCAAATTGATAGCATTTGCAGACGACAAAATAAATGTTACTGAAAAATTGAAGTTTGTTTTGGGAACGGTAGAAAACATTGTGGGAAAAGGAGAAAATGCTGGTCACCAGCATTTTCTCCTCTTCCCACAATGTTTTCAAAAGGCTTCTTTCTCAGGGTCGTTAAAAGTCGGGATTGAGTGGTAAAGAGTTAACCCTTTACCAAACAATCTAGTTTTTAGCTCCACTGGCCGAAGGCCAGCGGGCTTATGTCATGGCCCGGTGTCCGTCGTGTGTCCGTCCGTCCGTCCATGCGTTAACTTTTACTTCAAACATTTTCTTCTCTGAAACTACCCATCCAATTTTCATGAAACTTCACAGAAATGATCCTGCCATGGTCCTCTTCAGAATTTATTGAAAGAATTTGATTCCTTCGAAAAGTCTGGTTGCCATGGCAACAAAACTGAAAAATATTGGAAATCTTTAAAAATCTTCTTGTCTGAAACCATAAGGCATAGGGCTACCAAATTTGGCATGTAGCTTTATGTAGTAGACCTCTATCAAATTTCTTCAAATTATAGCCCTGGGGTCAAAATTGGCTCTGCCCCAGGGGTCACAACTTTTACATAGGCTTATATAGAGAAAACTTTAAAAATCTTCCTGTACCTAGCCATAAGGCCTAGAGCTACCAAATTTTGCATGTAGCTATATCTAGTGGGCCATTACCAAGCCTGCCAAAATTTTAGCCCTGGGGTCAAAATTGGCCCCGCCGCAGGGGTCACAAGTTTTACATGGGCTTACATAGTGACAACTTAAGAAATCTTTCTGTTTTGATTTTTTTTTCGAAATTAGCCTTGAATCAGGGGTCTTATGTTTTACAGAGGCTTCATATGGACGAAACTTGAAAATCACCTTTTTTATAACCATACAGCATAGACTTGTATTATTTTGGCATGTGGCTTTATCTTGTGGACCTCTACCAGGGTTCAATTATAGCTCTGGGATCAAAAATGGCTTTGCCCTGCGGGTCTCAACTTTCACATGGGCTTTTACAGAGAAAACTTTGTAAGTCTTCATTTTGAAACCATTTGGCTCAGAATTGAAATGTTTAGTATTTATGGTTTATATTTATAAGCTAGTGGAGCGATACAGGGCCATCATGGCCCTCTTGTCTTTATGACTTTAGGGAAGAAGTCTTTTAACATGCTAGCTGCTAAGCGCGACTCGGTGACCTTTTTGCAGACAGTGTAGATCAAGATCAGACTGCATAGAATGTGCAGTCTGATCTTTGATTGACACTGTCCGATAAGAAGTTGTTTCCCCGACCTCCATTAAGTTTTGAAATACCATAATGTTTTTTTGTTTGTACCATTGACTTGAAAGACTCGTTTAAGTTATTGAACAGGATAAGGGTTAAATAAATTATCATTAATCATGAAATTACTAACTCTTTAATTTCTTTCACAATTAACGTTGTTTATGCATAATAAGAGGGTTAAGATCAGACTGTAGTTACCCTTGACTGCTACATGAGTGGAACAAAGTCTGGCAGATGGGCCTGATTATTGTGAAAATCTTGGAGAATAAGACAAAGAATGTTCTTAAGAATGGTTGGTGAATACGGGCCCGGGCTTTAGATTTTGTGCAGTCTAACCTTGATTTACATTGTCTATGAAAGGAACTGAAGTTACCTGTAGCAGGGTTAGATCTGACCTTTGTTCTCTTAAAGCAATGTCTGAATTTCCACAAAGATTTTCAAACGGAATTTTTTTAGCAGTTCTGTTGTGAATAAAGGTAGATACTTAGGTCTGTGATGCACAAAAAATGGGCCTGCATCCAACTGGCCTTGTCTTCCAAGTGTCTATGTCTCATAACTGTTTGTTTTGATGTGATGAAAATAGCTTCCAAACATGTATCTCTGTCATTAGAACTGATACACAGCATTCTTTAGAGTACAGTGCACTTCTGTGTCTGATGTATGTAGAAACCAAAGTACTGAAAGTACTAGAAAAACTTGAAGCTGTGAGAAAATATAATTGTATAAATAACACTTATCAGCTATGGATGATTGACTCTATGCTAAAGTTTTACAACACAAAAAGTTTCTGTTTTGCTCAAATGATGTGTTCCTGTATAGGATTAATGACATAATTTGATGTTTTAGATGAAATTTTAATAAACAAGTCAAGAAAACTTATTAAAGTGAGCCTTTGCAGATAATTAGTAGGATTTTAATGGCATAGTTTAATGTCACTTTACCTCAGAAGCCAACAAATTTCAGATTCTTTCATCACCTTCCTAAGCTGTAATTTAACTCTTTACCTCACGACAAAATTTTAGACTGGTTTAAATTGAAACCATTTGCAGACGACAAATTAAATATTGCTCAAATGATTGGATTTGTTTCTGAATGGTAAGAAAGCATTGTGGGAAAAGGAGAAAATGCTGGTTACCAGCATTTTCTCTTTTCCCCCCAATGTCTTCAAAAGCCTTCTTCACTAGGGCCGTTAAAAGTCGGGACTGTGTGGTAAAGAGTTAAGAGATAAAGCATATGCAGACAGCTTGTTAAATGTGTCACAAATCAATGGATTTGCCTTAGACTTGGTAAAAACATTAAAAGGAAAGGAGATGATGCTGGTTTCTCTGAAACAATGGGATTGTGTGGTGAAGAGTAAAAGTTGTATTATTTCAGTATGAATTCTACATATCAAGGTTTTTTGAAAGGCATTATGATTCTGTTGCTATTCTGTATAATAGTTACATTGCATACTTGTAGCATTCAATGTCGGGGAATATCGGAGAGCAGCAACCAAACTTACATGTCACGATTTCTTCAGACCTGATAATCCGCAGGCTGAGAAAATCAGAACGTGAGTATTGTGTCATCATTAACCAGGTGAAGGTCAAAGTTTATGGAACAAAGTTTCAACAGCATTTAACAGTCAGGCTAATTGAAATGCATTTGAAGTGTCTTTCACAATCTACCTAGAGTGTGGTTTCAATACTTTGAAATGGTATGTGTTGGAAAAAAGACATCTAAGATTAGACTGCAGGTTTCAGTATGACCTTTATCAACACTTTCCGCAAAATTAGGTAAGCATTTTACTAGACATAATGACCTTCTTTTTGAACCTACTTGCAGACAACACAAAAGATGTGACCCATTGAATTTCTTCTTCTTCAGATTTATTTGCTAAATGGTTAGGGCCTTTCACAACTTAAGTTGCCCTTGCAGCCAAGATGAAACTACACTGTCTTTTCCTTGAACTACGCTGTCAGCTGTACTGAGACATTCGGTACAAGAGCAACCTTGAAGTTGCAATTACATATATCTGGTTCTTATTTCTACTCTGAAAATGTCTATTTGACTTATTTGGCATTCGATTCTTTACCATACAACCTTGGTTTTTACAACCTCAAACAAGAATGCTTTTGAAAAACATTGTTGGAAAAGGAGAAAATGCTGGTATCATTTCGAAATACAAATCAGATCATTTGACCCAAATTGATGTGTAGTTTGTAAATACCTTTAATTAAGAAGAGTCCAACATTTTATTGTTTAGGAATGGACATGTTTTCTTGGAGTCCCAAGGCTTTTACGGTTCAGCTTTGTCTACGTTGTCCCTCAACACGTTAGTTCTGTTTTTGCGTCTTGTTTAACCTGAAATCTCTAAATTCTCAGAGAGTAATAGATCAGGATGTCATGGATTTAAGCTTTTACCTTACTTTCCTGACTATTAATGACATTGAGAAAGAAAGCTTTTGAAAACATTGTGTGAAAAGGAGAAAACGCTTTTTCTCTTTACCTAACAATTTTTTCTAACCTTTCAGAGACAAATCTGGTAGTTTGAACCACAGTTTGTCAATGTGCAGATGCTTTTTATTTGGACAAATTTTTCATCTGGTAAAGAGTTAAAGTATGTGCTGTTAATTCAAGTATGACTAGAAACATTCGAAAAGAATAAATGATAAAGTTTTACATCACAGTATCATCATTTTATCTTGTCTTTATTTTGAGAATGAATCTTTGACACATTTTATGGTATTCATAAAGCTATCATGCTGGTGATCTTTATTCCATAAAGCAAGACTCTAATGTTTTTAGATCCTGTGCAATGATTTGAGTGAAACTTAGTATGTACAGTCAACTCTCAGGTCTAAAGGTCAGCTAAACTATCAGACTTCTTTACTAAAACCATGTGACCAAATGTTATCCTTATTAACATTTTCTTTGACTTTTTATACTTGTAAATACAACAGATCTTTAACTAACTTAAGTTATAGTCACAAAAATTGAAAACATGTTAGAAAACCATCTCTCTCCTTTAGTCAGAGTTTGACTAACTTGCATTAGTTGGCATAGGTATAGGTTATTGGAAACAAATCACTCAATCTGTATGATCTCTTTTGTGACCTTTAGGCTGGTGGCACACTGTTCCATAGTAGGCAAGACATAGTAATATGAATTATGGAATATTTTATTTTATGTAAAGTTGCTCCGAACATTTAACAAAACCCAGTCAAAAGCAGAAGCGAGTATGATACCTACAGAAGGTCATACTGTTGTTCAAGATGCCCTTACAAATACATGTGATCCTATGTTTTTATAATCAGGGCTAAAATTTGAATGTTTTATTTGTTATATGTCCATCGATGCGCAATTTTGGGGCAGTGTACCACCTGCATTAGCCTTAAATTGTGACAGTATATACTAAGATTTGTTTTTTAGCCAGAGAGTCCCAAGTAAATGAAATGGACAGTTTCTTTCTGCCAGAAAGCATATTCACCAACCAGTCTTGAGAACATTTTTAGTATTAATCTCAAGAATTTTCTAAATCGGAAAGTAACATAAGTTCTGATCAGCTAAACCAAATTGTTCAGCCAATCGGAAGTTGTGTTACTTTCTAAAGCTAGAATAAGACAAAAAATATTCTGAAGAATGGTTGGTGAAGTCGAGCCATGATATTGCAATTTCAAGGCTATGTCGGTAACAATATCTGACAAAGTATCTAACAATGTAGATCCAAGATCAGGCTATTTTTTCTGTATAGTTTGATCTAGATCAACAGTGTCTGTACAAACATCGAAACCAGTACTTGGCAGTCTATGGAATAACATTTACAGACTTTGTTTGCTTTCAGAAGCGGAATAATCCCAGAACAATCAACCCATCACAAAAATGGATAATACAGCATTACAAAACATTAAAACTGATTACTAACAGTTGGTCTAGGACACTTAATCTTGAATTTGAAAAAAATGAGTTTGCTATTTTTACAGTTTTCAATGTTGGTGAATATAGACGGGCGGCCACGGACAAGTATAGAAGCCATGAATTTTTTGATATCAATAATAAAGAGGCCCTAGCCATTCGACAGTAAGTTAACACACATATGCTGGATGGAACGTAGCTTGTTGGAATAGTTACAGTTGGTAACACACACTTTAGTTTAATGTAAAACCTCAACCCATCTATAGCTGTGGTTAAACCATCTACTCAATAGCACAAAGTTTAAAGAACATCTTGGCTTTATATACATGTAGGAATATTTTATATTCTAAATTTTAATCTGAGAAATGACTGACTGCACCTTCTTTAAAGTTTTTTTTTTTTTTTTCAACTATAGTGTTAGGTTTTTAAGCTTGCTTATCATAAAACTGAATTACCATCTAATGTCAAAAAATTGATATATCAGTAATTACAACTTTGAAAGTTTTAAAAACAAACAGTTTTAAATTTTTCTAATTTACTGTGGAAACATTAGGTTACTGATTAAACCCTTTACCAAACAATCCCGTGTTGTAACAACCCTGAGAAAAGGGCTTTTGAAAAAACTGTGTTTCCCACAATATTTTCGACCTTTTCGGAGCCAAATTTTTTTTTAACTGAGCCATTTTTAATTTGTAATCTGCAACAGCTTTGAATTGGGACAAGTCTGAAATTTTGTCATTTGTAGCTCCCAAGCACAAAGTGCTGAAGGTTAGCTTTAGTAATGCTTGTTGTCTGGGGGTCTACTGTATATTTTGTGGTATCAATATTTGGTTGAAGAGGTCAAATATTGGATACTTGTGATTTAATTCAAGAGCACAAGTTTCAAGATGATTATCACCATTGTTTCAAAGCTAAGGTCAAAACACAAGTCACCTTCTGCACACCAGCAGGCAGATTGGTTATCAGATCTTTATAAAACCCTATAAGGATCTATGTTTCCATAATGTTCTAGATTAAGTTCAGAATTTGGTCATATGAGGACAAAACTGAGTAACAAGGTTAACTTGATGAAAAGAATTTGTTAGCTCTTTATCAAACAACAATATTTTAGAATGGTCCAAATTGAAAGCATTTGCAAATTAAATGTGGCTCAAATCACAGGGATTTTTAGCGTTTTTAGTTCCACTGGCCGAAGGCCAGCAGGCTTATGTCATGGCCTGGTGTCTGTCGTGCGTCCGTCGGTGCGTGCGTGCGTCCGTCCGTGGGTTAACTTTTATTTCAAACATCTTCTTCTCTGAAACTACCCATCCAATTTTCATGAAACTTCACAGAAATGATCCTGCCATGGTCCTCTTCAGAATTTCTTGAAAGAATTTGATTCCTTCAAAAACTCTGGTTGCCATGGCAACAAAACTGAAAAATATTGGAAATCTTTAAAAATCTTCTTGTCTGAAACCATAAGGCATAGGGCTACCAAATTTGGCATGTAGCTTTATGTAGTAGACCTCTATCATGTTTCTTGAAATTATAGCCCTGGGGTCAAAATTGGCTCTGCCCCAGGGCTCACAAGTTTTACATAGGCTTATATAGAGAAAACTTTAAAAATCTTCTTGTCTGAAACCATAAGGCATAGGACTACCAAATTTGGCATGCAGCTTTATGTAGTAAACCTCTATCATGTTTCTTGAAATTATAGCCCTGGGGTCAAAATTGGCTCTGCCCCAGGGGTCACAAGTTTCACATAGGCTTATATAGAGAAAACTTTAAAAATCTTCCTGTACCTAGCTATAAGGCCTAGAACTACCAAATTTTGCATTTAGCTTGATCTAGTTGGGGTCTACCAAAAGTGCCCAAATTATAGTCCTGGGGTCAATTTGGCCTCATGCTTGAGGGAGGGGGGGGTTGGGGTTCACAAGATTTACATAGGCTTACATAGGGAAAACTTTTAAATCTTGGTGTACATAGCCATAAGGCTTAGGCTACCAAATTTTGCATAATTATAGCATTATCTAGTGGACAACTACAAAGAGGGCCCAAGTTACAGCCCTAGGATCAAGTTTGGCCCTGCACCAGGGGTCACAAGTTTTACATGGGTTTATGGAGTGAAAAGTTCAGAAACCATCTTGTTACTAGCCATAAGGCCAAGAACTCCCAAATTTGGCATGTTATTCTTCTAATACACATATTCTCCATTTAGTTCGACTGTAGCCCTGGGGGCAAAGTTTTATAAGGGCTTATATAGTGAAGACTTCTCTTCGTGGTTTATATTTATAAGCCAGTGGAGCGATACAGGGCCATCATGGCCCTCTTGTTTATGTTTTACATGTGGTTTCATGGAACCAAAATCCGACCAATGAAATGCCTCGATACATTTTGATCACGTGACAACAATTATGGCTGCTTCCTTTAAATTTGAGTGAATCGATCAAACATCGGACGATTTGGAGCTGTATTCTTTGTGTTATTATTAAACAACGAAGGTTGGTTAATGATATTTACTTGTTTTATCAAACCGATAAGTATTTTGGCCATGATCTTGTACAGAATAGTAGATTTACTCTGACAAGCGCACTGAACGAACCCGTATCGGACCAAACAATTTCGACCTATTTGTCGAGAAACCGGCTTCTGTAGCACAAATCATTGAACGTTTAGTCATGAAACCACGTTATTTTTCGCTAGAAAAATGTGTAATGAGCTAGATAAAGTAGACCTTATGTGATTATCTGTAAAATTGACGAAGTAACTTGTGTTTTTGTGATGACAAGTAGACTTTGCCGATAACGTCAGTTGCATCCCTTGTATTATATATACATGTAAAACATAAAAAACGCTAAAAATCCCTGTGGCTCAAATGATTGGATATGTTTCCTGAAAGATACATAAACATTGTGGGAAAAGGAGAAAATGCTGGTTACCAAAATTCTGATTTCCCATGCTCGTTAAAACTCAGGATTGTGTGGTAAAGAGTTAATTTCCATCTTTAGAAAACAGTCCCATGTTTTGGCTACCTTGAGGAAGAAGGCTTGTGAAAACATTTGGGGAAAAATATGTTTCACATTTAAACTTAGTTATGTATGCCACCAGTGTTAACTGCACAAAACTTTACCCTCTCTGCTTTGCAAAGACCACTCGGATAAGAATAACCTTCAAGTTGTAATTATTTGATTCTGACTAAAAATGCCTATAGATTTATTCACTGCTCAACGTTAATATCAGCTCTTTGAACTTCATATTTATCCAGACTACATAGTTTTAAACATTCATCTACTACTTTTCTAAATGGTAACTGTGTTGAAATTGAATAATGCTTGCTAAAAACTTAGATCAGTGGAAGGCCTCGATTTGTATCCAAACTTTGTGAATTTGTTGAAATATTTTTTTTATGTGATATCTAGGCTGAAACTTTATGGTATTTACTCAAAAACAGGGGTCAAAATTGATGAAGTATAGTGGAAGCATACCGGGGCCCATATTTATTGTCCAGTCTTCAAGAAACTTTGTCCGCTTGGCATGGTATGATGTCTCCTGACAGCTCTTTTCTCCTCGTACTTTTTCAGCAAATGATAGTAAATACAATTTGAATCCTTAGAGCACCTTCCACAATCATTGCAACCAGTGTAGATCAAGATCAGATTGCACAAAAATGCAGTCTGATCTTTGATCTGCACTTGCTGCTTTGCTGAGACATTTTCCAGACAAGAACAACTTTGAAATTGTGTTAAACCCTTTACCACACAATCCCATCTTTTAATGACCCCAAGAAAGAAGCCTTTTGAAAACACTGTTGGAAAAGAAGAAAATGCTGGTAACCAGAAATTTCTTCTTTTCCCACGATGTTTTCTACCCTTTAAGAGACAAATTTTATGTTTCAAGCTACATTTAAAATGTTGTCTGCAAATGCTTTCAATTTGGACTAGTCTACATTTTTGTTGTTTGGCAAAGTGTTAATAGCCTTTTATGTTTAGACTGAAAATATTTGTAGGGTGAATTTGGTGCTCTAGGAGTCAAAGAGTGTTACGAGTAACAAGGAAAAAACTAGTCCTCTTTATTAGACTTCATTTAGCAAACTCTTGAAAAAAATGAACAACAGAGAACTGGATAGATTCTGGGATTCTTTCTAAGCAGAAAGTGAACAAACACTTTTTAACCACATTATAATCATGTAACGTTCCACAAGCAGTAAAAAAAATAAGAACGTGACATTGTCTTATATAGATTGTTTCACAAATAGATTGCTTCTTTATGAATATTGTGTCAAAAAAGATTGCCTGTTTTTAGCTCACCTGAGCACAAAGTGCTCAGGATGAGCTATTGTGATCACTCACCGTCCGTCGGCGTCCGTCGTCCGTCCGTCCGTCCGTCGTCCATCAGTCCACATTTTTTTGTTTACACTCTAGCATCTACAAATATTAACCAATCAGCACCAAACTTGGTCAAAATGTATATGACCATAAGATCTCGGATGAGTTCGAATATGCTTGTAATCGGACCAGAACAACTGGAGTTATTTGCCCTTGAATTAGAAAAATTGCTATGTTTGACTTTGTTTACACTCTAGCATCTACAAATATTAACCAATCAGCACCAAACTTGGTCAAAATGTATATGACCATAAGATCTGGGATGAGTTCGATTATGGGTGTAATCGGACCAGAACGACTGGAGTTATTTGCCCTTGAATTAGAAAAATTGCTATGTTTGACTTTGTTTACACTCTAGCATCTACAAATATTAACCAATCAGCACCAAACTTGGTCAAAATATATATATGACCATAAGATCTCAGATGAGTTCGATTATGGGTGTAATCGGACCAGAACGACTGGAGTTATTTGCCCTTGAATTTAAAAAATTGCTATATTTGACTTTGTTTACACCCTAGCATCTACAAATATTAACCAATCAGCACCAAACTTGGTCTAAATATATATGACCGTAAGATCTCGAATGAGTTTGATTGTAGGTGTAATAGGACCAGTTATTGCTGTGTCATGGAAAAAGGGGGCTTGACGTATATTTTCATTGTGGACCAATATCTCTTTAACTACAGGACAAAATGTCATGAAACTTCATCTTCTTATTGTTTATTGCAAGCCACAGACAATAGTTATTTGTTTTTATTTCATGAAACGCCATGTCATGAAAAAAGGGGGCTAAATGTTTAATTTCGTCATGGACCAATGACCATCTGTTTGTCCATCTTTCAGGACAGATATCTTCTAAAATCCTTGACAAAAATTAATAGAAATTCATGCAGGTGTTCCTAATGATGTCTGCTGATATTTATTGTTTTTTTTTTCCTTTTTGATATCAAATACTGTCTCATAGGAAAAAGGGGCTTCATGTATATTTCTGTTAAGGATCAATATACATGTATCTTCAACTCAAAATCCTGGACAAAAATTTTGAAACTTCATACATGTGATCCTTATGATAGTCCGCCAATATCATTAGTTTAGCTTTTTAGCTCACCTGAGCACATAGTGCTCAGGGTGAGCTATTGTAATCGATCGTTGTCTGGCGTCCGTCTGTCTGTCCGTGTGTCCGTCCGTCCGTCCATGAACAATTACTTAAAAAATCTTCTCCTCTGAAACCGCCCAACAGATTTCAATGAAACTTCACAGAAATGATCCTTAGATGATGCACTTTCAGAATACTTCAAAGATTTGAATTCCATGAAGAACTCTGGTTGCCATGGCAACCGAGAGAAAAAACTTTAAAAATCTTCTTGTCCCAAACCGTAAGGGCTAGAGCTTTCATATTTGGCATGTAGCATCATCTAATAGCCCTCTACCAAAATTCTTCAAATTATGGCGCTGTTGTTGAAATTGGCCCTATGTTGTGGGTTCTCGGATTTCACATAGAGATAAAGAGGGAAATCTTTAAAAATCTTCTTGTTTACACTCTAGCATCTACAAATATTGACCAATCAGTACCAAACTTGGCCACAATGTATATGCCCATAAGGTCTCAGATGAGTTTGATTTTGAATCAAATCCAATCAGAACATCAGGAGTTATTTGCCCTTGAATTTGCAAAAATTACTGAATCTGACTTTGTTTACACTCTAGCATCTACAAATATTACTCAATCAGCACCAAACATTGTCAAAGTGTGTGTGATCATAAGATCTCAGATTAGTTCAATTATGGATCTAATCGGACCAGAACTGTCTGAGTTGTCTGCCCTTGAATTAGAAAATTTGCCATATTTGACTTTGTTTACACTCTAGCATCTGCAAATATTGACCAATCAGTACCAAACTTGGTCAAAATATATATTCCCATAAGGTCTCGGAAGAGTTCAGTTATGGGTCAAATTGAACCAGAACATCCAGAGTTATTTGCCTTTGAATTGGACAAAATTTCCATATTTGACTTTGTTTACACTCTAGCATCTACAAATATATACCAATCAGTACCAAACTTGGTAAAGATTTATATTACCATAAGATCTTGGATGGATTTTGATTATGGGTCTTATTAGACCCAAACAACATGAGTTATTTGCCCTTCAATTAGAGTTGCTGTATTTGACTTCGTTTACTCTGTAGCATCTACATGTATATATAATGCAAACTGAAAAATCTTTATGTTTAAACACAAAATGCGTAGAGCTATGATACTTTGCATGAAGCATCATCTTGTGGACCTCAAGAAATTTTGCACACAAGATGCCCCTGGGATCATTACAGGTCCAGCCGCGGGGCTTAGACGTTTGTACTTAGGTATCTTTCGTGCAACTATAAGAAAATTTTCTGGGTAACCAAAGGCCTAGACCTCTGTTAAAGTTGTGAGTTGTCTCTCTTTCATAATCATTTGGCCTTGAACTTCAGTATTTGGTATTTATCTTCATGTTAACCTGTACTGCTTAGTACTCAGGTGAGCGATATAGGACCATCATGGTCCTCTTGTTTATATATTGTGCCAAATAGATTGCTTCTTTATGAATATTGTGCCACCTAGATTGCTTCTTTATGAATATTGTGCCAAATAGATTGCCTCTTTGAGAATATTGTGCCTAATAGATTGCCACTTTTTGAACATTGTGCCAAATAGATTGCATCTTTATGAATATTGTGCCAAAAGATTGCCTCCTTATGAATTTTGTGACAAATACTTAGAGTGATCATGGTGTTTTTTTTGACTTACTTCTCCATCTTCATTAACACTTTACCACACAATTCTGACTTTTAACGACCCTGAGAAAGAAGCCTTTGGAAAATATTGTGGGAAAAGGAGAAAATGATGGTAATCAGCAATTTCTCTTTTTCCCAGAATGTTTTCTAACCTTCGCAATATGACTTTCAAGCTACAGTGATTTTGTCGTCTGCAAATGCTCTCAATTTGGACAAGTCTAGAATGTTGTTGTTTGGTATAGACTTTATAGCAGTAGAATGTGCTCAACTCAAGAGCCTCAAACATTAACCATTGGGCTGCTAAGGGTGACTCAGTGCACTGTTGTGGGCAGTGTAGGGCAAGATCAGACCACACAAAATGTGCCATCTGATCTTAAATCTAAACTGATATTTTGAAAATTTTTCCTGAGAAAACAGCTCTGAAATTGCAAAATTTTTAGTTCTTACCATAGCATGGAAATGATAACAAAGTTTTAGAATCAGAAAAATTGACACCATCTGCAGAAGACAACTAAATTGTAGATCAAATGAAATGGTAACACAATTTTAGGAATGGAAAAATCAACAACATCTGCAGTAGATAAATAAAATGTCATTCAAATGATGGAATTTATCTCTGATGGGTTGGAAACAGTTGTAGGAAACGGAGAAAATAATGATTGCAAATATTTTCAAAATCCTACTTCCTCAGGATCCCCAGAAATTGTCTGGTTAATTTATAATTGAGCCATGCTCTGGCAAAAGGGGGCTTAATGTATCTCTGTGATCCATAATACCAAGCTAGTCAGAACATAGTATGGATCCATAAAATCTGTTTTGTATAACAACCAACTGAATCATGAAGTACACTGTGGTCCTTTGACATGCAGAAAATTTACTAAAAGCAGAAAGCTTTGGGCCAGGTCACCCTGGGCAGTCCATGCAGGCTGACCTGACTGCACAGGCTGACCTTGGTGGATACATTTTGCACTTGCAATAAGCCCCCTTTTTATAGAGCATGGCTCAGATTATTATGAATTTGATGTATGCTTCCCCAACAGAGCACTGTATGTTGTCTCTGGAATTTTAAGTCTTTTCTTAAAAAAAACTCAACAGGTTCTACAATGTTTTAAGTGTCTTGAATGGTAGATACAGTTTTTATTTTTGCTCATCTTGTGAACTCAGTGCTCCAAGATGAGTCGTTGTGATCCTATTTGTCTGCCATCCTTTTGTCTGACCATCCATCAATCTGTCTGTTGGTCAGTTTTTGTGTTTACCTCTTATCAAACGGAAAAATTATACATCAGTCCAAATTGAAAGCATTTGCAGACCACAAACTAAAGAAGGCTGAAATGACAAAATTTGACCTTGGTAGGGTGAAAACATTGTAGGAAAAGGAGAAAATGCTGGTTACCAGCATTTTCTCCTTTTCCCACATTATTTCAAAAGTCTTCTCCGTCAGGGTTGTTAAAATTGGGGTTTGTGTAGTAAAGCTTTAACCCTTTACCACACAATCCTGACTTTTAACGACCCTGTAGAAGAAGGCTATTGAAAACATTGTAGGAAAAGGAGAAAATGCTGGTAACCAGCATTTTCCCCTTTTCCTACAATGTTTTCAGCCCTTTAAAAGACAAATTTCATAATTTGTGCAACATTTAATTTGACATTCACAAATGCCTTCAAATTGGATTACTCTAAAATTTTGTCCTTTGGTAAAGAGTTATATGAAATAATTTTACAGAAATGCTTCTAGGATGTCTCTGTACCATACTTACTTTATACTGTTGCTTTCCACTAAACAACTGGCAGCTAGTGCTAAAACCATAGGATCTTTTAACTCTTACCACACAACAAAATTCTGGACTATTTCAATTTCAAGGCATTTGCAGACGAAAAATTCAACTTTGGTACAAATGAGATTAAAGTCTCTGATAGAGCAGAAAACTTTGTAGGAAAAGGAGAAAATGCTGGTTACCAGCATTTTCTCCTTTTCCCACAATGTTTTCAAAAGCCTTCTTTCTTAGGGTCATGGAAACCTGGATTTGTTTGGTAAAGGGTCATCTAGGTCTCCAACACCAGTGGCAGGGTTTTTGATTTTGAAATTAGGAATGCTTCTTGGATGACCCAAAAACAAAATTGCTCACACTGTTAGGCTTTTTTGAACAAGTTGTTAACCAGAGCTAAAATCAGAACAAAAATCTTTTAACAATTTCTTTTCCAAAACAAAGAATTTTGAAAAACAATTGATTTTGAAGGAAAGTTCCTGAAAGATACATTTATACTCCTTTTCGGCCAGTTTCTAGCCCATTTCATCTTTGGTTTATCAAACTAAAATCAGTCTTGTATCTTCATTCCAAATGTTGCCCCTGACAGTTGTGAGGTTGCATAGATTATGACCAATGCATTTCATTTTCTGGAGGCCATCAAAGAAATCACTGTTGTGACGGTTCTGGTTTTAAAATGAAGATTTTTGATATATGTATTTTTCCCTTACACCATAATATATCGGTAATTTATCTATGTTTACACAGCTAATTTCTGAACCATTCTACAGTCTATCAAATTTCAAAGTTTTTTTCTTTCTGGCAGTAAGGATGTATCATTAAGTTGTCTTACAGCAAAGTTAGTCAAACCTTTCTTCTCCACTGTATAAGAGATCTGAAAATAAAAAAAAATCAAACTACTAGTGGAGGGATTGTGAAATGATTTCACAGGAATAATCCCTAGGTTACCCCTACACAAAATAGTACTCAAACCATTTTTCAGGATAGCCTTCACAGCAAAATAGAAAAATTTTTAACCCTTTATCGAACAACAAAATATTAGACTGGTTGAAATTGAAAGCATTTGCAGATGACAAAACAAAAGTAACTTAAAAACTGAAATTTGTTTTGGTAAGGGTAGAAAACATTGTGTGAAAAGGAAAAAGTGCTGGTTACCAGCATTTTCTACTTTTCCCACACTGTTTTCAAGTGGCTTCTTTCTCTGGGTCATTAAAAGTCGGGATTGTGTGGTAAAGGGTTAACTGTTTACTACACAGTTCAGAGTTTTAACGACTCGAACAGAGAAGGCCATGGAAACCATTGTAATAACCAGCATTTTCAACTTTTCCCACAAGGTTTTCTTCCCTTCCAAGAACAAAATTTCAGTGTTTGAGTCATAGTTATTTTGCCGTCTGCAATTGCTTTCAATCTGGACAAGATTTTTTCATGTGGTGAAGAGTTAAACAATATCTCTGCCTTAACCCTTTACCAAACAATACCTGGTTTTCACGACCCTGGGAAAGAAGACTTTTGAAAACATTGTTGGAAAAGGAGAAAATGCTGGTAACCAGCATTTTCTCTTTTTCCCACAATGTTTTCTACCCTATCAGAGAGCTTAAGCTCATTTGTACCAATGTTGAATTTGTTGTCTGCAGATGTTTTGAATTTGAAAGAGTCTAAAATGTGTCGTTTGGGAAAGGGTTAATAATATTGAGGTATTGTGGAATAATTCCAGAGTAAAACTTTTGTGTTTCTTTACCAAAATTGCCTCAATTCTTCTGCTCAGCTGACAGGAACAGTAGAATGCACCCATTATTTCCCTATGTTTCATTTGAACACTTTGGATCAGGTGAGCGACCAAACTGCAACCCTCTTGTACATAAAAAGATACTCTATAGTTGCATGAGGTACTCGCTTGCCTACTTGACCGTTGCTCAACATTTTGTTGAAAAGGTGTTTCATCGAAATCCATGTATGGTTTAACGCTTTACCACACAATCCCGACTTTTAACGACCCTGAAAAAGAAAGCTTTCGAAAACATTGTGGGAAAAGGAGAAAATGCTCGTAACCAGCATTTTCTCCTTTTCCCACAATGTTTTCTACCCTTCCTAAAACAAATTTAAATTTTTGAGTAACATTTATTTTGTCGTCTGCAAGTGCTTCCAAATTGGACAAGGCTAAAATTTTGTCGTGTGGTAAAGGGTTAAAATACCGATTGCTAAATTCCTAGATTTACTTCATGAAAAGCTTTGTCTGGAAGGAAGATTTGAGCTAAAATTCGTCTGGGTTAGGGTAAGGGTCAGGGATAGGGATCTTTTTTGACAAACGCAGTTTTCAACGAAATGTCGCGGATCCTACCGGACATATTTGGTGCTAGGCAGTAGATTTAGAATTGTTGATAGTTTAGAATAGTCACCTATTAACTCTTAAAGATATATCTATACATGTTTTCAGCCATTTTTTAAACTCTTTACCTTACAATCCCGAGTTTTGTCAACACTGAAGGAGACAGCTCTTGAAAACATTGTGGGAAAAGGAGAAAATGCTGGTAACCAGCATTTCCTCCTTTGCCCACAATAATTTTTACCCTTTCAAAGACATATCCCATTGTTTTACCTACATCCACCTTATTGTCTTTAAATTCTTTTAGTGTAGGCAGGTCTAAAATTTGTGATGGGGTAAAGAGTTAATCCATTTCACCTTTTTGTTCTCAAACTATAATCATTCTTGTATCTTCATGCCAAATGTTGCCCCTGTTGCAAGGTTGCGTAGATTATGACTGATAGAAAATGCCTTTCACTTTCTGGAGGCTGTCAAAGAAATCACTGTTGTGACATTTCCAGTTTTGAATCAAAAATTTCCAATATATGTTCCCTTCCCTATATATATGGGTATGGTAATTTATTTATGTTTACAGAGCTGACTAAATTCTGAACCATTCTACAGTCTATCAAATTTTAACATTGTTTTTGTGTTTTTCTCACAGGCTGTCAGGATGTATCTTTAAAGGGCCAAAAAAATCCAACAGACATATCTGACTTGAAATAAGACCCAATTAATTGCAATTTAATGGTTGCTTTGTGTAGACCAAAGATCAGACTGCATGTTTTGTGCAGTCTGATCTTGATCTACATCAACTGCAAAACAACTGTTAAGGGTTATTTTGACAGTTATTTCTATGACAATAACATGCACCTAGTTAGCTCCACTGGCTGACGCCATCAAGATTATGTCATTGCCCTCATCTCTGTCATGTGCCAATCTGTTTGTACATGTGTATGTATGTGTGCTTGTAGTAACTTTTATCTTAACTCTTTACCAAACAACAAAATTTTAGACTTTTCCAGATCAAAAGCATTTGCAGACAACAAAACAGATGTTGCAATACTTAGGGAATTTTTCTTTGAAAGCGTAGAAAACATTTTTGGAAAAGGAGAAAACGCTAGTTACTAGCATTTTCTCCATTTCCCCCAATGTTTTCAAAAGTCCTTTTCCTTGGGGTGGTTAAAACTCAGAATTTGTGTGGTAAAGGGTTAACCTTCTTCCTAGAAACTACTGGCCTAACCTGAACAAAAAATGCAGCCTGATCTTTGATCTACACTGTCCGCTTAGCTGAAACTCTGCAGACAAAAGCAACCATGAAATTGCAATTTTTGGGGTAGTGTTTCTGGGATGAAAATGTCTGATAGGTTTATTTCTAAGGGTTTAACCTCTTCCCAGAAACTACTGGCCTAACTTGAACTTTATTTTATACAAAAGTCCCTTCCATGGTACTTTGTAGAATTAAAAAAAAAATTCCACAAAAAACTTTCCCACAATGTTTTCAAAGAAGATAATGCTGGTTACCTGTATTTCATATCTTTGTCTTGTTTGTCTGGTCTTTGTATGTTATCAGCAAATGCAGTGTCAGTTGCCACAATTTGGCATACTTGTTATATAAAGCTCACTTTTCAAGTTCTTTTACTTGACAACTAGCCCTGAGGCTTACAAGTACAACTTAATGCTCTTTTGCAAACACTGTAGATCAAGACCACACTGTGCAAAGTGTCCAGTCTGATCTTGGACCTACACTGCTCATTTTTTTATGAGATTTTTTCAGGCAAAAAGAACTGACAAATCACAATATTTAGGTTTTCACTATTGGCTGGAAAATTCCACTGAAAGTTTATTTAGCAGTTAGAGAAGCTTGAGAAGTACCATTGAGTATCTGTAATTAGCAATCTTTCCAGGCTAAATTAACAGTTAGATCTGCTTCAGTGGGCTTGTAGACTAGTTTTACCTCATCTGATAAACACATTAACCCTTTACAACACAATCCAGACTTTTAACGACTCTTGGAAAAAAGTCTTTTGCAAACATTGTAGGAAAAGAAGAAAATGCCGGTGACCTGATTTTCGTCTTTTCCCACAATGTTTTCTACCCACTCAAGACAAATTCAATCATTTTAGCCACATTTAAATTGTCGTCTGCAAATTCTTTCAATTTGGACAAGTCTTGGATTTTGTCATATAGTTAAGAGTTAAGGCATTAAGAGGTAAACAGTCAACAAATTTTAGACAGGTCCAAATTGAACGCTTTTGCAGATGTCAAATAAGGTATATTTGAAATGATTGGGTTTGTCTTTGACAGGATGGAAAAATATATGCTGGTTACCAGCATTTTCCTCTTTTCCCTCATTGTTTCTTGCCCTGAAAGACAAATCTCTTCATTTGAGCAACATTGCAACAAGTTGTCGTCCTTAACTTTTTACCACACATTCCTGACTTTTAACGACCCTTTGAAGGAGTCCTTTTGAAAACATTGTGGGAAAAGGGGAAAATGCTGGTAACCAGCATTTTCTCCTTTTCCCACAATGTTTTCTTGCCTTCCCTAAACAAATTTCAAGTTTTGAGTTACATTTATTTTGTTGTCTGCAAATACTTGCAATTTGGACTGGTCTAAAATTTTGTCGTTTGGTTAACTTTCAATTTGGACAAAACTAAAGTTTCGACTGTAAAAAAAAGAAAAACAATAAAACAACTAGCTCCTTCTCCTCCTATAACAGAGGAGGAATTTTTTAAATAACTTGGCAGGAAATATGGAAAACAAGATAACTCTTAAAATTTAAAAAAGAAATAATTACATGAAAATAATAAATCATAAAAACAATCAATTTTTTTTTCTACTTTCCCATATGTTTTTCAAGATAAGTTTTTGTTTGACAACAAAAGTATTCTCTCTTGCCAGGAATAGAGACAGTAGAAGATGAATTATTTTAGACATGATGTATTTTGCTCATGCACTTCAAAGATAAGGGGTCTTTGGTAGCTTAGTGTTAAATTAACCCTTTACCACACAATCCCGAGTTTTAATGACCCTGAAGTAGAAACCTCTTGAAAACATTGTGGGAAAAGGAGAAAATGCTGGTAACCAGCATTTTCTCCTTTTCCCACAATGTTTTCTACCCTATCAGAGACATAATCCATCATTTGAGCCAAATTTAAATTGTCATCTGCAAATGCTTTGAATTTTTGGACAAGTTTACATTTTTGTTGTTTGGTAAAGAGTTAAGGTAAAATATGATGGCTACAAGCATTTTTTCCTTTTCTCACAATGTTTACAAAAGCTTTTAAATTCTTTAAATTATGGTCATAAAACACCAGATCATACTGATAATATCGGATATACATTTTTGCAGGAAATGTGCTTTGATGGCTATAGATGATGCCTGCAAATTTCTGAGCAATGGTGGGGAAGTGGCTGTAAGTATATATCACTTGGTTATATTATAACTCTGTATCGGAAAACAACAAATTTTTAAACTCTTCTACATCTTATAGCATTTGCACACAGAAAATTAAATGTAGCTGTATTGATTTGTTTTGAAAATGTGATTTGAAATGCAGTTTGTTTTGAAAAGGATATAAAAGTTTATGGGAAATGGAGAAAATGATAAAAGGTATTTGCTCCTATTCAAACAATGTTGTAAGAGCCAAGCAATGATGAAACCAAGGGAACTCTAAAATAATTTGAGCCATGCTCTGTAAAAAGGAGGCTTAATGCATCTGCAAAACTTTTGCTATTGGTAAATTTTCTGTATGTCCAAGGACCATTCTACCTCATGATAAAGTTGGTTGTGGAAAAAAAGACTATTATGGATCCATGATTATTTGATGGCTTTTTAGGTATAACTCGTCAGAGAGGTGCATTTTTGTCAGAATGTGGATCATTTATTTGTTGCTATATATGAACTGAAGTACATTTGAAAGCAACATAAATACCTACAAGTGACATAAAGCAGTAACATAGAGCAGTACAAGTGACATATAGCACAAACATAGAGCAGTACAAGTGACAAAGCAGTAACATAGAGCAGTATAAGTAATAATAATAATAATAATAATCATGTTAAGACAATCATATATATCTTATATTCTACATGGCCCTCTAATAAAGTATAAAAAAGCACACCTGCGCAGCCACACAATGCCCCCTCCCCCCCTCTCTCTCTCTCTAATACTCACTCTCACTCTCTCATTCAAGCATGACCCCCCCCCCCCCAAAAAAAAAGCAATAAATAAATATATATACACTACCTCAAATACACCCACTCATTTATACTTACACATACGAGTGCACATATACATAATTAGACATATATACATACATATTCATGAAACTTATTGTGTTATTGTAATTCGTTAATCTGACAGATACTCACAGTTAGCTTAAACACAGAATTACTGTTTATGATAAAGATAATACTTTTTCAATTTCTCCTTAAATGTTTGAAGTCGTGGCTCATTTCTAATGTCTATCGGAATGTCGTTCCATACAATAACACTAAAATAAGAAAAACTGTCCTTGTATACATGTATATTTGTTTTGGGGGCTTTTCTTAAAACTAGATCATTGTTAGTCCCAGACCGTAATGTGTAGTTATCATTTCTAGACACGTGGATTATATCTAACATGTATTCCGGAGCTCTATGATTGATTGTTTTATAGATAAGCACTGCAGCATGATATTTACATCGATTTGAGAACGATAGCCAACACAATTCTTTGAATAATTCAAGTGATGGTGATCTTATGGGCTTGCCGAGTATCAGTTTAGCTACTCGCCTCTGAAGTGTAGATACTTTGTTACTATAACCCTTTTCGTTTTTGCCCCATATTATACAACAGTAACCAAAAATAGGTAATACGTATGAATTGTAAAAAAGCATTTTCACCTCCTTTGATAAGTAATACGTTATATTTTTGAAAAGAGCTATTTTCTTTTTCAGCCCTTTACATACATAATTTATTTGAGTATGCCATTTTAAATGATTATCAACATAGATGCCGAGAACCTTTTGTGTACTAACATTTTCCAGCGGTACACCATTAATACTTACGTGAATTCTTTTATCATTTGATATTTTTTGTTTCGATCCAATTAACATACATTTTGTTTTTGCGGGATGTAAAGACATGTTATATAGCATGCACCAGTCCTGTATCTTTGAAAGACTTTCCTGAAGTTTATTTTCTATTGTCACTAGTTCATAACCAGACTTATACAGGGTGGAGTCATCTGCGTAAAGATCAATGTCAACATCAGGACAGGAAAATGTTAGATCATTTATGTAAATGAGAAATAAAAGGGGATCAAAGATCGAACCCTGAGGTACCACAGATTTTATTATTTGTAAGTCGGATTTAAACTTTCCAAGTTTTATGATCTGCCTCCTGTTAGACAAATAAGACTCAAGTAGATCAATAGTTTTATCTGTAAAGTGATATAGCTTCAGTTCATGTAAAAGAATCTGATGATCAACAAGGTCAAACACTTTTCTTAAGTCTAGGAAAACTGTTCCAATAAATTTACCGTCATCTACATCTGCAAGCCAAGCGTCAATCAATTTAGATAAGGCTGTTGTACAAGAATGGTTTTCTCTGAACCCAGACTGAGAATGGTTTAATACGTTTGTTTTTTCAAAGAAAATTTGAAGTTGAGTAGCAATATGTCGTTTGAAAATTTTTGATATTGTGGGTAAAATTGAGATCGGCCTATAGTTATTAGGATCATTTTTATCACCTGTTTTAAAAATTGGTATTACGCGAGCTATTTTCATCTCATCAGGATATATTCCAGAAGCAATACTATTGTTTATTATGGATGCAATTGTCGGAGTTATGATATCTCCGCACTGTTTAATAGTTTTTGCACTCAGGCAATCCAAACCTGTGGCTTTGTTTACGTCCAGTTTTCTTATAAGGCCATGCACCTCATGCGCAGAAATGAATTGAATACTGAATCTTTTTTGCCCTAATTTGTCATCAAGGATGTTTTCAAGAAATTGAAAACCACTTTTTGAAAATATTGTCTTTGTTACAGTATCAGATATACTCACAAAATGTTTGTTTAATTCATTAATTATGTTCAGATTCCCTTCAATTACTGAATCCGACTTGGTAATTTTTTTAGATATCGGTAAATCATCTGATTGTTTAATGTTTGCTATATTTTTAAGATTCTTCCATATTTTCTTTGAATTCTTGTTATCTTCTATTGCTTTGTTGAAATAATTTTTCTTACTCTTTTTAATCATGTAAGTAACTTTATTTCGGAGCATTTTGTACACGTCATGATTACCAATTTTATGTGCTTTATCTCTACCAAACATCATTTCCTTTATTTCTTTATTGAAGCAATCGGGCTGATGCGTACGTTTTATCCGTTTCTGTTTTATTGGGGCATGACTGGATAGAACTGAGTGAAGAATATCATAAAACTTGGAGAGAGCTTCGTTAGGATCCACTATCATTTCAGTGCAGTCTATCCCAGAATGTAATAGATCATGCATGAATTTGTCATTACTGAAATTTTTATAACACCTATATTCCATGGTTTCGTGATTGTGACTCACCTGGATTGAGTCTGCAGGTGCTGACATTCGTGTAAAACAAACTGGGTAGTGATCACTTACAGAGAGAGATGATACAAAGATTTCACAAGTGTTCTGAATAGAATTCGTGTAAATATGATCAATTATACTCGAACTCTTTAATTAAAAGTGACATAAAGCAATAACATAGACTGGTACGAGTGACATGAAGCAGTAATGTAGAGCAGTACAAGTGCCATGGAGCAGTGACATGGAGTGGTAAAGGTGACATGAAGTAGTAACATAGAGCAGTACAAGTAACAAAGCAATAACATAGAGCAGTATGAGTGACACGAAGCAGTAATGTAGAGTAGTACAAGTGACATGAAGCAGTACAAGTAGAGCAGTACAAGTGATATGAAATAGTAACATAGAGCAGCACAAGTGACAGAAAGCAATAACATAGAGCAGTACAAGTGACATAAAGCACTACTTGTACCACAAGTTTTAACCCTTTACCACACAACCCTGAGGTATGACAACCCTAAGAAAGAAACCATTTTAAAAAACTGGGGGAAAAGGAGAAAATGCTGGTAACCAGCATTTTCTCCTTTTCCTAATACGTTTTCTTTCCTATCAAAGACAAATTCCATCGTTTGAGCCTCATTTGAATTGTTGTCTGCAAATGCTTACAATTTGGACAAGTCTACATATTTCTTGTGTTGTAAAGAGTTAAAGATATTATCATTGAACCATCAAAGATTATTCCCCTCATCTTACTTTCTTAAATTGAGAAATGCATTTATCTTTTCAGGTTGTTGATGCAACAAACACAACACGAGAAAGACGTAAACTGCTGGTTGAACTGATCTGTGAGAAACATGATTTCCGGCTGTTCTTTGTGGAATCTATATGTGACGATGTCAATATTATTGAAGCAAATATATTGGTTAGTAAAAGAGTACAATGGACATATAGGATCATAGGATCTGGCATGAGTTGGTGTTTTAGATAAAATTTTATAAAAGGAGTCTATAAAAAAATGTTATTAAGGGAGCCTTTGGCAGTCCTAATAACATTTTTAGCTCACCTTAGCACAACGTGCTAAAGGTGAGCTATTGTGATCGCCCTATGTCCGGCGTCCGTCATCTGTCGTCTGTCGTCCGTCAACAATTTCTTTAAACATCTTCTTCTCCTAAACCACTGGGCCAGTCTTGATGAAACTTGGCAGGGATGTTCCTTGGGTGAAGCTCTACCAAAATTGTTCAAAGAATTGAATTCCACCAACATGTCTGGTTGCCATGGCAACAAAAAGGAAAAAAAAGCAAAATCTTTGAAAATCTTCTTCTCTGAAACTAGAAGGCGCAGAGCTTTGATATTTGGCATAAAGCATCTCCTAGTGGACCTCTAGGAAAACTTTAAAAATCATCTTCTCTAAAACTAGAAGGCATAGAGCTTTGATATTTGGCATGAAGCATCTCCTAGTGGACCTCTACCAAGTTTGTTCATATGATGCCCTTGGGGTCAAAACTGGCCCTGCCCTGGGGGTCACAAGTTCAAACATAGGAACAAAGAGGGGAAACTTTAAAAATCATCTTCTCTGAAACTGGAAGGTGTAGAGCTTTGATATTTGGTATGTAGCATTGCCTAGTGGACCTCTACCAAGTTTGTTCATATGATGTCCCTGGGGTCAAAACTAGCCCCACCCCTGGGGTCACAAGTTTGAGCATAGTAACAAAGAAGGAAAACTTTAAAAATCTTCTTCTCTGAAACTTGAAGGCGTAGAGCTTTGATATTTGGCATGTAGCATCTCCTAGTGGACCTCTACCAAGTTTGTTCATATGATGCCCCTGGGGTCAAAACTGGCCCCGCCCCGGGGGTCACAATTTCCAAAATAGGAACAAAGAAGGAAAACTTTAAAAATCTTTTTCTGTAAAACTAGAAGGCATAGAGCTTTGATATTTGGCATGAAGCATCTCCTAGTGGACCTCTACCAAGTGTGTTCATATGATGCCCTTGGGGTCAAAACTGGCCCTGCCCCGGGGTCACAAGTTCGAACATAGGAACAAAGTGGGGAAACTTTAAAAATCATCTTCTCTGAAACTGGAAGGCGTAGAGCTTTGATATTTGGTATGTAGCATTGCCTAGTGGACCTCTACCAAATTTGTTCAAATGATGCCCCTGGGGTCAAAACTGGCCCCACCCCGGGGGTCACAAGTTTGAGCATAATAACAAAGAAGGAAAACTTTAAAAATCTTCTTCTCTGAAACTTGAAGGTGTAGAGCTTTGATATTTGGCATGTAGCATCTCCTAGTGGACCTCTACCAAGTTTGTTCATATGATGCCCCTGGGGTCAAAACTGGCCCCGCCCCAGGGGTCACAATTTCCAACATAGGAACAAAGAAGGAAAACTTTAAAAATCTTCTTTTGTAAAACTAGAAGGCATAGAGCTTTGATATTTGGTATGTAGCATCGCCTAGTAGACCCCTACTAAGTTTGTTCATATGATGCCCTTGGGGTCAAAATTGGCCCTGCCCTGGGGGTCACAAGTTCAAACATAGGAACAAAGAAGGAAAACTTAAAATTTTTTTTTCTCTTAAATGGGAAGGCTTAGAGCTTTGATATTTGGTATGTAGCATCTCCTAGTGGACTTCTACCAAGTTTGTTCCAAGGATGCTGCTTGGGTCAAAACTGGCCCAGCCCCTGGGGTCACAAGTTCGAACATAGGAACAAAGAAGGAAAACTTTAAAATTCTTCTTTTCTGAAACCGAAAGGTGTGGAGCTTTGATATTTGGTATGTTGCATCTCAGAGTGGATCTCCACCAAGTTTGTTCATATGATGCCCCTGGGTCAAAACTGGCCCCGCCCCGGGGGTCACAAGTTCGAAGATGGGAACAAAGAAGGAAAACTTTAAATTTCTTTTTCTCTTAAACGGGAAGGTGTAGAGCTTTGATATTTGGTATGTAGCATTTCCTAGTGGACCTCTACCAAGTTTGTTCATATGATGCCCCTGGGTCAAAACTGGCCCAGCCCTGGGGGTCACAAGTTCGAACATAGGAACAAAGAAGGAAAACTTTAAAATTCTTCTTTAAAACTGGAAGGCGTAGAGCTTTGATATTTGGTCTGTAGTGATTCTCTTCTAAGTTTGTTTGCCCATCTAAGTGCAACAAGTTCATTGAGTTCAAAATTGGGTCATCTTGGGTCATAAACTAGGTCACTAGGTCAAATTAAAGAAATACCTTGTTGGCACTCTCGAGGCCACATTATTTGCTCAATTGCCTTGAAAATTAGTTAGAAAGTTTGTCTTTATAGAGTCTCACATAAGATTAATTTGGGTCAACTTGGGTCATAAACTAGTTCATTGGGTCAAATTAAAGAAATACCTTGTTTGCACTCTGGAGGCGACATTTAATGCTCAAATGACCTGAAATTTGGCCAGAATGTTTGTCTTGATGAAATACCAGATGAGTTTGGATTTGGGTCACCTGGAACCATAAACTAGGTCACTAGGTCAAAATAAAGAAATACCTTGTGGGCACTCAAGAGGCCACATTCTTTGCTTAATTGCCTTGAAAATTGGTCAGAATGTTTGTCTTTGTAAAATCTCACATGAGTCTGAATTTGGGTCAACTGGGGTCATAAACTAGGTCACTTGGTCAAATTAAAGAAATAGCTAGTGGGCACTCTAGAGGCCACATTTATTATTCATTTGATTTGAAAATTGGTTAAAATGTTTCTTTTGATATAGTCAAAGACCAGTTCAAATTTGGGTCATCTGGGGTCATAATCTAGATCACTAGGTCAAATTCAAAAAATATCTTTAGGGCACTCGAGGCCACATTTTTTGCTCAGTTGACTTGAAAATTGGTCAGAATGTTTGTCTTCATGAAATATGAGTTTGAAATTGGGTCACCTGCGGTCAAAAACTAGGGCACATGGTCAAATTAAAGAAAAACCTTAAAGGCACTCTACTAAGGTGAGTGACCCAGGGCCATCATGGCCCTCCCTTTTGTATACATTATTAATAAAATTTTACCTCAAAAGCCAACAAATGTCAGATTCTTTTTATCACGTAGCTGTTTCTCAAGAATTAAAGTTCATGACATGTTAAAACATAGGCTTGCAGGTGCATGTATATTGAAATTTACATTTAGCCTGTTTGGTTTCTTTGACAATTGTGTACATCACAGAGAAAAAATAGTTCCAAAGAAATTTGCATAATTATAAGGGTTTTGTCTTACATTTAAAGATACTCAAATTTGCAGCTTTGTCACGATCCATCAGTTTTGACAATTAATTTCACACGAGAATCTTAGTCGGCAGTGTTTTAGAAATTAGGCATATAATTACTGTACGTTGACCAAATACTACACTATTTTCTTATCTCACACATGTGTAAGACAAGAAGATTTGTAATGGCTGTCGTACATTGAAAACAAGGCGAGTTATGTGATAAGTATTTGCAATAGGGAATTCAGTTTTTCATATTTTTATTTCTATTTTAGGTATGGTATTTTTGAGATGATATTTCCATTCATGGTTTAAAACAAAATGCAGGACTTGTTGTGCCAGGTTTTGGTGCCATTCATCAAATGTTGTTTCTTTCCCTCCCCTTCACCCCCCCCAAAAAAGAAAAAAAACTGTTCAAACGTATTTTTCTGTACATGCAAAATGAAACTTGTCAGTGGCTTACGTTTAGCTCTTTACCACAAAATCCCAATTTAATTTAACCCTAAAGAAGTGTCCTTTTGAAAACATTGTGGAAAAAGGAGAAAATGCTGGTGACCAGCATTTTCTCCTTTTCACACAATGCTTTCTATCCTTTGAAATAAAAATTCAGGTTTTGAGTAACTTTTAACTCTTTCACTGCCCAGTAAATGCATTCGACATTTCTCAAGGTTTACACAAATATTTTTTGTTGCATTTCAACATGATTTTTGTCAAAGATAAGCATTAGCTAGCGGATGCTGTAGATCTTAGATCAGACTGCATGTTTTGTGCGGTCTGATCTCAATCTATGCAATCTGCAAAATTTGTCCAAGGGGACATTGGCAGTGAAAGAGTTAATTTGTTGCCTGCAAACGCTTTCCTATTGGCAAGTTGAGTTAAAATGTGCAGGAAGAGCTTTGCAAAACTCGCATCGTCATCTTGCAGTTGGGAAGTCTGTGTATTTTACTAGACTTGTCTTAACCCTTTAACACACAATCCTGAGTTTTAACGACCTTGATGAAGAAGGCTTTGGAAAACATTGTGGGAAAAGGAGAAAATGCTGGTAACCAGCATTTTCTCCTTTACCCACAATGTTTTCTACCCTAACAAAGACAAAATCCATTATTCGAGCCACCTTTAATTTGTCGTCTGCAAATGCTTTCAATTTGGACCAGTCTAAATTTTTCTCTTGTGGTAAAGGGTTAATAGAGCCATACAGTTATCCTTGATTTAACTGTAAGATGGTATGATTACAAACACTTGAGCCATGCTATGTGAAAAATGTGGTTTAACTCTTTACCAAACAACAAAATTTTAGAATAGTCCAAATTGAAAGCATTTGCAGACGACAAAATAAATGTGACCCAAAAATTGAAATTTTTTATTGGAAGGATAGAAAACATTGTGGGAAAAGGAGAAAATGCTGGTTACCAGCATTTTCTCCTTTTCCTACAATGTTTTCAAAAGGCCTATTTCTCAGGGTCGTTAAAACTCGGGATTGTGTGGTAAAGAGTTAATCCATCTGCAAAAAGTATGCCCGCCCGGGTAGCTCAGTGGTCAGCGTATTTGACTTGTGACCTGGTGGTTGTGAGTTCGATACCCGGTTAAGGCAAAACATTCTTTCTGGCATTTTTTCGCCTCTCACCTGATGCATGTGAGAAAAGTAGGCAGTAGCTTTGGAAAGAAAATTGTGTCAGTACTGGTGTGAGAAAGCCAGGAAACACATGGGTGCGTCACTGACTGCCATGATATGACCTGAGCTATTAAGATGGCTTTAAACTCCAATACAAACAAATAAACAAAAGCAAAAAGTATTGACCTGCTTCACGCTGTGTAGCCTGCGCAGGTTGACCGTGGTCAAAACTTTTTGCCACATGTAAATTTTCAGCTTGTCAAAGGTCCATTCTACCTCAGCCTGTTATTAACCCTTTACCACACAATCCCGACTTTTGATGACCTTGAAAAAGAAGGCTTTTGTAAACATTGTGGGAAAAGGAGAAAATGCTGGTAACCAGCATTTTCTCCTTTTCTCACAATGTTTTCTACCCTTCCAAACCTTCCACATTGTTCTTTACCCTACCAAAACAAATTTAAATTTTTCAGTCACATTTCTTTTGTCATCTGCAAATGCTTTCAATTTGGACTAGTCTAAAATTTTGTGGTTTGGTAAAGAGTTATACAAAATGGATCCATATTGTGTGACAAGATGCATAATGAAGATGCATAAAGCTCCCTATTCCCAGAGCACTGTTGTCTTGGTAATAATGACATTCTCCAGTCCATCACATGTATTTTCAGGAAGTAAAGGTCTGCAGTCCGGACTATCTAGGTATGGACAAGAACGAGGCTGTTAAGGACTTCTTACAGCGTATAGAACATTACAGAGAAAACTACCAGTCCCTGGACTATAATCACGACAAAGATCTGTCTTTCATACAAATATTTAATCAAGGGGAACGATTTCTGGTTAACAAGTTGGCAGGTTCACTAGAAGCTTTGTTTTTTAACCCTTTACCACACAATCCCAACTTTTAACAACCCTAAGAAAGAAGCCTTTTGAAAACATTGTGAGAAAAGGAGAAAATGCTGTTAACCAGCATTTTCTCCTTTTCTCACAATGTTTTCTACCTATCATTTACAATTTACATCATTTGAGTCACATTTAAATTGTCGTCTGCAAATGCTTTCTATTTTGGACAAGTCAACATTTTTGTCGTTTGGTAAAGAGTTAATCGGGATTGCACAGATGACCAATCCCCTTTAGTTTTCTTCTGTACAAGACAGCAAAATTTTATCAACTCAATCAATTGGATAAGCATTTGCAGACCACAAAGTGGCTAAAATGATGGATTTTGTCTATGAAAGAATTCTAGAACTCACATTAGGTTTGAATATCTGTCATCTTTTTATCAAACTAGTTGATGGCATTATTTAACTCTATACCGAACTGCATAATTATAGACTTGTCCAAATTGAAGGCACTTGCAGCCAAACATAGTTCAAATGACTGTATTTTTCTAGGAAAGGTTAGAAAACGTTTTGGGAAAAGGAGAAAATGCTTGTTACCAGCATTTCCTCCTATTCCCACAATGCTTCCAAAAGACTTCTCTTGCAGGGTCATTAAAAGTGGACATTGTGTGGTTATGGGTTAATCACCTTTTATTGCTGTGTTAGTTTTTCAGTAGTCCCTTTTTAGTTTCACTTTCCTTTTTAGTCATGCAAATCTTTTTTCTTAGAAATAGTGGCAACAGTTCTTTTTTTTATAACTCTGAGTGTAAGCAACATATTCTTTGATTGCAGGGCACCTGCAGAGCAGAGTTGTATACTACCTGATGAATATTCATGTATTGCCAAGATCTATCTACTTGACTCGGGTAAATCTTTGTGTCTTTAAGTTCCTCTGTACTTCGTATTGAAATCTGATAACACAAATATATGAAGTATGTTTTGCTGCTAAATATTCAGCCACAAGCAGAAACAACAGTCTAGGCATTTAAAACCCTCAAATGGGAACTTATTGCGCATTAATACTTTTCCACACGATCCCGAATTTTAACATCCCCCAAAAGAAAAGGACTTTAGAAAACATGGGAAAAGGAACAAGTGCTGGTAACCAGCATTTCTCCTTTTTCCACAATGTTTTTTACCCTTTCAAAGAAAAAAATTCCTAATTTTTGGAACATTTAACTTGTCGTCTGCAAGTGCTTTCAATTTGGACCTGTCTAAAATTTTGTAGAGAGTTTACACCACCTGCAAGACATTTACAGAAGACTACATTTAACTCTTTACCAAATGACAAAATTTTAGACTGGTCCAAATTCAAAGGATTTGCAGACGACAAATGTAGCTCAAATGATGATATCTGTATTTGATAGGGTAGAAAACATTGTGGAAAAAGGAGAAAATGCTGGTTACCAGCATTTTCTCCTTTTCCCACAATGTTTTCAAAGAGTTCCTTTCTCAGGGTCGTTAAAAGTTGGGGTTATGTGGTAAAGGGTTAAAAACAATCTCACTAAAGGAGAAGTTGCTTCAGGAAATAATATCTTAACACACTAAATAGCTAGTTGGTACTTGTTGCATACTTTATATTTAACTTTTTACCTCATTGAAACATTGAAATTTGATGCAAAAAGAATAATTCAACAAATAAAGTGATAACAAAATTGAAGTTTTTAGACTCACCAATATTAAAAGCATTTGTAATTTAACCCTTTACCAAACAATCTTGTTTGAAAGACCCTGGGAAAGAAAGCTTTTGAAAACATTTTGGGAAAAGGAGAAAATGCTTGTAACTAGCATTTTCTCCTTTTCCCACAATGTGTTCTACCCTATCGAAGACAGATTCTATCATTTCAGCCCCATTTTATTTGTTGTCTGCACATGCGTTGAACTTGGACATTTCTAAAAATTAGTTGTTTTGTAAAAAGTTAAATGTCTCTCAAGTGAAGAGATATGTTTTTGATAGGGTAGAAAACATTTAACCCTTATCCTGCTTCATAACTTAACTCTTTACCACACAACAAAAATTTTAGACAAGTCCAATTTGAAAGCATTTGCAGACGACAAAATAAAAGTGACTCAAAAATTGAAATTTATTTTGGGATAAGTAGAAAACATTGTGGGAAAAGGAGAAAATGCTGGTTTCCAGAATTTTCTCCTTTTCCCACAATGTTTTCAGAAGGCTTCTTCCTCAGGGTTGTTAAAGGTCAGGATTGGGTGGTAAAGGGTTAAATAAAACTTTCAATCTGATTATTAAAAGCCGAATAATATTATTTCAAACTTAAATTTTTCTAGAAAAAAAATCTCCTTACCAGACAGTGTAGCTCCAAGATTAGATTGCATGTTCTGTGCAGTCTGATCTTGCTCTACACTGTCCGCAAAAGGTCGATGAGTCACCCTTAGCAGCTTAAGGGTTAATGCAGTCTGGTATTGATCTATCTGTTACCCAGACTTTACCAAAACTAATCTGAATGTACAATATTCACGAAAAAAAAATAGGCATCCCAAAAGTTAAAACAGACCAAGCCATAACACAATTCTCATTACAGATATAGAACTTGAAGTGTTTGTCTGTATATGTATATTTCAGCATGGAGAGAGCATGATGAATCTGCAGGGTAGAATAGGGGGAGATAGTGACCTTTCACCTCGGGGACAGGAGGTAAATAAAATATGAGCCACACTCTGTCAAAAGGGGGTTTAATGCACCTTAAATTATATATGAGCCATGCTCTGGCAAAGGGGGTTTAGTGCATCTATGCAAGTCATCACATAATTATGGATCCATAAAATCCATATTGTCTAACAACCAACAGAATTATGATTGAAGTAGAATGGTCCATGGACATGCAGGAAATTTACCAAAAGCAAAACTTTTTGACAAAGGTCAGCCTGTGCTGACCTGGGTTGAAACTTTTTGTAGATGAATTGAACCCCTTTTCACAGAGCATGGTTCATACTACAGTACAGATAGCTGACATGGTGTTTTATATCCCCTTAACTCTTTACCAGCAATCCCAACGTTTAACGACGCTGGGAAAGAAGCCTTTTGAAAACATTGTGGGAAAAGGAGAAAATGCTGGTAACCAGCATTTTCTCCTTTTCCCACAGTGTTTTCTACCCTCCCCAAAACAAATTTCAATTTTTTAGCCACACTCATTTTGTTGTCTGCAAATGCTTTGAATTTGGACTAGTTTAAAATTTTTTGTTTGGTAAAGAGTTAACTCTTTACCACATGACAAAATTTTAGACCTGTCCATATTGAAAGAATTTGCAGATGACAATTTAAATCTGGCTCAAAAGAAGGAATTTGTCTTTAATAAGGTAGCAAACATTGTGGGAAAAGGGGAAAATGCTGGTTACCAGGATTTTCTCCTTTTCTTACAATGTTTTCAAAGGCCCTCTTTCCCAGGGTCATTAAAACTCGGGATTGTGTGGTAATGGGTTAACTCTTTACAGGATGACAAATTGAAAGGTTTTGCAGCGAACAAATTCAATATGTCTCATAAGTAAAATATGTCTTTGAAAGGGTAGAAAAGATTGTTGGAAAAGGAGAGAATGCTAGTGACCAGGATTTTCTTCTTTTCCCATAATATTTTCAAAAGGCTTTTCCCTCTGGGTTGCTAAAACTCCAGATTATTTGGTTGAAGTGTCAAAATATGTTCCCCTTGTGTTATTTATACATCTTAACTCTTCACCAAATGACAAAATTTTTAACTAGACCAAAATGAAAGCATTTGCAGATGACATAATAAATGTGACTCAAAAACTGAAATTTGTTTTGGGAAGGGTAGAAGACATTGTGGGGAAAAAGAGAATCCTTTTCCCTCAATGGTTTCAAAAGCCTTCTCTTTCAGGGTCGTTAAAACTTTGGATTGTTTTGTAAAGGGTTGAATGAGGTTGTCCATTAAAGGAGTAATGTTAAAAAAATAAAATGGACTTTTTCCAGCGTGGGAGAGAAGGTCAAATATTAAAATTTCCTTGATACATGTATTTGCTAGAATATTTCACAAAATAGGGGACAGGGTAGATCAAAGATTAGACTGCGCTTTCTGTGCAGTCTGAACCTGATCAACACTGTCTGCTAAAGGCAGTCTAATCTTATTTAACATAGCTTTAGAAAAACTAAAGATGCACTTAATGCTGTAAGGGTTAGCTTTGCTTTAAAAGTTTAAGGTTGAAATTGAATTGAAGAAAGATGCTGGCCACCAGCATTTTCTACTTTTCCCACAATGTTTTCAAAAGGCTTTTTGTTTAGGGTTGTTAAAAATTGGGATTTTGTGGTAAAGGGTTAATTAACTAGAATGTCAAATTTTTATTGACAGTATGCTGTGGAACTAGCCAAGTTTGTAGAACAAGAACAGATTCCCAACCTGAAGGTGTGGACGTCGGAGCTAAAGCGAACCATACAGACAGCACAGTTTATCAACTGTCCTAAAGCTCACTGGAAAGCTTTGAATGAGATAGATGCTGTAAGTTTTCTACTTCTAATGGTTCCTTTTTACTTTCAACCATTAAGCCTTTACTGCATAATGCCAGCTTTTAAGGACCCGGGGAAGAGGCCTTTTGAAGACATTGTGGGAAAAGGAGAAAATGCTGGTAACCAGCATTTTCTCCTTTTCCCATGTTTTCTATCCTGTCAAAGAAAAATTGCACCGTTTGAGCCACACTGAAAATGTTGTCTGCAAATGCTTTCAATTTCGACAAGGCTAAAATTTTGTCGTCTGGTAAAGAGTTAGCGCTTTCTGGTAAAGAGTTAACTCTTTACCAAACGACAAAATTTTCGACTTGTCCAATTTAAAAGCATTTGCAGACTACAAGATAAACAGGAATCAAAAAGTTGAAATTTGTTTGTGGAAGGGTAGAAAACATTGTGGGAAAAGGAGAAAATACTGGTTACCAGCATTTTTTAAATCTTTATATAATGGCAAAATTTTGGACTTGTCCAAATTGAAAGCATTTGCAGATGACATGTTAGTTGTGGCTGAAATGATGGGATTTATCTATTATAGGTTAGAAATTATTGTGTGCAAAGAAGAAAATGCTGGTTAGCAGTCTTTTCTCATTTTCCCACTGTGTTCTCAAAACCCGTCTTTCTTAGAGTCATTAAAAACCCCATATTGTTTGGCGAAGGGTCAAGGAAGATTTGTATGCTGACAGCACCAGAATATTACAAATTGTACAAGTTTTCAGACTACAAATTGATCTGTTACCGTGAAAAATTAACCCTTTATCAGATGACTAAATTGCTAGTTTCCTGTTTATGGTTTCGAAAGACTCCAATCGTGGTAACTTTTTAGCAAAAAGAATCTGGAGTTTTTAAGACAGGAAGAAATGACAGGTTTTGAAGAGGGAGAAAACATTTTCTCCCTCTCCCTCAAGTTTTCTTTTAAAAACTAAACCCTTCAGTTGAGACATGTCTGAGTCGTTGTCTTCAAATGGTTCAAGTTCTGACAAATCTAAAATGTTCTCACCTGGTTGACGCCTAAGCTGATGGTTTTATAACATTTTGTTCAGAATAAATCAACCATGAATGTAGAGTACTGCTGTAACTAATTTCTTCTTGAAACAAATTTGACACACAAAGATCTTTGTTACATATTTACACAGATAGTATGGATCTTATTTTAATTCTTTACCACAGAATCCAGTTTTTAATGACCCTGAGGAAGAAACCTTTTGAAAACATTGTGGGAAAAGGAAAAAATGCTGGTGACCAGCATTTTCTCCTTTTCCCACAATGTTTTCTAGCCTTCCCAAAAGGAATTTCAATTTTTGAGTTACATTTATATATTTTGTTGTCTGC
Organism: Tridacna gigas; assembly: GCA_945859785.2. Classification (NCBI taxonomy): domain Eukaryota; kingdom Metazoa; phylum Mollusca; class Bivalvia; order Cardiida; family Cardiidae; genus Tridacna; species Tridacna gigas. The sequence continues at coordinate 60,765,913 of OX244036.2, forward strand.
AAATGCTTCCAATTTGGACTGGTCTATAAATTTGTTGTTTGGTAAAGAGTTAAATAGCATACATGTATACATGTGAAAACATTGTGGCCAAAGAAGAAATTTCTTCTTTGGCCACAATGTTTTAAAAAAGTGGTCGGCTGCAGGACCTAAAAAGTTGTCTGCAGGCAGTGACAAGTTTATATAACTCTCAAACACACCTTTCATTAAATATTACAGGGTATATGTGAGTGCATGACATATGAAGAAATAGCAGATAAATATCCAGAAGAGTTTGCTCTCAGAGACCAAGATAAATTTCACTACAGGTATCCGACAGGGGAGGTAAGTTCTCATTAAACCCCCCACCTATGTAGTAGAGAGGGTATACTGGTTTCACCATGTGTGTCTGTCCGTCCATCCATCCATCAATCCGTCCGTCTTTCAATCTGTCGATCTTTACATTTCCATGCTCTAACTCAAAAGCAGTTTGACCTAGGACCCTGAAACTTTATACAAGTGTTCCTCAGTGCCCTATTGTTTTTGGGTCACATGGGTCAAAGGTCAAGGTCACGGGTGAACTTTGTTTTCTCTGATGGTGCTGCTTCAGTGACAAGGTGCTTGGGGGTATTTTTATCCGCTTTGTGATAGTTCTAGTTACTTTCTACTTCTAGATTTACACAAAGTATCATGGATTGTATGTACATGTACACACATACAATCCCTGCTTTATCCAGAGGTGTGAGCTTGGGTAAAGTTATGCAAATATTTACTGAAATCATAAAGTTATGCAGTTACATGAAACTTGTTTTGTAAATGTAAACTTTATGCATAAGCAGTTTAGTGAAATTCAGACCAGGGTCCATATTCACCAACCATTCTTAAGAATATTCTTGGTCTTATTCTCCAAGATTGTCCAAATTTGAAAGTAACACAACTTCTGATTGGCTAAACCAAACGGTTAACCAATCAGAAGTTGTGTTACTTTCAAATCCAGAAAATGTTGGAGAATAAGACTAAGAATGTTCTTAAGAATGGTTGGTGAATACGGACCCAGGTGTATTTTAACTCTTTGCTAGACAATAAAATTTTAGTCTTGACCAAATTGATAGCATTTGCAGATGACAAATGAGGCTTAAATGATGGGATTCTTCATTGTAAGGATAGGAAACATTGTGGAAAATGGAGGAAATGCAGGTAACCAGTATTTTCTTCTTTTCCCATGATGTTTTCAAAAGGCTTCATCCTCAGGGTCAATAAAGCATTTGTAATGGAAATTAACACTTTACCAGATGACAAAGTTTTAAACTTTTCCATTTTGAAAGTATTTGAAGATGACAGAATAACTGTGACTCAAATATTAAAATTTGTTTTTGGAGGAGAAGAAGGCATTCTGGAAAGAGGAGAAAATGCAGGTTAGTGGCATTTTCTCCTTTTTCAACAGTGTTTTCAAAAGTATTCTTCATGACTGTCATTAAAGCTTGGGATTGTTTGGCAAATGGTTAAGATTAGCTATGTTGGCTACTAATCCAGATGTGGTAAGTTTGATTGGTATCTGAAAGCCAAAAATCTTTCATGGAATTGCAACAGATCTGTGCAAGAGGACTGTGGACTGTGTCCACTTTACTATTGAATATCATTTTGACATTAACTTTGAACGCGGAATAAATCCAAAAGAAATGTTCATCCTGTCAATACCATCCGAATAATAGCAATTTCATGGTTGCTCTTGTCTACAATGTTTTATCGAAGCGGACAGTGTGGATCAAAGATCAGGCTGCATTTTTTGTGCAGCCTGATGTTGATCTGAACTGGCTGCAAAGGCAACTATAGTTATGAAAGGTGCTTTAGGGGTTAATGTGGAAAAGCAGCCAGTAGCTTGAAAAGAGATTAACGCTTTCCACTGGTTGAAGAAACTTCAGGAACTCCAGGGTAAATTCTCTGGCAGCTGTGGTAAAACAGAAATATTGTTGAAAATTATAAAATATCGTTTACCATCACAAACAAATTTTGGTGAAATTTGCAAAGATCAACAAATTGGTAATCACATATAAGATTTATTCCTATTAAACTTTATTAGGCCGACTATTCTTCACAAATTTCTTGGTTTAATTCTCAAGAATTTGGGAGATTTAAATGTAACAGATTTTCTGTTTGGCTAGATAAGATAATTTTCTTAACTCTGTACCACTCAATCCCGACCTTTAATGACCCTGAGGAAGAAGCCTTTTGAAAACATTGTGGGAAAAGGAGAAAATGCTGGTAACCAGCATTTTCTCCTTTTCCCACAATGTTTTCTTCCCTATCAGAAAAAAATCTCATCATTTTGAGCCACATTAAAATTGTCGTCTGCAAATGCTTTGAATTTGGAAGGGTGTAAAATTTTGTTCTGTGGTAAAGAGTTAACTCTTTGCCACACAACATAGTTTAAGACTGGACCAAATTGAAAGCATTTGCAGACGACATATCAAACATTGATCAAATGGTGTGATTTCTTTGTGATAGAATAGAAAATATTGTGGGAAAAGGAGAAAATGCTGGTTACCAGCATTTTCTTCTTTTCCCACAATGTTTTCAAAAGACCTTCTTCAGGGTTGTTAAAACATGGGATTGTGTGGTAAAGGATTAGTCACAAGAATGAGAGTAAGATCTAGAGTGGTTGATGAATATTCATATGAGCCATACTCTGGCAAAAGGGGGCATAAAGCATCTCCATAATTCATTATACCTAGCAAGACATCACCCAATTATGGATCCATAAAGTCCATTTTGTCAAACTGAATTATGGGGTAGAATTATCCCTTGAAATGCAGAAAAGTTTCGGCCTATGTCAGGCTGCGTGGACTGAGCCCCCATTTCACAGAGCATGGTTAGTATTAATTTTGTTATAAAATGGTTTCATTTCATCATTGTCATGTTCAGCTCTTTATCTCATGACAAAATCATAGGCATTTCCAAATTGAAAGCTTTTGCAGACAACAAATTATAATTATGGGGTTCAAAGAATGGGTTTTGTGTTGAGAGGGTAGGAAACAGTGGAAAAAGGAGAAAATGCTGGTTACCAGCATTTTCTCCTTTTTGCAATGTTGTTTTCAAGAGCCTATCAAGCTCAGGGTCGTAAAAAGAGGGGGATGCTTGGTAGGGGTCAATATTATTGTTTTATTATGTTCTATTTATAGTCCTATCAAGATCTTGTCGCTAGACTGGAACCTGTTATTATGGTAAGAATAATCTACATGCTGTTAACTCCTTACTACATGATGATATTTTAGACTGGTTCAAATTGAAAGCATTTGCAGACGACAGATTCAATGCAGCTCAAATGATTTGATTTGTTTCTGTAAGGTTAGAAAACCTTGTGGGAAAAGGAGAAAATGCTGGTAACCAGTGTTTTCTCCTTTTCCCTCAATGTTTCTAAAAGCACTATCTCCCAGGCAGGGCTACAGAAATTTTGTAATCTCAATCAGTCTGGCAGATCAATGGCACATTTGGCAAACCTCGGGACAGCGATGGCATTAATTCAGATTTCCTCAAGAATACTTTCTTCTTCATTTTCGTCAATGATTCCTGTCTGTCCCATTTGCCGTGTCTTAGAGTGTCTGCAGTTCACCATTTTCGTTTTGTTATTCGAGAATAACCTAGCCGAAGTAACATGCATCTTGTCTGTTAAAATTTCACCCAAATGGAAAGAATGACATAATCACTTGGTTTCTGCATTAATTAGTTCATTTGTACACACTTTACAAATGAGTATTCCCACAGTAAAACGAAAATGAGGCAAATTTCTTAGGCAACCCCCTGTTGGGTACAGAAGTCTAGCCTGGTTTCCAGTCCGATCAGTTTTTCCTTTTTTATATTTAGATGTTACTTTTATTTTTCACAAATTAACGTCGGCACATAGAAAAGGAAAAAATGGTCAGCCTGGAACCAAGGCTAACAGAAGTCGTGTTTACCACTACCAGGTGAGATAGTGCAGTGTGGTGTGAGTTGTGTCCTGGCTTGGCAGGAAATGGGTTAATTACTCCGGGCAGAGAGAAGGGATTAATTTCACGTGCGGCAATGATGCATGACAAGATTTCTATAACCTGTGTTTTCTGTCAAAGTGACTTGGTGATGATTGGATTAAATAGTGGCCAATCACAGTAACAGTTTGACAGTCAACACAACGATCAAATATGCCTACAGCAATAATTCAAGGGATTGTTTGTATGTTCCTGACTGGCCATATCGTAATTTTCCAGACTGATTTTTCAATAAGTTTTTGAAAATAATTTGTTTTTTAGCTCCACTGGCCGAAGGCCTGCGGGCTTATGTCATGGCCCGGTGTCCGTTGTGCGTCCGTCCGTCCGTGCGTGAACTTTTATTTCAAACATCTTCTTCTCTGAAACTACCCATCCAATTTTCATGAAACTTCACAGAAATGATCCTGCCATGGTCCTCTTCAGAATTTCTTGAAAGAATTTGATTCCTTCAAAAACTCTGGTTGCCATGGCAACAAAACTGAAAAATAGTGGAAATCTTTAAAAATCTTCTTGTCTGAAACCATAAGGCATAGGGCTACCAAATTTGGCATGTAGCTTTATGTAGTAGACCTCTATCATGTTTCTTGAAATTATAGCCCTGGGGTCAAAATTGGCTCTGCCCCAGGGGTCACAAGTTTTACATAGGCTTATATAGAGAAAACTTTAGAAATCTTCTTGTCTGAAACCATAAGGCATAGGGCTATCAAATTTGGCATGTAGCTTTATGTAGTAAACCTCTATCATGTTTCTTGAAATTATAGCCCTGGGGTCAAAATTGGCTCTGCCCCAGGGGTCACAAGTTTTACATAGGCTTATATAGAGAAAACTTTAAAAATCTTCCTATACCTAGCCATAAGGCCTAGAGCTACCAAATTTTGCATTTAGCTTGATCTAGTTGGGGTCTACCAAAAGTGCCCAAATTATAGTCCTGGGGTCAATTTGGCCTCATGCTGGGTGGGGGGGGGGGGGGTTTCACAAGATTTACATGGGCTTACATAGGGAAAACTTTTAAATCTTGGTGTACATAGGCATAAGGCTTAGGCTACCAAATTTTGCATAATTATAGCATTATCTAGTGGACAACTACAAAGAGGGCCCAAGTTACAGCCCTAGGATCAAGTTTGGCCCTGCACCAGGGGTCACAAGTTTTACATGGGTTTATGGAGTGAAAAGTTCAGAAACCGTCTTGTTACTAGCCATAAGGGCCAAGAACTCCCAAATTTGGCATGTTATTCTTCTAATACACATATTCCCCATTTAGTCCGACTGTAGCCCTGGGGTCAAAGTTTTATAAGGGCTTATATAGTGAAGACTTCTCTTCATGGTTTATATTTATAAGCCAGTGGAGCGATACAGGGCCATCATGGCCCTCTTGTTTATGCTATGAATCTGCCTGAACAGACAATTTTTTTTTATTTCTGTGGCCCTGCTTCTACGGTTGTTAAAACTCAGGATTGTGTGGTAGTGAGTTAAATATTCTTATTGATTTTTGGCTGTTTTGTAAGAAAATGTTAAAGGCCCAATAGCAGCCAATTGTAAACAAATCTGTATATAAAATACATGTACAGGTAAATATTTTTCATGCCATTTAACCCTTTACCAAAATGACTAATATTTAGACTGATCCAAATTGAAAGCATCTGCAGATGACAAATTAACCCTTTACCACACAATCCCGACTTTTAACAACCCTGAGAAAGAAGCCTTTTGAAAACATAATGGGAAAAGGAGAAAATGCTAGTAACCAGCGTTTTCTCCTTTTCCCACAATGTTTTCTACCTTTCCCAAAACAAATTTCAATTTTTGAGTCGCATTTAATTTGTTGTCTGCAATTGCTTACAATTTGGACCAGTCTGAAATTTTGTCGTTTGGTAAAGAGTTAAACATGGCTCAAAAGATAGAACTTTTATCCAATAGGTTAAAAAACACGGAGGAAAAAGAAAAAAATGCTGGTAAACAGCATTTCCCTCCTTTCCCTCAGTGTTTTCTACCCTTTTAACTCTTTACCACACAATCCCGACTTTTAACGACCCTTAGGAAAAAGCCTTTTGAAAACATTGTGGAAAAAAGAGAAAATGCTGGTAACCAGCATTTTCTCTTTTTCCCACAATGTTTTCTACCCTTTCCAAACCAAATGTCGATTTTTGAGCCACATTTATTTTATCGTCTGCAAATGCTTTGAATTTGAACAAGTCTGAAATCTCACAATTTGAATCACTTGTAATTTGTCATCTGCAACTGGTTATGATAGAAAAACACCTAAAGATTTGTTGCATGGTGGTGTGAACTCTTTCCTAGGGGTAGGAATGCCATAGGCAAAAGTAAGGTGCTATTGAAGATAACATAGATCAAAATGAGATTGTGCAAGATATGCAGTCTGATCTTTTGTCTACATTGTAGGAAATTTTGTGAATAGTTCTAACCAGGATAGCTTTTGAAACTGCAACAATTAGATTTTTATGGGCCAATTCCTTCGACGTCTTGAAGAGGAAAACTTGACATTTTATGTTAATTTCAGGAACTTGAAAGACAAGAGAATGTGATGGTGGTGTGCCACCAAGCTGTAGCAAGATGTCTGCTGGCCTATTTTCAGGACAAGTCATCAGGTAAGGTTGGCTAGATGAAATAGGAGTAAAGAATATTAAACAGTAATATTGTAGACAGAGCTTTTCCTTGCCAAAATCTATTTATTGTTTGTACAGATGCCTTTTTTGTATAAACTGCCAATATATTGGAATTTAGTAATATTCATTTTAACTCTTTACCACATGTAAAAAAGTTTAGACTTGTCTAAATTGCAAGCATTGATTTTGTAGGCAACAAAATCAAGTATAAGTGAAACAATAGTATTCGGTGTAGAAAGGTTAGAAAATACTGTGGGAGAAGGAGAAAATGCTGGTGACCAGTATTTTTCCTCTTCCTTCAGTGTTTTGAAGAGGCCTCTTTTGCAGGGTTGTTAAAACGCAGAACTGTTTGCTTAACCCTGTACCAAAAAATCCCCACATTTAACAACCCTGGGAAAAAAGCCTTTTGAAAACATTGTGGGAAAAGGAGAAAATGCTGGTTACCAGCATTTTCTTCTTTTCCCACAATGTTTTCTACCCTATCACAGACAATCTTGCCATTTAATCAATATCCAATTTGTTTTCTGCAAATGCCTTCAATTTTGACCAGTGTAAAATTTTGTCATTTGGTAAAGGGTTAAGGGTTAATTAACTCCATACCGCAGAGTAAAACTATCGATTTTGATGGAATTGAAAGCATTTTCATAGAACAGAAAATTTTGTGTAGCTTACCATATGATTTCTGAGTTTGAATAGTGTCAAACATAGTGGGAAAAGGCATTTACCAGCATTTTCTCCTTTTCCCACAATGTTTCCAAAAATTTTCTCCTTCAGGGTTTAGAAAAGGGTTATAAACTTGGCTATATTGAAAGCATATACAGTCGATAAATTCCAGTAAATATTTAGGACTGTGGCTATTTTAACTCGTTATCAAGCAATCCATAGTTGTCATGAGCCCGAAGCATAGAGGTTTTAACCGTTTACCGAACAATTCGGGGTTTTCACCACCCTGGGAAAGAAGGCTTTCAAAAAAATTGTGGTAACCAGCATTTTTTCCTTTCCCACAATGTTTTCTGTACTATCAGAGAGCTTAAGCTCATTTGTACCAAGGTTGAATTTGTCATCTGCAAATGCTTTGAAATTGGACTAGTCTAAAATTTTGTTTTGTGGTAAAATGTTGATAAAACATTGATTAACCCTTTCCCAAACAAGCCCTGGTTTTCACGTGTCTGCAGTACAAGTCTTTTGAAAACACTGTGGGAAAAGGAGAAATTGCTCGTAACGAGCAATTTCTCCTTTTCCCACAGTGTTTTCTACCCTTTTTGATAACTTTCTGCCATTTTCATCAAATTTAAAATTGTTGTCTGTGAACTCTTTCAATTTGGACCAGTCCAAATTTTGTCATTTGGGAAAGGGTTAAAGTGGAAAATACTGGTAATAGGTTTTCTCTTTCAAAGCTAATTACATCTTTTGAGCTACATTTTATTGGAAAATACTGGTTACAAGTTTTCCCTTTCAAAGTTACCCTTTACCACACAATCCTGACTTTTAACAACCCTGAGAAAGAAGCCTTTTGAAAACACTGTGGGAAAAGGAGAAAATGCTGGTAACCAGCATTTTCTCCTTTTCTCACAATGTTTTCTACAATTTCCAAAACAAATTTAAGTTTATGAGCCACATTTATTTTGTTGTCTGCAAATGCTTTTAATTTGGACTGGTCTAGAATATTGTCATTTGGTACAGAGTTAATTTACATCTTTTGAGCTACATTTCATTTGTTGTCTGCAAATGCTTTCAATATGGACAGGTCTATTTATTGCCTAGCTGGTGCCATGAGTGAGAAACTTTTTTTTGATTATAAAATGAAAGTTATTTTTGGAAAAAGGTTTTTTCTGGGAAGAAGAGCAATTGTTTGTGAAAAACAACAGTTCCTTTTTCCACATGGGTTTGAGCCCTATACCACACAATCCAGTCTTATAACCACCCTGAAGAAGAGAGCTTTTGAAAAATTTGTAGGAAAAGGAGAAAATGCTGGTAGCCATGAGAAAATACTGGTAGCCATGCAGACTGCAGGCTGACCTAAGTGGATATGTTTTACAGATGCATTAAGTCCCCTTTCAATAGATCATGTCTCGTATGGTAATGAGCAAGTTCTTTTGCTACAATGTTTTCACTGGTAATTTCGTATTTTGTATAATAATTTTTGAAAAACTCTATTTTGCAAGGATTTTTTTAAAGTCGTCTGCTGTAGTTGTGTTGTAGGAGCCAGTTATGTCAGCCTTTACCAAACATTCCCATGTTTTAACAACCCAGTGAAGACGGCTTTTGAATATATTATGGAAAAAGGAGAAAATGTCGGTTCCCTTTTTCCCCCTCCACAATATTTTGTACCCTTTCAAAGGCAAATTTCATCAACTGAACCATATTTAATTTGTCTTCTGTAAAAGCTTTCAATTTGGACATGTCTGATATTTTGTTATTTGGTAACAGGTAATACTGTATTACATATATTTAGAAAAAGAAAGAAACATTGTTTAATTCTTTACCAAACAACAAATTTTTGGACTGGACCAAATTCAAAGCATTTGCAGATGACAAATTAAATGTAGCCAAAATGATAATTTTGTCTCTGATAGGATAGAAAACATTGTGGGAAAAGGAGAAAATGCTGGTTACCAGCATTTTCTCCTTTTCCCACAATGTTTTCAAAGCCTTCACTTTTAGGGTCGTTAAAAGTCGGGATTGTGTGGTAAAAGGTTAACTCTTTACCAAGCAATCCCGACTTTTAAAGACCCTGGGAAAGAAGCCTTTGAAAACATTGTGGGAAAAAGAGAAAATGCTGGTAACCAGCATTTTCCTCTTTTCCTACAATGTTTTCTACCTTTCACAAAACAAATTTCAATTTTTCAGTCACATTTATTTTGTTGTCTGCGACTGCTTGCAATTTGGACCGGTGTAAAATTTTGTCGTTTGGTAAAGAGTTAACATAATTAATTGGTTTTTGATCATGTATTAGTTTTAATAAATCTTGGAGTTTTTGTTATTGTTTTTGGTTACAGTAGCTATTGGGACTTGGTAATTGGTTGATACTAGTGACTTTTTTCCTTAATATCTAACTCCGTGGATAAGATGCTTTTCCTGTAATACATGTTACAGGGAACTATCAGAAATTTTGTAAATGAGTTTTCAACTAGATTGCCTTTTCTTCTTTTTGTCTTAAAGCAACTCACAAAAAACCTTCTTGTCGAAAAACTTTTCGTTAGAGTTCAGTGATATTTTGTATAATTGCTCCTGGAGCAGATTGCCTTTGTATTAATCAACATCATCTTTTTATGTCAAAAAACATGACTTTTTGAGCTTTGCTTATTTGGTGTAGCCGAATGTCCTGGCTTTTGACCTGCTTTGTGGTACTGATGACAAATTAATAAATAGAAATTTGTGATTGGTCAAAAACGTAGGCATGTTTGTTTTAAGGGCCCTTGCCTATTTGCTGGCAAATTTACACCATCTATCTTTTTCTTTTGAAGATATTTCTTGTTTTCCCTATGGTATTTCATTACAATACAAACTTAGATTTATTAATGCTCAGCCTATGCATATTATTGCTTATCTACCTCCATGGGCAGTAAGGCAGTGGAGCAATACAGGATCATCATGGTCCCTTTTATTTTTAAAAAAAGAAAACTGCTATCATTTTAGCTACATTTGATTTTTTGTCTGCAAATGCTTTCAATATTGACAACGCTAATTTTTTGGTCTGGTAAAGAAATGGTTGTTATTATGTCACACTGGCACTGTCACTTAATTATAAATAAAGAGCGTATATCAGGCAGAGTTCCAATCACTCAGAGGGGGATGATGTTTGTGTGTCTAGGTTTTTTTAAACTAAGTTTAAAATTTTATGTCAAAATGATACAATTTTATCAATCTTCTTAACATAAAAAAAAAGACACTGAAATTCAGTTGTGAGATGTCATTTAATTCTATCTGTCTATCCCATTGCTCTACTACAAAGCAAAAAATCTTATTCCTTTGATTGTTGTTGTATTTAGGTATTACTCAATGAATATTCGTTCTACACTACTTAATTTGATAAACCAGGTTGAATCCAGTCCACAATTCATAGTTATCATACACTGCACTGTAGCAATTTTCTACATGTTGTTGGAAATTCATGCTTGTCTGTAGTGACCTTGGACCCAGTATAGCCCCTTTGGACCTGTTGAAGCCCCTCCTATCAACAGTACATTTATCTGTACTAGCGTTTTTGATAAAATAGGTTGAAAATGATGAAAATTAGTGGCTATGAAGCTTTTAATTGTTGAGAGCCAAATAAGTCAAATGGTGACTTGTGAACTGTAAAAAATGTCCTAGAATTTGCATTTTAAAGATGGCTCTGGATAGATTCAAGATAACCAAATTGGAATAGCAAACAGTCTTGATACAAGATTATAGCATATTGTTCTTTGCAGTCTCTTTCATCTAGCCTGTATGCAAAATAACAAAAGTTCTACGTAACTCTCAACCAAATGACAAAAATGAAGACAACAAAATTAATTGGACTAAAAAATTGAAATTTACCTTTTGAAAGGGTAGAAAACATCATGGGAAAAGGAGAAAATGCTGGTAACCAGCATTTTCTCCTTTCCCCACAATGTCTTCAAAAGCCTTCTTGCCCAGGGTAGTTAAAGTCGGGATTGTGTAATAAATGGTTAATACAGCACAATTTTACTTTTTGCCAACCACAAATGAAAAGTAATTGCAGATGATTCATTAAATCTAGCTCAAATCATGATATTTGTCCATTGAAAGGTTTTCAGCATTTTCTCCTTTTTCCACATTGTTTTCAAAAGCAATTTTTTGTTTGCTTTTTTGAAACATGTTTGTTGGGTAAATGGTTAAAATGGGGTCTGTACCAGTCTGATGGTTTCAATGACCACAGATGCTGATTTATGTTCAAATTGTCTCTATGCAATATTCAAGACGACTTAAATTCACAATATTCAAAATGACCCAATTTGAATGCATAAGATTCAAGATAACTTGAAACAAATGCACAATATTCGTGATAACTTGATCTGAATTCACAGTATTCAAGATAATTTGATTCACATTATAACTTGATTTGAATGTACAATATTCAAGATAACTTGATTCAAATGCACAGCATTCAAGATAAATTGATTGGAATTTACACTATTCAAGATAACCTGACTTGAGTGTACAGTATAACATTCAAGATTAGTTGATTTGAATCCACAATACTCAAGATAACATAAAAATGCCACATGTAGCCTGCTTTACCAGCTTGTGGTAGACCATTTTTGGAAAAAAAAAAATGGGACTAAGTAGAAATTACTTATAGCAAGTAGTTTTTCCTTTTGCTAGAATGTTTTCACATGTATTCATATATTTAAAATTAATCCATGTCTAAAATAGAAATTGGTCATAGCAAGCAATTACTCCTTTTGCCACAATGTTTCACTTGTATGTGTATGTTTGAGATTAGTGTTTCAATTTAGGATGTTTTTCAGTCTTCAGCTGCAAATTTGTTTTAACCCTTTACCAAACAAAAAATTTTAGACTCATCAAAATTGGAGGCATTTGCAGATGACAAAAAGACATGGGCTGTATTGATGAGATTTGTTCTGAGAGGGTGAAGACATTGTGGGTAAAGGAAAAAATGCTGTTTACCAGCATTTTCTCCATTTCCCACAGTGTTATCAAAAGCTGTTTCCCTTAGGGTCGTCAAAAGTTTGGATTTTGTGGTTAAGCCTTAAAGAAGGATGATAGGTGAAAATTTGTTGCCATGTTTTCTTGATGACCCAATATATATTTTTACATCACTGGAACATAGCTGATCAGATTAAAGGTTAACAAGTTTAGTTACTGCTTGTTAGCTTGGCTGTTCTCGAAAAGAAAATGTCAAGGTATAGCCTTGTTGTAGTCTGCGTTGTTGTCGTCATGGTAGACACAGTTTTGACTGCCATGGAAAGTGTTTGAGCAAAATCAGTAAATATTTGCTAATGATTGCCTGGAAAAAGATTGTGCTTACAGAGTTCATCCTTAGACCCTGAGAGCACTAAATTACAAAATGAATAAAATTGATATTTTCATTGTGTAAAAATCCTGTGAACATTTATTGCAATATTAAGTGCTATTTTAGTCAGAAAATCTTACAATGATTGAACAGAGTGGATCAAAGAGTTTGCCTGCATGATAGGTTATGTCATGGATGTGCACTGTTGAAAATTGGACTTGACTGGGATTGGAGTTCTTAGAACTATCTTAGAACTAACCCTTTCTCTCAAAGAAACTAGGCTTTTGAAAAGTAATGAAAAAGGAGAAGCTGGTTACCAGCATTTCATTTTTCCGCAATGTTTTTTAACCCTTTCAGGGACAATTCCTGTCCTTTGAACCGCCGTTTATTCATTGTAACCTTCGAAAGCTCTTGATTTAGGCTTATTTGAAATTTTGTTTTCTGGTGAACAGGTTAGTTCTTTACCAAACGACAAAATTTAAGGCTGACCCAAATTGAAAGCATTTGCAGATGACAAAATAAATGTGACTAAAACATTGAATTTTGTTTTGGAAAGGGTAGAAAACATTGTGGGAAAAGGAGAAAATGCTGGTTACCAGCATTTTCTCCTTTTCCCACAACATTTTCAAAAGGCTTCTTTTTCAGGGTCGTTAAAAGTCGGGATTGTTTGGTAAAGGGTTAATGAATGTGAACCATGAGACAGAACTTATTTTTCTCTTTAGCCATATTTAGAAAATAACAATGTCTTTATTGGAATTTCTCTTTTTTGTGAGGATATTCATTACACTTGTGTGAAAAAAATATTGTGGTGGTTATACTGGAATCAGCTTGTTAGTCTGTCCAGTCGTCATTCTGCAGATTGATTTGTTGACCAGCATTTTCTGCTTTGCCCACAATGGGTTCAAAAGCCTTTTTCCTCAAGGTTGTTTAAATTCGGGATTGTTCAAGAAAGGGTATTAAGTCACTTTTTTGTAACAGATGCATTTGTCATTGTTAAATTTTTACCTTTTATTTTTCTTTTTACATTACGTTTTTGTTAGAGATAATATCCAAAGTTTGTATATTATTGCTAAGTAATTTCTCTGGACAGAGGAAGTTCCCTATGTGCCTGTCCCACAGGAGAGTGTCGTGAAAATGCATATGAGAGGATATGGTTGTGAAAGCACAGTTTATCCATTACTAAGGTACTTTGTTCCAGAGTATATGAATAGTCCACTTAAATCCAGTTTTGTTCTGTTTTTTCCTGCCACTATATGTTCTAGTGGAACTTCATATATATAGTACTTGCACTGTACATCATGATACTTCTGTTGTAGTCTAACCTCATACTGACTGTATAACTACTGTTGTGGTCTTGTAGTCTGACCTCAGGACATGGGCTATGGATATTTATCCCTGTAGGGGAATGCAAAACTTCACATTTGTCTGTATTAAAAGCTTTTGCAAGCAACAAACATGGCTCCATTAATTGACTTTATCTTTAAAAGCATAGAAAACATTGTTGTAAAAAGAAGAAAGTAGGTTTCCAGTGTTATTTCTAATCCCATTTATGTTTAAAAAAAGCTTGTATGGTCAGGGTTGTAGAAACACTGAATTGTTTGGTAAACCCTTAGAGCACCTTTCACCACTGAGGTTGCCTTTGCAACCAGTGTAGATCAAGATCAGGGTTCATATTTACCAACCGTTCTTAAGAAGAGCCTTTGTCTAACTCTCAAGAATTTTCTAGATTTGAAAGTAAGACAACTTCTGATTGGCCAAACTGAATGGTTTAAACAATCAGAAGTTGTGTTGCTTTCAAATGTAGAAAATTCTTTAGCATAAGACAAAGAATATTCTTAAGAATGGCTGATGAATACAGACCCAAACTGCGAAAATCTAAACTATCAGCTTCCGGAAACATTCTAGAATGAAATTGTCCTTTGGGTTATATGTGCTCTAGGGGTTAACAACAGTTCCTCTGAAGTCCTGTAGGGAGGTAGCTGGTACATAATCATAATCTTATAAAACAGTTAATCAAAATAAGAGGCTACTTATAAAATTTCAAGTAAAAAGGATAAAGTTATGTAAAGTTTGTAGGGAGTGGAGCGGGGGAGGAACATTCAGGGAAATTTTTTCAGTATTGTCAACAGCACAGTTTGAGATGCAGATAACTTGAAATGCTTGCACATGTAATGCTGTTTGGGGGAAAGGTACAGATATAGCACATGGCTTTCAGTAATACAGTGTATGCAGTGGCAACTTGGTTGTGGCACAAAAGATAATTGATAGAGGAAAAAAAAGTACCATTTTTTGTGTTTGTGAGAGTCACTGATTAGCAAAATAATGATATTAGTGGCAGGCAAGAAATTGAATACCGGTAATTTTTGCAATTCAGATATGTATTGTTGGTGATTAGCTGAAGTAATGAGTTATACAAGAGTCCATCATGCAGTACTGAGGGGGGAAATAGGTGCTCTTTAACATCTACACTGTGCAGTATGTAGTCGATTTCTGGGCAAAGATTCTGCCACTCTTCTACTGAAAATTTTTTTTCTACCCTATTTTTTTGTGTGTGTTTTTTAACCCTTTACTGCACAATGCTGCCTTTTAACGACCCTGGGAAAGAGGCCTTTTGAAAACTGTGGAAAAAGGAGGAAATGCTGGTAACCAGCATTTTCTCCTTTTCCAACAACGTTTTCTGTCCTATCAAAGAAAAACTGCACCATTTGAGCCACATTGAAATTGTCATCTGCAAATGCTTTCAGTTTAGATAAGACTAAGATTTTGTCATCTTATAAAGGGTTAAGGAGAAATCTCATCATTTGAGTCGCAATTTAATTTGTTGACTGCACATATTTTCAGTATGGACAAATGTAAAATTTGTCATCTGCTACAGATTCTATTAAAAAGGATTTTCAAAGTCAAACTCAGTTGGGCTTCATCTTCACTAAAAAACTCCTGGCTATGCTCATGCTAGATATGCCTATGTACTGGATTACAACTTCATGTAAACATGTAACAGTAGTCTTTCATTTATACACAAATGTTTTCTTAACTCTCTGTATAACATTATGATTACAACTACATTGTCTTCTTTTTTTGTATTGTCTTTGATATTAGCAGCACATATCTGTCAGTATAGAGAGTGTGAAGATAATGGTGTCAGAAGAGAGATTTCAATCTCTAGGCTGTCAAAAAAAATGAAAAGAACTTTCCCCTTGATGAATGTATGAGTGAAGAAATACAGAATTTTTGAAGAATCTTTCATAGTTTAGTGGAAAACAACTGTGTCAAAGCTGGATTTGGTTCATTCCCCTGGTTAAATGTTACGGAATATATAGAATTTGGAAATCAAGTCATTACCCTAATTTCAGTGCATCAAACTTTGTACAGATATTCACCGTGATGTATAGATGATTCCTGTAAATTTGGAGGTCAGTGAGTCAAATGTCAAGCTTACAGTGACCATTAAGATTAATAACCTTTCAAGACAATAATTAAACCACACAGGTGGTTTGACTTAAGTTTTTCAGGCAGGTTACAGATATCTATCTTGAAGTATAGATGATACATATTGATTTTTAGGTCATTTGGTCAAATGTCAAGGTTGCAGTGATCTTCAAGATTGATAACTTTTACAGGCAATACTTAGACACAAGTTTATGTTTGAGTCTTCTCCTTTACTGGTTTATGTCAGGTTTTTCAAAATTGGTACAGGTATCACTTGGAAGTGTAAATGATACCAACCAGGATGATCTTTAGGTCAAGGTCACATGGAAAAGTGTCAGTATTCATTTAGAAGGCAATAAAGAAAGGGTGAGGGGCTATATTTATTACAAGAATTTGCTCTCCTTTGAGCTATTTTTTTCTAATATAGTATGTTTTCACATACATTTGGTTGCTATAACAAACATTCATGTTCTGAGGTCAGATCTTGTGATATGTAAACAAGTGTTTGCTCCTAGAAGTCTTAGTTGACCTTTTATCAAACAATCCCAGGTGTGTACAAACTTGAGTAAGATGGTTTTTGAAAACATGGTGGGAAACGGAGAAAATGCTGGTAATCAGCATTTTCTCCTTTTCCCAGCATGTTTTGTACTCTTCAAAAGAAAAATCCCATAATATGAACCACATTTAATTTACCGTCTGCAAATGCTTTCAATTTGGAGAGAATACAGTTTTGTCGTATGGTAAAAAGTCAGTGGATCAATATTATATATCATGTTCATCATTCTGTGTATCATGTAGTTAACCTTTTACAAAACAATCCCGAGTTTTAACGACCCTAAGAAAAGAATGTCTTTGAAAACATTGTGGGAAAAGGAGAAAAAGCTTGTAACCACCATTGTCTCATTTACCTACAGTGTTTTCTACTTCTCAAAAACAAGTTCTGATTTTTTAGGTCACATTTATTTTGTTGTCTGCAAATGCTTTCAATTTGGACAACTCTAAAATTTTGTTGTTTGGTAAAGAGTTAACTAAAGGTAGTATCATGATGTAAAAGTGCAAGAAGGAGAGAAAACTAATATTTATTTTTATGCCAAAGAAAAACAGTTAACCCCTTTCTGCTGTGATTGGAAATGACCAAAGACTGCTTTTTTTTATCTGAGTGCTGTCGGAGTTTTGTTCAGCTTTAAAGATGCACCCATACTCGTTTTCAGCCATTTTTTTTCTACCCATTTCATTGTTATTTCATGAAACTATGATCATTCTTGTATCTTCATGCCAACAGTTGCCCCTGACAGCTGTATGGTTTCTCAGATTACAACAGATAGAAAATGCATTTCATCTTTTTTTTTGAAGACTGCAAAGAAATTACTGTTGTTGTTTCCAGTTTTAAATGAAGAAAAATCCCTTGAGGTCCTCTATCCAATATAAATATCAGTAATTTATACATGTTTACACAGCTGACCAAATTCTGAGCCAGTCTACATTTTTAGCTCACCTGAGCATGAAGTGCTCGAGGTGAGCTATTATGATCGGTCAATGTTCATCGTCTGTCTGTCCGTCCGTCTGTCCATTCACAATTACAAAAAAAATCTTCACCTCCTAAACTAACAATCAGATTTCAATCAAACTTCACAGAAATGATCCTTAGGTCATGCTCTTTCAAAATACTTAAAAGAATTGAATTCTATGAAGAACTCTGGTTGCCATGGCAACCAAAAGAAAAAAAATCTTCTTGTCCCAAATATCTAGTGGCCCTCTACCAAAATACTTCAAATTAAGGCCCTAGTGTTGAAATTGGCCCTATGTTGTGGGTTCTCAGATTTTACATAGAGATAAAGCAGGAAATCTTTAAAATTCTTCTTGTCCTAAACCGTAAGGGCTAGAGCTTTCATATATGGCATGTAGCATCATCTAGTGACCCTCTACCAAAATACTTCAAAATTATGGCCCTGGTGTTAAAAATTGGCCCTATGTTTTGGGTTCTTGGATTTCACATAGAGATAAAGAAGGAAATCTTTAAAAATCTTCTTGTCCCAAACCGTAAGGGCTAGAGCTCTCTATATGGCATGTAGTATCATCTAGTGGCCCTCTACCAAAATACTTCAAATAATGGCCCAAGTGTGGAAATTGGCCCTATGTTGTGGGTTCTCAGATTTCACAAAGAGATAAGGAAGGAAATTTTTAAAAATCTTCTTGTCCCAAACTGTAAGGGCTAGAGCTTTCATATATGGCATGTAGCATCATCTAGTGGCCCTCTACCAAAATACTTCAAATTATGGCCCTGGTGTTAAGAATTGGCCCTATGTTGTGGGGTCTTGGATTTCACATAGAGATAAAGAAGGAAATCTTTAAAAATCTTCTTGTCCCAAACCGTAAGGGCTAGAGCTTTCATATTTGGCATGTAGCATCATCTAGTGGCCTTCTACCAAAACACGTAAAATTATGGCCCTGGTATGAAAATTAGCCATATTTTGTTGGTCTCGGATTTCACATAGAGATAAAGAGGGAAATCTTTAAAAATCTTCTTGTCCCAAACCATAACGGCTAGAGCTTTCATATTTGGCATGTAGCATTATGGTGTTGAGTCTTCTTGCAAGTGGTTGTGGGAAAGAGGTTGATCACCATTATATCTTGAAAAGAGTCAACTCAATACTGATCTGCTAAAATATTAATTAATTTCTTGAGCATCTCTGCAACAATTACAGTAAACTTTGCTTATTACTATATTGCTTAATATGATATGTTGCTTATAATGACGTTAATCCCTTGGTCCCAACAGGGTCTCTTTTTTAGCTCACCTTAGCACAACATGCTGAAGGTGAGCTATTGTGATCGCCCTATGTTCGTCGTCCGTCGTCTGTCATCCGTCGTCCGTCAACAATTTCTTTAAACATCTTCTTCTCCTAAACCACTGGGCCAATCTTGATGAAACTTGGCAGGGATGTTCCTTGGGTGAAGCTCTACCAAAATTGTTCAAAGAATTGAATTCCACCCACAACTCTGGTTGCCATGGCAACAAAAAGGAAAAAAAAGCAAAATCTTTGAAAATCTTCTTCTCTGAAACTAGAAGGCGCAGAGCTTTGATATTTGGTATGTAGCATCTCCTAGTGGACCTCTACCAAGTTTGTTCATTTGATGCCCCTGGGGTCAAAACTGGCCCTGCCCCAGGGGTCACAAGTTTGAGCATAGTCACAAATAAGGAAAACTTTAAAAATCTTCTTCTCAAAAACTTGAAGGCGCAGAGCTTTGATATTTGGCATGAAGCATCTCCTAGTGGACCTCTACCAAGTTTGTTCATATGATGTCCCTGGGGTCAAAACTGGTCCCGCCCCGGGGGTCACAATTTCCAACATAGGAACAAAGAAGGAAAACTTTAAAAATCTTCTTCTGTAAAACTAGAAGGCATACAGCTTTGATATTTGGCATGAAGCATCTCCTAGTGGACCTCTACCAAGTTTGTTCATATGATGCCCTTTGGGTAAAAACTGGCCCTGCCCCGGGGGGTCACAATTTCGAACATAGGAACAAAGAGGGGAAACTTTAAAAATCATCTTCTTCTGTAAAACTAGAAGGCATACAGCTTTGATATTTGGTATGTAGCATCTCCTAGTGGACCTCTACCAAGTTTGTTCACATGATGCCCCTGGGTTCAAAACTGGCCCCACCCCGGGGGTCACAAGTTTGAGCATAGTGACAAAGAAGGAAAACTTTAAAAATCTTCTTCTCTGAAACTTGAAGGTGTAGAGCTTTGATATTTGGCATGTAGCATCTCCTAGTGGACCTCTACCAAGTTTGTTCATGTGATGCCCCTGGGGTCAAAACTGGCCCCGCCCCATGGGTCACAATTTCCAACATAGGAACAAAGAAGGAAAACTTTAAGAATCATCTTCTTTAAATCTAGAAGGCATAGAGCTTTGATATTTGGCATGAAGCATCTCCTAGCGGACCTCTACCAAATTTGTTCATATGATGTCCTTGGGGTCAAAACTGGCCCTGCCCCGGGGGTCACAAGTTCGAACATAGGAACAAAGAGGTAAAAATTTGAAAATCATCTTCTCTGAAACTGGAAGGCATAGAGCTTTGATATTTGGTATGTAGCATCGCCTAGTTGACCTCTACCAAGTTTGTTCATATGATGCCCCTGGGGTCAAAACTGGCCCCGCCCCGGGGGTCACAATTTCCAACATAGGAACAAAGAAGGAAAACTTTAAAAATCTTCTTCTCTGAAACAGGAAGGCATGGAGCTTTGATATTTGGTATGTAGCATCTTCTAGTGGATCTCTACCAAGTTTGTGCATATGATGCCCTTGGGGCAAAAGTTAGCCCTGCCCGATGGGTCACAAGTTCGAACATAGGAACAGAGAAGGAAAACTTTAAGAATCATCTTCTCTGAAACTGGAAGGTGTAGAGCTTTGATATTTTGTATGTAGCATCACCTAGTAGACCTCTACTAAGTTTGTTCATATGATGCCCTTGGGGTCAAAATTGGCCCTGCCCCGGGGGTCACAAGTTCAAACATAGGAACAAAGAAGGAAAACTTTAATTTTTAGCTCCACTGGTCGAAGGCCAGCGGGCTTATGTCATGGCCCGGTGTCCGTCGTCCGTCCGTCCGTCCGGCCGTCCGTCCGTCCGGCCATCCGTGCGTTAACTTTTATTTCAAACATCTTCTTCTCTGAAACTACCCATCCAATTTTCATGAAACTTCACAGAAATGATCCTACCATGGTCCTCTTCAGAATTTCTTGAAAGAATTTGATTCCTTCAAAAACTCTGGTTGCCATGGCAACAAAACTGAAAAATATTGGAAATCTTTAAAAATCTTCTTGTCTGAAACCATAAGGCATAGGGCTACCAAATTTGGCATGTAGCTTCAGTAGTAGACCTCTATCATGTTTCTTGAAATTATAGCCCTGGGGTCAAAATTGGCTCTGCCTCAGGGGTCACAAGTTTTACATAGGCTTATATAGAGAAAACTTTAAAAATCTTCTTGTCTGAAACCATAAGGCATAGGGCTACCAAATTTGGCATGTAGCTTTATGTAGTAGACCTCTATCATGTTTCTTGAAATTATAGCCCTGGGGTCAAAATTGGCTCTGCCCCAGGGGTCACAAGTTTTACATAGGCTTGTATAGAGAAAACTTTAAAAATCTTCCTGTACCTAGCCATAAGGCCTAGAGCTACCAAATTTTGCATTTAGCTTGATCTAGTTGGGGTCTACCAAAAGTGCCCAAATTATAGTCCTGGGGTCAATTTGGCCTCATGCTGGGTGGGGGGGGGGGTCACAAGATTTACATTGGCTTACATAGGGAAAACTTTTAAATCTTGATGTACATAGCCATAAGGCTTAGGCTACCAAATTTTGCATAATTATAGCATTATCTAGTGGACAACTACAAAGAGGGCCCAAGTTACAGCCCTAGGATCAAGTTTGGCCCTGCACCAGGGGTCACAAGTTTTACATGGGTTTATGGAGTGAAAAGTTCAGAAACTGTCTTGTTACTAGCCATAAGGCCAAGAACTCCCAAATTTGGCATGTTATTCTTCTAATACACATATTCCCCATTTAGTCCGACTGTAGCCCTGGGGTCAAAGTTTTATAAGGGCTTATATAGTGAAGACTTCTCTTCATGGTTTATATTTATAAGCCAGTGGAGCGATACAGGGCCATCATGGCCCTCTTGTTTTTCTTCTTTTAAATAGGAAGGCATAGAGCTTTGATATTTTGTATGGAGCATCTCCAAGTGGACTTCTACCAAGTTTGTTCCAAGGATGCTGCTTGGGTCAAAACTGGCCCAGCCCCTGGGGTCACAAGTTCGAACATAGATACAAAGAAGGAAAACTTTAAAATTCTTCTTTTCTGAAACCGAAAGGTGTGGAGCTTTGATATTTGGTATGTCGCATCTCAGAGTGGACCTCTACCAAGTTTGTTCATATGATGTCCCAGGGTCAAAACTGGCCCCGCCCCGGGGGTCACAAGTTCGAAGATAGGAACAAAGAAGGAAAACTTTAAATTTCTTTTTCTCTTAAAAGGGAAGGTGTAGAGCTTTGATATTTGGTATGTAGCATTTCCTAGTGGACCTCTACCAATTTTGTTCATATGATGCCCCTGGGTCAAAACTGGCGCAGCCCCGGGGGTCACAAGTTCGAACATAGGAACAAAGAAGGAAAACTTTAAAATTCTTCTTTAAAACTGGAAGGCGTAGAGCTATGGTATTTGGTATGTAGTGATTCTCTTCTAAGTTTGTTTGCCCATCTAAGCGCAACAAGTTCATTGAGTTTAAAATTGGGTCATCTTGGGTCATAAACTAGGTTACTAGGTCAAATTAAAGAAATATCTTGTTGGCACTCTGGAGGCCACATTATTTGCTCAATTGCCTTGAAAATTAGAAAGTTTGTCTTAAAAAGTCTCACATAAGATTAATTTGGGTCAGCTTGTGTCATAAACTAGTTCTCTGGGTCAAATTAAAGAAATACCTTGTTTGCACTCTGGAGGCCACATTTATTGCTCAAATGACCTGAAATTTGGCCAGAATGTGTGTCTTGATGAAATACCAGATGAGTTTGGATTTGGGTCACCTGGAACCATAAACTAGGTCACTAGGTCAAAATAAAGAAATACCTTGTGGGCACTCTAGAGGCCACATTCTTTGCTTAATTGCCTTGAAAATTGGTCAGAATGTTTGTCTTTGTAAAATCTCACATGAGTCTGAATTTGGGTCAACTGGGATCATAAACTAGGTCACTTGGTCAAATTAAAGAAATAGCTAGTGGGTACTCTAGAGGCACATTTATTATTCATTTGATTTGAAAATTGGTTAAAATGTTTCTTTTGATATAGTCAACGACCAGTTCAAATTTGGGTCACCTGGGGTCATAATCTAGGTCACTAGGTCAAATTATAGAAATATCTTTAGGGCACTCGAGGCCACATTTTTTGCTCAATTGCCTTGAAAATTGGTTAGAATGTTTGTCTTCATGAAATATGAGTTTGAAATTGGGTCACCTGCCGTCAAAACCTAGGTCACATGGTCAAATTAAAGAAAAACCTTTAAGGCTTTCTACTAAGGTGAGCAACCCAGGGCCATCATGGCCCTCTTGTATAAGAATATACATCAGTTAAAACGATATTCATATAAAACGATATGATTTTTTTGGTCCCCTGAGTATCATTATAAGTGGAACCCTATTTTGGGCTGTCGCAGATGTCAACCCGTAGCAGGTATGTGCCACTATTGGGAAACACTGAGTCTTTTAACTGCTTTCTGCAATTATTGTCTAATTGGTGTCAACTTTTCATTTGCCTGTCTATCAAAAGGTCATTGCATATCTAATTTATTTTTGGACCTACTCATAAAAAAGGTATAATCACAATATTAAGACTGAATATGAAGGCCATATCTGTGAACGATGGCTTATATGCAGAGCAAAAAACAAGAGGCAAGTGGCCATAACAATGACAGCTGAATTGCATTTCAGGTGAGCGATTTAGGACCATCATGGTCCTCTTGTTTCAAGTTGTAACAGGGTTTTTTCTCTCTGGCTGTAAGAATGTATCTTTAAGCCTGTACCAAACAATTTCATGTTTTTTTATGACTTGGAGGAAGATGTTGGAAAAGGAGAAAATACTGTTACCAGCATTTAGCAGTTAAAAGGCTATTTTAGCTAGAATCTTTAAAAAGATATAGCAAACAGTGTAGATGACCAAACCTGTGCAGTCTAATCTTGATAAAGATAGTCAGCGAAAGCAAGTAGAGTTGTGAAAGGCACTTTAAGGGCTAAGGCTATATAGGCATACTTGAATGGATTTGTGATGAAGACAATCTACATAAGTAATGGAGATATTTTAGTTAAAGAGTCAATATTTCAGTGAACTTTATAACACATTGATAGATGATGTGACAACTGATTTATGTCACACAATTCTGATATCAAACTTGTATTAGATATAGGGGATATTTGTGTTTTTCGATGAAAGATCGAAATTTATTTCATCGAGTGAGCATCATCATCGGTAATATTTTCACGAGTGGCGCAGCCATAAGTGAAAATATTACCAATGATGTTCACGAGATGAAATAAATTTCAATCTTTCACAGAAAAGAGAAATATTTTTTTAATTTCATGCTTCTAACCCCTATTTTGTTGGAACTTTCGTCAAAATTCATTACAGTTGTTTTCTGTAATTCCCTGTGGTTCACCCCCCCATAACGCATTGCAATATTACATAAAGTGCGAGAAATATGGCCATAAATTATGTCATATTTCCCTCCATTTGATTGGCACACGCTGATTACCTAGGTAACTAGTGGGTGGGAACAACTGTTTCCGCCTTCAATTGAAGAGTTAGAAAATATAAAATCGGTATTTTCACTGGTCGTAACCATGAAATACCAAACCATAATCCACCATTATTTCTCGATAAAGTACCGAAAAGCATGAAATAAAGGGAAATTCATTAAAGGTATATAACGCTAAAAACTAGGAAGGTTATGTGATGATAATTACATTTTCTCTCGGACAGCGTTTTCACAAGTTTTGATGATTGTTTTCCATGTTACCATGTTGAATAAACCCTTTACCAAACAATGCCGTGTTTTAACAACCGTTAACTATTTACCACTCTACAAAATTCTAGTCTGGTCAAAATTGAAAGCATTTGCAGACAACAAGTCAGATGTGACTCAAAAATTTCATTTTTTGCGGGGGAGGGCAGAGCTCCAGATAGAGGTAGTAATTTTGATTTCAAAATGGAAAATATTATTTATTCTCCACTAAACCCTATGTTATGGGTACTTATTAGAATTGTCTCATCGAGACGATTCTAATGAGTACCCACAACATAGGGTTTGAAAGAAAAATAATGGATTTAGAATACCATCACTCCCTCTTATCTGGAGCTCTGGGGAAGGGTAGAAAACATTGTGGGAAACGGAGAAAATGAGGGTAACTATCATTTTGTCTATTTCTCACAATGTTCTCTATGCTTTCAAAGACTTTAATTCCACTGTATAAACCACATTTGATTAATTTTGTTGTCTGCAAATGCATTCAACCCTGTAACACACAATCCTGAGTTTTTACAACCTTGAGAAAAAAGCCTTTTGAAAACATTGTGGGAAAAGGAGAAAATGCTGGTAACCAGCATTTTCTCCTTTTCCCACAATGTTTTCTTTCAATCCCAAAACAAATTCCAATTTTTTCAGTCACATTTATTATGTTGTCTGCAAATGCTTTCATGTTGGACTAGTCTAAAATTTTGTCGTTTGGTAAAGAGTTAACCTGCAAATGTATTCAATATGGACAAGCGTAAAACATTGTCATTTGGTAAAGTCTTGATTTATTTGACACTGCATGGGTAGTCTTGAGTTGCTAGCCCCTGCTTTTTTCCTGCTTAACTCTTTACCAAACAACAAAATTTTAGACTGGTCCAAACTGAAAGCATTTGCAGACGACACAATAAATGTTACCGAATAACGGAAGTTTGTTTTGGGAAGGGCAGAAAACATTGTGGGAAAAGGAGAAAATGCTGGTTACCAGCATTTTCTCCTTTTCCGACAATGTTTTCAAAAGGCTTCTTTCTCAGGGTCATTAAAAATCGGGATTGTGTGGTAAAGAGTTAAAGTAAGTTATGATGATAATTACAAAGTGCCTTCTGTTGCTTTCAGGCCATTTCTCTCATGACGTATTTTCCCCAGGCTCTCTTTTAATGCAGAATGAAAATATATGAGCCATGAGAAAAAGGGGTTCAGTGCATCTGAAAAAAAGTCTTAATTCAAGTCAATCTTCACAGCCCGCACAGGCGGACCTATATGTAAACTTTTTGCCTTTGGTAATTTCTGCATGTCAAAGGACCATTCTTCTCCAGGATTCAGTCAGTTGTTATACAAACCGGATTTTATGGATCCATAATCATGTGATGACCCGCTTGGAATAATACATCACGGCGATGTATTAACCCTTAAGCTGCTAATCGCGACTCACTGACCTTTTGCGGACAGTGTTGATCAAGATCAGACTGCACAGAACGTGCAGTCTGATCTTCGATCTACACTGTCCGATATGTTATTTTCTTTCCAGTGAAATCAACTTTGAAACCGCAATGTTTGGGCTTTTAGGATTGAGTAAAAATTTGTGTTTCATTTATTGAGCAGCTTAACCCTTTCCCAAACAAGCCCTGGTTTTCACGTGTCTCCAGTACAAGTCTTTTGAAAACACTGTGGGAAAAGGAGAAATTGCTCGTAACGAGCAATTTCTCCTTTTCCCACAGTGTTTTCTACCCTTTTTGAAAACTTCCTGCCATTTTCATCAAATTTGAAATTGTCGTCTGCAAACTCTTTCAATTTGGACCAGTCCAAAATTTGTCGTTTGGGAAAGGGTTAAAGGGTTAATACATCTATGTGATACATTGTCCCAAGCAAGTCATAATCATGGATCCAGATAACCCTATTGGTCTAACAAATGACCCGATCATGAGTTAGACTGGTCCTTAGATGTGCAGAAAATTTACAATTAGCAAAAACTTCCTACCCATGTTAGCCTATGCGGACTGCTCCTGCTGATACATGTAGTTTTTGCAGATGCAGTAAATCCCCTTTTCACAGAGCATATGATTGGTGCTGTTCTGGTTGTAAGTGGTTCCAAACAGTAATATCATAGTGTTTAACTCTTTGCCACACAATCCCAAATTTTAACCACCCTGAAAAGGAAGGCTTGTAAAAACATTGTGAGAAAAGGAGAAAATGCTGGTAACCAGCATTTTCTCATTTTCACACAATGTTTTCTACCCTTTCAAAGATTGAAATCATCATTTAGGCCACATTTAATTTGTCATCTACAAATGCTTCCACTGCAGACATGTCTAAAATTTTGTTTTTAATTAATTTTAATTATTTTAATTAATTATACTTATTTTTCGATCAAAAAACAAATGTTGATGGTAAAGATTAAGGTTAGACTGTACAAGAAGTGGAGTTCCTCTCATTTGAGTTCTTTTTGTTATTTTTGTGATTTTTATTCATTAATTAACCCTTTACTACACAATCCCAAGTTTTAACGACCCTTAAAGTGAAGGCTTTTGAAACCATTGTGGGAAAAAGAGAAAATGCTAGCAATCAGCATTTTCTCATTTACCCACCATGTTTTCTATCCTTCCAAAACAAATTTCAATGTGAGAGTCACATTTATTTTGTTGTCTGCAAATGCTTTCAGTTTGGTCCAGTCCAAAATTTTGCCGTTTGGTAAAGAGTTCACATCTGAAAGGAATAACAGATAATAAGATAGTAAGACAGATTAACCCTTTACCAGGCGACAGAATTTTAGCCTTGACCAAATTGAAAGCATTTGCAGACGACAATTTCAGTGCGGCTCAAATGCTGGAATTTTTCTTCGATGGGGTAGAAATCATTGTGATAAACCAGCATTTTCTCCTTTTCCCACAATGTTTTCAAAAGGCCTCTTTCCCAGGGTCGTTAAAAGGCAGCATTGTGTGGTAAAGGGTTGTTGATCAGCTTAGAGGAAAGATATCTCCTTATTGGGCATTGTAGGTCCAAGATCAGACTGCACATTCTGTGCTGTCTGATCTTGATCTACGCTGTCCACAAAAGGTCAGTGAGTCACGCTTAGCAGCCTAATGGTTAAGAACATTCTTTGTCTTATTCTTAAGAATTTTCTGAATTTGAAAGTAAAACACTTCCTGATTGGCTTAACCATATGGGTTAGCAAGTCAGAAGTTGTGTTACTTTCTTAATCCAGAATGAGATTAAGAGTAAAATTAAGAATGGTTTGTGAATATGGGCCGTGAGGTAACTCTCTACTGTATGGCAAAATTTTAGACTTGTCCAAACTGAAAGGCATTCTTAGAATCCAGACAACAAATTATATGTGACTTGGATGATAGGATTTTGGTTTCAAAAAGTAGAAAATTTATAGGGATATGAAAAATGAGTTGGTTTCAGCATTTTTAGCTCTGGTATTTTTTCATGATCTTGTATCATTCAAAGGTGGTTATTTACATGGTCATTACTGCAGCACTGGTTGCTAATATATACCATCATTGAAGTTCCTTGTGGGTTTTCAGGGGATAAAGAATGAGCCATGCTCTGGCCAAAGGGGACTTAATGCATCTCCATGATGCATGACACAAAGCAAGTCATCACATAATTATGGATCCATAAAATCCATTTTGTCAAACAACCAACTGAATCATGAAGCAGACTAGTCTTTGGACATACAGAAAATTGACCTGTAGTGAAAAGTTTAGGCCTAGGTCAGCCTGCACAGGCTGGCCTGGGTCAATAGTTTTCGCAGATGCATTATGCCCCCTTTTCACAGAGCATGACTCAATTATAAATGACATGATGTTGTAACCCGTTGCACTCAGATAATGGTTCCAGGAAACCTAACAAATTATGTCAGCATAGCAAGATGAGACTTCTGAGCTTTTACCCTTTACTTCATAATCCAGAGTTTTAAATACCACGAGAAAGAAGAGTTTTGAACACATTGTAGAGAAAAGGAAAAAGTGTTGGTTACCAGCATTTTCTTCTTTTCCCACAATGTTTTCTATCCTTTCAAAGACAATTTCAATGGTTTCAGCCAACTTCGTCCTCTGCAAATGCTTTTGATTTAGAGTCATGTCCAAAATTTTGTTGTTTAGTAGTGAGTTCACTTATGTGAATTAATTGATGTGATTTTAATGTGCAAACTTATGTGAATTAATTGATGTGATTTTAATGCACACTTATTTTTAATGCACAGCTTGATTTTACCAAGAATTTAACTCATACTCTGCTAAATAAACAAAATGAAACTTTCAAGTTAATAATAAAACCCCAAATTTTCCTATTTCAGAGGTACTTTTGGAGGAGAGGTATCTCCTTATCGGACAATGTAGATCCAAGATCAGACTGATCTTGATCTACACTGTCCGCAAAAGGTCAGTGAGTCACGCTTAGCAGCCTATCAGTTTAAAAAAAAAGCTTCTTTTGGTTGTGTGTTAATCAGCTTTTTAAAAATTTTTGCTTTTTTCTTGTTTGTTTATTGTTTACTTGGCTGTATTTTCTTTTGTAGAGTAGTTATAACTTTGTACCAGATTGTCTTGTATTCCAAATATTTCTGTGTTTTTAAGGACAGCTTTCAGACAACATCTTGAGAAAAGGAATAAATGCTGACTAAATACCTTCACTTCTCCTTTTCCAGAACATTTTCAAAGATAAAACACCATCATTCCACTCTTTACCACACAACAAAAATGTAGACTCGTCCAGATTGAAAGCATTTGTAGATGGCAATGTAAATGTGGCTCAACTGATGGAATTTCTCTTTGTTAGGGTAGAAAGCATTGTGGGAAAAGGAGAAAATGTTGGTTACCAGCATTTTCTCCTTTTCCCACAATGTTTCCAAAAGGCTTCCTCTTCAAGGTCGTTAAAACTCGGAACTGTGTGGTAAAGGGTTAAGCCACATTTGATCTGTTGCTACATGTTGCTTTTACATTGTGTCTAAAATATGATAATTTGATTAACTCCTTACCACATGAAAAAAGTTTACACTTCTCCAACTTTGCAGAACTGCACAGATAAAATGTTGCCAATATGATGAGTGTATCCTGTGAAAGGGCAGAAAGGATTGTGGGAAAAAGGAGAAAATGCTGGTTACCAGCATCATCTTCTTTTCACACAATGCTTTCAAAAGCTTTTTCTACAAGGGTCATTATAACTTGGGGTTGTTTGGAAAGTTGTTTTCATGTTGTCTGCAAATTCTTTTAATTGTGACAGGTCTCAGATTTTGTTATCTGGTCAAGATTTATTTCTGAATACTGATAAAATTGAGCCATGCTCTGTGAAAAGGGGGTTTTATGCATCTGCAAAAATTATCAACCCTCGGTCAGCCTCCACAATTTTTTTGCTTTCAGTAAATTTTCTGCCTGTCCTAAGACCAGTCTATCCCATAATTCAGTTGGTTGTGGGACAAAAATGGATTTTATGGCGTGCAACACACGAAAAGGGTCCTTCGAACATATGCGTAAAAGTGTACCGTCCCAGATCAGCCTGTGCAGTCTGTGACTAATCCAAGACGACACTTCCCGTTTTTGTGCGATTTTCTGTTTCACAAAAGTCTACTGTATGAAAAAATCTTACATAGTCGTAAAGTGCGGTATCGGATTAGCCTGCGCATACTGCGCAGGTTAATCTAGGACGACACTTTATGCAAATGTCCGAAAGTCTCATTTCGCATGTTGTGGGCCATATAGATCCATGATTATGAGATGCATAACGGAGATGCATTAGACCCCCTTCTGTCTGGGCATGACTCAATTGTATTATATAAAAAATCGTACAATATCTGATTGACTACACAATTTTATTTATCCAATCATAATTTGCATTAATTACTGTTATATTTTAAAAAAAAAAATTCAGAATCATAATGTATTTTTGAATGTTGGTGAATATGGCCAGTGGAATTACAAAAGGGGGTTAAACTAATATTGCAGCAAATGGAGAAATTGCTCATTATGAATATTATTTTTTTCTTGTGAAAAGCCAATGACAGTCTCTAAGACTTTCATCATTAATTTTCTTAACTGTTTAGCACACAGTCCCAAATTTAAGGACCCTGAGACACAAGCCTTTTGAGAATATTGTTGGAAAAGGAGGAAATGCTGGTATCCGGCATTTTCTTCTTTTCCACAATGTTTTATACCCTATCAAAGACAAATTCTATCAATTAGCCACAGTTGAAGTATTGTCTGCTTGTGCTTTCAATTTAGACAAGTCTACACTTTGTTGTGTGGTAAAGAATCAAACCCCGTACCATACAATAACATTTTTTGAAATCATTTGCAGAATGCAAGGTAAATGTGGCTTTAGTGATAGGAATTGTCTTTGAAAGGATAGAAAACATTGAAGCAAAAGGAGAAAATGCTGGTTACCAGCATTTTCTCCTTTTCCTTGAATGTTTTATGATTCCTTCTATCTATCTCACTTTAGTGATGGGATTTGTCTTTGAAAGGACAGAAAACATTGACAGATAAGGAGAAAACGCTGGTTACCAGCACTTTCTCCATTTCCTTCAGTGTTTTCAAATGCCTTCAAATGTTTCAGGTGCCTCAGATTCCCTAAAAATTTGATTGTTTGGTAAAGTTATTACAATTATTTAGCTTGTGGTATAATTTCATTGTCAATCATTTTTCAGGATGATCTTTTTTTTTTTGTTTTTCCAGAAGACCTACCATACCTGAAAGTCCCGCTGCACACAGTCATAAAACTCACACCGGTGGCCTATGGTTGTAGGGTGGAATTTTTCAACCTCAACATTCCAGCTGTGGATACCCATAGGGAACGACCAGCGGTTAGTACAGTGTTTTTTCTTTGGAGTTAAACACAATTTTCAACATCATTTCAGGTAAACTATGGCGGGCAAAACCCCTATCTATGCCTCCCTTGAGTCTGTAACACTTAATCAACAAACGACAAGATTTTAGACTTGTCCCATTTGAAAGCAAATGCAGATGACAAATAAATTAAATGTGGTTCAAATGGTTAGATTCTTCTCTGAAAGAGTAGAAAACATTATGGGAAAAGGAGAAAATGGTTACCAGCATTTTCTCCATTTCCCACAATGTCTTTAAAAGCTTTCATTTTTCAGGGTCGTTAAAACTCGGGATTGTGTGGTAAAGAGGTAAGTACTTTGCACAACATTCTTTCCAAGCCACTGGCTGCTTTCTGACATAAACATTCTCATAACAGTATTTAGTGGTTGAGAGAATGAATCTTATGGCAATGAATATTACAACCTCTATAAAGAAAGCTGGGAATTGAATTTGTTACTTCTTGATTTGCGCCTTATGACTATGCTTTGTGGCATTGGTTTGTACTAGTGCATTGTTTGACGCCTCACCAATGACAGTTTTAATGACCCTCAGGAAGAAGGCTTTTAAAAACATCATGGGAAAAAGAGAAAATGCTGGATACCAGCATTTTCTCCATTTCCTACAATGTTTTCAAAGGCTTGTATTCTGCAGGGTTGTTAAAACAAAGGATTTTTTGGTAATGCCTTGATATAAGTCAATATCTTTAACCCTTTACCACACTATCCCAAGATTTAACAACCATGGGAAAAAAAGCTTTTGAAAACATTGTGGGGAAAGAGAAAATGCTGGTAACCAGCATTTTCTCCTTTCCCACAATGTTTTCTACCCTTCCAAAAATAAATTTTAATTTTTGAGTTACATTTATTTTGTCATCTGCAAGTGCTTTCAATTTGGACAAGTCTAAAATTTGGTTGTCTGGTGATAAAGAGTTAAGCATTTTCCAAATAATCCTAGGTCTTAATGACCCCGAGGCAGAAGGTATTTGTCTTTCAAAATATTCTATGAAAAGGACAAAATTATGGTAACCAGCATTTTATGTATTTCCCACAATGTTGTCTACCATTTAACTCTTTACCGAAACAAGAAAATTTTAGACAGGTCCAAAATGAAAGCATATGCAGACAACAAATTAAATGTAACTGAAATGATGGTATTTTCCTATGAAAGTGCAGAAAACCTTGTGGGAAGAGAAGAAAATACTGGTTACCAGCATTTTTAGTGATTGTGCTGTGTCCGTCGTGCGGTGTGCGTCGTCCGTCGTCAACTTTTTACCTTGTGTACGCTCTAGAGGCCACATTTTCAGTCCAATCCTCATGAAACTTGGTCAGAATGTTTGTCTCAATAAAATCTCGGACGAGTTCGAAATTGGGTCATGTGGGGTCAAAAACTAGGTCACTAGGTCAAATCTTAGAAAAACCTTGTGTACACTCTAGAGGCCACATTTTCAGTCCGATCCTCATGAAACTTGGTCAGAATGTTTGTCTTGATGAAATCTTGGACGAGTTCAAAATTGGGTCATGTGGGGTCAAAAACTAGGTCACTAGGTCAAATCTTAGAAAAATCTTGTGTACGCTCTAGAGGCCACATTTTCAGTCCGATCCTCATGAAACTTGGTCAGAATGTTTGTCTTGATAAAATCTCGGACGAGTTCGAAATTGGGTCATGTGGGGTCAAAAACTAGGTCACTAGGTCAAATCTTAGAAAAACCTTGTGTACGCTCTAGAGGCCACATTTTCAGTCCGATCCTCATGAAACTTAGTCCGAATGTTTGTCTTGATAAAATCTCGAATGAGTTCGAAATTGGGTCATGTGGGGTCAAAAACTAGGTCACTAGGTCAAATCTTAGAAAAACCTTGTGTACGCTCTAGATGCCACATTTTCAGTTCGATCCTCATGAAACTTGGTCAGAATGTTTGTCTTGATAAAATCTCGGTCCAGTTCGAAATTGGGTCATGTGGGGTCAAAAACTAGGTCACTACGTCAAATCTTAGAAAAACCTTGTGTATGCTCTAGATGCCACATTTTCAGTCAGATACTTGTGAAATATGGTCCGAATGTTTAGAAAAAAGTGGCTTTATGGATCCACAAAAAATCCATAACACCAAGATGTCAACCCGTCCAAAGACAAATTTCACCATTTGAGCGACATTTAATTTCTTGTTAGATCTGTCTATTCGTTCTTATTTCACAGATCATCTTCCTTTATCATGGTCAAGTGATTACTGGAAAAATTGTTTGCTATGTGAATAATCAAAAATTGTTTTACATTGTATCAATTGATGCACATGTCTTCATCTGTCAAGGTTACTTTTACTTATACATGTAATAGAAAAAATATTACTTATAATAGAAAAAATTGAAATCTGCTATTACTCCAAAAATTATCAATTTGGGTTTACAAAATTTCTTCAAATGGTAGGATATCTACCTTCTTATAGGCTATAATCAAGGCCAAGGTCATTGTTAATGATGAATAGACATTAAAACGAATTTGAAATACATGTACATCCAAATCTATATAAGATAGGTTTTTTAAAAGTCTCCTTTTCATATATTGCTGAATACAGATATCCTATGTTGATGGATGGATGAATGAATGGGTGAGTGGGTGGGTGGTTGGATGGATGGATGGACAGACGGACGAACGGACAATTGGTTTATTGGTTGGTATGATTCATAGGTTGGTCGATTGGTTGGTTGATTAAATTTGTTGGTTGATAGAGTGACTGACTGAGTGAGTGACTGACTGAATGGTCAAGGTCACTGTTGTTAAAAAATTGTAGACCTTGTATTAGGCTCATTCTTTTCACACTTTTCATACTGAGGTCAAGGTCATATAATCTGAAATAAGAAATTGGAATTCGAAATAGCTTCAAAGAGAATAATTGTTTTATGAGCTTAACTCTGTATTAGATGATGAAAATTTGGAGTCATCCAAATTTAGAAACATTTGTCCATACTGAAAACATTTGAGAGAAGTTATAAAAGGCTAAAATGGTGGGATTTGCTCTGCAAAGGATAGAAAAGGTAGAAAACCTTTTGAGAAAATATTGGACTTGGGATCCAGGACTGGACTTGACATTATGTGTAATATGATCTTCAGCTTACATTGTCCCCAAACACCTATCAAAAAGTATGCCATGAGTTAACTTTTTAGGCCATAAAATTTTAGAAAATCTTGTGGGAAAAGGAGAAAATGCCAGCATAAAATGCCAGAATTTTCTCCAGTTCACACATATGCAAGAGCCTAATTCCTTATGGTTGTTACAACTATTAACTAGAGGGCCATGATGGCCCTGTATCGCTCCACTGGCTTATAAATATAAACCATAAATACTAAACATTTTAATTCTGAGCCAAATGGTTTCAAAATGAAGACTTACAAAGTTTTCTCTGTAAAAGCCCATGTGAAAGTTGAGGCCTGCAGGGTAAAGCCATTTTTGATCCCAGAGCTGTAATTACTTGAACCCTGGTAGAGGTCCACAAGATAAAGCCACATGCCAAAATAATACAGGTCTATGCTGTATGGTTATAAATAAGGTGGTTTTCAAGTTTCGTCCATATGAAGCCTCTGTAAAACATAAGACCCCTGATGCAAGGCTAATTTAAAAAAGAAATCGAAAGTGATCTAGATTTGGTAGCCCTTGGGTTTGCGATTAGGAGCAAAAAGATTTTTTTTAATTTTCACACTACAAGCACATGTTTATGATCCATGAGATAGGACTAATTTTGACATAACTTGAATAACTTTGGAAGAGGTTATTTAGATTACACTCATACAATATTACAGCTGTAACTCAAGGTAAGGAACAAGAAGACCTTTTAAGTTCTCACTATATTAGCCTAGATGTAAAGCTTGTGACTTATTGGGTGAAGCAGTTTCAGAGACAATAAGCTTAATGGCCTTAGGCCTGTGAAGCTAAAAAGCAGTATCTTTTTCATGAGCTACAATGACGTTAGTAGCTACAAGCTTTTGGAAAAGATTTTTAAAGGTCTTTCAATGCTTCTCAGTTTTGTAGCCATAGCAGCCATAGCTTTTAACAGAACTTAATTCTTTGAAGGCACTCTGAAGAACATCATGGCAAGATGGTATCTGTAAAGTTTGGTCAAAACTGGAAGAGTGGTTTCAATGAAAAAGATGGAACAGTCTTGGTAGAAGTCTACAATATGAATCAGCATGCCAAATTTTTTATAGCCCTAGGCCTTACAATGAGGATTAAAAAAAGATATCTTACGTTTTCACTATGTAAGCCTATCTAAGATTTGTGAACCCTGGAGTGAGACAAATTTTGATCCCAAGGCTCAAAACACGCCAAATTTGTTAGTACAATGCTTTATGGTTAGAAACAAGAAGATTGTTGAGAAATCTTCACTATATGAGCCCTTATAAAACTTTGACCCCAGGGCTACAGTCGGACTAAATGGGGAATATGTGTATTAGAAGAATAACATGCCAAATTTGGGAGTTCTTGGCCTTATGGCTAGTTTTCACTCCATAAACCCATGTAAAACATGTGACCCCTTGTGCAGGGCCAAACTTGATCCTAAGGCTGTGACTTGGGCCCTCTTTGTAGTTGTCCACTAGATAATGCTATAACTATGCAAAATTTGGTAGCCCTAAGCCTTATGGCTATGTACACCAAGATTTAAAAGTTTTCCCTACATAAGCCCAAGTAAATCTTGTGACCCCCCCCCCCCCCACCCCCCCAGCATGAGGCCAAATTGACCCCAGGACTGTAATTTGGGCACTTTTGGTAGACCCCCACTAGATCAAGCTAAATGTAAAATTTGGTAGGTCTAGGCCTCATGGCTAGGTACTGGAAGATTTCTTAAGTGGTCACTAGGTAAGCCCATGTAAAACTTGTGACCCCTGCGGCAGGGCCAATTTTGACCCCAGGGCTAAAATTTTGGCCTGCTTGGTAGAGGCCCACTAGATACAGCTACATACAGGCCTTATGGCTAGGTACAGGAAGATTTTTAAAGTTTTCTCTATATAATCCTATGTAAAACTTGTGACACCTGGGGCAGAGCCAATTTTGACCCCAGGGCTATAATTTGAAGAAACTTGATAGAGGTCTACTACATAAAGCTACATGCCAAATTTGGTAGCCCTATGCCTCATAGTTTCAGACAAGAAGATTTTTAAAGATTTCGAATATTTTTCAGTTTTGTTGCCATGGCAACCAGAGTTTTTGAAGGAATCAAATTCTTTCAATAACTTCTGAAGAGGACCATGGCAGGATCATTTCTGTGAAGTTTCATAAAAATTGGATGCGTAGTTTCAGGGAAGAAGATGTTTGAAATAAAAGTTAATGCACGGACGGACGCACGCACGACGGACACCAGGCCATGACATAAGCCCGCTGGCCTTCGGCCAGTGGAGCTAAAAATGGTATTGTTTGGTATAGGTTTAAAACTATATAAAGCAAAACAAAACTATTAGAAATACATTAGCCATGCTCTGGCAAAAGGGGGCTTAATGCATCTCCCTGATACATGATACCAAGCAAGTCATCACATAATTATGGATCCATAAAATCCATTGTGTATACCACCAACTGAATTATTATGTACACTGGTCCTTTGACATGCAGAAAATTTACCAAAAGCAAAAGGTTTTGGCCTAGGTCAGCCTGCGTAGGCTGACCTGGATCGATACTTTTTGCAGATGTATTAAGCCCCCTTTTCACAGAGCATAGCTCACATGTAAGGACAGGTGTACAGAGTACCCTATTATTTATAAATATTCCATACTCCATATTTTGTTACATATATATGGTATCATACTTCAGAATCCAAAACAATATGACACATTTTATGATATATTTCTTTGCTTGCACATTTTGATTTTATTTAATTTGCTTATACATGTGTACTGCTTATTGTCCTAACATTATGCCCACCCCTTTAAAGTAACAATAGCTGCCAAAAGTAAACAAAGCAGGTGTTAAAATGCATTTAAATTTAAATCATACCATTTAAATGTATGAGAATTATTGTCACGATGACACTCTTTTATTGTACAGTCAGCCTAAGTGTTAGTCGCCGACAGAAAAATTAATTTCAAAACTAGGTTAAAAGTTGGCAGGTCACTTTATCTTTTGTTTACTTTTTGTCTGATTTTAAAATTAATCTTTCTGCCAGCGACTAAGATTTAGACTGAAAGTACAATAACAGATTGTCATATTCAAAATATTTTCCATACTTTTATATGGGTTTTATTTAAATGTAAATGCATTTTTACACCCATATTGTGAACTTTTGGCAGCTATAGGGCCTTCAAGTATTTTTTTCCTTCTTTCTGGAGAATTGAATTCATAATTATTACTTCTTACAGTAGTATGTTTCAGATTGTCTGAAATCCTTCTTGCTTGTCCCGATAGCGTGGATCAGTCTTTTCATTAAAATATTTTCTTATTAACTCTGTACCCCATGATGCCACCTTTTAACACTCCTGGGAAAGAAGGCTTTTGAAAACATTGTGGGAAAAGGAGAAAATGCTGGTAACCAGCATTTTCTTCTTTTCCCATAATGTTTTTTACCCTGTAAAAGAAAAATTTCACCACTTGAGGCACACTGAAATTGTCGTCTGCAAATGCTTTCAATTTGGACTGGTCTAAAATGTTGTCGTTTGGTAAAGAGTTAATCCACAATCAAACGATGATGGTCATTCTTGAGTTTTAATGACTCCTCAAGAAAGAAGCCTTGAAAACATAAACATTGGGGGAAAAGAAGGAGATACTGGTCCTCAGCATTTTGTTCTTTTGCCACAGTGTTTTCATCCGCTCACAGACAAATCTCATGATTTGAGTCATTTCCAATTCCTTGTCAGGAAATGCTCTCAGTTTGGACAAGTCTATAATTTTGTTGTTTTGCAAAGTATTTAGGTAAAATTTAGAATTAAGAACGAAAATAAAACATTTTTAGCACAGAAAGTCACAGGGCTGGGATGTCTTTTTTCTTTTGATAAAGATGTATCACTTTTTGGTTTGCCAGATTTTAACCCTTTACCAGACGACTAAATTTTAGCCATGTCCAAATTGAAAAGCATTTGCAGACAACAATTTCAGTGTGGCTCAAATGGTGCAATTTTTCTTTAATAGGGCAGAAAACATTGTGAGAAAAGGAGAATGCTGGTTACCGGCATTTTCTCCATTTCCCACAATGTTTTCAGAAGATCTCTTTCTCAGAGTCATTAAAACTCGGGATTGTGTGGTAAAGGGTTAACCCTTTACCACACAATCACAAGTTTTAATGACCATGAGAAAGAAGGACTTTGGAAACATGGGAAAAGGAGAAAATGCTGGTAACCAGCATTTTCTTTTCCCACAATGTTTCCTATCACAAATTTCCATCATTGAGTCAAAATCGTTTTGTTGTCTGCAAATTCTTGCTGTTTGGACAATTCTAAAATTTTGTTGTTTGGTAAGGTTTAAACTCTCAGTCCTTTGCTGTCATTGCTAATGTGTGTTATCTGCTGCTAAGAGTTAGGTGACAGAAACTGGGAAAAGCACTAATTTGCACTGCAATGACTAATATTCTTCGGTTTACTCTTCTATAATCTTTTTGATATTTTTATCAACATAATTATGTAACTAACCAAATAGTTTCAATACCTAATACTCCATGTTTTTGTATGTTGAGGAAAAATTGCATGGTTTTTAAGAAGGAAACCCAAATATGTCAGGATGCATTAGGTTCAGGCATTTTCTTAAAGTTTTTAAGAGTAAATGAGCATTATCTGGAAACTGAACTTAAAACATCAGTGTTTATAAGACTCACACAAGGAATGTATCCTCAGCCATAAAAATCATAGGCAAACAAAAATTTTGCATTTGTAAGAAAATCATTATAGTCATATCTGTATCTACGAGATGTAGTTTTAATCATTGCTTTGATTGAGTGGATGGAACTAAAGTGTTGACAGAACACGCATTACAGAAAACATACTTCCTGTTCCGATTTTTTGGTCATTTTCTTCGGATATTTTTTATCCTTTTAATTTGAGTACACTGTTGCATGCTACATAGCTCAGGGCTCAGTAGGATGAAATTATCTTATCTTAACCCTTTCCCAAACAAGCCCTGGTTTTCACGTGTCTGCAGTACAAGTCTTTTGAAAACACTGTGGGAAAAGGAGAAATTGCTCGTAACGAGCAATTTCGCCTTTTCCCCCAGTGTTTTCTACCCTTTTTGAGAACTTTCTGCCATTTTCATCAAATTTAAAATTGTCGACTGCAAACTCTTTCAATTTGGACCAGTCCAAAATCTGTCGTTTGGGAATGGGTTAAGAGGATGTGGGTTTAAACCAGGTGTAGGTTAAAAATTGTATGGGCTGTTTTTTGAATTTAAGTCTTTGACAAAAAAAGTTACTGTCACACAGACAATCGCCTGCACCAGAAATCTTCTTAACATGTAGGACCACAGATTGGACTGTGACTGCAGGATGCATCTGATTTGGGTTTCCTTCTCATTTCAGAAAAGTCGTGAAATCAGAAATGAGGACCAGCGCATGAAATACCGAGCAATGTCCATGTCGTGAAGCATATGCTTCACATTACTTGGGGATCGGGATCACCAATGGATATCAAAACAGAACAGAACAGATATTTTTCATACATTCCTGTGTTGCATATGGACTTATTTGATGCCAAACATTTTTCCACATGTTTATATGAGGCATGCTCTGTGAAAAGGGGGCATCTGCAAAAAGTATCGACTCAGGTCAGCCTGCACAGTCCACGCAGGCTCACCTGGGCCGAAACTTTTTGCTATTGGTCAGTTTTCTGTACGTCCAAGGACCAGCCTACCTCATTAGTCAGTCGTCTGTTAAAAAAAGTGGTATTACGGATCCATAATTATATGATGGCTTAACCCTTTACCACACAATGCTGCCTTTTAACGATCCTAGGAAAGAAGTCTTTTAAAAAACATTGGGAAAAGGAGAAAATGCTGGTAACCAGCATTTTCTCCTTTTCCCACAAAGTTTTCTACCCTATTAAACAAAAATTGCCTTATTTGTGCCTTATTGAAATTGTGGACTGTAAATGTTTTCAATTTGGACAAGGCGAATATTTTGTCGTCTGGTAAAGGGTTAAATGGTGCTATGCATCACAGAGATGCATTAAGCCTCCTTTTCCCTGAGCATGGCTAATATATATATTTTTTTTTTGTGAATCTTCTGCAAAAGACATTTGAAAACATTTATGCAAGTGGAGAAACTGTTTATAATGAGCAATTTTCCTTTTTTGCATGTTTTCTCGATCTTCTTGGAGAATCAGCATTCTTAAAGGATAGAACAGAAGGGAACAGCTTTCACACATTCCTGTTTTGTGTATAGACTAATCTTTCTACAACATCTTTGCATTACCACAGTATTAATTTTCTAGCTGCACTGGCTGTAGGCCAGCTGGCTTATGCCATGTCTCTCTGTGTCCTTACTTGCATTAACTTTCATTTTAAGCATCTTCTTCTCTGAAATTACTAGTGCAGGCTATAAAAAAATCCACAGAAATTGTGCTACCATGGCCCAAGAAATTGTCCTACTATGGCCCTAGAAATTGTCCTACTATGGCCCTAGAAATTGTCCTACCATGGCCCTAGAAATTGTCCTACCATGGCCCTAGAAATTGTCCTACCATGGTCCTCTTCAAAGTTTTCTCAAGGAGTTTGATTCCATTATAAACTGTGGTTGCAATGGCAACAAACTGAAAAATATTGAAAACCTTTTGAAATCTTCTTCTTCAAAACTACAGTTTGGATTTTCTTCAAACTGGCATAAATGTTTGTAGGACTTCTCTCAGATTTCTTGATATAATTTGGTGTGCAACACACGAAAAGGGGCTTTCGGTTACATGCGTAAAAGTGTGTTGTCCCAGATCAGCCTGTGCAGTCTGTGACTAATCCGAGATGACATTTCCTGCTTTTGTGCGATTTTCTGTTTCACGAAAGTCTGCTGCATGAAAAAATCTTTTTTAGTCGTAAAGTGCTGTCTCGGATTACCCTGCGTGGACTGCGCAGGCTAATCCGGGACAACACTTTATGCAAATGTCTGAAGGCCCCTTTTCATGTGTTGCACACCATTTGATCCAGCAAGGAACACTGCTGCTGTGCACTTGGCTTGTTATAGTTCATAACAAAGTATAAGCAAGCTTAAAATGATATGGAAAATTACTCCTGTTTTCTTGGGTAGCTCAGTGGTTAGTGTATCTGACTCATGACCTGATGGTTGCGAGTTCGATACCCAATTGAGGCAAACTTTTTTTCCAGCAATTTTGCTCCACTCACCTGTGATGAATATGAGAAAAGTAGTCAGTGGCTTTGGAAAGAAAGTTGTGTCAGTACTTGTGTGAGAAAGCCAGGAAACACATGGATGTGTAACTGACTGCCATGATACAACTTGAGCTGTTAAAATGGCATTAAACTCCAATACAACATCCTCTTTTCTCCTTTCAGATAGTCTTGTACAATTTATTTCCCTTGATGATCATGCAGCACATTTACGTGGTTAATTATTCAGTCATAATGAATTATTTTGGTGGTACTCATTGTGATCAGATCTGTGAGATATTTAGCATGACATGAGATTTGTATTTTTATATTCTTTGTTCCAAAATTTTACTAGTCATCCTGTAGAAAAAAATTTTTCTGCCGCTTCATTTTTGGAGATCTAATCAGAGCATGCTTTGTCAGTTTATTTCAAAGGAATGATACTTGATTATACCTGCTTTTATCTATTCACGTCATGATGGCATGTTGAATTTTATTGCAATGCAAGACTTCTTACAGTTTAATGACTGTGATTACTTATTGTGTGTATTGCACATTTATATATAAGGAAGTAGAGCAATACAGGGTCATCATGGCCCTCTTGTGAACTCACCTGAGCACAAAGTGGACTTTTATCGAGCTTACGTCTGTATTGTG
This sequence comes from Tridacna gigas, assembly GCA_945859785.2. Taxonomy (NCBI): domain Eukaryota; kingdom Metazoa; phylum Mollusca; class Bivalvia; order Cardiida; family Cardiidae; genus Tridacna; species Tridacna gigas. The sequence goes on from OX244036.2 coordinate 60,808,239, forward strand.
CCTGTATTCTGTTGGTGCTTGCATCCATGCATGCTTGTGTACCTCACTTTTTATTTCAAACATCTTCCCTGAAACTACCCATCCAATTTTGATAAAAAAATTAACAGAAATGTTCCTAACTTAGCCGTCTACAGAATTTCTGCAAGAATTCGATAAAAACTAGTTGCGATGGCAAAAAACTAAGAAATATTGAAAATCTTCAGAAAATCTTCTTATCCAAAACCATATGGCCTAGGGCTATGGAATTTGGCATGTACCTTCATCTAATAGACCTCTACCAGAATTTTTCAAATTATACCCATGGGGTCAAATTGGCCCACAGGGTTCACAAATTTTACATGGGCTTAATAAGTGAAAACTTTAAAAATATTCTCGTTCCTAACCATTTAGTATAGAGCTACCAAATTTAGCATGCAGCTTTATCAAGTAGACCCCTACTAAAATGATATAAATTATAACCCTTGGGTCAAAATTGGCCCCACCTCAGAGTGTCACAAGTTTTACAAGGGCTGATATACTGAGAGCTTAAAAAATCGGCTTGTTCTTAAACACAAGACCTAGGACTACCAAATTTGGCATGTAACTGTACCTATCAGACCAATATTGTCCCAGTGTTAGCCCTGGGGTCAAAATTGGCCCGGCCCTTGGGGTCACAAGTTTTACATGGTAGTACACGAAGTCAATATGACTCAAGTTTATATACTGTTCAAGGGAAATAACTCCTTTTCACTCATAACAGATATATGTAACTATTTATCTCCCTGGATAATCAAACTGTGTTTGTACATCATTGGTGTCCTGTTATTCAAGTTTTTTGGATAGAAAATGTTCAGTTTTCAGTGAGAGTGATTCACTTTTATATTGATTGTTGTGCTAAGATGAGTTGAATATTTAACATGAAGATTTAACATGAAGTAAGGTTGATATCATTCAGTTTTTTTGTTCCAGAACTTTCCCATTTATGTCATTGAAAAGAAATTCTGCTTCTAAAGTTTTGGAAATCTTGTTGTCAAGATACTCTTTGTCAGGGTACAGTCTGCAAATATTTTCAATTTGGACAAATCAAAAATGTTGTTGTATGATAAAGGTTTAAACATATGGTGCGGATCAGGCAATAGGACAGTCATGATCCTCTTGTTTTAAGAGAAAGGAAATAAAATTAGTGATTCTGAATTGTAGAGAAAAAATATGAGCCATGCTCTGTGAAAGGGGGGCTTAATGCATCTGCGAAAAGTATCGACCCAGGTCAGCCTGCGCAGTTCGCGCAGGCTGACCTGGGCAGAAACTTTTCGCCACTGGTCAATTTTCTGTATGTCAAAAGGACCAGTCTACCTTATGATACAGTTGGTTGTTAGACATAGTGAATTTTATGGATCCTCTATGTAATGTCTTGCTTGGTATAATGCATCACAGAGATGCATTAAGCCCCCTTTTGCATGGCTCATATATAAACTATCGTCATAACATTTCCTTTATGTTAGCTCACCTGAGCATGAAGTACTCAAGATGAACTTTAATGATCATGCTGTGTCCATCATTTGTCCATCTGTCATCTTTACCTTGTGTATCCTGCAAGTGCCAAATTTTCCATCCAATAAGTATGAAAGTTTATCAGAATGTTTGTCTTGATATCTCAGACAAGTTAAAAAATGGATCACTTCGGGATAAAAAGTTGGCCTCTGGGTCGAAAAACCTTGCGTACCACATTTCAGCTGAATACTCATGAGAGTTGGTTAGAATGTTTGTTCTCATGATATCTGAAACTAGATTGAAAATAGGTCACGTTAGGTCAAAAAGTATGCCTCTGGATGAAATCTCAATAAAACCTTGTGTGTATCCTAGGGACCACATTTTCAGTCCAATAATTATGAAAGTTTGTCAGAATGCTTTTTTTGATGATACCTCATATGACTTTGTGCAAAAACTTTGACATCTTATAATATCACTATCATCACTAAAGATATTTACTTCAAACTTGGACAAGATTTTAACTATCAAAAGGGGAACCAATACAGCAGGGGCAGGTAACCATCAAAATATCTTTGATACAGTTATGCCGTGCCCCCTTTTCAGCTTAGAATTTCACTTAAAACAACTATAGGTGGAGGTTGGCACCAGCATGCGGTGCTCTTGTTTTTAGAATTGGTTAAGATTGGATTATTATACCCCTACCTTTGTAGTAGAGGGAGGTATACTGGTTTCACCATATCTGTCTGTCTGTCCGTCCATTCGTCTGTCCGTCAATCCATCCATCTTTTCGTTTCCATGCTCTAACTTGGAAGCCATTGGACCTAGGACCCTGAAACTTTATGGAAGTGTTCCGCATGACCCAAGGAGGTGCCCTATTGTTTTGGGGTCACATGGGTCAAAGATCAAGGTCACAAGTGAACTTTGTTTTCTCTTATTGTGCTGCTTCAGTGACAAGGTACCAGTGGGGGTTATTTGTCCGCTTTGCGACAGTTCTAGTTTTGTTATATATTACCCAAGATATTTTAGGTGTATCAGGAGTAAATAATAAATATAAAAATCTAAAGATCTGTGTTGAATTTTTAGCGAAGAGTATGAGGGAGTGATTGTTATGAGTAATGAATGTGTCATGTGCTGTGATTTCTCCTAACTCAATGGGCCAATTTCACAAACACTTTACAGAAGTATAGGATTTGATAAAAGTTGGCATTTGAGATCAAAGTGTATTAACCCTTTACCACACCATCCCGGGTATTGACGACCCTGAAAACAATGTCTTTTGAAAACAGTAGGAAAAGGAGAAAATGCTGGTAACCAGCATTTTCTCCTTTTCCCACAATGTTTTCTACCCTATCAAACCAGCATTTTCTCCTTTTCCCACAGTGTTTTCTACCCTATCAAGACAAATTCCATTATCTGAGCCATATTTAAATTTGCCATCTGCAAATACTTTCAATTTGGACAAGTCTGAAATTATACCTTTTGTCATAGAGTTAAAACAAGTCCAGAAAAATGTTATTAACACTGGCTATGTTATATTTTTGTTAACAAGTTTGAAATTTTGTCTCAAAAGCCAACAAATGTCACTTCTTTTTTTTTTATGACGTAAAGATATCTAAGGAATTGTAGGTCAGACAAGCAAAACCATACAACGCACAAGTGGTAATTTCCCTGAACAGAACCAGATTCAGTTCTGTGAAAGAAGTACAAATGACATCACACAATGCATCTGATCTTGAGTCTATAACATCAACTTTTTTGGTTGAGGGTAACATACCAAGACCCGACTGCACCTTCTGTACAGTCTGATCTGAATCTACAATGTTTTTAACCCTAATAAGTTAGATCCAATAAGTTAGATAAAAAAATTCGAGACGACAGTTAAAAACCCCAATAATGTTATTTCAAACTTTTTATTCTGAGAAAAATATCTCCTTATCAGACAGTGTAGATCAAAGATCAGACTGCATGTTCTGTGCAGTCTGATCTTGATCTACACTGGCCACAAAAGGTCTGCAAGTTGCGCTTAGCAGCCACAGGGTCAAAGGCCAAGTGAAAGAGTTAAGAATCACCTTCAAATTGGGAGCACTGTGCAAAAAGAAGTATATACTGGTTACCAGCACAGAACATGTCTGTTCTTGGATATACAGTGTACAATATTTTGTTACAATTTCATGACAAAACCCACCTAAAATGCAATGTTTGGAATTTAACTCCTTACCAAATAACAGTATTTCTGACTTGATGCGTTTGAAAGCTGTTTATGTATAATGGCATTTTTTTCCTTTTCCCACAATTTTTTTTTTTTAATATCCTTTCTTCTTCTGGTCCTTGAACCGTAAAACTCAGATTATCTGGTTAACCCTTTACCACACAATCCCGAGTTCTAACAGCCCTGATGAAGAAGCCTTTTGAAAATATTGTAGGAAAAGGAGAAAATCCTGGTAACCAGCATTTTCCCCTTTTCTCACAATGTTTTTTTACTATATCAAGGACAAATTCCATCATTTGTGCCATATTTAACTCTTTACCACACAATCCAAACTTTTAACGACCCTGTGAAAGAAGGCTTTTGAAAACATTGTGGGAAAAGGAGAAAATGCTGTAACCCAGCGTTTTCTCCTTTTCCATGATGTTTTCTACCCTCCCCAAAACAAATTGCAATTTTTCAGTCACATTTATTTTGTCGTCTGCAAATACTTTTCAATTTGGACCATTCTAAAATTTTGTCCTTTGGTAAAGAGTTAAAAGGGCGTTTGGCATTTTCAGAGTTGTCAGCTAAAATTTGCTTCAGTGAGAAAAGGGATTAACTCTGTACCAAACGACAATATTTTGGATTGGTGCAAATTGAAAGCAGTTGCAGATGACAAAATAAATGTGATTGAAAAATTGAAATTTGCTTTAGGAAGGGTAGAAAACATTGTGGGAAAAGGAGAAAATGCTGGTTACCAGCATTTTCTCCTTTTCCCACAATGGTTTCAAAAGGCTTCTTTCTCAGGGTCGTTAAAAGTCGGGATTGTGTGATAAACAGTTAATGAATCATTTGAGTGGTTCTCTTTGAATACATTTGCTGCATGCTTGTATTGCATTATTCCTTTACCACACAATCCTGAGTTATAACGACCCTGTGAAAGAGGCCTTTTGAAAACATTGTGGGAAAAGGAGAAAATGCTGGTAACTAGCATCTCCTCCTTTTCCTACAATATTTTGTATCTTTCCCAAAACAAATTTCAATTTTTGGGTCACATTTATTTTGTCGTCTGCAAATGCTTTCAATTTGGACTAGTCTAAAATTTTGTAATCTGGTAAAGAGTTATACAAAGCAAGTAGTATCATAATCACAGATTCATTAAATCCATTTTGTAGGTATCAACTGACTGAATCATAAGGTAGACCTGTCCTTTGACATATATGGACTTGTCCCGACTTGACATGCAGAAAATTTGCCAATAGCAAACAGTTTTGACGAAGGTAAGCCTGCGCAGACTGTACAGGCTGACCTTAATTGGTACTTTTTGCAGATGCATTAACCCTTTACCACACAATCCCGACTTTTAACGATCCTGGGAAGAAGCCTTTTGAAAGCATTGTGGGAAAAGGAGAAAATGCTGGTAACCAGCATTTTCTCCTTTTTCAACAATGTTTTCTACCCTATCCAAGACAGAGATCACCATTTTTGTTACATATAATTTAGGCGAACTTTCTTTCCGGCGTATTTTTGCCTCTCACCTCTGCTGAAGCATGTGAGAAAAGTAGTCGGTGGCTTTGGAAAGAAAGTTGTGTTAGTACCGGTGTGAGAAAGCCAGGAAACACATGTGCGTCACCGACCGCCATGATATGACCTTAGCTGTTAAAGTGGCGTTAAACCCCAATACAACCAACCAACTACATATAATTTGTTGTCTGCAAATGCTTCCAATTCGGTTCAGGCAAAAATTTTGTCGTTTGGTAAAGGGTTAAACCTCTTTTTCACAGAGCATGGGTTGTTTTTTTTTTTCAGAATATTGGTGTGAAAAGGACCCTGGAAGATGCCCTCTCAACCGTGCCCCCTCATGAGGACGGCCCAGCCCTGAAGACAACAACAGAATAACGAGTAGTCAACACAGATGCACCCAATATTTGTCAATAACTTTGTCCCTTTACCATACAATCCCGACTTTAAACAACCCTGAGAAACAAAGCTTTGGAAAATATTGTGGGAAAAGGAGGAAATACTGGTTACCAGCATCTTTTCCTTTGGCCACAGTGTTTGTAAAAGCCTTTTTCCTCAGGGTTGTTGTAACACTTGTTTGTTTGGTAAAGAGTTAACAGCTTTTTCAAAATACATTTACAAACTTTACTAACTATTCTGATTGGTTCAGGAGGAGTAGCATTGGCCGATCAAAGTGGCTGTTTTTTTAATGTATAAAGTCAGTTGGTTTGTGTATGTGATAACAATGTGTCTGTTGTTATAAAAAAACACAAGATTCAACATCCAGATAACCCTTTTCCAAACAATCCAGAGTTTTTAACAACCTCTATGGGACAGGCTTTTGAAAGCATCGAGGGAAAAAAAGGAGAAGATATTGGTAATCAGCATTTTTTCCCTTTTCTTCAATGTTTTCTACCCTTTCGAAGGCAAATTTCATTGTTTGAGCATTTTTAATTAATTGCCTGCAATTTCTTCCAATTTGGACCAGTCTAAAATTTTGTCATCTAGTAAAGAGTCGACTCTTCACCAAATGGCAATATATGTAGTCTTGTCCAAATTCAAAGCAGTTGCAAGGGACAAGTTTACCACGACAAAATTTTAAACCTGTCCAATTTAAAAGCATTTGCAGACAACAATGTCACTGTGGCTCTAATGTAATGATTTTTCTCTCATAGAGTAGAAAACATTGTGGGAAAAGGAGAAAATGCTGGTTACCAGCATTTTCTCCTTTTCCCACAATGTTTTCAAAATACTTCTTCCTCAGGGTCATTAAAAGTCAGGATTGTGTGGTAAAGGGTTAAATGTGGCTCAAATGATGGAATTTGTCTATAAAAGGGTAGAAACCATTGCGGAAAAAGGAGAAAATGGTTCAGGAGAATGATCATTTTCTCCTTTTCCCACAATGTTGTCAAAAGCCCTCTTCCACTAGTCATTGTAACAAGGGATTGTGTGGGAAAAGGTAACAGAATATATGTAGAAAAATCAGGGAAACTGCTTGTTATATTGTGGTTGCTAAAAGGTCCAAATATTTTTTATATTTTTGGTACCCAGATACTCAGGATAGTTATAGATAAGGGGAATATTTTGCTTTCTGAAGAGAAATATCACATCTGTTCTTCGCTAAAACCTGTGATGTAGGTTTTCATTACAGTTTCTCATCAAGAGGATTCTAATGAGTACTCACATTGGTTTTAGTGATGAAATAAGCCAGCTTCAGTCAACAGGTTGCTAAATGTCAAGATTTTAGACTTGTCAAAATCGAAAGCATTTGCAGACGACAATTTAAATGTAACTCAAAACATGAAAGGGTAGAAAACATTGTGGGAAAGGAGAAAATGCCGGTTACCAGCATTTTCGTCTTTGCCTACAATGTTTTCGAAGGCCTTCATTCTCAGGGTCATTTAATTTGTGACTGTGAGGTAATGGGTTAGAAACCTAATCTAAATTCTGTAAACTTGGAAGACAAACCTCTAGTTTAACCCTTTACCACACAATCCCGACTTTTAACGACCCTGAAGAAAAAGCCTTTTGAAAACATTGTGGGAAAAGGAGAAAATGCTGGTAACCAGCATTTTCTCCTTTCCCCACAATGTTTTCTTCTCTTCCCAAAACAATTTTTCAATATTTGAGAAACATTTGTTTTGTCGTCTGCTAAAGCTTTCGATTTGGGCAAGTCTAAAATTTTGTCATTTGGTAAAGGGTTAATAGCAGATCAGCGATGATGGTTTGGCACAGCTAGACACAGAGCATAATGTGCATGGGTCAGGCTTTGTGAAAAGGGGGCTCAATTCATCTCTGTGATGATGATGATACCAAGCAAGTCATCAAAGTATTATACATCCCTAAATTCAGTTTTGTATAACAACCTACGGGATGAGGATGTACACTGGTCTTTTTACATTCAGAAAATTGATCAAAAGCAAAACGATTCCGCCCAGGCTGCTCAGGATGACCTGGATTGATACTTTTTGCAAATGCATTAACCCTTTACTGGGCAATGACGCCTTTTGACGCCCCTGGGAAAGAAGCCCTTTGAAAACATTGTGGGAAAAGGAGAAAATGCTGGTAACCAGCATTTTCTCCTTTTCCCACAATGTTTGCTACCCTATCAAAGAAAAGTTGCATCATTTGAGCCATATTGAAATTGTCGTCTGCAAATGCTTTCAATTTGGACAAGGCTATAATTTTGTCGTCTGGTAAAGGGTTAAGCCCCCTTTTCACAGAGCATGGCTCATACGATTTCATTGTCAGGTGCAATATTGATGCATTGGCAGCAAGCAATGTATGAGAATATTGTGGCAACTGGATACATTTCTCACAAGGAACAAATTATCCATAAATATGTTGATAATATCTACATCAGTATTTTGTATGTGTAGGTATAAGCTGTATAGCACTTTGTGTCAGATTCAAGTCAAAAACAGTAAACAAAGTTAACAGTTTTCGGATTGGTGTCTAGCCTGTGTAATACATAACCTGTTTTGATTGCTGATGCAGACAGTGTAGGACATGATCAGGCTGCACAGAACATGCAGTCTGATCTTGGATCTACTCTGTCCACTTCTTTGCAAGATATTCAGGCTTTAAATTGCAATATTTGTATTGTGATTATTTGTATATCCATCTATTGTTTGGGCTATAAGAATTGACCTAGCAACGGGTGGCAAACCTTTGACACAAGTCGACCAGTTTATTCTTCAATTTAGTGGCCTTGTGTTTCATTTTAGTGGCCAGTTTGGAGTTATTAAATCTACGTAAATACATGCATCATAACAGTAGGCTAATAGTCCTCTAGGGCTATTCTGAGTGATTTCCGAATAACCTACCTTACCACAATCTAAAATGCAGTGAACTGTAACATGGCTTTGCCCTTCGAGGTCAATTCTTACAGCCTGTGCTGACTGAGATTGTTCACTTCATGTAGTTAGCGTTAAATGGGTCAGATCTGTTTTCAAATCTTCTGATAGGATCTTAACTCTTTACCAGACAACAATATTGTAGAGTTGTCAAAATTCAATGCATTTGCCAACGACAAATCAAAAGTGGTACGATTGATGAAATTTTTCTTTGGAAGGGTAAAAAACTTGTGGGAAAAGGAGAAAGTGCTAGTTACTAGCATTTTCTCCTTTTCCCTCAATGTTTTCAAAAGCTTTCTTTTTTAGGGTTCTTGAAAGTTAGGATTGTGTTGGAAAGGGATAATCTTATATAACACATTCCCGCCCTCAAACAACCCTGAGGAAGAAGACTTTGGAAAGCATTGTGGGAAAAAGAAACTGCTGATAACCAGCATTTTCTCCTTTAACAACCATGATTTTTAATCATTTAACCCTTTACAGAATGACAAAGATTTAGATTGGTCCAAATTGAAAGGATTTGCTGGCAAAAAAAAAAATTCTTCCTAGAATTGTGAGATTTGTCTAGGATAGAAAACATTGTGGGAAAAGGAGCATTTCCAGCATTTTCTCATTTTTCCACAATGTTTTCAACAGGTTCTTCCTCAGAGTAGTTAAAACACAGGATTGTTTGGTGAAGGGTTAAAAGACAGTTTCATATTTTGGGCAGCATTTCATTTGTCGTCTGCAAATGCTTTCAATTATTTGGACAAGGCTAAAATTTTCTCCTCTGGTAAAGAGTTAACCCAACTTTTAACAACCCTAAGAAAGAAGCCTTTTGAAAACATTGTGGGAAAAGGAGAAAATGCTGGTAAACAGCATTTTCTCCTTTTCCCACCATGTTTTCTACCCTTCCCAAAACACATTTCATTTTTTCAGTCACATTTATTTTGTCGTCTGCAAATGCTTTCAATTTGGACAAGTCTAAAATTTTGTCGTTTGGTAAAGAGTTAAGATAGAACTTTGTAATCCACATAGAAGTTCAGAAATCCGATCAAAGGGTCATTATTATGCATAAATCTTCTCGGGTCTTCCATGTACATAGAATTACCTTGAGGTTTTTAGTAGTTTTTATGAAGAGATTTTTATGTGTATAGATTTGTAATTTTTGTTAGCTCCACTGGCCGAAGGCCAGCGGGCTTATGTCATGGCCTGGTGTCCGTCGTGCGTCCGTCCGTCCGTCCGTCCGTCCGTTAACTTTTATTTCAAACATCTTCTTCTCTGAAACTACCCATCCGATTTTCACGAAACTTCACAGAAATGATCCTGACATGGTCCTCTTCAGAATTTCTTGAAAGAATTTGATTCCTTCAAAAACTCTGGTTGCCATGGCAACAAAACTGAAAAATATTGGAAATCTTTAAAAATCTTCTTGTCTGAAACCATAAGGCATAGGGCTACCAAATTTGGCATGTAGCTTTATGTAGTAGACCTCTATCAAGTTTCTTCAAATTATAGCCCTGGGGTCAAAATTGGCTCTTCCCCAGGGGTCACAAGTTTTACATAGGCTTATATAGAGAAAACTTTAAAAATCTTCTTGTCTGAAACCATAAGGCATAGGGCTACCAAATTTGGCATGTAGCTTTATGTAGTAGACCTCTATCATGTTTCTTGAAATTATAGCCCTGGGGTCAAAATTGGCTCTTCCCCAGGGGTCACAAGTTTTACATAGGCTTATATAGAGAAAACTTTAAAAATCTTCTTGTCTGAAACCATAAGGCATAGGGCTACCAAATTTGGCATGTAGCTTTATGTAGTAGACCTCTATCATGTTTCTTGAAATTATAGCCCTGGGGTCAAAATTGGCTCTTCCCCAGGGGTCACAAGTTTTATACATAGGCTTATATAGAGAAAACTTTAAATATCTTCTTGTCTGAAACCATAAGGCCTAGAGCTACCAAATTTGGCATTTAGCTTGATCTAGTTGGAGTCTACCAAAAGTGTCCAAAGTATAGTCCTGGGGTCAATTTGGCCTCATACTTGGAGGGGGGGGTTCACAAGATTTACATAGGCTTACATAGGGAAAACTTTTAAATCTTGGTGTACATAGCCATAAGGCTTAGGCTTCCAAATTTTGCATATAATTATAGCATTATTTAGTGGACAGTTACAAAGAGGGCCCAAGTTACAGCTCTAGGATCAAGTTTGGCCCTGCACCAGGGATCACAAGTTTTACATGGGTTTATGGAGTGAAAAGTTCAGAAACCATCTTGTTACCAGCCATAAGGCCAAGAACTCCCACATTTGGCATGTTATTCTTCTAATACAATATTCCCCATTTAGTCAGACTGTAGCCATGAGGTCAAAGTTTTATAAGGGCTTATATAGTGAAGACTTTTCTTCGTGGTTTATATTTATAAGCCAGTGGAGCGATACAGGGCCATCATGGCCCTCTTGTCTTTGATTAATCAGGAAGTCACCATTTTATGCACAAACCATTTAGTAGGTGCTTTGTTTTAAATATCTGACATTTTTCTTTCATATTTTTTCAAACTGTTTTGCTAACATTGAATTAACCCATTCACAGTTGCATTTCCCCTCATATGGGATTAACCCTTTACCACACAGTCCTTTGCTGTAATGACCTGAGAAAAAAGCTTTAGGGAACATTGTGGGAAAAGGAGAAAATGCTGGTAACTAGCATTATTTCCTTTTCACACAATGTTTTCTACCCATCCATTGGCAAGTCCAATCATTTGAGACGCTACAAATTTGTCGTCTGCAAAATCTCTTCAATTTGGACGAATCTAAAATTTTGTCATTTGGTTAAGGGTTCAACCTTTAGCTGTCCATTGACAATAACACAACATACAGGCATGTTTACCAAAGGATCATGTGTTGTCATGACCTAGAAGAAAGGCTAAATCAAAAATCACATTATTGAACTTCTTTCACTTGTCTTCTGCTAATGGTTTCAACATAGACAAGTCTTTTTTTGGCATCTGGTACGTGATGATCGACTGTCAACCAGACTCTAACTCTCTACTGGAAAAAAAAAATTGGACTAGACCAAATTGAAAGCATTTGCAGATGACAAAATCAATGCAGCTCAAAAGATGATTTCTGTCTTTGACAGGGTAGAAAACATTGTGGGAAAAGGAGTCTCCTTTTCCCAGAATGTTTTTAAAAGCCTTAGGGTCCTTTTAACCCTGGATTAAGTGTTAATGGCTTAAATCTTTTTTCTGTGCCACATGGAAAAATTTTAAGACTCGTCCAAATTGAAAACATTGCAAATAAAAATTGGATTGTGGCTCATATGATGATGTTTGTCTTTGAAAGGGTAGAAAACATTATGGGTAAAGGAAAAAAATGCTGGTTACCTGCATTATCTCCTATTACCTGAATGGCCTACTACACAAGAGTTGTTAAAACATAGGATTTTGCAGTAGAGTGTTATTTCTTTACCAAACTACAAAATTTAAAACTCTTCCAACTTTATAAAGTATTTTTAGACAGTTAATTTAACTCTTTGCCATAAGACAAAATTTTAGACTGATCCAGATTGAAGTACTTGCAGACGACAAAATAAATGTGTCTCAAAAATTGAAATTTGTTTTTATAAGAGTAAAAAACATTGTAGGAAAAGGTAAAAATGCTGGTTACCAGCATTTTCTCCTTTTCAAACAATGTTTTCAAAAGCTTTCTTTCTCAGAGTCGTTAAAAGTCGGGATTGTGTGGTAAAGGGTTGAATAAGACTCTTTAAGTCTGTCGGTAAAACAAAAATATTACAAAAGTAGTTTGGGTCAGAATTTCTTTCACAAAGTATTACGTGATGTAGATCCAGAATTGGGCTGTATGTTCTGTAGAGTCAGACCGTAAGCTGTTCATAAAACCTTCTAGAATAATTATTATTATGTAAAGATGGTATTTTCTCAATTTACTTATGTAATAAGATTTTTTGTTCGAAGGCATTATTGCTTCTGTCAATATGTATGTCGTTGTTCTTATAACCCTTTTCCAAACGACAAAATTTTCGACTTGTCCAAAATGAAAGCATTTGCAGATGAGAAATCAAGTATGACTTAGATGGTGGGATATGTCTGTGATAGGTTAGAAAACATTGTGGAAAAAGGAGAAAATGCTGTTTACTGTTTTCAAAAGGCCTCTTACCCAGGGTCGTTAACAGTTGTGATTGTTTGGTAAAGAGTTAAACCTTTACCAAAATACCCCAAGTTTTATCGACCATGAAGAACAAAACTTGAAAACATTTTGGGAAAAGGAGAACTTAGATGGTGGGATATGTCTATGATAGGCACTATCATAGACATATACCACCATCTAAAAACCCAACATTTGAGCCTCATTGAATTTGACCTTCGCAAATGCTTTCAATTTGAAAAGGTAAAAAAAATTGTCGTCTGGTAAAGAGGTAGCTCTTTACCACACAATGAAGCATTTTCTCCTTTTCCTATAATGTTTTCAAAAGCCCTCTTCCTCAAAGTGGTTACAATGTGGGATTGTGTGGTAAAGGGTTAACCCTTTACCAGACAACAAAATTTTAGCCTTGTCCAAATTCAAAGCATTTGCAGACTACAATTTCAGTGTGGCTGAAATGGTGCAATTTTTCTTTGATAGGGTAGAAAACATTGTGGAAAAAGGAGAAAATGCTGGTTACCAGCATTTTCTCCTTTTCCCACAATGTTTTCAAAAGGCTTCTTTACCAGGGGCGTCAAAAGGCGGCATTGTGCGGTAAAGGGTTAAGCTTGGTAGCTGGTTTGTAGGGTAGAGAACGTACATTATTGCTCAAACATTTCTTGAACTTTTAATCCAGTGTGTATTATTGTCCTATTTGTGTTAAAATAGGACTTTTATGATCTTGCAGTTTAAAGATTTGGCAAAATATTACTGAAAAAGGAGCAGTTGCTTGCAAGAAGCAATTACTGCTTTTCCCATAATATTTTCAATACTTCTGAAATTTTCTTGCCTGTATGTTTTTGTCCTCTTTTGAACTGCTGTGTTGTGTTAGCTTTTGGTAGGTTGAAAAATAGCCTATATTTTTTGTGCTGTTCTATAGATTATCGAAAAAATATCATTTATTTACTGATAATGACACTGCTTTAACCCTTTACCGCACAATGCCGCCTTTTAACGCCCCTGGGAAAGTCTTTTGAAAACTGGGAAAAGGAGAAAATGCTGGTAACCAGCATTTTCTCCTTTTCCCACAATGTTTTCTATCCTATCAAATAAAATTTGCACCATTTGAGCCACACTAAAATTGTCTGCAAATGCTTTCAGTTTGGACAAGGCTAAAATTTTGTCATCTGGTAAAGGGTTAACTTCACTACTTGTGCAGTTTTGTATCCCCATACGGAACACAAGTGTATTTGGCTATATTTACACTTAGTTAATCCTTTACCTCCTAATCCTGGCTGTTAACATCCCTGAGGAAGAAGGCTGCTGAAAACATGGTGGGAAAAGGAGAAGCTGCTTGTTACCAGCAGAGATAAATTTCATCACTTGAGCCACATTTGACTTTTCGTGCTTTCAGTTTGGACATGTTTAACATTTTTTTTCGTGTGGTCAAGAGTTAAAACTATTGTTGACATCCATAACACATCATGAATGTGATGTTTTTATCATTTTTATCAGTTTTTAGCAGGAGGAAAAAGAACCAATTGTTTGTTTTGTTCTAAGATGAAGATACAGTATTTGAGCACCAGCATTTGATATTTCCATTAGTGACTTTGTCACAGGTGGAAGTATCAGTTTTGTTGTTTACTCGGTGGAATTATATTTTGGTCTTACAAGGAAACTAATAGTTACCCTCTATACATATGGATTAACTCTTTACCACACTATCCTGACTTTTAATGACCCTGAAAAGGAAGCCTTTTGAAAACATTGTGGGAAAAGGAGAAAATACTGGTTACCAGCATATTTCTCCTTTTCCCACAATGTTTTCTACCCGTCCCATAACAAATTTCAATTTTTAAGTCACATTTAATTTGTTGTCTGCAAATGCTTTAAATCTGGACTAGTCTAAAACATTGTCGTTTGGAAAAGATTTAATTGAACCCCTTACTAAATGAAAAAGTTTTACACTAGTCCAGATTGAAAGCGACAACAAATTAAAGGTGACTAAAATGACAAAATTTGTTCTTAATAGGACAGAAAATATTGTGGGAAAAGGAGAAAATACTCGTTACCAGCATTTTCTCCTTTTCCTACAATGTTTTCAGAACGTATTTACCCAAGGTCATTAAAACTTGGTATTTAGTGGTAAAGGGTTAAGTCATTGTCTTCTGTAGAAACTTGCAGCAGACAACTTTTAAAAAAGACTGTGTTTTTTTTTTTTATGTAAACAATATCTTCTCTTGCTACAGCATTTTCACTTGTATTCATGTATTAGCCATTTACCACATAATCCCGAGTTTTAACAACCCTGAGAAAGAGGCTTTCTGGTACCAGCATTTTCTCCTTTTCCCACAATGTTTTCTAGTCTATCCAATACAAATCCCATCATTTGTGCCATGTCTATTTATTGTTCTCTGCAAGTGCTTTCAAACTGGATCAGTCCAAAGTTTTGTCATTTGGTAAAGTGTTAACTCTTGACCAGACGACAAAATTCTAGACTTGTCAAAATTGAAAGCATTTGCAGACAACAAAATAAATGTGACTGAAAAAATTTGTTTTGAGAAGGATTAATTGTGGGAAAAGGAGAAAATGCTGGTTAACAGCATTTTCTTCTTTTCCCACAATGTTTTCAAAAGGCTTCTTTCTCAGGATCGTAAAAAGTCCGGATTGTGTGGTAAAGGTTTAAAACCTTTAGGGTGTAAAACAAAGGAGCAATATCAGGAAAGAAAATATGCATGTTTCTTAAATTTTTAATGTTTGTCATTTTATTTGTATTAGAGTTTTTAGCAAATTGTGTATAAATTTATAGTACATAAAGGTTCAACCATTAACGGTTTCAAGTTGAGATTTAATAAAATGTTTTGGTAATGTGAACAGTTTTTGATTTTCTTTTCTTACAACCAGTCCTTTCCAAAACAACTTAGATTTTTCACAGCCCTTTGGACCAAGTTTATAAAAAAAAAATTGTGGGAGGAGAAAATACAGTTAACCAGAATTTTCTCCTTTGTCTAAATTTCTTTTTACCCTTCCGAAATTAAATCCCTACATTGCATCCACACTTTCTTTTTAAACTCCAGATGCTTTTGTAATGGATTTGTCTAATATTATGTTGTGTTGTAAAGGGTTTAACAGTTTTTAACCAAATATGGTATAAGGTTGAATTACGTACAGGTTCACCCATTAATAACTGTTTCTAGTTGAAATTTAATAAAACGTTGAAGGTAACTTTAAACAGTTGGTGATTTTCATTTCTTGCAATATATTCCCATGCAAGAGTCTCAATATGCACTGTACACCCTAGATAACATTTGAAAATATTAATCAATGCCTTTAATTAACCTTTTACCACATGAAAAAATATTAGATTCGTCCAAACTGAAAGCATTTGCAGACGACAATGATAATGTAGCTAAAAAAATATGATATTTCTTTGATAGGGCAGAAAACATTGTGGAAAAAGGAGAAAATGCTGGTTACCAGCATTTTCTCCTTTTCCCACAATGTTTTCTAAAGCTTTTTTTCTCGGTCGATAAAAGTCGGGATTGTGTGGTAAAGGGTTAACCCTTTCCCAAACGACAAATTTTGGACTGGTCCAAATTCAAAGAGTTTGCAGACGACAATTTTAAATTTGATAAAAATGGCAGAAAGTTATCAAAAAGGGTAGAAAACACTGTGGTAAAAGGAGAAATTGCTCGTTACGAGCAATTTCTCCTTTTCCCACAGTGTTTTCAAAAGACTTGTACTGTAGACACGTGAAAACCAGGGCTTGTTTGAGAAAGGGTTAACCTATTATCAGATGAAAAAATTTTAGACTTGGATTTACCCTGTAACAAAAAAAATACAGTTTGGATGACTGAGGAAAAAGCTGTTTGAAAACATTATGAGAAAATGCTGGTCAGCAGCATTCTGTTTTCCACTATGATTACATACTACCCTTTCTGAGACAGTGTCCACTATTTTAGCCACATTTGTGTTGATTGCACATGGTTTGGACTTGCACAAGTCCTCTTTTTTGTGGTTTGGTAAAGAGGTAATAAAAAAGATATGCAGAAGTCAAAAGTTTAACTACCAGTCAACAAAAAAGTAGACATGTCCAAATTGGAAGCATTTGCAGACGACAATTTAGATGTGGCTCAGCTAATGGAATTTCCCTTTGATAGGATGCTGGTAACCAGTATTTTCTCCTTTTTCTACATTGTTTTCAACCCTATCAAGAACATATTTCTTTCTTTGAACCACCTTTGATTTGTAGTCTGCAAATGCTCTCAACTTGAGCAAGTCTAAAATTTTCTATCAGACTCAGCCAGAGTGACAAAGCATCTGTGGGTTAAGCCACACAGTCCTGATTTTTAACAACCTTGAGAAGGCTTTGGAAAGCATTGTGGAAAACGGGGAAAATGCTGGTAACCAGCATTTTCTCCATTTCCAACACTGTTTTGTACCCTATGATAGACAAATTTCTAATTTTGAGTTACTCTACATTTAATTTGTCGTCTGCAAATGCTTTCAATTTGAAAAAGTCTAAAATTTTGTTGTTTGGTAAAGAGTTAACCCTTTAACTTTACCACACAATCCCGACTTTTAACAACCCTAAAGGGAGCGCTCTTGAAAACATTGTGTCAAAAGGAGAAAATGCTGTTCATCATTTTAGAAGCATTTCATTTGTCGTCTGCAAATGCTTTGAATTTGGTCTAGTCCAAAAATTTGTCATTTGGTAAAGAGTTAAGCCCTTTAAATAACTGACTGAGCTATCAGGCTGAGCCAGAGTGATATAGCATCAGTAGGTAAAACTTAACCCTCTACTCTTTAACAGTGTTGCCACTCACATCTTTTTAGCTCACCTGAGCACAAAGTGCTCATGGTGAGCTATTGTGATCGTGCTGTGTCCAGCGTCCGTTGTGTGGCTTGCGTGGTCCGTCATCAACTTTTTACCTTGTGTACGCTCTTGAGGCCACATTTTCAGTCTGATCCTCATGAAACTTGGTCAGAATGTTTGTCTCGATAAAATCGCGAACAAGTTCGAAATTGGGTCATGTGGGGTCAAAAACTAGGTCAAATCTTAGAAAAACCTTGTGTACACTCTAGAGACCACATTTTCAGTCCGATCCTCATGAAATTTGGTCAGAATGTTTGTCTTGATAAAATCTCGGATGAGTTTGAAATTGGGTTATGTGGGGTCAAAAACTAGGTCACTAGGTCAAATCTTAGAAAAACCTTGTGTACACTCTAGAGGCCACATTTTCAGTCCGATCCTCATGAAACTTGGTCAGAATGTTTGTCTTGATAAAGTCTCAGACGAATCTGAAATTGGGTCATGTGGGGTCAAAAACTAGGTCACTAGGTCAAATTAAATATATACCTTGTGTGCGCTCTAGAGGCCACATTTTCAGTCAGATACTTGTGAAACTTGGTCAGAATGTTTGTCTTGATAAATTCTCAGACAAGTTCGAAATAGGGTCATGTGGGGTCAAAAACTAGGTCACTAGGTCAAATCTTAGAAAAACCTTGTGTGGGCTGTAGAGACCACATTTTCAGTCAGATACTTGTGAAACTTGGTCAGAATGTTTGTCATGATAAAATCTCAGACGATTTCGAAATTGGGTCATGGGGTCAAAAACTAGGTCACTAGGTCAAATCTTAGAAAAAAATTTTGTGCGCTTTATAGGCCACATTTTCAGTCCCATACTAATGAAACTAAGTCAGAATCTTTTTCTTGATGATATCTTGGAAGAGTTTAAAACTGAGTCATCTTCGTTCAAAAACTAGGTTACCAGGTCAAATCTTAGGAAAACCTTGTGTGCACTCTAGAGGATACATTTTCAGTCCGATACTCATGAAACTTGGCCAGAATGTTTGT
This sequence comes from Tridacna gigas, assembly GCA_945859785.2. Classification (NCBI taxonomy): domain Eukaryota; kingdom Metazoa; phylum Mollusca; class Bivalvia; order Cardiida; family Cardiidae; genus Tridacna; species Tridacna gigas. The sequence continues at coordinate 60,826,720 of OX244036.2, forward strand.
CTTGATAAAAACTCGGATGAGTTCGAAATTGGGTCATGTGGGGTCAAAAACTAGGTCACTAGGTCAAATTAAAGAAATACCTTGTGGGCAGTCGAGAAGCCACATTTTTCGCTCAATTGACTTGAAAATTGGTCAGAATGTTTGTCTTAATTAAATCTCAGATAACTTTGAAATTGGGTCATAAAGTAGGTCACTAGGTCAAATTAAAGAAATACCTTGTGGGCACTCTAGAGGCCACATTTTTTGCTCAATTGACTTGAAAAGTGGTCAGAATGTTTGTCTTAATTAAATCTCAGATGAGTTTGAAATTGGGTCACCTGGGGTCGTAAACTAGGTCACTAGGTCGAATCAAAGAAATACCATGTGGTCATTCTAGAGGCCACACTGTTTGCTTAATCGACTTGAAAATTGGTCGGAATGTTTGTCTTAATTAAATCTCGGACAAGTTGGGGTCATAAACTAGGTCACTAGGTCAAATTAAAGAAATACCTTGTGGGCACTCTAGAGGCCACATTTATTGCTCAACTGACCCGAAAATCGGTCAGAATGTTTGTCTTGATGAAATCTGGGATAACTTCAAAATTGGGTCACCTGGGGAAATAATCTAAGTCACCAGGTCAAATTAAAGAAATACCTTGTGGGCAGTCAAGAGGCCACATTTATTGCTCAATTGTCTTGAAAACTGGTCAGAATCTTTGTCTAAATAAAATCTCGGATGAGTTTGAATTTGGGATACCTTGGGTCATAAACTAGGTCACAAGGTCAAATTAAATAAATACCTTGTGGGCACTTTAGAGGCCACATTTACTGCTGAATTGAGTTAAAAATTGGTCAGAATGTTTATCTTGATGAAATTTCAGATGAGTTTGAATTTTGGTCACCTTGGGTCATAAACTAGGTCACTAGGTCAACTAAAAGAATTTTTTGTGGGCGCTCTAGGGGCTACAATTCTTATCAATTGACCTGAAAATTGATCAGCATGTTTGTCTTGATAAAATCTTGGATGAGTTCAAAAATGGGTCACATAGGGTCATAAACTAGGTCAGATTTAAAGAAATATCTTGTGGACGCTCTAGTGGCCACAATTCTTGCTCAATTGCCCTGAAAATTGGTCAGCGTGTTTGTCTTGATAATATCTCAGATGAGTTTGAAATATGGTCACATAGGGTCATAAACTAGGTCACTAGGTCAAATTGAAGAAATACATTTTGGACACTCCGGAGGTCATATTTTCAGCTCAATTGACCTGACAATTGGTTAGAATGTTTGTCTTAATTATATCTCAGATGAGTTTTAAATTGAGTCATTATGACCCAGGAGTGAAATTTCGCCTGTTGACTCAGGTGAGCGATCCAGTGCCATCATGACCCTCTTGTTTTGGGAGTGCATGCGCTCCCTGGGGTACAAGTTTGGGAGTGCAAGAGAAATTCTAGGAGTGCACTTAATAATGACAATTTTAGAGCTTTATGGAGCAAAGTAAGGCTCTGTTGTATTGAAAATTTGTTTTGGTGAGTCTCACTCTGCTCTTGAAAACAATATGGGTAATTTAAAGAAGAAGATGCTTGTTATATTTCCGCAATCACAGGACCTGTTACAAAGGGACAACTTATAGCCTGATGGCTAGTGGAATTTTCCATTTTACTGTCAATTTCAGACACTAATTAGTGTTCACTTATTGTTTTATAGAGATATTCATGTAGATTTACTGTTTAAAGTCACTGATGCCTATGATCGGACGATGTCAAACTAATCTTTTATGTCATGGGTTTTCGCGTTTTTGTTTTTGCGGCGATCTTCTTCTTGCCTGTTAAGTTTTGGAGTAGTATTTTCGCATGATTTTACATAGATTTGTCAATTGGGGTAGCATGTAACTTCAAAACCTGTGATTTTACACCAGAAATGCGGATTGATATCATTAATACTTTTAAATAAATGACAACAGTTTGATTAGCGGTGATAAACAATGACTTTTACATTTGATACGTATTGTATATGTCAGAGTTTAGATCAATCAAATATCGTGTAAAGCCAGTGCTTAAGTTTTGGAGACATTTTTTCTAACTTGTCCCAGTTGGCGCCAATGGCGATCGACAGCGGGAGCCCTGAAACCTGTGCGTGCATGCATGTTTCCCTTCATATTTTTGTGCGTGATTATTCAGTTAAGTGCGTGAATCACGCACATAATGTGCGTGAATGGGAACCCTGCTTAACCAAATAACAAAATTTTAGACTGGTCCAAATTTAAAGCATTTGCAGACTACAAAATAAATGTGACTAAAAAATTGAAATTTGTTTTTGGAAGGGTAGAAAACATTGTGGGAAAAGGAGAAAATCCTGGCTACCAGCATTTTCTCCTTTTCCGACAATGTTTTCAAAAGGCTTCTTTCCCAGGGTCGTTAGAAGTCGGGATTGTGTGGTAAAGGGTTAAAGCGCTTTTCATGACTATGTTTGCATTTGCTGCCACAGTGTAGATGAAGATCAGACTGCAACAAACATGCAGTCTGATCTTTGATCTACATTGTCTGCTTTGCTGAGACGTTCTTGACAAAAGTAACATCGATCTTGCTCTTTTTTATTCTCTTTTTTCTAGAACAGAAATGTCTGTTTACCAACATTTCTCCTTTTCCCACAGTGTTTTCAAAAGCCTTCTTACCCTGGGTCGTAAAAGCCTGGGATTGTTTGGTAAAGGGTTAAGGTCAGTTGAAAATATGGATATTAGGGGTTGGGGCTTAAATAATGGAAAGGACTTACAAAATAATCTGTCTGTGGTCAGGAATATCATAATAATGTTGTCTATTTTTCGGCTTGTGGAACTTTTCTCTGAATATCTGTATGAAGTACCATTATTGATAGTAGATGTTTCTTAAAACCAAACATCTGAAAGAAAAATGTAAACACAGTAGTGAGCAGTTGAAAATTACACCTTTACCTTAACCCTTAAGCCACTGACTGACTTTTTGCAGCCAGTGTAGATTAAGATCAGACTGCACATTCTGTGCAGTCTTATTTTGGATATACATTGTCTAATAAGGAGATATCTCTCTCTCAAAAAAAAAGAATACCTTGGAAATGGCAGAATTTGGGGTTTTACTATCAGCTTGAAAGTTTCATTTAACTAATTTAGCAGAATAAGGGTTAAAAACAAAGAAAAAAATTGTTAATTAATGTAGATCTACTAGTGAAAGGACTGAGCCTTAGTAGCTCAGTCACTAGTTTGCAGGACTTGAGAAAAGGGGGCCCTGGTTTGAATCTCCAGCCTGGCCAATTGTTTTCCAAGGATCAATGATAGCCATTGAGATCTATTCCTCTCCCACCACTGATCGTTTCAACGATGGTTTTGAAAAAGCAGCCAGGGGCTTGAGAAGACTAATGTGCCAAGCACTGGTAACAGAAACTCTGGGAAAGCATGAACATGTGTACTGGTCACCTCAGTACCAAATGACAAAATTTTAGACTGGCCCAAATTGAAAGCATTTGCAGACGACAAAATAAATGTGGCTAAAAAAATTAAATTTGTTTTGGAGAGGGTAGAAAACATTGCGGGAAAAGGAGAAAATGCTGGTTACCAGCATTTTCTCCTTTTCCCACAATGTTTTCAAAAGGCTTCTTTCTCAGGGTTGTTAAAAGTCGGGATTGTGTGGTAAAAGGTTAAACACCATTATAATCACTCAATCAACTACACTTGAAATCAAGCTGAAGCGATTTGATTTTGTAACTTCCAGTTTTTATATAAAGGACCCCGTTTCATCATTGAGGTACCTGGAAAATTTGTGATAGATCAGCAACTTCATTTGTTTCTGCATTAACTCTTTACCAAACGACATAAATTTAGACTAGTCCAAATCGAAAGCAATTGCAGATGACAGAATAAATTTGACTGAAAAGTTTAAATTTGTTTTGGGAAGAGTGGAAAACATAGTGAGAAAAGGAGAAAATGCTGGTTACCAGCATTTTCTCCTTTTCCAACAATGTTTTCAAATATATATACATGTATAGCAGATGAAGAAATTGCTTATAGACAGCAACATGTCACGATGTATTCCCATATAATGAGGGCCATTCTTGTAAATAAAATTATCTCCCTTACCAGATAAAGACTAAAAGTAACCAAATAACAGATTGGTCCTTTTACCTGTATTCCTTTGTTTTTATCCTTGATTCTTTTGGGGATGTTGCGATAAAAATAATTTGATTTATGACATTATGTAAGGTCCCCATGTAATTTTAAAGCAAATCATGTTCTTAATCATCAGAGAAATGCATATATCTCGACTTGTAAAACAATCTAGCCAAATTTTCCAGAGATATTATCTCAAGAATATATTTGTGTAGTGCAAGAAAGTCAAGGATAAAATCCAAGTAATCCCCTGATCAGGACCAATGTAGTACTGGAGAGGAATCAAGGGAAATAACTGAAGAATGGCTCTCATTAGGTACTAAATCTTCATTAGATTGATTTTTGCACAATCCTGACTTTTAATGGGCCACAGGAATAATGCTTTCTAAATTATTGTGGAAAAGGGAGAAAATGCTAGTGACCAGCATTTTCTCCTTTTCCTACAATGATTCTATCCTATGAAACACAAATTTCATGTTTTGAGTAACATCTAAATTTTTAGTCTGTAAAACATTTAAAAGAAGAAAGAGTTGTTACTATGGATTTAACTTGTAACTAAGCGCTTCTCGATCTATTCCCCTACTGTTTTCCAAACAATCTGAGATAAATGTCAATAAGTAGCCTGGACCCAGACAACGCTGGCCTAAAAAGAAAGTACACGAGTTTGTTTTGACGGAAATATACAGACTACAGCGAGGCGAAGTTGAAGTCCAGAATAGTTGTCGCGCCTTTACATTAGTAAAATTTCAAACGAAACTCGAGGGCGGGAAAATCCCATTTGAAAGAATGAATAGGCTCGCACAGAGCTTAAAGGCAAACGAAATAAGATTAATTACCACGCTCATAACTGGGCCATCAACTTCACTTAAACAATCTGTAAAAGACAATGAATGAATCACAAACATACCTCTTTGTTCCAAATTCGAACAGGTTTGCCTTTTCGTGAACCAACATTTGGCCTGAACGTTTGGGTAGTCATGTGATATGTTGTGATCGACTTTGATTGGTTAATTTAGGAATAAACAATTTTAAACAAATAAAATTTTCAATAACATCAGATTTTTATATAAAATAATTGACCTGCCCATATATATATATTTTTTTTTTAAATTGATTTTTATTCCAAACATTTCTGATTTTTCTTTAAAATTTACCCTTCAACTCAGTCTGGAAGCTTGTTAATTACGAAAAACCTGTTTACTGGCTTCCTGTCGCCATTACCTGGTACCCGTGGTTAAAACTGGTGCACATTGTACATATGAAAAAGCCATAGCCTCAACACGAGCGACACGAATAATTTATTTGTGAAATAAATATCCAATAGTTCAAACGACAAGCTCTATTTTGAAATTATGTGGGTTATAGTTCGAATCCCGGCTTTAGAGGGTTTTCAAATGTCATTGCGATAGAAGACATTCTTCTCTCGTAGGTGTACATACATGTGAAATATAGAATGATCGTTACATATTCTCTTAGTGTTCAGAATAAAGACAGTTCCCCGACAATTTGTCTTTCAAAGCTGTTGTCTGAAAACATTGCATGAAAAGGAGAAATTGCAGGTAGCAAGCATTGAATTCCATTAAAACGCATTTTATTCCTTTTCCGTCAATGTATTTGCCACCCTATCGAAGACAAAGCTCAAATTTATTCAGTCACATTTTATATTTGTTGTCTGCAACTGCCTTCAATCTAGGATGTAACCACTATCATGGACCAACATAGAATCTCGCAAATCGGAAGCTGCAGTCACACTATGGACCAACGTAGAGTCTCGCAAATCGGAAGCAGCACATTACCTCCCGCTAGATGGCATTCTACAAATACACATCTATCTAATTTGGGCATCCTGGGTACAGAAATGGAGTAATTTTTCAAAACAACAACCGTGACTTTGAATTTCAAATAAAATAAACGTTTACTCAATAAAACGCTACCTGGTGCCATTCATTCAGCTATGATCGGCTAACATGTAACCTATGCACCGACCATTTATTAAAACAGCCCCTACATGCTTTGGTAATAGGCTGATAGCTTCAATATAAGCCCTACTTTTCCCAGGTATACCGGGGATGGGTGATGCGTCATATAAGACAGGTCGAATCTTCGAAGAATATGACATGCGCAGACAACGGGAAGCAGCAGTCACACTATGGACCAACGTAGAATCTCGCAAATCGGACGCTGCAGTCACTGAGCACCCAAAATCAGTGCGCCTGCCTTTAACAAGTTTCATAAAACAGGCTCGAAAATGAACACTATTGGACAGAAACTCTTCAGACTATATCATTTGAAAGGCAAGATATTTTTCTATTCACATTTACTGCGATCTAAGACATAAGCCTGTGATTTTTACACATGAAAGCAAAATAGCTTCCAAAGCCCTGATATTTGCCGTTGACGGTTGCTGTGACCGCTAAACTTTTGCCTACTATTCTTCTGGGGAGACTTTAACTCTTTACCAAACGACAATATTTCGGACTGGTCCAAACTGAAAGCATTTGCAGACGACAAATTAGATGTGGCTAAAATGATTGGATTTGTTTCTGAAAAGCTAGTTCTAAAACATTGTTGGAAAAGGAGAAAATGCTGGTTACCAGCATTTTCTCCTTCTCCCACAATGTTTTCAGGAGCTTCTTTCTCAGGGTCGTTAAAAGTCGGGATTGTGTGGTAAAGGGTTTAACCACTTTCTGATTATTCACACAGATAAAGAAATCATTCAACTTCACTTACAAATATCAATGAGAGTACTCGGTGTTTTTCGTCCAGAAATTATGAAACTTTTTGTGCGGGATACTATCAAAAGGTTGACTGTACGACCAGCTTACCAACATTTATTTCTAAATGTACGATTAGCTGTCAGTTTTCCAGAATCTATAAAATATGAAAGAGGTTGTATGTAGAGCATAAAAATGATTTTTTTTTTTTACTTAAACGTTATCCTGCCAAATCAAAGAAATGAAACTTTCAAGCCGATAGTAAAAACCCGGATAACGTTATTTCAAACTTATTTTGGAGGAAAATGTCTCCTTATCGGACGGTGTAGATTCAAGATCAGACTGCACGTTCTGTGCAGTCTGATCTTGATCTACACTATCCACAAAAGGTCAGTGAGTCGCGCTTAGCAGCCTAGGGGTTCACCGAACTATATAACAAAATGTTACAAAATTTTATGGAATGTAGGTGCCTAATTCACGGAATGTGGGAGCAGCAACAAAGAAATTTAATTTTAAAAGCCTAAATACCGGAATGTAGCTAAAATGTATATAACACACACGCACACATACACGCACGCACGCACGCTAAAAAAAAAAAAAAAAAACAGAACTAATGAGAATGTAGCTAAATGAAGAATAAATGTAGATAGCATACACGTACGCAAGCTCCCAAAACAGATACGAAATGTAAATTTTCACACGTGGAACATTAAAAAAGTCAGATTTGGAAAATAGATGTAAGCCGCGCTCTGGCAAAAGGGGGCTTAATGCATCTCCGTGAAGCATGATACCTAGCAATTCATCACATGATTAGCGATCCATAAAATGCATTTTGTTTTACAACAGACTGAATAATGAGGTAGAACGGTCCGTGGACATACCAAAAATTGACCAATAGTAAAAAGTTTTGGCCCAGGTCAGCCTGCGCGGACTGCGCAGGCTGGCCTGTATCGATACGTTTTGCAGATGCATTAAGCCCCCTTATCATAGAGCATGGCTCATATCTAATTATCATAATGTTACGGAATGTGGAAGCGGCAACGACGAAATGTTATGGATGTAATTTTAAAAGTCTAAATACCGGAATGTAGCTAAATGTAGATGACACATTCACGCACGCTGAAAAAAAAAACAGACCCGAGATATAAATTTTCATCAACAGAACATTAAATCCCAGAAAATGAAAATGTTACGGAATGTAGATGCCTAATTACCGGAATGTTACGGAATGAGGAAACGGCAAAAACAAAGTGTAACAAAATGTAATTTTAAAAGCCTAATACCGGAATGTCGTTAAATGAAGAATAAATGTAGATAACACACACACGAGCACGCACGCTCACAAAACGGACGCGAAATGTAAATCTTCCATCAATTCAACATTAAAATAGGCAGATTTAGAAAATGTTACGGTGTGTAGATGCCTTATTCACGGAATGTGGAGGTGACAACAACGAAATGGTATGAAATCTTAATTATACAGCCTGAATACCGGAATGTAGCTTACTGAAGAACGAATGTAAGTTATAGACACACAGACACAAACCAGTCCTGAAATTCAAATTTTTATCAACATGATAAGTGCAAATGTAACTACATATATGCAGTAACTTAACACTGGAATGTCGCAAAATGTACCCAAATTTGGATTTTAAACACAAACTATATATATTGAAATGTGGAGTTATCATCGTCGACATTTTTAGTTTTTATGTGAAATGGATACTTAGATGTGAAGCTTCAACAAGTGCTTGTCAAGCACCAGATCCCCCGCCGATTGGGCTTTTTCTAACACAGCACCGAAATAAGAGCTTGAAGTGAAGATAAAAAAACAAGCATATTTTCTTTTTTCAAATACAGGTCCAAGTTATGAAAGTTGGCATTAACATGATATAATAACTACAAAACATTAAAACTTAATCAATATTGGAGTTTCTGAAAAAGAAAAAAAGACACTTTTTCTTTTTAAAATGCATACAAGAGTTATAAAACTTTTTTGTGTTCATGCCATAAGTATGAAACTTGGCCAAGAATATCATCTAATGATCAAAAAAGCATATGTGAAGTTTCAAATCAATATAGTAGTTTCTGAGAAAGAAGCCCCACATTGAAATTTTCAAGTTATAAAGGGAGATAATTTTCTTAAAATTCATGAAAGAGTTATGGAAAATGGCTAAAGACATCATTTGGTAATCATAAAAGAATATGTGAAGTTTCAATGTATTATCCATAGTAGTTTCTGAGAAAAACACCAAACTATGCAATTTTAAAGTCAAAAAAGGGAGATAATTTTCTTAAAATTCATGCCAGATTAACATGTTGACATGGCCATCCAGCGCTTATGCTCCGTTGTTAATAGATGTATTGGACAGTGGAACATAGTTTTTCAATTATGTTCTGGACAAAAGTTAAGCCTGAAAAATAAGAAGGGGTAATAACTCAAAAATTATGAAAGATAGAGTTATTATTCTTGCGCACTGCACTTCTCCTTATTGAAATCTAGACACATACAAATTTTCAAGTTGATATGTGAAACACTTTTCAAGTTATGTTCTGGACAAAAAAATTTAGCCTGCAAAATAACAAAGGGCAATAACTCCAAAAATTTGAAGGACAGAGTTGTCATTCATGTACACTGCACTCCTCCTTAATGAGAGCTATCCACTTACGAAGTTTGAAGTTGGTATCTGAAATACTGTTTAAGTTATCTTCCGGATAAAAATGGGGGACAGAAGGAGGGACTGACACAGACTATTACCATATTTCCCCCCCCCCCCACCAGGGGGATAATAAGTATGAAAAATAAACTAGCACTTGTCCCAGAACAGGATAAATTCATCAAAGGGTAATCAGTCAAAAAAACCCTGTGAATGTAAATGGAAATGTGCGAACAAAAATCCAAAGTAAAAATTTACAAAGGGCAATAACTCCAAAAATACTGAAGATAGAGTTATGGTTCTTGTGCACTGCACTTCTCAATTAGTTCTATATGTGTGTGAAGTTTCAAGTTCCTAGCTTTTATACTTTTGGAAATATACGCCAGACAGAAATCCAAAGTAAAAATTAACAAAGGGCAATAACTCAAAAATTACTGAAGACAGAGTTTGGTTTTTGTGAACTGCACTTCTCCTTAATGAATTCTATAAGTGTATACAGTTTGAAGTTCCTAGCCTTTGTACTTTTGGAGATATGCTCCGGATAAAATTCCAAAGTGAAAATTTACAAAGAGCAATAACTCAACAATTACTGAAGATAGAGTTATGATTCTTTAGCACTGCACTTCTCCTTAATTAGTTCTATATGCGTGTGATGTTTCAAGTTCCTAGCTTTTATACTTTTGGAGATATGCTCCGGATAAAAATCCAAAGTTAAAATTTACAAAGGGCAATAACTCCAAAAATACTGAAGACAGAGTTATGGTTGTTGTGCACTGCACTTCTCCTCAATGAGTTCTATATATGTGTGAAGTTTCAAGTTCCTAGCTTTTATACTTTTGGAGATATGCTCCGGACAAAAATTCAAAGTAAAAATGTACAAAGGGCAATAACTCCAAAAATACTGAAGACAGAGTAATGGATCTTGTGCACTGCACGCCTCCTCAATGAGTTCTATATGTGTGTGAAGTTTCAAGTTCCTAGCTTTCATACTTTTGGAGATATGCTCCGGACAAAAATTCCAGAAAAAAATGTACAAAGGGCAATAACTCCAAAAATACTGAAGATAGAGTAACGGTTCTTGTACACTGCACGCCTCCTTAATGAGATCTATCCACTTGTGAAGTTTGAAGTTGATATCTCAAATACTTTTGGAGATATGCTCCGGACAAAAATGTGGGACGGAAGGACGGAAGGACGGAATGACGGAAGGACGGACGGAGACTATTACCATATCCCCCGCCGCCTTTTCGGCGGGGAATAACAACAAAATGATCTACGAAATGTACTTCAGTGTAATTTCAAAAGCTTATAAGTAACGGAATGTAGTAAACAAAGAATTGATATTAATAAAACAACACAAAAAATTAGGCTCAAAACAGGAGTTTTGATCAATGGAAAACAAATAGAGTCAGAATAGTGTTCCATATATCGTGACTTTCAGTATTTGTTTATGTTCCATGGATCAAAAACTACATTTTTGTTCGATATTGTGCTCTTTATTTTCCGTCTCACTACATTCCCGTGTTGAAGGACCTTCATTTCGTGACATTACACATTCACTTTAATATACAGTTCCAACTAATATGGTGCATAGGTCACAAATAAAACGGGCGTTTTTACAGACAGTAGCCATTGGCGAATTTTGAAATCGAACAGGCGCAGCATGCTTTTCATATTTTTCTCCGCGCGATGAATATGTGGATCAGACTCTCCGGAAGATTACTGCAGAGATCAACCTCTGACTTTCCCGGATCGCCAGTTTAACATCCAGTGTTTTCAATTAATAATAATAATAATAATAATAAAAACAGCATAGAAAGACAAAATGGCATACATGAAACAATGACATAATACACTGGAGAAATTCTTACAAATTTTAGATAGGATTTTAGATATGATTTGTACAGTCTAGGATTTATCAAATTTTATTTGAATTGCAGAAGTAACCTAGGTTAATTGCTTAATTCAAAATTAAATCGGATTCTTTATAACTCACTCTTCACTGATATTCATGTATGTCCGATCATTCTGTCAAATGAAATTACATGCACACATATAAATGTGGAACTCCTGAAATTACTTTGATTTGATGTGATTTTCGTGAAACAAATGTGCAGTAGACGGCTCAGAAAGTATCCGTATACATATAATAAAGTCAACACAAATTGGTGGTTGATACATGGGTAATACATGTACATCCTGAAATTAATATTCAGCAGACGGCTTTGAAACAGTCCGTATAAAATAAACCTGAACTGGTGAACAATACATAAGTGATGCATTATAGAACAAAATTGCGGCATGCGGCATTGAACTGTCCGTATATAATACAGTCAACGTGAATGAGACAGAAATCACAAATAGAGAAGCTGTACAAGTTTGCAGCAGACGGCCTTGAAACTATATATATATACAACACAATCAACGTGAATGGGAAAGCATAGTCGCAAATGCAGACGCTGCTTGGGGCGAATAGTTTCTCAGTTCCTCCACAGTGCTGCAAGGGGTAGTCTATCGCGCTACAGAAGAAGGTCGTCTGTAGCAGACGATGGATCCATAGAATTAGATTAAACCCCGCCGCAGATGGAGAAGTCGCACATCTCGAGCGACCTCTCCAAACGCCATGACGTTTTTATATACACCTGTGAAGAAGCAAGCCCTAATGCTCCTGCAGCTGTAGACTTTTGGAAGCATTGCGATCGACAGATAGCATTTTTACCTCATACCCAAAGCCTCCCATAAAATGAATACTAATAACAACATCTATTCTTCAACTTATTACTGACAAAATTCCCACAGACAAAATTGTAAAAAGACACAATGTTGATGACTGCAGTATTCATTAGTCATGACAATATGAAAGCCGGACAACGCCCGCCAGACAAAACAACTGCCGTTCGGTGCCTCGATACCCTGACGATAATTTATACGAGTGTGTATCGGGCGATGCCTTTCCGAACGCTCCATGGGGCCTGAAAGGTACCCGCGCGGTGGCCATTAGGGCCAACCGATTATTGAAAAGGAGATTCTCGAACGGCCACCATCCGATCCAAGCTAACGTCTTCCCGGCGCCGGGCCCGGCCGGGTAGCTCAGTGGTAAGCGTATCCGACTCGTGACCTGGAGGTTGCGAGTTCGATACCTGGTTGAGGCAAACTTTCCTTCCGGCGATTTTTCGCCTCTCACCTCTGATGCATGTGAGAAAAGTAGTCAGTGACTTGGAAAGAAAGTTGTGTCAGTACTGGTGTGAGAAAACCAGGAAGCACATGGGTAGGTGCACTAGCGGCCGTGATATGAGCTAAGGTGTTACAACGGCGTTGAATTGCAATACAAACGAAATCCGGGCACCGTACAGAGATCGAATAGTGCTCGGCCAACGTGCTTTAATCATTACTCGATGACCCCCCCCCCCCACGCACCCCTCTCCGTAAAAAAGGCGCGGTCGCCATGAAGTTTAGTACTCAAACCTTCGACGGGTGCTGTCCGACGACAAAATTTTCAGCTGCCACGGCTGGATTTCGGAACATTTCGTTGTACGATACTGGAGTGTAGGCTTTACGTTTCAGTGCGAGCTTTATGATTGATTGATTGTTAGAATTTCGTAACATTCCGTTGTTGATTCTTCTACATTCCGTAACATTCCGTGAATTAGGCATCTACATTTCGTAACATTTTGTAACATTTTGTTACATTCCGTGAATTACGCATCTACATTCCATTACATTCCGGTAATTAGTATACCCGGCCGCTGTTAGCCCCGGAATCGTTTAGATGATAAAGGTTTGCACAGACGTCGTCCGTGCGTCCGCTCAGTTCTGACGCGCTGCCATCTCATTTATAGACAGCAGTTGGCCTTAGGACAATTATGACCGTGTAAATTGTTCCGACGCAAAAATAAACGTTATGCTGGCCGTTGCGGACTGCAACGCGATTGTTTTGGGGGCTGGAATCAGTTATGGTGCGTAGCGGGTTTGCTTACGGATATTGTACCCCACTCGTCATTATTGGGGGATATTTAAATGCCCCTACAAATAGGGAAAATAATCTATGCCCTCATATTGTCCCTCTGCTTCGAATGGGCAGCAACGTAATTGCGTCACGCACAGTTGCCCTAATTTAGGAACATTTTAATTATTTCAAGAACAAAGGGAGCAATAATCCAGAATAACAATAATAGCCCGATCTTCGTGTACAGCGGCAATCAGATTTTAATATTTATTTTTTGCATTAATTGCAATCAAGAGGAAGATGATTCAAATGAAAAAAATAATGTAGGTTTTACTTCTGCTTAATTTCTTTCCGTTTCGTTACGTTTCGTTCCGTTTTATTGCGTTTCGTTCCGTTTCGTTTTGTTTCGGTTCCGTTTCTAAGTTTATAGGGACCCCAAAATTTTAGACTGGTCTTAGTTGAAAGCACTTAAGGACAACAAACTAAATGTTAAAGAAGTAAGGAAACTTTTCTTCCAAACGGTAAAAATCATTTAGGTAAAAAAAAAAAAATCTGGTTACCATTGTTTTCAAAAGTCCTATCCCTTGGGGTCATTAGAAATTGTGATTGTGTGGTAAAGGGTTAATACCTTCAGTATTATTTTTCTGTACTACTTTGGGCTAGCAAACACTCCTGAATCGTATGAATTAAATTCAAATGCATTTTAGCTCCTGCATTTTAATTCCCTAGAAATTGTGGCCCGACCCCATTCATTTATTTTTAGCTCCACTGGCGGAAGTCCAGCGGGCTTATGATATGGCCCGGTGTCCCCATGTGTGCATGCATCCATGCATACTGCATACATCTGTCAGTCTGTCCATGTGTGCGTTAACTTTTATTTCAAACATCTTCTCTGAAATTTCCTATCCAATTTTGATGAAACTTCACAGAAATGATCCTGTCATGGCCCTCTTCAGAATTCCTTCAAAGAATTTGATTCCAATGAAAACTCTGGTTGCCATGATAACAATAATGAAAAAAAAAAAAAAAAAAAAATCTTTAAAAATCTTCTCATCAGAAACCATAAGGCCTAGAGCTACCAAATTTGGCATGTAGTTTCATCTAATAGACCTTTACCAAATTCCTAGGCTCACAAAACTTTGCGTGTAGCTTCATTTAGTGGACGAGTAGCAAGACTGTTAAAACAAGATTGTTAGCCCTTGCGGTAACACATTTTACAAAGCCTTAAATAGTGAAAACCTTGAAAATATGCTTTTAGTTTTATGAAGTCACCATTTAAAGTTATGTGTACTGATCAAGGGAAGTAACTGCTGTTATAACAGATATATAGTTTGTTACTTTTTACCTCCCTCGATTATCACACTGCACTAATACATGATTGGTATTGGGTATTCAAGATTTTTGCAAAAAAAAAAAATGTTCAGTTTTCAGTGAGAGTGATTTATTTGATGTTTATGCTCAGCTGAGTCTAATATCTAGTATACAGTACCGTTCTAAGGGTTATATCATTCAGTTTTTTGTCCCAAAACTTTACCATTCATACCACTGAAAAATTGTTTTCTGCTTCTAAGATCTGGAAATCTTCTTGTCAAAGCACTCTTTTTTAGAGTTCATTGATATTTTGTACGAATGATAATTAGACCTGCTTGTATTCACTGGCATAATCTTTGCATTTGAATAAGATATGCATTTTTGTGTGTGGGAAGGGCGGTGGGGCGGGGCTGGGCAAGTTTATTTCTTCTTTGAAAGTTTATCGCCTGCAGACTTCTTTTTATTTTTTATATTATTTATTCATGCCTCAGTCAGTACCAGTCAAGTGCATTATACATCTGTTTACAAAGCAGTGGAGCAATGATACATGGGCCATAATGGCCCTCTTGTTAAGTATTTCACAGTCTTATTTTTTTCCTCATAAATAATAGCCAAAAGAAACAACTTTGTCCCTTTATTTAAAGCATAACGAAAATTACGTTTCTTCACTAGCTACTGACACCTATAAGTTACTATCAACTGGTGACTGCCACCCATAGTTCTTGTTTGCAAAAGTAAATAATGGGATTTCGTGGATTATGTTGCCTCTTTTGAACTTTATATAATTAATGAAAAGATCACACTAAAAGAGAAGCTCAAATCATGCGAATTACAAATAGGTTAATGCAGATCAAGAGGGTCGTGTGTGGAATGTCTGGAGGGGTTGACAGTGCTGTTGCAGCATTATTATTGAAAAGCAAAGGTGAGCGAGGTCTCGTATTTATCAGGAGCAAGCCGGTCATGCCAAAGATTCCACATTCAGATAAGTCCTATTAGAAAGAAAGCAGCTTGCAAGCGGGCGTCATATTGATGTGATTATTTGCTTTCCTTTAATTCCTTACCAAACGACAAAATTTGAAACTAATCCAAATTGAAAGCAGTTGCAGACGACAAGATAAATGTGACTGAAAAATTGAAATTTGTTTTAGGAAGGATAAAAAACATTGTGGGAAAAGGAGAAAATGCTGGTTACCAGAATTTTCTCCTTTTCCTACAATGCTTTCAAAAGGGTTCATTCTCGGGGTCATTAAAAGTAGGGACTGTATGGTAAAGAGTTAATTCTTGACCAAACAACAAAACTTTTGACTTCTTAAAATAAAATGGATTTTCTGACCACAAATTATATTAAATGGTTGGATTTGGCTTTTAAAGGGTATAAAAATCATAGGGGGAAAAGAAAAAAAAAAAAAAAAAAAAAAAAATGCTGGTGATTGGATTTGTCTAAATGCTGGCTACTAACATGTTTTCTTTTTCCAAGTGTTTTTTTTTTTTTCTCAGGATCAGTGAAACTTAGGATTATTTGGTAAAAGGTAGTGTGGTTGTGGGATTGTTTTGGATAAGACACTTTAACCCTATACCACCTTTAAATGACCCTGAGAAAGACAGCTTTTGAAAACATTGTTGGAAAAGGAGAAAATGCTGGTAACCGGCATTTTCTCCTTTTCCCACAATGTTTTCTACTCCACCCAAAACAAATTTCAATTTATGAGCCACATTTGATTTGTCATCTGCAAATACTTTCAACTTGGACCAGTCTGAAGTTTTGTCGTTTGGTAAAGGGTTTATGCCCCGTTGTTGGACATCTTTCTTGTTCAGTTGGCCATTATGTTAGAATCACTACCTTGAAAGAAACTCTGTATAGTTATCCAGGAAGTGATTGCAAAGAGTGGATATCCCTTAAACCTTTACTATACAGAAAGTTTTAATGGCTATGAAAAAGCAAGCCTTTGAAAACATTGTGAGAAAAGGAGAAAATGCTGGTAACCAGCATTTTCTCCTTTTCCCACAATGTTTTCTACCCTATCAAAGACAGAAATCATCACTTGAGCTACATTTGATTTGTTGTCTGCAAATGCTTTCAATTTTGTTGAGTGCCAAATTTGATGTCTGGAGTTAAAGGGCCTGTATGATAAAAATCATTTACAGCTGTTAAGAGAGGTAGAGTTTATTTATTTGGTACCAAAAAAATTAAAACTTGGGATTTTGCCATATAGGGTAAAAAAAGACTTGTATATTATTACTGTAACTTTACTTTTGTGTTTTAAATAGGATATGAGGTAATTGGACTCTTTATGAAAAACTGGGACTCGGCCAATGAACATGGGGTTTGTATGGCTGAACTAGACAGAGACGATGCAAAGTTCACCTGTGATGTTTTAAAAATTCCGTTCTATGAAGTCAATTTTGTCAAGGAATACTGGAATGATGTCTTCAGGTATTGTTCATAGAGGTGACTGATTTTACTTTTTGGTGTCAAGCTCGTCAGCTAAGTTGGTAACGCACAGGGTTTGAAGCCATGATGGCTGGTTCTAATCTCTGACTTCATCAATTTCTCTCCGAGGATTGATGATAGTTATTGCGACAGGATACATACCTCTTTCACCCCTGATCAATGTTTCAACATGGGTTATGTACGAAAGGGGCCAATGGGTTGGCAAGAACATTGTTCAAAATACCATAAAAAGCAGTGTTAGAAATTAATGTTTTGCAGGTAGCAATTACTTGCTACCTAGCTTAAAATAATAAAAAAGGAACGTTCCTGGTAGTAAATAGGGGCAGACAAATAATGGCCTTCCTCCCACCAATAAAATCATGCTTGAATTACTGCCTTTGCCCATGAATTGCTTGGCAGAAGTAAAAATGCCACATCTTCAAAGACATGGGCAGAGACTGTGCTGTTGGGCAATTGCCATTTCAGGTGGCTCATTTATACTTGTATGTTTTCGCCCATTTGTCACAATGCAGACTCTTTTCAAATGCACATGAGCAAAGATTCACGAAGGTAGCTATAAGTATAGATGCTAAATATAAAGTCATCATCAAGCACAGATGTGTTTGATTGCATGACTCATTGATGCTTGCACGCTTTTGTACCTATGTGGATAATTGCGAAGATGATTTCAACAGATTTCTAATTTAACAAATGGAAGATTATTTCAGTGAAAATTGGAAAAACACTTCAAGCAGACAGGATTACCAGGTAGCAACTTTTGCTTCTGCTTTTCTACCCAGGTAGCAAAATTTGTTTTTCAGGTAGAAAATTTGCTACTTGCTACTGCTAATTTCGAACCCTGGTAAAAGAAACTACAGGAAAGCATGTATAGGTACACTGTCGACTACAATATAACTGAGATAATGTTGAAAACAGCATTAACTCTTTACCACATGACAAAATTTTAGATTGGTCCAAATTGAAAGCGTTTGCAGATGACAAAATAAAAGCGAATGAAAATGTAAAACTTGTTTTGGGAAGGGTAGAAAACATTGTGGGAAAAGGAGAAAATGCTGGTTACCAGCATTTTCTCCTTTTCTGACAGTGTTTTCAAAAGGCTTCTTTCTCGGGGTCGTTAGAAGTAATGCTGGTAAAGAGTTAAACACCATGTAAACAAATAAATTGCTTTCTGTTGTACAATTTTTGAATAGGAGTGTACAAATTAACCCTTGTGCTCTTTACCAAACAACAAAATCATGGACTTCCAAGTAAGTATTGCAGACGACAGATTAGATGTGGCTCAAGAGGTGGGATTTGCAGAAAAGATAGTGGGAAAAGGAGAAAATGCTGATTACAAGCATTTTCTATATTTCCCACAATGTTTTCAAAAGCCTTTCCCAGTCAAAGTCAGTTACTCAAAGGATTGTTTTGTAAAGGGTTAAAATACCTCTCACAATTGTTCTCACTTCTCAGCCAGATTGCACAAAACACACATTATGCTATTGTATCTTCTATGTCTGTTATGTGATGTCTTCTATTCCAGAATGAAAATGTCCATTTTGTTTATTTGGTGCTTGGTAGGATTGTCTTCCTGTAAGTTAATATTGCGGCAAAAGGAGGGTTTTCTCTCAGTAAGCAGTGTCTCCTTTTGCCACAATGTTTCAAAAAGGAGTCTGCTGCAAGATATAAAACTCAACCTGATGATTTAACAGAGCTCCAGATAGAGGGAGTGATTTTGATTTTAAAACTGAAAAAATTAATCACTCTCCACAAAACCTGTGTTATGGGTACTCATTAGAATCGTCTCATTGAGACAATTCTAATGAGTACCCACAACATAGGGTTTGGAAGAGAAATAATGGATTTAGAATACTATCACTCCCTCTTATCTGGAGGTCTGATGTAATATTTCAAATATTAACCATACAAGGAAAAAGTTGATTCAATCAGTTTGAAAACATTTGCATACAGCAAATCACATGTTGCTCAAAAAATAATTATTATCTTTGAAAGGGTAGAAAACATTGTAGGAAAAGGAGAAAATGCTTGTCACCAGCATGTTACCATTTGCTTTTTTCCTACATTGTTTCTAAAGGGCTTCTTCTTCAGGGTCTTTTAACTCTTTACCAAACAACAAAATTTTAGACTGGTCCAAATTGAAAGATCTGCAGATGACAAATTAAATGTGGCTAGAATAAGATTTGTGTCTGAAAGGTCAGAAAACAGTGTGGAAAAAGGAGAAAATGCTGGTTACCAGCATTTTCTCCTTTTCCAACAATGTTTTCAAAAGGCCTCTTTCTTAGGTCGTTAAAAGTCGGGATTGTGTGGTAAAGGGTTAAATACAGGATTGTTTGGTAAAGGGTTAAATTGGTCTTTTTATGTCACAAAATATTTATCTAATTTTGTATGATAGATCTTTTTCTTCTGTTTTTTATTTTGATGAAGTGCATTTCTGAAAGATTTGAAGAAAGGTTATACCCCAAACCCAGATGTCCTATGTAACAAATATATCAAATTTGAAGCTTTCCATCGATATGCCATTCAAAACTTTGATGCCGATGCTACTGCTACTGGTCACTACGCCAAAACATCAGTGGGTTACAACCTCGACAATGTAGATCCTAGAAAAGGTATGTATCTCAGAGAAACTGTTCACTCCTCGCCAACTATAAGTGTTTTAGACTTTGTCTCAAATGATACGATTTGTCAATGAACAGACAGAAAACATTTGAGTAAAAGGAGAAAACCAAAATTTTCCTACCATGTTCAGCATTTTCTCTCTTTCCTACAGTGTTTTCAAAAGCCTTCTCTTCCAGGGTTTTTAAAACTCGGGATTTTGTGATAAAGAGTGAAACGCTGGATCGTTTGGTAGAACCCCTAGCCACCTGAAATAAATTTGCAGCATAAAAACTTTAAAAACATACTTACAAACTATGAATTATCAACAATGAGTTTGAAAACCTTGTGTCAAAAGAGGAAATTGCTTCTTTTTAGCATTGAAATTGTAGTCTTTGTGCATTCTTAATAGAGATGAGTCTAAAATTGTGTCGCTTGGAAATAAGTAAACCCTTTTTCGATCTTGTATCAGAGCTCCAGATAGAGGAAGTGATTTTGATTTCATTGAGACGATTCTAATGAGTACCCACAAAAAAGGGTTTGGAAGAGAAATAATGGATTTAGAATACTATCACTCCTTCTTATCTGCAGCTCTGTTCTATTATCATTTGGATCATGCTGTGTGAAAAGGGAATGAATGCATTTGCAAAAATTATCGACCGATGTCAGCCTGCATAGTCAGCACAGGCTGACCTAGGTCAAAACTTTTTGCTTTTGGTAAATTTTCCGCATGTCAAAGTACCATTGTAAGACAAAACGGATTTTATGGATCCATAATTATATAATGACTTACGGTACTTGGTATGATGCATCACAAAGATTCATTTACTCTTGACCACAAGACAGAATTTTAGACCGGCCCAAATTGAAAGCATTTGCAGACGACAATTTCAATGTGGATCAAATACCGCAGTTTTTCTTTGAAAGGGAAGAAAACATTGTGGGAAAAGGAGAAAATACTGGTTACCAGTATTTTCTCCTTTTCCCACAATGTTTTCAAAAGCCTCCTTCCTCAGGGTCGTTAAAAGTCGTCATTGTGTGTTAAAGAGTTAAAACCTCTTTTGCCAGGGCATGGCTCATTGACATGCTTTTATAAAGCAGCTAAAGTTGTCTATAATGTTGTAAGTGCTTTTGGTATCTCTTCACAGGTGACTAAATTCTTTGCTTTTCCAAACTGAAAGTATTTGCAGACAACAAATTAACTCTTTGCCACACGACAAAATTTTAGACTGGTCCAAATTCAAACAACAAATGAAATGTGGTTCAAGTGTTTGGATTTGTTTCTGAAAGGTTAGAAAACATTGTGGGAAATGGAGAAAATGCTGGTTATCAGCATTTTCTCCTTTTCCCACAATGTTTTTAAAAGTGTTTTACAGTCAAAAGTCTGATTTGGCAGTGGCAGTAAAAATGCTGATAACCATCTTCAGTGCCAGGTATTATTACAAAAGCATCTTCAAAACTGCAATAGCTGGATCCTTAGTGAGGACTGAGAATATCCATTTCATTTATTCAAAACAACAATATTTTAGAATTGTCCAAATTGAAAGCATTAGCAGACAACCATTCAGTTGTGGCTCAAATGATGTAATTTGTCTTTGATAGGGTAGAAAACATTGTGGGAAAAGGAGAAAATGCTGGTTCTCTTTTCCCACAGTGTTTTCAAAGGCCCTCTCCATCGTTAAAACTCGGGATTATCTGGCCAAGGCTTAACTCTTTACCAAACGACAACATTTAGGACTTGTTCATTTAGGAAGCATTTGCAGACGACAAATTGCATTAATGTAGCTCAAACACTGGAATTTGCCATACGTTGGAATTTGCCATGAACCCTTTACCAAACGACAAAATTTTAGACTTGTCCAAATTGAAAGCATTTGCAGACGACAATATAGATGTGATTGAAAGATTGAATTTTGTTTTTGCAAGGGTAGAAAACATTGTGAAAAGGAGAAAATGCTGGATATCAGCATTTTCTCCTTTTCCCACAATGTTTTCAAAAGGCTTCTTTCACAGGGTCGTTAAAAGTTGGGATTGTGTGGTAAAGAGTTAAAAGGGTAAAAGATATTTTGGCAGGAAAAAGTGCTGGCTACCAAAATGTTTTCAAAAGCCTTCACTTCAGGGTTGTTAAAACTTGGGATTTTGTGGTAAATGGTTAAGGGTTAGATCCAGTCACATTGAATTTTAAGTGTAGGGGCTCCTTGGGTGTGTTTTAGTCTATGGTCATATGATTATGAAAAGCTTGCCATAAAAGTCTATATTGCAGTTCTTGTTTTACCAAAACTTACACCTGTTTCACTAAAAATGGTGCACAATAAGAGAAAATTGTACAGTCTTTCCGGGCTGTGATTTTTTGTTTCCAGCATTTTCCTGTTTCAAAAGCTATTTTTCTCAGGGTTTTTAACCCATTACCCAGTGTTTCTCCAGGTGTAAAATTTTGCGGGCCATTTTGACCCCTAGTCAAATTTTGGGGGTCAGAAGTCATAACTGGGGGTCAAATTTCTTTGTGTCATTTTTAAATAAATGATGAGTGAACAAGTTTTCGATATTCTTTTGTTTGTGTTTCATTGACATCACCAAATATCAGCATGTTCAGTCATACAATGAATGTTGCAAGTTACTGTGGAAAGTGACATGATTCATTAAAAACATCATCAAAAGTCGCCGATTGTTCATTGCAGAAGACATTTTAGGACATTTAAAAGTCAAGAATCAGTATGTGGGAATCTTGGCATGTTACAATTTTGTTAGATTTTCTATTGAGATCAGCTTGTTTGCTTTTTAGTGCTGAAGTCAGAAGTTGCTTTTATTTTGGTGCTTAGGACATCAAGTACGTTGAGGAACAGTCATGTTTGACTGTTGAGACTAAATCGGTTCCCAGTTTACTAGCTCTGTGTTTGTGTTTGTGTTTTGTATCGGACACCAGTACAACTAGTTCCCACTTATAAAATGGAGCGTAGTGGAGTTTGCATTGTGGTGAAATTTGTTATTCAGATTCGTCACCTTTATTTTTCATTCATATAGTCGGAAAATGGATTTCGATTTAAGCGCATCAGAAAAGACGCGACTATAAAATTTCCACAAGACAAGTGAGTAAAACATGTGTCAAAGACACAAAAAACGTGCTCTGGAGAAAACACTGCATTACCACACAATCAGAAGTTTTAACGACCCTTGGAAATAAGACTTTTGAAACTATTGTTGGAAAAGGAGCCACATTTAATTTGTCATCTGCAAATGCTTTGAATTTGGACCAGTCTAAAATATTGTTGTGTGGTAAAGAGTTAAAACATAGGATCTGGTAAAGGTTGAAGAAAAAAACTGAAATCCAGAAATATCCAATTACTACCCTTTCAATCATTGTAGGCGTGAATCTACTGAGAGCTGATGATGTAACAAAATGTCAGACTTTATTCCTGTCCCAGGTTCCCCAAAAAGCTTTACACAAACATTTATTTCCTCTGGGTGACATGATGAAGACAGATGTCAAACAGATTGCAAGAGAGAGTGGACTAGAGAAAATAGCTAATAAAAGGGAGGTAATAAATTATTATATATTTCTGCTCTTGCAAAAGGAGTCTTAATGCATCTCCGTGATGCAGTATACCAAGCAAGTCATCACATGATCATGGATCCATAAAGTCCATTTTGTCTTACAACCGACTGAATCCTGAGGTAGACTAGTCTTTTGACATACAGAAAATGGACCAATAGTGAAAAGTTTTGGCCCAGGTCAGCCTGCGCGGACTGCGCAGGCTGACCTGGGTCGATACTTTTGGCATATTCTGTAAGCCCCTTTTTCACAAAACATGGCTCATTCATAAGTTTTCAAGCTCAAAGACATGCATCGCACAGAGATAGAACATCACACATGAAAGAAAAAAAGCATGCATCGGTATGAACCACTTACCTGAATGTGAACAACATTGTCATTGCTGTTGATATACAAAGTGCAATAAAATAAAGAAAGAATGCAGGTTTCCAAAGGAAAGATCATCGTTACCGACTAATTTTGTATTCCTGTTTTTATCCAAATTTAAATACCCCTTCTAACATTTGAGCCATGCTCTGACAAAAGGGGTTCTTAATGCATCTCCGTAATCCATTATACTAAGCAAGTCATTACATAATGATGGATCTATGAAATCCATTTTTTCTAACAATCGACTGAATCATGAGGTACACTGGTCCTTTGACATGCAGAAAATGGGCCAAAAGCAAAAAGTTTCGGCCCAGGTGAGCCTGCGCGGACTGCGCAGGCTGATCTGGATCGATGCTTTTTGCAGATGCATTAAGCCCCCTTTTCTCAGAGCATGGCTCATTTAAATATAGTCCCGAAAAGTTCCCAACATTTGACGTAGTCAGTGTTGATGCTAAAAAAAAAAATGTAACCATATTGGATTAATTTAATAAAATTCCAACCGAGAACTAGACGAGAGGTTGATTGATTGATTGATTCATTGTATGGAGTTTAATGCCATTTTCAACATTATTTCAGTTATATCATGGTGGCCAGTGCACCTATCCAGGCTTTGCTGGAGCTTCTTTTACCAGTACTCCGCACAATATTCTTTCCAAGCCACTGGTTGCTTTCCCACATAACAATCGTCAAATCAATGGTCAGCGGTGAGAGAGGAATGGATCCTTTTGCAATGACTATCATCATTCCTCGGAAAGAAATTGGCCAAGCCAGGGATCAAACCAGCAACCTCCTGTTCTCAAGTCCTGTACGCTACAGACTGAGCTATGGGGGCTTGGCAACTAGACAAGAGGATTTCCTGACCTACTCGGTTTGGTCACTTATGACTGCTATTTTTCCAGAACATACACTGCTACTCAGAGTAAATGTTTTTAACTCTTTTGACAAGAGACTCAGTATTTTCAGATGTTTTATGATAAAATGGTGTTTAACCCTTTACTACACAATGCCGATTGTTAATGACCCAGAGGAAGAAGCCTTTTGGAAACATTGTGGGAAAAGGAGAAAATGCTGGTAACCAGCATTTTCTCCATTTCCCACAATGTTTTCTACCCCATTGAACACGTTTTCTACCCCATCGAAGCACTTAAGTTTATTTGTACCACTTTCAAATTTGTCATCTGCAAATGCTTTTAGTTTGGAAGGGTCTAAAATTTGTCATTTGGGAAAGGGAAAAAACAATTCTTGATCAATCCTTACAGGTGCACATAAATCGATAGACTAAAATGCCTTAACTCTTTACCAAACGACAAAATTTTAGACTTGTCCAAAATCAAAGCATTTGCAGACAACAAAATAAATGTGGCTCAAAAATTGAAATTTGTTTGCTGCTTGCAGTGTAGGAAAATTTTGACATCTCACTTGACCTTCGGTCTTGTGCCATATCAAATTTTCTCACACTTCTGGAAGCAAATAATAGCACCAGAAAATTACTAGAACAGAACATTCAGTATTATCCCCTACTAAAACAAATAGGGACAGTGAATTTTTAGCTCACCTGAGCACGAAGTGCTCATGGTGAGCTATTGTGATCGTGCTGTGTCTGTCGTCCATCGTCCGTCGTCAACTTTTTACCTTGTGTACGCTCTAGAGGCCACATTTTCAGTCCAATCCTCATGAAACTTGGTCAGGATGTTTGTCTTGATAAAATCTCGGACGAGTTCGAAATTGGGTCACTTGGGGTCAAAAACTAGGTCACTAGGTCAAATCTTAGAAAAACCTTGTGTACGCTCTAGAGGCCACATTTTCGGTCAGATACTTGTGAAATTTGGTCAGAATGTTTGTCTTGATAAATTCTCGGACTAGTTCGAAATTGGGTCATGTGGGGTCAAAAACTAGGTCACTAGGTCAAATCTTAGAAAAACCTTGTGTACGCTCTAGAGGCCACATTTTCAGTCCGATCCTCATGAAATTTGGTCAGAATGTTTGTCTTGATAAAATCTTGGACGAGTTCGAAATTGGGTCATGTTGGGTCAAAAACTAGGTCACTAGGTCAAATCTTTGAAAAACCTTGTGTACATTCTAGAGGCCACATTTTCAGTCCGATCCTCATGAAATTTGGTCAGAATGTTGGTCTTGATAAATTCTCGGACGATTTCGAAATTGGGTCATGTGGGGTCAAAAACTAGGTCACTAGGTCAAATCTTAGAAAAACGTTGTGTACGCTCTAGATGCCACATTTTCAGTCCGATCCTCATGAAATTTGGTCAGAATGTTTGTCTTGATAAATTCTCGGACGAGTTCGAAATTGGGTCATGTGGGGTCAAAAACTAGGTCACTAGGTCAAATCTTAGAAAAACCTTGTGTACGCTCTAGAGGCCACATTTTCAGTCTGATCCTCATGAAATTTGGTCAGAATATTTGTCTTGATAAAATCTCAGACGAGTTCGAAATTGGGTCATGTGGGGTCAAAAACTAGGTCACTAGGTCAAATCTTAGAAAAACCTTGTGTACGCTCTAGAGGCCATATTTTCAGTCAGATACTTGTGAAATTTGGTGAGAATATTTATCTTGATAAAATCTTGAACGAGTTCGAAATTGGGTCATGTGGGGTCAAAAACTAGGTCACTAGGTCAAATCTTAGAAAAACCTTGTGTATGCTCTAGAGACCACATTTTTGGTCCGATCCTCATGAAACTTGGTCAGAATGTTTGTCTTGATAAAATCTCGGACAAGACCGAAATTGGGTCATGTGGGGTCAAAAATTAGGTCACTAGATCAAATCTTAGTAAAACCTTGTGTATGCTCTAGAGGCCACATTTTCGGTCAGATACTTGTGAAACTTCTTCAGAATGTTTGTCTTGATAAAATCTCAGAGGAGTTCCAAATTGGGTCATGTGGGGTCATAAACTAGGTCACTAGGTCAAATCTAAGTAAAACCTTGTGTACGCTCTGGAGGCCACATTTTCAGTCCGATCTTCATAAAACTTGGTCAGAATGTTTGTCTTGATAAAATCTCAGAGGAGTTCCAAATTGGGTCATGTGGGGTCAAAAACTAGGTCACTAGGTCAAATCTTAGAAAAACCTTGTGTATGCTCTAGAGGCCACAGTTTCAGTCCAATCCTCATGAAACTTGGTCAGAATGTTTGTCTTGATAAAATCTCAGACAAGTTTGAAATTGGGTTGTGTGGGGTCAAAAACTAGGTCACTAGGTCAAATCTTAGAAAAACCTTGTGTATGCTCTAGAGGCCACATTTTCAGTCCAATTCTCATGAAACTTGGTCAGAATGTTTGTCTTGATAAAATCTCAGACAAGTTTGAAATTGGGTCGTGTGGGGTCAAAAACTAGGTCACTAGGTCAAATCTTAGAAAAACCTTGTGTATGCTCTAGAGGCCACATTTTCAGTCCAATACTCTTGAAAAATGGCCAGAATGTTTGTCTTGATTTATATCTTGAAATAGTACGAAAATGTGCCATGTTTGGTCAAAAACTAGGTCACCAGGTCAAATCTAAGAAAAACATTGTGTATGCTCTAGAGGCCATAATTTCTGTCCAGTACTCTTGAAAATTGGTCAGAATGTTTGCCTTAATAATATCTCTGACTAGTTTGAAAATAGGTCATGTCGGGTGAAAAACTAGGTCACTAGGTCAAATCTTAGAAAAACCTTGTGTAAGCTCCAGAAGCCACATTTTCTGTCTGATACTCTTGAAAGTTGGTCAGAATGTTTGTCTCGATGATATCTCAGTCGAATTTGAAAATGGGTCATGTTGGGTCAAAAACTAGGTCACCTGGTCAAATCTTAGAAAAACCATGTGTACACTGTTGTGGCCACATTTTTTGTTCAATACTCTTTTAAAGTTGCTCAGAATGTTTGCCTTGGTAATATCTTGGATGAGTTTCAAAATGGGTCATGTTGGGTCAAAATCTAGGTCACTAGGTCAAATCTTAGAAAAACCTTGTGTATGCTGTAGAGGCCACATTTTCAGTCCAATACTCTTGAAATTTGGTAAGAATGTTTGTCCTGATGATATCTTGGACCAGTTTCAAAATGTGTCATGTTGGCTAAAAAACTAGGTCTCTAGGTCAAATCTTAGAAAAACCTAGTGTACGAATGACTCTCAAAAAAAGCCTTTTGAAAACACTGTTTGAAAATGAGAAAATGCTAGTATCCAGCATTTTTTCCCTTTTTCAGAATGTTTTCTACCCCTTTGAATGACCAGTTCCACAGCTTGATCCACATATTATTTGTTTTATGCAGAAGGTTCAGACTAATGAGTTTAAAATTTTATTGTTTGGTAATACATATATCTCACAAGACGTTGGAAATTGGTTGTGCTTGGTCAAAAGGCTCAGGTGAGCGACTCTAGGGCCATCATGGCCCTCTTGTTTTTTTCATTACTGGGCAAAAGAAGGAGGTATTTGTTTTGGAATTTGTCAATTCATCCTTCTGTCAATCTGTAGTGTTTTTCCATCACATTTTCTGTAATCATTTTCTGTGCCGAGTCCTGTAGTGCAGTTGGTAGCTTACTGGACTTGAGACCAGGAGGTCACTGGTTCAAATCCCCAGCTTAACCCTTTCCCAAACAAGCCCTGGTTTTCACGTGCCTGCAGTACAAGTCTTTTGAAAACACTGTGGGAAAAGGAGAAATTGCTCATAATGAGCAATTTCTCCTTTTCCCACAGTGTTTTCCACCCGTATTGAGACCTTTCTACCATTTTCATCAAATTTGAAAATTGTCGTCTGCAAACTCTTTCAATTTGGACTATTCCAAAATTTGTCATTTGGGAAAGGGTTAAAGAATTCCTTTTGAGGATTGATGATATTCATTGCGACAGGATTTATTCCTCTCTTGTTCCTACTTGGTGGTCATTGTTTCAACGATGGTTAGGTGGGAAAGCAGCCAGTGGCTTGGGAGGAATGTTCTACAAAGTACTTGGAAAAGAAACTCCAGGAAAGCATGGATATGTACACTGGTGGCCGCGATATAACTGAAATAATTTCGAAAAAGATCATTCAAACACCATTCATACATTTAAATCAATATTTATTTGAATTTTGACTCTTTCAGAGTGTTGGCATATGTTTTATCGGAAAGCGTAAATTTCACGACTTCATAGAAGAGTATTTGGAACCCCATAGCGGTGATGTAGTTCATCATGAGACGGGAGAAGTTTTATGTAAACACAATGGTATGCCTTCTTTTTGTCGAAGCATTTTTATGTTGAAAGCAACGTAAAACACCATTCAATCAATCAGTTTGTCAATCCATTATCATGCAGACTGTTTTTATAAACCCTTTACCACACAATCCCGAGTTTTATCAACCCTGGCAGAAAAAAGTTTTGAAAAAAATCTGGGTAAAAATGCTTGTAACCAGCGTTTTCTCCTGTACCCACATCTACCCTTTCAAAGCAGATTTCAGAATTTGTGCAACATTTAATTTGTTGTCGCCCAATGCATTCAATTCGGACCAGTCTAAAATTATGTCTTTCGGTAAAGAGTTAACCCTTTACCATACAATTCTTACTTTTAACAACCCTGGCATTTTCTCTTTTTTCCCACGATGTTTTCTACCCTTCTCAAAACAAGTTTAAATCTTTGAGTCACATTGATTTTGTTGTCTGCAAATGCTGGTCATACCTAAAATTTTGTTGTTTGGTAAAACGTTAAAGCTGGGCCCGATACCGTTATTGCCGCAAAATGCCGCCTTTTAATGACCATTGGAAAGAAGCCTTTTGAAAATATTGTGGGAAAAAGAGAAAGTGCTAGTAACCAGCATTTTCTCCTTTTCCCACTATGTTTTCTACCCTATCAAAGAAAAATTGCACCACTAGAGCCACACTAAAATTGTCATCTGCAAATGCTTTCAATTTTGACCAGTCTAAGGTTTTGTTGTTTGATAAAGAGTTAACAGGGATCGAAACCAGGGGGTGGCTGGGTTGAATCCTCAACTAGGCAAATTTCTGTCTGAGGGTTCATAATAGTCACTGCAACAGGAATCATTCCTCTCTCACTGCTAATCATTGTTTTCATGATGGTTATGTGGAAAAGTAGCAAGTGGCTTGGGAATGATATTGAGTGAAGTACTGGAAAGAGAAATGCCAGGAAAGATTGATTGATTGATTGATTGTATGGGGTTTAACGCCATTTTCAACATTATTTCAGTTATATCGCGGCGGCCAGTGCACCTATCCATGCTTTCCTGGAGTTTCTTTTACCAGTACTCTGCACAATATTCTCTCCAAGCCACTGGCTGCTATCCCACATAACCATAGTCGAAACAGTGGTCAGCGGTGAGAGAGGAATGAATCCTGTCGCAATGACTATCATCAATCCTCAGAAAGAAATTAGCCAAGCTGGGGATCGAACCAGCGACCTCCTGTTCTCAAGTTCTGTACGCTACCGACTGAGCTACTGGGGCTTGGCGCCAGGAAAGCATGGATAGATGCAATGGCAGACATAACTGAAATAAGTTTATATCTGTGTTACTCTCCACACAAACAAATTATAAGCTCCACTGGCCATAGACCATGGCCCTATATCTGAGTGTCAGGGTAAACTTTTATTTCAGACATCTGCTCTGAAAGTACTTGCCAAACTTGGATAAAAATGTTCTTACCATGGTCTGCTTTTAACTCTTTACCAAACAACAAAATTTTAGACTAGACCAAATTGAAAGCATTTGCAGACGACAAAATAAATGTTACTCAAAAAGTAAAAGTTGTGTTTGGAAGGGTGGAAAACGTTGTGGGAAAAGGAGAAAATGCTGGAAACCAGCATTTTCTCCTTTTCCCACAATGTTTTCAAAAGGCTTCTTCCTGAGGGTCGTTAAAACCTGGGATTGTGTGGTAAAGGGTTAACTCTGTATCAAACTACAAAATATTTAATTCATGTTTGTTTTATCTTTCAAATAATGGAATATCCATGCAATAACACCTATGCGATATTTATTAATTCCACTGGCTGAAAGCCAGCAAGCTTATGTCATGGCCCTGTGTCCATCATGCGTCTGTCTGTGCGTGCGTGTGTTAACTTTTATTCAAACATCTTCTTCTCTGAAACTACCCATCCAGTTTTGACCTAACTTAACAGAAATGATCCTGGCATGGTCCTCTTCAGATTGTCTTGAAAGAATTTGATTTCTGTAAAACATTCTGGTTGGCATGGCAACAAAACTGAGAAAAAGGCCTAGGGCTACCAAATTTGGTATGTAGCTTTGGCTAATGAACCACTACTGTGTTTCTTCAAAGTTTAGCCCTGGGGTCAAAATTTGCCTGGCTCCGGGGGTTACAAGTTTTACATTGGCTTATATTGTGAAAAGTTTAAAAATCTTTTTGTTCTAAACCATAAAGCCTAGGGCTACCAAACTGTGTATAGCTTTAGGTGGCCTCTATCAAGATTGTCCAAATTATAGCCCTTGGGTTAAATTTAGCCCCACCCTGGCAGTCACAATTTTTACATGGGCTTATATTGTAAAGACATTCAAAATCTTCTGGTCTGAAACCACAAGACCTAGGGCTACCAAATTTTGCATGTGTATGTAGCTAATCGATGTCTACCAAGATTGTTCAAATTATCTCCCTGGGGTCTAAACTGGCCCCGCCCCACAAGTCACAAGTTTTACGAAGGCTTATATACTGAAAACTTTAAAGCCATCTTGTTCCTGACCTTGAGATACAGCTTTAATATTTTGTGAGAATTAACATCTAGCGGGCCTCTTCCAAAATTGTTAAAATTAAAGCCTTGGTGTCAAAATTGGCCCCAGCCCACAGGTCATAAATTAAACATGTGCTTATAGAGTGAAAATTCTAAAAATGATCTTGCTCCTAACTATAAATGCTAGGGCTTCCAAATTTTGATCAGTTCTGAATTTGGTCCAAATTTAGCCCTTGGTTTGAAATTAGACCAGCCACAGGGCTTTCATATTTTACAGGCTGTATTTTGAGGAAACTTTGAAAATCTTCTTGTTTTTAACCATATGGCCTAGGCCTATATCATTTGTCATGTGGCTTTCTACCTGTCGATCTTTACCAGGATTCAAATAATTATAGCTCCGTGTTCAAAAATAGCTTTGCCCTGGGGTCACAACTTTTACATGGGCTTTTGTAGAGAAAATTTTGTAAGTCTTCTTGTTTGAAACCTTCAGGCCTAGAGTTGTAATGTTTGGTATGTATGCTTTGTAAATATTAGCCAGTGGAGCAATACAGGGCCATCATGGCCCTCTGTCACTGTTGATTTTTAGCACCATTGGCCAAAGGCCCGCGAGCTTATGTCATGGCCCTGTATCCATTATGCAGGTTAACTTATATTTCAAACATCTCTGCAACTACGCATCCAGTTTTGACCAAAGTTCACAGAAATGATTCTGCCATGGTCCTCCTCAGAGTTTCTTGAAAGAATTTGATTCCTGTGAAAACTCTGGCTGCCATGGCAACAAAACTAAACAAATATTGAAAATCTTTAAAAATCTCCTTGTCCAAAACCATAATGCCAGGGGCTACCAAATTTGGCATGTAGCTTGATCTAATGGACCTCTACCAAGTTTTTTTTCAAATTATAGCCCTTGGGTCAGAATT
Source organism: Tridacna gigas (assembly GCA_945859785.2). NCBI lineage: Eukaryota > Metazoa > Mollusca > Bivalvia > Cardiida > Cardiidae > Tridacna > Tridacna gigas. The sequence goes on from OX244036.2 coordinate 60,859,007, forward strand.
GGCCCTGTCCTCTGCATCACAAGTTGTACATGGGCTTATATAGTGAAAACTAAAAATCTTCTTGTCCAAAACCAATAGGCCAGGGGCTAGTATATTTGGCATGTAGCTATATCTAATGGACCTCTACCCAGTTTCTTCAAATTATAGCCCTGGGGTCAAAATTAGCCCTGCCCTGGGGGTCACAGATTTTACATGGGCTCCAAAACCATACGGCCTAGGGTTACCATATTTGGCATGTAGCTTCATCTAATGGACCTCTACTAAGTTTCTTCATATTACAGCCCTGGGGTCAAAATTGGCCCCGTTCTGGGGGTCACAAATTTTACATTGGCTTATTTATGAAAAATTTTAAAAATCTTTTTGTCCAAATCAAAAGGCAAAGGGCCACCGTATATGGCATGTAGCTTTGTCTAATGGACCTCTACCAAGTTTCTTCAAGTTATAGCCTTGGGATCAAAATTGGCAATGCTCCCAGGGTATCACAAATTTTACATGGCCTTACCCTGTGAAAAATTTAAAAATCCTCAGCTTCTAAATCATTGGCTTTGGGCTACCAAACTTGGCATGTACTTCATCTAATGTACCTCTACTAAGATTCTTCAAATTATAGCCCTGGCATCAAAATTGGCCCCGCCCCAAGGGGTCACAAGTTTTACATGGGCTTGCCCAGTGAAAACTTTAAAAATTATCTAGTTCTCAATCATAAGGCCTAGGGCTACTAAATTTTGCATATAGCTTTATCTACCAAGATCGCCCAAATGATAGCCCTGGGGTCAAAATTGGCTCCAACCAGGGATTTCAAGATTTTTACATGGGCTTATATAGTGAAAACTTTAAAAATGTTCTCACTCCTAACCATGAGACCTAGGGCTACTAAATTTTGCATGTATATTTTATCAAATAGACCTTTACCATGATTGTTCAAATTATAGCCACAGGGTCTAAAAAGGCCCTGCCCCACAAGTCACAAGCTTATAGTGCAAACTTTCAAGATCCTTTTGTTCCTTGAGATACAGCTGTAAGTTTTGTGTCATCTTCTGGCAAGCCTCTGCCAAAATTGTTCAAATTAAAGCCCTGGTGTCAAAATTGGACCCACCCTATGAGTCGTAAGCTCAACATGTGCTTATAAAGTGAAAATTGTGAAAATCTTCTTGCCCCTAACTATAAATCCTAGGGCTACGAAATTTCAATCACTTGTGAATTTATTCAAAATTTAGCCCTGGGGTCTAAATGAGGTCAGGCTCAGGGATCTTATGTTTTACAGGGGCTTTTAAACTTTGAAAATTGTCTTGTTTATAAGCATATGGCTTAGATCTGTACTATTTGGCATGTGGTCTTACCTTGTGGATCTCAACCAGGATTTAAGAAATTATAACTCTGAGGTCAAGAATGGCTTCACCCTGGGGTCACAACTTTAACATGGGCTTTTGTAAAGAAAACTTTATAAGTCCTCTTGTTCGGAACCATCTGGCCTTGAATTCTAATGTTTGGTATGTACTTATTAGCCAGTGGAGTGATACAGGGCTATCATGGCCCTCTTGTTGATGATCCATATCCTTCTTTTTCCACAATATTTTCAAAGATTTTCTTCCTCATTGTCTTAAAAGCACAGTGTCATTTGGAAGAGGGTTCAGTAAAACAGATTTTTTCTTGCAGGATTACATTTGTGGACATTAGGTCAGAGGTTTGGATTTGGGGGGCAGCCAAAAGCACTTTTTGTATCGGAGAAAAATGTACAGACTAACGAGCTGAAAGTGGTGTGTTGCCTTTTCTTCATGGTTACTATTATTTCAGTCTGACTTCTTGCAGAAATGTTTGAGCTATTTTGGTTACTAGTACTTCCTTCAGCAATTTCATTAATTTCTTGTGTGGCTGTACTGCCCATAGATCTCCTTGTAGGGGGAAAAAATGAACAGTGCTCTGGCAAAAAAGGGGGTTTAATGCATCTCCATGATGCATTTTACCAAGCAAGTCGTCATAAAATTATGATGTAGAAGGGTCCTTTGACATGCAGAAAATATGACCTGTAGCAAAATGTATCGACCCAGTTCAGCCGGCACGGTCCACACAGACTGACCGGTGTCAATACTTTTTGCAAGGCCTGTATTCACCAACCAGTCTTAAGAACATTCCTTGTTTAATTCTCCAAGATTTTCTAGATTTGAATGTAACACAATTTCTGATTGGCTAAACCAAATGTTTAGCCAATCAGAAGTTGTGTTACTTTAAAATTTAGAAAATTCTGGAGAATGAGACTGAAAACATTCTTAAGAATGGTTGGTGAATACGGACCCAGATTTCCCCTTTTTTCACAGAGCATGGTTCAAATGCTTTTGCAAACAGTGTTGATGAAATGCAGTCCGAGTTTGGATCTGCACTGTTGGCTTTCTCTTGAAATCTATAGACAATGAGTTTTCATATTGAAATGTCGAAATAAGAGCTCAGACGAGATTATTTCATATACTTGGCATGCAGAGAGTTAAAAGATAGAAAGTGTTATGTGCTTAGCCCACTAATGCATTGAAGGTCTTTTTCCCAATGTTTTCTATCCTTTCAGAGACAAACTTTATCATTTGAGTCACATTTAAATTGTTGCCTGCAAGGGCTTTCAATTTGGACCAGTCTAAAATTTTGTTAGTTGTTTAACCCTTTACCACACAATCCTGAGTTTTAACAACCCTGAGAAAGAGGCCTTCTGAAAACAGTGTGGGAAAAGGAGAAAATGCTGCTAACCAGCATTTTCTCCTTTTCCCACAATGTTTTCTCACCAAATGAGCCGTATCTACCTAATTTGCCGTCTGCAAATGCTTTCAATTTGGACAAGTGTAAAATTTTGTTGTGTGGTAAGGGGTTAAGATTGAAATAGAGTTAAGACCAAGAGAAATTTCACTGTTGTTTGTTTCATACCAGGTAAATGGTTCATTACATCCAGCATTATTTACACAAACAATTTTTACGGAGGAGCCTTATTGGATAAACAAACCTCCGCGAGATCTATTCACGAACCAGATGTTTGACGCAACATTCCGATATCAGCATTTAACGAATATTCATCCTGAAATCAATTGTACAGCAACTTTGAGCGGTGGTAATTCATTGATTGTGTCACTCGAGTTTCCTCGTCGTTGTGTGGCGCCAGGACAGTTTGCAGTGTTTTATCATGGCAATGTTTGCTTAGGTAGTGCGCAAATACGGGCATCGGGACCGTCCATGTTTACAATGGGATGTAGGGAACCGATACAAACATATGTACCTTGATGTTACGTTTTTATTAGGGAGCTGAAATCTGTTTGTGCCGAAGACTTTAAAGACCCAGAGGTAGCCAAAAGTAAACAATGTAGGTTTTAAAATGCATTTAAATTTAATCACACTGTTTAAAAGTATGGGATTTATTGTAAAGATGAAGAGCTGTTATTGTACGGTCAGCCCAAAATCAGTCATTGACAGAGAAATGAATTTTTAAAACCAGGTCAAAAGTTGCCAGGTAACTCTATCTTTTGTTTACTTCTTACCTGGTTTTAAAATTGATCTTTCTGCCAGGGACTTACACTTGGACTAACAGTACAGTGAGGATTTTCACAATATTTCTGTACTTTTAAGTGGTATGATTTAGGTGTAAATACATTTTAATACCTGCATTGTTTGTCTTTGGCCCCTATTGGGTCTTTAAGATTATGATTTTTTTTTAACCTTTTACCACACAATTCCTAGTTTTAATGATCCCAAGGAAAGGGACTTTTGAAAACATTGTTGGAAAAGGAGAAAATGCTGGTAACCAGCATTTTCTCCTTTTACCACAATGTTTACTATTCATTTAAAGACAAATTTCATAATTTGTGCAACACTGAATTTGTCTTCTTCAAATGCTTTCAGTTTGGACCAGTCTAAAATTTTGTCGTTTGTAAAGAGTTAAAGGCCTTCATAGGGCTTTCGATATTAGGAAGAGCCAAGTAACGTGGAACACGAGAAAGGGGGATGGAGTAGAGCCTGAGGTAGACCCTTTTAATTCTTTACCAAACAACAGTACTTTAGACTGGTCCTAATTGAAAGCACTTGCAGACGATTTGAATGTGACTCAAATGATTTGATTTGTTTCTGAAAGGTAAGAAAACATTGTCGAAAAAGGAGAAAATGCTGGTTACCAGCATTTTCTCCTTTTTTTCACAGTGCTTTCAAAAAGCCTTCTCCCTTAGGATCATTAAAACTTGGGATTGTTTTGGCAAAGATTATTGGCCTTGGTAGGGTTTTTGCAAAGTGTTTAAAAATATGAAAAGCATGTTCATATTGTGTGAGGCAAGAGTGGAATGTGGGAGAGCTTGAGTGACGCCTGTAACTCTTTACCAAATGACAAAATTTTAGACCAGTCCAAATTGAAAGCATTTGCAGACGACAAATTAAATGTGACTAAAGAATTGAAATTTGCTATGGAACAGGTAGAAAAAATTGTGGAAAAAGGAGAAAATGCTGGTAACCAGCATTTTCTCCTTTTCCCAGAATGTTTTCTGAAGGCTTCCTTTTTAGGGTCGGTAAAAGTCGGGATTGTGTGGTAAAGAGTTAAACTAGGGATGGGAACTTGAACAAATTCTGGTATTCGAATGTTCAGTATTTTGTTTTCGAATGTATTTGAGTATTAGATTAAAAAGATTATAGAATAGTTTTTGTTTAGTCTGTCCATCTGTCCGTCTGTCCATTTTCTTGTGTAGGCCACATTTTTCCCCCTATATTTTAATTTCAATATAACTTGGCACAATGTTAACCACATCGAGAGGATGTGTAATGCGCAAGAGATATATTCCATATTTTAAAGGTCAAGGTCACAGCAAGGTCAAATGTGTTTTGGAGAGGATAGTTTCGTGTCTGGCCTGTAATTCTTTTTATCATGTGTGAATTTCAGGCGGAACTCATATTTGAGGGTTAAATGTCAAAGTAAGGTCAAATGTGTATGGGGGGGGGGTAGTCGTTTTCTGTCCGGGCCATAACTTTTTTCCCTTCGACTTAATCTAGAAATAACCTTCCACAAATGTTAACCACATCTAGACAATGTGTCATGCACAAAAGATAGTCAATAGGTTAAAGGTCAAGGTCACAACAAGGTCAAATGTGTGTGGAGAAATAGTATTTGTGTTGGGCCTGTTAGATTTTTAATTATGAGTTTTCAGAATCACATTGAGAGGATGTGTCATGCCTAAGAGTCATTTCTATAAGGTCAAGGTCACAAGGTCAAATGTGTTTGGGGAAATAGTATTCATGTCTGGCCTGTAAATTTTTTAATTGTGAATTTAAATGTTTAAAATCATATTTGTGGGTTAAAGGTCAAAGGGGGGGGGGGCATTTTCTGTCCTGGCCATAATTTTTTTCCCTTTGACTTAATCTAGAAATAACTTTTCACAAATGTTAACCACATCTAGACAATGTGTCCTGCGCAAAAGATATGTCCATAGGTTAAAGGTCAAGGTCACAACAAGGTCAAATGTGTGTGGGGTAATAGTATTTGTGTCAGGCCTGTTAGTTTTTTAATTATGAATTATTTTCAAAATCACATTGAGAGGATGTGTCATGTGCAAGAGTCATGTCTATAGGGTTAAGGTCAAGGTCACAACAAGGTCAAATGTGTTTGCGGGGGATAGTATTTGTGTCTGGCCTGTAACTTTTTTTATTGTCAATGAATTTCAGTTTAATTTTGCAGAATTGTTAACTACATAAAGATGATGTGTCATGCTCAAGAGTCATGTCTTTGGGTTAAAGGTTAAAGTTACAGCAAGTTCAAATGTGTTTTGGGGCTGTTAGCCGTTTTCGTGTCAGGGCCATTACTTTTTTCTTTATTACTTAATTTCAAAATAACTAAGGTCAAGGTCACAGCAAGGTCATATGTGTTTTCAGGGGCATCAGTCACTTCTTAGTGACGCATCTTGTTTGTGTTGTATTTGTGTTTGAGTCTTGTAATGTATCTGCAAAGGTTCTCTATTGAGAATAACTGAAATAACACAAGCATGCTTACTACAGAAACTTTAATACAAGAACTACAGAAAGTTGTCCAGCAGACGAACGCTACATACATAATGTGCATGCTCAAAGATATACTATAGTCTTTATCAAACAATCAAAGAAGTAGTCATTAAACATATATAGAACATTTCCCTTCTTTTAAAAAAAAAACAAAAGTAAGACTAGGGTTAAAAATTTTTCTCAATGGAAATAAGAAAAATCGTCTGCTGGGAAAATCATAAAGCATCTCGGATTACATAGCAGTATGTGTCTCTCATTCATACAAGTAATTAACACTATCTACATCAAGTCATCCACTCCTTGCCAGTATAACGCCTGTTTTCCTGTACAACCCTGCCAGATCGTGTTACATATGACTTATCCTGATAACTAGATGGACTTACTTCATGCTGTACGGGGGTGCTTTGGGAACTTTCATTTTGCAAAATGTTCAAATCAAATTGGCCAATATCGGATACATCTTCATTTGTTTGGTTTAAATGAAAACGATTTATCGTGTAAGTACTACCATCCCTCGTTTGTACAAGATATGATCTTTCGCCTAACTTTTTCAGGACTTTTGTTGGTTTCCAAATTTTTCCAAATTGAATGCGCACTGCGTCATTTATGCATAAGGGTTTTAATACCTTCGAGGATTTGTCATAATTTTGCTTTTGCTTACCTTTTGACCTATTTACCGAAATGCGGACTTTTTTAGGGTCAACTTGGTCTGGTTGTAGCACTTTACTCGTAATTGGAACAAATGATTTTGTTTTAGGACCAAGCAATAATTGTGCAGGGGAATATCCACAATCTAGTGGCGTGTTTCTATACTCCAGACAAAGCACATAGGGACTTTCTTTATCGTCCTTGCCTTTTTCATAAGCTTTTTAGCTATCCCTACAACCTTTTCCGTCAAACCGTTTCCTCTCGGATAACGCGGTGACGAAGTTTTCGAGAAATCGCGAAATTCGGTACTTACAAATTGCGGCCCGTTGTCTGTGTTAAGAGCATCGCAGATACTGTTTCGCGACATATGAACCATGAGTTTTCGAATGACAGTCGAAGATTTCATGTCTGGCAGTAAGTCTGCTTAAAAAAACCTGCTGTAATAATCTATTGTCAATAAGTAGTTTTGTCCATTACAATGAAATACATCTGCACCAAGCTTTTAATATGATCTGTCTGGAAATTCTGAAGGAATCATAGGTTCTTTTGCATTAGAATTTCTATGTGTAAGACATACTGGACAGTTCAAAACGTAATCGGTGACTTCCTTAACCATGCCCGGCAAAAATAAACTGTTTTTAGCATGTTCAACAGATTTGGTAACGCCCATATGACTTTTATGGATTTGTGAAAGGGTCTCATTTTGCAAAGAGGCGGGAACAATTATTCTCTGACCTTGGAAAATTAGGCCGTCCTCAAATGATAACTCGTCCTGATGATTAAGATAATCCAGGACTTTCGGATCACAATTAGTACGCATTTCAGGCCAGCCTTCAATTATAGTCCGTTTCAATGCTCTCATTTGCATGTCACTTTCAATGCCTGACTTTATTTTGTCTAGTCGTTTGTCTGAAATGAACAATTGCTTTCGTATTACGTGAACGTGTAAATCAAGACCTTCGATCAACTTTTGATCTGTTTCATTGCGTGATTGATGAGAAAGATAGTCACTGACTGGAATGTCTTTTCCACTCACATGACGTACCAAAATGTTGTACTTCTGTAACTGAAGCAACATTCTTTGAAGGCGCAGAGGGGCTGCAGCAAGTGGTTTTTTCATAATTGATTCAATTGGCTTATGGTCACAATGAACTATGATATCTCTACCATACGTAAACTGGTGGAATCTTTTGCAGCCATACAAAATAGCAAGTAATTCCTTCTCTATCTGTGCGTACATGCATTGGCTCTTGGTCAGACTCTTAGAAGCGTAGGCAATTGGTCGGCCATCTTGAAAGATACAGCACCCTAACCCAGATTTAGATGCATCAGTTTCAAGAACTAGTTCTTTATTAGGGTCATAATATCCTAAAACAGGTACATCAGTGATTAACTGTTTGACCTTGTTGAATGCCCTAGTTTGAGTCTCGTCCCAGATGAAATCGGATTCTTTTTTCAACCATAACCTTAGAGGATTTGTCACCTCAGCAAGATTTGGGGCAAATTTTGCAAGATAGTTAACCATTCCTAGGAATGTTTGAAGTTTCTCGCGGCTGTCTGGGACTGGTAATTGCAAAATAGCCTCGATTTTGCTCGGATCAGGTTTCAGCCCTGTACTACTAATGATATGTCCAAAGAAAGGAACTTCGGTTACGCCGATTGTACATTTGTCAGGATTGAAGCAAAAACCTTTTTCGCGGGCTCTGTTCAACGCATTTCTTAGATTTTGGTCATGCTCAGTTCTTGTCTGTCCGTACACCAGAGTATCACCTACAATGGCCTGAATACCTGGCAAGCTCTCGAATATTTCACAAATCTTTTGCTGAAAAATGTCTCCTGAAGAGCTTATCCCAAATGGAAGTCTTAAGTAACAATATCTTCCAAAAGGTGTATTAGATGTAGTGAGCAGAGACAATTGCTTGTCTAACTGAACATTCCAATATGCGTGTGTTATGTCCAAAATACTGAAATATTTTGCACCGGCAAGTTTAGATGTAATGTCATCTAGCGTCGGCATCTGAAAATGTGGCCTGCGAATTGCTTCGTTTAATGCTTTTGGATCAAGGCAAATTCTCAGTTTGCCAGTGTTTGGCTTTTCCACTACGACTATGGAATTTACCCAGTCTGTTGGTTCTGTCACACGTCGAATAATTTTGTCTTTGACCATTTGATCAAGCTCAGTCTTGAGTCTACTTTTCAAGGCTTCTGGTATTCTACGTGGAGGATTGACAGTCGGTGTCACATTGTCCTTCAGGTGCAAATGACATTTACCTGGTATTGTTCCCATACCTTTGAAAAGGTCATTGTACTCTCATAATACAGAGTCTTTTGTCAAGTGTTCATTTGCGTCATTATCTACAGGGTATGTAAGTTTAATGAGTCCCAGGTCAATTGATGTCTTTGTACCTATCAATGCCGGAGACTTAGTATGTACAACGTAGAAGCGTGCAGATAATTGCGTATCGCGATATCGACAATTCAAATTGATTATACCTTTCGCATTAAGCATTTCTCCAGAATACGAAATTAATTTGCAATCTGGAGGTTTTAGGGAACCTTTAATACCCAACAGCTGAAATTGTGTGAATGGAATGATATTTGCACTACTGCCCGTATCAATTTTTAACGTCATTTTGGACATTTTCGGACCAATTTGTAGGTTTACGAGCATCTGATCACCACTGGCAGAGTGTGTAAAAAGAGAAGAGGTGCTTACCAATCTATGGAATATCCTCTGCATTCATCATCACTTTCATTCACAAAATTAACAGATTTAGTTTTGCAAACTTTAGCGAAATGGTTCAGTTTGTTGCATTTATTGCATTTTTCACCCTTTGCTGGACAGACAGCATTTAAATCGTGGTTATAACCACAACGACCACAAGTCCATTGTGTACGTTTCTTCTGGTCTGATCGTTGTCTCTTTGCCGTTTTGGTGCACTTCGTGGACTTCTTGACCGCGTCAACATTGTTTCCTGCTTGAGAGGTCGCCATCGAGTGTAATTGTTGTTGACAGTATTCCAAGTTTTGAACGATTTGAATGACCTTGTCCATTGTGAGCTGATCACCTTCATTTATCAATTTTTCGCGAACCTTGGGATCTGAACATCCAAACACAATCCTATTGCGGATCATGTCTTCAGTTATGTCCGTGTTCACGTTAATTCGAAAATTACAATCCTGGGCTCGAATATGTAACCTTGTCACAAAGGCATCAATATTGTCTGACCCTTGAACCTCGTTGTTGGAACAAAATCGGGCAAAAATGGGATTCAGTTTTGGTTGGACATGTCTTTTAAAAGGGTCGTAGTACGTTTTTAGTTTCTTGGAATCTTCTGATGAAATCCCAGCCCATGTTTTGTATATCTGGCGTCCTTGCTCTCCAACCCAGATTAGCAAGTATGATACTTTCTCCTGCTCTGACTTTTCTTTCAAAGGTCCAGAAAATATCAGTTCCGCATGAGTTTGGAATTTTTCCCACTCATCAGGTAGATTCGTAGATTCCCAATTGATTTTCGGATGTGGAATTCCACTTAAATCCATTTTTTACGACCAGGTATTCTCACTTTATAATTATTATTCTACTTCGTTTTTTTTTTTTTCATCCCACTTCTGACACCATGTTGTGTTTGTGTTTGAGTCTTGTAATGTATCTGCAAAGGTTCTCTATTGAGATTAACTGAAATAACACAAGCGTGCTTACTACAGAAACTTTAATACAAGAACTACAGAAAGTTGTCCAGCAGACGAACGCTACATACATAATGCACATGCTCAAAGATATACTATAGTCTTTATCAAACAATCGAAGAAGTAGTTATTAAACATATATAGAACAGTTTGAGTCAAATTTATTTTATGTTCTGCTAAGACTTTCAAGTTGGGCAAGTCAAAAATTTCGTCATTTGGTAAAGGGTTAAGGTCCTACCATTCATTCTGTTGTACTTATGCCGGATCTATCTTGATGACTTCAAATCATAGAAAAGTTATTGTACCAAATGATATTATCATTTTTAGCTCCACTGGCCGAAGGCCAGCGGGCTTATGTCATGGCCCGGTGTCCGTTGTGCGTCCGTGTGTCCGTCCGTCCGTGCGTCCGTCCGTGTGTCCGTCCGTCCGTGCGTTAACTTTTATTTCAAACATCTTCTTCTCTGAAACTACCCATCCAATTTTCATGAAACTTCACAGAAATGATCCTGCCATGGTCCTCTTCAGAATTTCTTGAAAGAATTTGATTCCTTCAAAAACTCTGGTTGCCATGGCAACAAAACTGAAAAATATTGGAAATCTTTAAAAATCTTCTTGTCTGAAACCATAAGGCGTAGGGCTACCAAATTTGGCATGTAGCTTTATGTAGTAGACCTCTATCATGTTTCTTCAAATTATAGCCCTGGGGTCAAAATTGGCTCTGCCCCAGGGGTCACAAGTTTTACATAGGCTTATATAGAGAAAACTTTAAAAATCTTCCTGTACCTAGCCATAAGGCCTAGAGCTACGAAATTTTGCATGTAGCTATATCTAGTGGGCCTCTACCATGCAGGCCAAAATTTTAGCCCTGGGGTCAAAATTGGCCCAGCTGCAGGGGTAACAAGTTTTACATGGGAGTACATAGTGACAAGAAATCTTCCAGTACCTAGCCATAAGGCCTAGAGCTACCAAATTTTGTATTTAGCTTGATCTGGTGGGGGTCTACCAAAAGTGCCCAAATTACAGTCCTGGGGTCAATTTGGCCTCATGCTGGGGGGTGGAGGAGGAGGGCGAAGGTTCACAAGATTAACATGGGCTTATATAGGGAAAACCTTTAAATCTTGGTGTACATGGCCATAAGGCTTAGGGCTACCAAATTTTGCATAATTTTAGCTCTGTCTAGTGGACAAGTACAAAGAGGGCCCAAGTCACAAACCTAGGATCAAGTTTGGCCCTGCACCATGGGTCACAAGTTTTACATGGGCTTATGGAGTGAAAACTTCAGAAACCGTCTTGTTACTAGCCATAAGGCAAGAACTCCCAAATTTGGTCGTAAGCATGTGCTTATAGGGTGAAAATTCAAAAAATCCTTTTGCTCCTAACCGCAAACCCATGGGCTACCAAATCTGGAGCACTTTTGATTTTTTTTTGAAATTAGCCTTGCATCAGGGGTCTTACGTTTTACAGAGGCTTCATATGGACGAAACTTGAAAATCACCGTATTTATAACCATACAGCATAGACTTGTATTATTTTGGCATGTGGCTTTATCTTGTGGACCTCTACCAGGGTTCAATTATCGCTCTGGGATCAAAAATGGCTTTTCCCTGTGGGTCTCAACTTTAACATGGGCTTTTAAAGAGAAAACTTTGTAAGTCTTCATTTTGAAACCATTTGGCTCAGAATTGAAATGTTTAGTATTTATGGTTTATATTTATAAGCCAGTGGAGCGATACAGGGCCGTCATGGCCCTCTTGTTCTTCTACAAATGGGTCCATAGTTTGGCAATATAGCTAGCATACAGAGGAATGTTGTGAAAAAATCCAGCATTGAACCCTTAGACTGCTGGATAAACCCAAAAGACATTTTCAGTCCAGAAATGTGACTGTGATAACGGTAATTTCATAGTTGCTTTTGTCTGCAGTGTTTCTGATAAGTGGACAGTATAGATCACTAATTGTGGCTCAAGCGTTGGAATTTGTCATTGAAAGGATAGAAAAAATTTTGGGAAAAGGAGAAAATGCTGGTTAACAGCATTTTCTCTTTTTAGCTCACCTGAGCACGAAGTGCTAAGGTAAGGTATTGCGATCGGTCGTTGTCCGGCGTCCATCTGTCCGTCTGACTGTCTGTCCACAATTCCTTTAAACATCTTCTCCTCCTAAACCGCTGGGCCAATCTTGATAAAACTTGGCAGGTATGTTCCTTGGGTAAAGCTCTACCAAAGTTGTTCAAGAGATTGAATTCCACCCAAAACTCGGGTTGCCATGGCAACGGAAAGGAAAAAAATAGGAAAATCTTTGAAAATCTCATTCTCTGATTCTAGAATGCGTAGAGCATTGATATTTGGTATGTAGCATCTCCAAGTGGACCTCTACCAAGTTTGTTCATATGATGCCCCTGGGTTCAAAACTGGCCCTGCCCCGGGGGTCACAAGTTTGAACATAGGAACAAAGAAGGAAAAATTTAAAATTCTTCTTCTCTGAAACTGGAACGCGTGGCGCTTTGATAGTTGGCATGTAGCATCTCCTAGCGGACCTGTACCAAGTGTGTTCATATGATGCCCTTAGGGGCACAAGTTTGAACATAGGAACAAAGAAGGAAAAATTTAAAATTCTTCTTCTCTGAAAATGGAAGGCGTAGAGCTTTGATATTTGGCATCTAGCATCTCCTAGTGGACCTCTACCAAGTTTGTTCATATGATGTCGCTGGGGTCAAAACTGGCCCCGCCCCTGGGGTCACAAGTTTTGAACATAGGAACAAAGAAAGAAAACTTTAAAAATCTTCTTCTCTGATTCTAGAAGGAATAGAGCTTTGATATTTAGTATGTAGCATCTCCTAGTGGACCTCTACCAAGTTTATTCATATGATGCCCCTGAGGTCAAAACTGGCCCTGCCCCGGGGGTCACAAGTTCAAACATAGGAACAAAGAAGGAAAAATTTAAAATTCTTCTTCTCTGAAACTGGAAGGCGTGGAGCTTTGATAGTTGGCATGTAGCATCTCCTAGTGGACCTGTACCAAATTTGTTCACATGATGCCCTTGGATCAAAACTGGCCCCGCCCGGGAGATCACAAGTTTCGAACATAGGAACAAAGAAGGAAAACTTTAAAAATCTTCTCCTCTGATTCTAGAAGGCATAGAGCTTTGATATTTGGTATGTAGCACCTCCTAGAGGACCTCTACCCAAGTTTGTTCATATGATGCCCCTGGGGTCAAGATAGGCCCAGCCCGGGGGTCACAAGTTCGAACATAGGAACAAAGACGGAAAACTTTAAAGTTCTTCTTCTCTGAAACTGGAAGGCGTGGAGCTTTGATATTTGGAATCTAGCATCTCCTTGTGGACCTCTACTAAGTTTGTTCATATGATGCCCCTGGTGTCAAAACTGGCCCCGCCCTGGGGGGGGGTCACAAGTTTTGAACATAGGAACAAAGAAGGAAAACTTTAAAAATCTTCTTCTCTGATTCTAGAAAGCGTAGAGCTTTGATATTTGGTATGTAGCATCTCCTAGTAGACCTCTACCAAGTTTGTTCATATGATGCCCCTGGGGTCAAAACTGGCCCCTCCCGGGGGATCACAAATTTCGAACATAGGAACAAAGAAGGAAAACTTTAAAATTCTTCTTCTCTGAAACTGGAAGGCGTGGAGCTTTGATATTTGGCATCTAGCATTTCCTAGTGGACCTCTACCCAGTTTGTTCATATGATCCCCCTGGGGTCAAAACTGGCCCCGCCCCGGGGGTCACAAGTTCGAACATAGGAACAAAGAAGGAAAACTTTAAAATTCTTCTTCTCTGAAACTGGAAGGCGTAGAGCTTTGATATTTGGTATGTAGCATCTCCTAGAGGACCTCTACTAAGTTTGTTCATTCGATGCCCATGGGGTCAAAACTGACCCTGCCCCGGGGGGTCACAAGTTCGAACATAGGAACAAAGAAAGAAAACCTTAAAATTCTACTTTTCTAAACCTTGAAGGCATAGAGCTTTGTTGTTTGGTATGTAGTGAACCTGTTCTAAGTTTGTTAGCCCACCTGAGCACAACATGTTCAGACAGTTCGAAATTGGGTCACCTTGGGTCATAAACTAGGTCACTAGGTCAAATTAAAGAAATACCTTGTGGGCAAGCTAGAGGCCACATTTATTGCTCAAATGACCTGAAATTTGGTCAGACTGTTTTTCTTGATAAAATCTTGGATGAGTTTGGATTTGGGTCACCTGGGATCATAAACTAGGTCACTAGTTCAAATTAAAGTAATACCTTGTGGGCACTCTAGAGGCCACAATTTTGGTTCAATTGACTTGAAAATTGGTCAGAATGTTTGTCTTGATAAAATCTCACATGAGTGAGAATTTGGGTCATGTGGGGTCCTAAATTAGGTCACTACGTCAAATTAAAGAAATACCTTGTGTGCACTCTAGAGGCCACATTTATTGTTCAATTGATTTGAAAATAAATTGGTCAAAATGTTTGTCTTGATGAAATCTAGGATGACTTTAAAATTGGGTCACCTGGGCACATAATCTAGGTCACTAGGTCTAATTAAAGAAATACCTTTAGGGCACTCTAGAGGTTACATTTCTTGCTCATTTGACTTGAAAGTTGGTCAGAATGTTTGTCTTGATGAAATATTGGGTGAGTTTGAAATTGGGTCAGCTGGGGTCATAAACAAGGTTCCTGGGTCAAATTTAAGAAACACTTTGTGGGCACTCTAGAGGCCACATTTATTGCTCAAATAACTTGAAAACTGTTCAGAATGTTTGTCTTGATAAATTTTTTGATGAGTTCTAAATTGGGTCACGTGGGGTGATAAATTAGGTCACTAGGTCATCTTGCGGAAATTCCTTGTGGACGTTCTAGAGGCCACATTTTAAGCTCAATTGATCTGACAATTGGTCAGAAATTGAATTATGCACATTGAGTGAATTTCGCCTATTGACTCAGGTGAGCGATCCAGGGCCATCATGGCCCTCTTGTTCCCTTAATGTTTGCAAGAGCCTTCTTCCACAGGGTCGTTAACACTTGGGATTGTGTGATAAAGGGTTAATTGTGACAAAAATTTTCTAAAGACAAAATATTCCTTATATGAGTGTTTCTGCCCAGTTTATTGTTACCTGACATTGCTATGATTATAGTAACTATGGAATTTACATTGGTGGACTCCGGCTAAGATTGCCTGTTGTAGCATATCAAAAACATCAGATTTTGGTGAAAGTTGCATAGCTTCTTTATATCATCAATAGCTTGAATCCAACTCAAAACTGAAAATTTTATAATTGATAAGGGAAGAGTAGCCATTTGCGGTTGGAAGTGTACATTTGTTCCAAAAGTAACTTGATTTTTTTTTATTAGGCTAAAAAAATTGTTTAACTTTTAACTCTTTGGATCTTTTCCTTCTCACTTACAAAATTGAACAGTGTTGATCAAGATCAGGCTGCTTAAGAGTACTGTCTGATCTTAGATCAATGTGGTCTGATATTTACAAGTCTTCTCTATAGTACTGCTATATTTTTATGATTTAACCCTTTACCAGATGATGAAAATCTAGACTTGCCCAAACTGAAAGCATTTGCAGATGACAATTTCACTGTGGCTCAAAAGGCACAATTTTTAGCTCACCTGAGCACAACGTGCTCAAGGTGAGCTATTGTGATCGCCCTGTGTCCTGCGTCCGTCGTCCGTCAACAATTTCTTTAAACATCTTCTTCTCCTAAACCACTGGGCAAATCTTGATGAAACTTGGCAGGGATGTTCCTTGGGTGAAGCTCTACCAAAGTTGTTCAAAGAATTAAATTCCACCCTTAACTCTGGTTGCCATGGCAGCTAAAAGGAAAAACATGCAAAATTTTTGAAAATCTTCTTCTCTGAAACTAGAAGGCGCAGAGCTTTGATATTTGGTATGTAGCATCTCCTAGTGGACCTCTACCAAGTTTGTTCATATGATGCCCCTTGAGTCAAAACTGGCCCCACCCCAGGGGTCACAAGTTCAAACATAGGAACAAAGAAGGAAAACTTTAAAAACCTTCTTCTCTAAAACTGGTTGGCATAGAGCTTTGATATTTGGCATGTAGCATCTCCTAGTGGACCTCTACCAAGTTTGTTCATATGATGCCTTTGGGGTCAAAACTGGCTCTGCCCCGGGGGTCACAACTTCGAACATAGGAACAAAGAAGGAAAACTTTAAAATTCCTTTTCTGAAACCGAAAGAGTGGAGCTTTGATATTTGGTATGTTGCATCTCAGAGTGGACCTCTACCAAGTTCGAACATAGGAACAAAGAAGTAAAACTTTAAAAATCTTCCTCTGTGAAACAGGAAGGCGTGGAGCTTTGATATTTGGTATGTAGCATCTTCTAGTGGACCGCTACCAAGTTTGTTCATATGATGCCCTTGGGGTCAAAACTGGCCTTGCCTTGTGGGTCACAACTTCGAACATAGGAACAAAGAAGGAAAACTTTAAAATTCCTTTTCTGAAACCGAAAGGCGTGGAGCTTTGATATTTGGTATGTTGCATCTCAGAGTGGACCTCTACCAAGTTTGTTCATATGATCCCCCTTGGGTCAAAACTGGCCCCATCCCAGGGGTCACAAGTTCGAACATAGGAACAAAGAAGGAAAACTTTAAATTTCTTTTTCTCTTAAATGGGAAGGTGTAGAGCTTTGATATTTGGTATGTAGCATCTCCTAGTGGACCTCTACCAACTTTGTTCCAAGGATGCTGCTTGGGTCAAAACTGGCCCAGCCTCGGGGGTCACAAGTTCGAACATAGGAACAAAGAAGGAAAACTTTAAAATTCTTCTTTGAAACTGGAAGGTGTAGAGCTTTGATATTTGGTATGTAGTGATTCTCTTCTAAGTTTGTTTGCCCATCTAAGCACAACGAGTTCATTAAGTTCAAAATTGGGTCATAAACTAGGTCACTAGGTCAAATTAAAGAAATACCTTGTTGGCACTCTAGAGGCCACATTATTTGCTCAATTCACTTGAAAATTGGTCAGAAAGTTTGTCTTTATAAAATCTCACATAAGTCTGAATTTGGGTCAACTGGGGTCATAAACTAGGTCACTGAGTCAAAGAAATACCTTGTTTGCACTTTGGAGGCCACATTTATTGCTCAAATGACCTGAAATTTGGCCAGAATGTTTGTCTTGATGAAATATCAGATGAGTTTGGATTTGGGTCACCTGGAACCATAAACTAGGTCACTAGGTCAAATTAAAGAAATACCTTGTGGGCACTCTAGATTTGGTTTGATTTGGTTTGTATTGGAGTTTAACGCCATTTTAACAGCTTAGGTCATATCATGGCGGTCAGTGACGTACCTACGTGCTTCCTGGCTTTCTCACACCAGTACTGACACAACTTTCTTTCCAAAGCCACTGACTACTTTTCTCACATGCATCAGAGGTGAGCGGCAAAAAATCGCCGAAAAGAAAGTTTGCCTCAACCGGGTATCGAACTCGCAACCACCAGGTCACAAGTCCGACACACTAACCACTGAGCTACCTGGGCAGGCTGTGGGCACTCTAGAGGCCACATTATTTGCTCAGTTGCCTTGAAAATTGGTCAGAATGTTTGTCTTTATAAAATCTCACATGAGTCTGAATTTGGGTCAACTGGGGTCATAAACTAGGTCATTTGGTCAAATTAAAGAAATACCTAGTGGGCACTCTAGAGGCCACATTTATTATTCAGTTGATTTGAAAATTGCTTAAAATGTTTCTTTTGATAAAGTCCAAGACCAGTTCAAATTTGGGTCACTTGGGGTCATAATCTAGGTCACTAGGTCAAATTAAAGAAATACCTTTAGGGCACTCTAGAGGCCACATTTTTTGCTCAGTTGACCTGAAAATTGGTCAGAATGTTTGTCTTTGTGAAATATGAGTTTGGAATTGGGCCACCTGGGGTCATAAACTAGGTCACTTGGTCAAATTAAAGAAATACCTTTAAGGCACTCTACTCAGGTGAGCGATCCAGGGCCATCATGGCCCTCTTGTTCTTTTATAAGGTAGAAAACATTGTGGGAAAAGGAGAAAATGCTGGTTACCAGCATTTTCTTCTTTTCCCACAATGTTTTCAAAAGACTTTTTTCCCAGTGGTGATAAAAGGCGTCATTGTGCGGTAAGGAGTTAAAACAAAGATTGGAAGTACACTAGAGCTACCTTTTACGTCCATCTGTACATCAGATCCATTTTCAGTAGATTGTGTTGACCGTCTTA
Organism: Tridacna gigas; assembly: GCA_945859785.2. Lineage (NCBI taxonomy): Eukaryota > Metazoa > Mollusca > Bivalvia > Cardiida > Cardiidae > Tridacna > Tridacna gigas. The sequence continues at coordinate 60,877,556 of OX244036.2, forward strand.
CAATATAGCCATGCTCTGGCAAAAGGGGGTTTATGTATCTCTGTAATGCACTATACCTGGCAAGTCATAATTATTGATCCTAAGAATCCCATCTTGTCTAGCAACCAACTGAATTATGAGGTATGCTGGGCCTTGACATGAAGAAAACCGACCAAAAGCAAAATGTTTCACCCGATTCAGCCTGTGCGGACATGGATTGATCCTTTTTAGCAGATGCACTAAACCTCCTTTTCACAGAGCATGGTTCAAATATCAATTTCTGCTACACAACTCCAGACATTGTCTTGGGTTATTAAATTCTGATCAAACAAAAAGATATTAGTTGTTTCATTCTTTGACTCTTTCTCTGCCAATTTGGCCATTTTGCAAAAGGCTTGTGGGACTACCACATGATCAACAACGCAAGCTGATTAAATTAAAGAGGACAGAGATCAAGATTAGACTGAGCAGAAGATGTAGTCTGATCTTTGATTACTTTGTGCTAAAGCTATGACCAATTGGGTAGAAATCTACTCTTGGACATCAGATAAAAATGAAGCTATATAGTTGGATACAGAGGAACTGACAAAAAAAAACCTGTGTTGATGTAACTGCGCGTTTTTAGAAAACATTGTTAGAAAAGGACATTTTCTGTCTAATTACATCTAATTCTGCCACATTTTTAACATTAATATTTTTCATGGGAGTGTCCTTGGGCAAGACACTTCAGAGCCCTAGCCTAGTACAGGTGAAACCCAGGAAATACATGAATATGTGAGCTGTCGCCATGATATGACTGAAATAATGTTGAAAGCGGTGTAAAACACTATTCAGTCAATCAATCAATCAATCACTAACATAAATATAGCTGTCTGTGAACTCTATTTTTTTTGTTGTTGTTGCTCTAAATATTCACATGCATTGATAAATGATATTATTTAACCCTTTACCAAAGAATCCCAGGTTTTCACAACCCTGAGGAGAAAGCCTTTTGAAAACATCGTGGGAAAAGGAGAAAATGCTGGTAACCAGCATTTCTCCTTTTCCCACAATGTTTTCTACTCTGTCAGAAAACATAAGTTCATTTGTACCACTTTCAAATTTGTTGTCTGCAGATGCTTTCAATTTGGAAGGGTCTAAAATTTGTCGTTTGGGAAAGGGTTAATAAAGAATACTACGAAATAAATCATAAACCAGATGTTTGTTCAATTATTAAGATATTTTACCAACAGTGGTTTTAAAATTGACTGTCCAGTATGTCACAAAATGTCTCTCCCCTTGAAACCCACGTCTTCCCCTTTGAAACTCAAAAAACGAAACCCTTGGTGTTCAAAAAAGTTGGGAAGCATGCATTCGGCTTGATAAATATGTCTGGCAATGTTTTGAAAATCTGAGGGCTCTGATTGCACATATCAGTGTAGTTTGCGTTTCTGTGTACGGTATGACCTGTATTGTATGTCCTGTTTTGGGACGGCTTGATTGATTGAATTTGTGTATTTATTGTTTATTTACCGGTTGCCCATATGGGCGATTCTTCCTGGTGACTTTTGCTTTTCTTATGGGGTAAAGTGCAAGATACAGGACGAAACCCATCCTATGTTACCCCTGGTTCTTAACATGCTCGATGTATATCATCGTCACACGGGACCTCGGTTTAACATCTCACCTAAAAGACTATTAGTAATTTTAGATGGCCAGCCATGGGGCTCGAACCCACACCCTCAGTTAACCCAAGACTTGATATTAACAAGTTTCACGCTCTACCACTTGAGCTATGCGGGCTGGTCGGGGATGACATCTCTTGGAGCCTGCGTTTTATACCGACCCCTATTAGTTTAACCGGTATGTTGATTCTCACGGACACCGGCAACATGGCGACGAAGGAGGAAAAACAGAAGGAAGAAAAAACAGATTCCATCTCTCTTGGTGATCCACAGTCAGACAACACTCAACTGAACAATTCTTTTCCGTTCAGATCATTGAATGGAATGGGTGATCAGGCTATTTCGTCTCAGAGAAGAACATACAAAAACGTGAGAGAATACGCAGATAGTCTCGGAAACTGGCTGTATCAATACCGATTATGGATGGCTTTATCAACATTTCAGTCAGCCCTTATTGCGTCAATGCCCCCGCCTCCACAGAACTTTGGATCAAATTTTGCAGGATTTCCAGCTCCAGTGCAAAATGTGCCATTTAGATCGGAGACACAAGGAGCAGCTTCAGTCGACCCAAACTTTGACACAGTTGGTCACAGAGCAGGTAATGTTTCAACATGATCAACAGTCTACCTCTGACTGTCTCCAGGGTAAAGAGGTCCAAGTGTCCCAAAGGGCTCTAGATGTCGCCCAAAATCCAAAATTTTGAGAGGTCTAAATGGACAGGGGTCTATGTGTCTCACTCCCATGTTTGTTAATTGACCAATTTTTGTTTATATTTATCATCACTGGTTGTCCATATAAGTGACACCCCTGAAGGGTGTTAGATATGTTATGGGGGACGGTGCATGATACAGGACAACATCCATCCTAAGATAAGTGTGCTTCTTTTGCCTTTAACCACACAAATCTGACCTTTAATTACCTGAGGGAAAAAGCCTTTTGAAAACATTGTAGGAAAAGGAGAAAATGCTGGTAACCAGCATTTTCTCCTTTTTTCACAATGGTTTCTAGCCTTCCAAAAACAGATTTGAATAATTTAGTCCCATTTTATTTCCTCTGCAAATACTTTCAACATGGACTAGTCAAACATTTTGTTGTTAGGTGAAAAGTTAATGTGCTTCATGTATAGCACTATCACACAGGCTTTTCAGGGCTTTATCCAGGCATTTTGGGAAAAGGACCCTGGCCAAATTGGGAAAAAAAATTGTCGACAAAATGTTGAAATTGGGAAAAAAATATTGACAAAACATATCAAGTTAGAAGCATATTCAACTATAATGAACATTTAATGAGGCATTTCTTGCACTACTACAACAAAGTTTGAGGTAAGTATGGCATGGTTTAACTCATTACCAAATGACAATATTTTAGGTTTGTCCAAATCGAAAGCATTTGCAGACGACAAAATAAAAGTGACTGAAAATTTGAAATTTTTTTTGTGAAGGGTAGAAAACATTGTGGGAAAAGGAGAAAATGCTGGTTACAAGCATTTTCTCCTTTTTCCACAATGTTTTCCAAAGGCTTCTTTCTCAGGGTCATCAAAAGTAGGGATTGTGTGGTAATGGGTTAAACTATTAGATATTTAGTTTCCTATGTTTTCGTAAACGAAACTCTTCACACAGTTCTTCAAGCATGTTAGGTGACTCTCTGAGATCCTCAGGGCCTTCAATGTTAATGATCATGAGAGACTGTAGACTGTTTTGTGTAAGAGAGCTTCTGAGTGGAGTGCAGATCAGATTCATGATACTGAAGCCTTTCATTTGTTTCTGGTCTGGGCGACTGAGTTGGGGACGCTACATGTATGTCTATAGCCATAGAGCTCGGCGATGGTGCACTTGTATCCTCCGTATTTATGATATTTGAAAAATTACCAGGCAATCTATCGCTGTTTTGAACCTTACTTGACGTGAAACCAAAAGAGGCAAGCTTCATACAAGAACCGCTGTCCTTCTGTCGCAGATTTTTGGCATAATATTTACTGTTGTGCGATTTCGAGTGCGACATTTTTGCAATATGACAACAAACGTGATGTCAGCGACCCCATACGATTCGATTGATCGAACCAAACTGAACAAGTCAGACGAACTGGGTTTTTTTTTTTACAAAACGCACGCATCACCTTGGGCCCGGCTCCATGTTTACAATTTCTACCAGCCGACTATCGAGCGGTTAATACGGGAACCAGTATTGATTTTTTATATTTTACTACACATGTTTGCAGACGAAGTAAATAACCGATATATAAGGAGTCCGAGGCGAGTGTATTTGGTGTACTGGGATAAAAGGGTGAAATAAGATGTCTGTGGCCATTTCTTTTTTATAGTGTCCAATTGGGAAAAAAAAATCGCTGAATTGGGAAAAAAGTATACGTTTTTGGATTGGGAATGGGGCCGAAATTCGGCCCCGCAGGAAAGGGCGAAAATCCTCTGTTTTTGGTCTCTACCAAAAGAGTAGTAGTAATAAAAGTTGGCCAGCCATTGGAATCACTCAACTTTCTTAAGTGTCCCAAGATTTGCTGATGACAAATCTTTTGCTCGACCTTTTTGAGCCAATCTGGCTGACAAAATTGTCTGTCTGTCATGTAGCATGATTGTTTGTAAATTTCTGCAGATCTTGGATAAACCAACCAGGATGGACTGGATCAGACTTATTTAGAACAGGATAGGTACCTTTGTACCTACTTTATGTTGGTTTATAAAGGATATTATTGCATAGGCTTTTATGTTTTTTCTCATAAATGATTCAAACACTTACAGGATACATACACATGCATACTGCAGCAAAAAGTGTAGTTGAATCTTCTTGAATTACGGATAAAGTTTCTTGCGGGCAGGTCTTCTCAGAATTTTCCTGCCTTGAAGTTATTAAAACACAGGATTGTGGTAAAGGGTTATTTTTTTTTATATTACAGAAAATCAGTACAGAATTCCATCACTGTGGAAGAGAGTGGCAGCAGAATTTTTAGACTTTATTTTGTTATTCTATACAAAACTGTTGGTGACATTTGCCTTTCTAAAGCAAGTAGGCTATGTGTAAGTAGACTAGCATCATCAGATAACAATTTCATCTCATTTTTCTTGTTAAAATTTTTTTATATTAAACTATAGACAGCAGAATTTATTGAGACAGGAAAAGAACAACCTGAATATTGCTTTTATAAAGGGAGCTATTTAGATTTTTATAGTTTGACCAAACTTCAAAAATGATGTATCACTAAAATAAGTTAATCATCAGTAAAGAATAAAGACAAATGTAAGAAAAATATGATACGCCCTTAAAGTAAAAAATAAACAATGCAAGTGTTAAAATGCATTTAAATTTAATTCATACTATTTACAAGAATGAAAATTATTGTGAAGATGACAATTTGTCTTAGTTCAGTCGGTCCAAGTGTTAGTTGCTGGCAGAAAAATGAATTTTAAAACTAGGTGCAAGTAAAAAGATGCAGATTGCTCTATCTTTAGTTTGCTTTTTACCTGTTTTTCTTTTTTTTATTTCATATTTTTCTGCCATTGACCGTCACATGGATAGACCATACAGTAACAGATTGTCATCTTAATAATTTCCATGCTTTAAAAGGTATGATTTATTTCAATTAAGATAAATTTTTAACACCCACATTCTTTTGGCTGCAACTGCGTCTTTAATGGGCTACATAGCCTCTTCAGATATTTTCAGATTTTTTATCCTAAGTTTTCACAAAACTTGTGGGTATATCATGTGATCAATTACATGGGTTTTTATGTGGACTTGTATTTTAACTAGTATCATCACGTCGGATCTGATGTAAGTAATTAAAATACATGCAAATACATGCAATTGCCTATGCAAAAAGACTGTCCTGTTTTTTATAGGCCCAAAATTGCTCCTTTTCACTGCCTTTTAACAGGGTTATTGTGGAAAGCAGCCTAAAATACAAATCAAACAAACTGTGTACTGCGATACTTGTTTTTTGTTTTTTTTTAATGTTTTTTTCCTTTCTTTATAGACATGAAAATCTGTTTGAATTAGACACACAGATACCACTCTTCTATGACATCAGTGAGTTGGATTATGATAAAATGTTCACATTGACATCGGAGTTAATTGCCCTTGAAGTGATCAACAGAACCTGTATAACAATAGTAGAGGTAGGAAAAACAGTCAATATGTTAGATCTTACAGACCTAATTGTGGCCAGATGTAAATAATTCTGTGAATAAGTTACAGGTAAATTTCATCCTACCATTTAACCCTGTGCCACACAACCCCAACTTTTAACAACCCCAGAGAAGGAAAGCTTTCGGAAACATTGTGGGAAAAGGCTTTATCACACCAGTACTGACACAACTTTCTTTCCAAGTCACTGGTTACTTTTCTTACGCGCATCAGGGGTTAGAGGTGAAAAATCACCATAAAGAAAGTTTGCTTCAACCAGGTATTGAACCCGCAACCACCAGGTAACGAGTCAGATTCACTAATCACTGAGCTACCTGGCCAGGTAGTATAAGTATGAACTAGCCTTTAATTTGAGGAATTTCGTTAATGGAAATAAGTACATGTATAATGGTTCAACCCTTTACCACACAGTCCTTTTAACGACCCTGAGAAAGAAACCTTTTGAAAACATTGTGGGAAAAGGAGAAAATGCTGGTAACCAGCATTTTCTCTTTTTCCTACAATGTTTTCTACCTGTCCCAAAACAGATTTCAATTTTTCAGTCACATTTGTCATCTGCAAATACTTCCAATTTAGACCAGTCTAAAATTTTGTTGCTTGGTAAAGAGTTAATATATAGAAGTAAAACTTACTATAGATGCGCTGTTAACCAGCATTTCTCCTTCTCTCATAATGTTTTCAAAAGCCTTTTTTCCCTCAGGGGTGCTAAAACTCGGGATTGTTCTGTAAAGGTTTTACGAATAGATGGATGATTTTAACTCTTTACAATGTGGCACAATTTTATACTTGTCTCAGTTGAAAGCAATTGCAGATGACAACTTAAATAGGCCAAAATGATGGGATTTATCTTTTAAAAGGACAGAAAACAATATAAGAAGAGAAAATCATGGTTACCAGGCCAGGTGTCACAGAAAAACTTAAGTCTCTTATTTTGCTCAGATCCAACTAACCAATTTTCTGATTCGAGTTGATGTTGATATTTCAGACATACATTACATTCTTTTTGAAACATTCTCAAATCCTGAGTTGACCCAAGGTTCCATACTCAACTCAGCAAAATAATGGTTTTAAGTCAGTTTAACAGGCTTTTAAAAGTCTGTTATTTTGCTCGTAGTGTTATTTTGAAACATAGTGTTAACTATTTAAGAATGTTTCAAAAGTCTGTCAGTATTAATCAGTGAAATGCTTCTCAAATAACAAACTCGACCCAAGTCAGAAACTGAGTCCATCAGCAGATTTGAGCAACATAAGGTTTTTTTTGAAACCAGGTCCAGCATATTAATTTTTTCCCCACAATGTTTCGAAAAGCCTTTGCCCTCAAAGTCATTAAAACTCAGAACTGTGTGTTAACTCTTTACCACACAATCCCGACTTTTAACAACATTGAAAGAGAGGGCTTTTGAAAACATTGTTGGAAAAGGAGAAAATGCTGGTATGTTGTCTGCAAATGCTTTCAATTTGGTTCAGTCCAAAATTTTGTCATTTGGTAAAGAGTTAAAGTATATGCCTTACATTTCTTGTCCAGATATTATTTCATAATTACCATCATTCATGACTACTACCATTTCAGACCCTGTGTATACAAAGGGGTTATGCTGGTTCAATAGGCGGAGCTACACCCGGTAAAAAAATCATGAATCTGCGAGTTGTGGCATGTGACGAGATAAGGGATCTGGGAAACCGTCATGTTATTTTGGAAGGGGCCAGGGATCCAGGCTTACTCAAGTATGTATTGGAGCTTTTTAACTCTTTACCACACGATTCCGGCTTTTAATGACCCTAAAAAAGATTTCTTTTGAGAACATTGTGGGAAAAGGACAAAATGCTGGTAACCAGCATTTTCTCCCTTTCCAACAATATTTTCTACCCTTCCAAAGACAAATTTTGATTTTTCAGTCACATTTGTCCTCTGCAGATGCTTTCAACTTGGACAAGTCTAAAATTTTGTAGAGTAGAAAACATCGTGGAAAAAGGAGAAAATGCATTTTTTCTGTTTCCCACAATGTTTTCAAAAGGCATCTTCTTCAGGGTTGTTAAAAGTCAGCAATGTGGGGTAAAGGGTTAACACTTTACCACATGACCAAATTTTAGACTTGCCAAAAGCGAAATTAGATGTGGTTAAAACTGTGGAAGTTGTCTTTGATAGGGTAGTAAACATTGTGGGAAATAGGAGAAAATGCTTGTAACCAGCATTTTCTTCTTTTCCTACAGTTTTTTCAAAATTCTTCTTTCTCAAGGTCGTTAAAAATCAGGATTGTGTTGTAAGGAGACCTTTTACTAAGCAATCCCATGTTTTAGCAACTCTTTGGAAAAATGCCTTCAAAAACATTGTTGGAAAAGGAGAAAATGCTGGTTACCAACATTTTCTCACTTTGTTTTCTAACCTTTCACTGAGGAATCCCTTCATTTGAGCCAGGTCTCTGAAAATGCTGTAGATAGGGACAAGTCGAAATTTTATTTGTTTGGTAAAGAGTCAGTTCTTCACAAAGTATTCAACCTTTCATCACCATAGGCGTCGCCATAGGCTAAAACAGGGGCCTTTTGCAGACAGCATAGATCAAGATCAAACTGCACAGAACGTGCAGTCTGATCTTGTATCTATACTGTCCGTTTTTTTAGTCAAGCATGAGATGAAAATCTTACCACAGTTTCACTGATTGTGGCCAAGTTTATGTATTTGGTGCTAGAAGAGCTAATGAACAATGTAACAAACTGTAAAACATCCTTTTTCCTTTCATATGCAGAAAGACAAAGGAGAGATGTAAAACTACATGTGTATGGCTGTCAAGGGTTTTTTTTTGAGTTTGGTGCAAGATAGCAGAAATGTGGGATATCCTCCTTACAAAAACAAACAAGAGGCCCTTGAGGGCCTGAATCACTCCACTGGCTATTTTTTTTCTAGCATACGTTAGGAATTCATGATGCAAAAAGGGAAAAAAGGAAACACACACACACACAAAAAAAAATGGGGGGAAAGGGTTGTTGTAACTGGGCTTGAACCCACTAGGACAGCACAAGTAGGCATGGTGAAGTGAACAAATAGTGAAAAACAAGACATTGAAATTTTGAACTTTAAACAGCTACTTTTTCCACACTAATAGTCAAATATTTTTCAAAATCAATAGGGTTCAACCTATTGATGAAATAAACAAACTGTTCAAGTTTCAAGAAAATTGGATACCAAATACAGACTTTATCACGTAAACAAGAAATTGAAATTTTGAACTTGAAATGGAATGGCTACTTTTTCCACATTGATTGTCAAATTTTTCTCAAAATCAATAGGGTTCAAGCTATAGATGAAATAAACAAACTATGCAGGTTTCATGGAAATCGGACCACAAATGAAACCTTTATTGCGTAAACAAGAAAAGGACTAACAGATGGACAGACAGCCAGACGACGGCAAGCACGCCATGACATAAGCTCTGCTGGCTTACAGCCAGTAGAGCTAAAAACATGTACCTCATATGGATATTAATGTCAAATTTAGATCTTGATGATCTTGATGATAAAGAACTCCTGTCAGATTTAAACCCGGAATAAGATGTTCGGATTTTACTCAAGAGAGGAATTACAGATAACAATAGACTATCATTAAAACTTAAGTTATCCGATACATTTCAAAAGTCTGAAAATAATCATATAATTACATTTATAAGACCATATTCAAATTTATTTATAGCTGAAAATATTCATATAAGACCATATTCAAATTTATTTATAGCTGTAAATTTTCCAGCTTAAATACATGCATTGACCAATGATAAAATATCACACATGAAAGGGGGCTTAATGTATGTCCGTGATCCATGATGCCAAGCAAGTCATTGCATATATCTGGATCCATAAAATCCATTTTGTATAACAACCAACTGATGCATGAGGTACACTGCTCCTTTGACACACAGAAAATTGACCAATAGCAAAAAGTTTCGGCCCAGGTCAGCCTGCACAGGCTGACCTGGGTCGATACTTTTTGCAAATGCATTAAGCCCCCTTTTCACAGAGCACAGCTCAAAATGATATCTACACATTATCAAATGTGGTGTCAATATGGAATGATGATGAATCTCACGTGCAGAATATGTTCATCTTGATTTGCAATTTGATTGGGTAAAATGGTACACTAAGATATTCATGCACCATTCATCAAAACCAAGTTACTACCCACTAAACAATCATTTGTTTTATTTTGTTTGCCATTATGGAATAAAATGTCAATGATTGCAATATTTTTTTGTTGAAAATTGTAGGTATATTATAAAAGGAATAGTATGCTGTAGTAACTTCCCTGGTGCTTGTATTTGCTTCTTGCTGCATAGGAAAACTTTGACATCTTGCTCTACCTTCAGTCAGCCTGATATCAAATCTTTTCATGCTGCACAAACCAAATACAAGCACCAGGAAAGTTACCACAACATAAGATTCTGTATGTATCATTGAATGTATGAATTTATGAATGAAAACATTTTCTGTTTCAGTGCCTTTCTGAGATCCATGATAAAAAACTTCAGCATGGCGTTTTTTTTCCCTGCATGTTTTACTGTGTTCCTGTTTCGATTTCATCGAGCAGCCTACGATGTCTTAACTCACACTATTGTTGTGGAAATTGATCAACAAGCCAACCAACGACAGAGGCATTGAACATGTGATTTATGTAACTGATGTTGACCCGAACAGTGCCAAGGTGAAATTGACCTTTTACCCCAAAATCCCAGGTTTTCACTACACAGAGAAAGAGGGCATTTGAAAACATTGTGGAAAAGAAGGAGATAATGCTCGTAACCAGCAATATCTCCTATATCCAAAATATTTTCTACTCTTTCAAACACAATCATTTGAGCCTCATTTGACACATGCAAATGTTTTCAATATGGATGGTCTAGAATGATTTTGTTTTTTTGTTTGATCCTATACTGCACAGTGCTGCCTTTTAACAACCCCGAGAAAGAAGCCTTTTGAAAACATTGTGGGAAAAGGAGAAAATGCTGGTAACCAGCATTTTCTCCTTTTCCCACAATGTTTGCTACCCTATCAAAGACAAACTCCATCATTTGAGTAATCATTGTCCTCTGCAATTGCTTTCAATTTGGACGGCTACATTTTGTGGTAAAAAGTTAGGTTTGCTAACTACATCAGACCTGTTAATTTAGACTCATCTATATCGAATGTATTTGCAGATATCAAACAAAATCAACATCAGATGATGAGAGTTGTTTCTGCAAAAAAGTGAAGAACAGTATGGCTTTTTCCTTCAGTGTTTTCAAGTCATGTATCTGAGGGTCATAGAAAAATAGGATTGTTTGGGTTCAGGGCCATAGCGTTAAAAGTTATTTCATACTTTTTGGTGGTTTATTGGGAAATAATGGTGGATTATGGTTTGATTACTTCACCGGTTTGACAAGTGAATTTACCAATTTTTGATAAACCAATTTTTGATAAACTCACTGTTACGGAACTACTTCTATTCATATTTATCATTCCTCTACGAGAACAAGGCCAATCAGTGCCAGTTGAACCTGCCTGTTAGCAGTGGCTTTCCTCAGTTTATTTCCAAACTGTCATTTTCGTGGTCCAGTTACCCTAAATTTTAACAGTACTGTATCTGAATCACAAACCCTGTCACAAATCCCAACTGTAATTTTGAAGCTATGGCACGATCAGACCAGGTCAATAAGCTTGTCCCTACAGTTCCCCATGGCACGATCAGACCAGGTCCCTACAGTTCCCCTGTACTTCACCCTTTCAAACGCATCAGATTTATTTCAGACAATAACTGAATCGAATTATATAAGAAAATCCCACCTTTTCAAAACTTTTACTAAGTCTGATCCTGTTAAAATCAGATCTAAGAGTTTTGTTGATTTGTTGCCGTAAGTATTCGTTAATCATGGCATAATAACACACAACGTTTGGTATAGTTATTGTGGAAAGAGTGTCACCTGGTTGAAGTTAAACCATTAGAACTTTAGGTAGAGCAGGTAGTACTTTATGTCTGTACAATGATGCAGTTGGTTAACCCTTTACAGTCCCCAAGTTTAGCAACCCTGAAGAAGAATGCTCTTGAAAACAATGTGGGAAAAGGAGAAAATGCTGGTAACCTAGTATTTTCTCCTTTTTTCACAATGTTTTCTACCCTTTTGATTTATCTTCTGCAAATGCTTTAAATTTGGATCAGTCTAAATTTTTTTCATTAGGCAAAGAGTTAAGCAGTTACAAGTGATGATATTAGTTTACCCGAGTTACCCATTCAGTGTTTTTGTTTTTGACTAATGTTTGTGTACAAGTTACTGGGGGCCGCCATTTAAGTATAAGATGGGAGTTGGTTTTCATTACCTAAAACACAAAGATTTAAATCTAGAACATGAGAAAGGGTTGTAATCTAGATATAGATAACTTACCTGTAAACATGACTACGTAAAATTATTGGTAAAGTTTATGTCATGGATTTATTTTACATTAGTATTCAGGATCGGTAGGACAGGCTCAGAACTGAGTGGTGATGTAATAATTCTTATTGTTCAAATGTTCTACAATGGATTAAAAATTTCTGATGTTTCAAGAAGGTGATGGAAGCCCTTCAGTACCGTGTCATATGTTTTGAACAAGTTTAAACAAGTGCAAGTGTAGTGGGATTATTGTAAGCTAGAAAGGACCGTAAAAGAAAAATTGGCAAGACTCTTGCAGATATGAACTGAAATCCTCCCCAGCCTTCATTTAAAGCCTTCATTTGACCATTCCTCATAGGATAACAGAAGTGATAAGATTTAAAGGACATTTACAAAGTATTAGGTCAGAAAAACAAAGTTAGACACTTTTTTCGAGTCCAGTTACTCTTTTAGCAAGTTACAAATATTTGTTTGTCAAATTCAGTATGGCCGCCATTCAAAGAATGAACAGCAGACAGTAATGACACTAAAGTGGAAGGATATATTGGTATTCAGAAGATACTAGTATGTGGAATACAGATTTTAAAAAAGTGTTAATTTGAAAATAGATTGTTGTCTCTTTTTAAATTATTCACTGAAAGTGATTTTCTCTCAAATTGGTTAAACACAAAACTGTCTTGATTCTGGTCTGTATCAATATACCGGTACTGTTTTTTTTTTTGAAGTGGTAAATACATTCTCATTGTAATGCAGTCTTATGTGGGGGTTACGCCACGGTGAATTACCAAAAAAACTTTGTTGGATTTTGATTAAAATCCCAATTAAAAAGGAGGTACAAGCATGAAATAAATAGAATATTTGGGTTTTTTTTTGTGAAAGATCGAAATTTATTTCAACTTGTGAACATCATACAGTAATATTTTTATTGGATGTGCCACTAGTGAAAATATTACCGATGATGTCCTCTCAATGAGATAAATTTTGATCTTTCTCTGAAAAAAGCAAATGTCCTCTATATACTTTTGTGCAAAGAGAAGATGAATGAGAAATTGAACAAAATATCAGACGTGTGATCTGTATCTAAGCGGGTATGTTGCTAGACTTTCTTACGACAACGGCATAGAAAATTGCAAATTTCGAATTCTTTTTTTTTTTTAATGGCCAGACTGAAAATGGACCAACTTGTTTGGTTGGCACCATAAGAATAATAAGTCATCTTAAATACCTGTATTTAACTGTTTTAACCCTTTACCAAACAACAAAATTTTAGACTAGTCCAAATTGAATGCATTTGCAGACGACAAAATAAATGTGACTCAAAAATCAAATTTTGTTTTGGAAAGGATAGAAAACATTGTGGGAAAAGGAGAAAATGCTGGTTACCAGCATTTTCTCCTTTTCCCACAATGTTTTCAAAAGGCTTCTGTCTCAGGGTCATTAAAAGTCTGGATTGTGTGGTAAAGGGTTAATGTGATTTTGTGTTATTCAGATGAAGGTTTACACTTGCAGATATAGACTTTTAGTTAATCCTTTACCAAACAACAAAGTTTAAGACTCTCTCAAATTGAAAGCATTCGCAGGCAACTAATTATATGTGACTCAAATGATGAGATTTGTTTTTGAAATGATAGAAAACATTGTGGGAATAGGAGAAAATGCTGGATACCAGCATTTTCTCCTTTTCCCACAAAGTTTTAATAAGCTTTCTTTCTCAGGGTCATTGAAACATGGAATTGTTTGGTACAGTGTTAAATGATTTTTAATATATGTATTTTTATGTTTGTTTGCATGGTGATATTGCACTTAACCATTATCTTTATTGTTATGATCATTTACAGACATAAATGTTCACAGTTATCTGCAACACATGTATTAACCCTTTACCACAAAGAATAATTTCACTCCGTTCAAAAATTTCGAAAGCAATTGCAGGTGACAAATCAGATGTGGATTTAATGTTAGGATTTTGTGTTCAAAAGGTTAGAAAACATTTTAGGAAAAGGAGAAAATGCTGGTTACCAGTATTTTCTCCTTTTCCCAAAATGTTTTCAAAAGCCCTCTTCCTCAGGGTCATTAAAACTCTGAATAGTTTGGTGAAAGGGTTAAAAGAGGTCACAAGTCAACCTGATTGTTGGAATTTTTCAATGTTAATCCTTGTTATGAATGGAAATAAATCTTTAACAACATGTATAAGTTTCTTTGAAATACTTTATTGACGTTTTTTTTTTTTTTTCCAATCCTTGTGCAAGTAAGACATTCTCAGTCTGCACAAAAGATGCAAAAATGGCAATTTTTAAGTTTTTTAGATGGTGTAGATTCAAGATGAGACTACACATTCTGTGCTGTCTGATCATGATCCACATTGTCTGCATAAGCCATTGAATCCTTGTTCAGTGCTACAAGGGTTAAGTAGGTAAGACTTTTATGGTGGAAAGGTTTGTTGAAATAAAGCACATTGTTGTGCATGTGGCACAGCTGTAAACTATATGTGTATCTTGTTTTCTTTTTGTTACCCAATAAGGACAAATTTACATAATTTAATCCTTTACCACACAATATCTAGTTTTAATGACCCTTGGGAAGAAGCTTTTTGGAAAAAAATGGTAAAAGGAGAGAATGCTGGTAACCAGCACTTTCCTCTCTTCCCACAGTGTTTTCTATCCTTCCTAAAGGAAATTTCTGTGTTTGAGTCACATTTACTTTATAGTGTTGCTCATGACCAAAGGACATGAATTATTGTTTTTGGATCGAAGGTCAAGGTCACAGCTGAAATTTGTTGGAAAATAGTTTCCATGCTGTAACTCAAAAGCCATTTGACCTAGGACACTGAATCTTTAACCAACTGTTGCTCATGACCCAAGGAGGTGCCCTGTTGTCTTCAGGTCACATGGGTCAAGGTCAAGGTCACAGGTGAAATTTGTTTGAAAATTGTTTCCATGCTCTAACTCGATACCTAGGACCATGAAACTTCAAACAAGTATTGCTCATGACCCAAGGAGGTGACCTATTGTTTTTTGTTCACATGGGTCAAAGGTAAGGGTCACAGGTGATTTTGTTTTGAAAATCATTTCCGTTCTCTGATTGTGCTGATTCGATGACAAGGTGCTGGTGGGGGTGGGGGGAGGTATTTGTCCGCTTTTCGACAGTTCTAGTTAAGGATGGGGGTTGTTTGGTTAATGATTCAGAAAGTCAAAAGAAAAAGCTTCAAGAATGAGATAAGAAATTATTGTTTAAAGATTTCAGTAGAAAGCTTGAAAATTTCAGACACATGCCTTGTGGCAAACTGTCCCTGCAACACACACACAGAAAACAGATTAACCCTTTACTACAGAGCACAATTCTTGTCCATATTGAAGCAATTTACAGATGACAATTCAAATGTTTTTCAAATGAGTTTTTGTAGTTGAATAGGTAGAAAACATTGTCAGAAAAGGAGAAAATGCTGGTTACCAGCATTTCTCCTTTTCCCACAATGTTTTCAAAAGCCTTCCTACTCGGAGTCTTTAAAACTTTTGGTTGTGTGTTAAAGGGTTAAACTTTTGCCATATGACAAAATTTTAGACTCTTTTAGACTGAAAGCATTTACAAATGTTGTTCAAATGGTGAGATTTGCCTGTGAACTGATAGTGGGAAAAGGAGAAAACACTGTCTTAGAAAAGGATTAATTTAATTACACACAAAGACCGTTTGTCAAGTCCAACAGTTTGTTAGGTTAGTTGTGATTACAAAGTTTTGACCATATTTCCACATGCTTATACAATGTCAAAAGCGGACTACTGAAGTCTGTAAAAAAGGAGAGCATTCAACTATCTTTGTATGTGGGTATAGATGTGATTACATAGCTCTGAACATTTTCCCACAAAATATACAGCAAAAAGCAGCCACTTAAAATTGCTGGATGATTTAATTGTTTCCAAGGAAGTCTTCAACCTCCTCCTTGTCAAAGTCCGTTTTCTCTCGAATCCAGTTGTAGTATTGGCCAACATGTGTATAAACACTGTAGAAATTACGTTTATCACAGCCAACACCGTGGGACACAATACCTGTCTGAAACCAGCGAGTATCGTCGGACATCACATATGCTCCCCCACTGTCGCCTGCACAAGCATCTCCTACATCACGCAGCTGAAAAAAAGGACAAATTCTTGATCATTTTAGTAGATGATGAAAATGACTTATCAGTTTTATGTATATAAAAGTATCTTTGGAGAAAATCACAGTTATTGAACATTACAGGTACATTATTTGGTCATACTTGTTATAATCTTTCTAACGTTCTTAAGCATCTATAGTGAAAGCATTTGCCTAAGACACTTGTGGCTTATGTGGTGGGATTTGTCTGAAAGAGTAAAAAACATAGGAAAAGTAGTTGGTGCTGGTTACCGGCATTTTCTCCTTTCCTAAAAATGTTTTAGAAAGTCTTTTCTTTTTAATGTTTTTCTGGTTAATAGTTAAGGCAGTCTAGACCACATTGCTTTACATTGATCATTTACTCTGTACAAGTAATTTATCCCTCAATCAAACAGTGCAAAGTTGAATGGCCTAGAAAAGGAAGGCTTCTGAATACATTGTCAGAAAAGGAGAAAATGCTGGTAACCAGTGTTTTTGCTGTTTCATACTAAGTTTTCTACCTTTTCACCCTTGAGCAAACAATCCTGTTTTTTAACGATCCTTTAAAAGAAGGCTTTGAAATCATCATGGGAAAAGGAGAAAATGCTGATAATCAGCATTTTCTTCTTTTCTCACTATGTTTTATACTCTTCCAAAGTCAAACTTCAATTTTTGAGTCACCTTTTTTTTGTCTTCTGCAACTGCTTTCAGTTTGATCAAGTCTACAATTTTGTCGTCTGGTAAAGGGTTAAGTGACAAATTCTATCCAAAAAGCCATTTCTAATACCTTGCCTGCAATTGCTTATAATATGGACCAGTCTAAAATTTTGTTGTGAGGTAAAGAGTTACTAATTGTGGTATGTTTTGAAATCTCTTCTGCTCTGGATGTCAAGGGGTGCTAATAATAACAGTCTCTAGAAGTTAACTCTTTGCAAGACAAAAAAAATCAGGACTTGTCAGAACTGAAAGCATTTACAAACATCATATCAAATGTATCTAAAATGATGGGAGTTGTGTGTGATAGATGAGAGAACATTGTGCGAAAGGAAAACAAGCAGGCCATGATGGCCCTGAAATCGCTCACCAGAGCCTTTTGACCAAACATGACCCATTTCCAATCCTTCTGAGGTATTTTGACCAACCTTTCATGAGTATTTAACTCTTTACCACACAATCCCGAGTTTTAACGACCCTAAGACAGAAGCCTTTTGAAAACACAGTAGGAAAAGGAGAAAATAATGGTAACCAGCATTTTCTCCTTTTCCCACAATGTTTTCTATCCTTCCCAAAACAAAATTCAATTTTTGAGTCACTTTTAGTTTGTTGTCTGTAAATTCTTTCAATTTGGACTAGTGTAACATTTTGCCGTGTGGTAATGAGTTAAATGAAAATGTGGCCTATAGAGAGTACACAAGTTCTTTTCCAGAAACTGTCTCTGTTACATGCTTTTTAGCCCAACATGACCCACTTTCAAACTTGTAGTTCTTATGGAGAAAAACATTCTGACCACCTTTCATGAGTATATGAGAGAAAATGTGGCCTCTTGAGTGGTGACCTAGGTTTTTACCTGACGTGACCAATTTTCATTCTCATCTGAGATATGGAGACAAACGTTTTGACTAATTTTCAGAAGTATTACACAAACAATGTGGCATCTACAGCATACACAAATTATTTGAAAGGTTTCAAAAGGTGACATAGATTATGACCCCATTTGACCCATTTTTAAAACACAACCAAGATGTCATTTA
This sequence comes from Tridacna gigas, assembly GCA_945859785.2. NCBI lineage: Eukaryota > Metazoa > Mollusca > Bivalvia > Cardiida > Cardiidae > Tridacna > Tridacna gigas. Next base: position 60,895,607 of record OX244036.2, read on the forward strand.
GACTAATATTCTGACAAACTTTCATGAGTATTTGACTGAAAATCTGGCCTCAAGGGTATACACAAGGTTTTTCTAAGGATATGACCAAGTGACATAGTCTTTGGCCCAACATGACCCATTTTCAAACTTGTCTGAGATATCATTGAGGCAAACATTTTGAACAACTTTCGTAGTATTCGACTGAAAATGTGGCCTCAAGGGTGTACACCAGGTATTTCGAAAATTTGACTTAGTTTCCTAGTTATTGACCTCACATAACCCATTTTGGAACTCCTTTGAGATATCATCAAGCCAAATATTCTGACCAAGATTCATGAGTACCAGGCAGAAAATGTGGCTTTTAGAGTGTAAAATAGGATTTTCAAAGATTTGACCTGGTAACCTACTTTTTGACCCGACATGACGTTATTAGGAACTTGTCCAAGATATCATCAAGACAAACATTCCTACCATTTTTCAAGAGTATTGGACTTAAAATTTGGCTTCAAGAGTGTACACAAGGTTTTCCTAAGGTTTGACCTGGTGACCTAGTTTTTGACATGACATAACCCTTTTTCAAACTCATCAGAGATGATATCAAGACAATATTTTAATCAACTTTCAAGATATTTGTCTAAGAATGTGGGCCCTAGAGGGTACACAAGGTTTTTATTAGCTCACCTGAGCACAAAGTTCACAAGCTGAGCTTTTGTGATCGTGCTCTGTCCGTTGTGCATATATGTGTCATGCAGCTGTCAACATTTACCTTGTATGCACTCTAGAGGCCACATTTTCAACCTGATACTCAAGAAACTTGGTCAGAATGTTTGTTGTGATAAAATCTTGGACATGTTCCAAATATGATCACGCTGGGTCAAGGTAGGTCACTGGGCCAAATCTTAGAAAAAACATGTGTGCACTCTAGAAGCCACATTTTCAGCCTGATACCCACTGAACTTAGAATAACTATCTGACAATTATTCTGACTAAGTTTCATAATATCTTGATAATATCTCAGACAAGTTTGAAATTGGGTCATTTCAGGTCATAAGTTGGGTCAAATCTTAGAAAAGTCTCTACAGGCCAGGTTTTCAGCCTGATACTCATGAAACTATGTCAGAGTGTTTGTCTTGATGATATCTCAGACAAGTTTGAAATATGGTAATGTTGGGTCAAAAGGTATGTCACAGGCCAAATCGTAGAAAAACCTTGTGTGCACTCTAGAGGCCACATTTTCAGCCTGATATTCTTGAAACTTGGTCAGAATGTTTGTCTTAATGATATCTTGGACAAGTGGGAAATTAGGTCATGTGGGGTCAAAAACTAGGTCACATGGTGAAATCTTAGAAAAACCTTATGTATGCTCTAGAGGCCACATTATCAGACCAATACTCTTTACAAATGGTCAGTGTTTGTCTTGATGATGCCTTGGACAAGTTTGAGATATGGTAATGTCAGGTCAAAAGGTAGGTCATTGGCCAAATCATAGAAAAAACCTTGTGTCCACTCTTGAGACCACACTTTCAGCCTGATACTCTTGAAACTTGGTCAGAATGTTAAATTTGTCTTGACAATATCTCAAGCATCTATAAAATTGGGTTATGTTGGGTCAAAAAGCAGGTCACTTTGCCAAATCTGAGAAAACCCTTGTTTGCACTTTACAGGCCAAATTTGCAGCCTGACACTCATTAAACTAGTTCAGAGTGTTTGCCTTGATATCTCAGACAAATTTAAAATTGGGTCACATTTGGTCAAAAAGTAGGTCACTGGGCAAACCTTTGAAAAATCTGTTGTGTACTCCAGAGGCCACATTTTCAGCCCAATATTCATGAAAATATGTCAGAGTGTTTGTCTTGATGATATCCGAGACAACTTTGCAATTGGGTCATGTCAGGTCAAAAAGTAAGTGACTTGGCCATACCTTAGAAAAGCCTTGCATGCACCATTGAGGCTATCAGCCTGATACTCATGAAACTTGCTCAGAATGTTTGTCTCTATGATATCTCTGACAAATATATGTCAAGTCGGTAAAATAGTAGGTCATGTACAGTCATGTGTTTTACATCATTAAGACCAGAATCTCTTTAGCTTTATTTACCCAAGATCACTTACTCAGGTAAGTGCTTTAGGGCAAATGGTCTTCTTGTCTTAGATTTGACCTAATGACCTAGTTTTTGACCCCACATGACCTATTTTCAAAATTGTTAAAGATATCATTAAGACAAACATTCTGACCAAGTTTCATAAGTACTGGACTGAAAATGTGGTCTCTAGAGTGTATACATTGATGCCTGACAAAGCACATTGGACATCGCACACAGCAAGATCACAAAAGCTCTCCTTAAGCACCTTTTGCATCAGTGATGCAAAAACAGCCAAACAACAAGACAGCCATGATTGCCCTGACGTTGCTCACCTGAGTAGTTTGACCAAATATGGTCCATTTCTAATCTCTCCCTAGATATTATGACAAACATTCTAACAAACTTTCATCAGTACTGGACTGAGCATGTGGTCTCTAGAGACTATGCAAGCCTTTTCTAGAATTTGTCTCAGAGACCTACTTTTTAGCCCAGTAAGACCCATTTTCAAACTTGTAGATATTATTTAGACAAAATTCTGACCACCTTTCATGAGTATTGGACTGGAAATGTGGCCTCTAGAGTGTACACAATGTTTTTCTAAGATTTTACCCTAAGTTACCCATTTTCATGCTATTTGAGATATCATTAAGACAAACATTCTCACTAATTTTCATAAGTATTAGAAAATATGGCCATTAGAGTGAACATAAGGTTTTTCTGAGATTTGACCAGGTGACTTGGTTTTTGACCCCATATAACCCAATTTCATACTCATACACAACATTATCAAGACAAATATTCATACCTAGTTTCAAGGCTATTGGACTGAAAATGTGGCCTCTAGAGTGTACACAATGTTTTTTTCTAATATTTGATCTGGTGATCTAGTTTCTGACCAAACATGACCCATTTTCAAACTCTTACAATAAAACATCAAGGCAAAAATTCTGACCAACCTTCAGAAGTATTGGACTGAAAATGTGGCCTCAAGAGTGTTAACAATGATTTTGTAAGCTTTGACCAAGTTTTCAATCCGACTTGACCCATCTTCAACACTTGTCCACAACATCATCTGGACAAACAGTCTGACCAATTTGAATGTTCAAGAGTATTGCACTGAAAATGTCGCCTCTACAGCATACACCAAGTTTTTCAGAGATTTGACCCAGTGACCTAGTTTTTGACCCAATGTGACCCATTTTCCTACCCCTCTGAGAAATCATCAAGATCCACATTCTGACTAAGTTTCATGAGTATTGAACAAAAAATGTGGTCTTTAGAATGTAAACTAGAACTGTCGCAGGCCAGCAAACGACCCCCGCCTTGTGCCTTGTCACTGATTGACTGCCCTTTCCAAATCCAAATTGTGAAATAGTAAAGGGCAAATAACTAAAAAACTGTCTTCATGTAGTTACAGATAAAAAATACATCACACTGAGGACACACTTTGAAAGTTATGCTCCGGAAAAAAAATACAACTTTTAAAAGTAACTAAGGGCAATTACTCCAAAAATAATGAAGATAGAGTTATGGACTTTCTTCACTGCACTTGTTCTCAGTGTGATGTATCTGCAGATGAAGTTAAAATAGTCAATAGCTTTTATACTATAGAAGTTCTATTCCAGACAAAAATCCAATTTGTACAATCAAATGGCAATTACTCCAAATATAATGAGGATGGAGTTATGGATCTTGTGCACAGCACTTGTCACCAATGTGATCTATCTGCGTACCAAGTTTGAAGGTCACTGTATGCTTCAGACAAAAATCCAATTTGTAAAATAATTATGGGCAATAACTCCGAAAATAATGAAGAAAAATTATGGATCTTATGCACGGCACTTGTCCTTAATGTGATCTATCTGCATATGAAGTTTGAAGTCAATAGCTTTTATATATTGGAAGTTATGCACTGGACAAGATTTTAAACAGAAGCACAGATATAAGGACCAACAGACAAACAGACAAGGTGACTTTCATTTGTAAGGTTAACTTACATTTTACCTACTGACCTAGTTTCTGACCTGACTTGACCCATTTTGTAATTCATCTGAGATATCATCAAGACCAATATTCTGACCAACTTTCCAGAAGTGTTGGACTGAAACTGTGGCCTCTAGTGTGTACACAAGGTTTTTCTATGATTTGACCTTGTGAGTAAGTTTTTTATCAAATGTAACCCATTTTCAAACTTGTCCGAGATATTATCAAAACAAACATTCTGACCAACTTTCGTGAGTATTGGATTGAAAATGTGTCCTCTACACCTTACACAAAGTTTTTCTAGGGTTTTGACCCACTGACCTAGTCTTTGACCCAAAATGACCTATTTTCAAACTTGTATGGGATGTAATCAACACAAACATTCTTACCAACTTACAAGAGTATTGGACTGAAAATGTGGCCTCTAGAGTGTACACAGAGTTTTTTAAGATTTTACCTAGTGACCTAGTTTTTGACCCAATGTGATCCATTTTCAAAATTGTCCAAGATACCATCAAGACAAACATTCTGACCACGTTTCAAGAGTATTGGACTCAAAATATGGCCCCTAGAGCATACACAAGGTAAAAGTTGATGATGCTCAACTGACACAGCATGATCACAAAGCGGGGTCCTGCATGGCTCAGTGGTAGTGTGTAGAATTTGTGATCTGGAGGCCCCGGGTTCCAGCCTCACTGGATCCATTGGGTTTTTCATGGGAATGTCCCTGGGCAAGACACTTCAGAGCCCTAACCTAGTATTGGTGAAACTCAGGAAATACAGGATTATGTCAGCTGTTGCCGTGATATGACTGAAATAATGTTGAAATGGGCGAAAAACACCATTTAATCAATCAACGACCACAAAAGCTTACCTTAAGCATTTCAAATGCTAGTTACTAAAAATTTTTCCACAATGTTTTCAAAGGTCTTCTATCTCTGGGTTGCTTAAACGGGTGTGCAACATTTCATTGAAAACCATGTTCATCGAAAATGATCCCTAGCTCTGACCCTTACCCTAAGCCAGATGAATTGTGGCTCGTATCTTCCTCCCACACAGAGCTTTTCATGAAATAAATTTTGGAATTTGGCAATCTGTATTTTAAAACATAAATGGATTTTGACGGCACAGATTTTCAACAAAATGTCGTGCACCGTGCTTAAAAAGAGGATAGTGTGGTAAAGGGTTAACCACTTCCCACAACAAACTGGCCACAAAGATGACACTCAAAACATTCATGTACAACAAGGATAATCGACAATACTTCAGACAGAAATAATGAATGCATTGTGCCAAAGAAGATATAGCTTTACTTCAACATCCAGAATTTCAACAACCCTCATGGAGAAGTCTTTTTCACCTCTCTTTTCCACAACTTCATCCTCTCTTACAGACAAGTCCATCATTTGAGCCACAATTATTTTTGTGGTCGGCAAATGGCATTCAATTTAGATGAGCCCCTATCTCTTCACAACATGACCAAATTGAAAACTTGCTCAAACTGAAGAATTTGCAGATGATCAATCAACTGTTGCTCCAAAAATGGAATTTGTCTTTGATTGAGGATAAAGCACACTGTGGGAAAAGGGAGACAATGCTTGTTACCAGCATTTTCTCCATTTCCCACAATGGCTTCAGGTACCTCCTGTCTTGAGGTTGTTAGTTGTAGGGATTGTCTGGGAAAGAATTGACAGCAATTTTTTTCCCCACAATGTTTTCAAAAAGCATAATGCTGTCAGCAGAAAAAAGTCATTTTGAATAAGGTATTTTACTGATTTTATTGATACCTGAGATCCAGCACAAAACATGTTCTCTGTGATATCCGACTTTCCTTCATATACTTCTTCACAATCTTCTCTGGACACGTAGGGTAAGTTAACCTCCTGCAAGTTAAATGTGAAAAAAATGTATATGGTCTAACTCTACAACACAAACCAGAATTTTAACAACCTTGAGGAAGAAGGCTTTGAAAACATTGTCGGAAAAAGAAGAAAATGCTAGAAACTAGCAATTTTTCCTTTTTTCCACAATGTTTTTCTATTCTTTAAAAAAAAAATCTTCATTTCAGTAACAAAATATTTTTCTTCTGCATACGGTTTAAAGTTGGACTAGTCTAAAATTTTGCTGTGAGGTAAAGAGTTAAGCAAGGGGACTTCCACAATAGGTTACTTAGGACAAGTGCCTGCTCAACACAGGTAAACCTGGTTTAAGTGAAGTTTAAATTGGAGTTACCTTTCTTAACAGTGTCTCTCAGGTAAACATGTCAATGAACATGAGGACAACCTAAGCATGTACATTGTAGATGTTGATCTAGCCTGTATATGCAAGTAGCAGAAGGAAAAAGAATTGATTAAACAATAAATTTATCGAGACCATTACCCCAAAGCCACATGTGTTAATGATCCTGAAGAGAGTGGTTCTCAGATACATCATCAAAAAAGAGAAAATGCTGGTAATCAGCATTTTCTGCCTTTTCCCACAATGTTTTCTATGCTTTCAAAGAAAAATTCTAACATTCGGGCCATGTCTGATTTTTTGTCTGCAAATGTTTTCAATATTGGACAAGTCTAAAATTTTGTCATGTGTTGAAAACTTAATACAATCTTGTGTCTTTATGAATACTCCAGTTGTTAGCTCGGGAAAAATTGTTTGAAAAGGAGCAATCGCTACTATAAAAATTGTGTTCCTTTTTCTACATGTTCAACATCCTATTTATTATCCAATTTATCCTTTCTGTCAAATGTTAAACTTGTGTGTCATGAAGTAGCAAGTGTTTGTGGTAACACATACAAAGTATTTGTAAATTAATCTACACAAAAGGAAAATACATTGCATTCAGAGAATTTAATCCTTCTGCAGATAAAGGAATTAACAAGAGGGCCATGATGACCCTGTATCGCTCCACTGGCTTATACATACAAACTTTACATACCAAACATTACAATTCTAGGCCGAAAGGTTTCAAACAAGAAGCCTGATAAAGGTTTCTCTATCAAAACTCATGTGAAAATTGTCACCCAAGGGCAAGTCCATTTTTTTCCTATAATTACGATTTCAAGCTATAATTATGAGCTATTACTTGAATCCTGGAAGAGGTCAACAAGATACAGCCCTATACCAAACAATACAGGTCTAGGCCGTATGGTTATATACGAGAAGGTTTTCAAAGTTTCCTTAATAAAGCATGAGAGGCAGGGTTTATTTCAATTCAATGGCTAAATTGTGAACAAATTCAGAAGAAATCCACTAGTTGAAGCTATATGCCAAATTCAGTAGCACTAAGCCTTAGGGTTAGGAACAAGAAGATTTTTAAAAGTTTTCACTATAAAAGCCCATTGTAAAACTTGTGAAAGCACAGGGCGAGTTCTGACTCAAGGGCTATAATTTGAAGAATCTCAGTACAGCCCATTTGGTGAAGCTACATACCAAATTTGCAAGCCCTAGGTCATATTGTTTAGAACCAAAAGATTTTTAACGTTTTCCCTATATAAGTCAGTGGAAAACTTGTGACCCTCGGGGCAGGACCTGTTTTGGCCCCAGTGCTATCGTTTGAAGACTGTTAGTCAAGGTCCATCAGATGAGGCTGCATGCCAGTTTTGGTAGCCCTAGGCCATGTGGTTTAGAACCAGAAGATTTTTAAAGTTTTCCCTACATAAGCCCGTGTAAAACTTGCAACCCCCATGGCAGGGCCAATTTTGGCCCAAGGGCTATTATTTGAAGAATCTTAGTTGAAGTCCATTAGATGAATCGACATGTCAATTTTAGTAGCCCTAGGTCCTATGGTTTAGAACCAGAAGATTTTTAAAGTTTTCCCTATGTAAGCCCATGTAAAACTTGTGAAACCCGGGGCGGGCCAATTTGGGCCCCAGGGCTGTAATTTGAGGAAATTTAGTAGAGGCTCATTAGATGAAGCTACATGCCAAATTTGGTAGCCTTAGGCCTTATGGTTTCCGACAAGAAGATTTTCAAAGATTTTCAAGATTTTTCATTTTTGTTGCCATAGCAACCGGAGTTTTTGCAGGAATCAAATTCTTTCAAAACCTTCTGAAGAGGACCATCGCAGAATCATTTCTGTAAAGTTTGGTAAAAATTGGATGGGTAGTTTCAGAGAAGGTGTTTGAAATAAAAGTTAACACAGGCACATGCACACTAATGGACGCATGACAGACACAGGGCCATGACATAAGCTAGCTGGCCTGTGGCCAGTGGAGCTGAAAATCACAGAACATCCAGTCTCATCTTAACCTTCAAAGCATGTTTCTCGACCACAATTGCCTTTGCAGCTAGAGTGGATCAAATTCAGACTGCAAAACCTTTGAAAATCTTCTTGTCTGCAGTCTGATCTTCGATCTGCACTCTCCACTTTGCTGAATGGCTGTATACAAAATACAATGGAAATCTAAAGAGGACCAAGGCAGGATCCTTTCTGTGAAGTATGGTCAAAATTGTATGGTTCTGCTCTTTCAGAGAACATAAGTATATAATGCAATTATTGACACTAGAATAATGATGGGATATGTCTTCAAAGGGTAACAAAAATGGAAAAGGAGAAAAAAACAGTTACAAGCATTTTTCTCTTTACCTACAATGTTTATGTAAAACCAAAGGACCTTTTTTACCAAGCCTTTAAAACTTTGGCACACAATATCTAGTTTTAATGACCCTGAGGGAGACTTTTGAGAACATTGTGATTAACTCTTTACCACACAACAAAATTTTAGACCAGTCCAAATTGAAAGCATTTGCAGACAACAAATAAAATGGGGCACAAACAACAGTGTCTGTCTTTGAGATTGTTGAAAACATTGTGGGAAAAGAAGAAAATGCTGGTTACCAGCATTTTCTTCTTTTCCCACAATGTTTTCAATAGCCTTCTTTTTCAGGGTTGTTAAAACTCGGGATTGTGTGGTAAAGAGTTAACATCGTCTTTCCCCTTTCCTGCAATGTTTTTTACAGTATGATAGACAAATCTGATGTATAAAGTTACCTTTGATTTGTCATCTGCATATGCTTTTAATTTGGACAAAGCTAAAATTTTGTTGTCTGGTAAAGAGTTTAACATTAATAGCTATTCCTATTGAGTTGGTGTTTGACCTTCAAACTTTTTCAGAATACTACTGCCTTTAGTTCTCATAGCAACCAGAGTTCCAGATAGAGGGAGTGATTTTGATTTCAAAATTGAAAATACTAATAATTCTCCACTCAATCCTATGTTATGGGTACTCATTAGAATCTTTTCATTGAGACGATTCTAATGAGTACCCACAAGATAGGGTTTGGAAGAGAAATAATGGATTTAGAATACCATCACTTCCTCTTATCTGGAGCTCTGGCAACAATTCCTTTTGCAAACAATGTGACAGATGGGAAAACAGATATCCCATTACTAAAGATTTCCTGTATGTCTCTACACTTAAGTTTCCAAAACAAGTTCAATTCTGCATATCAAGTTGAAGAGATTTATCGGAAAAGATTTGTCTAGATCCAATTCTGCATCATAACAAATCCAATCAAGAACTTGATGGTCAAGCAACAATATAAACAATACCTACCATCAGTGCATCTCTGTCCCTTGTTAACTGACGAGCTCCTATCCCACAGCCAGCAACCTTTCCCATGGCGTTGGTTAGTTTGTTCCGTTTTTCCATGAACTTGATTTCATAAAAGTTTGCCCGCTGCAGACAAATTGGCCTGATTAACTTTCCGTACTTGATATTCCTATCGAGCCTGATCAGAGCAATATCATGGTCAAAGTTTTTTTTTTGGTCCTCTAGGTTTCCTTTAAAATCAGGATGGATTATTATCTCTTCAGCATAGCGGACAACATCTGCATTTTTCCCTTTACAGTCAGTACTGCCTATCATAAAATGACAAAAAAAAAAGGTTGAAGCAGACAACAGTAAACAGTTTTTTTTTGTGTAAAAAGGATGAAACAACATTTATCAAGGTTTTGCACATGAATAATTAAAACAAAAGGGCCATTGGTCCTAAAGCGCTCACCTGAGTAAAGTCATCTACAGCTGATAAAGCTGAAGAGATCCTGGTTTTAATGATGTAAAGCACATGAGTGTAAGTGACCTACTTTTTCAACCAATGTGACCCAATTTCCAACTTGTCCAAGATATCATTAGGACAAACATTCTGACCAAGTTTCATGAGCATCAGGCTAAAAATGTGGCCTCTACGTTTTTTTTTAAGATTTGGTCCAGTGACCTACTTTGAGACCAGATGTGATCTTTGGAACTTGTTCAAGATATCATCAAGACAAACTTATATGAGAATCAGGCTGAAATTGTGGCCTTAACGGTGCACACAAGGTTTTTCTAACATTTGGCCCTGTGACCTACTTTTTGACCCAATTTCAAACTTGTCCAAGATATCATCAAAACAATCTTTCTAATCAAGTTTTATGCGTTTCAGGCCAAAATATAATTGTGAAAAACATTCTGACTACGTTTTAAGAGTATCAAGCTAAAAATGAGGTCTCTAGAGTGTACACAAGGTTTACCTAAGATCTGACCCTGTGACCTACTTTTTAATCTGAGATGATCCAATTTCAAACCTGTCTGAGATATCAACAAGATAAGCATTCTGACCAAGTTTTATGAGTATATGGCTGAAAGTGTGGCCTCTATGGTGCACACAAGGTTTTCCCAAGATTTAGCCCTGCAACCTACTTTTTGACCAAACATGACCCAATTTCAACCATGTCAGAGATATTATCAAGACAGACAATCTGACCAAGTATCATGTATCAGGCTAAAAATGTGGCCTCTATGGTGAACACAAGGTTTTTTCAAAGATTTAGCCAAGTGACTTACTTTTTGACCCGACCTGACCCAATTTCAATCTTATCAGAGATATCATCAAGATAAACATTTCAACCAACTTTCATGAGTTTCAGGTTGAAAATGTGTCCTGAAGAGTGCACACAAGGTTTTTCTAAGATTTAGCCCAGTGACCTACTTTTTGACCCAACATGACCCAATTTCAAACTTGTCCAAGATATCATCAAGACAAACCTTTCAACCAACTTCCATGAGTTTCAGGCTGAAAATGTGGCCTCTAGAGTGCACACGATGTTTTCCTAAGATATGGCCCAGTGACCTACTTTTTGACCTGACATGACCCAATTTCAAACTTGTATGAGATATCATAAAGACAAACATTCTGACCAAGTTTCAAGAGTATCAGATGAAAGTGTGGCCTCTAGAGTGCACAGAAGGTTTTTCTAAGATTTAGCCCAGTGACCTACTTTTTGACCCAACATGACCCAAATTCAAGCTTGTCTAAGATTTTATCAAGACAAAGATTCTGACTAAGTTTCATGAATATCGGACTGAAAATGTGGCCTATAGAGTGCACACAAAGTAAATGTTGATGACTACACGACGGACAACACATGACAGACAAAAACCTCACCTTGAGCACTTCATGCTCGGGTGAGCTAAAAAGTGATGCTGAGCCCCAGTAGCCTAGTTGGTATCATACAGGATTTGAGAACAGGAGGTCACCAGTTCAATCCCTGAGGATTGGTGATAGTCATTCAGAAAGGATTCGTTTCTCTCTCACCGCTGATCATTGTCTTGGCAATGGTTATGTGGGAAAGCAGCCAGTAGCTTGGAAAGAATACTGTATTGGGCACTGGTAAAAGAATCGTCAGGAATGCATGGACAGGTGCAATAATGTTGAAAATGGTGTTAAACACCATACAACCAAGCAATCAAAGAAAAGTGACCTAATACTCCCAATAAAGACTTTCACAGAGAAGACAAATGTTGAAAACAAAACATGCATTATGCACAAAAATGGGTAAGTTCAAAGCTTCAGCACAGAGATGTGAAAACTGCATGTTGCATATTTTCAGTATCTGGTGTTCCAGTGTACAACCAGGACAATGGTTTTGCAAAGGGTATAATTAGAAAACAATGCTGTCAAAGGAGAAACTGCTTGTAAGAAACAATACTTTACCACACAATCCTCAGTTTTAACAACCTTTTGGAAGAAGCCTTTTGGAAAAGTTGTGGGAAAAGGAGAAAATGCTGGTAAGCAGCATTTTTTCCTTTTCCCACTACGTTTTCTACCCTCAAAAGGTGAATTTCTATTTTTGAGTCACCATTATTTTGTCTGCAAATGCTTTCAATTTGGCCGTAACTTTTTTGTCAATGTAACATGAAACAAGAGGATCATGATGGCCCTGTATCGCTACACTACCTTTTAGATAAATGTATAATGCCCTTAACACTTTACCACACAATCCCGACTTTTAACGACCCTGAGGATGAAGCCTTTTGAAAACATTGTGGGAAAAGGAGAAAATGCTGGTAACCAGCATTTTCTCCTTTTCCCACAATGTTTTCTACCCTATCAAAGAAAAATTGCACTTTTTGAGCCACATTGAAATTGTTGTCTGCAAATGCTTTCAATTTGGACAAGGCTACAATTTTGTTGTTCGGTAAAGGGTTAACAGGTGTTGACAGAGACATGAATCTTAAGATGTTTGTATGGCAATAAAGTTTCATAGAGAAAATGGCACAAAAACTTGAATACTGAAACCACTCATGTGATAATGCAGTTTGATTATCAAGGGAGGCAAATGGTGACAAACTAAGATATATCTGTCAAGAGTGAACAGGAGTTTTTTCCCATGATCAGTATCAAAATGCCTTCTTGTAGTACCACATAAAAGATTTGAGACCCAAGTCAGGTCCAATTTTAAACCCAGGGCTATAGTTTGAACAATATTGGTAGAGGTCAACAAGATAAAGCTGTGTATCAAATTTGGTGGCCCTAGGTCTAAAGTTTAGAAACAAGAAGATTTTTGAAGTTTTTACTATATACGAGACCAAAAGAGAAATGCAGGGTACATACGAGGGTTGTCTCAGAAGTATGTAGGCTTTTCCCATAACCCCACTATTTATCAATAAATTAATACCAAAGTTTGGTGACATATTATTGGATGTGTCATTGATATATGCTACAAATTTCATCAAAATACAATGATCCAGTAATAAATTACAAAAGAAAAGACACCACTAACTCTACTTGGTGTTAAACCAGTTTAACATAGCTTTGAAAAGTCATCTTAACTCTTTACCAAACAACAAAATTTTAGACTTGTCCGAATTGAAATCATTTGCAGATGACAAACCCAGTGTGACTAAAAAATTGAAATTTGCTTTAAGCAGGGAAGAAAACGTGGGAAAAGGAGAAAATACTGTTTACCAGCATTTTCTTCTTTTCCCACAATGTTTTCACAAGGCCTTCTTCCTTAGGGTCGTTGAAACTCGGAATCATGTGGTAAAGAGTTAAACTTTTTCCACACAGTCACCACCAGTATGTATACATTTTCTATAACGGGCAATACATTTTTTGTACATGGCAATGAGAAAAGTGTTCATCAAAGGAAGGGGAGACACAATCTGTACAGTGTGGTGACATCTTGCACAATGTCAGCATCATTGCCCTTTGGATGAGACACAATCTATGCAGAAGTGAGCAAGAGCTGAACTAGTAAACATGCTCTGGTAAGGGAAATAGTCTCAATTTTGGATGTATGTGGATTTTATCTATCTACTTAACTGAAGTTTGGCAAATTAAATGTCTATCCGTCTGTTCTCTGTGGACTAGCAGCATGCCTTGGCATTTCATAAGAGCACAAAGATCTTTTTCCCGCCAGATTTACACAATTTTGCCCTCATCGGAGGCAAGGACTTTGGTGTATTATAATAAACTTTAATGACTCAGTTTATTTCAAACAAATAATAAAACTGGATGACTCTGTTTATTTCATACATAGACAACAATACATTCATTTTTCATATACATGTATATCAGAAAGATTGTGCGAACCATGGAAAAAGCGCTAATATTCCTCTACATGGAAAAATTTTACGATGACTTTTCAAAGCGACGTCAAAAAGGTCTTGCATTATGTGCCGGGTAGCAGTTAGTTATATTTTTACATTCTTTGTAAATTTCTACTGTATCATTGTTTGTTGGTGAAATTGGAAGCATTTATCAATGATACATCCAATGATATGTCGCCAAATTTTGGTATAATAATGATCATAAATTGCCAAGTTATGGGAAAAGTCTACATACATTTTGGACAACCCTCTTAGACTATGAAAGAAAAATTTTGTTTCTCGGCCTAGAATAATGAAAATCTGTCAGATTTGATATCTCATCCAACATGTACAAGTGGTTAATATTACCCAATCTTAGGCCTTGGGGTTTCAGACGAATAAGATTTTTGAAGATTTTCAATATTTTTCATTTTTTTGGCTATGACAACCGGAGTTTTTACTTGAATCAAATTCTTTGAAGAATTCTGAAGAGGTCTATAGCAGGAACATTTCTCTTAAGTTTCATCAACATTGGATGGGTAGTTTCAGAGAAGATGTTTGAAATAAAGTTAATGCATGCATGCATGCACAGACTCATGGCCATGATATAAGCTCACTGGGGTTTTCCTAAGATTTGTCCTGGTGACCAACTTTTTGACCTGACATGACCCATTTTTAAACTCATCAGAGATTTCACTAAGACAAACATTCTGACTACTTTCATGAATACTGGACTTAAAATTTTGCATCTTTAGTGTATACAAGATTTTTCTAAAAATTTCCAAGTGAACTACTTTTTGACCTCATGACCCATTTTCAAACTCATATCAGATAGCATCAGGACTAACATTATGACCAACTTTTATAAGGACACGACAGAAAATATGGCCTTTAGAATGTAGACAAGGTTACTCTAAGTTTTGTCCCTGTGTCTATCTTTAGAGGCAATTTATGTAACTCATTTTCAAACTGATCTTACCTTATCACCAAGACACAGATACTGACAAATTTTACTGATTATTGGAAAGAAAATGTGACCTCTGAGTAGGAACACAAGTTTTTTCCTAAGATGTCTCCGAGTGACCTATTTTTTGGCTCAACATGACCAATTTTCTGATTGTTCTAAGGTATTATTATGACTGACATTCTGACAAAGTTAGATGAGTTTTTGACAAAAATCCGACGAAAATTTATCTGACGAAAAATGTGGTATCTAGAGCAAACACATGGTTTTACTTTATGCTTTGCTCTTGTGTGCCTTGATTAACCCTTTACCAAACAATCCTGGGTTTTCACGACCCTGAGAAAGAAGCCTTTTGAAAACATTGTAGGAAAAGGAGAAAATTCTGGTAACCAGCATGTTCTCCTTTTCCCACAATGTTTTCTACCCTTCCCAAAACAAATTTCAATTTTTTAGGCACATTTATTTTGTCTTCTGCAAATGCTTTCAATCTGGACGAATCTAACATTTTGTTGTTTGGTAAAGAGTTAACAAAAATTTCCATCTAAAAAATGTGCCTTTAAAATGCCAACTATATATCAGTCATGCTCTGTAAGAAAGGGGTTTAATACATCTGCAAAAAATATCAATTCAAGTCTAAAATTTTGCCATCTGGTAGAGAATAAATAAAAACCCTACCAAAGATAAGTTTCACATTTTCGAGCTGTTCAAATGCATTAGTGATGCAGTGAGCTGCTGTCAGTATGTAGGATTGTGAAATCACTGACGCTCCACAAAATGGTTTATCTTTTTTCTACAAAAATAAAAAACGGAATATAAAAAACATTGTATGTAAATAAATGTAAACATGAATTTTTTTTATTTCATGAAAAACTGAATATGTGTACTTGTGTTAATACACTGATCAGTCTCATAAAAAAAGAACAACAAAGGCAGACACCTCATTGGCTAGATTTTCAGCAGGTGTTTAAATTGTAATAACAGGTAAATGTATTTGGTCTAAACTGTATTGTTTAGTTACTTTTAGTGTTAGTTTTACAAGGAAAAATGAATTTTCCCTACAATCCTACAATTCATAAAATTACACGTAGATTTTAATTGGAAGTGATTGATAAGTGGCATAACAGGTATAAATACTTACAATGTCAAGCATGGTGACATGCCATGGGTTTTCTCCAGGTCGTGATTCTTCGCCTTGCGAAATATATCCTTTCAGTCTGGCCTCGTCATAAATGGACATTCCACAGTCTGACAAAGAGATGAAACCCAGTAATTTATACAGACAAGACCAGCACCATGAAATACCGCACTGAAAGTGTTGTGCCAAAAGGATAAATGTTTGTCAAAAGCAATTTACGAACAACATGTTCTTCCAAGAAATAGTAAGGCTCAATGTTGATTTAAGACTTAATGCAAGCATTTTCTGCTTTTCCCAAAACATTTCCAAAAGCCTTAGTCTTAGTCCTAGGACCCATAAAAAATCACAAAATTAATAAAGGTGAAATGGGTTTATTCAGATTTTTATAATCACTACAAAATGTCAAAATAAGTTATAATTGCATTAAGTAAGGATAAAGTTTGCAAACGATAAGACGAAAAGTGTTAAAAAAAAATTCTGCCAAGCCCCAGTAGCTCAGTAGGTAGCCTACAGGACTTGAGAACAGGTGGAACAGGAGGTCGCTGGTTCAGTCCCCGGCTCTGCCAATTTCTTTGTGAGGATTGATAACAGTCATTGCAACAGGATTCATTCCTCTCTCACCACTGACCATTGGTTCGACGAAAGTTAAATGGGAAAGCAGCCAGTGGCTTTGAAAGAATATTGTGCTGTGTACTGGTAAAATAAACTCCAGGAAAGCATGGATAGGTGCACTGCCTGCTGCATATAACTGAAATGATGTTGAAAACAGCATTAAACACTATACAATCAATCAATCAATCAATCAATCAATCAATCAACCAATCAATCATTAAAAAAAAAAAATTCAAAGATATTTCTTAGAGTTATGTGTAGCCTCTGTGGGTATGTTTGGATTTTGCAGTAGAAATTTTCTCGTGGAAATGTCACATGATCAATAAGACACACTGATTATGAGTCATCATATTTATATAGGTTTAGCAATGTCTCATAAAAGTATAATGAGTGCCTAATCGTAAATCATCTTGTTCTTTGAACATCAAACTTGCACTTTTTAGTAAGTGTCTTTTTATTTACACTTGCAAAGAAAATATATTTAGTAGTATCTATCATTTTCTTTCAAGGCACTTTTATTCCCAGCAATAGATCTAACTATACCCATTTAACCCTTTACCAAACAACAAAAGCTTAGTCTTGCCCAAATTGGAAGCATTTGCAGACGACAAAATGACTGTGACTCAAAAATTGAAATTTGTGTTTGGAAGGGTAGAAAACATTGTGGGAAAAGGAGAAAATGCTGGTTACCAGCATTTTCTCCTTTTCCCACAATGTTTTCAAAAGGCTTCTTTTCTAGGGTTGTTAAAAGTCAGGATTGTGTGGTAAAGAGTTAAAGCTAAAACTCCTAATACTTACAGTTATTAATTGTTTCAATATTAGTCACTGATAGTTTTGCATGTCGACTTGTTGGGCAATTATTAATGTCTACAGCTGTACAAGTATACATCCCACTGTCAGATTCTTCCACAGGATGTATCTTCAAATAGCTTGTATCCTCTAGAATCTAAAAATGTCACTGCAGATACTGAATGTGTTGTCATCGCCTGGTGTAGCAAGCTTTTGAAAACACTGTGAACTAGAAATGTCACAAAGCGGACAAATACCCCCCCACCAGCACCTTGTCACTAAAGCAGCACAATCAGAGAACGGAAATGATTTTCAAAATAAAAATAACCCTGACCTTTGACCCATGTGACACGAGAACAATAGGGCACCTCCTTGGGTCATGAGCAACATTTGTATAAAGTTTCAGGGTCCTATGTCACACGGCTTTTGCATTAGAGCACGGAAACAAAAAAGTCTACAGACAGACAGACTGATGGACAGACAGACAGACAGACACGGTGAAACCAGTACATCCCAGTCTACTCTGTAGGTGGGGGTATAAAAAAGGAGAAACCAGGATCTAAGTTCACCTCCAGAATGCTTCCTCCCAATTCAAAGACAAAATTTATCATTTTAACTACTGGTATATTCAATTTTTTAAGAATAAATGCGTTCAATATCGACAAATAAGTCAAAATGTTGTACAATATGGCCATGATGGCCTTGAATTGCCAACCTGAATTCTAGAACTTTCATTAGTGTTGGGCTGAAGATGTGCCCTCTAGAGTGTAAACAAGGTTTTTCTTAGATTTGTCCCAGTGACCTACTTTTTGACTGGACATGACTATTTTCAAAGTGGGTCAATGATATCATCAAGACAAATATACAGAACAAATTTCATGTTAACCCTTTACCAAACAACCCCGACTTTTGAAAACATTGCGGGAAAAGAAGAAAATGCTGGTAATCAGCATTTTCTTCTTTTCCCACAATGTTTTCTACCCTTTGAAAGACAAATTTTATGTTTTGGATGACATTAAAAATGCCATCTGCAAATGCTTTCAATTTGAACCAGTCTGAATTTTTGTTGTGTGGTAAAGAGTTAACTGAACTGAAAATGTTTTCTCTAGCATGTACACAGTCATGTATTCCTAACATTTGACCAAGTGACCTACTTTTTGACCTAACATGACCCACTTTTAAAACTTCTTTGAGATATCTTGAAAACAAACATTCTGACCAATTTTCATGGTTACTGGACTGAAGTGTGGCCCCTAGAATGAGATGTAGGTTTATACAGAGATCTGTCCCAGTGACCTCTTTTTGGTCCTGATGTGAACCATTTTCAAACTCCTCCAAGATATCTTCAAGATAAAGACTCTGACATGAAAATGAGGCCTCTAGGTGGTATACAAGGTTTTTCACCGATTTGACCTGATGACCTACTTTTTTATTACATTGTGGTCTGTCTTCTATCTCACCCAAGGGACATCAAGTCAAACATTCTGACCAGCTTCCATGAGTATTGGACTAAAAATGGGGTATGGTGTACATTTTTTTTTTTAATGAATTCACCCAGTGACTTCCCTTTTGACCTGATGCGAAGAATTTCAAAACTCCTCCAGGATATCCTAAAACATACATTCTTACTAATTTTCATGAGAATTTAACTGAATATGTAGCCTCTAAAGTGCAAAATAGGTTTTTTAAAGATTTGTTTACATGACATTTTTATAAACCTCAAATGACAAATTTTCAAACTTTTCTGAGAAATCAACATGAAAAACATTCTGTCCAACTTTCACGAGTAATTGGACTGAAAATGTGGCCTCTAGAGTGTATATAAGATTTTTAATTTTTGACCCAATGACCTAGTATTTGACCGGACATGACTCATTTTCAAACTCATACAAGATATCATCAAGACAAACATTCTGACAAACTTTCATAAGTATTGGAATGCAACGTAGAATGTGAATGTAGATTTTTTGAGGAATGGACTCAGTGACATGCTTTTTGACCCATTTCCAAGATATCATCAGTACAAACATTCTGACTAACTTTTAGTAGTATTGGACAGAATATGTAGCTTTGAGATTGTATATAAGGTTTTTCTGATCTGACCCGGTGACCTACCGGTACTTTTTCACCTAACAAGACCCTTTTTTGAAATCTCCTGAGATATCATTGAGACAAACATTCTGACCAACTTTCGTGAGTAATGGACTGAAAATGTGGCTTCGAGAGCATACATGAAGTTAAAAGACCTGACCCAATGACCTTTCACGTCTAACATAACATTTCCACAAGACCTATTTTGATAAATGCTCAAAATATCTTCAAGACAAACATTGGGACTCGCATTCCTGAGTACTGATCCAAAATTGTGGCCTCTAGATGTTAGACAAGGTTTTTCTAAAACTTGTCCAAATGTCGTACTTTTTCACCTGAAATAATCTATTTTCACATTCCTTCAAGATATCCTCAAGACAAACATTCTGACCAACTTTCATGAGTATTGGACTGAAAATGTGGCCTCTAGAGAGTACACAGTGTTTTCTAAACACATGTCCAAGTGGCCTACATTTAGATCTGATGTGACCGATTTTCAAACTCATCCAAGATATTTGCCACACAAACACTCTGACCAACTTTCCTGAGTTGTGGACTGAAAATGTGGCTTTTAGGTGGTTGATCAAAAATGACCTATCTTCAAACTTGTCCAGGAAACATTTAGACAAATATCCTTACTTTCACATTCCCCCTAAGATATCTTCAAAGAAACACCCTAACCAGTTTTCATGAGTATTGAACTGAAGCATGTGAGAATAGAAGTCAGTGACTTCAAAAGAAAGTTGTGGCGGTACTGGTGTGAGAAAGCCAAGAAACACATGCATCGGTGCATTGACCGCCGTGATATGACCTAAGATGTTAAAAGCTTGTTAAACTCCAGTACAACAAACAAAATTGAACTGAAAATGTGGTGTTGTAGTGCAAATTAAGTTTTTCAAGATTTGTCCCTGTGACCTACTTATAAAAATATAAAAATGACATGACCTGTTTTCAGTCATCCAAGATATCATCAGTACAAATATTCTGGCCAGCTATCATGAGTATTGGATTGAAAATGTTGCCATTGGAGTGTACAAAAGGTCATTCAAAGATATCAGTATGACCCAGTAATTAACATTTACTTTTGGACCTACTATGACCCATTTTCAAACTTGTCCATGATATTATAAAGACAAACATTAAGATTAATCCTCAAAAGTATCTGACTGAAAATGTGGCCTCCAGAGCGTACATATTTTTTCAAACATTTGTCTCAGTGACCTACTTTTTGATCAGACATTACACATTTTTCAAGTTGACAGAGACATTATCAAGACAGGCATTCTGACCAACTTTCATGAGTAGATTGTACAAGAAGTTTTTCAAAGATTTGAACTTGTCAAAGACATGATCAAGACAGGCATTCTAACCAACTTACATGTGTATTGGACTGAAAATGTGGCCTCTAGACGTACAAAAGTTTTTACAAAAATTTGAGCCAGTGACCTACTTTTTTATCAGATGTGATCTATCTTAAAATTCGTCCCAGATATCATAATGACACACATTCTCACAGACTTTCATTGTCCGAGGTATCATCAAGGCGATCATTCTGAGCAAATATCATGAGAATCTGACTAAATATATGGCCTCTAGAGTGCAAATGATGTTTCTCTAAGATCTGAGGCAGTGGCCTACTTTTTGACCAGGCATGTTTCAATTTCAACCTTGTACAAGACATCAAGACAAACATTCTGATAAGTTTTCTTGAGTACCTGACTGAAAATGTGGCCTCTAGAGTGCACACAATGTTTCTCTAGGATTTTACCTACTTTTTGGCCTGACATGACCCAATATCATGCTTGTATAAGGTATTATCAAGACAAACATAAATAATTTTCAAGAGTATTGGACTAAAAATGTGGCCCCTAGAGTACGCACATAGTTTTTCTAAGATTTGTCCCATTGACCTACTTTTAGAGCAGATGTGACCCAATTTTAAGCTTGTCCAACATATTATAAACAAGAGGACCATGATGGTCCTATATCGCTCACCTGAGTACTAAGCAGTACAGGTTAACAGTGAAGATAAATACCAAATACTGAAGTTCAAGGCCAAATGATTATGAAGGAGAGACAACTCACAACTTTAACAGAGGTCTAGGCCTTTGGTTACCCAGAAAATTTTCTTATAATTGCACGAAAGATACCTAAGTACAAACGTCTAAACCCCGCGGCTGGACCTGTAATGATCCCAGGGGCATCTTGTGGGCAAAATTTCTTGAGGTCCACAAGGTGATGCTTCATGCAAAGTATCATAGCTCTAGGCATTTTGGGTTTAAAACATAAAGATTTTTCTGTTTGCATTATATATACATGTAGATGCTACAGAGTAAACCAAGTCAAATACAGCAACTCTAATTGAAGGGCAAATAACTCATGTTGTTTGGATCTAATAAGACCCATAATCAAAACCCATCCAAGATCTTATGGTCATATAAATTTTTACCAAGTTTGGTACTGATTGGTATATATTTGTAGATGCTAGAGTGTAAACAAAGTCAAATATGGAAATGTTGTCCAATTCAAGGGCAAATAACTCTGGATGTTCTGGTTCAATTTGACCCATAACTGAACTCTTCCGAGACCTTATGGGAATATATATTTTGACCAAGTTTGGTACTGATTGGTAAATATTTGCAGATGCAAAAGTGTAAACAAAGTCAAATATGGCAAATTTTCTAATTCAAGGGCAGACAACTCAGACAGTTTTGGTCCGATTAGATCCATAATTGAACTAATCTGACATCTTATGATCACACACACTTTGACAATGTTTGGTGCTGATTGAGTAATATTTGTAGATGCTAGAGTGTAAACAAAGTCAGATTCAGTAATTTTTGCAAATTCAAGGGCAAATAACTCCTGATGTTCTGATTGGATTTGATCCAAAATCGAACTCATCCGAGACCTTATGGGCATGTACATTATGGCCAAGTTTGGTACTGATTGGTCAATATTTGTAGATGCTAGAGTGTAAACAAGAAGATTTTTAAAGATTTCCCTCTTTATCTCTATGTGAAATCCGAGAACCCACAACATAGGGCCAATTTCAACAACAGTGCCATAATTTGAAGTATTTTGGTAGAGGGCTATTAGATGATGCTACATGCCAAATATGAAAGCTCTAGCCCTTACGGTTTGGGACAAGAAGATTTTTAAAGTTTTTTCTCTCGGTTGCCATGGCAACCAGAGTTCTTCATGGAATTCAAATCTTTGAAGTATTCTGAAAGTGCATCACCTAAGGATCATTTCTGTGAAGTTTCAGTGAAATCTGTTGGGCAGTTTCAGAGGAGGAGATTTTTTAAGTAATTGTTCACGGACGGACAGACACACAGACGGACGCCGGTCAACGATCGATCACAATAGCTCACCCTGAGCACTATGTGCTCAGGTGATCTTAAAAAGCTAAACTAATGATATTGGCAGACTATCATAAGGAACACATGTATGAAGTTTCACAAATTTTTGTCCAGGATTTCGAGTTGAAGATACATGTATATTGATCCTTAACAGAAATATACATGAAGCCCTTTTTTCCTATGAGACAGTATTTGATATCAAAAAGGAAAAAAAAAAAAAACAATAAATATCAGCAGACATCATTAGGAACACCTGCATGAATTTCTATTAATTTTTGTCAAGGATTTTAGAAGATATCTGTCCTGAAAGATGGACAAACAGATGGTCATTGGTCCATGACGAAATTAAACATTTAGCCCCCTTTTTTCATGACATGGTGTTTCATGAAATAAAAACAAATAACTATTGTCTGTGGCTTGCAATAAACAATAAGAAGATGAAGTTTCATGACATTTTGTCCTTAGTTAAAGAGATATTGGTCCACAATGAAAATATACGTCAAGCCCCCTTTTTCCATGACACAGCAATAACTGGTCCTATTAGACCTACAATCAAACTCATTCGAGATCTTATGGTCATATATATTTAGACCAAGTTTGGTGCTGATTGGTTATTATTTGTAGATGCTAGAGTGTAAACAAAGTCAAATATAGCAATTTTTTTAATTCAAGGGCAAATAACTCCAGTCGTTCTGGTCCGATTACACCCATAATCGAACTCATCCCAGATCTTATGGTCATATACATTTTGACCAAGTTTGGTGCTGATTGGTTAATATTTGTAGATGCTAGAGTGTAAACAAAGTCAAACATAGCAATTTTTCTAATTCAAGGGCAAATAACTCCAGTCGTTCTGGTCTGATTACACCCATAATCGAACTCATTGCAGATCTTATGGTCATATACATTTTGACCAAGTTTGGTGCTGATTGGTTATTATTTGTAGATGCTAGAGTGTAAACAAAGTCAAACATAGCAATTTTTTTAATTCAAGGGCAAATAACTCCAGTCATCCTGGTCCGATTACACCCATAATCAAACTCATCCCAGATCTTATGGTCATATACATTTTGACCAAGTTTGGTGCTGATTGGTTAATATTTGTAGATGCTAGAGCGTAAACAAAAAAATGTGGACGGACGGATGACGGACGGACGACGGACAGACGGACGGACGGACGACGGACGCCGACGGACGGTGAGTGATCACAATAGCTCATCCTGAGCACTTTGTGCTCAGGTGAGCTAATAAAAATATTCGGACCAGTTCCCATAAGCACCCAAATGAAAATTTGGCCTTTAGAATATTGATTGTACAATGTTTTAACGCTATTTTCAACATTTATCCAGTCATATCGCGGCAGCCAGTGCACCCATCCATGCTTTCCTGGAGATTCTTTTACCAGTACTTCGCACAATATTCTTTCCAAGCCATTGGCTGCTTTCCCACTTAACCATCATCGAAACAATGGTCAGCCGTGAGAGAGGAATGAATCCTGCCTCAATGACTAACATGAGTCCTCGGAAAGAAATCAGCCAAGCCAGGGATTGAATCAGTGATCCCTGTCCTTAAATCCTGTATACTACCGAACCGCTACCACGGCCTGGGTGGCCTTTAGGGTACACACAAGGTATTTCTAGGAATTATTCCAGTGACCTTCTTTTATATCTAAAGTAACCTAATTTGTATCTCATCACAGATATTATCAAGACAAATATTCTCACAAATCACTATTTTAGAATACAATCCTGAATTCTAATGACCCTGAGAAAGAAGCCTTTTGAAAACATTGTGGGAAAAGGAGAAAATGCTGGTAACCAGCATTTTCTCCTTTTCCCACAATGTTTTCTACCCTTCCCAGAACAAACTTCAATTTTCCAATCACATTTATTTTGTCGTCTGCTAATGCTTTCAATTTGGACCAGTCTAAATTTATGTCGTTTGGTAAAGAGTTAACTGGTGGGACTTTTTCTTTGAGAGGGGAATAAAAGCAGATAATACTTGTTTTCAGCATTTTCTCCTTATCCCAAAACCCAGCAGTTCTCCCTTTCCATATTTTTTTTTCATTATGAATTTCTCGTATGGATATAAAATCACTGAAAGGCTTGGTAAAATGGGTCAATAAACTTACAGAGAAGGTTGGAAGGTTGTCAATATCCAGTTCAAGACCATCTTTTTTCCAAAATACTTTCTTGGCATTAGCAACAGTGCAAGAAAATATAGCTGGACCCCCAACATTCACCGTTATATCACTTGGCTTTACTTCGAAATCTGATTAAAAAAAAAATACTATCAACATTTGCTTGAGGAAAAAACATGCAGGCAGGTGTCAATGCTAGGCTGCAAACAGTGAAAATTCCACATTGAAAAAGGGGCATAACTAAAGTAAAAATGTTTTCACTCTTTTCCACATAGTCCCAACTTTTAATGACCCTGAGAAAGAAAGGTTTTGAAAATATTGTTGGAAAAGGATTTATCATTTGCTGATGATAAATTAAATGTGGCTCAAATAATGGAATTTGTCTTTGATGGCATTTTCTCCTGCATCAAAAAGCTTCTTCCCTAGGATTGTTAAAACTCAGGATTGTGTGGTAATTGGGTTAAACAAGATCAGTGGCAGATGACTTTGAAAAACATCCTTTTGAAATAAAAATAACCAGAGACCGAGAGTAAATAACCTTTCATACATGAATGCATTTGAAAACATTGTTAAAAAAGGAGAATGTGCTCATTATGAGCTGCATCTCCTTTTACAAGTGTTTTCAAAAATGGTCTGGGTCTCTATTCACTAACCATTCTTAAGAACATTCTTGATCTTATTCTTCAAGATTTTCTAGATTTGAAAGTAACACAACTTCTTATTGGCTAAACCATGTGGTTTAGCCAATCAGAAGTTGTGTTACTTTCAATTTAGAAAATTCTGGAATATAAGACAAAGAACATTCTTAAGATGTTGATGAATACAGGCCCTGATGCTAAACTAAAGCATTCAATGCTATATAGTCCAACAGAAAAACCCAGAGCATATTCACCAACTTGTCTAGAAACTGTTGTAATTCCAAATTCCAAGGTTAGCCATCTGACCGAATATCTAAGCCAATAAGAATGAATCAGAATTTTTACTCTTCACCAAATGACAAAATTCTAGACTGGTCCAAATTGAAAGCATTTGCAGACGACATAATAAATGTGATAGAAATAATGGAATTTATATGTGAAAGGTTAGAAAACATTGTGGGAAAAGGAGAAAATGCTGGTTACCAGCATTTTCTCCTTTTCCCACAATGTTTTCAAAAGGCTTCTTCCTCAAGGTCATTAAAACTCGGAATTGTGAGGTAAAGAGTTAAAGTAAAGTAAATAACAGTAAATTATTATTTAGTAGAATGATTGGGAACTTTTGCTTGTGTCTGGTTCTACTTACGAGAGCTTAGACAGTTTCTCTGTCAGAAACCCAAGAAATACATGAGGAATGGTTTAATTTTTGCACCCATTTCTATGCAATTGTCACTTTTTATGCCACTACAATAAAACCCTTTGGAACATATTGTGGACAAAAAGGGAGCAATTGTTTGAAAAGAATCTTTATGTTCTCTGTACTGTTTGTTCTTTGTGTAACTTCTCATTGTTCTAGATAGGTCTAAAATCCCAGCTCCGCAAAAATTTCTTTCTGAGGACCACTGGTAGTCATTACAATGAGATTCATCCCTCTCTAGCTGCTAGTCATTGTTTGGATGGTGGGAAAGCAGCCATGCATTGCCTTGGGAAGAATATTGTTCATAGTACTGTGAAAAAAAACCTCCATGAAAGCATGGAAAGGTGCACTGGCTGATGCGATATAACTGAAATAATATTGAAAACAGTGTTTAACCCTTTACCACACAATCCCGACTTTTAACGACCCTAAAAAAGAAGCCAATTTCAAAACATTGTGGGAAATTCTGATAACCAGCATTTTTTCCTTTTCCCACCATGTTTTCTACCCTATCAGAGAAAAATCTTATCATTTGAGTCACACTGAAATTGTCGTCTGCAAATGCTTTCAAATTGGATGGGTCTAAAATTTTGTCGTTTGATAAAGAGTTAAACAAATATGTAAAAAAGGTCTAAAATCAGTGGAGTGCTGGGTTAAACAGACTTTGAAGTTGGTTGACAATCACATTCCTAGGACCTACCTGACAAGCAGGTCTCCACAAGTTTATATTCAAAGTATATCTCAGCCTTGGTACCCCCAACAGTGACTGCGCATGTATACAAGCCTTCCATTTCCTCATCAAAATTATCAATCTGCAAGCAAAGATGATCTTATAAAGCCTTAACCCTTTACCACACAATCCAGACTTTTACTGACCCTGAGAAATAAGCCTTTTGAAAACATTGTGGGAAAAAGAGAAGATGCTGGTAACCAGCATTTTCTCCTTTTCCCACAATGTTTTCTACCCTATCCAATCCATAAATCACCATCTAAGCTACATTTGTCTTCTGCAAATGCTTTCAATTTGGTCCAGTCTAAAATTTTGTCGTTAGGTAAAGAGTTAAACAAATGGTAGAACTTTAAACTTGTTCAATTAGAAAGCATCGGCAGATGACAGATTCAACATGGCTCATTTGGGACTGTGTCTGAAACAGTGGACAACATTGTGGGAGAAGGAGAAACTGCTGGTTACTAGCATTTTCTTTTTTCCCTCATTGTTTTCAAGTTTTTTTTTTCTTCCGGATTTTTGAAGCAGGGAGTGATTTGGTAAATTGGCTATTGGCTGTAAAGCCACCTGAGTAAAGTCATATACGATTGATATAGTTAAAGAAATGCTGGTTGTGATGATGTAAAACACATGAGTGTTTTGACCAGTTTTCATCATTGTTAATTGTCTGGTAAAGAGTTAACATGAGATACAGTGAAAGTAGATCGTTCTTCTCCATATTGGATTTGTTCACGACAGTCAGATTCTGGGGTCCTACATGGCTTAATTGTAAAGGAATTGGGTTAGTAATCTTGTCCTAGATTTGATCCTTACCTGAGACAATGGGCGTGCCTTGGTAGTCTGTGCATTCCGATCATGACATGCACTGTTGTCTACAAAAACAACTGAAGATGGTTCAGCTCTTCACGACCAACATGAACTAAGTAAGGATTCTCCCCTAGCCACAATTTTTTTTCAAAAGTGTTCAGCTTCATGACTTAAGGTGGCAATGACTATGTGTACATAATAAGATCTCTGCAAAGCAGGGCAACGCACCAAACGAGGCTATCAGGAAAATTTGACCTTTGGACCCTGCCCCTCCCTGCTGTCTTCTTGACCATGGAGCCTGGCACCGAAAGCCTCTGCACAAATTCTCACCAAGGTGCACCCATGTATGAAATATTTTCAAACTCAAACCATGGGTTCAAGAGATATAGAGTGGACAGGATTAAAGAGCATGACTGTGACCTTTGATACCCCTTCCCCATCTGTGACCTTGGAGTCAGGTGCTGAAACCTCCGCTCTGAATATTGTCTCATCAAGGTACACACATCAGTGAAATATTTTCAAAATCAGACAAGGGGTTTAATATTGAGCAGACAACAATGTGCTGGCATACAAGTGGGCATAAATGTCTCTTAGGGCATATAATTATCAGATAAATTTTATCAAGAAGATCAAGTCACCTGCAAGTAGCCAGCAGTCAGTATTCCAAAACCATTTGATGCACTGTATTCAGAAATCTGTTCACCATCAAAAGTCCTGAAATATATTTCTAATTATGGTAATCCTTTACCAAATGATTCTCTTTTTACATCACCATGATAAAAACAGCTTTAGAAAACATCAATGGTAAAACAGAAAATGCTATTAACTAGTTTCTACTTTTCCAACCTGTTTTCACCTCTTAACTCTTTACCACACGACAAAATTTTAGACTGGTCCAAACTGAAACCATCTGCAGACGACAAAATAAATGTGATTGAAAAATTGAAATTTGTTTTGGGAAGGGTAGGAAACATGGTGGGAAAAGGAGAAAATGCTGGTTACCAGCATTTTCTCCTTTTCCCACTATGTTTTCAAGAGGCTTTTTTTTTAGGGTCGTTAAAAGTCTGGATTGTGTGGTAAAGGATTAACAGACACTTGCCATCATTTTTGCCAAATTTCATTTGTTGTCAGCCAAAAGAAATAAAAATCGTGTTGCTTGGTAAACAAGAGCACTGCTTGATTTTCAGGGAAAATTCTAAGTTGAGAAAGGGGCATTATTGTGTGTAAAAAAATACTTTGATGGTTACCTGCCTCTGTTGTATAAGCTCCCCTTTTCATAGTTTACAACTTGTCCAAATTTTCAGTAAATATCTTCAGTAATAAAAAGAGATATTACAAAATGTCAAAATTTTTGCATAACAATGACGCAGACAACAACGATGCTAGGGCTACAACAATAACTCGTCTTTTACTTTGAAAACAGCCATGCTTAAAATCTAAAGCGTGGGCTTATCATTAAAGTTTAAAAACTCCAGCCCATTACTGCATATTAAGGGTAACAGAAGAAATGTCTGTGACAGGAAAGTGTGCCTAATCTCACTTTATATTCAATACAATTCAGGAAAAGTACATTTAATTTCTATAAATATTTCTCCTTTGTACCACTTATTACAAATTCACAAATGCATAAATGGGTTTAACTCTTTACAAGATTTCTAATGTTAGACTCTTTCATATTGAGAGCATCTGCAGACAATAAAGAAAGCATGGCTGTAATGATCATTTTTTTTCTTTCAGAGGGAAAAAAATCAAACGCTCCTTTTTCCGCATTCCTATCAAAAGCCTTTTCCTAAAAGGTCCTAAGAACATGGGTTTGTTCGGTATAGGGCTAAAAGAATCAATTCTACGCATTCAATGGTCTACTTCATACCAGTTTTCTCCAAAAGAAATCAAGCATTTCTCAAATGACTTGATTTGTCAAACTTACAAAAAATTGTGGGAATTTGAGAAATTACAGTCTTCCAGCATTTCCCACAGTGTTTTTAAAGTCCTTTTATAGGATTGTTTGGAAAATGGCTACATAAGTAATCACGCAGTGTATACTGAATATCAATCTGCATCCTCTATGCATACTGATTTTGATCTGCATGTATATCATTTGGAAAAGCAACATAAACTGGGCTTGGGAATCCCATGTTAACTCTTTACCAAACGACAGTATTTTGAAGTCAACCAGCTATAAAGCATTTGCAGATGACAGATCAAATATAGCTTAAATGATTATTTCTGTATTTGATATGGTAGAAAACAGTGTGGGAAAAAGGAATCCAAGCATTTTCCCCTTTTCCCAAAATGTTTTCTACTCCACCAAAGACAAATCCAATCATTTGAGACACTGTTAATTTGTATTCTGCAAATGCTTTCAATTTGGACCAGTTAATTGTTTTGTTTCTGGTAAAGACTGAAAACAACATACCAAACATAGTCAACAATTTGATCACTGTCTACTAGACATTTTTCTGTCACCACTTCTCCTCTTGTCAAGACTCGATTTTCTGGCGTTCTCTTAAAGTATATGACACCTGCATCGCCCTGAAACAAGAAACGTATTCACTTAGTTCTCTATTATGCTTCCCAACCCTCCTGATTTCATCGGGAGTCTTCTGATTCAAGGCAAAAAACCTGATCACCCCAACAGACAATTAAAAAACCCGTTTTGAAAAAAATCTGGTATAAGGGTAAAAAGGGTGTGATAAACTTGTTTATCTTGTTTTCGTTATTTATGCTGACCAAATGAAGGGGTAACCCAATAAACTTTGTTTTATCAAGCAGTTGTGTATTCCTATGCGCTATAAGGTTAATAATGATAGACTTGTGCCATAATTTCAAACGTTTAAAAACAAAAGGGCCAATGTTAACTGTGAATGAGCATTGAAAAACAAAACTTTTCAAAACCATCTGTTTGTACCTTCATCTTTTGTAATATTCCTTTGAATTTTTTTTTTTACATTTTGTATCCTCCTTGGTATGCTGGAATAAAAGTTCCTGATGCAGGCCTACTCAATAGGAATGTTTGTGCAGACATCCTGAATGGCTTTCTCAAGCTTATTGCGCGTATCAATGATTTCAGGCTTATTTTTCAGTTGTCTTTTAAGTTCATGCCATAAGTTTTAAATAATATTCAAGTCCAAACTTTGAGCCGGCCAGATCATCAAAATGAACCTCAGGGTGGATCTTGTAGTGAGATAACATGGTAACCAATCTTTGCCTACTTTTTCTCCAAATAAAAACCTTGTTGTTGGTTGCAATATATCCTTCGCAATACAATATCCTTTGAGCAGTCCGTATAAAAAACTGTAGAGTTCCTGTTTCCTGTAGAGTTTCCTGTTTTGTTTTACAATTCGTAATGTTCAATGTCCAACTATCATGTTCACTTATTTTTGCCCCTGCGCCACTTCTTTGTAAATTTTCAACACAATTTCGTACACAATATCTGTTCATAATCCCATTAATTGTAGTCCGTGGTATGTCCAGTCTGAGATATATTTCTGATTGTCCAATACACGAATAATATAATGATACGATGGCTGTTTCTGTGTCAGGGGCAAGTTCTTTCCTTCTCCCTACCCTGTCTGTTTACAACATTTCTGTGAGTGATTACATAGTATTCAGAGAAAATTACGTCATGTGATGTCACATAGGAAAAAATCATTGAATACTAAAAGGGATATAACCCGTATATTTTCCTTCTCTTTGGGCTTTATCTATTTGCTGCACTTATTTTTAATGTCACCATAACTGGAGCCGTTTGGATGTTCACCCATACAAAATACATGGCACAAGACTGCACTAACATTGCATTAACAGTCCACATACATAGCAAAACTCAACATATTTAGAAATAAAAACATTGATATTACATTAGAAATTGTGAAAATTACTTATTTTTGATGATATATGGGTATGCTAGTCAGACATGATAGGAACTATTGCTGCCCTCAGATCACTAGAATAAGTGCGTACTTAGGCTGCTTGAACATTGGGGAAGTAGGGGACCCATTGTGAACAAATCAAATAATTTAAAATAATAAGAAGTAGAAAGGTGCTTTTCCTTTAGAAAACAGGATAAATCGAATATATAGTTGATGCCGCGATAGATAAAGTTTATCCAGCTCGGCCTGAAAACTGAGAAGGGCTCACCAAAGCTCACTCTCTCAGTTTTCTAAGCCCAACGGGATAAACTTTATCCATCTCGACAAAGCCATATATTCTCTGTACCCAAGGTACATAAGTGTATGTACATCCAAAGTTGACAAATAGTAGACACACATGCTGTTGTTGCTTATAAATAAAATTCAAGATACTGAGGTTTATCGATCAAAGATTGTGAACCAATCAAATTTGAGAACGGGCCGAGCAGCAAATTTGATAGAAGAAATCAAACATCTTTCTAAATTGGCACTCGATTATGGATCTTCGTCTATCGGACGTCTATGGGAGATATGTAACAGGTACCAGTTTAATACTGTTATTAAAATCGTAAGGCTCCTCTTAAAAAAGAAAGCATGAGTCACAATTTTCTATCAATATCTTTCTAAGAATATTTCCGTCGGCAAACTGTTTGTATATTAAAATTTTTGATGTGGTTTATCAATTCCGTTGGGAGCTTTCAATGACAGATCGATGGATGTGGATAACTTCTCCGTGGTTGTTCATGTCATTGCTAAGCGATTTACATGGGCGCTGCAATGTTTAAGATCATGTGATGGGTAGTTTAAAATCGCAACCTCCTTTATACACACATGGTTAGATGTAGGTGCAGCATTGGCCGAGTTGTGACGATGAGGTCAAATCTTAGAAGACTATTGACATGAACAGACAACGATGACTTAGCAATATTCAACTGGTTACCTGCGTAAGCGTAATATAGTTATTCCCAAGACACTAACTGCTGGAACCAACTGTTGCCCAGCGTTACCGATGCTGATGATTGTTTCCAGAATTTTCTTGTTCCAAAGAGCATTCTTTTATTTTCTCCACGCTTTTGAGATATTTACTAATAACTCATATAGGTAAAAATGGTACTGAGAATGAATTCATTAAGACTGAACTTTTTTCAGTCACAAACAGTATGACAGCTTGTCCTTTTAATAGTTACCAGCAATTCCAGCCAGTTTGTAAGGTAATTATTCAAGACATCTGTCTGTGATTATAGAATGCCAAAGAGAATGCAAAGTGATAGGATAAAAGTGTGGTACTCTGTAATATCTTATTTTAAACAAAAATATTATGCATACAAAATAAAATGGAAAAGTAACATAACAGTCTGAAAAATAACAGTCAAGATTAGATTTAGACCTATGTGATATATATAAACAAAAAAGTGAAAACACAATGGACAAAGTAGCATTTGATAATCCACATTACAGTGCTTCCTTTACCATAGTATTATATTTATGACTGTACTGATTAGTTTTGTTTTGACTCTAGATCTAAATATTCATATTTATTTGATAAACAATAACATTTATGAAAAAATTACAAGAAACAGATCTAAATCATAAACCAGATGCTTGTTCAATTACAAAAAAATTTGGTCTGAGAGTGATCTTGGGACAGATTGTCCAGTATGTCTCAAAACGTCTCTCCCTTGAAACCCCCAAATCTCCCCCTTTGAAACTCTGAAACAAGAGGGCCATGATGGCCCTGGATCGCTCACCTCAGTCAATAGGTGAAATTTCACTCCAGGGTCACTCTAGAGCGCACACAAGGTTTTTCTAAGATTTGACCTAGTGACCTAGTTTTTGACCCCACATGACCCAATTTCAAACTCGTCCCAGATTTTATCAAGACAAACATTCTGACCAAGTTTCATGAGGATCGGACTGAAAATGTGGCCTCTAGAGCATACACAAGGTAAAAAGTTGACGACAGACGACGCACACCGCACGACGGACGCCGGACACAGCACGATCACAATAGTTCACCATGAACACCTTGTGCTCAAGTGAGCTAAAAAACATAAGTCAAAAAAGAGCACCACATGCAGGTGCCAACAATTGGCTGTTGTTTTTCGACTGATAAAAATTAGCCTAACAATTTTTTAAAAAGGTCACCTTAGGAACATTTCTGTGTATTATTTCAAAATCTGACCAGCCATTCCAGAGAAGAAGAATTAAGAAATTCCTCTTCATGTCCCTATGGTGCAAATAGCCCCCACCACCAGAGACATGTTTCTTGACAGATCAAAATTTTGCAAACAATTTTTGAAAAGGGTCACCAAAGGAACATTTCTGTGAAATTATTTCAACATCTGACCAGCGGTTTCAGAGAAAAAGAACTTTTAAGAATTTCTTCATGGCCGTATAGTGCAAGTAGCCCCCAGTCACCAGAGCCATGTTTCTTGACGGATCAAAATTTCGCGAACAATTTTTGAAAAGGGTCACCCAAGGAACATCTCTGTAAAATTATTTCAGAATCTGACTAGCCGTTTCAGAGAAGAAGAATTTTTAAGAATTTCTTCATATCCGTATAGTGCAAGTAGCCCCCATTCACCAGAGCCATGTTTCTTGACGGATCAAAATTTCATGAACAAATTTTGAAAAGAGTCACCCAAGGAACATCTCTGTGAAATTATTTCAGAATCTGACCAGCTGTTTCAGAGAAGAAGAATTTTTAAGAATTTCTTCATATCCGTATAGTGCAAGTAGCCCCCAGTCACCAGAGCCATGTTTTTTGACAAATCAAAATTTCGCGAACAGTTTTTGAAAAGGGTCACCCAAGAAACATTCCTGTGAAATTATTTCAAAATCTGACCAGCGGTTCCAGAGAAGAAGAATTTTTAAGAATTTCTTCATGGCCGTATAGTGCAAGTAGCCCCCATTCACCAGAGCCGTGCTTCTTGACAGATCAAAATTTCGCAAACAGTTTTGGAAAGGGTCACCAAAGGAAGATCTCTGTGAAATTATTTCAAAATCTGACCAGCCGTTTCAGAGAAGAAAAATTTTTAAGAATTTCTTCATTTCCATATAGTGCAAGTAGCCCCCATTCACCAGAGCCATGTTTCTTGACGGATCAAAATTTCACGAACAATTTTTGAAAAGGGTCATCCAAGGAACATCTCTGTGAAATTATTTTAAAATCTGACCAGCGGTTTCAGAGAAGAAGAATTTTTAAGAATTTCTTCATATCTGTATAGTGCAAGTAGCCCCCATTCACCAGAGCCATGTTTTTTGACAGATCAAAATTTCACGAACAAATTTTGAAAAGGGTCACCCAAGGAACATCTCTGTGAAATTATTTTAAAATCTGACTGGCGGTTTCAGAGGAGAAGATTTTTAAAGAATTTCTTAGAAAATTCTATTTCGTTGCCATGGCAACTAGAGTTTTTGATGGAATCAAATTTTGTGAACAATTTTTAAAAAGGACCTCCCAAGGAACATTGCTTCCAAGTTTTGTCCAAATTGGCCCAGTGGTTTAGGAGGAGATGATGTTTAAAGAATTGTTGACGACGCACGACGAACGACGCACGATGCACAGACGCACAACGCACGACGAACAACAGACGACGGACACCGGGCGATCCTAAAAGCTCCCCTTGAGCATGTTGTGCTCAGGTGAGCTAAAAATCCCTTTGGTCTTCAAAAAGGTTTAGGATCATGCTGTATCTGCAAACATTTTCAAAAACAAATTTTAGACGTGTCAATATGGGAAGTACTTGAAGATGACAAAATGGATGTAGGTAAAAAGATTGGATTTTTCAAGACAAGAAAACATCATGGAAAGAGGGAAAAATCCTGGTTACCAGCCATTTCTCCTTCCCTCAAATTGTTTGAAAATGCCTTCTGCCTAAAGGTTATTAATAGGTAGGCTTGCCAGCCAGTTAGAGAGACCACAAATTTCGGAAACCCTTCTGTTATAAGCAAACTGTACCTTGTAAAACCATTTACGTACAGCGCTTTAATGCTTATACCTGCTGTGGTGACCCTATTACAAAAACTACTTTTAACCCAGATAAAGGCAAGAATATAGTAACTAGTAGTAAACAGGCCGCGTAAGGCATCAAGTAATCCCATACTTAGCTTTTCAATTATGTAATAAATGGCGGTTACATTTTGTTTAGTGTTGAACTATGTCATAATACCAGTATTATCAAAATCTCTGGCCAGTAAAAACTGGAAATTTTGTAGCATTTTACTTTCAACATGGTTATAAGAAACGGGGTCAGTGATAAGTAGCAACTTTATGAATGAATGAAAGAAACAGGAGCAAATCCAGTGTATCGGGTGTTATAAACACATCTTGTAGTCGTCTGCGGTCCAAATTCCATACTTTTAGGCAAATTTCAAGTGATCCGATGATCGTTATACGTAGTTATGGGTGCAGCCGAGTTCTGACAAGTGCTGTCCATATATGTAGCAGGTGATGAAAAGATGATATATGAGTTTGGCCTTGAGCAAGAATAAAATTGCAACAGAAAGGAGTTTGTAAGGAAACATTGCTTTAAAAGAATTCGAAAATTAAGATTTCTCTGCCTTAGAGCAAACTTATGTCAATGCAAGTTGTAACAGCCATAAGTTTAAAATAGTAATAGGCCGCTGATCATTTAATGTTAGTGTGGTGAAGCGTACAAAGCTGTGAGGGACAAAGGATGTAGAGTTGTGTAAGGGTTTTTACCTTAGGGGAGAGGCCATTATGTACACATTTTCAGAATGGACTGGTTATCCATCGCTTGCAACCTTAGTAGCCTGGCTGTCAATTCACAATACTGACCAACATAGATCGGATTATGCATCTTTCAGTGTAGTATGTATTAAACTGTTTTCATAGCCCCCAGCTCAAAGCATAAAATTCCCAGCAGTTTCATCAGCTACTCCATAGTGGTTGATTATCATCCTTTCCACATTTCAGATAAAGAGTATAAGGTTTCCTGTAGTTATACTCTTCCTTATTTGAATGACCCAAATACAATGACCTGGGTTTGTCACAGACAAGTAAAGTCACTTTTGAAGCCTACAAAAGATCAAGATCAGACTGTCCTTGAACGCAATGCAGATTAATATCACAGACATACATATCTTAGATCTTAATTGTCCGTATATGTAGGATATTTACTGAAAATATCACCTTGAAATTGTAATGTTTGGATATTGTTTTTCTGACTTTAAAAGGCCATAAAAGAATGTTATAACTAGTAACCAAACTATCTCGTTCGATCCTGAGAAAGAATGCCGATGATAACATTGTGGAAAAAGGAGAAAATACAAATAACCGTCATTATCTCCTTTTCCCACAATTTTTTTTTCTTTACCCTTTCAATGATTCAAATCATCACAATGATTCAAATCATCATTTGGTCTACATTTAATTTGCCATGTGCTAATGCTTTCGATTTGGACAAGTCTGAAGTTTTATCATTTGGTAAAGGATTGAGGATGAGGTAGATCTAGTTATTTCGTGTTTTTCAGTAGTTTATGGGGAAATAATGGTGGATTTCATGATTTGATAATTTACGAACCTTATGATCAGTGAAATTTACCATAAATCTTTCTATAGCTCTTCAACTGAAGGCAGTAAAAGTTGTTCCCATGCACTTGTTACTTGGGTAAACAGTGCGTGCCATTCAACCAGCTGAAAATATGAAGTAACTTATGCGCATTTACCCTACATTTCCCACACCATGTTCACTTGGGCATTCATTATGCAGCCAATCATCTTATTGAAAATATTTTCTGAAAATTAATTGTCTGAGGTTTTGGAATTTATGTTTTAGCGGGTCCAAATATTAAGGAAAACTAAAATTTCGAACTGTCCGGAGTTAGGACCAGACATAATAATTTTTTTGACAATAATTCAACATGTCCAAACATTTAGAGTGTCTGAATACACTGGCGAATTGCAGTACATTCTGTGTCGCTGTTGATGATATACATATAAAAGTATATTGATGTACAGTCTATCTAATGTAAGATTGTGTAGACAGTTATAGGCTGAAGTCCTTTTGTAATCAATTGTGTGTGTTTTTTCATACAAATCAATTTCATCTGGTCAACAGGTAGGGTTCAAATTGTTTCATAGAGCATTCTTACCAGCTTAACGCTGGATCTGGATCAGACGAGGAAAAAGGTCAACACCCCCCCCCCCACCCCGCAATTTCGGGAGCCACTGGACACCAGCATAATGATAGGGTCAGTGTTTTTTGTTCTAATGGGGTGCCAATGTACTTTCATTCAAGGATCTCTGGGAAAATAGCCTAAAATTCTATGCACAGTTTCTTTTGTGTGTGAGTATAGTACCCCTGATACCGATTATCATTACCGAATTTTCAATACCATCAGATCAAGTAAAAGTATTTTAACCCTTTACCACACAAAAAATCCTAACTTTTAACAACCCTGAAAGAGAGGGCCTTTGAAAAAATTGTGGGGAAAGGTGAAAATGCCGGTAACCAGCATTTTCTCCTTTTACCACAATGATTACTACCCTATCAAAAAAAAAAAAAAAAAATCATCATTTTAGCAACATTTAATGTGTTGTCTGGGAAGGCCAAAACTTTGTTGTTTGGTAAAGAGTTCATGGTTGTTTTGCTTAGTACAGTGATAGTAGGTGTCTTGGTCATTTTTTTTTTCTCTAATACTATAGAGTTTGCATAAGAGTCAGTTTGGTCCAACGCTTTCTCAGAAGTACTTAAACCCACTCCCAAACAAAAAAATTCATACTCTAAAATTTGAAAACATGTGCAGAGAAAAAAAAAAAAAAAAAAAATCAAACTTGGTGCAAATGAGCAGAAGTTCACTAACATGGTAGAAAATATTTTGGGAAAAAGGAGAAAATGCTAGTTACCAAATTTTCTCCTTTTTCCGTAAGTGTTTTCAAAAGCCTCTTTACTCACAGTCATAAAAACACAGGATTGTTTGGTAAATTCCGTAAAGTGTTAAAGTAACTACTGATGGATAACTGAACAGCAAATGACAATAGATGTTTTGTTGATCACAACACCTCACATTTTACGAGGTTATGCACACATAAGCTAAATGAAACTCCTTTGTATTTATCATTTGAAGCAAAGTAAAAACGAGTAAAAAAACAACACTATTTACCACTCTCTCTGCACAGAGTTCCCCCGTATATCCCTGGCGACAGTAGCACTGTTTTGAAGTTCTTGTCTTTATACAAGTACCTCCATTTAGACATGGACTGTCAGCACAACGTTGACCTATCAAACACCTGAATATACAATATAATTGAACAGCACTCCATGAAAAAGAGTGTTTCATTTATCATCTCAATACATAATACCAAGAAAGTTGTCACATACTATGGATCCATTTTGTCTAAAAATCCAACATGTTCCGATTTTTAGGATGGTCCCTTGACATTAAACTAGAAGGCCACTGGCCTTATAGGACTCACATGAGTACGGTCTTCTAGAATTGATAAATCTGGAAAGATCCTGGTCATGATGAAGTAAAACACATTAATGCAAGTCACTTACTCTTTGACCGAATTGACCTATTTTTGAATTATGAATCTGGCTGAAAATGTGGCCTCTACAGTGCAGACAATGTTTTTCTAAGATTGGCCAAGTGACCTACTTTTTGACCAAACATGACATGGAATATCATCAAGACACTCTGACAAAGTTTCATGAGTATAAGGTTCAAAATGTGGCCTCTTGAGTGCACACAAGGCTTTTTCTGAGATTGGCCAAGTGGCCTCTTTTTTGACCTGATGTGACCCAATTTCAAACTTGCCCGAGATTTTACCAAGACAAACATTCTGACCAAGTTTCAGGAGTATCAGGCTGAAAATGTGGCCTCTAGAATGCACACAAGGTTTTTCTAACATTTGGTCCTGTAACCTTCTTTTTGACCCTGTGCGACCCAATTTCGAACTTGTCAAGATTCGAACCAGACAAACATCTGATCAAGTTTCATGAGTATTGGGCTGAAAATGTGGTCTCTTATGAGCACACAATGCTTTTTCTAAGATTTGGCCCTGTGACCTCTTCTCTGACCCAATGTGACCCAATTTCAAACTTGTTCGAGATTTTATCAAGACAAACATTCTAAGTTTAGGAGTATCAGGCTGGAAATGTGGCCTCTTGAGTGCACACAAGGTTTTTCTAAACTCTGGCCCTACTTTTTAACCTGATGTGACCCAATTTCGAACTTGTCCCAGATTTTATCAAGACAACCATTCTGGCCAAGTTTCATGGGTAGCAGGCTGAAAATGTGGCAACTTAAGTAAACACAAGGTTTTTCTAAGAATTTGCCCTGTGATCTACTTTTTGACTGACCGGATAGAAAGTGTGTAGTTTGTAGATCCAATATTCTTCCCTTGTACATCCTTTCTTAGCGATAGTACTTTTGGGTGATTCAGGATCTGAATGGAAGATTTCGATAATATGGTATTGTACATGCTCAGGGGTATGAGAAACTGAGTTGAAATAGTTGGCTACAAGACTGTTCTTTTATGAACGTATGTCTCAAGGCCAGAAATGAGATATTGTTTCATCCATTCCCTGGGTATGCTGTTGCTGGAATTGCAAGCAAGGAAATATTCCACTAATTGTTGTGACTATCCGTATTTGTTAAGGATCTTTCTGGCTTCCTTATAGAGTGAAAGAACAGTATGTGACCCAATTTTGAACTACTTCCAGATTTGATCCAGGCACACATTCTGACCAAGTTTTATTAGGATCTGGCCGAAAATGTGGCCTCTAGAGTGCACACAAAGTACATGTTTACGACTGCTCGATGGACGACTGACGCCAGATGCCAGACACCGCACGATCACAAAAGGACACTAGACACAGCATGAAAATAAAAGCCCACCTTCAGCACTTCATGTTCAGGTGAACTTTAAAAGTTAACAATAGCAAAATTTCAATCTAGGTCAGCCAGCACATACTGCATAGGCTAACATTGGTGAACACTTTTTGTAGATGCATTAAACCCCTTTCACAATGCACAACTCAATTCTGTTGCAATGAAATCTCTCACTCTCTCAAAATGAAAGTCAGGCTCTTTTTGTAAAATGGACTTAATCAGAAATAGTGTAGGATATCCCAGAGCTCCAGATAAGAGGGAGTGATAGTATTCTAAATCCATTATTTCTCATCAAAACCCAATGTTGTGGGTACTCATTAGAATCGTCTCGATGAGACAATTCAAATGAGTACCCATAACATAGGGTTTAGTGGAGAATAATTAATATTTCCAAGTTTGAAATCAAAATCACTCCCTCTATCTGAAGCTCTGATATCCAATGATATAAACTCTTTCCCTGACAACAAAACTTATAGGCATGTGTAAATTGAAAGCATTTGCAGACGGTTCAAATGATAGAGTTTGTTCCTGTAAGGACGGAAAACACTGTATTCACAGCTTTCTCCCCTTTTCCACAATGGTTTCAAATGCTTTCTTGCCTAGGGTCATTAAAACAGAGGACTGTTTGGTAAATTGACAAGGCAATGACTATGTAGTACATATAAGAGCATTGCATGTTGGTGCCAAGAGTTACCTATGGGTGCTTTTTCAGTGCATATTAGTCTTTCTATTCAGATGAAGGGCTATCACAAAACATTTTAACATATTAAATACATATTAATATATTTTTTTCCAAAAACAGCCAAGCTAATGATAATGCATGTCTGTAACAAGTTGGAAGCTTCATCAATTTACTGTAACTTGATACAGAAAATATTTATACTTAGGAAATGGACAGATATTATAAAACACTCACTCATTCCAGATAAATAATTATATGAATCTTTTCAATTATCGAAATACTTAAAATAAACTTGTGTTTTTAAAAGCGTCTCTCTTCAGGGATGTTAAAACACAAGACTGTTCAGTTAAGTATAAAGCCTCAAAAAAGTCAAATCTTTTTCCCATACATAATAGAATGATGAAGGTGTGACTGCACTACATTAACCCTTTACCAGATGACAAAATTTTAGACCCATCCAAATTCAAAGCATTTGCAGACTACAATTTCAATGTGGCTTAAATGGTGCAATTTCTCTTTGATAGGGTAGAAAACAATGTGGTAAAAGGAGAAAATGCTGGTTACCAGCATCTTCTCCTTTTCCCACAATGTTTTCAAAAGGCTTCTCTCCCAGGTGGCATTGTGTGGTAAAGGGTTAAATTTTATTTCTACGAAAAGTTAACCACGTAATCATATCTATATTTCTTTTTTATGAAAAAATATGCATACTTTTTCTCATATCCTGTTCTCACACATACTCGAGAATGTTCACAGGAACAAGCTGAAAAAAAGTAAAACCAGCTTAACCCCTAAAGTGCCTTTCACAACTTTGATTGTTTTTGTGGACAGCTTTTGTGGACAGTAAAGATAAAAAAATTGTGCAGTCTGATCTTTTATATACAGTCTACACTATCCAGTATCCATTCACCAACATTGCTTAAATTGCTTTGATTATGAACTGTTTGAGTCTTTCAACCCTTTTCCAAAATGACACAATTTTAGACTTGTTTTTATCAAAAGCTTTAGCAGATGATAAAGTAAATGTGGCTGAAATAATAAAGCTGGTCTTCATAAGGGAGGAAAACATAGTGGGAAAAGCATTTTCTCATTTTCAAAGACTTACTACCTAAGGATCATCAAAACACTGGGTAGTTAGGCAAAGCATTATCTCCCGAAAAAACAAGAGCACCGCACGCAGCTGCCAATGCTTGGCTACCGTTCCTTGACTTTCAGTAAAAATTCTTAGTTGAAAAAGGGGCATAACTGTGTCAAAAACCTGTCATGGTTACCTGCCCTTGTTGTAAAGGTTCCCCTTTGATAGTTTCATAATAACAGAGATATTACAAAACGTCAAATTTTTTGCACAATGACAACAACGCCTACAGTTGCTCTGTTTCCCACATTTTTTATTGCTAAAGTGCAAAACATTCAAAATTTATTCTTACTCTGAATTTCTGTCTGAAATCACTTTTATTTTTGACTTGAATTAAAGCAGATGGTTTCTATGTAGTCACACTGTATTTAACCAGAAAATATTCCAATTTAGTCCAGGCAGATTCTGGATCTGCCTAGCCAAACTGGAATCATAGTTTGGTCTAGACAGATCTGGAATCTGTCTAGACCAAAGTATAATTCTAATTTGGTCTAGACCAAAATAGAATTCCAGTTTGGTCTAGACAGATTCTGGATCTGCCTAGATTCCAGTTTGGACTACGACATAAATATATTTGCTTTCTATACGTCCGGCCAAATCTGTGTTCAGATAGAATTCATAGCACAGCAACAGGAGTGACCTGTTGCTATACCAAGGCAGGCTATCAGAGGCATTGATACTTTCTAGGACATGGATCTTTTCAAAAATCAACCTTTTGAACTTACATTCATTTATACATAAAAATCTTCAACATGTACAAAAAGTAGGAAAAGTAGGGCCCGCTCGAAAGCCTGTGAAAATTGTGTCAAGGTTGAAATCATACAAGATGGTGGGCAGTCATGATAGTTTATAACCAGAATCCACTTAGAGTCATTTGTGTATCCCCATCTAAAATCTGAAATACTATTACCATCACTACAGGGAAAAATGCCATTCCTGTCTTCTTTTAGGATTGTATCTTTCTTTTTCCTTTTTTCATAATGTTTTTCACTTAAAGGTTCAATGTGTATCCATATGTGATAGATTTTCAAAATTTCATAACTTAATTAATAAGCACATATATACCTAACTTTAATTTCTTTTGTCTTAAAAACATTCAGGTTCATTCTTGGTGTCAATTCCAACACTGTCCAGCAATTTGTTGTTTAGATTTTGTGACCCTGACTGTAGTGATCACATACCTACATTGAGTAATTCAACTCAATTTTCTTTGTTTATCTCATAAATATGTGGGGTGAAGCCCATAAACTGTCATTTGTTATCCCTGATTTAACATCTGGATAAGGCAGTGCAGAAGGCCAGGGTAAACAAAACTGAGAAGTGCATTTTCTATCAGTCGTAATACATGTATATGCAAC
The DNA here is from genome assembly GCA_945859785.2 of Tridacna gigas. Taxonomy (NCBI): domain Eukaryota; kingdom Metazoa; phylum Mollusca; class Bivalvia; order Cardiida; family Cardiidae; genus Tridacna; species Tridacna gigas. Next base: position 60,939,402 of record OX244036.2, read on the forward strand.
CTTGTAACCACCAAGGGTAACATTTGGCATGAAGCCTCAAGAATGACAAGAATAGTTTGATCAATTCAGAATGTACCCATAGTATTTGTTATTTTGGATTGTAATTGAGTTAGGTAGATGTTTTCCAAAAATACTTGAAAGAAGACTTAACCCTTTACCACACAATCCCGACTTTTAACGACCCCGAGAAAGAAGCCTTTTGAAAAAATTGTGGGAAAAGGAGAAAATGCTGGTTACCAGCATTTTCTCCTTTTCCCACAATGTTTTCTACCCTTCCCCCAAAAAATTTTAATTTTTAGCCACATTTATTTTGTCGTCTGCAAATGCTTTCAAATTGGACAAGTCTAAAATTGTGTCATCTGGTAAAGTGTTAACAAATGAAACAAGAGAACAAAATGCAGGTGCTAACGCTCAGCTGCAGTTGCTTTTAGAAATAGAATGATTTTCAGTGACTATTCCAAGTCAAAATAGGGGCATGACTGCGTAAAAAATATTTTGATGGCTAACTGCCCCTGTTGTATGGCTACCCATTTGAAAGTTAACAATGAGTCTGGGTTTGAAAAAAAAAAATCTCCAGTAATGACATAAATATCATAAAATGTCAGTTTTTGCAAGTCGTGGATGCAGACACAGACCACACAGAAGATGATGTAGATGATGACAGCGCTATGACAATACCTCAATTTTTTCTTTGAAAACAGCTGAGTTGAAAACAACTTAAAATTCATAAACAACAAAGATCAACACAATGTCGTGTTTGTTATTCAATACCTGTGCGTGACACAAAACTTATCTTGGCTTTAAATCCATACAGAGCAAAGGACTGATCCGTCTTGAATTCCAGGCGAAGTGAATTCCCATAGGTCAATAGCGTCTTTCCATTCAAAGAGGTTCCACAGTATGGTCCTCCTAAGCTCTGGGAATCTACAAAGTACAAAAGTCATTCCATTCTGTAACTCTTACCATTACTCTGGTAAATAATTGAAATTTGAAAGGGATACTTTAATTCAATTGGTATAGTAGGCAAAAGATTGGAGAATTGCAAATTTAAAGCTGAGAAGCTATCTGCAAATATTGAATAGAGTACAAAATGAAGATCAGGCCTTGGGTCATTAAAATATTGGATCTTTGAAAGAGAAAACACATTAGCAAAAAAAAAACATGTCATAATTGAAGGGAAAATAAGCTTTCAATCTCTTAAGCCTGATGTCAAAAATTATGTCTTGACAGTTAGTTGCTAACAGTAGTACAAAGTTTCCAAATAATAACAGCATAACTATATGGGAAGTTCCAGGCAAAAATACCGTAAAGGTGTTTTTTTTGTAGGTATTTAATTTCTGCTTTATCTGTTGACCAACTCAAGGCTGCAGAAATTATACACACAGATTATAATGTCCGATTTTGTTTTTGGACAATACAGCATCAAAGATGTATGGCTTCTGCTTATAGGGTTATGTATAAAGCATCAGTGTGGTCAATCCCCCAATTAAATGGCGATATTCATTGATCTTCAGGAAATGTTGATTAAATATGACCTCTTGATACAGGTGAATATTAGCAGGCCCTATTGTATGAAATTGCTGATTATAATTCCAGTACTCTATCTGTCGTTTTTTTTGGCACCTAAGTGTTAAAAAAAACAGGAATCAAATCATCACATTTCAAACATGACAATAGGTTAACACTTGACATTTACTTATGCTAAATTACGATATTGTCGTCTACCATACTTTGACAAGTTTAGGCAACTCGTAATTGTGTTAATAAATACACATACATGTGTAGATTACAGACTATTTCAAAAGCGTGTACAGAAACTAATTCTCTCAAATAATGTTTTACAAAATAATCATAGCTGTTGACCAACATAATCTATTTTAAAACTATCGATCTTCAATAAGATAGTATCCTAAGACCAGGTTGGGATATCTAGTAGATATTTACACATTGCCAGAAGTCTCAAGAAACAAAAGTAGATTGTTGTCAACTGTAATTCTCGTAATGCGACTGCTGCAGACATTGAGTATCAAAAATGCTCAGACTGGACATTGCAGAAATACAGTTTGCAGAAATTTAAAAATCCCTATTTTTTTGAGAAAAAAAATGCAGAATTTGGAACCCACAGAAAAACAAACAAAAAATGAGCCATGCCCTGACAAAAGAGTGCTTAATGCAGTTTCCTGAAACACAATACCAATCAAGACATCACATAACTATGGATACACAATAGCCACTTTTTTAACAACCATCTTAATCATGAGGTAGACTGGTCCTAGAACATACAGAAAATTGATGAATAGCGAATAGTTTTGGCTCAGGTTTGCCTACGCAGACTCTGCAGGCTGACCTCGATCGATACATTTCGCAGATGCACTTTGCCCCCTTTTCACACAGCATGGCTAACTAATACGTTATGGTAAATTCTGTCTTAGTGGTCACCAATATTGATTCTTTACCAAATGCCAAAATTTAAGACTTTAAATGAAAGTATTTGCACACAACAAGCTCAATGGCTCAAATGAAAGGACTTGTCTTTGACAGGATAGAAAAAATTGTGGGAAAATGAGAAAATTCTGGTAACCAGCATTTTTTTCTTTTCTCACAATGTTTTCAAAAACCTTCTTTTCAGGATCAATAAAACTTGTGATTGTTTGGCAAACATTTAAGAAAACACAGATTGAGTTCCCAAAGGAGACTGATGTGTTCAAATATACCTCTGTTAAGCAAGCACGTGTCTTAAGCAGGTAAACTTCAAGAGTTCCCTGGGTGCTTGCTTATACAGGTTGGACTGTATACCTATTTTCATGTTCACAGACAGACAAATCTTCAGGCTCATTCCACTATACTAAGCAAAAAAAAAAAGTTTTGTAGATGTATAAACACTGGTAATAAGCTATTTCTTGTCGTGTCAGTATGTTTTCACCTACACATTTGCATTATTAAACTTTACTTCTCGATGATTATCCACATTTTACAAGATAATATGAGCCCTGCTCTGTGAAAAGGGGGCTTAATGCATCTGTGAAAAGTACTGACCCAAGTTAGCCTGCACAGTCCCTGCAGGCTGACCTGGGCCAAAACTTTTCGCTATTGATCAATTTTCTGTACGTCAAAGGAGCAGTCTACCTCATGATACAGTGGGTTGTTTGACATAATGGATTTTATGGATGGCTAATTATGTGATGATTTGCATGGTATCACACATCATGGAGATGCATTAAGCCCCACCTATCACAGAGCATGGCTCATATTTTTGAATTCCTGCTGCATGTTTTTTTCAGGAGTTAGTAATAAAATGTTTCAAAACATTGTGTGAAAACAGCAAATGCCCAACATTGACCATTGCTTCTTTGTTGTACAAAGGGCAACTGCATTTGGCAAATATTTTGATAAAAGAACAATTATTTGATGTTTGGGTTTGTGAAAGAGACACACCATTGTTTGGATTTGTGTTGACGCTTTTCAAAGAGTTTCTAAAATTGATCAAGTGACCCTGTTTTTTACCCAGTCCACTGGTATTCATGTCTGTCAACTACATTTACATGTAAATCATCTAGACTTAAATGTAATCAAGTTTATCAGGATAAAGGCAAAAAAATTGCCCCCCCCCCCCCATGATATACCAATATTCTTCCTGTCGGGAATAATCTGTAAGGTACAGGCAGTACCACAAGCTGTATATAGTTTTAACCCATTACCACACAATCCCAATATTGAAATTTTTCGCCTGCAGAAGCTTTCAAATTGGCAAAGTCTACCATTTGTCATTTGGTAAAGAGTTAAGTCTTCTATTGTAAGTACTGGGTGTACTTTAATCATTTGATTCTCTGGCATTACTTTTGGCATATATGTTTTCTCTTCTGAATACATGTATACCATAGACTTTAATTTTTGTATGCATTTTTAAATCATATGAATCTTTATTCTGGCAGCCTTTACATGCTTCACAGGGACTTGCTTGAAATTGTCTCAAACCAAAGAAGGCTGTTAATGAGTTTGAATCCGAGTCACCAATGACAGTCGGGAGCAACTTTTATATTTTTTTTTTCTTTTAATCTAAGGACAGAAGTTTGAGCTTGGCACTTATCTATATAAATTGTATAAGACCTCCTTCTGATGTATGACAGATAATCTACCAAGGCTGGTACACCTATTGCACAATAAAACAGTATAAAGATGCAAATACGAACTCTATTTTTTTTTACACCAAAGTCTAATTTTAGATTATCTGAAATATTATCAGAGCAATGTCTGTCTAGATGCATAAGGATTTGGCAAAATTAACAAAATTTCTTCTCTAACATTCTACTAAATAACAAACTTTTTGACCTTTTGTTCAATTTGAAAGCATTTCAATGTGGTTCAAATCATAGAATTTGTTGTTGACAGGGCAAAAAATATGAGATCTATGGGGAACACAAGGAAATGTTGGTAACCAGCTTTTCACAGAGCCTTCTCCCTCATGTTTGTAAAAACTTGAGCGTATTGGGTAAACAAGAAAAAAAAAGAATAAAAATTATCTTACCATTTCTTTCTCCAGAGATTACTTGTAGAGAATCAAAGATGCAATCCTCACTTTCTTCCAAATCAAAGTATTCAAAATGGACTTGTATCACATGGTTTTGGAGGAGATTGTTTCTGACAACAAAAATACATTCTTTATTGTTTGTGAATCCTGGTACTTCATATGTGAATCCTTTTGTAAGATCTTGCACAAATCTACTGCAATCTGTAATTAAAGAAACAAGAGGGCCATTGGCCCTAAAGCCCTCACCTGAGTAAAGTGATCTAGGGTAGATAAAGCTGAAGAGATCCTGATTTTAATGATGTAAAACACATGTGTGTGAGTGATCTACTACTTGACCGACTTGACTAATTTTCAAACTTGTCACAGATATCAACAAGACAAACATTCTGATAATGTTTCATGAGTATCAGACTGAAAATCGGTCCTCTAAACTGCACACAAGGTTTTTCTAAGACTTGGTCAAGTGACCTACTTTTAGACCTAACATAACCCAATTAAAACTTGTCTTGATATAATCAAGGCATACATTCTGACCAATTTCATGAGTATCAGGCTGAAAATGTGGCCTCTACAGTGCAACAAAAAGTTTTTCTGAGATTCAGCCCAGTGACTGTTTTTGACCCAACCTGGCCCATTTTCAAAACTGTCCAAGATATTATCAAGACAACTATTCTGACCAAGTTTCAAGAGTATCAGGCTGAAAATGTGGTGTCTAGAGTGCACACAAGGTTTTTCTAGGATTTGGCCCAGTGACCTACTTTGTGACCAAACATGACTCAATTTCAAACATGTCCAAAATATCATCAAGACAAACATTCAGACCTAGTTTCATGAGTATCAGGCTGAAAATGTGGCCTCTATGGTGCAAACAAGGTTTTACTAAGATTTGGCCCAATGACCTACTTTTTGACCCAACATGCATCATTTTTGATCTCGTCTGTATTATCAAGACAACTATTCTGGCCAGGTTTCAAGAGTACTGGGCTGAAATGTGGTCTCTAGAGTGCACACATGTTTTTTTTTTTTTTTTGAGATTTGGCATAGTGACCTACTTTTTGACCTGACATGACCCAGTTTTAAACTAGTCTCAGATGTCATCAAAACAAACACTCTGACCTGCTTTCATGTGTATCAGGCACAAAATGTGGCCTCTAGAGTGCACACAAGGTTTTTTCAAAGATTTGGCCAAGTGAGCTACTTTTTGACCCACCATGACCTTTTGAACTTGCAAGAGATATCATCAAGACAAACAATCAGACCTAGTTTGATGAGCCTCAGGCTGAAAATGTGGCCTCTAAAATGCAAACAATGTTTTTCTAAGATTTGGCCCGGTGACCTACAGTATTTTTGACTCAACATGACCCAATTTTCAACTTGTCTGAAATATCACCAAGACAAACATTCTGGCCAAATTTTAAGAGTATCATGCTGAAAATGTGGCCTCTAGAGTGCGAACAAGGTTTTTCTAAAATTTGGCCCAGTGACCTACTTTTTGACCAGGCATGACTGAATTTCAAACTTGTCCAAGATGTTATCAATGCAAACATTCTGACCAAGTTTCAGGAGTATCTGACCGAAAATGTGGCCTCTAGAGAGCATACAAGGAAAATGTTGATGACTGCACAACAGATGATGCTCTATGGACGCCATGCACAGCATTATCACAAAAGCTCACCTTTAGCACTTTGTGCTCAGGTGAGCCAAAAAGGCTTAAATCTATTACCAAACAACTTTTAATCCATAGTCTAAATATATATGGTTGACCATTTCAAAAAATATAAGAGCCATACTCTGTGAAAAGGGAGTTTAATGCATCTGCAAAAAGTATCAACCCATGTCTGCCTGAGCAGTCTGTGTAGGCGGACATGGGTCAAAACTTTTTGCTATTAGGCAATTTTCTGCATGTCAAAGGACCAGTCTACTTTATGATTCAGTCAGTTATTGGATAAAATGGATTTTTTGGATCCATATTTATGTGGTATCTTGCTTGGTACAAAGCATTACTGAGATGCATTGAACCAACTTTTGTCTGAGGAAGACTGATTAATTATTGACATTTAATGGGAATTATGCAAATGAAACCATTGATAGGGAATCAGATCCTGATACATGCAGGATCAGACTGCATGTATGTGTGGACTGATCTTGGCCAACACTCTCTGTGAAATAAAGTCCATGGTCCCTTAAAGTATGATGATGGTTCACACTAATGCTTCAAACAACTTTTGAACATATCGACTGAGAAGTGGAAATTTCTTGAAGCAAGCATATTTATGCTTCCTTTTTTTATCAAAATCTGCTGAAGCATCAAAGGAAAGCATTTGCCCTTATTCAAAATATTACCTCTTAATATCATACCATAATGTACTTATCTATGGTTGGACTAAAACCAGTTTTTAGCTCCACTGGCCGAAGGCCAGCGGGCTAATGTCATGGCCCGGTGTCCGTCGTCCGTCCGTCCGTCCATCCATCCGTGCGTTAACTTTTATTTCAAACATCTTCTTCTCTGAAACTACTCAGCCAATTTTCATGAAACTTCACAGAAATGATCCTGCCATGGTCCTCTTCAGAATTTCTTGAAAGAATTTGATTCCTTCAAAAACTCTGGTTGCCATGGCAACAAAACTGAAAAATATTGGAAATCTTTAAAAATCTTCTTGTCTGAAACCATAAGGCATAGGGCTACCAAATTTGGCATGTAGCTTTATGTAGTAGACCTCTATCATGTTTCTTGAAATTATAGCCCTGGGGTCAAAATTGGCTCTGCCCCAGGGGTCACAAGTTTTACATAGGCTTATATAGAGAAAACTTTAAAAATCTTCTTGTCTGAAACCATAAGGCATAGGGCTACCAAATTTGGCATGTAGCTTTATGTAGTAAACCTCTATCATGTTTCTTGAAATTATAGCCCTGGGGTCAAAATTGGCTCTGCCCCAGGGGTCACAAGTTTTACATAGGCTTATATGGAGAAAACTTTAAAAATCTTCCTGTACCTAGCCATAAGGCCTAGAGCTACCAAATTTTGCATTTAGCTTGATCTAGTTGGGGTCTACCAAAAGTGCCCAAATTATAGTCCTGGGGTCAATTTGGCCTCATGCTGGGCGGGGGGGGGGGGGGGGGGGGGGGGTTCCACAAGATTTACATAGGCTTACATAGGGAAAACTTTTAAATCTTGGTGTACATAGCCATAAGGCTTAGGCTACCAAATTTTGCATAATTATAGCATTATCTAGTGGACAACTGCAAAGAGGGCCCAAGTTACAGCCCTAGGATCAAGTTTGGCCCTGCACCTGGGGTCACAAGTTTTACATGGGTTTATGGAGTGAAAAGTTCAGAAACCGTCTTGTTACTAGCCATAAGGCCAAGAACTCCAAAATTTGGCATGTTATTCTTCTAATACACATATTCCCCATTTAGTCCGACTGTAGCCCTGGGGTCAAAGTTTTATAAGGGCTTATATAGTGAGGACTTCTCTTCATGGTTTATATTTATAAGCCAGTGGAGCGATACAGGGCCATCATGGCCCTCTTGTTATTGTGATAGGTTAACCCTTTACCACACAATTTCGAGTATTAAGGACTCCAAGAAAGAGGCCTACAGAAAACAATGTGGGAAAGAAGAAAATGCTGGTAACCAGCATTTTGTCATTTTCTAACAATGTTTTCTTCCCATTCAAATAAAAAATCAATCTGTCCAGCCACATTTAATTTGTGATCTTTAAATACTTTCAATGTGGACAGGTCTACAATTTTGTCATTTGGTAAAGGGTAAGCCTTTGCCCTCACAGAGTAGAATGTGATGCATTAGGTGCTCATTTCACCTACCATTGTAAATCAAATGCTAATTCTTAATGCCAAATCTTGCCAAATAAGAGGCCAACATGTTCTATCTTGGAAAATCATATCGTAAGTTTGGTAATTCATATTATCAATTAACAAACTGTGTTATTGTTCACATCATTTACGCTAACCCAGGTCAACATCATTTACATAAAATTCTATTTTTAGCCTCGGCATCGCACAGGGCTTCCTTTGGCATATGTCCCGAATGGTCACTGAAATATTTCGTATGGTATATGTGAATTAAATTGCTTACCTGTGTATATAGCTACCTAACAGTGAACTAGCTCAAGTCTTTCGTAATGTCAGCGAATAACAGGCGAAGTGCTTTTTACGCCTACTTATATATTCAGCTTGAAAGTCAGGATCAGGGTCCGTATTCACCAACCATTCTTAAGAATATTCTTTGTCTTGTTCTCCAAAATTTTCCAAATTTGAAAGTAACACACCTTCTGATTGGCTAAACCACTTGGTTTAGCCAATCAGAAGTTGTGTTACTTTCAAACTTGGAAAATCTTGAAGAATATGACTAAGAACGTTCTTAAGAATGGTTGGTGAATGCGGACCCAGGTTAAATGAAGTAGGCAATATTGCATTCATATGATGAAAACAGTCAAGTTAAATACAAAATGGCAAACTCAGCCAATATCAACAAACTTGGCCAATATGAGAAAACCTCTGCCAATTTAAAAACAGAACAAAGTCAGTATGACTCAGTCAAATGTCAAATCATTCATGGATGACAAAATTCCATCCATTAACTAATAAAATTGTCATTAATCAAGTTATTTAATGTGAACATATTTATTTTACATCGATTAAGAAAAACAAGTTCTTCCAACTTATACATATCTCTTTCAATTCTGCTTTCTGTAAACTACACGAGTACTCGCACCAAATGTGTGGGCCAATGAACACATCCAAAGTTGACACACGCTCCGGGAATCAAACTAGTGACCTTATGGTTGCAAGGCTGACACTCTACCTCATGACTGTAGACACCACAATCAAGTTATTTGTATTAGCCAAGTTACAGGTCAGTCAGGTCTGCTGTATTAGCCTTAAAGTTTGGACTTTTGCCTTGAGAACAGACATCTGACCTGTAACTTGGCCAATATGAAATTGCTTAATAGATAACATTATATTAACAAGGGCCTTTTTCCCTAAAGCACTCATCTGAGTAAAGCCATCTGGGATTGATAAAAAATGAAGACATCCTGGTTGTGATGATGTAAACATGTAAGTTTTATTGACCTTCTTTTTTGTCCAACGTGATCCAGTTTTAAACTTTTTCAAGATATTATCAAGACAATTGTTTATTTGTGTTGGAGTTTAAAACTGTTATAATAGCTTAGGTCATATTACTGCGGGCAGTGCACCTACCCTTGTGTTTGCTTGCTTTCTCATACCAGTACAGGTAAAGACACAACTTTCTTTTTAAGTCATTGACTACTTTTCTCACTTGCATCAGAGCTGAGAGGTGAAAAATCGCCTGAAATAAAGTTTGCCTCAACTGGGTATCAAACCTGCAACCACCAGGTCACGAGTCAGATACACTCACCACTGAGCTACCCGACAGGGCTATCAAGACAAACATTCTCATCAACTTTCATGTGGCCTCTAGAATGCACAAAAGGTTCTTCTAAGACTTGTCCCAGTGACCTAATTTTGACCTGATGTGATCCAATTTTAAGCCTGTCCCAGATATCACCAGGAAAAACATTCAGACCAACATTTCATGAGTATCTGACTGAAAATGTGGCCTATAGAGTGTGCACAAAGTTTCTCTAGAATTTGTCCTAGTGACATACTTTTTGACACAACATGGCCCATTTCCAATCTCGTTGGAGATATCATCAAGACCAACATTCTGAATACTTTTCATGAGTGTCAGACTGAAAGTATGGCTTCTTGAGTGCACACAATTAAGGTTTTTCTAATGCTTGTCCCAGTGACTATCTTTTTGACCCAATATAATCCAATTTTAAATTTGTACTAGATATCATCAAGACAAAGCCTTAGATTGATAATTTACGTGGCCTCTGGAGTGCACACAAGGTTTTTCTAAGACCTAACAAACTGAGCTTTTTTTTGAGTTGAAGTAACCCATTTTTCAATTTGCCTGAATATCATTAACACAAACATTCTGACCAAGTATCAAGAGTACTGTATGAAAATATGGCCTCTGGAGTGCACAGGTTTTTCTAAGATTTGTTCCAGTTACCTTCTTTTTGACCCATCATAAACTAATTTTAAACTTGTCGGAAGTATTATTAAGACAAACATTCTATCCAAGCTTGATGAGTATAGACTGAAACTGCGGCACATAAGGTAAGTGTTGACCTAACGACGCACCCTGGACAACACACGATGCCTCAGGTGAGCTGAAAACTGTATCCAGAATTGTTGATGAATATTCCCCTGTGTCTGATCTCTCCAGAAACTAGTGTGAAAAGAGGAAAAATTGCTAACAATGCGCTACTTTTCACATGCTCACTTTCCATTCTTTTCTTTCAATATGTTTTAAAGACATCATAAAACATGGGACAAAAGAGATTAATTCATATATTTATCAATCTATTGAAATATTACCCTACCTCCTTCAGCTTAAGTGTACTGTGCAGTCAGTAAACAAAAAGGGGCCGAATTCATCAACCATTCTAAATGTTGTTTGAAATTCTAACTTGTTAAAAAGCCATTTGAAAAATACAACTCATCCCTTTGAGTGCAAAATATACTGACAAGTTTCAAAGCTTATATTAACCCTTAGGCTGCTAAGCATGACCCAATGGCCTTGTGCGGTTAGTGTAGATCAAAAACAGACAGCACACAACATGCATTCTGGTCTTAGATCTACAGTCTGATAAGGAGATTTTTTTTCTCTGAAAAGTAACTTAGAAATAGCCAAATCCAGGTTTTTATTACCAGCGTGAAAGTTTCATTTAAGTTATTTAGCAGGATAAGGGCTAATCACTTCTAAATGATTCTTCCCTGGAAACCTTAACTCTTTACCAAACAATGAAAATTTAGACCAGTCCAAACTGAAAGCATTTGCAGACAACAAAATAAATGTGACTCAAAAACTGAAATTTGTTTTGGGAAGGGTAGAAAACATTGTGGGAAAAGGAGAAAATGCTGGTTACCAGCATTTTCTCCTTTTCACACAATGTTTTCGAAAGGCTTCTTTCCAAGGGTCGTTAAAAGTCGGGATCGTATGGTAAAGGGTTAACTAGCACTAGAGCTGTGATATGGATAGTTAAGTTATAAATACTATTGCTTCCTCCCACAGGTGAAGTTGTTCAATTTATATCTTTGCCAATCATATTTGAAATTCAAATACGATTTGAATATGATTTGAACTTGGGACGGTGAACTTTACATACCATTGTCTCCTCCCACAGGTGAAGGTGTTGTAGGCGGGGCCAGAGTTGTAGTTAAGGTATTCTCTACAAACTCATAGTCTATGATGAAATTTTCGTTATCATCCTCCTTCTCAAATGACCTTCTGTATTCTATAAATAGCTTCTCTTCGTAGACACTGATAGGTCCCTGAACCTCTCCTGCACAGATTTCTTTTACTAGCTTCCCATCTGTAAAAATACATACCTAAACCTTTGGAAAAGTTTACTTGTATTAACCCTTTACCACACAATCCCGAATTTTAATGACCTTAACCCTTTCCCAAACAAGCCCTGGTTTTCACGTGTCTGCTGTACAAGTCTTTTGAAAACACTGTGGGAAAAGGAGAAATTGCTCGTAAGGAGCAATTTATCCTTTTCCTACAGTGTTTTCTACCCTTTTGGAGAACTTTCTGTCATTTTCATCAATTTTAAAATTATCGTCTGCAAACTCTTTCACTTTGGACCAGTCTAAAATTCATCGTTTGGGAAAGAGTTAAGTAAATGTCATTTGAAACATTGTGGGAAAACGAGAAAGTGCTTGTAATCAGCATTTTCTCCCTTTCCCACATTTTCTAAGTTTTCTGATACAAATCCCATCATTTGAGTATCATTTTACTAGTTGTCTGCAAATGCTTTGAATTGGGATCAGTCTAGTATTTTGTTGTCTGGTAAAGAGTTAAGCACATACCTCTTGGAGCTCTTTACCAGACAACAAAATTTAGACCAGTCCAAATTGAAAGTATTTGCAGACGACAAAAATGAATGTGGCTTAAAGTATTGGATTTATCTTTGAAAGGTCGGAAAACATGGTGGGAAAAGGAGAAAATGCTGGTTACAGTGAAAAAAAAGTAAAAAAAAAACCAAACTTTGTTTCATGATATATGATTCATGATAAGAACTCCTTCCTGTGGATTCCAGCATGAAAGGATCATAAGACTGTTTCAAACTTATTTCAGATAAGACAAGCATTTATTTGCTTAATTCATACAAAATTTCTCCAGAAGGAAGTTAATCCTTTCTTGCTGAATTTATTGACATTGTCTCAATGTGATTGTGGAATGATTCAAATACTGAAACCAAAAGACTCACTGTCATCTTGACCACTTATAAAATAGTAAAAAAAGTCAGAACTGTTATGTTATAGACACATTAAAAAAAAAATCTGACATGGCATTTCAAAATTCCTGCAATTAGCCCTTAATGAAAGAAGCATTCAGCAGCCATTATTTTGAGATGAAAATACGAGATTTTCATTTTGTTTTGATTCATTGAAAATCTGATGAAGAAAAAAAAATCTGTGTTGATATAAATAGAAATAGTTCAGGAATTGTCTCAATCTGAAATAATAACTTTTCAAAGTATTGCAATTTCTACGGATTTCTACGGTTAGTTACGGTGAACTACATACTGGCACAGTTACACCACGTACTGGCTAAGGATACAGTGTTGTCTGTAATGAATTTGTCACAGAACAGCACGATCTAATTACATTGCATCACGGAGAAGTAGGGATCAGCCAGGTTTTTCAAGGTCTTTTAAAGGTTACTACGTTACATCATGACAAAATTCAGAATGTGTCAGTCTACGACTGTTTTATTTCAAATTAATATATTTGTGTAAAGACTGGCAGTAGCACCAAACTGTTAACAGATTGATGTCTGGCCTCTGTATAAATACTCCCTGCTTATAGGGCCCTACGTAGTCTGGGTCTTACTGTAGGTACACATAACACTACACAACATCCACAATCAACAACTGAAACTTGCAATTAATTGGCAAGAACGGGATATTGATATTGTACGAAATAACAGGGCAATGGTTGAGCTACTAGAGGACAGATGCAGAGGTGACTGGAGGCAGAGGAGAGGATGGACTAGGGACTTGCTTCTCCAAAAAATTATCCATGGCCTCATGTTCTCTTTTCTGTTGGCATTTTGAAAGTGAACTGAGTACGCAAGTTTGTATGTATTTATGGATTGTTTATCATGATGGGTCTGTGTCTGTCTAAGGCGGTTCATACTTTTCCGTAGCAGACCGTTCTTATTCATACTTACGCTTACTTGTACCATAGCAAACCATCGTTCATCTGCAGTGCACATGCCCTGACATGTGTCGTTCCATATTAACCCTTTCCCAGACGACAAATTTTGGGTTGGTCCAAATTGAAAGAGTTTGCAGACGACAATTTTAAATTGGATGAAAATGGCAGAAAGTTCTCAAAAAGGTTAGAAAACACTGTGGGAAAAGGAGAAATTGCTCTTTACGAGCAATTTCTCCTTTTCCCACAGTGTTTTCAAAAGACTTGTACTGCAGACACGTGAAAACCAGGGTTTGTTTGGGAAAGGGTTAAACCATGTTTTTTTCCATATTAAACCATGTCATTCTGTGACAATCTGTATCACTCATGTTGCCAAATGACCCCTTTCCGACATTATCCTTGGTAGGTACACCAAAACCTGTAGTCACATTGTTGTGAATCCATACTGAATCCGTACCAGACTACGGAATTTTGCATTTCTGGGGTCATCCGTAAGATTTCAACGTAATGGAACCGGAGAGATGATCCATGAATGTGTGACCCAACCATCAGGGCCATGAAAGCATGGAACTGTTTGATAAAGGATTGACAATGTTATACTCACGGGTGCTTGCACCTCTGTAGATCCTGAGGCTTTCTTCTTCACAACTCCTTGACCCAAACCTGATCATCTTTAGGTTTAATCTGATAATATGTCCAGGGACAGCCTGAATGGAAAGATGTTATAATAGTCACTCATGTATTCTCTGCCAAATGATAGAATCTTAAACTTGTCCAAAGTGTTGGGATTTGCAAGGAATTAAATATGGCTAATGTGATGGATTTGTCTCTTACATATATGAAAACATTGCAGGAAAAGAGAAAATGCTGGTTACCAGTATTTTCTCCTTTTCCAGCAATATTTTCAAAAGTCCGTTTTCCTCAAGGTCATTAAAACACTGGATTGTTTGGTAAAAGATTAATCCTTCGGCTGGTAAGTGCGACTGGGGCGCTTTTGTGGACAGTGTAGATCAAGATCAGACTGAAAAAACATGCAGCCTGATCTTTGATCTACACTGTCCGATACAGCATGTTCGTCCGGTGAAATCAACTTTGTAACTGCAATGTTTTGGGTTTTACTATTGAGAAGAAATTTTAGGTTCATTTATTAAGCAGCTTTAGGATTAACATACTGCCCTCTGCATATGAATCTTTTACTCCTGCAGCAGACTACACTTGCAAACATTGTGGCAGAGAGAGAGAGAGAGTGAGAGAGAGAGATATTGCTCCTAATGAGTTTTGTTTCCTTTTTTTACAATGTTTTTACAGACTTTTATGCATCATTTATGTTGTAAAAGAGTAATTCTTAAGTCTTATGGTCCAAATTTGTTGCAGAAGAAACTGCCAAGATCCAATAGCTCGGTTGGTGGCGTACAAGACTTGAGAACAATGGGTCACTGGTTTAATCCTGGGTTTGGCCAATTTCTTTTGGAGGACTGATGATAGTCATTGCAACAGGATTGATTCCTCTCTCACTGCTGACCATTGTTTCGATGATGATTATGTGGGAAAGCAGCCAGTGGCTTGGAAAGAATATTGTGCGGAGTACTGGTAAAAGAAAGCATGGATAGGTGCACTGGCTGCCGTGATATAACTGAAATAGTGTTGAAAAAGGCGATAAAACACAATCAATCAATCATACATTAATGCAGATGCAACTATCAACTGTTTACTTCCTTACCTGAAGATAAGATTTTAAAATTGTTAAAATTCAAAGCATTTGCAGATGACAAATTAGATGTTACTTAAAGCGTGAATCTTGTCGTTCAAAGGGTAGAAAACATTATGGGAAAAGGAGAAAATGCTGGTAACCAGCATTTTCTCCTTTTCCCACAATGTTTACAGAAGGCTTCTCTCTCAGGGTTGTTAAAAGTTAAAACAAAATTTTAAACTGGTCCAAACTGACAACAAATTAAGTGTGGCTCAGATGATGGGATTTGTCTTTCAAAGAGTGGAAAAGGTTGTGGAAAATGGAGAAAAGGCTGGTTAACAGCACAAGTAAGTGTTGAAGATGGGCAGCAAGTGATAATGGATTGACAATGGACACAAGAGTGGCACAAGGGCTGATCTTCGGGAGTCTTGTTGTCTTATCTGAATTATTAAATGATTATTTTCCTACAAACATTCCATCTGCACTCCAATAAAATCATAAATTAACAAGACATGCCACTAAGAAGTGACTGATGCCCTACAGACTTCTTACATGTGACACGTTGTCTGTATGAGGTTGACAATTCTACTTAGTTGTATTGAAATTCATTCATAAATAAAATAAGTTACAAGCCATAAATAAAATAAGTTACAAGCCAAACATGAACATAACCATCCAAAATTTCTTTTTAAATGTACTTGACCTTGCCATGACCTTGACCTTTGATGTACAGACATGGTTTTGCGCACAACACATCATCTTTATGTTGTTAACAATTTTGAAAAGTTATACTGAAATTCGTTCAGAATTAGAAATGTTAGAGTCCGAACACAAATACTACCCCCCTCCAAAACATTTGACCTTGTAGTGACCTTGACCTTTAACCTACAGACATGACCTGTGCAGAACACATCATCTTGATGTGGTCAATATTTGTGCAATTTTTTTCTACATTTGTGCCCAAGGAGAAAAATTTATGGCCTGGACATGAAAATGGACAGACAAAACATTTTTTTGGGACCATACAAAAAAAAAAAAAATCTGACATTATCAACTTAAGTGCCAAATATAGTATGATAACATAACCTGAGTGCAGACTACTTTCATCTTACTTTCCCATATTGAGTGCTCAAAATATTACGCCATGACATTCATACACCATTCATAGATACAAGTTATCACCCACTACGAGAGTATAGCCAAAAGTTTGTGGACAAATGCTATAACTTTTTCATTCCATATCCAAACTTCTGAATATTATGACATCTTGTAGAAAAAATATTTCCAGTGATATCTTTTAAATAATTGTATTGTGAAATAAATATTACTGGATTGACGGTCGCTATGGTAAGCAGTGGTTGACGTGGTGCAGGTCATCAAAATCCTTTGCACTTGTATTTATTCCGTTGATATAACTGCCCTGGATGTGAACAATTGGCGGGAAACTTGATAATGACATTATGTCACTTTTTCATGATGACGACAAATTATGCCAAAGTGTGCCATCTAGTTTTGAATTTATTCAATGTTGAAAAATGGATATCTTTTTGTTGCTGAGTAAAAATGATGCCTGATGATAAGCTTAATTCAATCCACGGTACAAATTTTACAAGTTAACACAGCTTGACAGACTTCCTCACCAATACATAAGTGTTGAAATTACACCCAAGGCATTCCATAATAGCACTGATCTCCCCAGGCATGATGATGTCATGGTCTCTTATATTCATACTGGTATTGCCATCAGTATTTTTACAACTGCATTACTATTATTAGCAAAGGATTTTATGTACTTTCCATGGTTTGAATTGAATAATCTGAGCGTTTGCAGTATTTTTATTGTTAAAATGTATTTTCATTGCGCAAAAGCTATTGATGAGTGAGCGATTCTTTTTGTGTCTGCGAGAGTTGTTACCCAAGAAAATTAAAAATTGCGTGATTGACGGTGTAGACAGTGAGATTTGTGCAATCGTGTGCACTGGATGCAACACTGTCTTACCTGGAGTCTGTAGTAGCAGACTTTATCACTGTCAAAAATTTCTCCTTCTCCAACATCATTTCCTTCGATGATTGCACTGTTACACCAACCATCTGCAATACTTGCTAAAAATTGAAGAACAATTTACCACACAAAGCCGACTTTTAATGCCTCTGGTCAAGAAGCCTTTTGAAAATATTGTGGGAAAAGGAGAAAATGCTGGTAACCAGCATTTTCTCCTTTTCCCACAATGTTTTCTACCCTATCAAAGAAAAAGTGCACCATTTAAGCTACATTGAAATTGTCGTCTGCAAATGCTTTCACTCTGGACAAGGCTAAAATTTTGCCGTCTGGTAAAGGGATAAATAGATATGATAATGCTCTCATTGTTCATCATTAACCCTTCACCAGATAAATATTTTAGACATCCAAGTTCAGAGCATTTGCCTGCGACAAAAATATGATTGGATTTATTTTTGGAATAGTAGAAAACATAGTCAGAAAAGGAGAGCTGGTTATCTGTTTCCCGTAATATTTTCTGCCCTCTAATTAACTAACTACAGAATTCTTCCCGTCAAATGTTGCTCAATTTAACCCTTTACCAAACGACAAAAATTTAGACTTGTCCAAATTGAAAGCATTTGCAGGCGACAATTCAAATGTGGGTCAAATCATGGAATTGGTCATTGATAGGGTAGAAAACATTGTAGGAAAAGGAGAAAATGCTGGTTACCAGCATTTTCTCCTTTTCCCACAATGTTTTCAAAAGACTTCTGTCTCAGGGTCGTTAAAGTCGGGATTGTGTGGTAAAGGGTTAAGCATGTTTTGTGGGACATTTTTCAAAGATGGTATTGCTAGTAGAATAAATTTGTCAAAAAGGACCATATCCCAGGCACTATAACATTTTCCCACACAATCATGAGTTTTAACGACCCTTTAGGAGAAAGCTTTTGAAAACGTGGGAAAAGGAGAAAATGCTGGAAACCATCATAGAACTGAAGTATGTTTGTACAAATTTTGAATTCAGCATCTGCAGATGTTTTTAATTCGTTTATAGGACTTAATTCTTTACCAAGGAACACTTTTTTGACACGTTCACGCCGATTTGAAATTATTTGCAGACAACAACTCGAATGTAGGTAAAACATTGAGATTTGTCTTTGCAATGTTAGAAAATATTTGGGGAGAGGAGAAAATGATAGTTACCATCATTTTGCTAATATCCTGAGACAGACAAATTTCATGTTTTGATTTACATTTAATTTTTTGTCTTTTTCAATGTCATTAAAACTAGGGATTATGTGGTAAAGGGTTAACCCTTTCGCTCACAATCCAATTTTTATAGCCCTGAGAAAGAGGCTTTTGAAAACGTTGTTGGTAACCAGCATTTTCTCTTTTTCCCATAATGCTTTTTACCCTTGGATAGACAAATTTCATGTTTTGATTTGCATTTAGTTTCCTGTCTGAAAATGTTTTCAATTTGGACAAGGCTAAAATTCTGTTGTCTGGTTAAGACAGTGGACTGCTACAAGATACAGAAAGTCAACTACAGAATATAATGAGTTAGGACATGAGATACAAACAACTTTACCTGTCTTTAAGATTTTGTATTTTATTGAAAACCCCTGCGATTCGTAGGATTCATCAGATTCGAAGTACAGTTTTAAGTTGTCTCCCTGTAGGATGTACGCCAAAGGCCCAGAATCACAGAACAGGGTTTCTTTCTCATCTTCAATTATCCCAAATTTATCAAACCTGTAAAAGTCTGATTATTGTCAACTCAGAGGTGCGAGACAAATACAAAACGTGTTTTCAGTAACTTAACTACCACCTGCTCTTTATAACACACAATTTTTCCTTTTACCTCAATGTTTTTATGTAACTTTAACCCTTAATACTTTACCACATGACAAAATTTTAGACTGGTCAAAATTGAGAGCATTTGCAGACAACAAATCAAATGCTGCTGCAATGATGGAATTTGTGTCTGAAAGAGTAGAAAACATTGTGGGAAAAGGAGCAAATGCTTGTTACCAGCATTTTCTCCTTTTGCCACAATGTTTTCAAAAGGCTCCTTCCTCAGGGTCGTTAAAACTTGGGATTGTGCTATAAAGAGTTAAAGCCCTATTCGTATGCATAGTTGATCAAGGTCAGACTGTACAAAACTGTCAGTCTGACCTTTGACCTATAAAATTTGCTTTGTTCAGGAATTTTAGACAATATCAACCTTGAAATTGCTATTTGGGTCTTTTTTCTAGACTGAAAATGTCCATTGGTTTTTTTCGGCACAGGGGGGGTGGGGGGGGCTTAATTCATGTAGGGTTGTAAATTCATGATTTACAAGGATGTTTTCAAAGTCATTTGCTGCAAACTAGTTTCAAGAGGGCATAAGTAACGAAAGAGGGTTTGTTTCATTTCCTGTCCAACATTTTGTAATAATCAAATTGGTCCTCTTGAAGTACTTAACCCTTTACCACACAATCCCGAGTTTTAACGATTTGCAGGAAGAAGCTTTTTGAAAACATTGTGGAAAAAGGAGAAAATGCTGGTAACCAGCATTTTCTCCTTTTACCACAATGTTTTCTACCCTATCAAGGACAAATTCATTAACTTGAGCCACATTAAAATTTTTGTCCGCAAATGCTTTGAATCTGGGCATGGATAAGATTTTGTTGTGTGGTGAAGGGTTAACTCTTTCCAAAGCGACCTGTCCAAATTGAAAGCATCTGCTTTCAAAAAACTGAATATAGTTGAAATAATGGGTTTATTACTGAAAAGGTGGAAAACATGGTGGGGAAAGGAGAAAATGCTTATTATCCGCATTTTCTCCTTTTCCCATAATATTTTCGAAATGCATTTTCCCAAAGGTCTTTGTAAGATTTGCTTGTGTGATAAAGACTTAACTCTTTCCTCTTCAGATATGAAAACCTGACTTCTTGGAATCAGAAAATAAAAAGATGGATCTAAGATCTGAAAGTTGTGCCTAGCTGAATCTTGATATTTCCTTACTAAACATGTTATCCATGTGTGGTGAAAGAGTTGGCTGTTTTCTGTTTATACTCAGTTTTTTTTGGGGGGGGGGGGGGGGGGGGGGTAGCTGAATGTGCTGGCTTTTGACCTACTTTTTGGTACTGATAACAAATGAATAAATAGAAATATGTGATTGGTCAAAATTGTAGACATATTTATTGTAAGGGCCCTCTGTCTATTTTTGGGCCTATTTACTCCGTCTATCTTTTTTTTAAAGATATATTTCTTGTTTAAACTTTCCTTCAGGTATAATATATAAAACCTTGCCTGGGTTCAGGCAGTAATAATCTTAAGTACTCTGTATCATGCTCTCCTAAGAATCATGGTCTACTATCAATGTTTGGCAGCTATCTGGTTATCGGTTTCATTATTATTACCATTATATCATTTTTGACAAAGTAACCTCATAATGATAGAAAAGAAAAAAATGAACGGACTGGAACCCAGGCTTTGTAATACCATGTAGTCAAAGTGATAGTGCTGAAAATGCTAATTACAGATGAAAATAATTCAACGTAATTGTCACAAAGTACCAGTAGTTTTCTTGTGTGGAAGACTAACTATACCTTTTTCTATTTTCTGAACGCTAGGCTGCCAAATATATTAAATCTTTACCAGACAATCCCATTTTCCAATAACCCAATATGTTGTGGAAGACAGAGAAAAACGCTAACTACCTGTATTTTCTCTTTCATCCACAACATTTTCTATCCCACCAAAGACAAAACTTTGACTTGTTCGAGTAAAAAATTTTGTCATGTATTTAAAAAAAAAGTTAGATATTTTCTCTCAGAAAATAATACTCAGATATTGCAAAGTCAAGACTTTTTCTGTCAGAGTATCTCTTCAAATCAAAAAGTATAGATTAAAGATCAGACTACATGTTGTCTGTAGTCTGATCTTGATGTACTCTTTTGAAAAAAAAAGCAGCTTAAGCCTTTAAAACAATCTCGGGTTTTAACAGAAAGAGACTATTGAAAACATTGTGGGAAAAGGAGAAAATGCTGGTTACCAGCATTTTCTCCTTTTCATACAATGTTTTTTATCCCCCCCCCCATTCAATTTTTAGGTCACAGTGATTTTGTCATCTGCAAATGCTTTCAATTTGAACTTGTCTAGAATTTTGCCATTTGGTAAACAGTTAAGCTGTAGGAGGTATTCTCTCACATATAGATTTTGACAAAGGGAAAAGCACAAAATAGTAAAGAGTGGAATGCACAATTAGAGACTTTGTGGCTCTTACATAAAAGTACCACTTATACCAAAGTACCACTTATAACCTACTTCGATCTAGGGAAAAAATATAATATGAGCTATGCTCTGGCAAAAGGTGGCTTAATGCATCTCTGTGATTCATGAAATCAAGCAAGTCATTACAGTTTCTGGATCCATAAAATCCATTTTGTGTAACAACCTACTGAATCATGAGGTTCTGACATGCAGAAAAATAACCAAAAGCAAAAAGTTTCGGCCCAGGTCAGCCTGCGCGAACTGTGTAGGCTGACCTGGGTCGATACTTTTTGCAGATGCATTAAGCTCCCTTTTGACAGAACTTGGCTCATATATAAATGCCTCCAATTGTTCAAAATAAGGGCTTGTTATACTTTAGCAATTTATTTGTATTGTGTTTAACACTGTTTTCAAAATTATTTCAGTTGTTTCTGCCAGTACACCAATCCATGCATTCCTGGAATTCTTTAAAAACTACTGGCTGCTTTTCCACTCTGTCACTGAACCTATGATCAGCCATGAGAGAATAAAAAATCCTGTCGCAATGACTATCATCAATCCTTCAAGTAGAAATTGACCAAGCTGCTGTTTGGAATCAGTAACCCCTTGTTTTCAAGCCCTGTACACTTTTGAAATACAATAAACTCCACTTATGATGATATTCTGGGTTTCTCGTTGAAAAAGTCTTTCGGAAAGAACAAAGAATTGGTACAAAATGATTCGGCATGCTTTGGGCAACACATACATTATGATCAGACACCACAACCTATTCTATCTGATCACAGGTCTACCATGTCAGATTCTGTGAAGTATTTTGCTTTAGGAATCTGGGACAAAATGATTTAGCATGTTTTGGGCAACATATATTAAGCCTTTACCACACAATCTTGTCTTATAACGACCCGAAAAAAGAAGCCTTTTGAAAATATTGTGAGAAATGGAGAAAATGCTGGTAACAAGCATTTTCTCTTTTTCCCACAATGTTTTCTACCCTTCCCAGACCAAATTTCAATTTTAAAGTCACTTTTATTTTGTCGTCTGCAAATGCTTTCAATTTCAATCAGTCTAAAATTTTGTTGTGTTATAAAAAGTTAACCCTTAAAGTGCTGAATAAATGATTTGAATGTTTTAATATACAGTTTATTTACTTTTTTGAGGTCGTTAACATTCGCAGAGGCCCGAAAAATGGTTAAACGCCCAAGTGCGAAGCACGAGGGCGTTCAATCATTTTGAGGACCTCTGCGAATGTTAACAACCTCAAAAAAGTTAATAAATGCTATTACTGCATAAAAATATATATATAAAAATAATTTGCAAGGAAAGCAAGCATTATTTCCACAGAAATGCAAAGAAACGGACTTAAAATGTACTGGACTTATACTGGTCAAAACCAGAATTTGACGATGAAATTTCTGTTTCGCGTAGTGAAAGGCCATACGCCACTGTTTTGATCTCTTGCTGTAATTCACCTCTAATGATATTTAATACATAGTGGACTTTTTTGGGATTAACATGCACAGTTTTGGATCGATTACAACTAGGATAAATGAGTAGATATGAAATTTCTCTAACTGAAAGATGTCAAAGGGATATATCAAGCGAAGGAATTGCCTACCATGTTAAGAAAGTGGGTGGGATGTAGAGCGCATTACGATTGATTTTTTGCTCAGATTTCGATAATACTGAGATACTGGGTAAGATTTTGTTTTTGGCGTACAAAAATCATCAAGGACAAGCCGTAATAAGGATATAATATGCTACAAGTTTGTACAGCTTTTTTGGTTGGAGTCTTGGATGTGTGACAAGAGCAAACGTTCAGCGTAAGGCATTGTTTATAGGCCGATGATATTTACCCGACAGTCGTGTACACACTGAAGAAAATTCATATTGCGAGGCCGACTGTCGTGTACTCAATGAAGGAAAACTCGTTGGGTGCCCGACGGTCGTGCACGGACTGATGAAATTTCGTCTTGGGGGCACGATTACGTGCCCGCTATTTCCGATTTCTTCATTGAGTACACGATGCGGTCGTGTACGCACTGAAGAATTGGACTCTTACGTACATGTGTAAATGGGTTGGGCACGTGAATCGGCACGGCGTAGACAGTCTCATTGGAGCACACGGCAATAGTCATTTATACAGCGTGTTACAGAACAAATGCATGCACAAGCATAGCTGGCATCCTTTTTATACGTCCGAAGGCTCGTATTACCTTATACTGTACACCCGGTCGTCCGTCCGTCCGTTTGGAATTTCTTGTGTGCGCAACTCCTCCTACAGTTTCCATCGGAATTAGATCTATTTGAAATTTGCCACAATGGTATCCAGTCGTTTCGGCACCAAGTCATTTCCACACCCAGTCAGTTCGAAACTTTTTGGTCGTATCGACCCATATTTAAGTCAATTCGACCCACAATTTTTTTTTAGCAACAAATGGTAGATAAAAAGTATTGGTAATTCATTTGAGTAGGCCTACATGTATTGAAAGAGTTCTCTAGATAGGGGTATCCCAAAAAGTATTTAAAGCAGATGCAATTGAAATTCAGCTACATATACTATATGTGCTGTGGGAAATAACTATATAGACTACTTAAATTTGCAGTGACAAGAATATGTTAATAGTTGTTTTGTGTGTGTTTGTTTTTGGAGTTTAATGAATAATTTGGAGTTTTTAAAGGAAGTAGGGGTGTGGTCGGGAGGAGAAAACAGGCGGTTTCGTGCGATACATGTATGAGATGGCAGCATCCAATATGTGACACAGGTCGATCAAAAATTACTTTGTAGAAATTTTTATTTTTTCCCTCCACTGAAATAAACTACAGAAATCAATATCTGACTACACGAACCATACCGTCCGATCTTTCATCTACTGTACAATTAATCTCCCTTACCCTTTACCACACAATCCCAAGTTGTAATGACCTTCAGTTACAAGCCTTTAGGACATATTGTGAAAAAACACACATTTTATCCTTTTCACACAATGCTTTTAACCATGTGATCAAAGAAAAACTCCATCACATTGAGTCACATTGAATTTGTTGCCTGCAAATGATTTCAAGTAGTACATGCACACGTCGTCAAACGTTGTGATCGAGTCAGAATTCTTGTCCTTTGTTGTGTACTCTTAGACAATCAACCGCCTTCATAGTTTCAGTGGAAAAGCTTGGCTTACCATTAATTGTACTTATCGAGTTTACCCCTTATCCCGCTAAATAATTGATATGTAAATTCAAAACCAAAGGTAAAATCCTAACGTTTGATATTTCAAAGGTATTTTTGGGGAAAAGGTATTTCTCTATCGGTAAAAGTAGATCCAATATCAGACCTCACGTTTGTGCAGTCCGACCTTCATTTACATGAAAAAGTGTCGAACTGACTGGGTGTAGAAATGACCGGGTGCCGAAACGACTGGATACCTTTGTGACAAATTTCAAATAGATCTAATTCCGATGGAAACTGTAGGAGGAGTTGTGCACATAAGATATTGCAAACGGACGGACGGACGACCGGGTGTATAACATAATACGACCCTTCGGGCATGACACCCTGTATAAATGACTATTGCTCCACTGAGACGGTTTACGCCGTGCTGGTTCACATAGCAGTCTGCGTTTTGGTCCAACCCATTAATACGTGTACGTAATATCCCGTTTCTTCAGTGCGTACACGACCGCATCGTGTACTGAATGAAGAAATCGGAAATAGCGGGCACGTCATCGTGCCCCCAAGATGAAATTTCATCAGTCCGGGCACGACCGTCGGGCACCCAACGAGTTTTCCTTCATTGAGTACACGACAGTCGGGCACCCAAGAAGTTTTCCTTCATTGAGTACACGACAGTCGTCCTCGCAATATGAATTTTCTTCAGTGTGTACACGACGGTCGGGTAAATAGTCACTTTCTTGTTTATAAGGTAGGCTCGGATCAAGGATATTGAACATGCAAAGCCGGTGTGTTAACAGCTCGTGAATTTACTGATTAATACACATTTTCTCCCGTTAACGCCCGTTTTTTTCCCATTAATACATGCTTATAACGGCCCAGAAATGTACATTTTATGCAATAATTAGGAAAAACAGTCTGAATTATTGCTATTTCAAGGTTGTTTCCCAAAGGATATGTAACAAAGTAGCTGACAGTGTAGATCAAAGGTCAGACTGCATGTTCTGTGCAGTTTGATCTTGATCTACACTGTCTGCAAGAGCAACTTAAATCGGATTCAAGACTTTAAGGGTTAAGATTAGACAACACAAGCCATGCTCTCTGAGTATGAATCTATCATGTCAGTTTGTGTAAAATATTCTAGCCAAAACAGCACTGAAAAATTTATCTTTCCTGCACTAAATTGTCTGTTTTATTTGTAAGTAAAATGCTTTTTGTCTGTATGAAGAGGACAATGTCATACACAAACCATTCTTAATTTCATTCTACATCTAATTCTATCCTTAGAAAGTAAGACAACTTCTGATTGGCTAAACCTGATCCTTTAGCCAATAAGAAATTAAGTTACTTTCAAATCTTGAAAATAAGACTAAGAATTTTCCTAACACTTTACCAGATGACAAAATTTTAGCCTTGTCCAAATTGAAAACATTTGCTGACGACAATTTCAATGAGGCTAAAATGGTGCAATTTTTCTTTGATAGAAACGGGTAGAAAAAACTGTGGGAAAAGGAGAAAATGCTGGTTACCAGTACTTTCTCCTTTCCCACCATGTTTTCAAAAGGCTTATTTTCCAGGGTTGTTACAAGCCCGCATTGTGCGGTAAAAGGTTAAGAATAGTTGGTGAATAAGGACCCAGATACTGCTACATGCCGCTTCTGACCTGTTCCACAGTGTTTGCCCTTGGAATACCGAAATGATCCCAGTGTTTAGCTACTACTAGAAAGCCAATGCTCCCATAAAAGCATATAGCCTCATCAAATTTTATCATCCAGGTTGATATGGGAGTATGATATGTAAAATGACACACGTCAATTATGTAGAACCATGTTCAAATATTAGCAAAAATATGGGCTTTTGAATTGTTTCTGCAAATCCTTTCAATATGGACAAGTCCAACATTTGTTGTCTAGTTAAGGAGTTATTTCTTCACCACAGAATCATGTGTTTTGACAAACCCGTGGAAGAAGGCTTCTAAAAACATTGTAGGAAAAGCAGAAAATGCTGGAAACCAGCATTTTCTTCTTTTCCCACAATATTTTCTACCCTTTAAAAGACAAAACCTACTATTTGAGCCAAGTTTAAAATGTTGTTTTCAAATGTTTGGATTCACAATTTTGTCATAAGATGAGAAGTAAATGGTTCAATACTAGGATTTACTTACATGCATTCCTCGCTGAATTCCAGATCAAAATATGATGACTCTAACAAAACATAGGAACCCTCGGCTAGGTCAAATTGCCAGCTAAGAAATTCATTTGGCCTGAAATGAAATAATAGATAGTCTTTTATTTGTACAAGAAACTAATCTTTTTCATCTACAAACATGAAATAACAGACTTATAAGGGCACAATCTAGATGTGTCATGCTCTGGGAAAAAGAGGTTTTATGTATCTCTGTAATGCATTATACAAAAGAAGTCATCACATAATTATGGATCCACAAAATCTATTTTATCTAACAACTGACTGACTTTTGAGGTAGAATGGTTGTTGGACACGTAGAAAACTGACCAACAGCAAAAACTGTAGACCCAGGTCAGCCTGTGCAAACTGCTGACCTGGGTTGATACTTTAAGCAGATGCATTCAAACTTCTTTTCACAGAGTATGGCTAATATATATAATTGTTTACAAAAAACAAAGTGAAAAATGGATAGAATCGTTTAAAACAAGCATTAAATTGTTACTGAACAGTAGGAACTGTGATCAGACTGAACAGCTTGCCTGGAAAAGTTATTCATTGCAGATTGGGGATGCAATGCCTTGAAAAAGCAACTGGGTCGCAACGTTGGACAGTACTAGTCATACGGTTAGGTGGCAGGGGACTTGGAAACTTGTTCACGGCTGAGCTGTAGTCTGACAAAAAATTAGGAAAAGGTATGGTATATCCTGACATAATCTGTTATTGTTTAACTCTTTACCAGCATTTTCTTCTTTTCCCACAATGTTTTTAAAAGGCTTCTTTCTCAGGGTCATTAATAGTCAGGATTGTGTGGTAAAGGGTCGTCATACCTTTCCATAAAACGATAACTTTTTCAATATGCCCCTGTAGCAAGTAAGTCAGTATGATATTTGTCTATTCATTTATGTCCTAAAATTCATCTGAAAACATCATGGGCAAAGGAGTGCTTGCTCATCAAAAGTATTTGCTCCTTTTTCCGTAATGTTTTCCATGCATTTGAGACAGTTGTTGTCCTTCAAACATACATTTTTCCTGTTACTGTGAAACTATGACTTTAACCCTTTACCATACAATGCCGCCTTTTGACGCCCCTGGGAAAGAAGCCTTTTGAAAACATTGTGGGAAAAGGAGAAAATGCTGGTAACCAGCATTTTCTCCTTTTCCCACAATGTTTTCTACCCTATCAAAGAAAAATTGCACCATTTGAGCCACACTGAAATTGTTGTCTGCAAATGCTTTCAATTTGGACAGGGCTAAAATTCTGTCGTCTGGTAAAGGGTTAAAGAACCCTTCAGTAAATCATTTAATGAAACATAGTGGAAAAAGGCGAATTGATTGATTGATTGATTGTATGGTGTTTAATGCCATTTTCAACATTATTTCAGTTATATCGCAGCGGCCAGTGCACCTATCCATGCTTTCCTGGAGTTTCTTTTACCAGTACTCAGCACAATATTCTTTCCAAGCCACTGACTGCTTTCCCACATAACCATCATCGAAACAATGATCAGCGGTGAGAGAGGAATGAATCCTGTCGCGATGACTATCATCATTCCTTGGAAAGAAATTGGCCAAGCCGGGGGATCGAACCAGCAACCTCCTGTCCTCAAGTCCTGTATGCTACTGACTGAGCTACATGGGACTTGGGGGAAAAGGGGCAACTGAAAAAAATTTTACATATTGTAAACACTTACTGAACAAATGCTACATTTCATACTCCTAGTTTTGACAGTTTATGAAAACAATGTGAGAAAAGAAACTGCTGGTAATAATCAGTACTGAGTTTTGACAGCTTATAAAACATTGAGAGAAAAGGAGCAATTGCTGGTAATAATCAGTAATCGGTGTCCCTTTTCCCGAAATGTTTTCCCTTCAATAGGAAAGAAGTATTTTCCTTCCCTTATCACGTTCCCCATTTGTGCCACTTTCAGGTAAACTGGTTGCTGATTGGTCTGAAATGAGCATGAACAATAAAAAGGTTTTTTTTACTTTCCAAACCAGTATTTTGTCTTTGGATAATCTAAAAATTCTAACTGGTTTATGTCATACTCACTTGTAAAATTCAGTTCCATTGAAATCCTCAGTCTCTACTTTTAAGCTACCTTTGGGAAACTCGTCATTTATTTTTACAGCGGCTGTTTAAAAATATTAAAGATTGAAAGTTATTTGTCATGTGATGGGGGAATGTTTAATCTTTACCACACAATCCAAACTTATAACAACAATACGAAAGAAGCTTTTTGAAGCATTTTGGGAAAAGGAGAAAAAACAAATTTCAAATGTGTTCAGTTTGGACCAGTATAAAATTTTGCAGTTTGGTAAAGAATTAACTGTTTACCAAACAGCAACATTTTAGACCAGACCAAATTGAAAGCATATGCAGACGAAAAACTAAATTTAGTTCAAATGATGGTCACCAGCATGTTCACCTTTTCCAAAACAGTTTTCAAAAGCCTTTTTCCTCAGGGGCCAAGCCTGGTAGCTCAGTCAGTAACATACAGGGCTTGATACCAGAGAGTCCCTGGTTCAAACTTCTTTCCGAGGTTTGATTACCCCTTTAACATGCGATCAGAGTTTTAATGACCCTGAGGAAGAGGCCTGTGGAAAACATTATGGGAAAAGGAGAAAATGCCAGTAACCAGCATTTTCTCTTTTTCCTGCAATGTTTTCTACCCAATCAAAGACAATTACCACCATTTGAGTCACATTTAAATTGCTGTCTGCAAATGCTTTCAGTTTGGACAAGTCTACATTTTTGTTGTTTGGTAAGGAGTTATATTGTCATCATAAAGGCATTCATTCCTCTGTCATGGCTTATCAATGTTTAACAATAGGAAGGTAGCCAGTGGCTCAGGAAAAACATTTTGTGGCGTTCTGGTAATAGAAACTCCAGGAAAGCATGGGTAGGTGCATGGCTCCATCAATATTACTAAGTATTAACCCTTGCAGCACCAAATAAACCCATCAGACATATTGGGACTAGAAATAGGACCAAACTAAATGCAATTTGATGGTGGCTTTTGTCTATAGTGTTTAAGCTAAGCGGACAGCATAGTACAAGATCAGACTGCATTTTTTGTGAACAGTGTTTTCAAAAGTGCTAACCTTCCAAATTGTTAATGAACCTGAAAAAAAAGGCTTTTGAAAACATTGTGGGGAACCAGCATTTTCTCCATCTCACATAATGTTTTCAACCCTATCAAAGGCAAATTCCATCATTCGAACCACATTTAAAATGTCATCTGCAAATGCTTCAATTTTTGACTAGTCTACATTTTTTTCCCTTGGTTTCAAATTTGCCCAAGCAGGCAACACGTTAACTTTTATGACACAAACCTGTCTTTCAACCAACCTGAGGAAGTATGATTTTGAAAAGAGTGTCTGAAAAGGACAAAATGCTTGTTACCAGTATTTTTCTCCGTTTCTTAAAACATCTTCTACTCTTTCACAGACAAATCTAGCCATTTGAGTCCCATTTCATTTATCTTCTGAAATACTTTCAATTTGAATAAGTCAGCAATTTTCTCATCTGGTAAAAAGTAAATGAAAACACACTTCCTTCCAGTATTTCACAGTTTACCAAACAACAAAATTTTAGACATTTCTAAATTAGAGGTATCTGTGAAAGATAACTTAAATATGGCTCAAATGATAAGAGTTGTCTGTGTATGGGTTTTTAAAACTCCAGATTGTGTGGTAAAGGATTAATTCATGGACACTGCAAGCTCTTTCTGAAGCTATCAAGAATCACATATATTGACAAATATCAGAAAAACAGGAAGATATATACTGAACAAAATAAGTGACTTCCGCTGTGTTTAGGTGCAGACATACGTAAATATGTAAAGAAGGGTTAAATTATTTTTACTTGTATTCCAAGAGTATTTCAATGTGAATTTGTGTGTAAAATTTTATAGCTCTACATTCACGTAAAACTGATGAAATGGTTGATTAAATATGGTAGGGGTCGTAGACCAAAATCACACATTAATACGGGGTATGGCCACCTTGAGCATTGAGTACTGCCTAGCATCATTAGTGCATAGAACCGACAAGTGTGTTGATTTCTGCCTGTCGAATGTTACTCTGCTCCTGGATTAAGGCTTGTGTTAGTTCATTGATGTTCAACGGTGGAACAGAGTGACATCTTACACACTAGTCCGAGTTATCCCACAGGTGTTCGATGGAATTAAGATCTGAACTTTTGGCGGGCCAATCATTAACAAATGCAATATTATTCATAATGAGGAAATTCACAGTATCTCTAGCTGTATGGCTTGTGGCATTATCATGTTGAAACAGAGTGATATTGGCATTATTTTGAAACAGTGGGATGACATGCCTGGAAGAATCTCACTTTGGTAGCGTTGGGCATTCAAATTTCCATCGATCATGACAAAAGGTGTGCGATAACCATGCGCAATGCCTGCCCAGACCAAGATGGAACCTGCGCCCCCCAAAATGATCTCGTTCAAGTACACAGAAGTCGGCATAACGTTAATTTCTTCTATGGTATACACGAACCCTGCCATCACTTCGATGAATGGAAAATCTTGACTCGTCGGAGAAAAGAACGCTATTCCATTGTTGCCTTATCCAGCGATGGTGTGACAGTGTATGTGCCTAATTAACACGATTTACACTGTGATGTTGCGTCAATACACAGCTAATGTAGGACGACGTCCATGTAGACCACCTTCGCGCAGACGATTGCGTACATTTTGGGCAGATATTTGGTTGTTATGTGTACCAAGGGTGTTAGCAGAGGTGGCAGTGGCAGTTTGAAAACGACTGGAAAACAAATTGGATTTTTGTCTGAAGCATACAGTGACTTCAAACTTGGTATGCAGATAGATCACATTGATGACAAGTGCTGTGCACAAGATCCATAACTCCATCCTCATTATATTTGGAGTAATTGCCATTTGATTTTGCAAATTGGATTTTTGTCTGGAATAGAACTTCTGTAGTATAAAAGCTATTGACTATTAAGGTGTGTGTTCATGATATAGCGGTTTTGAGCAGACGTCGTGGCGTGCAGACGTCTACTACATGTAAGTCTTCCGTATGCCCTGATGCTTGGAAACGTTGCCTAAGGTATCGAGTAGAACGGCTAGAACTGCCAACAACCCAAGCAACCACATTCGTTGCCATACCAGCATTATGCATTGCAATTGCATATTCATGTAAATTTGGTGGAATCTAGGTATATCAAAAAGAAAGAAAACTTCATAATTTTTTTTTTTCAATGTCTTTTTCTTATTGACAACAAAATCTATAGAATCAGACTGAAAGGTTTGTTTTTATAAACACGGATTATAGTGGTCCGTACATACATGACAAAATCAAGTTTAACGTTTTCTCGTTTGTGTAATTCATACAATTTAGTTGTAATTGGTTTTATTTGACACATAATTGTTCAACCAACCATATGTAGGGCATTGGACATGTTGATTTCATTTCATTATATTAAAAAGATATGTATAGAAATTGGAAGTTTCTTTTTTAGTTCAGTATATAATTTTCAACAGTATGGAAAGCATTATGTGACAAAGAAGAAATTGCTCAATACAAGCAATTTCTTCTATTCCTATATTTTCCAAAGCTGTCAAATGCAAGGGTGTGAAAAGTTGAACAAATTTGTACAGTAAATCAGTAAATTTACATTTTTTTCCCCATGTAGATATATAAATACTCAATATGCTGAAAGCTTTTTGACATTTGAGAAAGAGACAAAAATGAATCTTACGGCCATTCAATGCATTTGCTCCTACACTAAAACTCCCATACAGTAAAACGCAAACAAAAATCATTGCCACCATGTTGAAGCTGACACAGAGTGGACTTTGACTAGGTTTGAAAACAAATCAGTGGACAAATATGGCAGTTTAAAGGAGGATGTCCGGTGTTCATTTTTTGTCAAGAAGGGGTGTACAAAAAGGCACAGGCAGCTCTTACAGGACATTTAACTTTCAACTCTTTCCAAAACCACAAAATTTTAGACTTGTCTAAATTGAAAGCATTTGAAGACATCAAAATAAATGTGAATCGAAAATTAAAACCTAGTTTTGGAAGGGTATAAAACATGGTGAAATGCTCTTCTTTTTACACAATGTGCCATATTTTTCAGGGTGGTTCAAAGTCGGAATTGTGTGGTAAAGGGTTAACTCTTTATCAGACAACAAAATTTAGAAAACAAATTAATTATGACTTAGATGATAGCATTTGTATCTGAAAGACCAGAAAACACTGTAACCAGAATTTTATTCTTTTCCCATGACATTTTCAAGGCTTTACTTTGTCAAAGCTGTTAAAACAGGGCAATATTTGCCAAAGGATTGAAATGCTACTCTGCGTGAGAATGAACAATGGTTCTACAGAGGAATAGAAATTGAACCAGTCTCTTATTATCGATACATGGGGCTACTATTTACACCAAAATTAAAGTGGACTCGCGCTAAATCAACACTAGCTGAACAAGCCCAAAAATCTATCATGTCAATATATAACTACAAAAGTAAATTTGGTTATTTTGATCACAACAGTATTTTCAAATTGTTTGATTCTATGGTAAAACCTATTCTTTGCTATGGGGGAGAACTATGGGGATTTGAATATGCTCATCAAATTGAATCCATTCATGCCCAATTTTGTAAAACCTTTCTCGGTTTATGCAGTTTTGTAAACAATAGTATGGCATTGAGGGAATGTGGACTGCCACTTTGTACAACTTATTACATTAAGCCTATTAAATACTGGTGTCACATTCTGCAAATGTCACCAAATAGATACCCTAGAAACACTTATATTATGTTGAAACAACAGGATGAAAATGGACTGATAAATTGGGCAACCAGTGTTAAAAATATGTTATTTCATTATGGCTTCGGTTTCGTCTGGATTTCACAGGACGCTGGTGATACAAAATGCATTTCTCTCTCAGTTAAAACAAAGAATGGCAGATTGTGCTTCTCAAAACTGGTTTGAAGATGTAGCTTCATCCGACAGGTGTTGTCTGTATAGGAGCTTCAAAACTCTTTTGAATGTAGAATATTACCTATCATATGACCTACCATTTTATCTAAGAAAAGCTATGTCAAACTTCAGACGCTCAAACCATTTTCTAAATATAGAAATGTGGAGACAAACTGGAATTGATCGTGATCTAAGATTTTGTCTGTCTTGTGAACATCTGGAGGAATCGAAGTCATAAAAGATGAGATACACGCATTCTTTGATCGCAACTTGCATGCTGATCTGCGTCATCTGTATATAAAACCCTATGTAGTACCTACAAGAAATAGTGAAATCGAATACAACAGGCTAATCTCAACAAACAATCCAAAAATTATAAAAAATGTAGCTATTTTTGTCTATCTCTTAATCCAAAGGCGGAAGGCACATAGTTACCAATAATTCATTAAGTCTTTTCGCAGTTTCATACTTATGTGTCAAGCCTAAATGTTTTTTTTTTCCTTGACAATTATGTGAACAGTATATATATAGATAACGGGCATAATCACACACTGTTTACTCATTACTCGCTCTATCTCCTTTAGATGGTGTTTAAACTTGTACCGTTTTCTTCTATTCATATGTATATTCCTTGTGCTGGATATGTATTATGCTGCTATGTTCATGTGTAATGGGCCGGAGGCCTAAGTCACCAATAAAAACATTTTATTGTATTGTATTGCTTGCCTGTATTGATTGATTGAATTTCCATTTATTTATTGTCGATACTAGTTGCCTGTGTGGGCGACATCCCCTGAAGACTGTTAGTTATGTTACGGGGGTTAGTGAAATATACAGGACGGAACCCATCCTGTGTTAGGCCTGGTTCTTTAAGGTGCATAGCATGTCACACAGGGCCTTGGTTCAACCTCTCATCGGAAAGACTATTAGTAATTTTTTTTAGCTGGCCAGCCATGATGCCTGTATGGTGTTATAATGCCATTTTCAACATTACTTCAGTTAACCCTTCAACACACGATGTTATTTTAGGCTGTTCCAAATTGAAAGCATTTACAGATGACAAATTAAATGTGGTTCAAATGATCTGATGTGTCTCTGAAAGATTAGTGCCCGTATTCACCAACCATTCTTAAGAATATTCTTAGTCTTGCTCTCCCAGATTCTCCAAATTTGAAAGTAACACAACTACTGATTGGCTAAACCAAATGGTTTAGCCAATCAAAATTTGTGTTACTTTCAAATCCAGAAAATGTTGGAGAATAAGACTAAGAATGTTCTTAAGAATGGTTGGTGAATACGGGCCTAGAAAACATTGTGGGAAAAGGAGAAAATGCTGGTTTCCTACATTTTCTCCTTTTCCCACAATGTTTTCAAAAGTCTAAGTTCCCAGGGTCGTTTAAACTCGGGATTGCATGGTAATGAGTTAGATCAAGGTAACCAGTGCACCTATCCATGCTTTTCTGGAGTTTCCGTAACTTTACCAAACGACAACATTTTAGACTGGTCCAAATTGAAAGCATTTGCAGACGACAAAATAAATGTGACTCAAGAACTGAAATTTGTTTTGGGAAGGATAGAAAACATTGTGGGAAAAGGAGAAAATGCTGGTTACCAGCATTTTGTCCTTTTCCCACAATGTTTTCAAAAGGCTTCTTTCTCAGGGTCGTTATAAGTCAGGATTGTGCGGCAAAGGGTTAACTAGTACTTTGTAAAATATTCTTACCAAGCCACTAGCTGCTTCCTCACATCGCCATAATTGAGACAAAAACATACTATTACCTTGACAAAACATTTCAGTTTTCAGCAGACCACTCTTGAAAACATACTGTTGAAAAAAATGGAGTCTGAGTATCTACCAAAAAATCCTGTGTCATAACGACCCTTAGAAAGAAGGTTTTAAAATTTTACAGGGAACAGGAGAAAATGCTGCTCAATTTTCAAAAAATGCTTTCCATCCTTTCAAAGACAAATCTTATTATACTAGCCATATTTAGTTGGGTAGATGCAAATGACAGTGCAAATCAAAATTAGACCTTAAAGAAAATACAGTCTGATCTTTGATCTAATCTACACTATGTAAAAAAAAAACTGGAGGCGCTTGAGCGCCTGTATCGCTCCACAGGCCTGATATTTCTATAATGGCGAAAAGAAGTTTTTAACAATTACCATTCAATCCTGCATTTTAGCTCACTGAAGAAAAAAGGTATGGAAAAAACTTGTGAGAAAAGAAGAAAAAAATGGTAACCAGCATTTTCTTAGTTTCCCACAATAATTTCTATCCTTTTTTATATGTCTTACTAATTTGAAGATATGTTGTCTGCAACAGGTCCTTTCACAAACCATTTTGGGTGGGGAAACATCAAAATATAGAAAATATGTCTTTCTCAGGGTCGTTAAAAGTTGTGATTGTGTGGTAAAGGGGTAATCTAAAAGAACAGCTAGGAGGGCAAATGAATGAATGTTATAGCAATATAGATCAACTTACATCAATACACCAGATAGAATGAAATATGCTGGCATACAATGAACACCTAATCCCTAATAATCAACTTTTCACAGTCACAGTTAGAATGTCTTCTGTGGCAAACAACACAAAATGGTCTACAAATGCATTTACATAAATCAAATATCCTGCTCAAGGGCACAGATTAATTCTGGTGTACTGAAGTTGTGGGATCAGTTTGACTGGATAACATTAATGCCTTATCACAAATGTAAAGCCCTGTCCCACTATGTACCAGGTCACCAGGATTTACATCCCTTCTGTCCACTCTGCATTTACTCATTAGTAGGTCAACAAACCTTTACCAGAACTAATAAAAGTGCAGAGGTTCTCTTGTTCTATATCAAAAGGACTATAAAGTACCTACAACATGGGGGTTTTGTTATTAAAATACTTTTTCTTTTTTATCTTGGCATGGTTACTCAGGCTTAGTAATAAGGCAAAATTGAAAAGCTCAAGTTGTGAAAGGTGCTCAAGCTTTTATCTTATTTATGGCCAGTGATATTTTATTACTAGTACTAACTAATAGCATATCATTGGAGTAAATTGTGATCTTAATACCAAGGAAAATGTGTGGGCTTAAATAGGACAGCCCTGACTAGGTCAAGTCAATCCAATTTTATTCCTTTTTCTTTGTTAGTCGATAAAACTAACACAATAAATAGTTTTGGAGAAGAACATTTTTTTGAAATATAAGCCTTGTCTATAAAAAAATGTGTTTTTAGGTGTATCATTTTTTTAAAAGGAATTTGGTATACAACCACCATAGAAACAATTTGGCAGACAACCACCATAGGAACTTACCTGCAAAACAACAATGAAATCCAATGAATAGTTTTAGAGAAGAAATTTTTCAAAGATTTTACTTTATACCATAAAAGGAAAATGAGTCTCCCATAAAAGCCATGTTTTTTGACAGATCATTTTTTTTTAAAGGAATTCTGCAAACCTGTATCTAAGGAACATTCCTGCAAAATAATAATGCTATCCAAAGAGCGGTTTGGGAGGAGAAGATTTTTAAAGGTTTTTTACTTTGGTTGCCATGGCAACCAGAATTCTTCATGGAACACAATTATTTGAAGGAATTTGAAAGAGGACCACCAAAGGAACATTCCTGTGAAATTTGGTAAAAATCCAGTCAATAGTTTCTGAGGAGAAGTTTTTTAAAGAAAAAGTTTACGGATGCACGCACGGACGAACGGACGAACGGACAGACGGACGCACGACGGACACAACGCCATGACAATAGCTCGCTGGTCTTCGGCCAGTGGAGCTAAAAAAGGAAAAGCTTAAAATTGCAATTTTGATTTGAATATAATTTTTGTTATCTTGCCCTCTATGGGTTAAAATGATCACAAAATATTGATTAAGTGAAAGATCCATGTAATGATACTGAAAAAATGTAAACATTTTAGTCAACCCTCACTTACACAAGCCCTCTCTTTTGTTCCTCTTTGGAACCCTTTACTGTATACAACAAGTCTTTGGCTGTTTCCAATTAACTGAATGATTGTCCGATATATTAATTGACTTAATCATGTTTTACCTGTCTTTCAACATAACTTCAGTCATATCATGGGAACAGCAGATATGCTCATTAATGTCTTAGTTCTATCAGTACAAGGCTCAGGCCCTGAGGTGTCTTGCTCAAGGACACTTCCAGGGAAAACCCAGTGCTTCGAGAGAGGATCAAACCTGGTGCCTCCAAATTACAAATTCTACACTCTTCAGGATCGTTGTTCTTGTTGAAATACGATCTTTTCTAAACAAATGACATTGTTTTGCTATCTAACCCTGAAAAAATATGCAAAAGAAAAAACAATACAGTTAATCCTTCTCCAAACAATCCTGAGATTTTAAGCCCCTAAAGAAAAAGGGCTTTTGAGAAACATTGTGGAAATAGGAGAATGTCCTATTTTTGTTGTCTGTTGTAAACACTTGGCTCTTTACCATGTGGCAAAATTTTACAATCATCCATATTGAAAACATTTGCAGACGACATTTTAAATGTGGCTAGAATTATGAGATTTGGCTATGGAAGAGTATAAAACATTGTGCAGAAAAGGAGAAAATGTTGGTTACCACAATGTTTCCAAAAGCTTTCTATCACAGGATTGTTAAGAATGGGGATTGTGTGGTAAAAGGTTAAAGATGTATCAAAATATTGAAGATATCCTCTAGATTTCAATACAATTCATATGGTTGGCTGAGATGTTCTGTCCTTGCCCATGGCCAGCCTTGATCATTGCGTAATACACAAAATTTCGTGAAACTGACTTAGATTTTTCGAACTGAAAATTATACAAAAAGTTCCTTACCACAAATCAAAAAGTCATGTTTAATATTGAGTATGGCCACCCATCACTTTTATCCAAGCTTGCCAGCTTCATCTCATTGATAAGGATTGTAAGGTTATGCCATGTCCCATACTTCAAGAAGGGCTGTGCAAAGTTTTGGAACTGTTGTCAGGGTAAATTCTAGTATGCACACACATCTTTACAAAGTATTCCAGACATGCTAAATTAGTGCCATATCAGGTATTAATGCTCCAGGTCAAACAATTTAACATTGTGGTGATCAATAAAGTTGCTGGTCAAGAGGCATTATGTGCAGGAGCACTATTATGCTGCAATCTCTTGTAAGCTTGTCTAACATTTTGACCTAAAAATGGCTGAACAAGATGCAAACTTCTTGATTAACCCTTTCCCAAATGACAAATTTTGGACTGGTCCAAATTCAAAGAGTTTGCAGATGACAATTTTAAATTTGATGAAAATGGCAGAAAGTTCTCAAAAGGGGTAGAAAACACAGTGAGAAAAGGAGAAATTGCTTGTTACGAGCAATTTCTCCTTTTCCCACAGTGTTTTCAAAAGACTTGTACTGCAGACACGTGAAAACCAGGGCTTGTTTGGGAAAGGGTTAAAGCATTAGAATTCGACTTCATTTAGAAAAAATATAAGCCTTGTGTTTATGAGTTAGGTCAAGCTTGCCTTAATGAATTGATCAACCATCCCAATGGTCACGCTTGGTAATACAAGCATCACTGAAATTATAATTCTGCCAATGCCAAACTCTGTGACAACCCCTGGGATTGGATAATTTAGTCGTGGATTCTTTCGAGAACAAACATAGTTCATCTGAATCCTTTTGAAACAGAGGTGTCTTCTGGGCATGTCGTGTGCAGTTTTTGTTCTATACCATCCACAAAGGATACTTAAGTTGTGCATGGTAATGAAATGGTTCACTGTTAGAGCACCGAATTTCAAAATGAAATGGACCTCGTCAATTAGAATATTTATGAAAATAATGGTCTGTGTCCTTCAAAGGTCAGACTCCATGTTGTGTGCAGTCTTGCATGTTGTGTGCAGTCTGATACTGTTCTGTGCCCTCCACAGATGGTACCTAGGTCAGCCATGTCAGTGAGAGGGTTAATGGTCAGGGAGCTGAATTCTAAATGAAATAAGCCTTTTCAATTTGGAAAAACTATCAAAATATTCCTTCCTCAAGTCTCTTATTGGCAGAATGTGTATCAAAGTAATGGACAATATAGGTGTAAGATCTGACTGCACATTCTGTGCAGTCTTATCTTATATCTACACTGTCCCCAAAACCAACTTTAGTGGGGTCCAGTGATGTATAGGTTAATGTATGAACACCCAAGACCTTGCTGTAATCTGATTTTGTAAACTAAGATGGCAAGTTCTTATTTCAAGTGATTGCTCTTTTCTCTGAAATGCTTTTTGTTTATCATTCCAAAAGGACCTTTTCCTTTACCTCCACTTTGTGCCACTAATGAATACTAGTTAGAGATGAATATCCCAAAACAGATTTATGCTGTTGATGGTTTTAACGAGGATCACTAGTTGTTGTTAGAAAAAAAAAATGAATTACCCTGGTATGTTATTTTTCAGGCAAGAGTAACTCTAAAGGGTTTGTAGGATTTCTTTCTTTCGTACAAAAATTTCAGTGTCAAGTGTTTACAAGTGCTATTAATTTATATGAGTTATGCTTTAACCCTTTACAACACAATCCCAGCTTATAATGACCCAGAAGTAAGAGGCATTTGAAAACAGTGTGGGAAAAAGAGAAAATGTTGGTAACCAGCATTTTCTCCATTTCCCACTATCTTTTCTACTTTGTCAGATACAAAATTCATCAACTGAGTCACGTTCAGTTTCTCTCTACAAGTGCATTCAATATGGATGGGTCTATACTTATGTCCTGTGGTAAAGGGTTAGGCCTGCAAAACTGTTCTTTTGTCTATGTATTATATAAATAGTTTTTTTTAAACTCTTATACTTTTTCTGGGTGTACACTTGACAAACTATACTGGTCACCATTGCGCATATACAGATGTATACAACTGGTACAGGCTATAGTGAAACTGCTTTGTCATTTAATGAATACTCCGTCTTGTTATGTTAATTCACTATCCATAGATCTCCGATAAATTCACAATTTAAAGGAAGTTTACTTTGGGATAATGTATCCATGTATTTTACCTGTACACCATGGACACAGCGATAAGATGAGTTTATTATACAAACATATTAACTCTTATCCTGGTAAATAAGTTAAATGAAACTTTCAAGTCAACAGTAAAAAACAGAATAATTAATGCTATTTCAAACTTATTTTTTGGAGAAAAATATCTTCTTATCGGACAGTGTAGATCCAAGATCAGACTGCACATTCTGTGCAGTCTGATCTTGATCTACACTGTCTGCAATAGGTCAGTGAGTTGCACTTAGCAGCCTAAGGGTTTAACATTTGAACTCTGTTATGAAGGAGCCTCGGCAACCAAATTGATACATACTACAGAAGTAAATGAATACAATGTACTGTACAAATTATTAAAATCTGCAAATTAGTTAATATCAAGACATTACTTCACTTCGCCTTTTGATCTGTGCAAGAGACAACAAGAAATGAGAGAGACCTCTTTTGGATGTAAAGTAAACAAGATTGACCTGCCATTATTCTAAGAATAGGCAGGTGCAGAATTCTGCCCATTTTTAGTAGCCTGTACCGATCCCTGTACATTTGCTTATCAAGGGAGGTAACTAATCTATGGACAAACAAAACAACAATGGAAATTGTATAATTATGGATAGTTTACATTCAGACACATTCTTCATACTGTCCTACTTTTCTACCTTAGGCAATATCATTTTTTTTTTCACACACTGTAGATCAATATCTGAAGGCACAAGATGCACATCCTGATCCTGGATTACATGTGATCCTTTGTAAAAAAATTCAAATCAAGTTACAACCCTGGATGTTGTTTCACAGCAAACGAACAGCTAAGGTCATTTTGTTCACTTTCATAATTAATGTGCCTATTAAAATGTCTATGTACACTGCTGGCCTAGGCACAGTGTCGAACCTATTGTACAGGAGAAGAGATCATCAGTGACCAGGCACTTTAAATGAGCGTAAGCTAGGAGACTGCACCATATACAGTTTATAAACTAAATTTCAACAGTAATTAGCAGTTTGCATATGAACAGCAATCAGTGCAGATATCCAATCTCATATATAACAGGTCATTAAGGATAAAGAAAGGGTTAGAAACTTTCCTCCTGGCTCTCAAGGAAGCCTTCTTTATTGAGGGGATTGGACCAAGTACAAGGCAGTGTTGTTAAGGTCATGGTATAAATAAAGACATGGTAGGGTCTACAGCTTCAGAGGGAGTTTGTTTGTTTGTTTGTATTGAAGTTTAACAGCTTAGGTCATATCATGTCGGTCAGTGCACCTACGCATATCCTTCCTGGCTTTCTTATACCAGTACTGACACAACTTCCTTTCCAAGCCTTCAGAGGCAGAATTATCTATATCTTACCTATACTAGGCATTACTTAGTCTTCTAAGGGACAGCTTCATTTTATTTGTAGTTAAGGAGTAGTTTGCAATATTGGCCTCATTGAGATTATGGTTAAGAGGCTTCACAGAAGCCACCCTTTTGAGGCTTTGCTGAGCAGGCTTCATTGAAGGTGGCTTCACAGACCCACAGTTCTAGGCCTTATTGAGTTCTCTCTAGAGAGACACGCCCTAGTCAAGAAGTTCTACAATAGTCAGGTGGGCTGAGAGCATTATTTATTTCCACTTGGGTTTCAGACATAAATCTTTCAATTCTTTCCAGAATGAAAATGTCTGTGAGATTTATTCAGAGCTTTAAAGGTTAACAGGCTTGTAACTCATATGAAATAACATGATGAATAGTGAGTCCCATCTGTACCCAGTGTCTATATGTATCATAACAGGATTGAAAACATTAAGGGAAAAGGAGAAAATGTCAGCATTTTCTTCTTTTTCCACAGTATTTTCAAAAGCCTTCACACGTCTTCAATAAGGACAGTCCTAAGTTTCATAAGTAAATATTTAACCCTTTCCCAAACAAGCCCTGGTTTTCACGTTGTTGCAGTACAAGTCTTTTGAAAACACTGTGGGAAAAGGAGAAATTGCTCATAACGAGCAATTTCTCCTTTTCTCACAGTGTTTTCTACCCTTTTTGAGACCTTTCTGCCATTTTCATCAAATTTAAAATTGTCGTCTGCAAACTCTTTCAATTTGGACCAGTCCAAAATTTGTCGTTTGGGAAAGGGTTAAGACAGTTCCTTCTTGTGGTTGTTACTGTTTCAATTGAAGGTTTGTGTTCTGGTATCAAAATGATAAACATGTGATATGATCCAGTTATTTCATGGTGGGGAATCACACAGTTTTTGATTTGATACACTGCACAAATTAGTGGTGAAATGCCTAGGTATTGGTGAAATGCCTAGGTAATGGTAAAATGCTAATGCTGTCCTCTGCACTTAATCTTATCAATTAAATTCTGCATCATATTCCAGCAAACTTCTGTCCATATTTAATAATACAATTACTGATTAGTGTCATAAAACCCTGCAGTGTGATCGTTCGTTACATTCAGGAAATTGGAGAATACACAAAACAATGTCATCATTCATAGGCACTTGGTTTCCCAAAATTTTAGTTTCACAACTTACATTTATTTCTGTATATTATAAATACAAGAGGTTTCACAGCGGCCAATTTTTCACATAGCAAACAGAGCCAATACGGATACCACGGTAATGTTTGATATATGCGTCAATTCTGAAACCGGTCTAATTTGAAACCAGTCAATGAACTTCTCTTGCTTGAAAAGATGGCCGCTGCGAAACCTTCTGTTCACTTCTGGTATTGTTTTTCCAATTTAAAACTTGTAATTTGGAAAGTCGGATTTTGAAGAGCGGTCTCTGAATCAAGGTATTTACAGTGAAAATAGATGCCAGAAAAGCCACTTGATGGCCCTGTTTTTTGTTATGACAGAAAAATATAGATTACTGTGAAGCACAATACAACACCAACTTATACCCCCACTCCACTGGGCAGCAATTCCACTAGGTGGCAATTCCAATGTCTTTATAGCGATCATGGTGCTTCTAGAAAAATTTCCAAATAGCTAGGGAAGCATCGACATGTGCAAATTTTGGGACTTAGGTGTTCCCACTACCCTTATTGTACATTTCAATAACAATCTTGTTGCACTGGTCACGATCCTGTCACGCTGTTGGTGCACTCTACGGCGCTTAAGGTTTTTCCAAGACACTTCTTATACACTTCAACTATGGCACAGGATTTCAGGCTACGCTAAGAATATGCATACTATGTTGCTGCTGTGACTTGCTACAACCTAAGCACTGGAGCTTCGGTTCTTGCGCTTTTGGAATGTTTCTACACAAAATCAGCGGTTCAAGTACTTAAGCAGAATTTAACCGTCAGCCTTCAAAGAAAATTGATCTAATTGCTCCTGTAGCTGTGCTCCAGCTTGCAATTATGAACAGTAGGTTGATA
Organism: Tridacna gigas; assembly: GCA_945859785.2. Classification (NCBI taxonomy): domain Eukaryota; kingdom Metazoa; phylum Mollusca; class Bivalvia; order Cardiida; family Cardiidae; genus Tridacna; species Tridacna gigas. Next base: position 60,983,824 of record OX244036.2, read on the forward strand.
GGGTTGGGTGTTGAGAGACATGCCAGATGGAGAAGGAGGGCCAAAAGGTTCTGGGTCTGTCCATGGTTGTCTGCAGAGCAACGGTTCCAATTTAGTCATCATGACCAACTTATGAGAGAACTCAGGATCAAAGACAGCACTTCATTTTCCAATTATATAAGAATGATGCTTCACTTGTTTGATGAGATCTTGTATCGAGTTAAGATGAGTGACACCAACTTCAGGAAAGCACTTGAACCAGGCTGAAATTAGACAAATATCTCAACTCTTTTGTTATGATGTGCTACGAGACCTGCACTACTGCTATGATACTGCTGCATTCATGAATTTCTTGTAATGCTTGTGCTATGCTTTTGTGGTGCTTCGAATCCATGGCAATTCTTCTATGTAAATTTTGACCAAGTCAAAACAAGTGCTGTGAAGTGGCAATCAAGAAGCTTCTGATATGCTTCTATTATGATCAAGGCGGTTCTGCTGCACTGTTTTCGTTCCTCCTATGATTCATGACTTTTTGACCAAAAGTTTGAAGCAGAGGTGCTGCTCAGTGGAAAGGTGATTTTACAGAATGTGACTAAAGAATGAAACATACCCTTGTCACACTGACAATCGCGATACTAAGCCTCAGACTTTGTTTACTTAAACTGAAGGGGTATAAATAAAGCTTCGCTCACCTGTGTTGGTTAATTAACATCCTCCAAGTATACAGGACATATCCAGTTTTTTTTCAAATATTCACAAAATTATTTCAGTGAGCATGACACATCAGACACAGAGCAGCCATTCATCATGCAAATACAATTATTCTTTATATGAGCTACAAACACTTTAGAAATCCTTCACAATGACGTCATTTAATATAAGTGAGCAAGATCACCGTGAAGTTGTATGCCGCATAAGGGTGACAGATGTTTCGGTAACAGACAAGTTCGGTAAATTGGACTTGTAGAGTAAATCGATTGGATGTTTCGGTAACAAAGCAATTATATAGTGTTTATGTACCCTGACGCTTTTCACACCCAATATATATGTTTGGTTTTAATGTCAATTCCATTTCCAACACAATATTTGTGTTACATGTATATAATTTTATGTATTAGTATTTATGTACTCTTTTTTTTTTTGTTTTGTTTTTCAGTTAAAATTCACCCATACTTGATGAACATAAATTTTCACCTTGAATATAAATTTTTACCTTGGAAATATTAAATGCAAATAGTGCCTTTCAATACTTTTGTTTGCCTTTGTGGCCAGTGCAGATCAAGATCACACTGCATGAAACACGGAGCTCATTCGCTAGCGTATGTGGGACTAGAGAAGAGGGGGGGTCACTGGTTTGATCCCTGTCTCGGCCAATTTTTCATGTGAACATTAAATTTCAATGTGGAAATATTTTCTGCAAGTAGTGTCTTTCACTACTTTCGTTTGCCTTTGTGGCCAGTGCAGATCAAGATCGGACTGCGTGAAACACAGAGCTCAGTCGGTAGCGTATGTGGGACTTGAAAAGAAAAGAGTGGGTCGCTGGTTCGAGCCCCAGCTCGGCCATTTTGTTTCCGAGGATAAAAGATAGTCATTGCGACAGGATTCATTCCCCTCTCACCATTGACCATTGATTATTGGAAGAGCAGCCAGAGTCTTTGAAAAAAATATTATGCAGAGTGCTGGTAGAAGAAACTGCAGGGAAACATAGATAGCTGTGCTGGCCGCCTGTTATAAATGAAATAATGTTTAAAACGGCGTTAAAACCATTCAATCCATCAATCAATGCACAAAGATCTAGGGTTGAAATTTATTGTCAACTGACATGAATCCCGAAAATCATACATATGAAATACAGGTGAAAATATTATGGCAAATGAAGACAGGGAGTGGGAGAGATGGATAGTTAGTACAAGTACTTTTTCTAACTGCATGAGCGAACAGTGTGTGATATGAACATGCCCATATCCCCCCCCCCACCCCCGTATGTGCAGTCTGATCTGCGAATTTCCTATCATCTGTTAGTCTTTCATGTTATGTATAACCCAAGTTAATGAAACTGTGAAAACACATGAAATATAAATCAGAACAATTATTCTTTTTAACTTTAACTCTTTACCAGGCATTCAAATGTAAGACTTGCTCAAACTGAAAGCATTTTCTCATTTCCCTTTTCCCATAATGTTTTCAAAAGCCTCGTTCATTTGGGGCGTTAAAACTGTTGATAGTGTGGTAAAGGCTTAAAGCAGGTGTAATACATGTATGTCTCACAACAATTAATCTTTTAACTTTAGATTTGTACAAGACTGCCAAATTTATGGCGATATGGCAAGCACTGTCAATCTTTATGCCATCAATTAAGAAGTCTTGTCCAATGAAGTCGATGTCAAGCTGTTTGAATAAATGGAGTATATTACGTTCTCTTACATATCATCACATCAACCACATTATGTGACAATAACTGTTGGTAGTAAATGTAGATCTATATCAGACTGCCGCATAAGTACAGTGCAGATCCAATATCAGAGTGCACAAAAACAAGAATAATATTTTCCACCATGACATTATCATGCTGTTTGTAGTTAATGTAGATCTAGATTAGACTGCCACATACGTACAGTGCGGATTCAATATCAGAGTGTACCAAAAAAAGTATTTTCTGCCATGACATCATAGTGTGCATTGTTTTGCATGAGTGTTTGAAAGTCATTGCCACATAAATTATTCGTCTGTAATCAGCTTGGCTTATACTGGAAAGCAATCGGTAAATATAGCTAAATTTGGTTAACCCATTACCAGATGACAAAGTTTTAACCTTGCCCAAATTGAAAGCACTTGCAGACGACAATTTCAGTGTGCCTCAAATGGCGCAATTTTTCTTTGATAGGAAAGAAAGCATTGTGGGAAAAGGAGAAAATGCTGGTTACCAGCATTTTCTCCATTTCCCACAATGTTTTCAAAAGGCTTCTTTCCCAGGGGCGTTAAAGGGCGTCATTGTGCGGTAAAGGGTTAAATGTTGATATACCTCAAAGTTTAGATCGGTAGGCTCATCAGGATGTAGGCGTCTACGGTGACTGGCAATGCGTGCCAGGTTTACTGGTCTAGGTAGGTTTACGTCATTTTCTGTAAGCATCTCCTTCATGACACCCTCCACAATGGCAGATGCTGGCTCAAATAAATGCTTTTTTGCAGATTCCTTCACCTGTAGATGTAATGAATCAATGTAGCTCGAGCATTTGTTGGACATCATTTGTAAGATTACAAATTCAAGTCTCAATTGGAAAATATGAGTTTGAAAATTGTTATTTTATAAAATTTTCACAAGTTTTCCTACGCAAGCACAATTGCGAAATTCGTGTCGATAATTAATGCTGAATTTGTCCTAAGCGACCGAGACTGAAAATGGGTAAATTGCACGTTCTTACCTTCTTCATTATTTTCACTTTCTTAGCAGCTCCAGGATCAGCAGGATGACTGTGTCCTCCTAAACCAGGAATGAACATGCCCATGATTTCTTTTATAGAGGCGGTGCAGTGAATCTTCTTGCTTCTGACAGAGCATCTCCAATATTGGCAGTTTCTTTGTTTAACCTGCAAATTTAATGCATTAACCCTTAGACTGCTAAGCACCACTCAAGGACTTCTTGTGAACAGTGTAGATCAAGATCAGACTACACAGAATGTCTTAGAAGAAGATATCTCCCCCCCCCCCCACCTTTCAAATAGCAAAATTGAGGTTTTTACTATCGGCTTAAAAGTTTCATTTAATTAGCAGGACAAGGGTTAAAATATATTGTGCACAAGTTATATTGGGGTTGTCTCATTCTCAAACCCGTTTAAGCCTATACCAAACATTCCCGTGGTTTACCGACCATGAAGAAGAAGGCTCTTAAAATCCATCATCCAAATTCATAGCAATCACAGACGACAAATTCAAAGTGGCGCAAGAATCGATTGATCTCGTTACTGAAAGGATTTTTTATATTATTAACATGATAGAGAAAACATACCCCTTTAGTGTAAGCGTAGCAGTCACTACTGATAAGCTTTGTTGCTCCTCGCTTGGTGCCGGAATCAACTAACTCGAAGGTCAAGGGTGCTTCATTCGGGATTTCTGCCGCTAGTTGCCTATCTTCAAGCGATTCTTCCAATGGTATAATCAGTTGTTCAAAGTGTCTCCTTGTCAAGTCAAATGAGATATCTGGGATATCATTATCATTTCCACCTTGAGGTTCTGCAACCATGGGAGAAACATCTTCCATTGGTATAATTGGTTGTTCAAAGTCTCTCCTTGTCAAGTCGAACGAAATATCTGGGAAATCGTTATCATTTCTACCTTGAGGTTCTGCCACCATGGGAGAAACATCTTCAAATGGTATAATCGGTTGTTCAAAGTCTCCTTGTCAAGTCGAATGAGATATCTGGGAAATCGTTATCATTTCTACCTTGTGGTTCTGCAACCATGGGAGAAACATCTTCCAGTGGTATAATCGGTTGTTCAAAGTCTCTCCTTGTCAAGTCGAATGAAATATCTGGGAAATTGTTATCATTTCTACCTTGAGGTTCTACCACCATGGGAGAAACATCTTCCAATGGTATAATCGGTTGTTCAAAGTCTCTCCTTGTCAAGTAGAATTTAGATATCTGAGAAATCGTTATCATTTCTACCTTGAGGTTCTGCCACCATGGGAGAAACATCTTCCAATGGCATAAACGGTTGTTCAAAGTCTCTCCCTGTCAAGTCAAATGAAATGTCTGGGAAATCGTTACCATTTCTACCTTGAGGTTCTGTAACCGTGGGAAAAACATCCACTTCCAATGGTGGTCGGATGGCATCTGTTGCTGTGGAATTGTGGAAGTCTTCCTGACACGCATGACATTTCCACTCTAATTGTATTTCCTTGCGCTGAAGCTCCATGGCGATATTGCAGATGGATTATTCCTTTAAAAAAAATAAATATCAGGATCAAATGTTACATCAAAAATTTATAACGTTCTTATGGAAATATAGAATTTGTAGAGTAGTGCGTTAACTCTTTACCAAACGCCCCTAATTTAGACCAATATCTTCAACTTGGAGACAACAAAATTGAAGGTATTTGGCGATGAAAAAATAAAATGCGACGTCAAAATTGAAATTTGTTTCGGCAAGTGTAGAAAACTGTGTGGAGAAAGGAGAAAATGCTGATTACCATAATTTTATCCTTTACCCACAATGATTTTAGTAGCTTTCTTTCTCAGTCAGTATCCTTAAAAGTTGGGATTATGTGGTAAAGGGTAAAACTTTTATGCAGTTTAATCACTTGCTAAATTAAAACCTGTGAAATTTTCTTTGATAACATAATGAAAAATGACAAATGAACAGTTTCTTCTTTTCCTACCAGTTTTATGTCTTTCATGTCCAGCTTTGAATTAGTAATGCACAATTGAGATCAGACTCGAGAAAAAGAGGATCAGACTGAAGTTTATGTAAAAACTGCTGTGCATATTAAGGTTAACATTTTAGTAATATCATTAATGTATAAAATGGATTTTTTTTTCATTCATTTCTTCTATAAGTCTTATCCAAGTAAAAAATAAAAGCAATAGACTTTTTAACTCAATGAACATAATGATTTTTACCTGTGCCACACTTTCTGTGATTCCATCGTCCGCATCCATCAAACAGTAGAGCATGTGATTGCCCTGTTAAATCAATATTACATGTGGTGCATGGATATTCTCCAGGCATTTTTTTTTTTTTATGAAAAATTTACTTTATGTTCTTAGCCCTTTATGTAGGTATTACGAAGTGACTGGTTACTGGGGGTTTAGGAATATATAAAAAATGCTGTGTAACATCCATGACAAACTGAAAAAAGCTGCTAAAATATGAGGCTTAATTACGAAGGACGCAATCCTCTCCAATTGGTTTTAAGTAAATATGTGGCAAAATTCTTTATCTTGTTGGTATTGGAAGGTGTGAAAACAGGCTGTTAAGACATGCATCTATACCATGTAGGCTACAATACCTCCTTCGCTCACGCGAAATACGAACAGGGACCTCATATGATTTTTTTTATACATTGGTGAAGGAATTAAAACTGGCAGATCTCCGAGAGACTTGCGATCTGAAATTCGAAAGTTGCGTGTGCACTTTACCGGCAAATGTTGAGTGTATAAACTTTCCAACAAAAGAAACTAAAAAACACCCATTAAACTGAAATTGGCCAAAAAACACCAGTAAATAAAACTGGAAACATAAACATCTTACTTGAAGTAGGTCAAGGGTAACTCCATGTTACATCCGGGAGTTGCTTATTGGATTCGAGGATTTCTGAAAGTCCTAAAATTTATGGGGCTCCACAGGAGTATTTATCTTTTTGATTCTACTATTAATTAAATATTTACTAGCTGTCTTATATTTGTTTTCCACTTGTTTGTAGTGTTTAAAAGTGTAGTTTTCATGATGTTTTGCATACTGAGTGTATTTCCGTTATGATAGTGCTGTAGAATAAATTTCACTGCACCAATAACCTTTACTTTTTTTAAACTTATATCACATTGAACTAAACTCAATTTTAGTTAACCGAACTGTATAATTTTCAACTATATTTACAGGATATTCAAAGATATACAGTTAACCCAAGCAATGTGGACAGAGAAAAACATCAATCCTCCTAACCACAGACTGCTTTACACAAAAGGAAAGATGGACCTAATGTCCACAATTATCACACTTGGCCAAATTGACAATTTTTAAATAGGCCTTTTTGTTGAGATCTGGTGCTGAAAATTTATTGCATATGCAGCAGAAATCATTATCATCAAAACTACCATCATCATCTGAAGAAGAATTGTTGGCATCCATGTCAGAAATAATATTCAAGCCACTGGTTGATTGTTTAGGACTTGCAGTAAGACAGCGAGGTGCATTTGAGGCTGTAATTTGTTGCTGTTTTTTGTCGTGATTATCAACAAGAGTTGTACTCATTTTCAGTAATGGGAGATCCACCAGGTTTTGGTTTCTGAGTAACAGGTTTGACTTAGCATGTTGCATTTACATTTACAACAAATAGGCTGTGGTTTTTCAGATTTCATTAATAAAAACTGTTGCATAGCCTCCCTTCCGGATTTTGTTGCCTTAATTTTTTGTATTGGAGAATCTTCCCTAAAACTTTCACTGGGATATAATTTTTCTTCTTCTACAGCCTCTTTTGAAAATGAAAATATACCAGTTTTTCTAAAACCAGACATTATGTTGGCAAGTGTCATTGCCCTCGGATAAGCCCGAAATGCAATATGTCACGTATCATACCATGTGACAGTCTTGCCTATTGATGATTGCATAAAGGATGCACATTCCTATAATAAAAAGACTTGAAAGGCCCAAAAATAGAGACATCTAGGGGCTGCAAAATATAAGAAGTATGGGCTAGTAGTACAAATAAAATCAGATTATTTGACATTGCCCAATCAGCCAGCTGTCTGGAGACGTGTGATGCATGACCATCAAATATGGCTAATATATGCTGCCCAATATCAGCTCCTCTTGCTATATTTGGTAGGAAATGATTTTTCAGTTATTGTTGGAAAATATCAGCATTTGACCAGCCACTATCTGACATCACTCCTTGGGATCCAGGAGAAGCACCTTTCATCAACTCCAGATTAAACTTTCCTTTACGGTAACTTTTTACCAAACAACAAAAATTTTAGACCGCTCCAAATTGAAAGCTTTTGCAGACGACAAAATAAATGCGACTCAAAATTTGAAATTTGTAATGGGTAGAGAAGAAAACATTGCGGGAAAAAGAGAAAATGCTGGTTACCAGGATTTTCTCCATTTCCCACTATGTTTTCAAAAGACTTCTTCCTCAGGGTCGTTAAAAGTCGGGATTGTGTGGTAAATGCGGTGGAATGTGATGCCCAGCTGCATTAGCACATGCTATGACAGTTGTTGTTGTTGATCTAGGAGAAGTAGTTGACTGGGGTTTACTACCAACTGGTGCAATGACATTTGGTGGTCTGTGTTCAGGCTGAATGCCTGTCTGATCTATGTTGAATATAAACTGAGGTTTATCAGTTAAATAGTACTTATCCATGATATTTGACAAACTTTCAAAATAACTTTGTACAATTTCTGGCATTGAACTTTTTGCGCAACTGCTTTCAAGACCTCTTGGCTTCAAGGATATTAAGTGGTGTTTCCATCGGTTCAAAAAGCCATGCAGCCAACAGTTACTCAACGGCTTATTAGATGTTTGGCGCTTTAGGCTTGCTTCAAGTTCTCCAGCAAGACACTGCAGTTTGGTGTTGGTCAAACCATATCCAAGTTGAGCCATGGTTTCTATATGTTCTAAAAGAGACAGTTCCTCCTCCTCACTCAACAGGTTCTCTGCACCAAACTTCAAATTATTTGCAGCAATTTTACCCTTAACTCTGTCACGTAGAGTTTGCTCTGGGACATTTAATTGCATTGCAGCTCTCAGGACTGGAATTCCATTTTCTTTCACAGCTTTGTAGGCATTCAGCAATGCTTCCTTACTGTAATTTCGATATTTTTTAGTTGACTTTGGTGGACTTCTCTGAAAGAATAAAATAGCACAAATACAGGAAAAATAAAGAGAAAGGGATAAAATAACTGAAATAAACTGAAGTTGAAAGTATTTTTAAAAGGCACTTTTAAAACCATTCTGTATTTTCGATATAGGAATAATCAATGTATGTTGAATAAAATAAGACATGTTATCTTACGTATGGTATTTGACAAAAAATTCAGTTCCATTCAGTAGCTCAAGCTGATTGGGTACAGCTATGATAAACCTGTTTGTACATTTATCGTGCGGTCACAATATACCCCGCTGTGCACCCTAAATCTTTCACAGCAGGTGTCTATGATGTCATCAACTGTCATCTGTATCCAGTACGTGGACTCGATATCGATAAAAAATGTTTTCCTCAAATATATGGGATTAAAATAAGTATGTGAGTGGTTTAGTGGCAATATTTTCAAAAACTGTAAGTAAAAATTCACAAAAAAAAACCTATATTTTTTGTTTTACCTGTTTTCCTTTTTTTTTTTAATGCATTGCTCCATGAAAAACTTGAATAAAATTCAGACACGTGCATGATTCGCTAAGACGATATTTTGACATACTTCTTTCATCGCGAATTCAATAAGCAGTAGTGACTCTATAGGAGAGAGGCATATTGGGTGTGAAAAACGTCAGGGTTCATAAGCACTATATAATTGCATTGTTACCGAAACATCCAATTGATTTACTCACTAAGTCCAATTTACCAAACTCGTCTGTTACCGAAACATCCATAAATCCTGCATAAAACTTCAAGGTCCTAAAATGTTTACTTCTTGAATGTTTGTGTTGTCTTGGGAATATTTTATAACTACCTTGTGTCATTATGTAGATATTTTCACAAATAGATAATTATCTTTGAGGAGCTTGCAATTTGTTTGAGTGTCATAATTAAACAGCGTTTTGCTTAGGTGCGCAAGATTACCTGACTGCAACGTATCACGATTTTAGATGATTCGATGATGTCATACTTTGATTGAAATAGTTTTCACGTAAATTTCTGGGCTTTTTTGGCTTATCTTCTGTTTTTGATATTTATCTATTTATTTTTATGAGACACACCACCGAGGGTGGGCTAAATTACCGTGTGTTTTACCTTTGCTCAGATGAAGACCTCTCTGCCACTTTGGAGACTGCGCAAAGTTCTAATGGGCATTGGGCTTTCTTCAAACAACTTTTGTTTTAGTGCCAATAATTTTACCTGCGTTTTATCACTAGAAACCTTCTATCCGCTGATCATCAACAATCCAATCTAAATTTTGTTTGCATCAAGATCCTTTCCTTCTCCATTTTACAGACGACAGTTCATTTTCCATTTTTGAAGAGCATTTCCTGTTTCTTTTTTTGTTCTAGAGCTAAAGGAATTAATGTCCCCAACGGAAATAACTACTGAAAAGGAAGTCTCTTCTAATTAGGAGAAATAAGAAATCAAATGTAGAGAAATTATAATAGGGAGAAATGCATGTACTAGCAAATATCAATTTACTGTGAGTAATTCATGTATTGTATGTCTCTGATTTAATTAATTTGAATAAAATCAATGAATGTAAAAAAAGCCTCAGGTCATGACGAACTCTCTATTAAGATGCTTAAAATATGTTCACCAGTTATTGCAGAACCCCTAACTGATTTGATAAACCGTAGTTTAGATGAATCTACTTTCCCTGACAATATGAAAATTGCACAGGTTGTGCCTATCCATAAGAAAAATAGTCTAATGGATAAGAGTAATTATAGACCTGTTAGTCTATTGCCTGTAATGTCAAAAGTATTTGAAAGAGCCATATATGTTCAACTTATGGACCATTTTGAACGCTTTTTTAACCCTTATTTAAGTGCTTTTAGACCTGGTTTTGGTTGTAATACTGCTCTTCTCAAAGTAGTTGAGGACTGGGAAATACATTTAGATAATAATAAATATCTTGCTGCTATTCTGATGGATTTATCCAAAGCCTTTGACTGCTTACCTCATGATTTGCTTTTATTGAAACTTGAACATTACGGTCTCACACCATCAGCTACAAATCTTATCAAAAGCTATCTTTCAAATCGTAAACAATGTGTGAAAGTAGGTAAAATTTGTAGTGATTTTCAGGAAATAATTAAGGGCGTCCCACAGGGAAGTATCTTAGGACCAGTACTTTTCAACATTTTTATTAATGATATTTTCAACTTTGTACAAAAATCAAAACTCTATAATTACGCAGATGATAATACTGTATCTTATGCAAGTTGCTCTATACCAGATCTAGTCAGAACACTTGAAGAAGACAGCCTTTCCCTGATAAAATGGTTCTCTATAAATCAAATGAAAGCAAATCCAGAAAAATTCCAAGCTATCACCTTAGGTCATAAAACTCATAAAAAAAATCTTAATTTTAAGTTCAATGGTATCATAATTCAGAGTGAAGATGAAGTCAAATTACTTGGTGTAAACTTGGATTTTCTTTTGAGTTTTAACTCACACATAAGTAGTATATGCAGAAAAGCTTCAAAACAATTAAATGTGCTCAAACGTCTTGGCAAATATCTTAATAAACTAGGAAGACTGACCATCTATTATTCTTTCATTATGTCAAACTTTAACTATTGTCCCCTAACTTGGCACTTTACAAACGAGACGAATACAAAGAAAATTGAAAAAATTCAGGAACGTGCATTAAGATTTATTTATGAAGATCATGCTAGTAGTTATGAACAACTTCTTAAGAAATCTGGCTTACCATCACTCAAAGTTAGACGACTAAGATCTATTGCTACTGAAACTTTTAAAATTTTACATCAACTCAGTCCTGAGTATCTGCATGGCTTAATTACATACAAAGACTCTTACTATAATTTTAGGAACAAAAATACAGTAGAGATCCCACAACCCAGGACAGAAAGGTATGGTAGGAGATCTTTTAGATACACAGCGGCAGTTCTATGGAACTCTCTCCCTAGCCATTTTAGGGAAACCTCATCTTTTAATCAGTTTCGTAATCTTATTAATTTATGGGAGGGAGAGATATGTCATTGCTCTGCTTGTCATAAATAAGTACAGCTTTAAAACTGGAGCTGCTACTGTGGACCTAAAAAATTAACCCTTCTGCTTGTGCTTTCATGTGCCTTTGTGTTTTCTTTTGGTGTTACTTTGGTTTGTACTTTTGTTCTGCTGCTTTTTCTGCATAATTTGCTTTGTTATCAGATTTGAATGCATGTATAATTTTTATTCTATGCATGTTTATTATTTTTTTATTGTAGGAAAAAAATCTCACTAGGGGAGATGGCTAACGTTGCATTGGTGATCATTGTAGCTGGGGCCTTCTTCCATAGTGAAACAGATGAAAACCTCAGTGCTTTTTATGTTTTGTTTTCTGTAATCTTTTAATTTTGTTGCTGCCCTGCACTTTTTACCATGTGACTTTTAGTACTGCGACTACCTTCTTACAAAATGATTCAAACTTTTAACTGTCAGGGGAGGTCACAATAGCTGGAATGTTTGATCATTTGCAGAAGGAGTTTCTTCCCCTGCAGAAATGTGTGCTCTTTATTTGATATATGTTTGCTTGTGTGTGTTGTATATGTCATAATATATTGTCAAATCGGTGTTAAAAGCTCAACAGAGCTTATGTTATGTTTGTTATTGTCCCCGACTTTGTAAATAAAATTTACTTGACTTGACTTGACTTGAATCGAAATGCATTATTTCACTATTTTAAACTCCAGAAATCTGGTGTCAAAATTATACAATTTAGATTTTTTTCCAATTAATTTTTTTCTTTCTGTTGCATTTTTTTCTGAAGCAAAATAATTTTTTACACTTACAAGGGCCAATTACAAATGTTTGACATTTAGTTAGGTCAAGATCAGACTGCATTTTGCAGACAACAGACAGCAGTCTGATCTATGATCTACTCTTCAGATGTCTTTTTTGTGATAAAACACACTTGAAATTGAATTAAGTTTGCAGGCCTGTTTGAGAAAATGCATTAATTTCATTTATATGTTGCTTAAATAACAGTTACCAGAAATGTTTAAGTCTTGGCTATGCAGTTGAGTTAAAATTGTAGCATCAGCCATGCTACATGAAGCTTGGGTTAGTGTGATAGTTTTTTCTTTTATATAATTATAATTATTTTTCTGACATTACTTTGTGAGAAATAATTGAAATGAGTAGTAATTATGGAACTGGTGAACAGTTTGTTGCTACAAGATCTGCATATAATGTGAAAGGAAACTGCGATAAGGAGTGATGAAAAAAATGATAAATGCCTGGACCCAGGCTATGCTACTAACACAGTCAATCCATGAGGCTGTTCCTTGGTGAAGGCAGCTTTTCTGTCTTCATGTGCAAATCAAAAATATTTCATGAAGCTTTCATTATAAATTAAAAGATCAATGCTTCTTCGCTTATGGTATCCCGGACCATCCTTGGCAGAGGCATAACTACTTGAAAACAAGAGGGTCATGATGGCCCTTTATCACTCCACTTTCTTATATAGTTAAATGAGCCTTTTTTAGCATTGACAGCGGCATAAGAATCCACAAGAAAGGTATATTGCGATTATTTAAAGAACTGATTTAAAAAAAAGGCCAACGGAGCTCTTGTGTTTTTTCACATGCCAATGAATGATGATGTCAATGAATACAAAAGAGGTTAACTCAAGAATCATTCATACTAAATATCAGTGAACTCTGATTATTAGTTTTTGTAAAGAAGATTTCCAAAATTGATTTTTAGACGAATCAATGTCTTTCTTTGGCTTGAATGGTAGTTACCAAGTAACCCTTTACCACACAATCCTGACTTTTAACAACCCTGAGAAAGAGACCTTTTGAAAAAATTACGGGAAAAGCAGAAAATTGTGGTAACTAGTATTTTCTCCTTTTCCAACAGTCTTTTCTACCCTACATTTTTCCTTTTCCCACAATGTTTTCTACCCTTCCTGAAACAAATTTTAATTTTTCAGTCACATTTATTTTGTTACCTGCAAGTGCTTTCAATTTTGACGAGTCTAAAATTTTCTTGTGTTGTAAAGGGTCAAAAGAGAATGGTAGAAGCCTTGAATCATGCTTTAAATTCCACATATATGGGAATAACCTTAAACATCAAAACTGATCATTAAGACTGAAAATCCAGAAAACTTGAATATACAGTACAAGCCTACATTGTAGTATGAAAATCAAAGAAGATAAATACCAAAACACATCTATCACGAAAAAGCAGAAGTCATGTCAGCTTCATCATTATATAAAGCTTCATTATATATAATTATGAAACAGCAATTAGGCAAACCCACAAACCATGTTATTAAACTTTTTACCACACAGCAAAATTTTAGACTCTTCCAAATTGAAGGCATTTGCAAATGACAAAATACATGTGACTCAAAATTTGAAATTTGATGTGGGAATGGTAGAAAACATTGGTCACTAGCATTTTCTCTTTTTCCCTCAATGTTTTCAATAGGCTTTTTTGTCAAGGTCATTAAAAATCAGGATTGTATGGTAAAGGGTTAACAGACCAAAATCCTGTCAATAAATCCACAAAGATTTTTTATGTCAATTTGAAGAGAATTCCAGAGGATGGTTTGGGAGAAGAGGATTTTTCATTTTTAGGTCACCTGAGCACAAAGTGCACAAGGTGAGCTTTTGTGATTGTGCTGTTTCTGTCGTCTTTCATGTGTTGCTTCGTCAACTTTTACTTTGTGGACACTCTAGAGGCCACAGTTTTTGTCCAAAACTTTTCAATCAAATATGCATGAAACTTAGTCAGAATGTTTGTCTTGATGATATCTCAGACAGGTTTGAAAATGGGTCACATGGGGTAAAAAACTAGGTCACCAGGTAAAATCTTGGATAAACCTTGTGTACACACAAGAGGTCACATTTTCTGTCCAATACCCATGGAAGGTGGTCAGAATGTTTGTCTTGATAATATCTATATGGAGTTTGAAAATTGGCAAAGTTAGGCCACAAAGTAGGTTACTGTGACAAATTCTAGAAAAAGCTTGTGTACACACTAGAGGCATCGACCAAAACTCATGAAAATTTCTTAGGCTGTTTGTCATAATACCTCGGAAGGGATTGGAGATGGGTCATATTTAGTCAAAAGGCTCAGGAGAGTGACTTCAGGCCTATCATGACCCTCTTGTTTTCTTTTAATTACTATTTCAGTTTTTGTTTTCTTTTCATTATGACAACATTGTGTTGGAATCACAATTTTGGAAGGGATCCCAAATGGGCTACTGGAAGAAAAATTCTGTGATGGTTGGTCAAAATTGGTTCCATAGTTTCCAAGAAAAAAATGTTCACAATAAACCTTAACTCTTTAGACAAAATTTTAGACTGGTCCAAAGTCATGAAAGTGTAGGCATTTGCAGATGACAAATTAAATAAGGCATAATTCATGGAATTTGAATAAGAAAGGACAGAAAACATTTTAGGAAAAGAATAAAATGCTGGCTACCAGCTTTTTCTTCTTTTCCCGGGAGGTTCTCAAAGCCTCTTTCTATGGGGTTGTTAAAACTTGGGATTGTTTAATAAAGCATGCACGATGGACACAGGGCATGACATGAGCTCGCTAGCCTTAGACCAGTGGAGCTAAAAATTAGCTAGATAGACAGTTTTCTTGTCAGGAATTCCATTAAAGAGTTCAAGAACAGCACTGGCGTGATTGCACGTAATAAGGATAATCACATCCATGCTGTTCTTTGACTCCTCATCAAATTAACGTTAGATGAGTCTACAATGAAAGCATTTGCAGACAACAAATTAAATGTGCCTCAAATGATGGGATTTTAAAGGGTAGAAAACATTGTGGGAAAAGAAGAAAATGCCAGTTGCCAGCAAATTCTTCTTCTTCTTTTCCCAGAATGTTTTCAAAAGACTTCTTTCTCAGATTTATCAAAACTCGAAATTGTTTGATTACAGACTGAGAGAATGACAACCTTTCTAGCTTGGTTTTATTTGTCATCAGTGACAGTTCTTGTGTATAACAGTTAGAAAATGAGACAACTTGTTTCCCCTTGAGGAAAGTTGTCTATAGGGGTAGAGTTGTCTTAAACTCTTTACCAAACAACAAAATTTTGGACTGGCTAGTCCGAATTCAAAGCATGTGCAGACATCAATCTAAATGTGGCTCAAATGATGGAATTTGTTTAAGTTAGTGGTAAAAAGAGAAAATGCTGGTTACCAGCATTTTCTCCTTTTCCCGCTATGTTTTCAGAAGCCTCTTTTGTTTGGGTTGTTAAAACTGGGGATTGTGTGGTAAAGAGTTAAGAGGAAAGTTGTCTTTAGTAAAGGAATTATATTATATTGGAAATATTCATACATTATGTAATGTGTGGTCAGCTTGGGTCACCACCTGAAGCACTGATAATGATATAGAGTTAATGCTTTACCAAACGACAAAATTGTAGACCAGTCCAATTAAAAGCAATTGCAGAGGACAAAATAATGTGACTGAAAAATTGAAATTTGTTTTGGGAATGTCTGAAAACATTGTGGGATAAGGAGAAAATGCTGGTTACCAGCATTTTCTCCTTTTCCCACAATGTTTTCAAAAGCCTTTTCTTTCAAAGTCGTTAAAAGTCGAGATTGTGTGGTAAAGGATTTACCCCTTTACCGAACAACCCTGTGTTTTTAACAACCCTGAAGATTAGAGCTTTTGAAAACATTGTTGTAAAAGGAGAAAATGCTAGTTACCAGTATTTTCTCCTTTTCCCACAATGTTTTCTAGCCTTCCAAGCATGTATTCATTTTTTTTATCGTACTTTTTCTGTTATCTGGAAATGCTTTCAATTTGGGCAAGTCTAAAATTTTATTGTTTGGTAAAGAGTTCTATCACATAGAGGCATGCATAAACAGCATTGGTCCATGACATTACTTTCCCTGTAGGAAGTTGTGACCCCAGGGTCAGTAAACACCAATTATTCTTTGCATTCTTAGTCTTATTCTTCATTTAGATTGAAGTAACACAGCCTTTTTGATTGGCTAAACAGTTCGGTTTAGCCAATCAGAGGTTGTTCTACTTTCAAATTTAGAAAATTCTTGAAAATAAGACTAATAACGTTTTTATGAATGGTTGTTGAATACAGGTGAATACAGGTGACCATATGTAACATGCACCAAGTTGGATCAACCATCTATGCACTGAACACTAAGCAGGTCAGTTTACTATGTTATAGCAAGGCCTGCTCTATATGAGGTAACTTTAAAGGTAGCTCAACAGCAATGCTGGGGTTTTTCGTGCTTTATAGAAAACCGCTCTGTGACAGTTATGTGCAATGTTGAAACTAGAGAACCTACTCTCAATAATGAGATATTCATGACACTTCTTTTTCTATCTGAACATTTATTTGCACCGTAATGTCTCAAGTCCATCTTGAATTTTCTGGTAGGAAAGCTACTGACTTTCTGTTTCATTGCTTAAATTTGTATTGCAGTAATTTAATGTGTTTGGCAGCTATTTTGTCTCATGACTCACCATGTGATGAACACAAAATAGAAATGACCCAGAATTTATGGTTGGCATTGTAGCAACAAGTAACAGTGGAACCAGTCAACATTATTTTAACCCTTTCCCAAACGACAAATTTTGGACTGGTCCAAATTGAAAGAGTTTGCAGACGACAATTTTAGATTTGATGAAAATAGCAGAAAGGTCTCAAAAAGGGTAGAAAACACTGTGGGAAAAGGAGAAATTGCTCATTACGAGCAATTTCTCCTTTTCCCAGTGTTTTCAAAAGACTTGTATTGCAGACACGTGAAAACCAGGGCTTGTTTGGGAAAGGGTTAACTCTTTACCAAACGACAAAATTTTAGACTGGTCCAAAGCATTTGCTTACAACAAGATAGGTTTGGCTCAAAAATTGAAATTTGGTTTTGGAAGGGTAGAAAACATTGCAGGAAAAGGGGAAAATGCTGGTTACCAGCATTTTCTCCTTTTCCCACAATGTTTTCAAAAGGCTTCTTTCTCAGGGTCATTAAAAGTCGGGATTGTGTGGTAAATGGAACAGGTTTATGCTGAGATTTTCCAATCGGGCCTCTGTAGCTGATACACAAATGTAACTCTTACTCATAATGTCACAATGGGCTTAGGGTAAACTGATCTGGAGTCGGACACGATCTAGAGTCGGACGATTTTGTAGTCTATTTTCACCACTTTTTCATATCTTCTTGACGGACAACCGTGTATCATCTGTCAAATTCAAGTGTCTTCTATACAAAAATGTCGTTCTTTAATGTATGACGCAATTCTGGTCTTTGAGTCATCGCCCCGAAAGAACAACCCAAACGAGAGTAAAACGACCTCAATGTTTTCCTCTTTTAAAGAAATATATATATAAAAAAAAAAGAGATGAGCAAAAATTCCACCAAAACTACTAAAGATAGCTTCTTTCTCGGTCATCACAGCTGATGCTGTATTCAACAAAAACAAAGCAGCAGTTGATGTAGAAAAAAAAACAAGAAGAACAACAGGAAGAACAGAAAGAGAGAACGAAAGCAGAAAGAAAATAAAAAAAAAAACGCAAAAATCAAATACATGCACACTAAAATTCACGATGTCAATATTCTGTACTATGTCTTCATCGTACTGTAAAACCTCCACTTTGCGACCACACATAGAAACTATTTTGTTCACTTAGGGCAAAGATCTGAATGCAGAACAAGCAAATATGTTTACAAAGACTTTTCAGCATTTATTGTGTTATGCATTCCTCGTGTCTTCTGAACATGTGATATTCGAAAATATTAAAGTACAATGAGGTATTACTCATACCGAGGTATATCTCCTGGGTAAACCATGTTTTCACATATAGTTGATGGTCAACAATTATAGAGTTCCCACACTTGCAAATTCGTCTCTAGACAAAATTATATATGCAGCCAGTATTTCATTTAAAGTGTGAATAAATATAGTTCCACTTGGCGAAGAGGTAAATCACCATCATGTCTTCTAAATAAGTGGTTACATAGAGAGTTTTCACTATAAAATGTCTTTCGTCTGTCCACCAGTTGTGTTCCTAATCTGTCTTTCCGAATGCTTTTCTTTGAGTCTGCCTGTGCTCTCACATGTTTGCCGTCCAGTCTGCAATTGTTTTTTTGTACATTTTCAGTCATTTTTCAGTTTCTCTCCCCATTTTTGCGCAGACCCACTAGTTCTTTATATTATATAGCTAGTCGGCAGCGACGTGGGAATATAAACCATGGGACTCCCAAGTTCGAATCATATCACTGCCAATATTCTGTCCGGCATTTACCCCAAAAAAGCATTTTGCTGCTGATTAGCTGGTGGTGAAGAACTACCCGTTACCAAACTACATATAGATAACACTCGTCCATATTGTCCATATTGAAAGAGTCAGTAAACAAATAACAATCCAGTAGTAACAATTGCAGTTCCCTAATTGATTACATAGTGGGAAAGGGAGTAATTTCTCGTTAAGAGCAATTTATCTTTTTCCATAGTGTTTCCTAAAGTCTTCTGTTGCAGACCCGTAAAATCAAGGGTTTGATTGAGACCAAAACAGTTCTCTGACAAGACAGTTTCCCGACATAAGGTTTCGAGATAGTTGCCCGACACTTTTGAAGATAGTTCCCCAACACTTTTGTTCAATATAAAATGGCAATTATCTTGGTTAAAAATGGATGATCAAGGATTTTATGGATAAATGGTGTTTTAGGATTGTGATTGACGAGTACATTTGGTTACCATGAGATTGTAGTTTTCTGTGATTGCCATGTGAAACGTCTATAATTTTCTATAAGTCATCTTTGTTTGACGAGACAGTTTGACGACTGCAAAATACGAAACAGTATCGAAATATCCTACATATTCTCCAATGGTACATACAAAATATGTAAAAAAGAGAGGGTGATATGGGCAGATCGTACAAGGTAAAAGTAAAATATATTTCACTCAGGTAACCGCCGCCTTTCTCTCTAGCTCGCTCTAATGTAATTCTAAAAATAAAGAAATACCTTTAAAACAAAATTATCCAAAGAATTTAAAGGAATAACTCCAAATAGCCGAAACATAATTGTTTTATTAACTTTCATGCTGGCAAACCGATTTTTTTATAGTCTCTTATTTTCATGACAATCGTGAATCATTGTGAATTCACCCGTCAGAGAATAAGTACCCATCAGTGTATACAGATTTCTTCATCACAAGGTACAAATAATCCAAACACAATACATTAATTATCCACAAATATTTCCAATTTCACATGATTATCAATTAAAATTAAACAACAGGTTATATCACATGGAACAAATCTTTCCGCGAACTGTCTCGAAAGCGGGTGTCGGGGAACTGCCTTGCTTCTTAAATCTGTCACACATTCCTAGAACCTTCCTTGTTAATGTAATATCGCCATTTATAACGCATTATTCAGTAAATTTCAATTTTTGCGATGGGTTAAGTGGCAATTTTAAAGATTTTGTGATTAGTAGAGTGATGGTTTAGATAAGTAAAGAACCGTCCGACTCAATATCAGTGCGTCCGACTCACTGTCAAAATTGGGTTGTGTGTTTTCAAGCCTTTGATTTCCCACATATTGACAGTTATCGTAATAATTTTAGTTTAAATTGATAGGAAAATGGTACCAGCAGGTACCCGTGTAGCCTGGAAGTTGAAAACTAAAAAATGCGATGTAGGCATAAGCTCACGTTAAAAGGGTGTCCGACTCACGATCAGTTTACCCTACATAATTTCCGCAATTGGCTTTGTCGAACCAAAGTGGTAACAGAAGAAATTACTCATTACCAGCCACTTCTCCCCTTTTTCATTTATTTTACATATTTTCTTGTATGAAACTTTAAATAATGTTATTTATGGATTTATAATTGACAAGAATAGATCTATTTTCTGAGTCATCTGCAGGAAATTCGTATGGAGGGAGTTAACTGAAAGAAGTGATGTGGGGGAGGGAGGAAGAAAGAAAGAAAGAAAGAAAGAAAGGAGGCAGGCATGTAGGAAAGGAAGGAAGGAAGGGGAAAAGGGAGGTGGCGGAGAGGGGAGGGAGGAAGGAAGGAAGGAATCTATCGAGGGAAAAAAGGAAGGAAGGGAAAGAAATTTTTGGTTTGGAACAGTCCTTGACGAGTACGAAACGAAGCCCTCCCTTCCCATCATTCAATACTTTTTTATTCCTGTAATTTTACATGGCCCCGCCTCTTTACTTTTCACTTTGTCGATTCTGCATGCTTTAAGTGGTGTGCATATAGCAGTAGCCTTGCTTCCATAGCCACCAACATTGATGCTGAATATTTCTTATCGAAGTCTTGGTAAGGGAGAGTGTCCAAATTTCTTTAGGTTAGAAGGTTTAAGCTGCCTGTTTTCTTGCTTTTTTAGTCATAAGAATTCATGAAGGGGTGTTAGATATTTCTTACCTAAAACATCATGTTAAACGAACCTTGATCCTGGGTCCATTATTAATATTATTGTAAGACATAACAATATCATTGGGACGTTGTAACTATGTTCTGTGAACCTATTTACACCCCTTTGCCCGATCACATCATCATACCAGAATCAACTTCATTCAATTTTCTAAAGTCTGCAAGCAACAAACGCCTAGCCAGTCTGGTCTTTTGATGCTCAGACCATTTATAACCAGGAAATTTGGCATTTTATTCCCCCAGATGGTGCTGTCACATTGGAACCTACCAAGGCAAAGCCCCTTGGAGCCCTATCCTATTTATAAACCACAACCTAATATTATGCAATGGTTTAGCGCCCATTTTGTACAATACACACATGTGTATGAAAGAAAAATCCTCCAACGAAGTTGTAAATCACAATATCATATGCATGTATTGATTTTTCTCTAGATCTGTGCAGCATTTCAAACTAAATGGATGGGTTATATTGATGCACTGATAACTGAGGAATTTTTCTGTCCTTTACAATGTATTGTCATGCTGTGGAGCAAACATCATCTCTGTGTGTATAAACTTTTAATCCTGGAAACCCCTATTTTATGCCGTTTTTAATTTTGACATCCACTGGATATGTCTGTTATTATTTGTTCGTTAATATACTAGGACAAAAAAGATACGCAACCACTTAACCCTTTCCCAAACAACTCTGCAGTACAAGTCTTTTGAAAACACAGTGGGAAAAGGAGAAATTGCTGGTAACAAGCAATTTCTCCTTTTCCCACAGTGTTTTCTACCCTTTTTTGAGGCCTTTCTGCCATTTTCATCAAATTTAAAATTGTCGTCTGCAGACTCTTTCAATTTGGACTAGCCCAAAATTTGTCATTTGGGAAAGGGTTAAGTAAGACCAAAATTTTACTTTCGGTCACTTCCTTTAGGCAGCAGGTGGATATTTATGGTAATATGCATGTACTCTAATGCATGCAACAAAAAAGTTTTCTGCTGGTGTTTGTCATCACGTGATACATAGGAAAATGTACATTTTCAACAATTCCAATGCCAGTGTACATGGTGATACTTAGGAAAATGTACATTTTCAACAATTCCATGCCAGTGTACATGAAATGCCCCCAATCAAATCAACCTCTGCTTAAACAGAAGCTCAAACATTGGCAAGTAAAAGGCTATGTCATATAATTGCTACTATGAGCATGCCATGATTATGTCAAAATCAGCTTCAAGCAGCCGTGCGAATGCTGCTTGGTGGACAGACTCAAAGTGCAGTGGCTACACACTTTGGAGTGCATAAATCAATGGCGTCTCATCTGTACAAGCGTCTGACACGCACCGGGACTACAAATAACAGACCACGTAGTGGCCCTCCCAGAGTAACAACCCATAGGCAGGATCATTTCATCAGGTTGTGTCACCTTGGAGATCAGAGTTCAGGACCGCAACAGAGACAGCTGATCGAACTCAAGGCCTCCACAATAATCCAGTTTCAAGCCAAACTGTAAGGAACAAACTCGGAGAAGTTGAACTTTGAGCACGACGTCCATATGTCAGTTTGTCATTAAATGTTCGACATCGCCAGGTTAGGATGACATGGTTGACTGCTAGTGGTGAAACGGTTTACCGATTAACCGATTAACCGCGGTCTATTCAAAGAAAAAACCGAAACCGGTTCGAATTTTACCGTATCGGTATTTCTGCAATATGTCAACTTCTCTTAATTGCATCAGAAAGTCCGGTTTTCCCAAAAATTCTGTCAGAAATCGATCGTTTTTCAACTTACAGTTCTAAAGATTTCCGAAAGCGAAAGTTGTTTATTTTTTTCCACAGGCGGTGTCACCGGTGTTTAGGTAAAACTATGACCACATAAAATTCACGACACGAACTCCAAATAAACGTCGAGCTTTAATGCTTTTGGATCAATGGAGTTTGTATGTTATTCATTTCTTATAACTTTGCTCACACTTATTTTTGCGTTTTCCAGTAGTTAAGCTGCAAAGTATTAGTGTTAGTGCAGTAAGCAACTGAGTAAGTTAGTGCATCGCACTGTCTACTCTGTTGAGCCATGTCCCGAAGTTCGGTATAGTAGCGCTGGTTTTTATATAAACAAGTACGCTCTTGAAGAAAAAAAATGGCAGACGAAAATCGTCAAGATAGCGAGTGTTAAAGACTAGTCAATTTTAGTTTGTTTTTATTTGTTCATGCGAAACAATTGATTTTTAGTTCATTATCTTGAAAGAATGGAAGAGTTCCAAGCACATGTACTAGTTTTCTTTATCACCTTTTGAGCATATGCTACCCTAACAGTGACTACAAGTGGTCAGATATGCTAAATGTCAGCATATACAGCATATTGCAATACGTATTGCAATACGGGTCAGCCGTATTGCAATATATTGCAATACGCTTTTTACCGTATTGTTTCACCCCTATTGACTGCACATCGACCCAACATTTTTCCTCAACGTACTTGGAGGCAAGTTCTCTTCTCGGATGAGTCCCGGTATCTGCTTTACAGATCTGATGGACGTAAGCGTGTTTACAGACGTCAGAATAAATGTTTTCATGACGGGACTCTTACAGCTTTACACTACCGTTCTGATGCATTTATTCGTCCCATTTGTGCGTCAGAACAACCTCATTTTTCAACAGGATAATGCCAGGGCTCATGTTGCCAGAATTTGTAGTGACTACCTGGCTGCCAACAACGTCCGTGTTCTGGAATGGCCACCCTACAGCTCAGATTTATCTCTGATAGAACATTTGTGGGATGTACTGGATCATCGTGTGAGACACTGTAATCCTACTCCTGCATTCATTCCCCAACTTAGACAGGCGTTTGTGTAAGGGTGGCAGGCAATCCCTATGGCAACTATCAACAATCTTGTGAGCTCTATGGCCAGGAGAGTGCGTAGTGCCATGGCAGTTAATAGTGGTCATAAGAGAAACTGATTTTACTGTGGAGATTATGCTGACCCTCCATATTAAATGATTTGTTATGTGGTTAATGGAATTAACCCTGGATCAATGATGATATAAAT
This sequence comes from Tridacna gigas, assembly GCA_945859785.2. Lineage (NCBI taxonomy): Eukaryota > Metazoa > Mollusca > Bivalvia > Cardiida > Cardiidae > Tridacna > Tridacna gigas. The sequence continues at coordinate 61,007,794 of OX244036.2, forward strand.
AAAGCGTTAGTTGGATTTACTCTTTTATCAATTGAAATGCGTTGAAATTTAGAAAACTATATTTGAATCACGAGGGATTGAAAAAAAAGTTGTGTTTCTTTTTTTGCCTAGTAGACTTTCTTTAACAAACTTGGACATCAGATTTTGTAACAGATTTGGATACCTTTTAGAAAATTTGTTCAATAACATTTATTTCAGGAGTAAGATTGATACCTTATCTCTGGATTAACTCTTTACCACACAATCCCGAGTTTTAACAACCCTGAGAAAGAAGCCTTTCGAAAACATTGTGGGAAAAGGAGAAAATGCTGGTAACCAGCATTTTCTCCTTTTCCCACAATGTTTTCTACCCTTCCCAAAACAAGTTTTAATTTTTCATTTGAATGTATTTTGTCGGCTGCAAACGCTTTCAATTTGGACCAGTCTAAAATTTTGTAGTGTGGTAAAGAGTTAAAAGAAGTTGCTTGCTCAAAACTTGCCAATTTATAAGTTAGCAGCGTCTCCAGGTAAGGTACCATACCTCTGCTTCAGCCTCAGAGGCTAGGGATACAGTACCATACCTGGCCTATTAGGACTGTCTCCAGGCAAATAAGTTACCAAGCACTTGTTGACTAACTTTCAGGACATTGAATTTTATCACAATCTTCAGTATCAAAATTTTGCCATACTTTCAACAGAATTTAAAACTTTCAGGCAGACTATTTTTTTTTTTAAAAAGGTGTAGATCCTATAGATGCTAGAATCTGGATAAGGCAGTACCAGAAATAGAGTGACAGAGATTTCTTTCAAACAAAAGTTTGGTAAAAAGGATATACATCTAACAAATTGATGTTAGATTTAGATAAAATAGTAGTTGAATAGAGATTATGCAATGTAATGTTTATCACAACTTTACCTGGCTGTAAGTGTGTCCAACAGCTATTTTCATCCACAAGGAGAAAACAGAATTCATGACAAACTAATAAATATCAAAATTATTGAGAAATATATCTTTGAAATATTTAACTCTTTACCAAATTACAATTTTAGCCTGACCCAAATTGAAACCATTTGCAGATGACATATTAAAGGTGGCCCAAATGACAAAATTTGTCCATGATAGGCCTAAGATGTTTATGAGCATTTTATCCTTTCCCACAATGTTTTCTAAAGCCTTCTTCCTCAGGGTTGTAAAAAGTTGGGAATGTTTGGTAAAGAATTAAGATGTAAAAGGGAATCCATATAGGTTCTTTAAATACCAAACCTATCTTTTCCAAAACTTTCAACACGTCAGGCTTTCTCGTCCTCCAGTTGGGTCACTTTATATAGAATTGTGGTGAAAGGAGTTGGTTTTAGCCCACATCATTTAACTTGACCCACGTCAACATCACTTATGTAAGTTAAAGTTCCATTTTTACCCTCGGCATTGCATATATGTCCCGAATGGGCAGGGAAATATTTCATACGGTATGCGCAAATTAAATTGATTACCTGTGTATGTAAGTACCTAACAAAGATCTAGCTGAACTCTTCCTTAAATTCAGTTAATACGAACCCAACTTTCGGAATACTAGTCAGAGTTCTGTTTTTATGCTTACTTATATATATTCAGCATAAAGGTCAAGATCAGGTTAAATAAAGTAGGCAATACCACTAGCAAACCTTTATGTGGCCTTTGTGAGCCTTTTGAACCAAAAGAAAAAGAAATGTTGAAGTATGTTCAGTTAACCCTTTCCCAAACAAGCCCTGGTTTTCACGTGTCTGCAGTACAAGTCTTTTGAAAACACAGTGGGAAAAGGAGAAATTGCTCGTAACGAGCAATTTCTCCTTTTCCCACAGTGTTTTCTACCCTTTTTGAGAACTTCCTCCCATTTTCATCAAATTTAAAATTGTCGTCTGCAAACTCTTTCAATTTGGACCAGTCCAAAATTTGTCGTCTGGGAAAGGGTTAAAAGACAAATGCTTCTTAACCCTTTACCAAACGACAGAATTTTAGACTGGTCCAAATTGAAAGCATTTGCAGACGACAAAAAAAATGTGACTCAAAAACTAAAATTTGTGTTGGGAAGGGTAGAAAACATTGTGGGAAAAGGAGAAAATGCTGGTTACCAGCATTTTCTCCTTTTCCCACAATGTTTTCCAAAGGCTTCTTTTTCAGGGTTGTTAAAACTCGGAATTGTGTGGTAAAGGGTTAATTAAGATAATGATATTTGTTTTATGAATTATAGCAATGAAATAGTTTTAAATGCAACTTTCACATGGCATTGTCTGGAAGAAATAAGTAGAAGCAAAAAATAATAGCAGGATTTCAGTCAATTAATGTAAAAGGCTACAGTGGCTGGAGAAGGAAATAAGATTTAACCCTTCAGCGGCTAAGCACAACTCACTGACCTTTTGCAGACAGTGTAAATTAAGATCAGACTGTACGGAAGGTGCAGTCTGATCTTCGATCTACACTGTCTGTTAAGGAGATATTTTTCTCAAAAAAACTTAAGTTTAAGATAAAATTATTTGTGTTTTTACTATCAGCTTGAAAGTTTTATCTCAGTTATTTAGTGGTGGTCGTGATTTTTTATTTGTATCTTTTCTGTATTAGTGTTAGTTGTTTTCCTCCGTAGGGTAGTTAAAAGTTGGGATTGTGTGGTAAAGGGTCAACTTGCCTATAATGGGCTGGCACCTGTTTTTGGACTGAAAAGAATATCCAAATTTTCTTTCTGTTTCTACCATATCATGCATTGTATAACATCACCAGTTTTTGTGAAATCATACTCTGAATGTAAACAATGGTCTCATTTCTAATAATAATTGAAATCCAGCAAAAACAAGAAAGTATCTATATACATTACATGTATATTGTATGGAAAGATTGTTTTCATCTCGTTTTCATCAGATTTTTTTTACTTTTTTCTGACCAGATAAATACCACCTTGAAAATTCTTTTTTCATTTCTTATTTTAAATCAGAAAGGTCCTTGACATTTGACCTTCTTAGAAAGTATAGATCCAAGATCAGACTGCACATTCTGAACTACATCGTCAGCAAAAATCATATTTTGAACCAAATACCCAAATACATGATGTAGAAAGATACTGGCATGGGTTTAGCATATGTTATGTATGAAATATCATGAAATTAAGTCTAGTGAGTTACCACAACACAGGTTTTGGTGAAGACTAAAGATAATATTACTCTAAATAAAACTTTTACTCTTTACCAAACCACAAAATTTTAGACTGTTCCAAATTTAACTCTTTACCAAACGACAAAATTTTAGACCAGTCCAAATTGAAAGCTTTTGCAGACGACAAAATAAATGCGAGTTAAAAATTGAAATTTGTTTTTGGAAGAGTAGAAAACATTGCGACAAAATTTTAGACTGGTCCAAATTGAAAGCATTTGCAGACGATAATTTCAGTGTGGCTCAAATTGTGCAACTTTCCTTTGATAGGTTAGAAAACGTTGTGGGAAAAGGAGAAAATGATGGTCACCAGCATTTTCTCCTTTTCCCACAATGTTTTCAAAAGGCTTCTTTCCCAGGGGCGTCGAAAGGCGGCATTGTGTGGTAAAGGGTTAAATACTTTCTGTATTCGGTGCCATTGATAAATGTTGCCATTTCATCTTCAGTGGTAGTGAACATACATTTTGGGTGATGCTTAAACGGTAAGAATTTTGATAAATATTTACCAGTTTACCTGCTTGACAAATTTTGTTATCTTGGAAGCTAGACTTTCTGTTAACCCAGGGTTTTCCCTGTCCCTCTGTTTCTTTGAATTTGGAGCCCCAAATTTTCTAAATGACCCCCAAAAATGATATGTATGCCTTCTTTTATTCATTTGAAGGGGCTCAAATTACCCTCAAACTATGAAGTCCAGGGAAAATCCTGTTAACCCTTAGCTCTTTACCAGACGACAGTATTCTAGACTTGTCCAAATTGAAAGCATTTGCAGATGATAATTTCAGTGTGGCTCAAATTGTGCAACTTTCCTTTGATAGGTTAGAAAACATTGCAGGAAAAGGAGAAAATGATGGTCACCAGCATTTTCTCCTTTTCCCACGTTTTCAAAAGGCTTCTTTCCCAGGGGCGTAGAAAGGCGGCATTGTGTGGTAAAGGGTTAAATACTTTCTGTATTCGGTGCCATTGATAAATGTTGCCATTTCATCTTCAGTGGTAGTGAGCATACATTTTGGGTGATGCTTAAACGGTAAGAATTTTGATAAATATTTACCAGTTTACCTGCTTGACAAATTTTGTTATCTTGGAAGCTAGACTTTCTGTTAACACAGGGTTTTCCCTGTCCCTCTGTTTCTTTGAATTTGGAGCCCCAAATTTTCTAAATGACCCCCAAAAATGATATGTATGCCTTCTTTTATTCATTTGAAGGGGCTCAAATTACCCTCAAACTATAAAGTCCAGGGAAAATCCTGTTAACCCTTAGCTCTTTACCAGACGACAGTATTCTAGACTTGTCCAAATTGAAAGCATTTGCAGACAGCAAATTTCAAGTTGCACATGGGATTGAACTTTTATCACAAAGAGAAGAAAACTATGCGGGAAAAGGAGAATTCGCTTGCTATTAACGTTTCCTTCTTTTCCCACTTTGTTTTCAAAAGCTGTCTTGCTCAAGGTTGTAAAAACTCTGGATATTGTGGTAAAGGGTTAAAGCACCTTTCACAACAGTTACTGTAGTTGCTTTTGCAGCCAGTGTAGATCAAGATCAGACTGCACAAAACATGCAGTCTGATCTTTGATCTACACTTTCCTCTTTGGTGAAACAGTACAGACTTAAGCCATTATAACATTGCCATTATTTGGGTCTCATTTCTAGACTGTAAATGTCTGTTGGGTTTTTTTGGCGGCCTAACAGATAACAAATGAACTCTTTACCAACAACCCAGAGATTGCACGACCCTGAAGAAAAGAGGCTTTGAAGATATTGTGGCAAATGGAGAAAATGCGGGTAGCCAGCTTTTTCTCCTTTTTCCATAATGTTTTCCATCATTTTGAAGATAAATCTCATTGTAAGAGTCACATTTAATTTGTTGTCTGAAAATGCTTCCAGTTTTGACAAGTTTTAAAATTTTGTCATTTGGTAAAGAGTTTAACCTTTTTTTCTGCTCGGAATGCTAGAAATGGTGAATCTGTTGCCCTCTTACCTTGTCTATTTAACTTTCATTTGTTTGTTTGTTTGTTTGTTTATTTGAATGGTGTTTTATGCTGCTTTCAATGATATTTCAGTCAAATGGCAACAGCATGTATTTCATCAGGATTCAGCTTGGGCTCTTAACTCTTTCCCAAATGACAAATTTTAGCCCCCCCCCAAATTGAAAGCATCTGCACACGACAAATTTGAAGGTGGTGCACATGAACTTAAGGTTTTTTGACAGGGTAGAAAACTTTGACAGGGTAGAAAAGTGGTTACCAGAATTTTCTCCTTTTCTCACAATGTTTTCAAAACGCGTCTTCCTCAAGGACGTGAAAACACGGGATTGTTTGGGAAAGGGTTAATTGCCTTGCCAAAGGACACTCCCATGTGATCAAAGCCTCATGTTGGAATTATCATTTTAACTACATGTATGAAACTTTACCAGACAAGGAAAATTAAGACCTGCCTATATATTAACCTTTTGCCACACCACAAAATTTTAGACTTCTCAAAATTGAAAGCACTTGCAGACGACAATTTAAATGTGGCTCGAATGATGGAATTTGTCTTCGATACAGTAGAAAACATTGTTTAGAAAGAAGACAATGCTGGTTACCATGTTTTCAAAAGGCTTCTTCCTCAGGGTCGTTATCCCTTATCCTTCTAAATAAATAAAATTTTCAAGCCGATATTAAACACCCGAATAATGCTATTTCAGACTTATGTTTTCGAAACAACTATCTCCTTATCAGACAGTGCAGTCTGACCTTGATCTACACTATCTGCAGAAGGTCAGTGAGCCGCATTTAGCAGCCTAAGGGTTAAAAATTGGGATTGTGTGGTAAAGGGTTAGAGGCATTTGCAGATTACAAATTACAAAATTGGAAGGTTGTGCCATTGATAGGTTTTGTCTGTGAAAAGGTAAAAAATGCAGTGAGAAAGAAAACTAGCTTTGATCCTTTTCTTACAATGTTTCCAAAAGCCACAACCTAATATTATGCAATGGTTTAGCGCCCAATTTGTACAATACACACATGTGTATGAAAGAAAAATCCTCGAAGGAAATTGTAAATCACAATATCATATGCATGTATTGATTTTTCTCTACATCTGTGCAGCATTTCAAACTAAATGGATGGGTTATATTGATGCACTGATGACTAAGGAATTTCTCTGTCCTTTACAATGTATTGTCATGCTGTTGAGCAAACATCATCTCTGTGTGTATAAACTTTTAATCCTGGAAACCCCTATTTTATGCTGTTTTTAATTTTGACATCCACTGGATATGTCTGTTATTATTTGTTCATTAATATACTAGGACAAAAAAGATACGCAACCACTTAACCCTTTCCCAAACAACTCTGCAGTACAAGTCTTTTGAAAACACTGTGGGAAAAGGAGAAATTGCTCGAAACGAGCAATTTCTCCTTTTCCCACATTGTTTTCTACCCTTTTTTTAGGCCTTTCTGCCATTTTCATCAAATGTTCAGAGGGTGATTGGAATATGGGATTATTTGACACTGTTTATGTGGATATATACACATGTCGAGAATTTGCGAATTACCGATTGCAGACATTTTGCATACAGAAATGTTTGCAAATTCAAGACACTTGCTATTTGTTGGTATACTTGTGGTAAAATATGCAAGGAGGAAAGTTTGGGAATTTTTCAAATTTTTGGCGAAATAGCAAAAATTTCCACTTATACAGCATACGGTTACAAAGCATGGTTGTTTTATCATAATACCTACCTTGTATGTGTCTTGGTATTATATTTTGCTTTAATTCTTTACCAGACGATGAAATTTAAAACTTGTCCATGACAAATGTGACTCAAAAATTGAAATTTATTTTGGAAAGGGTATAAAACAGTTTGGCAAAAAGGAGAAAATGCTGGTAAGCGCCATTATTTCCATTTCCCATAAGGTTTTCAAAAGCTCTCTCTCTCTCTCTCTCTCCAGTTGCAGATGACAAATTGAACATGACTGAAAAACTGAGTTTTGCCATAGGAAGGGAAGAAGACATTGTGGGAAAAGGAGAAAATGCTGGTTTTCTAAGGCCTTTTTTACTAAAGGTCATTAAAACTCAGAGTTGTGTGGTATAGGGTTAAATAAACAAAATGGCATTGAAACCGGTCAAATCATAAATTGATGGGGTGGTTTGTTTGATTGCATCAATGTATATTCTGAGTTAGTTCTTTACTGTAAGAGTAGCAACCAGCATGATGGAGATGAATGCATCAGGGAATCAGTCTTGAACTGTATTTTTGCTTTAGAATGAATTAGAATGATTTGCCTGCATAGAATAGTATAAAATATGACATATCTTAGCATTTTTACCACCTCAGTTCTGTACCAAACAATCCTGTGTTTTACAGACCATGAGAAATACAGCTTTTGAAAAGTGGAAGGAAAGGAGAAAATGCTGATGTCCAGCATTTTCTCCTTTTCCCACAATGTTTTTAACCCTTCACACACAAACTCCATTAATTGTCCTACATTCACTATGTCGTCTGCAGAAGGATGCTGTCAATTCAAACCAGTCTAAAATTTGTTGTTTGGTAAATAGTGAAGTCTTTACCACACAACAAAATTTCAGACTGGTCCAAATTGAAAGCATTAAATTTTTGCAACTGACAAATGAAATGTGGTTTAGATGATGAGATTAGCCAGGTGTAAAACGTTATGGGAAAAGGAGAAATACTGGTTACTAGCATTTTCTCCTTTACCCACAATGTTTACAAAAGGCCTGTCTTCCTCGTTAAAAGTTGAGATTGTGTGGTAAAGGGTTAAATGAATAAATAGAACAGTTCTGATCAGTACAAATACTTATATGATTTCTAGCTCACATGAGCACAAAGTGTTCAAGGTGAACTTTTGAGATCATGGTCTGTCCCTTGTATGTCATCCCTTGTCAGTTGTCATCTGTGCACAATCCAGGGTCAACAATGACCTCGTGTGCACTTTAGAGACCACATTTTCAGTTTGCTACTCATGATTGGTCAACATTTTTTTCTTGATAATGATGCCACATTTTCAGTTCGATACTCATGAAATTTTGTCAGAATATTTTTCTTGATAAGATCTCTGACATGTTCGAAGTTGGTTTACATCGGGTCAAAAAGTAGGTTACAAGGGTAAATCTTAGAAAAAAATTGAGGGCACTGTAGAGGCCACATTTTCAGTCTATCAATACATTTCAGTCAAATACTCATGACAGTTGCTGGAATCTTTGTCTTGATGACATTAAGGATAAGTTTGACATTATTTATGTAGGGTCAAAAAGTAGGTCACTGGGACAAATCTTAGAAAAAACTTAGTGTGCAGTGTAGGGACCATATTTTCAACCAGATATTTATGAAATTTAGTCAGAACTTTTGTCTTGGACAAGTTTAAAAATGGGCGACATCGGGTCAAAAAGAAGGTCATTTGGACAAATCTTAGAAAAACCTTGTGTGCACTGTAGAGGCCACATTTTCAGTCAAATTCTCATTAAAGTTGGGGTTGCACTCATTCCAATTAATGTTACACATACAGAATTGAATTTGAATTCCAATTATGCACACTGAGTATATTTTATATGTGTTTAAACATCATCACAACACGGATATCTTCAACTTCATCACTCCTAGATAACATTTACTCAGGTGAGCAGTTTAGGACCAATGGCCCTCTTGTTTAGATTAAATCTTTTACCAAACTATTCATGATTTACAACCTTTGAGAGGAAGGTTTTCAAAAATATTGTAAAGAAAGGGGAAAATGCCTGTAACCAGCATATTCTCAGTTTCCCACAATATTTGATACTCTTTCATAATACAAGTTAATCTTTGAGCTGCTTTTTAGATGTCTATTGCAAATGCTATCATTTTGTAAGGACCCCAAAATCCTGTCATCTGGTAAAGAGTTAACCCTTTACCATGCAATCTCGAGTTTTAATGACCCGGAGAAAGAGACCTTTTGAAAACATTGTGGGAAAAGGAGAAAATGCTTGTAACCAGAATTTTCTACTTTGCCCTCATGTTTTCTGTCCCTATACAGACAAATCTCACAGTATGAGCGATATCTGATTTGTCAAATGCAAATGCTTTCAATTTGGACAAGCATAAAATGTTGTTTTGTGGTAAAGGGTTAAAGGTTATTTAGCCCGATTATCTCAGTTTAGCTGAGAACTTTCTACCTTCACTTCACAAACTGTATACATATATATTATAAGAATGTGAAGCTTTCATTTTATTTGGCATTGTTGGTTTCCCGTAATACCTTATTTATGTTACACGTCATCTGTATATTGTGGTAACCAGCATTTTCTCCTTTTCCTACACTTTTAGAGGCAAATCCTACAATTTAAACCATGTTTAGTGTGGTCTCTGCAAACACTTTGGATTTGGACAAGTCTAAAATTTTGTGCTGTGGTAGAGAATGAAACACCAAAAACATCTCAATTTCACATCAAATCAGACAGTTACTAGTTCCTAAGGTATGAAGTTTACAGTTATCCTCTATGTGTTTCAGATTTTTGAGGAGGATCACAGTAATCTTCTATGTATTTCAGGTTTTGTATGAGGATTACAGTTATCTTTCTGTGTATTTCAAGTCTTATATGAGCTTTACAGTTATCATCTACCTATTTCAGATTTGTATGAGGTTTACCATTATCCTCTATGTATTTCAATTTTGTATGTGCTTTACCTTAATCCTCTATGTATTTCAAGTTTTGTATGTGCTTTACCTTAATCCTCTATGTATTTCAATTTTGTATGTGCTTTACCTTAATCCTCTATGTATTTCAAGTTTTGTATGAGGATTACTGTGACCCTCCTTGTATTTCAGGTTTTGTATAGGGTTTAAAATTATTGTCGCTGTATTTCAGGTTTTGTTTGAGGATAACAATTATCATCTATGTTTTTCAGATTTGTATTTCAGGTTTTGTTTTTCAGGTTTTGTGTGAGGTTAACAGTTATTCTTTTTGTATTTTAGGTTTGGTGTGAGGTTTACAGTTACCCTTTATGCATTTCAGGTTTGTTATCTCGGGCTTTGTATGAATTTTACAGTTATTTTCTATGTATATCAGATTTTTTTTAACAGTTATATTCTACATATTTCAGGTTTTTTATGAGGATTTTCTGGAAGATGGACGCGGGGAAGAACTACCTGACACTTCAAAAACTGGGCACTGTAGGTCTTCTGTTAACACTATGTGTTATTATGTACATTTTATTCTCCAACATGAGTATGCCAGCACATCTCACAAAATTGGCTGGTGGACATTGGATGCCATATAAATATAACGAAAACTTACAGTCTAAGGTAAGACTTTTATCTCATTCTTTGGGCATATCGATGTTTGCACTTGACTTACCTTATAAGGTTTGATAGGTAAAGTTGGAATTGTTCTTACACCCTTTACCAAATAATGGCATTTTTAGCTCCACTGGCCGAAGGCCAGCAGAGCTTATGTCATGGCCCAGAATTTGAGGAAACTTTGAAAATCTTTTTGTTTATAACCATGCAGCCTAGACCTATATTATTTGGTATGTGGCTGTATCTTGTTGATCTCTACCATGACTCAAGGAATTATAGCCCATGATTATAGCTCAAAATTGTAATTACAGGCAAATAAGACTCGCCCTGGGGTCACAATTTTCATACGGGCTTTTACAGAGAAAACTTTATAATTTATGTGTTCTTGTTCAAAACTTTTGGCCCAGAATTATAATGTTTGGTGTGTATGGTTTGTTGGTATTAACCAGTGTAGGGATACAAGGCCATCATGGCCCTCTTGTTTCATTATTCTGAGCTAAAATGTTTGAAAACTTTGTGGGAAAAGGAGAACATGCTGGTAGCCAGCATTTTCTACTTGTCTCATAATGTTTTCCAGTCTTTCAAAGACAGTTCCCAATATTTGAGCCACATTTAATTTGTCCTTGGTAAATGCCTTCAGTGGTAGAAGAGTCTAAAATTTTGTCAATGTGTAAAGAGCTAAGCATCTGCTCTTGTTCCAAACATAGCTTCTTTCCTGTCACCAAATATGAATAACAATCCAATGGTATTGATCTTGATTATGGTGAGCAATAAGGTCCATTCTTCAGTTACTTCCCTTGATTTCTCTCAAGTACTACATTGGTCCTGATTAAGAGGTTACTAGCGTTTTATCCTTGATTTTCTTGCACTACACAGATAGGTTTTGGACACAATATCTGAACTAAGTCTGGTCAGATTGTATTACAAAGCAATTATGTGCTTTTCTCTGATGATTGGAAACAAGATTTGCTTTTAAATTACATGGATTCCTTACATATATATCATAAATCAAATTATATTTATCGCAGCGTTCCCAAGGGAATCAAGGATAAAAACAAAGGAATACTGGTAAAAGGACCAATCTGTTATTTGGTTACCTTTAGTCTTTATCTGGCAAGGGAGATAACTTGACTAACAGGAATGGCTCCCATTTAGGTCTCTAACAATACTTTTGTCACAAACTTTCCTCATTATACTTTCACTCTTACTATACAATCTAGCATTTAGGAATAAAGCTGCTAGAAATGTTGGAAAAGGAGATAATGCTGTCATTTTTAGCTCTACTAGCTGAAAGCCAGCAGAGCTTATGTCTTGGTGTGGTTTTAGTCATCCGTCCATCTCTCCATCCATCCGATTGACCTTTATTCTTTTTCTTGTTTATGTGATAAAGTCTGCATTTGTTATCGGGTTTTCATGAAGCTTGCATTGATTGTATATCTCATAATAGCTTGAAGCTTATTGATTTTGAAAATAATCTGCCAATCAGGAAGAGAAAAGTAGCCATTTAAAGTTCAATTTTTTCACTCTTTGTTCAATTTCACCATGCCTACTTATGCTGTCTTAGTGGGTTCAAAACCAGTTTAAGTTGATTTTACATCATTTTTCAGCAATGGTTTGAAAATACATGTTTACAAAGCAGTGTGACACCAGCTTTAGAAGACATGCCAGGTATCATAGAATTGTGGAAATTATCCAGCCATCCTGAATGCAGGTATAGATTTCTCTATCCCTGTTATAATTATACCCCCACTAATGAAGTAGAGGGGGTATACTGGTTTCACCATGTCTGTCTGTCAGTCAGTCTGTCCATCTGTCTGTCCATCCATCAATCTGTCTGTCCAACAATCCATCTGTCTTGTTTGCTCTAACTCAAAAGCTGTTTGACCTAGGACCCTAAAACTTTATACAAATGTTGCTCATGACCCAAGGAAGTGCCCTATTGTTTTCAGTCACATGGGTCAAAGGTCAAGGTCACAGGTGAACTTCGTTTGAAAATTGTTTCCATGCTCTAACTCAATAGCTGTTTGACCTAGGACCCTGAAACTTTACAAGTGTTGCTCATGACCCAAGGAGGTGCCATATTGTTTTTGTGTCACATGGGTCAAAGGTCAAGGTCACAGGTGATCTTTGTTTTGAAAATCTTCTCAGTCTCTGAATTTGTGCTGCCTCAGTGACAAGGTGCTGGGGTGGGGGTGGGGATGGGGGGGTATTTGTCCGCTTTGTGACAGTTCTAGTTTAACCTTTTACTACACAAATGATATGAGCCATGCTCTGAAAAGGGGGTGTAATGCATCTTCAAAAGTATTGACCCAGGTCAGTCTGTACTGTCCATGCAGGCTGACCTGCTTCAAAAATTCTTTTTGGAAAATTAGGACCATTCTACCTCATTATTCAGCTGGTTGCTAGACAAAATGGATTCTAGGGATTATCTGATGACTTTCTTGGTATCACACATTGTGAAGATACATTCAACCCCTTCGAAAGAGCACTGCTTGTATAATTTTTCCTTGACTGGCAGAAAAAATTTTTGAAAAAATTGAAAAAGCTGGTTACTTTTCCCCAGATTTTTTTTTTCCAATAGTCTTCTCCCTCAGGGAGAACATTTGGTAAAAGGTTTAACTTATAACCAGAAAAACATACGAAATGGCTGTATAAACCCTTTCCCAAACAAGCCCTGGTTTTCAGGTGTCTGAAGTACAAGTCTTTTGAAAACACTGTGGGAAAAGGAGAAATTGCTCGTAATGAGCAATTTCTCCTTTTCCCACAGTGTTTTCTACCCTTTTGGAGAACTTTCTGCCATCTTCATCAAATTTAAAATTGTCGTCTGCAAACTCTTTCAATTTGGACCAGTCCAAAATTTGTCGTTTGGGAAAGGGTTAACCCTTTACCACACACTCCTGAGTTTTAACAAACCTGGAAAAGAAGGCTTTTGAAATCATTGTTGGAAAAGGAGAAAATGCTGGTAACCAGTGTTTTCTACCATTTCCAGGACAAACCGAGTTGAAGCCACCTTGAATTTATTTCTCTGTAAATGTTTTCGATTAGGGAAAAATCTAAAAGATTTTGTTGTTTGGTAAATGTCAAGTACTATAGTGTCAAGGCTGTTTCTGTAACACTATATGTATTTACTGATAGTGTAGATCCAATTTCAGACTCAGTGTTGTGTGCAGTCTGACATTCATGAATGGTAGCAAAAACTTCCTTACTCTTTATAAATTTGCTGCACGAAACTTTGAAAAAAAAACCTTGTAGAATAAAGTTAACCCTTTGCCACAATGTCCAGAGTTTGAACAACCTTGCAGAAGAAGGCTTTTGAAAACATTGTGGCAAAGGAGAAAATGCTGGTAAACAGCATTTTCTCCTTTGCCCCCCACAGTGTTTTCTAACCTATCAAAGTCCCTTATCATTTTACCTATATTTATTTGGTGGTCTGCTACTGCTTCCAATTTGATTGTGTCCAAAATTTTGCAGTTTGGTAAAGAGTCAAAGAATACATACACAGGAATACAGATGAAAGCCTGGTTTCACCCTTTATCAGATGACAAAATTTTAGCATTGTCCATATTGAAAGCATTTGCAGACGACAATTCCATTGTGGTTCAAATGGTACAATTTTTCTTTGATAGGATAGAAAACATTGTGGGAAAAGGAGAAAACATTGTGGGAAAAGGAGAAAATGCTGTTTGCCAGCATTTTCTCCTTTTCCCACAATGTTTCAAAAGGCTTCTTTCCCAGGTCGTTAAAATGCGTCATTGTGCGGTTTAGGGTTAAAAAGGAGAAATTATTTTTTTTACTCTTCACCAAATAATCCTGTGTTCAACCAACATTGAAAACATTGTGGGAATGGAAAGGATGCTGTTTTGTAGCATTTTCTTATTTTCCTACATTTTTCTACATTTTCTAGAGGCAAACCCCATCATTTTGGCCACTTTTGATATGTTATTTGCAATTTGATTTATCACCTGAAAAGCTTTTCAGAATGGACAGGTTCAAAATTTTGTCATCAGTAAAAGAGGTACCAGTAAGCACAATTTTACTGTATGCCTTAAATGTTGTAAAAAGAATCTACCGCAAGGTGTTTTCTGCTCGTATTGTTTTGTAAAGTTGATAGTTCATGTTATGTTTTTTTGTACATTTTCAGACAACTGTATATTACTTTTATCAAGATTTATAAGGTCACTCATCAAAACGCAGAAATCGTTCTTCCATCACAATTTGTTTCTAAAGTGAAAGGCTGGCTAAATAATGACGATAAATTGTTGAAAGAGGCTTATAAGCAGGTGAGTTGTAAATATTACTCCAGTGTTGTTTTCTAGTCAATGGAGCTAGAAGTACAACTTAATCCTATACCACACAACCCAGACCTTTAATGACCCTGAAGAAAAAGCCTTTTGAAAACATTGTTGGAAAAGGAGAAAATCCTGGTAACCAGCATTTTCTCCTTTTCCCACAATGTTTTCTATCCTTTCCAAAACAAATTTCAATTTTTGAGCCACACTGAATTTTGATTTGTCTTTTGCAAATGCTTTCAATTTAGACCAGTCTAAAAATTTATTGTTTGGTAAAGGGTTAACCTACAGTAAATGTATCTTTCACGACTATAATTACCTTTGCAGTCTGCATATGTCAAGGTCAGACTGCACAAAACGTGCAGTGTGATCTTTGATTGACACTGTCCGCGTTGCTGAGACATTCTAGACAAAAAAAACCTTGATATTGTATTTGATTGGGTCTTATGTACCCTGGGTTTATTCAGCGCTCTAAGGGTTAACCTGTTGACATACAGTCCCACATTTAAACAACCCTGAGAAAGAAGCCTTTTGAAAATGTTTTAGGAAAAGGAGAAAATGCTGGTAACCAGGATTTTCTCCTTTTCCCACAATGTTTTCTACCCTTTCAAAGGCAATTCCCGTCTTTTGAGCCATATTATATTTGTCGTCTGCAAATTCTTTTAATTTGGACAAGTCTATAATCATGTTGTTTGGTATAGAGTTAATATGTTGCTTTTCAAGACATCAAAATGTCAAGACCAGACTGCACACAAACTTCAGTCTGGTTTTTAAAATAACTCTGTCAACTGTCTGAAAAGGTCCCTGTAATTAACTGTAAACCGTTTACCAAACAGTCCCGACTTTTAACAACTCTAAGAAAGAAGCCTTTTGAAAACATTGCAGGAAAAGGAGAAAATGCCAGTAACCTGTCCGAATTGAAAGTGTTTGCAAACGGTCCATTAAATTTGACACAACTGATAGGATTTGTCTTTGATATGGTAGAAAACATTGTTGAAGAAGAAATGCTGGCAATCAGCATTTTCTCCTTTTCAACAATGTTTTCTAATCTGCCAAAGACAAATCCAATCATGTGAGCTGCATTGAATTTCTTGTCTGCAAATGCTATCATTTTGGAAAAGTCAAAAAGTTTTTTGTGTGGTGAATAGTCAAAAAAGACATAAGGAGATACAGTCATAAGCAAAAGGGGGAAACTTTTCATATCAAACATTGTCTCCTTTTGCTATGATGTTTTAACCCTTTACCACACAATCCTGAGGTTTAATGACCTTAACCCTTTCCCAAACAAGCCCTGGTTTTCATGTGTCTGCAGTACAAGTCTTTTGAAAACACTGTGGGAAAAGGAGAAATTGCTCGTAATGAGCAATTTCTCCTTTTCCCATAGTGTTTTTTACCCGTTTTGATAACTTTCTGCCATTTTCGTCAAATTTAAAATTGTCGTCTGCAAACTCTTTCAATTTGGACCAGTCCAAAATTTGTCGTTTGGGAAAGGGTTAAGGAGAAGGCTTTTGAAAACTTGTGAGAAAAGGAGAAAATGCTGTTAACCAGCATTTTCTTCTTTTCACACAATGTTTTCTACCCTATCAAAGACAGAAATCATCATTTTAGCAGCATTTGATTTGTCATCTGCAAATGCTTTCAATTTGGCCCAGCCCAAAATTTTGTCATTTGGTAATGAGTTAAAAAGTGATCTGCTGAAGACAAAAGGAAATGTCTTTTTGATTAACACTTTACTAAATTACAAAATTTTAGACTGGTCCATATACATGTACTAAGTATTTGCAGATTACAGATTATCTGAAATGATAGAAATTGTCTTTGGAACAACACAAAACATTGTGGGGAAAGGAGAAAAGATGGTTACCAACTTTTTCTCATTTTCCGATAATGCTTTCAAAATGGCAGCTTATTATCATTGTCATAATTTCAAACAGTGGAACAAGGCTTTTAAAAGACCTCTTCTGCAGGGTCACACAAACAAGCTTTTGTGGTAGACATTGAAAAATACTAGCATATAAAAAGAAAATTCTTTATTTACAGAAAGTCATAATGATATCTAATGAATACACGGGTGAACAAAACACATATAACCCGATAAGAAGTAAACGTCCCATGAAAGTACCAGAGATACCTGAGGAAAAATCGTAAGTGATTTAACTTAAAACTAGGCAATAAAATTTAAGACTTTATCAAAACTGAAAGCATTTGGAAATGACAAGTGAAATGTAGGGATTTTCATTTGAATTGATAGAAAATCTTGTGGGAAAAGGCCAAAATGCTGGTAACCAACATTTTCTTTTTTTTTTCCATAATCTTTTCTAAGATATATAGCATCTGACACGAGTTGGCGTTTGAGATAAAATTTTGTTAACCCTTTACCAGACGGCAAAATTTTAGTCTTGTTCAATTGAAAGCATTTGCAGACAACAATTTCAATGTGGCTCAGATGGTACAATTTTTCTTTGATAGGGTCGAAAATATTGTTGGAAAAGGAGAAAATGATGGTTACCAGCATTTTCTCCTTTTCCCAAAATGTTTTCAAAAGGCTTCTTTGCCAAGGCTGTTATAAGCTGGCATTTTTGTGGTAAAGGGTTACACTAGTCTAGGGAAAATGTTAATTAGTGAGTCTTTGGCGAGCTTAATAACATTTTTTCTTGACGAGTTTAGTAACCCATTCACTTAGATAACTATGAAATACATACAAAATCACGTCAAAAAGGATGGCACACATTTCTGATATCAAACTTGTAAGAAAATTGAGGATAAGAAAATTCGTAACAGACATATTGCTCTCAAAACAAGGCAGGTTATGTGATGAATGACACTCATTTGTACGCAGGTAATGTTGACAATGATGGACATTTTTGGGGGTCCAAGCCTAGCTTACCTGTCCATAAATTTGGCCTATTAACCCTTTTTCAGACAGTCCTGACCTTTTAACAACCCTGTGAAAAAGGGCTTTTGAAAACATTATTGGAAAAGGAGAAAATGCTGGTTACCAGCATTTTCTCCTTTTCTCATAATCTTTTCTATCTTTCCCAAAACAAATTTAAATTTTTGAGTCACATTTATTTTGTCGTCTGCAAGTGCTTTCAATTTGGACTGGTCTAAAATTTTGTCGTTTGGTAAAGAGTTGATTTAGTCTTGGTGTACCATTCTTTACCAGATGATTACACCTTCTGAGATATAATTGATATGGACAAAACCTTTCCAACATTGCTATAGCAAAGCTGTCTTCGGCCTGAATTTTGTCTAAACAGAGCATAATTTAAATGCTAAATAGTGGGTGTATTTGGTGGAATCAATAGTACACACTGAAAGAGAACATGATATACCTTCAAACTAGATAGACAGTTTAAGTCGAAGTCTCGTGGATCTGTGCATGGAAGTCAACAATAAATGAAATCTAATACATGAAGGCATTTTAAAACATTGTGGCAGAAGAAGAAATTATATTACTATTAATTTTACCTTTTTGTCACAATGTTTTCAAAAGCTTTTTGATGCAAGACAAAAAAAGTTGTCTATGGTTTGTAATATGCTAATTTTTCTTTCAGCCTATCAGATTTAGTGACAAGTACGGCACAAGAATGTGATTTCTGCAAATACAAACAATACACAGCGGAAGATATATTTGGTAGAATCGACAATAAATATTCATACAGTGCATCCAATACCTTCAAACTTGACCAATGGCATGGTTTGTTTATGATGAAGTCGCATGGACCTGTCAACTGGACGCAGGAACACTTTTTGGATTTGATGGATACAAAAGACCAGTGGTATGGCTGAGAAATATATATAGTTTAACTCTTTACTATACGATCCCACGTTTTTAGGACCCTGAGGAAGAAGCTTTTTGAAAACATTGTGGGAAAAGGAAAAAATGCTGGTAACCAGCATTTTCTCCTTTTCCCACAACGTTTACTACCCTGTCAGAGAACTTCTGTTCTTTTGTATCAGTTTTGTATCAATTTTTAATTTGTTCTCCGAAGATCAGATACTTTCAGTTTGGAGAGTCTATAATTTGTCGTTTGGGAAAGGGTCTCCTAACAATGGAGTTTATGTGGAAGTTCACTGTGTGCATGGGTAGAAGTTTTCTGGAGTATTCCTGATTTCAGGATTTTAAAGCCTTCCAAAAGCCACCTTTTCTTCATATTCTTTCTTTCAATTGCAAAATTTGTAGGATTTCAGGATTTTCGTTAAACATTACTTTCATCTGCGCGCATGTGCGAGTGTGCATGCATGTGTGTGTGTGTGTGCATGCCCCGACCTCCAAGACACAGTTGGAAATGTAAAGACTTGAAATTCAGGAGATTGTGAATTGAATCCTTAACTTTGTGAATTTCTTTCTGAGGATTTGTGAATTGAATCCTTAGCTTGGTGAATTTCTGTCTGAGGATTAATGATTGTCATTACAACAGGGTTCATTCCTCTCTCATTGCTGATCTTTGTTCTGAAAATAGTGATGTGGGAAAGCAGCCAAGTGGCTTAGGAATAATATCGTGTAATGTCCTGGTAAAAGAAATTGAATTTGAGATTTCATTCATGGTTGAAAATACCAAAGTTTCCATAGTTAATACCACTAGTGGCATTTCATTTTCTTAAACTGAGATAAATGGGACTCAAACCAGCCCAACCAGGTAGCACAGTGGTTAGTGGTTGTGGGTTTGATACCTGGTTTTTTCACCTCTCACGTCTGATTCATGTGAGAAAGAAGTCATTAGCTTGGAAAGAAAGTTGAAATCTGTTGACCCCTAAGATGTAATATTGCTCATTAATTACAGGTTCCAAAAAGTACACCAGTATGACAGAAGCTACCTTTACCCGTCTTTAATCTGGGATCTCCTGCCAGCAGCAGGGGCCAGTCAAGTCCACCCTCATGTACACGGGTTTTTGGACAGGGATGCTTATCAGGGTAGGTGTTTCTGTCAGAAGTTTCTCCTATTTATTATCTATTTTATGAAATGATTACCTCTACTAGTATGTATATAATACTTTGCCAAATAGATGATTGATTTTTAGAGTATTTTTCCTAAAGTCAGCAATTAAATTTCAGATTTACCCATACTGAAAGCAAAAAACTACGCAAAACCAAAAATGATGGAATTTATCTTTAATAGCGGAGAAACGTTCTGGAAAATGGAGACAGTAACTATTTCACAAACAACAAATTTCAGACTCTTCAGAACTCAAAACCATCTGCTGATGACAGACTTGAAATTGTTACAAATAAATGGAAGTTCTCTGACATGCTGGAAAACATTGTGAGAAAAGTAGAAAATGCTGGTTACCAGCATTTTCTACTTTTCCCACAATGTTCTTAAAAGCCTTCCCCCTCAATGTTGTAGAAAGACAGGGGTTAAACAGAAATTTCTACTGATGTTTTCCACTGTATAACCATTTACCACATTAACAGGTACAACAGAGTTATGGAGGAAGGCTGCTTTACATTATAACCATGACTTCCCGGGGCGTAGTTATTTCTCAGACATAGTCCGGATACATCATGTGTTAGGTCTAACTGTTAGATATGGAAATGCAGTTGCTTTTGCTAATCTAGTAAGTGATTGTTTTTTTTATTTTGGATTTTAGTTATACTATCCCTGTCATTACTGAAAGTATTTACTTCAAACTTTGACTAGTTGTTAACCATCAATAAAGGAACCCATGCAACAGGGGCAGATATTTCAACTTTAGTTTTTCACTGATAGTTAGTTAGCACCTGCATGTAGTGCTCTTGTTTCATTGTACCCCCCTTACCTATGAAGCAGAGGTGGATACACTGGTTTCACCATGTCTGTCTGCCCATCTGTCTAGCCATTACGTCTTGTTTTGGTTTCCGTGCTCTAACTCAAAAGGCTTTTGACCTAGGATCCTGAAACTTTATACAAGTCCTCTTGATCTAAGGAGGTGCCCAATTGTTTTTTGATCACATGGGTCAAAGGTCAAGGTCACAGGTGAATATTGTTTTCTCTGATTGTGCTGCTTCAGTGACAAGGTGCTGGTGGATGGTATTTTTATCCACCATGTGACAGTTCTAGTGAGTGATTACCTTTGTTAGACAATTGTTTTTGCATCTTGTATAGACCATTTTCTGAAGTGGGGCAAGTTGAGAATCAATTTTTGCCATGAATTTCTCCGCTTGCCATACAGTAATGTTTTCACAGGTTGTTGATGTATTGAACCTGAACTCTTTACCAAAGGACAAAATTTAGACTTGTGCAGATTGTAAGCATTTGTATAGAAAAAATATAGTGTGGCCCAGATGGGCTTGATTTTGACTTTTAAAAACTCTTGACAAGATAACAAATTTTTTGATTTTTCATATTGAAAGCTTATGCAATCAACATCTTGGATGTTGCTCAGAGGATGTGATATGTCTATAATAGGGAAGACAACATTGCGGGAAAACTAAAATATGTTGGTAACCATTTTTTCCTTTTCCCACAATGTTTCAAAAGTATCCTTGCCCATAGTAGGTAAAAGAAGAGCTTGTTTGATAAAGATTTGACATTTTACCAAAAGTCTAAGTTTTACACTTGTCTAAATTCAAAGCTGTTGTAGACAACAATTTAATTGTTGCTTATTTGACGAAGCCTGACTCTGAAAGGGTTGAAAGCATTGTGGGAGAAGAAGAAAATGCTGGTTACCAAGGGATGTTAAAACTTGTGATTATGTGTTAAAGGGTTAAACCATAGCAAATATACGTACATTGCATTTCAGGTGCCAAAGAAAGATAATGGGATAGTTGTCAGCAGTGAGAAAGCAGATCAAGATTTTTATATGTTGTTTCCTTTTCCCATGATGTTTTCAAAAGGCTTCTTCCCAAGGGTCGTTAAAATTTGGGATTGTGTGATATAGGTTTAAACTGTAACAAAAATGTATATTTCAGGTGCCAAAGAAAGATAATGAGATAGTTGTCATCAGTGAGAAAGCAGATCAAGATTTTTATTTGTTGTGGTATTTTGTTGTTAGAGGTAAACACTACTGTCAGTTTTTCTTGATACGAAGAGAGCACATTGGTCCTTTTTTATCTCAGCAATTTTTTCAGAAAACACAGAGGTATTGTCATAGCCCTGGCATTGTTGTTGTATTTGCTTAGGTCGTTGTGGTGCAAAAACTTTGACATTTTATATCTGTAATTACTGAAGATTTTACTTCAAACTAGGACTAGTTCTTAACCCTTAGAGCGCCGAATAAATCTATCGGACATTTTCAATCTGGAAATATGACCCAAGTATTAGCTCTTCCATGGTCCCTTTTGTCTACAGTGTTCTATCAAAGCGGACAGTGTAGATCAGAGATCAGGCTGCATGTTTTGTGCAGCCTGATCTTGATCTACACTGGCCACAAAGGCAACTATAGTCATGAAAGGCGCTTTAAGGGTTAACTATTGAAAGGTGTACATATACAATAGGGACAGGTAACCATCAAAATATTTGTGGCACAGTTATGCCTCTTTTTCAACATAGAATCTTCAAAAACTTCGACTTTTTATATCATAGTCATTACTGAAGATATTCACTTCAATCTCAGACTGGCTGTTAATTATCAAAAGGGGTCCCATACAACAGGGGCAGGTATGAAGGCTTTTGAAAACATTGCATTTTCTCCTTATCTTACAATGTTTTCAAAAGCCATTGTTACTGTCATCATAACTCAGGATTGTTTGGTAAAGGGTTAAGATTATTGACACGTTACTTTCTTTTTTAGGTTTTCTAGATGATATGAAGAAATACTGCTTTAGTTCAGGAATAGCATTACCAAGTATGGTATGTATGGTATTTTACCTGTTACGACACATTGTTGTTATCTTGTTATGTTGTATTTGTAAGGTAATATGTCATGATATAAATTCAAACAATTGTGTTTTAACCCTTTACTGCACAATGACGCCTTTTGACGCCCCTGGGAAAGAAGCCTTTTGAAAACATTGTGGGAAAAGGAGAAAATGCTGGTAACCAGCATTTTCTCCTTTTCCCACAATGTTTTCTACCTGATCAAAGAAAAATTGCTCCATCTGAGCCACATTGCAATTGTCGTCTGCAAATGCTTTCAGTTTGGACAAGGCTATAATTTTGTCGTCTGGTAAAGGGTTAAGCATATTGATAACAAAAAGATGCATTTTCATGGCTCAGGCTGGTAGGTCATTGGGTAACATACAGGGCTGGTAATCAACAGTTTTAATCTCAGCTTACCAAACTCTTTTTTGAGGATTATTGCAACAGGATTCATTCCTCTCTTACACCTGGATACTATTTCCTTTGAAAATCTTGTGGGAAAGCAGCCATTGGCTTTGAAAGAGTTTCATGTACATTTCTGGCTGCAATAATGTAGAAAGCAATTATTAACCCTTTACCACACAATCGTGAGTTTTAACAGCCCTGAGGGAGGCTTTAGAAAACATTGTAGGAAAAGGAGAAAATGCTGGTTACCAGCATTTTCTCCTTTTCCCACAACATTTTCTATCCTATCAAGGACAATTTCCATTATTTGAGCCATGTCTGAATTGTTGTCTGCAAAGTGTTTTCAATTTGAACAGGTCTAAACTTTAGTCATGTGGTAAAAAGTTAAATAACAACAAACATTATAATCACATGTTCATGGAACAATAAATCAAAATAAGGCTCAATTGATGGATTTGTCTCTTTTAAAAGGTATAAAACATTATTGGAAAAGGAGAACATTTCTGTAACCAGCATTTTCTCTTTCCTGAGCGTTTAAGAAACACAAAATTGTTTCTAAACTGCATGTATTAGTTTAGAGTCCATAGTGTATTTGGCAAGCACCTTGAGGAAGTTTAAACTCATTGCTTAACCCTTTACCACACAATGACGCCTTTTAATGACAGGGAAAGAAGCCTTTTGAAAACACTGTAGGAAAAGGAGAAAATGCTGGTAACCAGCATTTTCTCCTTTTCCGACAATGTTTTCAACCCTATCAAGAGAAAATTGCATCATTTGAGCCATTGTCGACAAAATTTTAGCCTTGTCCAAATTGAAAACATTTGCAGACAACAATTTCAATGTGGCTCAAATGGTGCAATTTCTTTTTTTTGATGGGGTAAAAAACATTGTGGGAAAAGGAGAAAATGCTGGTAACCAGCATTTTCTCCTTTTCCCACAATGTTTTTCGAAAGGCTTCTTTCCCAGGAGCGTTAAAAGGCGGCATTGTGCGGTAAAGGATTAAAGTAAAAAAACATGCTGGTTACCAGCATTTTTTCATTTCCCCACAATGTTTTCAAAAGGGTTCTTCTCCAGCTACATGATTGTTTGATAAAGGTTTAGTGAATTGTTTGGTTTGTTTTATTTTTTTACCAGTCAGGAGATACTAGTTCAGACTCATTACCTGCTTATGTGCGTATTGTTACTCGTGGTGCAGTAGCTGATCTGAGATCAGACGTCAGTTCATTGGAATTATTTTCTGTAAGTGTCATTCTCTCCTTTTTTCCTATGCTCTGTACATTAATGTAGATTTTGTAAGTAGCACAATTTTTTGTCAACATGGGGACTTTTTTTTTTATCCCCCGCTGAAAAGGCGGCGGGGGATATGGTAATAGTCTCCGTCCGTCCTTCCGTCATTCCGTCCTTCCGTCCTTCCATCCCACATTTTTGTCCGGAGCATATCTCCAAAAGTATTTGAGATATCAACTTCAAACTTCACAAGTGGATAGATCTCATTAAGGAGGTGTGCAGTGTACAAGAACCATTACTCTATCTTCAGTATTTTTGGAGTTATTGCCCTTTGTACATGTTTTTTCTGGAATTTTTGTCCGGAGCATATCTCCAAAAGTATGAAAGCTAGGAACTTGAAACTTCACACACATATAGAACTCATTGAGGAGGCGTGCAGTGCACAAGATCCATTACTCTGTCTTCAGTATTTTTGGAGTTATTGCCCTTTGTACATTTTTACTTTGAATTTTTGTCCGGAGCATATCTCCAAAAGTATAAAAGCTAGGAACTTGAAACTTCACACATATATAGAACTCATTGAGGAGAAGTGCAGTGCACAACAACCATAACTCTGTCTTCAGTATTTTTGGAGTTATTGCCCTTTGTAAATTTTAACTTTGGATTTTTGTCTGGAGCATATCTCCAAAAGTATAAAAGCTAGGAACTTGAAACATCACATGCATATAGAACTAATTAAGGAGAAGTGCAGTGCTAAAGAATCATAACTCTATCTTCAGTAATTGTTGAGTTATTGCTCTTTGTAAATTTTCACTTTGGAATTTTGTCCGGAGCATATCTCCAAAAGTACAAAGGCTAGGAACTTCAAACTGTATACACTTATAGAATTCATTAAGGAGAAGTGCAGTTCACAAAAACCAAAACTCTGTCTTCAGTAATTTTTGAGTTATTGCCCTTTGTTAATTTTTACTTTGGATTTCTGTCTAGCATATATCTCCAAAAGTATAAAAGCTAGGAACTTGAAACTTCACACACATATAGAACTAACTGAGGAGAAGTGCAGTGCACAAGAACCATAACTCTATCTTCAGTATTTTTGGAGTTATTGCCCTTTGTAAATTTTTACTTGGATTTTTGTTCGCACATTTCCCATTCTTGGCCAAGTTTCATACTTCTGGCATAAACACAAAAAAGTTTTATAACTCTTGTATGCATTTTAAAAAGAAAAAGTGTCTTTTTTTCTTTTTCAGAAACTTCAGTATTGATTAAGTTTTAATGTTTTGTAGTTATTATATCATGTTAATGCCAACTTTCATAACTTGGACCTGTATTTCAAAAAAGAAAATATGCTTGTTTTTTTTATCTTCACTTCAAGCTCTTATTTCGGTGCTGTGTTGGAAAAAGCCCAATCGGCGGGGGATCTGGTGCTTGACAAGCACTTGTTTTTTTTTAGCTCCACTGGCCGAAGGCCAGCGGGCTTATGTCATGGCCCGGTGTCCGTCGTGCGTCCGTCTGTCCGTCCGTCCGGTCGTCCGTCCATCCGTCCGTCCGTCCGTCCGTGCGTTAACTTTTATTTCAAACATCTTCTTCTCTGAAACTACCCATCCGATTTTCACGAAACTTCACAGAAATGATCCTGACATGGTCCTCTTCAGAATTTCTTGAAAGAATTTGATTCCTTCAAAAACTCTGGTTGCCATGGCAACAAAACTGAAAAATATTGGAAATCTTTAAAAATCTTCTTGTCTGAAACCATAAGGCATAGGGCTACCAAATTTGGCATGTAGCTTTATGTAGTAGACCTCTATCAAGTTTCTTCAAATTATAGCCCTGGGGTCAAAATTGGCTCTGCCCCAGGGGTCACAAGTTTTACATAGGCTTATATAGAGAAAACTTTAAAAATCTTCTTGTCTGAAACCATAAGGCATAGGGCTACCAAATTTGGCATGTAGCTTTATGTAGTAGACCTCTATCATGTTTCTTGAAATTATAGCCCTGGGGTCAAAATTGGCTCTTCCCCAGGGGTCACAAGTTTTACATAGGCTTATATAGAGAAAACTTTAAAAATCTTCTTGTCTGAAACCATAAGGCATAGGGCTACCAAATTTGGCATGTAGCTTTATGTAGTAGACCTCTATCATGTTTCTTGAAATTATAGCCCTGGGGTCAAAATTGGCTCTTCCCCAGGGGTCACAAGTTTTATACATAGGCTTATATAGAGAAAACTTTAAATATCTTGTTGTCTGAAACCATAAGGCCTAGAGCTACCAAATTTGGCATTTAGCTTGATCTAGTTGGAGTCTACCAAAAGTGTCCAAAGTATAGTCCTGGGGTCAATTTGGCCTCATACTTGGAGGGGGGGGTTCACAAGATTTACATAGGCTTACATAGGGAAAACTTAAATCTTGGTGTACATAGCCATAAGGCTTAGGCTACCAAATTTTGCATATAATTATAGCATTATTTAGTGGACAGTTACAAAGAGGGCCCAAGTTACAGCTCTAGGATCAAGTTTGGCCCTGCACCAGGGATCACAAGTTTTACATGGGTTTATGGAGTGAAAAGTTCAGAAACCATCTTGTTACCAGCCATAAGGCCAAGAACTCCCACATTTGGCATGTTATTCTTCTAATACAATATTCCCCATTTAGTCAGACTGTAGCCATGAGGTCAAAGTTTTATAAGGGCTTATATAGTGAAGACTTTTCTTCGTGGTTTATATTTATAAGCCAGTGGAGCGATACAGGGCCATCATGGCCCTCTTGTTTTAATAATCAAGTGCCAGGTTCTGTCACAGACTTTTAAGTTGTGTTTCTCGTACATTATTTCAGTGTACCAGTTTTTTGTCAATTTCTTTCATTTTTTATTTCAAATTTAAGTATTATTGTTATATCTTATGAAACATGTACTTATGCTACATTCATTTTTGGTAGTTACTAAATGGTGGAAAATTTAATTTTTTTTTTTTCATAGAGTCTTTCAATGTATAGGCAAAGTTTTAAATTGTGCTATTTGAAACAAGGTTCCATATAATTCTTTACTAAACAAGTATAAGGTTTTACAATCCTTAGACAGAGACCTTTTGAACACACCTCACAATCTTTTTTTCTACCCTCTTCAAGATAAAGTGCATCATTGAGCCAAAGCTTATTTTGTTGTCTACAAACACTTCGATATGGATGAGTCATGTGACATCTAGCAAACTGTTATGAACTGTTAACCCTATACCACACAATCCAACCTTTGAAACACCCTCAAGAAAAGTGCTTTTGAAAACATTGTGGGAAAAGGAGAAAATGCAGGAAACCAGCATTTTCCCTTTTTCCCACTATGTTTTCCACCATTTCAAAGACAGAGATTATTTTTGAACAGCAATTAATTTGTCGTCTGCAAATGCTTTCAGTTTGATAGAGTCTAGAATTTTCTTGTTTTCTAAAAAAGTCAACTGTAATTTATTTTCTTTTCTTTCAGTCAACCAATGCAAACACAGATCCATATAAGGTGATAGATTATGTGAAGAAGTCTGTTCAAAAGAGAAGTTCATCCAACTTTAAAAGATAGTATTTTACATTGGTTTAGTCTATTTAACATTATTTTTGTCTGTTATCCATTGGTTTTGTCCATTTTACATTGATTCGATCCATTTTTAGCTCACCTTAGCACAACGTGCTAAAGGTGAGCTATTGTGATCGCCCTATGTCCGGCGTCCGTCGTCCGTCAACAATTTCTTTAAACATCTTCTTCTCCTAAACCACTGGGCCAATCTTGATGAAACTTGGCAGGGATGTTCCTTGGGTGAAGCTCTACCAAAATTGTTCAAAGAATTGAATTCCACCCACAACTCTGGTTGCCATGGCAACAAAAAGGAAAAAAAAAAGCAAAATCTTTGAAAATCTTCTTCTCTGAAACTAGAAGGCGCAGAGCTTTGATATTTGGTATGTAGCATCTCCTAGTGGACCTCTACCAAGTTTGTTCATTTGATGCCCCTGGGGTCAAAACTGGCCCCGCCCCGGGGGTCACAAGTTTGAGCATAGTCATAAAGAAGGAAAACTTTAAAAATCTTCTTCTCTAAAACTTGAAGGCGTAGAGCTTTGATATTTGGCATGTAGCATCTCCTAGTGGACCTCTACCAAGTTTGTTCATATGATGCCCCTGGGGTCAAAACTGGCCCCGCCCTGGGGGTCACAAGTTTGAGCATAGAAACAAAGAAGGAAAACTTTAAAAATCTTCTCTGAAACTTGAAGGCGTAGAGCTTTGATATTTTGCATGTAGCATCTCCTAGTGAACCTCTACCAAGTTTGTTCATATGATGCCCTTGGGGTCAAAACTGGCCCCGCCCAGGGGGTCACAAGTTCAAACATAGGAACAAAGAGGGGAAACTTTAAAAATTATCTTCTCTGAAACTGGAAGGCGTAGAGCTTTGATATTTGGTATGTAGCATTGCCTAGTGGACCCCTACCAGGTTTGTTCATATGATGTCCCTGGGGTCAAAACTGGCCCCGCCCCGGGGGTCACAAGTTTGAGCATAGTAACATAGAAGGAAAACTTTAAAAATCTTCTTCTCTGAAACTTGAAGGCGTAGAGCTTTGATATTTTGCATGTAGCATCTCCTAGTGAACCTCTACCAAGTTTGTTTATATGATGCCCCTGGGGTCAAAACTGGCCCCGCCCTGGGGGTCACAATTTCCAACATAGGAACAAAGAAGGAAAACTTTAAGAATCATCTTCTCTAAAACTAGAAGGCATAGAGCTTTGATATTTGGCATGGAGCATCTCCTAGTGGACCTCTACCATATTTGTTTATATGATGCCCTTTGGGTGAAAACTGGCCCCGCCCCGGGGGTCACAAGTTTGAACATAGGAACAAAGAGGGGAAACTTTAAAAATCATCTTCTCTGAAACTGGAAGGCGTAGAGCTTTGATATTTGGTATGTAGCATTGCCTAGTGGACCTCTACCAGGTTTGTTCATATGATGCCCCTGGGGTCAAAACTGGCCCCGCCCCAGGGGGTCACAATTTCCAACATAGGAACAAAGAAGGAAAACTTTAAAAATCTTCTTCTCTGAAACAGGAAGGCATGGAGCTTTGATATTTGGTATGTAGCATCTTCTAGTGGATCTCTACTAAGTTTGTGCATTTGATGCCCTTGGGGTAAAAGTTGGCCCTGCCCCGGGGGTCACAAGTTCAAACATAGGAACAGAGAAGGAAAATTTTAAGAATCATCTTCTCTGAAACTGGAAGGCGTAGAGCTTTGATATTTGGTATGTAGCATCGCCTAGTAGACCTTTACTAAGTTTGTTCATATGATGCCCTTGGGGTCAAAATTGGCCCTGCCCCGGGGGTCACAAGTTCAAACATTCGAACAAAGAAGGAAAACTTTAATTTTTTTTTTCTCTTAAATGGGAGGGCATAGAGCTTTGATATTTGGTATGTAGCATCTCCTAGTGGACTTCTACCAAGTTTGTTCCAAGGATGCTGCTTGGGTCAAAACTGGCCCAGCCCCTGGGGTCACAAGTTCGAACATAGGAACAAAGAAGGAAAACTTTAAAATTCTTCTTTTCTGAAACCGAAAGGTGTGGAGCTTTGATATTTGGTATGTTGCATCTCAGAGTGGACCTCTACCAAGTTTGTTCATATGATGCCCCTGGGTCAAAACTGGCCCCACCCCGGGGGTCACAAGTTCGAAGATAGGAATAAAGAAGGAAAACTTTAAATATCTTTTTCTCTTAAACGGGAAGGTGTAGAGCTTTGATATTTGGTATGTAGCATTTCCTAGTGGACCTCTACAAAGTTTGTTCATATGATGCCCCTGGGTCAAAACTGGCCCAGCCCCAGGGGGTCACAAGTTCGAACATAGGAACAAAGAAGGAAAACTGTAAAATTCTTCTTTAAAACTGGAAGGCGTAGAGCTTTGATATTTGGTATTTAGTGATTCTCTTCTAAGTTTGTTTGCCCATCTAAGCACAACAAATTCATTGAGTTCAAAATTGGGTCATCTTGGGTCATAAACTAGGTCACTAGGTCAAATTAAAGAAATATCTTGTTGGCACTCTCGAGGCCACATTATTTGCTCAATTGCCTTGAAAATTAGAAAGTTTGTCTTTATAAAGTCTCACATAAGATTAATTTGGGTCAACTTGGGTCATAAACTAGTTCACTGGGTCAAATTAAAGAAATACCTTGTTTGCACTCTGGAGGCCACATTTATTGCTCAAATGACCTAAAATTTGGCCAGAATGTTTGTCTTGATGAAATACCAGATGAGTTTGGATTTGGGTCACCTGGAACCATAAACTAGGTCACTAGGTCAAAATAAAGAAATACCTTGTGGGCACTCTAGAGGCCACATTCTTTGCTTAATTGCCTTGAAAATTGGTCGGAATATTTGTCTTTGTAAAATCTCACATGAGTCTGAGTTTGGGTCAACTGGAGTCATAAACTAGTTCACTTGGTCAAATTAAAGAAATAGCTATTGGGCACTCTAGAGGCCACATTTATTATTCATTTGATTTGAAAATTGGTTAAAATGTTTCTTTTGATATAGTCAAAGACCAGTTCAAATTTAGGTCACCTGGGGTCATAATCTAGGTCACTAGGTCAAATTAAAGAAATATCTTTAGGGCACTTGAGGCCACATTTTTTGCTCAATTGACTTGAAAATTGGTCAGAATGTTTGTCTTTATGAAATATGAGTTTGAAATTGGGTCACTGGCGGTCAAAAACTAGGTCACATGGTCAAATTAAAGAAAAACCTTTAAGGCACTCTACTAAGGTGAGCGACCCAGGGCCATCATGGCCCTCTTGTTATAAATACAGGCTTTTAGATTTACTACTAAAAAGTATATGTGATAGAAAAGAGAAATAGGCCACTTAGACGCACGACTGACCACTTAACTTTTTTATCACACAATCCTGAGTTTTAAAGACCCTGAGGAAGAAGCCTTTTGAAAACATTGTGGGAAAAGGAGAAAATGCTGGTAACCAGCATTTTCTCCTTTTCCCACAATGTTTTCTACTTTATCAAAGACAACTGCCACAATTTGAGCCATGTTTAATTCATTGTCTGCAAATGTGTTGGGTTTGGGCTGATTGAATATTTTGTCGTGACGTAAAGAGTAAACTCTTTACCAAACAAAAAAATCTTAGACTTGACCAAATTAAAAGCACTTGCAGACGACATTGTAAATATGGCTTAAAAAAGGGGGGGTTTTCTTTCATAGGTATGAATGCAAATCTGGCTCAGATGAGGGTATTTGTCTTTCATGGGGTTGAAAACATTGTGGAAAAAGGAGAAATTGCTAATAACAAGCTTTTTCTTTTTTTTCACACAATTTTTTCAAAAGATTGCATCCTGAGGTTTATTAAAACCTGTTATTGTTTTTAAAGGGTACTGATGACACAAAAGGGGTATTTTTACGTACTATTAAAAAGTCCCTATGACACAAACAAAAAAAAGGCTGTTAAGATTCTTTACTGACTTTGTGGAATGACACAAACAGGCTACTTAGACATACCACTCAAAGAATTTAAATGACACAAACAAGAAACAGGCTATTTATATGCAC
This sequence comes from Tridacna gigas, assembly GCA_945859785.2. Taxonomy (NCBI): domain Eukaryota; kingdom Metazoa; phylum Mollusca; class Bivalvia; order Cardiida; family Cardiidae; genus Tridacna; species Tridacna gigas. Next base: position 61,039,493 of record OX244036.2, read on the forward strand.
CAGTAACTAGCTTACATGACACAAAAAGGCTATTTAAACATACAACTGATAAGCTTAAATGACATAAACAAGACATAGGCTGTTTAAACACACCTCTGATTAGCAAAAATGAGACAAAAAAGCTATTTAGACATACTGCTAAAAGACTTTAATGATATTAGAGAAATATAATACGAGGGACACTTTTTAAGTTCGTAGAGTAAGCCTATAACTTTTTAACGCGATTATGAAGTTGCACAATTTTTTACACAGAGCTTGCGTAATCATTCCTCTCTCGAATGGTGTTACGGTATGCGATCTACCCATTTCCGGAACGCCGCCCGGTAGTCCTCTTTAGGTATATGTTGCAGACACTGGTAGACCGCACTGCCTATACCACAACGGGATTAAAAACGGTGCCCTGCCAGCATTTCCTTTAGTCTTGGGAACAACCAAAAGTCACAGGGGGACAGGTCAGGGCTGTATGGGGGATGATCTAAGACATCGAGCCCAGATTCTTTCTGATATTCCTGTACCGTAGCGGATTTATGGGCTGGTGCGTTATCATGGAGTAATTTGATGCTGCAGACACCGGTGCGCGGTCTGCGTTTCTGATAGAAATTAACAAGTTGAGTAAGAACACTTTCTCTGTAAAACTTTCCAGTGACAGAACTACCTTTCGGGACTGGAATGGGAAGGACTGGACCTTTCGAATCAAAGAATATCGCACACAACATGCGATTTGATGTTTTGCAACGGCCCGCAATGACAGGTCTGTCGCCCTCAGATGAAACCCAAACCTTATTTTTAGCCTTAAAATCGGGTTGAAAATGATAGATCCAGGTTTCATCACCTGTAACTATCTTTTCCAAACGACGTGGGTCACATTTATCACATTTTCTATAACTTGCGATGCAAGTCTAACCCGACTTTGTTTCTGCTCGTCAGTGAGCAAATGGGGCACCCAACGAGCACAGATCTTACGTAGCCCAAGTCGTTCACGTAAGATCTTCAAAACACTTGACGAATGAATGCCTCTTAATTCTTCTATCTCTTGCACGGTATAACGTGCGTCTTCCTCAATTAACGTTTTCACAGTAGCAACGTTCTTTTCCGTCAAAACGGAAACCGGCCTACCCACCCGACGGTCATTTTCAATTGACTCCCGACCATCATTAAAACGACGTACCCACTTGCAAACTGTAGCATATTTTAAAGCACCATTCCCATAAAATTTTTGCAAATCAGCATGAATTTCTGTTGGCGGAAACCCGAGCTGTGCTCAAATCTTACAATATGCCCTCTGTTCACAGATTTTTACATCCATATTGAACGCTATATTTTACTATAGTGTATAAAACCACGTGTTGAAAATACCCAGCGCAGCGCGCACGTGGACCTCGTACACCGCATACCGTGGCACCGTTCGAGAGAGGAATGATTACGCAAGTTCTGTGTAAAAAATCGTGCAATTTCATAATTGCGTTAAAAAGTTATAGGCTTACTCTACGAACTTAAAAAGTGTCCCTCGTAGGATGTTCTGACATTACACTCAAAAGGTTTAGGTAACACAAAAGTGAAGTAGGCTATTTAGACATATAACTGACTAGCATAAGTGACACAGGAGAGAGAAAGGCCCTTTATCTATGACACTAACTAGCTTACGGTAGACAAAAGAAAAATTTTTATTCAGATATTAGTATGTTATGGACTAGTTTAACCCTTTCCCAGACAACAAATTTTAGACCCTTCCAATTTGAAAACATTAGCAGATGACAAATTTGAAAGTGATACTAATGAACTTAAGTGTTTTGACAGGGTAGTAAACATTGTGGGAAATGGAGAAAATGCTGGTTACCAGCATTTTCTACATTTCCCACCATGTTTTCAAAAGGCCTCAGGGTCGTGAAAACAGAGCATTGTTTGGTAAAGGGTTAAGTGACACAAAAGTGAACTGGACTCTGTAGACATACAGCTGACTAGCTTAACCCTTTACCACACAATCCTGGGTTTTAACAACCATGAAGAAAACAGCTTTTGAAAACACTGTGAGAAAAAGAAATGCTGGTAACCAGCATTTTCTCCTTTTCCTTTTTCTACCTTTTCAAAGACACATCCCATCATTCAAACCCCACTTATTGTCTGCAAAAGCTTTTAATTAGGACAGGTCTAAAATTTTGTCATTTGGAAAAGAGTTAAGTGACATAATGGTGAAATTTATTATTCAGACATATTACTGACTAGCTTAAGTGACACAAAAGTGAAATAGACTATTTAGACATATCACTGACTAGCTTAAGTGACACAAAAGTGAAATAGACTATTTAGACATATTACTGACTAGCTTAAGTGACACAAAAGTGAAATAGACTATTTAGACATATTACTGACTAGCTTAAGTGACACAAAAATGAAATAGACTATTTAGACATATTACTGACTAGCTTAAGTGACACAAAAATGAAATGGACTATATAGATATAAATTAAAAGAAATTTGATATTCAGACATATCACTGACTAGCTTAAATGACACAAAAGATAAATTTGCTACTCAGACATATAACTGACTAGCTTAAGTGACACAAAAGTGAAATTGACTATTTAGACATATCACTGACTGGCTTAAGTGACACAAAAGATAAATTTGCTATTCAAACATATAACTGACTAGCTTAAGTGACACAAAAGGTAAATTTGCTAATCAGACATATAAATGACTAGCTTAAGTGACACAAAAGGTAAATTTGCTAATCAGACATATAAATGACTAGCTTAAATGACACAAAAGATAAATTTGCTACTCAGACATATAACTGACTAGCTTAAGTGACACAAAAGTGAAATTGACTATTTAGACATATCACTGACTGGCTTAAGTGACACAAAAGATAAATTTGCTATTCAAACATATAACTGACTAGCTTAAGTGACACAAAAGTTAAATTTGCTAATCAGACATATAAATGACTAGCTTAAGTGACACAAAAGAGAAATTTGCTAATTAGACATATAAATGACTAGCTTAACTCTTTACCACACAATCCCGACTTTTAACGACCCTTATAGAAAAGGCTTTTGAAAACATAGTGGGAAAAGGAGAAAATGCTGGTAACCAGCATTTTCTCCTTTTCCCACAATGTTTTCTACCCTTTCCAAATCAAATTTCCATTTTTGAGTCACATTTATTTTGTTGTCTGCAAATGCTTTCAATTTGGACAAGTCTAAATTTTGTGTCGTTTGGTAAAGAGTTAAGTGACACAAAAGAGAAATTTGCTAATCAGACATATAACTGACTAGCTTAAATGACACAAATGATAAATTTGCTATTCAAACATATACATAACTGACTAGCTTATGTGACACAAAAGTGAAATGGACTATTTAGTTTCATCACTGACTAGCTTAACTGACACAAATGAGAAAAAAGCTATTTCCACATATCTTTAATTAGCTCAAGTGACACAAAAGAGAAACGATGGAAGACAAGGAATTTTTTTTTAGTTGTATTTAAATCCTGGAAAGGGAGAAATTGCCTTTTATTGACCCCTTGTTCCCATTGTCATGATGGTTTAAAAAGTCTGCTTGTTGCAGGAGCATAAAAAGATGTAAGTGTATGATTGTATTTTTCTGTTTTTACTACTTTTGGTCCCTGAGTATCCACAGTATTTACTTGTTTATGTGTTTTGTTGTCCCATCCTGAATTAACCAAAGATTATGTTTTCATTTTAATTCTGTACAGTCTGAAGAATGACCCTTTTAATGTTGCAGCAAACTTGACAAAATGAATTGTAATTTAGCTTTTCTTTTTTTTTCCCACATTTTTTTCATGAAATTATTACATTAATGCCTGACCAAGTCATGATTCTTTACGACCCTTAGGAAGGGGCTTTACAAAATGCTGAAGAAAAGGAGAAGATAGCAGCTGCCATCATTTTTCACCTTTTGCACAATAATTTCTTCCCTTTCTTTGATAGGTATTATTGTTTGAAACTCATTAAATGTCTTGTCTGCAAATGCTTTCTGTTTGGAAAAGTCTAGATTTTAAGCTCCGCTGTTTTTGAAGAAAACGTCAAGGTATTGTCATAGCCCTGGCATCACTGTCTGTGTCGTTGTGTGGAAACTTTGCCACATTTGTAATATCTCTCTTATTACTGAACATATCTGCTTCAAACTTGGAAAAGTTGTTAATTATTAAAAGGGGAGCCTATACAATAAGGACAGGTAACCATCAAAGTAGTGCTGACACAGTTATGCCCCTTTTTGGACTTAGAATTTTCTGTAAAAATCAAGCGACCGCAGCTGAGCGTTGGCACCCACATGCTCTTGTTCACCTTTCGCAAACTATCCTTTACCCTTTCTTTCATAGATATTATTTGAACCACGTTTAATGTCTTTTCTGCAAATGCTTTCAGTTTGGAAAAGTCTAGGTTTCTTTCAACCCTTAAGCTACTAAGCACAACTCACTGACCTATTGTGGACAGCATAGATCAAGATCAGACTGCACAGAAGGTGCAGGCTGATCTTGGATCTACACTGTCCAATACGATGAGATTTCTCAGACGAGCAAAAATCTTATATCTTAAACTATTTTTAGTTCAATTTATTTAGCAGTTAAAGTGTTAGGTCTAATAAGGACTTAGACCTTAACTCTTTACAAAACAGCACAATGTTAGACTAGCAAATTGAGAATTTTTGCAGACTACCAATTGAATGTGGCTCAAGTAATGGTCCTTGTCATGGGGTAGAGAACATTGTTCAGGAATAGGAGAAAATGCTGATAACCAGCATTTTGTCCTTTCCGACAATGTTTTTTAACCTTTCAAAGATAAAAATCCACCTTTAAAGCCACAATTCATTTGACATCTGAAAATGTTTCAATTAGGAGGAACCTAAAATTTTTATTGGCTGGTATAGATTAAATTCTTTAACCTTTCCCACACAATCCTGACTTTTCACGACCCTGGCAAAGAAAACTTATGAAAATATGGTGGAAAAAGGAGAAAATGCTGGTTACCAGCATTTTCACCTTTTCCCACAATGTTTTCTGCCCTTTTTCAGAAAATCTCCATTATTTGAGACACTTTTTATTTGTCGTCTGCAAATACTTTCACTTTTGATGAGTCTAAAACTTTGTTGTGTGGTATAGGGTTAACAAACAACACAAATTTAGACTTGTCCAAATCCAGAGCATTTATAGACGCCAAATGTTGTTCAGATGGTGGAGATTGTCTTTGAAAGTTAGGAAAGATTGTGGGAAAAGGAGGAAATAATGGTTATCAGCATTTACTCTTTTTTCCACCATATTTTCAAAAGCCTTCTTCCTGCAGGGCGTAAAAACTCAAGATTGTGTGGTAAAGGGTGAAAAGTTTTATCATTAAGTGTGGTTTATGTGTCTATTTCTGATCATATCAGTCTTTACATTTCTGAAGCATTATCAAAATTCATGTCTTTAAATCAAATTGAATTCCGAAAATTCCAGGTTTCTTTGTTTGTAATTTCATTTTGTAAATAATTGTAACCACATGACATGTCCTACAAGCATTTTAACTCTTTACCACATGACAATGTTTTAGACTTGTCCAAATTCAAAACATTTGCAGACAACAAAAATAAATTTTGCTGAAATGATAGGATTTATTTTTGAAAGGTTTGAAAACATTGTGGGAAAAGGAGAAAATGCTGGTTACCAGCATTTTCTCCTTTTTCCACAATGTTGTCAAAAGTCGTACCATGTTTTCCCAGGGTCATTAAAACTGGGAATTGTGTGGTAAAGGGTTAACTTTTTATCAATCAACACAATTTTAGGCTTTTATAGCTTTTGCTCGTCAAGGGTAAGGAACATAATTATCCTTTACCAAACAATCCCATGTTTAGACAAGCCTTGGAGAAAAAAAGAATCAAAAAATATTGTGGGAAAAGAAAAAAGTGATAGGAATCAGCATTTTCTCCTTCTCACAATGTGTTCTACCATTCAGGGATGAAAATCATCTTTTGAACTACCAGTGAATTGTCGGCTGCAGCTACTTCCAGTGTAGTAGAGTCTCTAAATTCTGTTGTTTGGTAATGGGTCAAGTCTCCAAAATTGTTATATACATGTGAGCCATGTTCTGTGGTTTAACTCTTTACCAAACGACAAAATTTTAGACTGGTCCAAATTGAAAGCATTTTCTCCTTTTCCCACAATGTTTTCAAAAGGCTTCTTGTTAAAGCCCGTGATTGTGTGGTAAAGAGTTAATGCGTCTGAGAAAAGTATTGACCCAGGTCAGCCTGTGCAGTCCTCGTATGCTAATCTGGGCCGAAACTTTTGGCTTTTGGTCAACTTTCTGCGTGTCAAAGGACCAGTGTACCTCATAATGCAGTCTGTTCTTAGACAAAATGGATTTTATAGACCCATAATTATATGATGACTTGCTTGGTGTCATGCAGAACAGAGATGCATTAGCCCCCTTTTGCCAGATCATAGCTCATGTGTAATTTGTATTTGTATATTCATTTTTTCATAAAGTTAGAAATGTTTACTTTTATGTGCACTGAATTGGTATTTATCTGTTAACCCTTTACTGCACAATGACGCCTTTTGATGCCCCTAGGAAAGAAGCCTTTTGAAAACGTGGGAAAAGGAGAAAATGCTGGTAACCAGCATTTTCTGCTTTTCCCACAATGTTTTCTACCCAACCAAAGAAAAATTGCACCACTATCTTTCAATATGGAGAAGGCTAAAATTTTGTTGTCTGGTAAAGGGTTAATTAGTTATTTGTACATGCAATGCTCATGAATATTTAGTATTTATACATTATCCATATTGCTTATCTCTAGTCTTGTTAGCCCCCTACCAGGCGATAAAATTGTGAAGAGCATTTGCAGATGACAAATTTAAATGTTGCTCATATGATGAGATTTGAAAGGGTAGGAAACATTGTGGGAAAAGGAGAAAATGCTGGTTACCAGCATTTTCTGCTTTTCCCACAATGTTTTGAAAAGCTTTCTTAGCAGGGATGTAAAAGCACCAGATTGTTTGGTAATGGGCTAAAAGAGTTATATTTATAGTCCCTTAAGTTTATGTTATTGTATGAAATTTTGTTGTACTCCCTTTTGCATGAGTTTGTTATAGAATTTTAACCATTAACCAATTGACAGAATTTTAGACTTGTCCGAATTGAAAGCATTGAAATGTGGCTCAAACGATGGGATTTGTCATTGATAGGTAGGAAAACAGTGTGGAAAGAGGAGTAAATTCTGGTCACTAGCATTTTCTCCTTTTCCACAGTATTTGGAATTGCATTTTTCCTTATGGTTGTCAAAACTGGTCATTGTCTGTTGAAGCCCCAATAGCTGCCAGAAGTACACAAAGGGGGTGTTAAAATTCATTTAAATTTCAGTCATACCATGTAGAAGTATGGAAAGTATTGTGAAGATGACATCCTGTTATTGAACCATCGATCCGAATGCTAGTCACTGGCAGAAAAATTACTTTAATAAGTAGGTCAAAAGTTGCTAGGCCACTCTGTCTTTTGTTTACTTTTTGCCTTATTTTAAAACTCACTTTTCTTCCACAATGACTAACACTTGGACTTGTAACAGAAGAGGAGAATGTTCCTTTTATTTCCTAAAATTTCATTTTGTATAGTTTTGGATGAGCAATCCAGGACCATTATGGCTCCCTTTTTTTTTTTTTTAGCTCATCTGAGCACGAAGTGCTAAGGTGAGGTATTGTGATGGGTCGTTGTCCGGCGTCCATCTGTCCGTCTGTCTGTCCGTCCGTCTGTCCGTCTGTCAGTCTGTGCACAATTCCTTTAAACATCTTCTCCTCCTAAACCTCTGTGCCAATCTTGATGAAACTTGGCAGAGATGTTCCTTGGGTGAAGCTCTACCAAAGTTGTTTAAGAGATTGAATTCCACCCAAAACTCTGGTTGCCATGGCAACAGAAAGGCAAAAAATAGGAAAATCTTTGAAAATCTTCTTCTCTGATTCTAGAAGGCGTAGAGCTTTGATATTTGGTATGTAGCATCTCCTAGTGGACCTCTACCAAGTTTGTCTATATGATGCCCCTGGGGTCAAAACTGGCCCCGCCCCGGGGGTCACAAGTTCGAACATAGGAACAAAGAAGGAAAACTTTAAAATTCTTCTTCTCTGAAACTGGTAGGCGTGGAGCTTTGATATTTGGCATCTAGCATCTCCTAGTGGACCTCTACCAAGTTTGTTCATATGATGCCCCTGGGGTCAAAACTGGCCCCGCCCTGGGGGTCACAAGTTTGAACATAGGAACAAAGAAGGAAAACTTTAAAATTCTTCTTCTCTGAAACTGGAAGGCGTGGCGCTTTGATATTTGGCATCTAGCATCTCCTAGTGGACCTCTACAAATTTTGTTCATATGATGCCCCTGGGGTCCAAATTGGCCCGGCCCCGGGGGTCACAAGTTTTGAACAAAGGAACAAAGAAGGAAAACTTTAAAAATCTTCTTCTCTGATTCTAGAAGGCGTAGAGCTTTGATATTTGGTATGTAGCTTCTCCTAGTGGACCTCTACCAAGTTTGTTCATATGATGCCCCTGGGGTCAAAACTAGCCCCGCCCCGGGGGTCACAAGTTCGAACATACGAACAAAGAAGGAAAACTTTAAAATTCTTCTTCTCTGAAACTGGAAGGCGTGGAGCTTTGATATTTGGCATCTAGCATTTCCTAGTGGACCTCTACCAAGTTTGTTCATATGATGCCCCTGGGGTCAAAACTGGCCCCGCCCCGGGGGTTACAAGTGTCGAACATAGGAACAAAGAAGGAAAACTTTAAAAATTTTCTTCTCTGAAACTGGAAGGTGTAGAGCTTTGATACTTGGTATGTAGCATGTCCTAGCGGACATCTACCTACTTTGTTCATACGATGCCCCTGGGGTCAAAACTGGCCCCGCCCGGGGGATCACAAGTTTCAAACATAGGAACAAAGAAGGAAAACTTTAAAATTCTTCTTCTCTGGAACTGGAAGGCATGGAGCTTTGATATTTGGCATCTAGCATCTCCTAGTGGACCTCTTTCAAGTTTGTTCATATAATCCCCCTTGGGTCAAAACTGGCCCCGCCCCAGGGGTCACAAGTTCTAACATAGGAGCAAAGAAGGAAAACTTTAAAATTCCTCTTCTCTGAAACTGGAAGGCATAGAGCTTTCATATTTGGTATGTAGCATCTCCTAGTGGACCTCTACCAAGTTTGTTCATACGATGCCCCTGGGGTCAAAACTGGCCCTTCCCTTGGGGTCACAAGTTCTAACCTAGGAACAAAGAAGGAAAACTTTAAAATTCTTCTTTTCTAAACCTTGAAGGCATAGAGCTTTGTTATTTGGTATGTAGTGAACCTGTTCTAAGTTTGTTAGCCCACCTGAGCACAACATGTTCAGTCAGTTCAAAATTGGGTCACCTGGGGTCATAAACTAGGTCACTAGGTCAAATTAAAGAAATACCTTGTGGGCACTCTCGGGGCCATATTCATTGCTCAAATGACCTGAAATTTGGTCAGAATGTTTGTCTTGATAAAATCTTAGATGAGTTTGGATTTGGGTCACCTGGGATCATAAACTAGGTCACTAGTTCAAATTAAAGTAATACCTTGTGGGCACTCTAGAGGCCACATTTTTGGCTCAATTGACTTGAAAATTGGTCAGAATGTTTGTCTTGATAAAATCTCACATGAATCCGAATTTGGGTCATGTGGGGTCTTAAATTAGGTCACTAGGTCAAATTAAAGAAATACCTTGTGTGCACTCTAGAGGCCACATTTATTGTTCAATTGATTTGAAAATTGGTCAAAATGTTTGCCTTGATGAAATCTAGGATGACTTTAAAATTGGGTCACCTGGGCTCATAATCTAGGTCACTAGGTGTAATTAAAGAAATACCTTTAGGGCACTCTAGAGGTCGTATTTCTTGCTCAATTGACTTGAAAAGTGGTCAGAATGTTTGTCTTGATGAAACATTGGGTGAGTTTAAAAATTGGGTCAGCTGGGGTCATAAACTAGGTTACTGGGTCAAATTTAAGAAACACTTTGTGGGCACTCTAGAGGCCACATTTATTGCTCAATTAACTTGAAAACTGTTCAGAATGTTTGTCTTGATAAATTTTTTGATGAGTTCTAAATTGGGTCACGTGGGGTGATAAATTAGGTCACTAGGTTAACTTACGGAAATTACTTGTGGACGCTCTAGAGGCCACATTTTAAGCTCAAGTGACCTGACAATTGGTCAGAAATTGAATTATGCACGTTGAGTGAATTTCGCCTATTGACTCAGGTGAGCGTCCAGGGCCATCATGGCCCTCTTGTTTTTTTTTTTTTTGTCTTTCCTAACCCTTTACCACACAATCCCAAGTTTTAACAACCATAACAAAAAAGGCTTTTGAAAACATAGTGGTAAAAGGAGAAAATGCTGGTAACCAGCATTTTCTCCTTTTCTCTCTATGTTTCTAACCCCATCAATAACGAATTCCATTATTTGAGCCACATTTAAACTGTTGTCTACAAATGCTTTGAATTTGGACAAGTCCTACATTCTGTCATTTGGTAAAGAGTTAACCCTTTGCCAGACAAGAAAATTTTAGCCTTGTCCAAATTGAAAGCATTTGCAGACGACAACTTCAATGTGGATCAAATGGTGGAATTTTTCTCTGATAGGCTAGAAAACATTGTGGGAAAAGGAGAAAATGCTGGTGACCAGCAATTTCTCCTTTTCCCACAATGTTTTCAAAAGGCCTCTTTCCCATGGTCATTAAAAGGCGGCATTGTGTGGTAAAGGGTTACTACAAATACCTTGTGTCACAAGTAAATATACCTGGTTGTCCTTACATATTACAGTCATTCCTGTTTTCCATGTACTTTTTCCATTTTTTAGTGTTGCTGCCGAATTATTGACACCATTAGCGAATGAGAGTAAAATAATCAAGCTATTTTCGATACATGGACCATACAGAAACCATATACAGAGTTGTACATTCTCATGTTCACTTAAAAAGTCTTGAAAATTAGCTTATTATGTCAAGAAAGGTGCTTCTTTTTTCTGTGTCTCTCTGTTGGGGGAATGATTTTGAAACTTTACAGAAAGTATACTGTTTGATATTTCACTGTTCTTTCTTGCACAAAACATACCAATCTGGTATGCTTACAGATGTATTAATAACACATGCAGACACATGCAACAGAATTTTGAAATATCAATGGTTTAGTGGTGTTGCCGAAAAGGCATTAACATCCATTACTGCTTTTTATCTCATGCTGGGATGGTCAAACTTAGAACTGTTTGTCCAGAGATCACTGTCAGAATATTCTTTTATGCTTGATATTGAGGATTTTAGAGCCTAAGGATCACCAAAACCAATTTCATTTGAAAAAAATACATTACTGATATCAAAGATAGCATTCAGACAAAAAGTTGTTTAACCTCTGTTACCAAAGTTTTAGGAAAACCATCATTGATTGATTTGTATTGAATGTAATGCTTAAAGAAGAATAAAAAAAAATATGGATCATTCTCGTAACAACCTGAATAAGGACATTTTCTGATCCAAACGATATGCCAATTTTAACATCCGTGATCTTTAACATCCGTGACTAAAATCAATACTTTTTGACTGCCGTTTGTAGACTACCTAAAATACACCTATCTGAGGTTTATCCACCATCAAACTGACTCGCCAACCTCACAGCAATGAAACAAAAGTAGTTCAAAGTTTGTAACTGTTCACACACAATGCTTTGTTCGGTTTTGAATGCAAGATGGTACTACTTAAAAGCAAAATATACAGAAAATGGCAATTGTGAGTTCACAGATAATATTGTTTTAGATTTTGTTGAGTTTTGTGTTGCTATGTTTTATGGGGAATGGTATATTTGCACATTTACAGAGAACTGATCTGGTGCAATTAAGATCAATTTCATAGATGAGGTAGGAACGTTGGATAAAATGGCCTGTAAAACGTGATGAAGTTTGAGTACCTGAAAAGGATAATATCATTTAAAGAATGTTTCACAACTGTAGTTGCTTTTTTCAATCAGTGTAGATCAAGATCAGACTGCACAAAATGCGCAGTCAGATTTCTGATTTGCACAGTGAGTTGAGTATCAGCTTTGGTGGAACACTGTTGACTACAGCCATCATTCATAATGTTGCAATTATTCTGGTCTTGCAACTTAACTAAAAATGTCTGTTAGGTTTATTCGGCACCCTACGGGTTATGATGAAAATAACGGACCCCGTATCCTCAGGGAAGAGAAAGCCAATTTTTCAAGTAAGGCCTTGAAATAGTTGACATGACCGAGAGTATGTATGAAGGCAAAGTGTGACTTGAAGCGCCAGAGGATTCAGTAATATAGTTGGTTTAACTTCCGTTACCAGGATTAGAAAATCTTTCAAGAAATCAAATAGAATGGTAGATTGTGAAGCATTCTATTAGAACAGTGTCTACTTTTGCTTTAAAGAAATTAATAAGTTGATGTAGGTGTATTAACTTTAGCTTTGATTAATTTCTTTCATTTTTTGTATCAAAAATTTGCAAGATTTATTTCTAAAATCTGGGTCATTGTTTTTCAAAAGATCTACATTTTTTAATGTTATAGTTCTTCAAGTTGAGTAAAGTTATCTTACTTCTGAGTCATTTCATAACTTCATCATTTCAGTAATATGTGAAAATTGGGATATTTTGTTATATGGAATTTTCTTTTTAACATCGGTTACAATCTTAATTGGTATTTGAACATTTTAAGTTAGAGAATCATGGTTGAAATTATGCAAGGAAAATTATCACTGATACATTCATGGACGTAATTAAGAATAATGGTCATTCAAATCCCCAGCCAAAGTAAAGATATTTTAAACAAAAGTATTTCGAAATTTGAGAATCAATTTGAAGAATAAGGTATAGCTACGATTTTGTGTCTTAATTTTCAAAAAAATGCAATACGATCCAAAAGTTCTGGCTTATTTCCTTTCCATATGCTTATATCTTCAATGAATTTATGTGTTTATGTAAGTTTTGTTGATGGTTTTCACACCGTGGATGATAGAAAACTTGAACTTAATAAATTAACCTCCTTTACTTCAAGATACAGTCAATCACTTAAAACATTTACAACAAGAAAACGGTTGATTATCATGAAGTGTAAATTCAGAATTTCATTATACTGGGGTAAATTTTTCATCAAAATTCCATGATATGAATTTTTCATGTTTTTGGCAATCATAGAAGTACATAAAAAATAGGAATGACTGATTTGTTGTAAACTTAGTATAATTATATACTGTTGTAGTTCAAACCTCATAAATTTTTTTGTTTTGAATTTTACACCAATTAACAGTATTGACTTATATCACAGTGACAGCTCAATTATTCATAATTTACTGGAGGGTATCACCCTTTCTATCAAATCATCCTCAATTGTATTTCTAATACATGTGTTGTTTTTGTTTAACTCTTTACCACACAATCCCGACTTTTAACGACCCTGTTAAGGAAGCCTTTTGAAAACATTGTGGGAAGAGGAGAAAATGCTGGTAACCAGCATTTTCTCCTTTTCCCACAATGTTTTCTACCCATCTCAAAACAAGTTTCATTTTTTCTGTCTCATTTATTTTGTCGTCGGCAAATGCTTTCAATTTGGACCAGTCCAAAATTTTGTTGTTTGGTAAAGAGTTAAAGTATGGTGTACTCGTCATTGTACCTCTGATGAACAAAATTAATGTTTTTTTTTGGGGGGGGGGGGGGGTAATACTGGAATCAGTCAGTCTGACTGACCGTCAGGGTGCATTCTCTAAAGTAAATATCTTTCAAAGTCTGGTCATGTGACCAAACGCCTTCCATTACAATATGTGTCAAAAACCTTTAACCCTTTACCAGATGACAAAATTTTAGCCTTGTCCAAATTGATAGCATTTGCAGACTATAATATTAATGTGGCTCAAATGGTGCAAATTTTATTTGATATGGTAGAAAACATTGTGGGAAGAGGAGAAAATGCTGGTTACTAGCATTTTCTTCTTTTCTCCTTTTCCCACAATGTTTTCAAAAGGCTTCTTTCCCAGGGTTGTTAAAATGCTGCATTGTGTGGTAAAGGGTTAAGTAATCATCTTTTAAAAGTCTGGTCATGTGACCAAATGCCTTCCATTACAATATGTGTCAAAAACCTTTAACCCTTTCCCAAACAAGCCCTGGTTTTCATGTGTCTGCAGTACATGTCCTTTGAAAACACTGTGGGAAAAGGAGAAATTGCTTGTTACGAGCAATTTCTCCTTTTACCACAGTGTTTTCTACCCTTTTTGAGACCTTTCTGCCATTTTCATCAAATTTAAAATTGTCGTCTGCAAACTCTTTCAATTTGGACCAGTCCAAAATTTGTCGTTTGGGAAAGGGTTAAAAGAAAGTTTTCTTCTCTAGAACTGGAATTGAAAGTTGGAATGGATAATCAGTATCAGAAGTACTATAAAAAGTGTTCAAATGATTATTGAAACTTTACCTTTGTCATATGTTTGGGTAGGCTAAACTTTAGGCAACTATTGAAATATCTTAATTTATTCCTCCTTATGTTCTTTCCTTTTGTGCAATGCTTTTATTTCAGATCGATGATTTCCATTTATTCTTTCAGCGTTAAATATATGAACTTGACCTATTTGGACAGCTGAAAATTCAGTCCGCTTTTACTCGGACCTTTATCTTACAGCCTTCACTGAACCAGTTTAGGGTATAGTTTCAAGATCAGATTTCATGTTTTGTACAGTCTGATCTTGATCTTTGCTACATTCAAACCCCAGTTTTTGCTTATGACTCTGAAAGGTTTAACCCTTTACCACACCATCCAGAGTTTTAACAACTCTGAGGAAAAGGCCTTTTAACTCTTTTCCAAATGACAAAACTATAGACCATTTCAAACTGAAAAAATTTGCAGACGATAAAAGAAGTGTGACTGAAAAGTTGAATTTGTTTTGAGAAGGGTAGAAAACATTGTGGGAATAGAAGAAAATGCTGGTTACCAGCATTTTCTCCTTTTCCCACAATGTTTTCAAAAGGCTTTTTTCCTCAGGGTCGTTAAAAGTCGGCATTGTGTGGTAAAGGGGTTAAACAGATTTTGGGAAAAGAAGTAAGTAGGCAGCATTGACTCTTGTTTCCACAATGTTCTGTACCTTTCCAAACACAAAATTTTATTTTTGAGTCACATTTATATTGTTGTTTGTAAATGCTTTCAATTTGGATTGACCCATTATTTTGTTGTTTGGTAGAGTTAAAATCCTATCTTTCTTGTACTTGCTTCTAGCTTACAGAGTAGATTAAGATCATACTGCACAGAACTTGGATTATGGTTTGAGGTGTACTCCATCTGCTTTGCGTGGCATGAAGCAGCCTCAGAATTCCACTATTGGTGTCTTTCACAGTGTTTAACTCTTTACCAAACAACAAAATTTTAGATTTGTCCTGATTGAAAGCATTTGCAGACAACAAGTTAAATATGGCTTAAATGATGGAATTTGTATTTAAAATGGTGGAAAAGATTGTGGGAAAAGGAGAAAATGCTGGTTACTAGCATTTTCTCCTTTTCCAAAGTGTTTTCAATACCTTCTACCTAGGGGGTCAATGAATCCATGATTGTTTAATAACGGTTAAAAAATGAACAATTCCTATATTTGAGCACCAGAAGGGTCAACCTTCTCCCAATCCTGACCTTTAACAACATGGAAGAAGGCAGAAGGCTTTTGAAAACATTATGGAAAAAGGAGAAAAATGCTGTTAACCAGCGTTTTCTCCTTTTCCCACAATGTTGTCTGCCCTATGATAGTCAAATCCCACCATTTGAGCCAATTTTAATTTGTTGTCTGCAAATGCTTTGGATTTGGAAAAGTCCAAAATTATATCATATATTTGTTTAGTTTTATCCAACTTATTTGCTCACTGACTGTATGAAGTAGTCTGTTCTTTAGTATTTGTAAATAATTTGTATGTTTTGGATGGATGTGGGTGGATATGTTATGATTAGGGATTGAAACAAGTACCTGAGTAATCAAGTACTCAATCATTGTAAGATTATCTATTCTCTGTTTCGTATCCAGCTTGTTGGTGAATGTTGGTAACACCAGGCCTGTACTTCACAAGGATGACTTACATTTGAAAAGTCGACATATCCTTTTGAGTGTTTGGTTGAAAGAGTGTCCGAGTACTGGATTACTAGAATAAGTAATTGATCCCAAACCTAGTTGTGATCAAATTTGTATCTAAATGATAACTGTATACACTTATTTATTATCTTGTGATTACAAAAAAAAACTTAATTCCAATAGAATGTGCTGTTTTAGTCATCATTTTCACCCGTATTTAACCATTAAACCTTTACCAGACAAAAGTTTTAGCCTTGTCCAAATTGTAAGCATTTGCAAACGACAATTCCAGTGTGGCTCAAATGGTGCAAATTTTCTTTGATAGGGTAGAAAACATTGTGGGAAAAGGAGAAAATGCTGGTTACCAGCATTTTCTCCTTTTCCCTTAATGTTTTCAAAAGGTTTCTTTCCCAGGGTTGTTAAAAGCTGGCATTGCGCAGTAAAGGGTTAACCCTTTATCACATAATCCCGAGTTTTAGGGACCTTCTGATGAGAGGGCTTTTTTTTATTGATTGATTGTATGGTGTATAATGCCATTTTCAACATTATTTCAGTTTGATTGCAGCGACTAGTGTTCCTGTCCATGCTTTCCTGGAGTTTATTCTATGCACAGCATTTTTCCCAAGCCACTGGCAGCTTTCCCACATAACCATTATCAAAACAGTGATCAGCTGTGAGAGAGTAATGAATCCTGTTGCACTGACTATCATCAATCCTTGAAAAGAAATTTTCTGAAATGGGAATGTGAGCCAGCAAACCTTTTTTCTCAAGCCCTGCAAGCAAGTGAATGCAATGAGGGGGCCTAGCATAGGCTTTTGAAAACACTGTGAGCAAAGGAGAAAATGATGGTAACCAGCATTTGCTTCTTTTTCACAATGTTTTCTAGTCTTTTCAAACACAAATCCCACAATTACAGCAATATTTGATTTATTGTCTGCATATGCTTCGGGTTTGGACATTTCCAAAAATTTTTGTGGCATTTGTTGAAGACAATGCCACTATGAGTTCAATATATTGAAAATCATGTATCGTAGTTTGTGCAAAACTGAAGGAAGTAAACCTGGTTAAACTCAATTTTTCTGAGACAAATAAGTGTTTCGATTGCACTCAGATATGAAATAGAAAATGGCGTATTACACTAAACTGGATCAGGCCATCGATCATGGAAATACTTCCTTTTTATCGAAAATAGCTTGATTTGCTATGGCATTCTATAGTGGTGTAATGATACAGATATACCATGCTTGTTTATCCCAAAACCAGTTTGTTCCTGGACTTATTCGTCCTAGGGCTTGTTTGCCCGGACTTGTTCGTCCCATAAGATTGGCATGACTCTATAGTAGGTTGACTTTCAAGCAATATTTTGAAACTATGTCTGTTGTTTATTTTTCAAATTATTAATTCCACACAATGGCTCCCGTGACAAATGCCATACCAGTGTTTTAAACGCTTTGATTTGTTTTGGTAAAGAGTTACAATGCCGTTCACTACTTTAGTTGTCTTTGTGAACAGTAGGTCAAGATCAGACTGCACAATACATGTAAAAGTATGTGGGAAAGTTGCCAGTCCAACAGTTTCAGAACCTTTCAGTGGTAAAAGATTCTGTTTGAATATGGCCTGTTTGGATGCAGATTAACTCTTTAAAATCTTCAAATTTGCAAAATCTGTTTAACGGTATTCTTTACCACTTACCGCACAATGCCGCCTTTTCACGACCCTGCGAAGGAAGTCTTTTGAAAATATTGTGGGAAGAGGAGAAAATGCTGTTAACAAGCATTTTCTCCTTTTCCCGCAATGTTTTCTATCCTATCAAGAGAAAATTGCACCATTTGAGCCACATTGAAATTGTCATCTGCAAATGCTTTCAATTTGGACAAGGCTAAAATTTTTTTGTCTGGCAAAGGATTAATTCTAAGAGCACCAAATAAACCCAAGACATATTCAAACTAAGAATAAGACCCAATTTACATGTAATTGCAATTTGATGGTTGCTTTTATCTGTATTGTTTAACTCTTTACCAAACGACAAAATTTTAGACTGATCCAAACTGAAAGCATTTGGAGACGACAAAATAAATGTGACTCAAAAATTAAAATTTGTTTTGGTAAGGGTAGAAAACTTTGTGGGGGAAAAGGAGAAAATGCTGGTTACCAGCATTTTCTCCTTTTCCCACAATGCTTTCCAAAGGCTTCTTCCTCAGGGTCATTAAAACTTGGGATTGTGTGGTACAGAGTTAAGCTGAGCAGACTGTGTAGATCAGAGATCAGACAGCATGTTTTGTGCAGTCTGATCTTGATCTACACTTGCTGTAAAGGCAACAATAGTTGCGAAGGCCACTGTAAAGGTTAACATTCACAGACCTCTAGATTTACATTTAGGCTCAATGCACTACTGTTCCTTTGTTTAACTCTTTACCAAACAAACTGTCCTTTGTTTTAACTCTTTAACAATCAACAAAGTTTCCAACAAGTCCACTTTTAAAGCATTTGCAGACAACCAGTAAAACTAGCTGTTTTGATGTGAAATGTTTTAGGAAGGATGGATACATTATTGGATAAGAAGAAAAAACTGGTAACGAGCATTGTCTCATTTTCCCAAAATGTTTTCAAAACCATCATTCCTCCGGGTTGTAAAAACATATGATTGTGTGGTAAAGGGTTAACCCTTTACCTCACAATCCAGAGTCTTTACAACCCTGAAGGAGAAAGCCTTTTGAAAACATTGTGGGAAAAGGAGAAAATGCTGGTTACCAGCATTTTCCTCCTTTTCCCACAGTGTTTTCAAATGGCTTCTTTCTCAAGGTCATTAAAACTCAGAATTATGTGGTAAACAGTTAAGACAAGTTCCATCATTTGAGTCATATCTACATTATCTGAAAATGCTTTTAATTTAGACAAGTCTATGTTTTTGTTGTTTGGTAAAGATTTGAGACTTCAGGATAATTAACATGAATTATGCATTTGAAAACAATGTGACAAAAGAAATGAAAGGACTCAAAGTTCTGAGTAGTGGATTTGGGTAACAGTATTTTGCAATGATATAGAGGAATGAAAAAAATGATTTTCATCACATTCATAGAACTACCTAACAGAACCAGCAGGGGCAGGTTATATCATAATGGGTATATATACCTGAACACTGTAGTGATCACAGCTATGTAGAGTTACAGTGGCTTAACCCTTTACCACACAATACAGACTTTTAACGACCCTGAGAAAGAAGCCTTTGAAAACATTGTGGGAAAAGGAGAAAATGCTGGTAACCAGCATTTTCTCCTTCATCTGCAAATACTTTCAATTTGAGCTGGTCTAAATTTTGTTGTTTGGTAAAGAGTTAACTTAAAAGTAGCATGTGCAGAACACATGCGTAAATGGTAGTATTTGGTTCTGGTCAGACCAATCACAGTAAGTGGATTTTCCATACAAATCAGCTAAACAAGAGGGCCATTGGCCTAAAGTGCTCATAGGTCATCTAAGATTGATAAGGCTGAAAAAATTCTGGTCGTGATGATGTAAAACGCATGAGTGTAAGTGATCTACTTTTTGACTGCTTTAGCCTATTTTTGAATTTCTAATCTGGCTCTACAATGTGGCCTTTAGAGTGCACACAGGGTTTTTCTAAGATTTGGCCCTGTGACCAACTTTCTGACCTGATGTGACTTGATATCATTCTTTTCCGAGATTTCATGCAGACACACATTCCTACCAAGTTTCATGAGTATCAGGCTGAAAATGTGGCCTCTAGAGTGCACACAAGGTTTTTCTAAGATTTGGCCCAGTGACCTACTTTTTGACCCAAAGTGACCCAATTTCAAACTTGCCCCAGATTTTACCCAGACAAACATTCTGACCAAGTTTCATGAGTATCAAGCTGAAAATGTGGCCTCTTGAGTGCACACTAGGTTATTCTATGATTTGGCACCGTGACCTACTTTTTGATTTGACATAACCCAATTTCTATGTATCCAAGAGTTTATCAAATCAAACATTCTAACCAAATTTATGCATATCAGGCTGAAAATGTGGCCTCTAGAGTGCACACAAGCTTTTCCTAAGATTTGGCCCAGTGACCTACTTTCTGACCCATGTCACCCAAAACAGAATTTGTCCAAGATTTTATCTAGACAATCATTCTGACAAAGTTTCATGAGTATAAAGCTGAAAATGTGGCCTCTTGAGTGCTCACACCCTTTTTCTAAGATATAGCCCTGTGACCTACGTTTTGACCCAGCATAAAGTCGTTTCAACTTTGTCGAAGATTTTATCAAGACAAACATTCTGATCAAATTTCATAAGTATCAGGCTGAAAATGTGACCTGTAGAGTGCACACAAGGTTTTTCAAAGATTTGACCCCATGACCTACTTTTTGACCCAACTTGACCTAATTTAATACTTGTCTGAAATATTATCAAACATTCTGACCAAGTGTCATGCATATCAGGCTAAAAATGTGGCCTCACAAAGTGCACACAAGCTTTTTCTAAGATTTGACCCTGTGACCTACCTTTTACCCCACATGAGCCAATTTCAAACTTGTCCGAGATTTCATCTAGACAGACATTCTGACCAAGTTTCATTGAGTATCAGGTTGGAAATGTGGTCTCTAGAGTGCACACAAGCTTTTTCTAATATTTGGCCCCTTGACCTGCTTTTTGACCTGACATGACCCAATTTCAAACTTGTCCGAGATTTCATCCTGACAAACATTCTAACCAAGTTTCATGCGTATCAGGCTGAAAATGTGGCGTCTAGACTGCACATGAGCTTTTTCTAAGATCTGGCCCCGTGACCTACTTTTTGACCCTATAAGACCCAATTTCGAAATTGTCCAAGATTTTATCCAGAAAACATTCTGACCAAGTTTCATGAGTATCAGCCTGAAAATGTAGCCTCTAAAGTGCACACAAGGTTTTTCTAAGATCTGGCCCTGTGACCTACTTTTTGACCCCAGGTGACCCAATTTCAAACTTGTTGAAGACGTTATCCAGACAAACATTCTGACTAAGTTTCATGAGGATCTGGCTGAAAATGTGGCCTCTAGAGCGCACACAAAGTAAATGTTGATGACAGCATGACGGACGATGCAAGACAGACGCCGGACGCTGGACACAGCATGATCACAAAAGCTCACCTTGAGCACTTTATGCTCAGGTGAGCTAAAAATGCACAATGTAAGGATTTTGGCTAACAGATAATCTATATGAAATTAAGTTTAATAAATTGTAAAAAAAAAACATTACAGCAAAGGGAAATGCTGCTCAATATGCAAACTATCTCATTTTTCCTCATTGTTTTCCAAAGTTGTCTGCCACAAGACAAAGAAAGTGGGGCAGTGGAATAATTGACATAAGTTGTGTAAATGTCCATCCATGAAAGCACAACAGGAAAACGTTCATTATTTTCAGTTTTATTAAATATCACATTTCATTTCCTAGTCTTTGGACTATTTCTAAAAGGCTAATACAGTGTACTTGATTGTCATATACATTCACTAATAAATCATGTCAAGAAACTTTAATTTCTTCTGTCTCAATTGTTTATTAGACAACAAAATTTTAGACATGTCCATATTCAACTCTTTACCAGATGACAAAATTTTAGCCTGGCTAAAACTGAAAGCATTTGCAGACAACAAATTAAACATTACTCAAAACGTAAAATTTGTCTGTCATAGGGTAGGAAACATTCTGGGAAAAAGGAGAAAATGCTGGCATTTTCTCCTTTTCCCACAATGTTTTAAAAAGTCTTCTTTCTCAGGGGCCTTTAAAGTCGGCATTGTGCAGTAAAGGGTTAAACCAGTAGCAGACAGCAAATTATATGTGGCTCATATAATCAACTTTGTCTTTGAATAGATAGCAAAGATAGTGGGAAAAGAGGAAAATGATTGCTAGCAGCATTTTTTCTTTTCCCTCAATGTTGTCAAATATCTGCTCCCTTAGATGTTAAAAACATTGGATTTAATATAGGGTTAATTCATGTTTTTAAGGTCGTTAACATTCGCAAAGGCCCGAAAAATAGTTTCACCATTTTTAGGGCCTCCGCAAACGTGAATGACCAAAAAAACATGAATTAACGCTATTATTGCATAAAATAAATGTATTTTAGCAATAATATACAACGAAAGCAAAAAATATTTCCATTTAAATGCAAAGAAACATCCTTGAAATGTACCCAACTTGTACCAGTCAAAACCGGAATTCGACGATGAAACTTTTATTACGTGTAGTGAAGGGCCATACTCCTAGGCCACTGTTTTGGACTCTCACTGTAAATTCAGTTCTAATGATATTTAATACATAGCAGACTTTGGTGGGATTAACTTCCACATTTTTGGATCTAATACAACTAGGATAAATGAGTGGATATGAAATTTCTGTAGCTGAAAGATGTCAAAGGGATATATCAAGCGAAGGAATTGCCGACCATGTTAAAAAAGTGGGTGGGATGTAGAGTGCATTACGATTGATTTTTTGCTCAGATCTTGATAATACTGAAATACTGGGTAAGATTTTGTTTGTGGTATACTGAAATCATTGAAGACGAGCCACAATAATAATGTTTTCTCCTGTCAACGCCGGGAAAAGAGGGTACAAGTTCCTACAGCTTTACTGGTCGGAGTCTAACACATGTTCCCGTTAATACATGCTTATAACGGAAGCTTACATTTTATGCCATAATATCTATTGAAAGTATTGTAACAGCCTGAGCAATTACATTTGTTACTCTTTACCAAATGACAAAATTTTGGACTGGACCAAATAAAAAACATTTGCAGATGACAAACTTAAGGCAGCTCAAATAACAATTTCTGTCTTTGATATGGTAGAAAACATTGTAGGAAAAAGATAAAATGCTGGTTACCGACATTTTCTCCTTTTCCCACCATGTGTTCCAAAAGCTTCTTTCTCAGGGTTGTGAAAAAACTGGATTGTGTACTAAAGCGTTCTCTGAACTCTTTACCACATGACAAAGGTTTAGACTTGTCCAAATTAAAGGCATTTGCAGACAACAAATTAAATGTGGCTAAATTGACTGGATATCATAACCATCATCATCATCAGCAGCAGCAGCATCGTCTTTTGCTCTCCAAAGGTTATGTTAAGAAGCAGAATTTAAATGCTACACAATGTGAAAGGCTTACTACTAATCAATAGTGCATAGTTATATAATCAATTAATCTCATTCTAAAACAGATTACTTTGATAAATGGGTAATCATTATCCATTAACCTTTTACCAAACAATCACAAGTTTTAATGACCCTGAGGCAGAGGCCTTTTGAAAATATTGTGGGAAAAGACAAAAATGCTGGTTACCAACTTTTTCTGTTTTTCCCATGTTTTCTATACTGTCAAACAACTTCATTTGTACCACTTTCAGTTTTGGCATTTGCAGATGCTGACAATTTGGAAGAGTCTAACATTTGTTGGTTGGGAAAGATATAAGATATAATACTGAAAGACACCTGAAAACATTGAAGGAAAAGGATAAATTGACTATATATGACAATTTCTCTTTTTCCCACAAAGTTTTCAAAAGTGGTCGGCTGACAGGTGAAAAAAGTTGGCTTAAACAGCCAATTCTTTTAACAAATGCATACATCGGCAAAAATAATTGGTCAAATGAGATGACACTGTATAGCAAGATCAATTTGTCATGGAAACAAAATGATGCTATGAATTACACTTTGCTTTAGCTTTGTAAAACATGTATGTAAATTAGATCCACAGTTCCAAAGTTTTTTTTGTATTTGGATGTACATATAAGCAGACATTACTTGTTTATACCGACATGTTAGATGCCTTGGTCTATTGCATGCAGTCTGTGCTTTAACTCTTTACGAAAAAGCCAAATTTTAGACCAGTCCAAATTGAAAGCATTTGCAGACGACACAATACATGTGACCCAAAAATTGTAATTTGTTCTGGGAAGGGTAGAAAACATTGTGGGAAAAGGAGAAAATGCTGGTTACCAGCATTTTCTCCTTTTCCTACAATGTTTTCAAAAGGTTTCTTTTTGAGTGTCGTTAAAAGTCGTGATCATCTGGTAAAGGGTTAACTGATGGCATCACATTGGCCAATCAATGAACTGTGTAGTGTACTTGTAACCAACATCATAGCCAATAAGACATATGACAATAACATGTAGGATAATAACTTTAACATTAAAAAGAAATATGGAAAAGATATACAGTATAACCCTTAGGCTACTAAGCCGGACTCACTGACCTTTTTGCGGACAGCATAGATCAAGATCAGACTGCACAGAACGTGCAGTCTGATCTTAGATCTACAGTGTCCGATAAGGAGAAATCTTTCCACCAACAGTACCTTTGAAATAGGAAAATTTGGGTTTATACTATCCGTTTGAAAGTTTTCATTTCTTTTATTTAGCAGGATAAGGGTTAAAAGAAACACACACAAAACTGTCCATAAAGAGTTCATACTATGTAGATATAGCACATACAGGAGTAATTCACACAAGAATCGTTACAGTAACATCAACGATAAATAATCAATGACAACTTGACAAAACAATCATTTTACCCCCATACAAGAAATATGTAATGATAAAAATAAAATCTGGTAAAAGTAAATAAAGAGGTTTACAAATAGGAACTTTTCAATGCATTTGAGCTGTTTTTTCTAACAAAGTTAGTAGAAGTGAACAAAAGTAATTTACCATCAGTTCTAATGAGTAATACAGTTAACTCTTTACCAAACAACAAAATTTTAGATCAATCCAAATTGAAAGGGTTTGCAGATGACAAAAAAAAATGGGGCACAAACAACAGTATCTGTCTTTGAGATTGTTGAAAAACATTGTGGGAAAAGAAGAAAATGCTGGTTACAGGCATTTTCATCTTTTCCCACAGTGTCTTCAAAAGCCCTCTTCTTCCAGGTTGTTAATACTCGAGATAGTGTGGTAAAGATTTAATATACTGACTTGTCTTGCGCAACTTTTATATTATTTCTATTTCCTTAAATTATAAAAAACACTGGTGCAGATAAGAGAAGAATAAAGACCAAGAAAAGAAGTGAAATCATTTTGTTTAGAATGTGAAGCACCTTTTGTGACTTAATTCAAATAGTATTGTTCCTGTCTGTATATCACATAGCTACCACCATCTAGCTGAATTTGATTCTTATCTTTAACCCTTTCCCAAACGACAAATTTTGGACTTGTCCAAATTGAAAGAGTTTGCAGACGACAATTTTAAATTTGATGAAAATGGCGGAAAGGTCTCAAAAAGGGTAGAAAACACTGTGGGAAAAGGAGAAATTGCTCGTTACAAGCAATTGCAGACACGTCAAAACCAGGGCTTGTTTGGGAAAGGGTTAAATGTACAAGTATAGTGGCAGTAAATTGGACAATAATGAGAATGCTATACAATTTGCCCTAATTTTTTACACATAAATCAGTAATACTAATATAATACTACATATACATAACAAATCAGCACTTAATCAAAACAATAAGTTTTTTTTTTTTCAACTTTTCATAACAAAGAGACAGTTATTGTATTTAGAACATTTGTGCTAACACTTTGCTAAAATCTAGCCTTTCAACAAAACAACAAAAACTGGGAGAATTCAGCAGAATTTGAAGGGCATCACGTTTTCAAATTCCACAACAAAAGCTTAGCTTTGGTTACTCCTTATAATGACAATTCTACAGATTACCTATTGCAAGTTTAACTTTTAACTCTTTACCACACAACAAAATTCTAGACTGGTCAAATCTGAAAGCTTTTAAAGACGACAAATAAAAAGTGGCACAAAGGATATTATTTGTATCAGATAAGGTAGAAAACATTGTGGGAAAAGGAGAAAATGCTGGTTACCAGCATTTTCTCCTTTTCCCTCAATGTTTTCAAAGGCCTTCTACCTCAGGGTCATTAAAAGTTGGGCTTGTGTGGTAAAGGGTTAAGTACATGCCAAAAACTTAGACAGGTCCAAATTTAAAGCATTTGCAGATGAAAATTTAAATGTGGTTCAAATGATGAACTTTGTTTTTGATAGGGTAGAAAACATTGAGGAAAAAGAAGAAAATGAAGGTTACCAGCATTTTCTCCTTTTCAGACACTGTTTTCGAAAAGCTTTTACCTCAAAGTCTTTAAAACATGGGATTGTATGGTAATGGGTTGAAACCTTTACCGAACAACAATATTTTCTACTTGTCCAAATCATAAGCATTTTCAGATCAAATATGGCTAAAACTGAAATGACAAGATTTGTCTTTAAAAAGATTGAAAACAGTATGGTTAAAGGAGAAATGCTGGTTACCAGCATTTTCTCCTTATCCCATAATGTTTTCAAAAGATGTCTTCCTCAAGGTTGGGACTGTGTGGTAAAGGGTTAAAAAAATTGTCATTAAAGAAGAAATTCCCACATTTGTCTGGACCATTGTCACATTTTACCAGTCATTATCCCAAGACATCTTCCCTTTCACCAGCCTGGACCTGAACTTCCAAATGTCCTGAAAATGTATCAGAATTTCATTGATTTCAACCTTCTTTGACTCTGAACCCTACAAATTGACTTTGTGTAACCCTGTGGCAGACAGCTTCTGACCATAAATCTTTACCACATGATCTCGACTTTTAACAACCCTATGAAAGAACCCTTTTGAAAACATTATGGGAAAAGAAGAAAATGCTGGTAACCAGCATTTTCTCCTTTTAGCACAATGTTTTCTACCCTTCCCAAAACAAATTTCAATTTTTTAGTCACATTTATTTTGTTGTCTGCAAATTTTTCAAAATTAGACCAGTCTAAAATTTTGTCCTTTCATAAAGAGTTCACTCAATCTCAGAAGAGAACATTTTTAGATTTTTCAAAGTAGAAGGCATATATTATACAAACAACAAATAAAAAGTGAGAATTGAAAGGACAGAAAACATTGTGAGAAAAGGAGAAAATGCTTTCTCCTTTTCCCAAAATTTGTTCAAAAGCATTCTTCCTCAGGAATGTTGAAAAGATAGGAAAGCACTGATGGCCATTCAAAACAGAGTTTTCCTTTTATACAAACGTTTCAGATTAGTCTCTAGTAAAACTCAATGCTTTGAATAGTAATTGAGTAAGACAGTTTGGAATAGGAACCATGAAAAAAAAACATGAGTTATGAAAATAAAAAAAACAAAAATCTCTCTTTGTCTGCGTCTGTCAGTCTTTGTGTATGTGTGTGTTTTTTTTTCTGTGTCTGTGTTTCTTTTTCTCTTTCTGTGTGTGTCTGTCTCTTCTTGTCTCTGTCTGTCTGTCTTGCCGTCTCTCTCTAGCTGCATTACCTCATATTTTATCTGGTCCTTCGGAATTCCCGTTTTTTTTATGGCTATGTCCAGCACCTCATCCTCTATAGTTTCCTGTACAGTACCTTTCATGCTGACAAAATGTGAGTTCCCAGTGCAGTAATGGCAGGAAATAGCCTGTAAGTGTAAATGATGTCTTGCTCTGTGAAAAAGGGGCTAAATGCATCTATGAAAAGTATCGACCCTGGTCAGACTGCGCATTCAGTGCAGGCTGACCTGGGCCAAAACTTTTCGCTATAGGTAAATTTTCTGTATGCCCAAGGACCAATTCACCTCATAATTAAGTTGATTCTTAAAAAAGTGGCCTTAATGGATCCATAATTATGTAATGACTTAATTAGTATCATGCATCATGGAGATACACTAAGTCCCCTTTTGCCACAGCATGGCTCAAATGATGTCTTGCTTGGTATGCATAAAATGTTTTGCTCTTTACCACACAATAAACTTTCCAACTTGTCCAAATCTAACGCATTTGCAGACCACATATTGAATGTAGCTCATATATCAGAAAATGTTTGTCAAACTGTACAAAACAGTGTGGGAAAAGGAGAAAATGCTGGTTACCAGCATTTTCTCTTTTTCCCACAATGTTTTCAAAAGCCTTCTTCCTAAGGGTTGTTGAAACTCTGGATTGTAAGGTAAAGGCTTAAATGGAATTTTAGGCTTCTTCTAACAATCTCAACAATATAATGTTTTTTAAACCTAACATTGTGGGAAAAGGAGAAAATGCTGGTTACCAGTATTTCCTCTTTTTCCCGCAGTGCTTTCAACAGTCTACTTCCTAGGGGTTGTTGAAAGTTGGGATTGTAAGGTAAAGTTTAAATGGAATTTTAGACTTCTTCTAACAATATTCCAACAATATAATGTTTTCACAACAAACACAATCCCATTATTTGAGACATATTCAAGTTGTCGCCTATAATTCCTTTCAATTTGGACATATCTGAAGTTTTGTCGTCTGGTGAGGGTTTATACATAACCATACACATAACAACATTATCTTCTTTTCCAGAAAATCCCACAATTTAAACCACATTTAAGTTGTCTTCTGCAAATGCTTTGAATTTTGACAAGTCAAAAATTTTGTCGTTTGGTGAAGAATCATGCAGCAAAATGTCACTAAACTCGAAATTTCAATGTACAAATACTTCTAAAACACAAATATCTGCCTTATCTCTTTTCCACATGGCCAAATATTAGACTGATCCAAACTCAAAGCATCTGCAGACGATAAATAAAATGTTGCTCAAATGATGGGATCTGTCTTTGAAAGGGTAGACAATATTGTGGGAAAAGAAGAAAATGTTGGTAACCAGTATTCTCCTTTTCCCAAGAAGTTTTCAAAGGCTTTTTCTGTCAGGGTTGTTAAACTCTGGATTATGAGGTTAAGTGCTAGGGGGCCATTATCTTGGTACATTAAGAGATAGGTTAACCCTAAAATAGGTGAAACCAGTTTAAGTTGCTATTGTGGACAGTGCAGACACTGTAGTCTGATCTTGGGCCTTTATTGTTTGCTACTTTGTAACACAATCTGCACAAAACAACCTTAAAATGGCCCTGGTTGTCTTGTTTTTTGTTTTTTTACCAATTTGAAAGGACCCATTTAAATCCTTTTCCAGACAAAAAAATTCTAGACTAGTGGAAGTTAAAGCATAGTGCAGGCATCTATAACCGATAATCAATAATGCTCAAGTAAAAGGGGGGGGGGAAATAGGACAAAATGCTGTTTACCAGGATTTAGAGCTTTTCTCACTATGTTTTCAAAATCCTTTTTTTCTGTGGGTTATTAAAACCCTGAAAGGTATGATAAAGGGTTAACTTTTTCAGTGCTCGTATGTTTGGCACAAGTTTGTGTTTACATATTTCTCAAGGAAAATTTCAAAGACATCTTCCACAAAATTGTTTATACAGATACAGTGTTAACTCTTTACCAAACAACACCATTTCAGACTTGTCTAAACTGAAAACATTTGCAGACAAAAAAATAAATGTGACTCAAAAACTGACATTGTTTTGGGATGGGTAGAAAACATTGTGGAAAAAGGAGAAAATGCTGGTTAACAGCATTTTCTCCTTTTCCCACAAGGTTTTCAAAAGGCTTCTCCCCTAGGGTTGTTATAAGTCAGGATTGTGTGGTAAAGGGTTAACCCTTAAAGATTTCAATAATCAAAATCAAAACTGGCATTCTGGAAAAAACACCAAATAAGCCCCAGTTAAAGGTTGCTTTTGGCCAGAATCTCTCAGCAGAAAGCCAGTTAATCCAGATCAAAGATCAGACTGTATGTTTTGTGCAGTATGATCTTCATCCATAATGGCTGCAAAAGAAACTCATTGTGAAACACCCTTCGAGGATAAGAAAAACAATTTGCACCTTTCTGAATCCCTGTGTCCTGTTGGCCCCTGATCCGTGAATCAGTGACGGATGAAAGAACACAGTATCTCCAGCCTCCATCTCCAAGTGAACCCGAGGGAGGTCTGGGCTGAAGTCTCGAACGCCATGGTACATTTTGTTGACACCTCCCTGTGTTAAGTAGTTTTGTTTTTGTCAGTATAAATTATTATTTACTTCACATGAGCATGTTCACATTTTTCAAGGTTAGGTTGTTTGATAAAATTTTGGGAAAGGGAGCAACTGCTTTTAACAACTCCTTGTCCCAAACGCAAACTTTCTTTCTGGCCATTTTTCACCTCTCTCCTCTGATACATGTGAGAAAAGTAGTCCGTAGCTTTGGAAAGAAAGTTGGGTCAGTACTGGTGTGAAAAAGCCAGGAAACACATGGGTGCGTCACTGACCACCATGATATAACCTGAGCTGTTCAAATGGTGCTAAACTCCAATACAAACCAAACCAAACCTTGTCCCAAAATATTTTTCTTACAATTCAATTAAAGCATTTACCCTTTTTTTTTGGTGTACTCACTTGTGCCACTAGCTTTGAATTTTGAATATCCTTAACCCTTTACCAAATGACAAAATCCTAGACTTGTCCAAATTGAAAACATTTGCAGACAACAAATTAAATGCTGCTAAAATGATGACTTCTTTTTCTTTGATGGGCTGAAATGGGTAAATACTTTTCTCTATTGATCAATTCATTTAATACATGTCAAAGGACCAGTCTACCTCATGAATCAGTTGGTTGTGAGACAAAATGGATTTTGTGGACCCATAATTATGTGATGTCTTGATTGGTACAATGCATTACCGGAATGCGTTAAATTCCATTTTCCCAGAGCATGGTTTCTATTTGTCTATAGCCAGATTTTTAAAATCATGTTTGCTCTTTCATGAAAAATTTCAAGTCATGTACTTCAGCTTCTAAAAGTATTGCCAATCTTAAAATATTGACAATGAGAATGAGCAGTGTCGAACTTAACGAAAAACTACACCCAACTTGATAAGCAAGGCTTACCTCCCATTCTGGATAGTCATGCTGGAGTAGCTTCCCTTTATGTGTTCCAGGTAGAACCACAAGACAACCATTGGCTCTGTTTACTTTCTCCATGGCTGTCCATGCACAGACAATTCTGTCTGCTGGTCTAAATGGGAAATAATACAAATCCTGATGCATAGGGTGTCTAGAAGTCATTTTGCCTGTGGACAAGAACAACAACAGGGTCTGTATTCAACAACCATTCTCAAGAAAGTAACACAACTTCAGACTGACTAAACATTTAGTAGTCAATCAAAAGTTTAGTGACTTTCAAATTTAGAAAATTCTGAAGTGTAAGACTATGAATATTTTCAAAGATGGTTGGTGAATAAGGACCCAGATTTTCAAGTTAGCAACATTCTAAAACAAAACAACTCTTTAACAAATCACAAAATTTTGTACTCGGCCAAATTGAAAGCATTTGCGGACGAAAGTTTAAAGGTAGTCCAAATGATGATTTCTGTCTTTCAAAGGATAGAAAACATTATGGGAAAAGGAGAAAATGCTGGTTACCAGCTTTTTCTCCTTTTCCGAAAATGTTTTCAAAAGCCTTCTTCTCTTTAATCAATAAAACTCGGGATTGCGTGGTACAGGTTTACAGGTTTATCAAAGTTTCCATTACAAAATTGCAAGCGCCTTTGTGTCTTTTCCAATTTTCAAAGGTCAAACAGACCAGGGCCAGTATCCAGAACCTTACTTAACCCTTTACCACACAATCCCGAGTTTTAACGACCCTGTAGAAGAAGGCTTTTGAAAACATTGTGGGAAAAGGAGAAAATGCTGGTAACAAGCATTTTCTCCTTTTCCCACAATGTTTTCTACCCTATCAAACACAAAAATCATCATTTGACATACAGTTAATTTGACGTCTGCAAATGCTTTCAATTTGGTCGAGTACAAAATTTTGTCATTTGGTAAAGAGTTAAGTCTGTCAATTTGTTATACAAATACCTGGATCTGGTGGTTTGTTGATAAGCATGGTGTGCATGGCCACAATGTCAGGTCCAAGGAAACATTCCACATAGTCAATAATCTGAAAGTAAAAATTGTAAACATGTGGAACAACAAATGTAGCTGTAAATTGTGTTCTTAAATTTCAAAATCCTGTCAGGAGCTTGGCACTTAACCCTAACCAAACAATCCTGGTTTAAATTGCTTCTGAAAACACCATGGGAAAAGGAGTAAATGCCGGTCACCAGCATTTTCCCCTATTCCCTCAGTGTTTTCTAACATGGTTAGACACACCTCATCACCTCAAAACATTCAATTTGTCATCTGCAGACCCCTTCAATTTGGACAAGTCTAAGATTTCATTGTTTTGTAAAGAGTTAACCATTTTTGAAGTGATCCTGTATTTCAATGACCCCTAGGATGAAGACCTTACTAAATAATTTTCTTTTTAATGTTTAGTGATTTATAGGAAAAAGACTTTTGAAAACATTGTGGGGAAATAAGAAAATGCTGCTAACCAGCATTTCATCTTTTTTTCTTAATGTTTTCTACCATTTCAAAGACAAAGACATTCATCTGAGCCAGCATTTTATCTTTTTCCTACAATGTTTTCCAAAGCCTTCTTTTCTAGGGTTGTTAAAACCCAGGGTTTTGTGGTAAAGGGTTAAACAATGTGTTGCTGATTCAAAATCTATTCCAAAAGTAAGTGTATGATGTACATGTAAACAGTCAAGTATTATGGCATGCGCAGTCAACTATATATTGAAAAAAATATGTTACAAGCCAAT
This sequence comes from Tridacna gigas, assembly GCA_945859785.2. Classification (NCBI taxonomy): domain Eukaryota; kingdom Metazoa; phylum Mollusca; class Bivalvia; order Cardiida; family Cardiidae; genus Tridacna; species Tridacna gigas. The sequence goes on from OX244036.2 coordinate 61,072,071, forward strand.
GAATATAAAACTATACCTCTGGCCGACAGCAGTATTCCCACAATACTTCGTCAGTGTGCCAGGTTTGAATCTTTGTAATAGCCTTCTGGTCAGGAACAAACTCTGACTTCACTATGGCAACATCTCTCATGATGGTAATTCCTGGTACTTCAACCTCCTTGCGACAGATTTGTTCAAACCGCAGCCTGTAATAATACACACAGTAGTTCATATGCAAGGCAGAATACCATCTAAACCTTTACTAGATGACAAAATCTTAGCCTGCTCCAAACTGAAAACATTTGCAAGCAGCAAATTATAGGTGGCCCAAATGACAACACTTGTCCTTGATAGGGTAGAAAACATGGTGGGAAAAGGAGTGAAAAATGACCTAAATGAGATAATACTGGATAGAAAAAAATCCTATCTAAAACTGTATGGAAAGCATTGAGGAATAAGGTCTCATTGCATGAAATTGACTGGTAATCACAGAGTCATACATTCTGACAAAGTTCCATTGAGTTTTGATGAAAATTTTGACCCTTCAGTCATAAAGCCAAATGCTGAAACAGACTATACATGTACATGTATGTTATTATTTTTACCAGTCTATATCTGAGGACCACAGGCATTCGTTTTGTGACAAACTTCGCCATCTATATAATGTAATACATAAGACTTATATACTACATTATACAGATGGTGAAGTTTGTCACAAAATGAACGCCTGTGCCAAGGACACCTTTTTTCCTTACTGCAGCAGTACTCTTTTGAAGACATTGCCATAAAAAGTTAATTTGCTCATATGAAGTTCTATTTTTGTCACAATAATTTCATATACATGTACTTTTGTAATACATATTATTTCATGATGATATGTTATATCAGTTTTCAACAAAAATATGTTTTTCAGTCTGGTTCTGCAACTTTGTTGTAGGAAAAAATAAGTTAATGAGCATAATAGCTGAAGCCTTCATGTTTTCATTCTTTCGGTGATGAAAAAGCAACAGTTATTGTCTCATTACAAATGTGATGTATGTACCTGAGCTATGCTCTCTGAAAAGGGGATTTACTGCATCTGTAAACAGTATCGACCCATGTCACCCTACACAGTCTGACATGGATCAAAACATTTTGCTATTCATAGATTTTTCTGCTTATCAAAGGGCCATTCTACAGGATTAGGTTGGTTGTAAGACAAAATGGATTTTATGGAATCCATTTACATTATGTGACAACTTGCTTGGTATAATCCATCACGGATTACCACACGACAAAATTTTAGGGCCGACCAAATTGAAAGTATTTGCAGACGACAAATTAAATGTTGTTAAAATGAGGATTTCTCTCTTTGATAGGGTAGAAAACATTGTGGGAAAAGGAGAAAATGCTGGTTACCAGCATTTTCTCCTTTTCCCACAATGTTTTCAAAAACCTTCTTTTGTAGGGTCGTTAAAAGTCGGAATTGTGTGGTACAGAGTTAAACCCCTTCTCACAAAGCATGGGTCACCTATAGGCTGGTAAATAAAATCATTGACTGCATAGAGTATTTACCCTAGCTGCTTTCAACATTATGTCATTATCATGGTGACAGCTCACTCATTCGTAAGCGTCTTGAGTTTCACTAGTACTAGGCTGGGGCTCTGAGGTGTTCTACCCAAAAGCATGCCCATGAAATAAACTGCATGATTTCAGTGAATTAAAAAAGACAAATAATTCAACTGTTACAATATTTCAAGGCCAATTTAGCCAAATCAAAAGTTAAAATTTCCTAACTCTTTACCAAACAACAAAATCTTAGACTTGTCCAATTTGTAAGCATTTGCAGACAACAATTCAGATGTGGCTCAAAATCAATGACTGACAGAGAAGAAAACATCTCTGGAAAAGGAGAAAATGCTGGTTACCAGCATTTTCTCCTTTTCCCACAATGTTTTCAAGAGGCTTCTTCCTTGGGATCATTAAAAGTCTAGACTGTGTAGGTAAGGGTTAAAATATTGGATAATTTTAATCCAACATAAGACTGCTATATCAAGCAGCACTTTTCATTTGGCGTGCAACAGACGAAAAGGGGCCTTCGGACATATGCATAAAAGTGTGTTGTCCCAGATCAGCCTGTGCAGTCTGTGACTAATCCAAGACGACACTTCCCGTTTTTGTGCGATTTTCTGTTTCTTGAAAGTCTACTGTATGAAAAAATCTTATGTAGTCGTAAAGTGTTGTCTCGGATTAGCCTGCAAGGACTGCGCAGGCTAATCCGAGACAACACTTTACGCAAATGTCCGAAGGCCCCTTTTCGTGTGTTGCACGCCATTTCATACCTACCTGTATTTTTCTAGCTCCTCTTTTGGGACCAGATTTTTGATGACAAGGTATCCATTTTTTTCGTAAAACTGCCTCTGTTCATCTGTCAGTCTGTTTGTGTATGGATCTAGGGTATATAGGTAGGTTCCCGATGGCCCACTTGTAGGCACAGCAGTCTTCAATATTGGTTAAGGAAGCCAATAAGGAAAGACTTGTATACTTTTGCAAAATGCTTAACTCTTTACAAAACAGCAAAATTTTAGACTTGCCCGAATCAAAAGCAATTGCAGACAACAAATGTAAAGATAATCTAAAGCTGATTTTTTTCTTTCATAGGGTTGAAAACATTGTGGGAAAAGGAGAAAATGCTGGTTACCAGCATTTTCTCCTTTTCCTACAATGTTTTCAAAAGGCTTCTTCTTCAGGGTTGTTAAAAGTCAGGATTGTGTGGTAAAGGGTTAAATCCCTTTCAAACATCATTTCAGTTATATTGCAGCCCACAGTACACCTATCCATTCTTTCATTGAGTGTCTTTCACAAGTTATTTGCACAATATTCCTTCCTTGCCACTGGCTGCTTTTTGACATAAACATCATTGATACAATGGTCAGTGGTGAGAGAAATTAACCCTGTCACACTGTCTACAAAACTGAGAGTTCAAACCTGCGACAAATGTGGGAGAAGGAGAAAGTACTGGTAACATGTCTCCTTTTCCCACAATAGTTTCTGGACTTTCCAAGATAAATGCAAACATTTGAGTGTTATTTACTTTGCTGTTTCGCAAATGCTTTTAGGTTGGACGAGAGTAAAGTTTTGTCATGTGGTAAATAAGACATGTAGGTAACGAAATCACAATGCAGGAAATACAACAAAATTTTACTAATTTACATAAATCCAGAAGTTAAGGAAATAATTTCAAAATATGAGGGGCAAGTACAGGTATATATGAATAATTGAAAATTCAGCTGAAACTTCGATTATGCAGGGTTTCCCCTGACACCCTCCCCCCTCCCCCATTTTTTTTTTTTAATAAGTTGGACCCCAGAATTTTCGTCATGTGCCCCATATTTAAAAAAGTGCCTTTTACCCTCTACCACACATTCATGTACTTTGAATATCTTGCAAGAAAGCTTTGAAAACATATTGGAAAAGGGAAACAAGAGGGCCATGATGGTCCTGGATCGCTCACCTGAGTCAATAGGCGAAATTTCACTCCAGAGTCACTGAGACTAGAGTGCACACAAGGTTTTTCAAAGATTTGACCTAGTGACCTAGTTTTTGACCCCACATGACCCAATTTCGAACTTGTCCCAGATTTTATCAAGACAAACATTCTGACCAAGTTTCATGAGGACTGGACCAAAAATGTGGCCTCTAGAGCGTACACAAGGTAAAAAGTTGACGACGGACGCCGCACGACGGACGCCGGACACAGCACAATCACAATAGCTCACCATGAGCACTTTGTGCTCAAGTGAGCTAAAAAACATAAGTCAAAAAAGAGCACCACGTGCAGGTGCCAACAAATGGCTGGTGTTTTTCGATGGATAAAAATTACCCTAACAATTTTTTAAAAAGGTCACCCTAGGAACATTTCTGTGAAATTATTTCAAAATCTGACCAGCCATTCCAGAGAAGAATTAAGAAATTCCTCTTCATGTCCCTATGGTGCAAATAGCCCCCACCACAAGAGCCATGTTTCTTGACAGATTACAATTTTGCAAACAATTTTTGAAAAGAGTCACCCAAGGAACACTTCTGTGAAATTATTTCAAAATCTGACCAGCAGTTTCAGAGAAGAAGAATTGTTAAGAATTTCTTCATGTCTGTATAGTTTAAGTAGCCCACAGCCATCAGAGCCACGTTTCTTGACGGATCAAAATTTCTCGAACAATTTGCGAAAAGGGTCACCCAAGGAACATCTCTGTGACATTATTTCAAAATCTGACCAGCGGTTTCAGAGAAGAAGAATTTTTAAGAATTTCTTCATGTGTGTTTAGTGCAAGTAGCCCCCTATCAGAGCCATGTTTCTTGACGGATCAAAATTTTGCAAACAATTTTTGAAAAGGGTCACCCAAGGAACATCTCTGTGAAATTATTTCAAAATCTGACCAGCCGTTTCAGAGAAAAAGAACTTTTAAGAATTTCTTCATGGCCGTATTGTGCAAGTAGCCCCCAGTCACCAGAGCCATGTTTCTTGACGGATCATAATTTCGCGAACAAGTTTTGAAAAGGGTCACCCAAGGAACATCTCTGTGAAATTATTTCAGAATCTGACCAGCGGTTTCAGAGAAGAAAAATTTTTAAGAATTTCTTCATATCCGTATAGTGCAAGTAGCCCCCATTCACCAGAGCCATGTTTCTTGACAGATCATAATTTCGCGAACAATTTTTGAAAAAGGGTCACCCAAGGAACACCTCTGTGAAATTATTTTAAAATCTGACCAGCGGTTTTAGAGAAGAAGAATTTTTAAGAATTTCTTCATAGCCGTAAAGTGCAAGTAGCCCCCAGTCACCAGAGCCATGTTTTTCAACAAATCAAAATTTCGTGACCAATTTTTGAAAAGGTTCACCCAAGGAACGTTCCTGTGAAATTATTTCAAAATCTCACCAGCGGTTCCAGAGAAGAAGAATTTTTAAGAATTTCTTCATGGCCATATAGCGAAAGTAGCCCCCATTCACCAGAGCCATGTTTCTTGACGGATCATAATTTCGCGAACATCTTTTGAAAAGGGTCACCCAATGAACATCTCTGTGAAATTGTTTTAAAATCTGACATGCGGTTTCAGAGAAGAAGAATTTTTAATAATTTCTTCATATCTGTATAGTGCAAGTAGCCCCCATTCACCAGAGCCATGGTTTTTGACAGATCAAAATTTCGCAAAAAATTTTTGAAAAGGTTCACCCAAGGAACATTCCTGTGAAATAATTTCAAAATCTGACCAGCAGTTTCAGAGGAGAAGATTTTTAAAGAATTTCTTAGAAAATTCCATTTCGTTGCCATGGCAACTAGAGTTTTTGATGGAATCAAATTTAGTGAACAATTTTTAAAGAGGACCTCCCAAGGAACATTCCTGCCAAGTTTGGTCCAAATTGGCCCAGTGGTTTAGGAGGACATGATGTTTAAAGAATTGTTGACGACGCACGACGAACGACGCACGACACACAGACGGACGACGGACACTGGGTGATCCTAAAAGCTCCCCTTGAGCATGTTGTGCTCAGGTGAGCTAAAAAAGCTGGTAGCCAGCATTTTCTACTTTTCCCACAATATTTTTTTACCCTTTCAACGATGAGTCCTACCATCTGGAACCACATTGGAAAGAATCAAGCAAAATCCCTGATTATGCTTGAAAACGATTACCACAGACATGCATTGGTTAACTGTTTACCAAATGGCAAATTTTAGACAGTTGAAATTGAAAGCATTTGCAGACGACAAAATAAATGTGACTTTAAAATTGAAATTTGTTTTGGTAAGGGTAGAAAAAACATTGTGTGAAAAGGAGAAAATGCTGGTAACTAGCATTTTCTCCTTTTCCACAACATTTTCTACCCTATCAAAGACAGAAATCACCATTTGAGCTATATTCAATTTGTTGTCTGCAAATGCTTTCAATTTGGACCAGTCTAAAATTTCCAGCAAAAAAAAAAACCTTTACATAATCCTTGTTAAAAATAAATCAAGATAAATGAATTTGTACAGAAACATTGTGGCAAAAGGAGAAAATGCCTCATGTACACAACTTTCCATTTGTCACAATATTTTCAAATTGTATGCCACAAAGTAAAATGAGTATTCTCCTGGAAATAATGTGATGCTGACCCTTTGCCACACAATTTCAAAATTAGAGACCCACAGGAAGAAGGCTTTTGAAGACATTGTGGGAGCAGGAGAAAATGCAGGTAACTAAAGTTTGTCCTTTTCCCACAATGTTTTCTACCTTAACACAGACAATTTCCAACATTTTGGTTACATTTGATATGTCGTCTGCAAATGTTTAGGATTTGGACAAGTCCAAAACTTTCTCATATGGTAAAGTTATACTGCAAACAAACATTCATGTTTATTTTGTTTAAGCCTTTACCAAACGACAAAATTTAAGGCCTGTCCAAACTGAAAGCATTTGCAGACAACGAAATAAATACTAGAAAAATGTGACTCAAAAACTTAAATTTCTCTTTGGAAGTTTAGGAAACATTGTGGAAAAGGGAGAAAATGCTGATTACCAGCATTTTCTCCTTTTCCCACGATGTTTTCATAAGCTTTCTTTCTCAGGGTTGTTAAAATCTGGGATTGTGTGGGAAAGGGACTACATTGTGTTGTACAAATTTTATCTTTGGTGAAAAATCATACTAATTCATAACCTTTACGGTGATAAGTCCCCACCTGATGAGGTATTTATATACTTGTCCAAATTAAAAGCATTTGCAGACAACAAATTAAAGGTGCCTCAAATGATGAAATTTGTCTTTGAAAGGGAAGAAAACATTGTGAGAAAAGCTGAAAAAGCCAGTAACCAGCACTTTCTTCTTTTCCAAGAATGTGTTTAAGAGCCTTCTTCTCCAGGGTTTTTAAAAATTTAACATACAATCCAGACTTTTAACAACCCTGAGAAAGAAAGCTTTTAAAAACACTGTGGGAAAAGAAGAAAATGCTGGTTACCAGCATTTTCTTCTTTTCCCACAATGTTTTCTACCCTTCTTAAAACAATTTTCAATTTTGAAGTCAACTTTGTTTAGTCATCTACAAATTCTTTCAATTTGGACTGGTCTAAAATTTTGATGTTTGGTAAAGTTAACCCCTAGAGCTCTGAATAAACCTATCAGATATTTTCATCCCAGAAATATGACCAAAATAATTGCAATTTCATGGTAGCTTTCGTCTACAGTGTTTCAGCAAAGCAGACAGTGTAGATCAAAGACCAGGCTACAGCCTGATCTTGATCTACACTGGCTGCAAAGGCAAATATAGATATGAAATGCGCTTTAAGGGTTAAAACTTTGGTTTGTATGGTAGAGGACTGAAATGAATCAACAGTTACCACATTAACTCTGTACAAAACCATCCTATGTTGTTCTGACAGTGAGGAAGAAGGCTTTAAAAAACATTATGGAAAAACTTAAAAAGAGAAATTGTTAGTAACCAGGAAAACATTGCGGAAAAAGGAGAAAATGCTGGTAACCCAGAATACTGATAACTAGCACTTTCTCCTTTCAAACACAAGCCTATCATTGGAGCTACATTTTATTTGTTGTCTGCAAATATTTCTAAATTGGAAGAAGTTGAAAATTTGGCCATCTGGTAAATACTTTATGGCACTGTCTAATAGCTCAGTTTATGGCTTAATCAAATTTCATACTATCAGAGCAACAAAATTTGCTTGAGGAAGAAGGCTTTTGAAAACATCCAGGGAAAAAGTAACCAGTATTTTCTCTGCTTTCCCACAATGTTTTCTCAATTATGAGGCATCGGTTGACCCACATTTTCATTTGTTTGTAAATGCTTTTCCATTTGGTATAGTGCAAAATTTTGTTTTCTGGTAAAGAGTTAACCCTTTGCAACACAATCCCAAATTTTATTATCCTTGAGAAAGAAGCCTTTTGAAAACATTGTGGGAAATGGAGGTTGGGTACAGCGTGAGGGTGTATGACAGAATTTGGTTCAGGTCAAACAGATAACATAGTACAGACCACTTATTCAAAGCTGAAATTGAGGGCTCAGGCATTGTTCTGAATAATGTATTTGGTTCTGACCAGTTCAATCACAGTAAGTGGATTTGCTGTACAAATCCTCTAAAAAGGAAAGGAAACTAACATACTTTACCATAACTGCACAGATTACAAGGAGGGAAACGATTTCTAAATAAAAGATTGAGGGTAATAGGCAACTACCTTGTTTCTTTAAAAGAACAAGAGGGCCATGATGGCCCTGTATCACTCCACTGCCTTTTAGATAAATGTATCATGCACAAAATTGGCATTAACAGAGGCATAAATCATATGAAGTCTGTATAGCAATAAACAAACAGAGAAAATAGCCTAACATCCACCTACCTCCTCCCCGCACACACACACACACAAACTATTTTTTTTTTTTCCTTTTTTCAAATGCACAGTTGATGTCGGTGAATACAAGTAGGTCTTACTAAGTATCATTCATACAAAATTTCAAAAAAAAAAAAAATCTAAGAGTGCTTTGTCAAGAAGATTTCCAAATCATTAGTAGCAGAAAACATTTTATCAATGGCATGAATGGCGGTGTTCTGGAACAAGGAACTAAATGATAAAAACCTTACTTCATTATCAAATATTCAATTCATCTGAGCGTAACAATATAAAAACAAATCACTCTCACTGAAAGCTGAACATTTTCTATCAAAAAAAAACAACTTTAATACACTTTAACCCTTCACACAATCCCGACTTTTAACGACCCTGAGGAAAAATGCTTTTGAAAACACTGTGGGAAAAATGCTGGTAACCTGCATTTTCTCCTTTTCCTACAATGTTTTCTGCCTCACCAAGAACAAATTTTGTCATTTGGTCCACCTTTGATTTGTTGTCTGCTGGTGCTTTCAATTTTGACCGGTCTAAAATTTTGTTGTTTGGTAAAGAGCTATACCAATCATACAATCATGTAACAGTGCAGTTTGATAATCAAGGGAGACAGATGACAACAAACTCTAAGTGAACTGGAGTTATTTTCCTTATGCAATATATGCATGTTTAACCCTTTACCAGACGGCAAAATTTTTGTCTTGTCCAAATTGAAAGCATTTGCAGACGACAATTTCAATGTGGCTCAAATGGTGCAATTTTTCTGTGATAGGGTAGAAAACATTGTAGGAAAGGGAGAAAATGCTGGTTACCAGCATTTTCTCCTTTTCCCACAATGTTTTCAAAAGGCTTCTTTTCCAGGGGCGTCAGAAGGCAGCATTGTGCGGTAAAGGGTTAAGCTTTAATCATATTTGCTTTATTTACTACAAGAGGATTTTTTAAGTTTTCACATGATAAGCCTTAGTAAAATGTGAAACCCCTGGGGCTAACACCAGGGCTATCCTACTACAGGTCCATCAAATTAGATGAAACTGATGCAAATTTGGTTACAGACAATTCTTTCAGTTTTCAGTCAATTGGGACAATACAGGTAGAACTCTACTACATGAAGCTTCATGCCAAAGTTGGTGGCCCTATGCTTTATGGTCGAGTATTAGAAGTTTTTTTTTCAAGTTTTCACCATACATGTATAAGCTATTTAACATAAAACTTGTGATCCCCAAGGTGGGGCCAATTTTGACCTCAGAGCTATAATTAGAAGGAATTTGGTAAACGTCTATTAGATGAAGCTAAATGCCAAATTAGTTAGCCCTAGGCCTTAAGTTTCGGACAAGAAGATTTTTAAAGATTTTTAATATTTTTAGTGTTGTTGCCACGGCAGCCAGAGTTTGGAATCAAACTCTGTGAAGAAATTCTGAAGAGGACCATGCAGGATCATGTCTGTGAAGTTTCGTCAAAACTGGATGCTTAGTTTCAAATAAGATATTGGAAATAACACATGCAAGGAAAGGCACACGGATGATGGACACAGGGCCATGAAATAAGCTCACTGGCCTTTGGCCAGTGGAGCTACACAGTTATACATGTAATGCATAACATTTTTTCTGTTATCAGACCTTATGTATACATGTAATTTTATCATCTTGGAAAATTTTATCAATTGATTAGACTGGGCCATAATGTTATAGATATATATCTGAACCATTAATCACTCTGTTTCCTTCACTTCAAAACATGTTTTTTAATTGTCAGTATTTCATTCTGTTCTCATTTACATCAGCGCAGAGCTCTAATCGTATCAATTGGATAAAGTGCTGCTCCTTTTTTTCTTGACCCCAAGTATCCAGGGTCCAAAAATATAATGCTGTACACACACCCCACCCACGCAAATTTCTCTAGAGTTTCAGCAAAGTGGAGGAAAGTGCAGATCAAAGATTATACTGCATGTGTTTGTGCAGTCTGATCTTAACACCGGCCACAAATAGGACAATTTCACTTTAATTAGTGCTGATACAAATGCCGTCTAATGTCTGATACACTAAAGGATGTCATACAAAATGTAAGGCTGATCCATTGTATTATGTTTATTGACTCTTTCAACATTATTTCAGTTTTATCTTGGTGGCCAGTGCATCTCTCTGTGAATTCCTTTATTTTCTTCTACCAGTGCTTTGCACAGTATTCTTCCTCAACCACTGGTAGTTTTCCAATGTAATCATAGTTAAAGCAATGATGAGCGGAGAGAGAGAGAAATGAATCTTAAGAATGGTTGGTGAATGCAACAGTCTTCAAATGTCTCAAACTGAGCAAAAGTTTACAAGCAAAAATTTAGGGCTACCTGTAGTTGATATCAATATCAGGCTTACAGTTTAACAGATGTTCCAACGACTGTCATAATAAGGTTTAGAAAACATTGTGAATTTTTTTTTTTTTTTATTTTGTTTTCCTAAAGTGCTTTCTCCATAACAATTTCATTGACAAAGTCACATTTAATTTTTCGTCTGCACAGCTTCCACAAGACAAGTCCCCATCACCAGTATGAAATTTTGTCGTCTGGTTACTATGAAAACTCGTGTGTAAAAAAACACACACACACACTGAAAGAAAACATAAAGGATACACATGACAGCTGTGATTTGCTGGCAATATGTCCTAAAATCGTCTCTAGTCTTTCGGTCATGACTTGCTTACACTGCCTCACATAAACCTTTTTAAACATAAACACAAGAGCTTACCTAATGGGGTCAAAAGTTCAAATATCATAACGGTGTTCCGTTAGATTCACACGTGCATGTAAATCGACCGCCAAATGCATAGATTATGCCTATAAGCCTTCTTTCTTAATTGTTACGTTCAATAGGAAAAAATTTCTCCCATTTCATTTTAAAAAGTCATAACTCCAGATGTTTACGACTGATTACAAGCCGCCGGTATCATAAATCTTAATGAAGTGGTCAGTGTATGAAACAGACTATAGATTCTTTCTGCGCTCCCGCTCTTACAGAAGCTTGATAATTCAAATTTGTTGATGTTTTCGTAAGCGTCTATTGATCGCGGCCTGTCAACTTAAAATAGAAAATGTCATGGAAGTAGACGACTGTAGCGTTGTTAGAAACCAAAAATGAAGAAGATAAAAGGACTGTTTAAAGGTAAAGGCGCCGAAAACTCCCCATCAACATCTAAAAATACAGGTTTAGTGCAGAAAAATGGATACGATGTGAAAGAAAAGGATTTACCAAAGTTACACAAAGCAGCATGGAACGGAGATCTGAATAAAGTGAAAAGTCTTGCCAAGAAAGATGTGAATCCGCTCGATAAAGAGAACAGGTAGGCTAATGCTTTTGATTGACATGACAGCAATCAACGATAAATAGTGTTTGTACAGATAAATTCTACAACTATGCCTCTTCTTATTAGAAAATAAGGCACTGAAAAAAAAAAAAAAAAACCATGAAGTCCGAGATTCCAGAACTAAACATGATTAAACTTGAACTAATTATTCAAGAGTATCCAATATCCTACTATTTTACACAGTGCCAATCACCGAAAGACAAGATTTTAGAATAGTCCAAATTGAAAGTATTTGCAGACAACTTATGGAATGTAACTCAGAAATTGAAATTTGATTTGAGAAGGGTTGTAAACACTGTGGGAAAAGGAGAAAATTTTGGTTACCAGCATTTTCTCCTCTGCTAAAAATGTTTTCAAAAACCTTTTTACTCATGGGCATTAAAAGTTGGGATTGTGTGGCAAAGGGCTAAGGCAACAATACATTTATTCTCTTGATTTTAAAAGTTATCAGCTCCAGAGCTCCAGATAGAGGGAGTGATTTTGATTTCAAAATTGAAAATATTAATCTCTCTCCACTAAACCCTATGATATGGGTACTCATTAGAATTGTCTCATTGAGACGATTCTAATGAGTACCCACAACATAGGGTTTGGAAGAGAAATAATGAATTTAGAATACTATCACTCCCTCTTATCTGGAGGTCTGAGCTCCAAGTTTAAAAAAAAAAAATCATCTGCAGGAGGTAATGAGATAATCAACAGTATCAGATAACAGAAATCCTGTCAACAGACATATTGATCTTTAACTCTTCACCAGATGACAAAATTTTAGACTTATCCAAATTGAAAGCATTGGCAGACAACAAATTAAATATAACTCGAAACATGAAATTTGTCATTCATAGGTTAGAAAACATTAGAAAAATATTTTCTCCTTTTCCCACAATGTTTTTATAAGGCTTCATCCTCAGGGTTGCCAAAACTCGGGATTGTGTGGTAAAGAGTTAATATGATCGATAGATTTGTCAACTTTTTGTAATCATATATCTAGGAATGTTCAGGCTGAATTAATTGTAAATTCTTCACCTGACAACAAAATTTTGAACTTGTCCAAATTGAAAGCATATTCAGACAACAAATTAATTTTTGTACAAAAAAAAAAATTTTTACTTTGAAAGGGTAGAAAAGATAGTGACCAGCATTTTCTCCTTTTTCCACATTGTTTTCAAAAATCTTTTGCCTCAGGGTTGTTATAGCACAGGACTGTTTTGTAACTGGTAGAATTAATATGAGCCATGTCTGTGAAAAGGGGATTTAATAAATCTGCAAAAAGTTTGGACCAACATCAGCCTGTGCAGTCCACACAGGATGACATGGGTTCAAATGTTTTGTCTTTTATAAATTTTGTGTATGTTCAAGGCCTATGCAACCTCATTATTCAGTTTTTTGTTAGACAAAATGGATTTTATGGATCAATGATTATGTGATGACTTGCTTGGTATAGAGCACCACAGAGATGCATTCAACCTCTTTTTGCCAGAGCACCACCAATATTCATTCGATCGGTCTGCTGAGTTAAAGAATCAAAGGACTCAAAGTCCTAGAAAGCGGATTTGTGGAGTAACATAAAGCTGTTATTATGTTGTAATAAAAAGTCAGCATCATATGCAACACATGTATATATATATAATGATTTAACTCTTTACCAAATAACAAAATTTTAGACTGGTCCAAATTGAAAGCATTTGCAGAAGACAAATTAAATGTGACTTTAAGATTGAAATTTGGTATGGTACGGGTAGAAAACATTGTGGCTAAAGGAGAAAATGCATTTCTCCTTTTCCCACAATGTTTTCAAAAGGCTTTTTCTTAATGGTCGTTAAAAGTCAGGATTGTGTGGTAAAGAGTGAATGGAATTAGCAAGGGCAAGGAAAATCAAAGTTGTTTTGCCAAGTGGGCCATGCAGTAGGCCTAACTGTTATTATATTACTTGTTAAGGAGTGATAATATTTGATCCGTCAGTCTGGTGCAGTTTTTTGCTGGTATTAGATTACGGACTGTATGTATACATGCGTAGGACTGTATATACGGTAGTGACAAAAGCAAGGTTGAAATGTATTAACTAAAACTGAAAGTAGAATGTACAGAGCACAAGCATGTATGGCAGTATTTTTGGTTCAGGTCAAACTGATAACATGGTACAGAATGTGTGTGCAGGCATCGTTACACATGATGTATTAGGTTCCGGTCAGAATGATCACAGTAAGCTGATTTGTTATACAAATCAGCTAAAAATCAACTGTCATGGAGTTTCAGACAACAAAATTTTGGACTTGCCCTTTGACGGAAAACATTAAACTTTACAGCCAACAAATTAATTAAACTCAAAAGATTTGCCTTTGAAAGGGTGAAAACATTGTTTTAACTCTTTACCAAACGGCAAAATTTTAGACTGATCCAAATTTAAAGCATTTGCAGATGATAAATTACAGATGATTCAAATGATGAAATTTGTCCTTGACAGGGTTAAAAAATTGTGGGAAAAGGAGAAAATTATTTTCCCACAATGCTTCAAAAGCCCTTTTTCCTTATGGTCTAGAAAGCCAGGATTGTGTGGTACAATGGTTAACTCTTTACCACACAGCAAAAATGTAGACTTGACCAAATCCAAAGCATTTGCAGGTGACAAATTAAATGTGGCTTAGATGATGGAATTTGCCTTTGATAGAGTAGAAAAAAATGTAGAGGATGGAGAAAATGGTGGTTACAAGCATTTTCTCCATTTTCCACAATGTTTTCAAAAGGCTTCTTGCTCAGGTTCATTAAAATTAGGGATTGTGTGGTTAAGAGTTAATAACTTTTCTAGAATAAAAAAAGTACTGATAATGAAAACTCCAGGAAAGCATGGGTAAGTGCAAGTTTGAAAACGGCATTAAAAACCATAAAATATAATTATATAAATAAATAAATGAGATTTTTTTGCCCGGTAAACAGTTAAAGATCCAGGAAAAAATAACTTGAGATACTAGTGCAGTTTTGTTTTTGTATGTAAATTTTATTGCCCTTTTTCTATTTTTTGAGAACTTGGTTTGAAATTTTTATTGTTTTTGTTGTTTTTCAGAACTCCACTACACCTGGCCTGTGTGCAAGGGCATGCAACAGTGGTACAAGAACTTTTGGAATGGCATGCCAACCCCAACAAAGGGGATCATGTGAACAAAACTCCCTTGATGAAGGTAGGCCCCAATAAACAACCCCATCAATGTCAAACTTTTGCATGAGTCTGTGAAAGAACATTCTATGTGAGCCATGCTCTGTGAAAAGAGGTTTAACCTTTTACCTTACAACCCCGATTTTGAGGACCCTGACGCAGAAGCTGTTTGAAAATATAGTGGGAAAAGGATAAAATGTTGGTCACCAGCATTTTCTTCTTTTCCCACAAATTTTTTTCTACCCTATCAAAGACAAATCCATCTTTTGAACTATATTTAAGTTGTCATTTGCAAATGCTTTGAATTTTGACCAGTCTCAATTTTTTTCATGTGGTAAAGAGTTAATGCATCTGCAAAAGGTATCAACCCAGGTCAGCTTGCGCTAACTGCAGGCACACTTGATCGAAATGTTTTGCTATTGGCAATTTCCTGTTTGTCAAATGACCAGTCTACCACCTCATGATTCAGTTTGTTGTTAGACAAAATGGATTTTATGGATTCATGAAAACATAGTTTTTACCTTGGCATAATTCATCACACATATGCACTAAACCGCGTTTTCTAGTGCATAGATCATATAGATTATCTAAGAAAAATACACAACTTTTTACCAAAGGACAAAATTTCAGTTTAATCTAAATAAACCCTTTCCCAAACGACAAATCGTGGACTGGTCCAAATTCAAAGAGTTTGCAGACAACAATTTTAAATTTGATGAAAATGGCAGAAAGGTGGCAGAAAGGTCTCAGAAAGGGTAGAAAACACTGTGAGAAAAGGAGAAATTGCTCGTTACGAGCAATTTCTCCTTTTCCCACAGTGTTTTCAAAAGACTTGTACTGCAGACACGTGAAAACCAGGGCTTGTTTGGGAAAGGGTTAAAAGAATTTGCAGACGACAAAGGTGTCTCAAATGATAGAAATTGGTCTTGATAGGGTAAAAAAAATTGTGGGAAAAGGAGAAAATGCTGTTTACCAGCATTTTCTCCTTTTCCCACATTTTTTCAAAAGTCTGCTCCATCAGTGTTGTTAAATTTTTTATTGTATGGTAAAAGGCAAAAGGAGTGGCTAACATCTATATCAGATGATAAAATTTTAGACTTGTCAAAATTAAAAATATTTGCAAACAATGAAATAAAATGCAACTCAAATAATTAGACCTG